>OY728137.1:979160079-980604704 GCA_963277665.1 Viscum album
TCATATGGTACCCCCAAAACATTGTGTGCAAAGGTTATAGTTGGAGGACATGAAGGGGAAGGGACTTTTTTGACCCAATTTTTTCCCTTAGAAAACCCAATTTTTATTCTCCTAGAAGGTAGATATGTGATTTAGGTTTTCAGTTTATTATCAACGTCTAACCCATTTCATTATTACGAATATGTTTCAACTACCCAAGATCGGTGTCATATTTAACCAGTTGAGCGGGGTGCAATGTTTCACATAGATCAATCCCAGATCCGGCTATCACTATCATTAATAAAAGGATGAGAATATACCAAATATTACACTCAGATGTCTCTACGGTCACTATGAGTACTTGTTGGTCTCTTTAGGCGTAAAAAAGACAAATAGTTTTAATTGGAATCACGTAATGAAGCATATAACCTTTCTAACACCAGTTTGTGGTGGTCCTCATTGATGATATACTTGTGTACAAATAATTTGGGGGGGAGATCATGTGGACCACATATGTATGGTAATTTATATAATATAAGATCTATAAATTAATGGAAGTCTCTCGATATTCCAATTCTCAATTCAGAAGATCCAGTTACTTGGACATGTCATATCATATGATGTTTTACATTGGATCTAATTAATTTCATAGATTTGGTGTCTTGGGATATATCTAATAGAATTATAGAGATGTGGAGCTCATATGTGGTGGAAGGATATTATAACAGATTCATTTCCATGTTTTCTAGAATTTAATAACCTTTGACTCTATTAAATAGAAATGGTAAGCCTTTCATGTTCATTGGAATGTGTCATCACAATATTTAGGAGCATCTATAGAGGTTTATGAGTTCCCCCAACATGAGGTTTCCATAGGAGAGTTTCAAGTAGATATTCTTCTGTGATGCCTTTCGGAACAAACAATGTTGTGTTCTAATGCTGAGGTAGGCATAAATTTCATATATGTATGTAATTTTGAGACCACATGATAAGAAATTAATGATCAATGATCTAGAGTTGTTAAAGGATGTATTTTAGCAAGAAAATTTGTGGAGCTACCTCAATGGTATGTTTTTTATCATCTATTTCAAACAGAAGTGTCTCAAGTATGTATTATCATATACGGTTCTTATCTTGAGATCAAGGTGTTGAATTTCGTTCGTATTGGACCATATCATTGATATACATTAGGGAAGGGGAAAATAGCGGAATAGGGTTATAGTAAGAGATCTTATTCCAATGATGATGGATCTAACCCAATCTCACCATAAATCTCATGTTGATCAATGTAGATGACCTATGGAGTTCATGGTCATGGATCATGTTTTCTTATGTGCCACACCGAGGTTAGGACATGAGAGGATTGAGAGATAGGGAATGATTTCACCATGATATGTCGGGTTGTTTGAGGTTTTGGAGAGAGTCAGGATGGATGCTTATTGGTTATAGTTACCTTAGAGGTACCATACAATGCATGACGTCTTCCATGTTTCTCATCTATGACAATACTTTTCAGACCCGTCTCATGTTTTCTAACCCGAGGATGTTGTGTTGGAGGTGGATGCATCCTTCTAGGAGAACCCTATTTGAATTTTGGATCGCAACATGAAGGTTCTATTTGGTCGGTATGTTCCACTGGCATGGGTTTAATGATAGCATAGGCGAGTATAGGGTGAGACATGGTAGAAGGAGGAAAATGTACGATAACAACTTCCAAAGTTGTGTGAATTTTATTCTTTTCCACCCTTGGATTGGAAATTTGGTGAAAATTTTCATTAAGGGGGGGGGGATTTTATAAGAACCTAAATCTTCATTTCAGGTATAGATGTTTATTTCGGGTTGTTTTTACGAGAAAGGAAGAAATGATAAATTTCATAAGTACACACCATGTACTCTTGAGTGCACACCATGTACCCTATTTGTAACATCCCAGGTAAATAAAGAATAATAAATTTTCATATTTATTAATATTTTAGAATTGAATATTAATTTTATTTTAAAGGGGTTTCTATGTTCGATAGCATACCTGATACGCAACAAAGAGTTTCTTTGAAATCTTACGTTGCACACTAGTAATAAAATAATATTATTTTTAATGGTAGTTAACACATAGTCGTTGTATTGGAAGCAATGAATATAAATAACTAAAATATGATTATATATGTTTGTTAAATGTTTTTACATTTATCCAATAAAGGATAAAGGCTTAAAATATGAAAAGCATTCAATTTTAGGCATATATACTCTAATTTTCACTAAAGGTCGACTTATCACCTTTTCATGGAGAACCTTCCTTAAATATAGTTTTGGTCACTCTTATACTTTCTATTGGACCAATTAAAACTCTCCTTTAAAATCGGGACATCAGAATTTATTTGTGTAGATATTTGATATTTTTCCGATAAAGATCATTTTTTAATGAATAGTGAAAAATGTTGTATTTTAATTCAAAACCACTTTTTAATATAATTTATTTATATGATTATATTATAATTTGAACTGGTTTTAAAGTGAAAGTAGAATATATTTTTACCATTTAATCCAATAGTGGTCGCTCGAATTAATTTCACTTTGAAATCGGACTTAAACTAGTGTCAATCTTTTGATATTTTTGTTTCATAAAAACACTCTATTTGTTTTGACAGCAGGAATTAATTATTAAATTAATTAATGCAACATATATGTTTTTAATTTTTTAAAAATAGACATAATTTTTGAATTTGTAATATCAAATATATCTTAGGGTGAATTTTTGATATTTTTCTGAAAAACTTCAATTTTTGATGAATAGTGAAACCACTAAGTGGTAGTTTAAAAACTAATTTTTCGTTTAAATGAAACTTTACCACTTTTGTGAATTGAATTTCAAAAATCCGACATACATGGTTTTCATTAAGATGTAAAATGTTGTTCAATGAGATTAAAATAATTTTTTGGTAAATAGTAACTTTTAAGTTTTTAATCGCGATTAGAGGTAATTAGTGTAATTTAAGGTAAAAATAATATTTTAATAATATTAAATGACCTTGACTCATGTCCTACCCTCATTGGATGTGTCACGGACGACCAAGACAATCCATGGGTCAACTTGGAGACACCATGGAGCCACTTTGGTAGGAAAATGACATTATTAACTTTTTATTTAAAGATAAAATAAAAATGGCACAAACATGAGTTGTTTTACTAAAACAATTTTTAAATGGGGTTATACGAGTCAAATTTTTGACAATAAATATAAATTAGAAATATAAAAATATTTCCTACATCATGATATTTTTTTTATAATTTTTAGACATTAGATAAATAAAATTATTTATGACACGATGATGATGCAGCGATTACCTCATTATTTAACGATTTAAATAAAATGAAAAGATAATGTAAAATAAAAGACCTACACATGTCAAAAACCTATTGGATTGGTGTATTTATAACTCTTATCACCTTATAATTTAAATATATAATTGTGGAACCTTTAAAAACCGAAACTCATTTTAGAATAAAGTGTCTTTTCTTAACTTACCAAGAGTGCCCCTCCTCTCCTCTTATAAAAGGCCCCACCTCTACCTCCATACCCACACCTCTAAAGCCTTTGGATCGGCCAACTCCTGCTCATTTTGTCTCTCCACATCCCTCTCTTTCTCCTAGAAGCCTCACTTTGGGAAGAAGTCTTCCCAAGTAAGCCTTTGAGCTCCAATCAAAATGATTTACATGTTTTAAAGGTATTGTTTTCTCTTGTGTTCTTATGTTTTATTTTGCTTCTCCAACACCCTAAGCTCTTTTTATTCATTTATTTTGTAACAACTACATTATCATAAATATACTAGGATGTTTTTATAAGAATAATTCTAGCTACACTTACACACATCTTTATCTAATGGTTAAAGAGCATACCGTTTCAGAGGATGGAAAATTTCTGCCTCACGAAACGATGATTGTTCAATATTCTTCTAACACCTTAAAAGATGCCCATTAAGATGCCACTATATTTATAAATGATATAAAATATGTTTATGTTTTCCTTAAGCTTATGTATTTTTTCATTTATGGCACACCTTAATGGTTTCCATTGTTGGTAAACACGGTAATTTCATTTTCGGAAGTGCGGACTACCGCCCCCTCAAAGTGATTTGATTCGTTAATGCCATACGTGGGATGTATAAAGGATGGATTTAATAATATTATATATGATATTATACTGGAATTATAATATATCTTTTTATCATTATTATTTCACTCTATTAAAGTATGATATAGATATGAAAGTAGCGTTCATGCGTACGTATGGCTTACCGTCTCCATGAACGATTAATTTCATTTCTTATCCCCAAATGTAATGTACTATTATAAGTAAATATATATAATGGATATATATGATGTATGTTACATATAAATGATAAATATAATTCTGGAATTAAAATATACATACCTCTCATTTTTTTTTAATTTCATTAATCTGACATGGAAATGAAAGTAGTGTTCATGCGTATGTACAGCTTACCGTCTCCATGAACGGTGCATTTCATTTCTTACCTCTAAATTATTATGTAATATTATAAATACATGTATATGCTGGATATATATGATATATATGATATCTAAATAATGAATATCATTTTGGATATAATGACCCTTTGACCACATGAACAACATGTAATTGTAAGAAGTCAACTTTCGACTTAAGAACCAAGTATCGACAAAACAAACATTATTAACTTAAATGATTACATAATGTTTATAACATGGTAATAAGTGATATTAAAGTAATAATTAACTTGAAAAAGGTTCTTAAGCAAGTATAAATTAACTCAAGTTTATTATTCAGGACGTTAAAAAACGATCGAGTCATGTCGGACCCGAGGTAAGGGACTTCGTCTCAATCTCCTTTCATTGAGGCATATTTCATTTTATACACAACATTATTTTATACAGTGTATAATCCCCTTTGACTTTTACTTTTATACATAAGGAATCTTTTTCTATGAAGCGTTTTACTAATCAAAAAAAAAGTAATGTTTCTTTGAACGTACGCGGTGACAACGACCCTTTTCTGCCGCTGTGAGTATTATTTGGTCTTCGGCTTCCTCAACAATCCGTAATGTTTTTTTAAAATTAAATAAATACCATATATTGTTTTATGTATTTTGGTATTGAAAAGGGTTTTTTATAAAGGATTTGTTATGTCAATATATTTAAGTGATATATTGTGATCAAAGTGTGGAGATGCTTTCTTTCCATTGTATTTGTTTTATGTTTTATGATTTTATAATGGTACTTGGAAATTTGATGGGTGGCTACGTGATAAACCATATGACGGGTGGTGCCGTGAATACCATGATGGGTGGTTACGTAATAACCTCCAATGCATTGGGTATTAAAGTCGGCCGTATGGCTATTTTATTAAGTGATATGTGTGGAAGTAGACCGTATGGTTATTCCATTTATGTATGTTTATTTCCCAAGTTACCTTATGTGATCTTTATATGGGTTTTATGGTAATTTTTTGGTTACAAAAGGGTATGTAATGATCTTTTATTCAGTGACGAATTTTTACTTCTTCATAAAGGTGAAAAGTATTACTTTGAAAAAGTATACATGGTTTACTTGTTTTTTTGATAAACTAATAATTTTCATTCTTTATGTATCCCTTACTAAGTTTTTATGCTCACCCCATGTTTTTTGAAATGTTTTTCACATGACTTAATGTGGAATAGGGTCAAGGATGGGATCAAAGGAAAGTCATGCTATATAAAACATGGAACTAGACATGTTTATTTTAAGAGTTTTTATTCTATGGAAACTTCGTAAAATTGTCTACTTTGTAATCTTTTGAGATGTAATAGTTATTTCCTAATTCTCTAAAACTCTGAACCTGAAAAGATCCTCAATGTGAATTATTCATTTAATTCAATATTAATTAAGGTTTAAGGCCGTGGCCATATATTTGGTATCATAGGTCGGTTTAGAAAACATTAGGAGTTAGAAAATTGTTAAATTATAAATTAATTTATGGTATGATTGAAATGATAATGCATTTAAAGATTACCATGTTGCTTCATCTAAGATATTTTTGTGTTCATAATGGTTTTCCATAGAGGAAACAAAGCAGCTATGTTTGGACGACATCAGGAGGAAGAAAACCTTCCAAATCAGCAAACTGGGATGGTCAGAATTGGAACTGAACAGTTTGTTGCAGTGATGGCACAGTTGACTCAGGCTATAAATGGTGGTGGTATCCATGCACGAGATCAGCCAGATCAACCACAGAGGAACATGTCAGTGGTGGAACATTTCATGAGGCAACATCCCCCATCATTCAAAGGATCATCTGACCCCGTGCATGCGGAAGGGTGTATTAAAGCACTGGAGAATATTTTTGATGTCATGGGGTGTTCAGAAAAACAAAAGGTTAGTCTTGTTGTTTACCGTTTTGAAGGTGAAGCTGATCAGTGGTGGTCGATGGTGAAAGATATCAGGGATAGTGATGAGATTTATGATCTTCACTGGGACGAATTCAAAGGTATGATTCTTGATAAAGATTTTCCAAAGGTGGTTCGTCTTAGGATGGAAAAGAAATTTCAAGAATTGAGGCACGAGGATGACTCACTGGCTGCTAATGAAGCAAATTTCACTCGACATACAAGGTATGCTCCAAACATCATACGAGATCTTGATAGTAAAATCAACCATTTTTACTCAGGGTTAAAGCCAAGGTATTGAAGGGCTTTAGCTTCTCGTGATTTAAAAAGTTATGAAAAGCTTGTTCGATGTGTGGAGAATGTGGAAATGGAGTTTGCCGATGATCAGGTGTTCTTTGACAAACAACATAATAAGAGGTCCAGTTGGTAGGCAAAGTGGAATAATTCATCAAAGATGCAAGGAGGTAAGAAAACCAAATATCCATCCTATGAGAAGTGTGGTAAAATGCATCCTGGAGAATGTTTATCCAAGTCTGGAAAGTGCTTTTGGTGTGGTAAGTCTGGTCATATTGCTCGTAACTGTAAGGAAGATGGTCAAGCAGGCAATGAAACGCCAACAGTAAGATGTTTTAAGTGTAATTAAATGGGTCATTATGCAAATGAGTGTCTAATGAATAACACAACTGGGGAAAAGTAGCCAGAATACAAGCATAAAGGGGTGGTGAAATCCTTTGCAACTACTTCAGCAGATGTTGGGTTATCGAATGAAGTAGTATTAGGTACACTGTTTGTTTGTTCAGATTATGCCAATGTGTTATTTGATTCAGGGTCTACACATTCTTTCATTTTTGAGAAGTTTTCTAGTAAATTTGAAATTCTATATCAAGATATGAATCCTGAACTTATGGTAAAAACACCTGGAGGGAACGTTGAGACAAAAAAATTATAAGAACCTTCCAATCCTTGTGTGTGGAAAGAATCTACCTACAATCCTTATTGGTTTGCCTCTAGTAGAGTTTGATGTTATTTTGGGCATGGATTGGCTTTCTATTTATCATTCTAAGATTGAATGCAGAGCTAAAATGGTTCTTTTCAGAAAGATTTTCAGTTTGTGTACAAGAATGAACCCTTGATTTTGATTACATATTAGGAAGTTGATAAACTAGTAAAATATGGAAATTAATGTTACCTTGAACATATTGTTGAAAATAAAGGAACTATTCAGATTAATGATGTGCTAGTGGTAAATGAGTATCTTATTGTTTTTCCTGATGAGTTGCCTGGTATTACTCATGATCAGGAAGTTGAATTTACTGTTCACTTAGTTCAAGATTCTAAGCCAATTTCAAAACCCCCTTATCGAATGGCTCAGGTTGAACTTTTAGAGTTAAAGAAGCAATTTCAGGAGTTATTAGATAAAGGTTTCATTCGACCTAGTACATCACCATGGGGTGCTCCTGTCTTTTTTGTTAAAAAGAAAGATGGCTCAATGAGATTTTGCATTGATTATAGAGCCTTAAATAATATTACAATTAAGAACAAGTATCCTTTGTCTCATATCAATGATTTGTTTGATCAGCTCTAGGGAGCTCAGTATTTTTCAATGATTGACTTGAGGTCGTGGTACCATCAGTTGAAAGTAAAATAAACAGACGTTCTGAAGACTGTGTTCTGTACTAGATATGGCTATTATGAATTTGTAGTTATGCCTTTTGGGTTAAACATTGAACCTTATGTATTCATGGACCTTATGAATATAATTTTCCATGAGTTCTTGGATATGTTTGTGGTTGTTTTCATTGATGATATTTGGGTGTTTTCTAAAAGTAAAAAGGAGCATGAAAGTCATTTAAGGGTTATCTTCCAAACCGTAAAAGAAAATAAACTGTATTGAATGTTCTGAATGTGTGAGTTTTGGTTACAACAAATTTATTTCCTAGTTCACATTTTTTCAAAAGATGGCATAACTGTTGATCCTTCTAAAACAAAAGTTTTTGAAGAATGGCCAAGACACACAAATGTAACCGGGATCCGTAGTTTTCGTGGTTTTCCAGGTTACTACCGAAGGTTTGTTGAAAATTTTTCACGATTATCTAGTCTAATGACTAAGCTAACTTGGAAGGGTGTTAAGTTTATTTGGACAAAAGAATTTGATTATTTTTTTCAGCAGTTGAAAAGAAGATTGGTGAATGCTCCATTTTTGGCACTTCCTTCCAGGAATGGTGAATTTTTTATCTATAGTGATGCTTCATTGAAAGGACATGGTTGTGTCCTTATGCAGAATGATCAGGTAATTTCTTATGCTTCACGTCAGTTGAAAATTCATGAGTTAAATTACCCTACACATGATTTGGAATTAGTTGCTGTTGTTTTTGCTTTAAAAATTTGGAGGCATCATTTGTATGGAGTAAAGTGTGAAATATAAACTGATCACAAAAGCTTAGTGTATATATTCACTTAGAAAGAACTGAACATGAGACAGAGGAGATGGCTAGAATTAATCAACGATTATCATTGTACAATCCATTACCATCCAGGAAAAGAAAATAAAGTGGCTGATGATTTGAGTCGAAAAAGTAATGCTTCATTAACCATGCTACATTTGGAATGATATCTTTCGGTTTTTTATTTGATGAACTTTGGCATAGAAGTTTTTGGTGTAGGAAGTTCTTCTTTTTTGTTTCAGGTATCAGTGAGATCATCCCTATCAGACAGAATTAAGCAAGAACAGAGGGAAGACAGTGAGTTGCAGAAAAAGGTAGAGCTAGTTTAGAAGGGTAAGTTGTCTGAATTCAACATTGATAATGATTCTGTTTTGATTTTTGGGAAGAGATTGTGTGTGCCATGTGATTCACAGTTGAAGAGAGAGTTGTTATGTGAAGCTCATAGTTCTCTGTTTTAAGTTCATCCTGGTAGTACTAAGATGTATAGAGATCTGTGAGAGTGTTACTGGTGGGATGGAATGAAAATGGATATTGTTGATTTTACTGTGATGTGTTTGACTTGTCAGTAGGTTAAAGAAGTGCGGCAATTACCGACAGGGATGCTGCAGCCTTTACCAGTACCAGAGTGGAAATGGGAGAATATATCCATGGACTTTGTTCTGGGATTTCCAAAGTCACCTCGAGGTAATAATGCAATCGTGGTTATTGTTGATCGCTTGAATAAATCTGCTCATTTCCATGCTATATGAGATACTTTTTCCCTAGATCAACTTTCTCGTTTATATCTTAAAGAGATATTTAGGTTACATGGAGTTCCTCTCTTTATTATGTCCGATCGTGATCCTAGGTTTACTTCTGACTTTTGGAAAGGCCTTCAGAAGTCATTGAGTACTGAATTAAATTTTAGTACATCTTTTCATCCGTAATCAGATGGGAAGTCAGAACGAACAATTCAGACCTTGGAGGATACGCTACGAGCTTGCTCTGTGGATTATCAGGGAAGTTGGGACCAACATCTTTCTTTGGTTGAGTTTTCATATAAGAACAGTTTTCATTCTAGTATACAGATGGCACTGTTTAAGGCATTATATGGGAAGCAGTGTCGAACTCCATCTTTTTGGGATGAAGTAGGTGAAAGGAAGATGATGGGACCAAAATTGGTAGAAAAGATGGCAGAAAAGGTTTTATTGATTCAGAAACACATGAGAACATCTCATAGCATACAGAAAAGTTATGCGGATAACCTGAGGAAGGATCTATCTTTCGAGGTAGGTGATCATGTTTTTGTCAATGTTTCACCATGGAAAAGTGTGATGCGATTTGGTAAGAAAGGAAAGCTGAGTCCAAGGTTCATTGGACCATATGAAATTCTGGAGAGAGTTGGATCAGTTGTATACAGAGTGGCATTACCTCCGAGTTCATCTCAGGTACACAATGTTTTTCATGTTTAGATGTTGAGAAAGTATATACCAGATCCATCTCATGTTTTGATCCCAGAAGTAGTTCAGTTGGAAGAGAATCTCTTTATGAAGAACAACCATTCCAAATTCTTGACCGAAGAGAGAAAGTGTTTCAAAATAAGGTAATTCACCTGGTAAAGGTTTTTTGAAAAAACCATATGGTTGAAGAGGCAACGTGGGAATCTGAAAATGCTATGAGGGATAAATACCCCCACTTATTCTGATAAGTTAATAGAATTGTGAGGACGCAATTACCAAAAGGGGGGAATGATGTAACATCCCAGGTAAATAAAGAATAATACATTTTCATATTTATTAATGTTTGAGAATTGAATATTAATTTTACTTTAATTGGGTTTCTATGTTCGATAGCCTACCCGATACGCAACAAAGATTTTCATTGAAATCTTACGTTGCACACTAGTAATAAAATAATATTATTTTAAATGGTAGTTAACACATAGCCATTGTATTGGAAAGGATGAATATAAATAACAAAAATATGATTATATATGTTTGTTAAATGTTTTTACATTTAACCAATAAAGGATAAAGGCTTAAAATATGAAAAGAATTCAATTTTCCGCATATATACTCTAATTTTCACTAAAGGACGACTTATCGCCTTTTCATGGTGAACCTTATTTAAATACAGTTTTGGTCACTCTTATACTTTCTATTGGACCAAATAAAGCTCTCCTTTAGAATCAGGACATCAAAATTTACTTTGTGTAGATTTTTGGTATTTTTTCGATAAAAAACATTTTTTAATAAATAGTGAAAAATGTTGTATTTTAATTCAAAACCTCTTTTTAATCTAATTTATTTATATTATTAGATTATATTTTGAATTGGTTTTAAAGTGAAATTAGAATATATTTTTACCATTTAATCTAATAGTGGTCTCTGGAATTAATTTTACTTTGAAATCGGACTTAAACTAGTGTCAATATTTTGATACTTTTTGTTTCATAAAAACATGCTATTTGTATTGACAGCGGGAATTAATTATTAAATTAATTAATGAAACATATATGTTTTGAATTTTTAAAAAATAGATATCATTTTTGAATTCGGAATATCAAATATATCTTAGGGTGAATTTTTGTTATTTTTCTGAAAAACTTCAATTTTTGATGAATAGTGAAACCACTAAGTTGTAGTTTAAAAACTGATTTTTCATTTAAATGAAACTTTACCACCTTTGTGATTTGAATTTAAAAAATCTAAAATACATGGTATTAATTAGTATGTAAAATGTGGTTCAATGGGATTAAAACAATTTTTTGGTGAATAGTAACTTTTATGTTTTTAATCGCTATTAGAGGTAATTAGTGTAATTTAAGGTAAGAATAATGTTTTAATAATATGAAATAACCTAGACACATGTCCTACCTTTATTGGATGTGTCATGGCCGACCAAGAAAATCTATGGGTCAACTTGGGGACCCCATGGATCCACTTTGGTTGGAAAAGGACATTAATAACTTTTTATTTAAAGTTAAAATAAAAATGTCACAAAGATGAGTTGTTTTACTAAAAAATTTCTTAATTGGGGTTATACAAGTCATATATTTGACTATAAAGATTCATTATAAAGATAAAAAGATTTCCTACATCATGATATTTTTTTTATAATTATTAGACATTAAATAAATTAAATTATTTATGACACCATGATGATGCAGCGATTGCCTCATTATTTGACGATTTAAATAAAATGAAAAGATAAGGTACAATATAAGATATAAACTTGTCAAAAACTTATTTTATTGGTGGATTTCAAACTCTTATCACCTTATCCTATAAATATATAATTTTGGGAACTTTAAAAACCGAAACTCATTTTATAATAAAGTATCTTTTCTTAACTTTCCAAGAGTGCCCCTCCTCTTCTCTTATAAATGGCCCCCACCTCTTCCGCCATACACACACATCTAAAGCCTTTGGATCGGCCAAAACCTACTCATTTTGTCTCTACACATCCCTCTCTTACTCCTAGAAGCATCACTTTTGGAAAAAGGCTTTCCCAAGGAAGCCTTTTAGCTCAAATCAAAAAGAGTTACCCGTTTTAAAGGTAGTGTCTTCTCTTGTGTTCTTATGTTTTATTTTGCTTCTCAAACCCCCTAAACTCTTTTTATTCATTTATTTTGTGACAACTACTGTATCTTAAATATACTAGTATGTTTTTATAAGAATAATTCGAGCTACACTTACACACACCTTCATCTAATGGTTAAAGAGCATATTGTTTCTGTGGATGGAGAATTTCTGCCTCACGAAACGATGATTGTTCAATATTCTTCTAACAACTTTAAAGGTGGCCATTAAGATGTCACTATATTTATATAGAATATATAATATGTTTATGTTTTCCTTATGATTCTGGATTTTTTCATTTATGGCACACCTTTATGGTTTCCATTGTGGATAAACACGATAACTTCATTTTAGGAAGTGCGGACTACCGCCCCCTCAAAGTGATTTGATTGGTTAAAGCCATACGTGGGACATATAAAGGATGGATTTAATAATATTATATATGTTATTATACTGCAATTATAATATACCTTTTTATAATTATGATTTCCTTTGATTAAAGTATGAGATAGAAATGAATGTAGTGTTCATGTGTACATACGGCTTACCGTCTCCATGAACGGTGCATTCCATTTCTTATCCCCAAATGTAATGTACTATTATAAGTACATATATATAATAGATATATATGATGTATGTTACATTTAAATGATGAATATAATTCTGGAATTAAAATATGCATACCTCTCATTTAGTTTGAATTCCATTAATATGACGTAGAAATGAAAGCAGCGTTCATGCGTACGTACGACTTACCGTCTCCATGAATGGTGCATTTCATTTCTTATCTCTAAATGCTTATGTAATATTAAAAATACATGTATACGCTGTATATATATGATATATATGATATCCAAATCATGAATATCATTCTGGATATAATGAAACTTTGACCACACGAACAAGATGTAATTTTAAGAAGTCCACTTTCGACATAAGAACCAAGTATCGAGAAAACAAACATTATTAACTTAAATGATTAAATAATGTTTATAACATGGTAATAAGTGATATAAAAGTAATAATGAACATAAAAATGTTCATAAGAAAGTAGAAATTAACTCAAGTTTATTATTCAGGACGTTAAAGAATGATCAAGTAAAGTCGGACCTGAGGTACGGGACTTCGTCTCAATCTCCATTCATTGAGGCATATTTAGTTTTATACACAACTTTATTTTATACGGTGTATATAACCATTTGACTTTTACTTTTATACAAAAGGAATCTTTTTCTACGAAGCGTTTTACTAAACGATAAAAAGGAATGTTTCTTTTAACGTACGCGGTGACAACGACCCTTTTCCTCCGCCACGAGTATTATTTGGTCTTTGGCTTCCTCAACAAGCCGTATTGTTTTTTTAAAATTAAAGAAATACCATATACTATTTTATGTGTTTTGGTATTGAAAAGGGTTTTTTATAATGTATTTTTTATGTCAATATATTTAAGTGATATATTGTGATCAAAGTGTGGAAATTCTTTCTTTCAATTTTATTTGTTTTATGTTTTATGATTTTATAATGGTACTTGGACATTTGATGGGTGGTTACGTGATAAACCACATGATGGATGGGGCCGTGAATACCATTACAGGTGGTTAAGTTATATCCTCCAATGCATTGGGTAAGGAAGTCGGCCGTATGGATATTCCATTAAGTGATATGTGTGGAAGTCGACCGTATGGTTATTCCATTTAAGTATGTTTATGTCCCAAGTTACCTTTATATGTTATGTGATATTTATATGGGTTTTATGGTAATATTTTTGTTTTAAAAGGGTGAGTTATGGTATTTTATTCAGTGAATAGTTTTTACTTCTTCATAAAGGTGAAAAGTATTACTTTGATAATGTATACATGGTTTACTTGTTGTTTTGATAAACTAACAGTTTTCATTCTTTGTGTATCCCTTACTAAGATTCTTAATCTCACTCCATGTTTTTTGAAATGTTTTTCACAGGACTTAATGTGGAATAGGGTCAAGGATTGGATCAAGGGAAGGTCATGTTATATAAAACATGGAACTAGACATGTTTCTTTTATGAATTTTTATTCTATGGAAACTTAATAGTAGTGTCAACTACGTAATCTTTTGAGATTTAATAGTTATGTCCAAATTCTATAAAACCATAAACCTGAAAAGATCCTCAATGTGAATTATTATTTTAATTCAATATTATGTAAGGTTTATGGCCGGGGCCTTATACTCTTCCCATGTAGAGCCATGTACTGGACGTGTAATAGCCGAGTACATGGTTGTGCAGGTGACCTGGATAACAACCTAAAGTATGAGCTAGTTGAGGCTTGTGTGTGGTGTGTACATTAAATGAGAAGGACAATTATATTTCTCTTTATTTGATTGATCAGATTATGGTCACATAACATCTCCAAAATACATTTCTTCTTCCCTCGGCTCATACATGAGAGCAACGAATGACCGAGCATATTTGAACTCCTCTCATTACTCTGTCTGAACTTCGATTGATAGGTTACTGGGTGTGTTGGATTACCATATATTAGTTCTACCATTCACTTGATCTACTCTTCCTAATTTCTCCTCTATCATGAGATATCTTGGGTGTATTTTTTTAATCATTTTTAAAGATCTAAATCATTTTAGGCTAATTCGAGGGGTGATGTTCAAGAGTGTTCATCATACAACATTGTGGTATGTGGTTTGTTCCTTTCCTTTACTGTCTTCAAACTATATATGCATGAATTTATGAATACCAATGCTTTGGTATTTTGTGTTTTGGTTTTAGACTCTATTTCTTATGTGTTATGTGTTGGTAGATTGATAAAAAGGTAATTTTGTATTCCAAACTTTTTATAACATATTATGGGACACCCCATGGGTGTATTCTCCTGATTAATTATTATTGGACTCATGGACTATAATTTCTTGTTAGGATTTCTTATTTTCCCTACCTCATGTTGTTAGGATGGAGTAACTATTTAGTTGAATGCATGTGTTTTTCATTGTGAAAGTGTTACCAAGGGGAATTTACCATGAGAGCTTCCTGAGGTAAGGTTGGTTATGTATACTTGTTTATGTGTTGACCCCAAGGCATTGACTACGAGAGCTACTTGGTGGTCATAGACTAGAGGGGTTAGACCATGAATGCAACCCAATGTTTTATAATTAAAGAATGGTAGACCATATGGAATTGACAATGAGAGCTTCTAGTGGGTCATTATAATTTATTGTTGCTATGAATACCAAGGGGGTATTGAACATGAGAGCTACTCATATGGTCATTTGTAAATGTTTAGATCAATGTGGGACCAAAGGGGTGAGATTATTTGAGCTTCTCATAGGGTCATTACTTATAAATTTGATTATATCTTAAACTAATGGGGTTATGATGTGAGAACATTCCCAGAGGTTTTATTTTGAGTGTTTCAACCATTGCAACGAGTGTACCAATCCAAAGAACAATATTGTAATCGGTCTTAAATAATTCTCTAAATGGTCATTTAAGAAGTGTTTTTGTAATATTATACAGGTGGATATAGATCTTAGGATAGATCCCAAGGATAAATTATTCAATGGTATGAATAATTAATAAAAGTAAATGAATGTAAATGGAAACTATATGATTGTTTACTTTTGAGTACTTCCTAGTTTATTGCTTCATTTTGAATATTCCCTACTATATATGTTAACTGACAGTTAGGCATAGATATTTTGGTGGTTTCCTACTAGGATTTGACTCACACCCTTTTTGGGTCATGATTTTGTGCACAAATTTATTATATGGTTGCAGGTATAGATGTCATAGATCGCCCTTATTCATTAGGTACTTGATTTATGATGGAGTTAGAGAGTATCAGACCAAGATGAGGCTTGAGATACTACTAGAGTTTACGGTTTTTTTGTACTTTGGTTTCATTGTTGAATTTTCAGCATTGGGAATTGTTTGGATAATTTCCAAGATACATGTGACATGCATCATTAATTTAAATATGAAGAAGTTGTTTATACCATAAGTCTCTAGATGCTTACATCTATTGTATGGTATTACAACTTCTTCTACTATTTACTTTTTTCCCTCTATATTACTCTACCAATGAGGGCATAGTTTCCCCACTATCACACCCAAGGCCCTCGCTGCAGGTCGACAGCCTCTGGAATTCAGGAAAATGCACTTGATGCCATGTGACCAACCGGGTACGGGGAACCTTTAGGCAGCACCTAGAACCGAGATGTTACATAAACATACATCTTTGGTTAATCATGATTTATTATTTTATTTTTTTTGTAGATGAGATTTTATGTATTTTTTACCTTCATGGTTTATGTCATATTTTTATTAATATGGATATTTTAAAGAGTTCTTATTATATCATTTGAATCTTAAAAGATCAATATTTCATAAAAATAAAAATAATTCATTCCAAGAAATTACTATTTATAACTAAAATTATATAAGGAATGAACCCACAAACAAATGGTGATGAAGGTAAAATTATTACCACTTGCCTATGTGATTTACTAGTTATTCAAAAATCATTCATATAAATTAAATGGTTTAAAATATAACAAAATAGTAAATTTCGTGAATATATGACTTATGATATATCAAACCATGTGAATGAAATGAGATTTAGTGAAAATATGATTAATGTATTATCGAAAGTGGTCCACTATAGAGTTTATTTTTGTAATAATTTTTTTAGTGCCTTAAAATTGAAAAACTAATATTTGGTAATCATATTTAGGAAAAAGATGATACAATGGTGGAAATTGAGTAAATGAAGAAAATTTACTACACATATAAGTATATTTCTTCATATTATATTTCAAGATAGTATAAAAATCATATTATCTGAGAAAATGATCCTTAAAATGAATTTTATATTCTATTATGTCTATTTTGGATTAATCAAATTGCATTTTAACTATAACATCCCTAGTTTATTAAATAAAACAATATGATATATACTATACAAGATATTCCACATCCAGTTTAAGAAAATAAGTATACAATATTTAAATTAGAAAATTAAAACATAAAAGTTATAATGAATGAAAGAAAAAACTATTTATTGAATTATAATAACATGGGTAATTTTTTTATAAATAATTAATTATTTTGTGAAAAATGTTTTATAAATGAATTTAAAACACTTTAAAATAAATAGAAGTTTTTTTTATGAATAACTATTTAAATGTGCATAAGTGTGTTTTATACATAATGAAATCACTATTGTTCAACTATAATTATTTAATATATTTTTAATATTTTAAATCAAATTTTTATAATTCATATAATGTGTTTTAGATACATGATATTTTAAAAAATTAAATTTTACAAATAAAAGAAGCATTTTTCAAAAAGGTTGTTTTCCAGCTTTTGATGGAACACCAAGTCTGAATCTAGTCTTTTAGCTAATATAATTTATATAGAACCAAATAAAATTATTAATTTTATGGATTAAATCAAAATTTACTATGGTTAATGTTTTTGGATCTTTCTGATAATATAAATTTTTTAATGAATATTGAAAAAATAATGACTTTTAGTTGAAATATACTTTTTCATAAAATTTATTTATAAAATTAAATAATATTTTTGAATTGTATT
This sequence comes from Viscum album, assembly GCA_963277665.1. Classification (NCBI taxonomy): domain Eukaryota; kingdom Viridiplantae; phylum Streptophyta; class Magnoliopsida; order Santalales; family Viscaceae; genus Viscum; species Viscum album. The sequence goes on from OY728137.1 coordinate 979,178,069, forward strand.
TATGTATTATTTGATAAATTCAATATAATTTTATCCAATATTTTTCATTAGAGTAAATTTCACATTGAAATTGGATATAAAAACTATGTAAAGATTTGAATGTTTTATTTTAAAACACAGTTTTTTATCACATGGATTAGTTTTTAATTAATTTCATCCAAATAAGAGTTTTAAATATCAGAAAATTTATTACATGTTTTCATTGTAAAGTTAAAAATTATTTAAATAGGCCCCTTTTATTTTTCTGACATTATGAATAGTATATATAGTAATAATTGGTTTTACAACGATTATGGGTAAATAAGGTAATTAATGGTAAAACATGTATTATTAAAATATAAAATTACCCTAAAAATTATATTATTATAATTATATAATTGTTTTACAACCAATATAATCCTTGTTTTTATTTTAGGACAACCTGGAGCAACTTTGATGGCATTAATGAATTTATAATATTATATTCAATGAAAAGACAATTTTGTCACACCTTTTTTTTAACAAGTAATGTATTTTTAATATTGGATTTTATAGCATATCCCATTGACTATAAATATAATTTATAAAGATAAAATGGTTACTAAATCATGTTAATTTATTTTTACTTTATAAAAAATATATAATTAAAAGTAATGGTGGAAAAATGAGGATAATGTTACTGCTTAATTAAAGAATGAATCAAATAAATGATATTATATATATTAAAATTAATATATTTGAAATAATTTTTACCAAAAATGAATTTTATGGATGACATTAATATATTTGAGATGTTTTTAAAAATTTGGTTTGATTGTATCATATATTTATGATATGTAAATAAATGAATTGGGTCCCCATTAACACTTATGATATTTTAAAATATGAAATTTTCTATTAAATGATATAATATTTATAAAACAAATGTTCTAAATTTTTTTGGATATATATTATAATGTCATAAATGAATATTTTATTGTACTTTTGGAATGTTATGGTAATTATAATATCACTCAATGTATAAATTACTAGATAAAATGATAAGAGTTAAAAGGTGTTAAAAATAGATATGGATTACAAAATATTCCAACATTGTCTCATTTTAATTGGATGATATTATTTTTACCCTTTATAATAATATCATTGAGATATATAAATTTTTACCCATTATAATAAAAAATTAATTAATATTAATTTAATTTTTGAAAATTTCTATAGTGCCCCCCCTCCTATAAAAGGAAACCCACTCATATCATTTCTTCACACTTCAAAACCATTTTGGTTTGACCAATATCTACCTAAATCCATTCGCAGAATACAATTCAACATTCTAGATGAATTATATTATACATAACACCCTTTTTAGAGGTGTTAATGTGTTAATCAAATGAGATCATCCGAAGAAGAGGAATCATTTTTATTTAAGTTTTACTATTTTATTTCTCCTTCCACATCCATCAAATATTCTTCAACTATGAAGATATAACAATACCATTATCCTAAATATACTTATATTTAATTATATTAACATAATCACTTAAGGAAATCACTACTTCCATCAAATGGGAAAATAATTAGTCGTTCGTTCATGTATGTGAACTATCACCTCTACAGACTGATGTAATTTGTTTTCCATTACCATCTCTCAAGGATGGTTATAATGATGTAATTTAAGATTATATATGATATTCATGATAGATGTTTCATAATAATAAAACAATATATTGATTAAATTCTTACCTTCCATGAATATAAAAATTCTATTGTCGTTCATGTGTACTTGTGAACTATCAACTCCAAGAAGTGATGTGATTCGTTTTTCATCACCACATCACAAGTGTGATAATTATAAACATATTTAAAGTTTTATTTTAATATTAATGAAATTAATGTAATTTTTTATAGAAAAAATAATAATTACCTTCTTTTCATATATATCAATGAAAAATGGGATCGTTACTCATGCATACGTACGACCTACCGTCTCCATGATTCAAATGTTGTTCAATTTTCAAAAACATACATAAATAGATATATATAAAGGTAAAATTGTTTATTAAAAGAGGTTATATGTCATTAATATTGATCTTGACAATATATAAAAGTAAAAATCTATGGATATAGACAACATAAAAAGTCATTTTGGAAACATGTACTGAATTTTATGAAAACATTTGATGTGAAATTAAACAATTTAGTAATTGTTATAATATTATGATAAATGATATAAAAGAAATAATATTAAAAAAAGGTTCTCATGAATGAAAATAATACCTAATATTTAATGTTCAGGATGTTAACGAACATTCAGTATGGATATGACTTGAGGTAAGGTTCTTCGTCTTAATCATCTTTCATTAAGGTATAGATTGAGTTTATACACCCCCTTTTTTATATGGTGTAAAAAAACTTTTAATTTTTATTCAATTCTGTGGTTTCTAAAATAGTATCTATTTATGCCTTCTATATGTAACATAAGACTTTCAGTACAATCCACAAATATAATTTTTTTTCTTAATGTATATGAAAACACCGACTTCCCCAACACCATGAATTTATATTGATATTTGGCTTCCTCTACATGATTTAATGTTTCCAAACAAAAAATAAATTACAATTTAATTTTTTTTGGCAATTTTGAATCAATAATGGTTTGAAAAATGGATACATTCTATCATCATATTGAAATTATTTATTTTTATTTTGAATGAAATTTAATGTTTCAAATACTAAATATTGTAATCATTTATTTTTCATAATACTTAAAAATTTGAAATGTGGTTATGTGATCAAACAAGGATGTGTTGTTTAGTGATAAACCAAAGATGGGTGGTTATGTTATATCCTCGAATGAATTATTTTGGGATGTTTTCAATTGGTCTATCCCGTTTGTAAGAGTGATATGTATTGAAATAGACCTTATGGTTATTCCATTTTAGTATATTTATATCCCATGATACCTCCTTCTGTAATATATGATTTATAAAGGTTTTATCATAATATTATTATTAAAAAAGGGTAATAAATGTGTATTTAAGAACATCATTTTATAATTTTTAAATTTAAAATGAATTATATTATGATAAAGTATTCCCAGTTTTTATTTTTTAACATGTATAACAATTTCCTTTCTTGGTTTATCCCTTACTAAGAACATTATGCTCCTACATAGTTTTAAAATATTTTTTTACATGACATAATATTTGTAAAGGAAAACAATATTTCCTGATGAAATAATTGAAGATGTTTCTCGAAAAAAATTCTTGATTTTTTTGTTGTTAAAATATGATACTGAGTACTAGAGTCTTGTTATAATTTTAGAGTTTAATATATAAGCGTATTTGTTAATACTCTAAAAAACTAAAATAAAAATATCTGTTAATGTGAATTCTAGTTCAAAAACACTTGAATATCTTATTTTTATGTACAGTTCCTAAAAATTGGAATCACATGTTTGTTGGGATAATATTGGATGTTAGAATGTTTTCTAATGATATAGTGTTATCATCATGAGTTAATAATTTTACGGAGTATAATAAGTTTAACTCCATGCTATCCATTTTTACGATTTATGTTAAGAAATTTTAATAAGAATAATGGTATTTTTGGAGACATTCACCTTTGAGGTAACAATGCATTATTAGTTTTTGGGATTGAATACGAGAGGTATAAGATAAACATTGTAGTTAAAACCAGTTAGGGTTATTTTTTAGGTATTCATCACATTTTGGTAATTATATAGTTTTATAAAAAGGACATCCTATATGATGGATGATAACCTATCATTCCCTGCATGGCCATGAGAATCGAACCCACAACTAATGGGTGATAGGCATGAATCACCAACTAATAGAAACGTGATGTACCACATTATAATGATTATTTTTAGTTTCTGGATAAATAATATGTTTATTTTGAATGAAATATTCCTATAATATTAAAAAAATGGTCATTATGTGATTAATGTTTTTTAGAAGATGTTAAATATTTTGGAAAACATATATTATTAAGGTAAATAGAAAACTATGACATTTTATTTGAAGAATTATGTTTGAGTTACGTAATGGAATAATATATGTTTTTAATGTATAATTATTATGATTCCAGTTATTTATGGAAATTATTGACCTATCTTGGAATATATGTGATTGGAAAAATTTATTTTTTGTATGGTACTTCAAAATTAATTTTTGTTATTTTGAGATAGATTCTAGAACATAACATGGATAATTTTGTGATTAAATTCTTTTAAACTTTAGTTTTTGATCCTATTAATAATATTTTTATTTAATATTTAATATTGTTATTTCCGGAATGATTTATGTTGAATATTGTGTAAGACAATTGAATTTTGGATATTGAGGTAGTTTTCCTCATATAAAGGTTTATTTTTTGGGGGAATTGTATCATTATAACCTCACAGTTTTTGTTTTAGATAAAGTCTAAATACAAAAAAATATAGTTCATATGGTGTGTAATATATTATTCTCAATAAAAAGATTCTGGTTCTTCATGTGTGAAAATTTCATCTTGAAAACTCATCATTTTTTAGAAAAATTTGATTTTATGGTGGAAAATGACTAAAATATGCATCTTTACTTTTCGGGTATGTATGTTTCTTTATGTTATTATCTTATGACGTAATTTAATTCCACAACCCAATGAATATTATCTTAAAAAAATAATGATATCAATATACATTTTTTACTAAGGAATCAATAACCTTTTAACAAATCACGGATTTATGGTTTTGTGACAATTAACTTTCACCTAACCAAGTTTCATATAACTCTCCATGATAATATGATATTTTTTATTTTAATACATATCCATGTTTTTCTACATGTAACCCTAAAAAGTGTTATCTCATGTGACTGGTGTACTTCCATTTCATCGATTTTAAGTTGGAGTTTGATTATACTTCTTCAGATATGGGATCTCAATAAAGTAATTTTTAGTAGTCAATTCATAGTTTTTTATCCTGAGTTTAAATTATGAGGATTCAATTTATAATGGTTTGGAATATTTAACATCCCCGTTTTATTTAAAACACTACTCTCAATAGTATACATGATAGTCCACAACGAGCTTAAGAGAACTACTGAATAATTTTGAATTTTTATGATTAAATCCTAGATGATGAAATAATTAGAATAAACTATATTAAATTAATTATGATAATATGGTTTAATCATGTATATATAATTAATTATTTTGTGAAAAATTAATTATAAATGAATGTAAAACCCTTTATAAAATAAATGGAAATGTTTTTTGTGAAAACCCATATAAATGGGAAGAAGTGTGTTTTATAAGTAAGAAAAACAATATGGATTATATTAATAAAATATATAACATTAATATATTCAATATAATGTATAACATTTCTATGATGTGTTTTTCTATCATCATATAATAATAAATCAAATTTTCCAATTAAAAGAAGTATTTTACTAATAAGGCGGGTTTTCCACCGTTTGATAGACCGCCTATTTTTAATATTGTTTTTCTTAATTTTATTAGTCAAATTTGATAAAATAAACTTATTATCTTTAATTTTTGAAAAAATATATATATTATTAAACAAATTTTATTTTTCTTATGGGAATAATTATTAATGAATAGTGAAAAAATAAAACAATTTAATTGAAAACTAATCTTTAATAAAACTTATTTATAATGATAATTAATATTTTTGAGGTGTTTTAATGTAAAATTATGATATTTATTTCTCATTAAATCCTATAGTGTTAATTGGAAGTAATTTTAAAATGAAATTATATATAAAAACTATGTGAACTTTTCAATGTTTTACTTTCAAAATGTGTTTTCTTATTCTATCGATGGTAACACTTTTTAATTAATTTATTCCAATCATATTCCTTCAAATAGGAATAATGTATTTCATATTTATATATATAAGGTAAAAATCATTTATATAGGCCCTTTTTATTTTTTTCATTATGAATACTAACAATCGTAATAAATATTATTAGCACGGTAATCGGTAAATTAGGTAATTAATGGAAAAAATTATGTTATCAAATTTTAAAATTACCCTAAAACTTATCATAATTTAATTCTATGAGTTTTTATAAACAGATTACCTCATTAGGTTAATTTTATGACCACATGGAGCCACTTTAATTACTTTAATGCATTAATAATATTATATTCGATGAAAAGTCAATTTTGTCACATCCTTGTTTTCAACAGGTAAAGTATTTTTAATATGATTTAATACAAGGGATATATTAAACTATAAAAATATTTCAGAATGATAAAATCATTACCCACATCCTGTCAATTTATTTATAATTTTAACAGCTATATAATTAAATTAAATGGTGAAAAAATGAAGAATGTAGAAATTTCATAATTAATGAAAGAATCAAATAATTGATATTGTAAAAAAAAATATAAATTGTCTTAATTTATTTTTTAGATGGATTTTAGAGATGAATATTATATTTTTGGTTTGTTTTGCGTGGTTTTTTGAATATATCATGATGTTATTAAATTTTTAAATAAGTCAATAAATTAGTAGAGTTACAATTGATACTAAGGGTATTTTAGAATATAAATTATTATAGTAAATTATATACATTTAATACATTAAGATAATCATAAAAATTATTGGTTTGTGTCTAATAATGTCAAAAATTAATCTTTTATTTGTATTTTGGAATGTTATGATAATAATAATAACCCTAAAAATATAAATTAGTTGATAAAATAGTAAGAGTTAAAAAGGGTTAAAACCAATAGATTAGGATTTATAAATTTTCAAAACATGTATAATTTTCATTGAATGATTTCAATTATACCCATAATAATCCTATATTATAAATAAATAAATTTTTACTCTTTATAAATATAAAATTATTATTTTTTCATTTAATATTTTGATGAAGTCCAATAGTGCCTCTGTCCTCTCCTATAAAAGGGATCACATTTTTCTCTGCTATTAACACTTCAAAAAAACATTTAACCTAATAATATCTTCCAAAATCCATTACTATAATCAATAACCAAATTATATAGTCTTTAGTTTCATTAAAACAACCTCCTCATAGGTTTTAAGGTGCTAATCAAAGGCCATCTTCCAAAGAATAGGTATAGTTTTTATTAATAGTTTTTATTTACACATTCTTCCACTTAATTAATTTATTCTTCAACCATGATGATATAATAAATAATGTATCCTAAATATACATTGATGTTATTATTAACATATCATCACTTGAATAAATCTCCACATACATCAAATTTGAAAATAAATAATGGATCATACGTACGAGTGAACTACCACCACCACAAATTGATATTTTTAATTGTCTATTAATATATGTCAAGAATAGTTATAATTCTGTAATTAATGGTTATATATAATATTAATGAAATATTTATTATTGTATGAAAATAATATATCAATTACATTATTACCATCCCCTAACACAAAAATGATTATGTCATTCGTGTGTACGTGAGAACTAGCACCTCAGGAAACTAAGTGATTCGTCTTTCTTCACCACATCACAAGTATTATTTATGTAATTATATTTAAATTATTAATATTATATTAATTATATTATGATAATTATTTAAATTTAAAATAAAAATGAACTTTTTTCCATAATTATCAATGAAAAATTGGAACATCACTTATGCATATGTACATCCTGCAATATCGTTGATTTTAAAGTTGGGAATTTTTCATTACCATACATAAATGGTTTTATTTAAAAGTATAATTAAATTTTAAATGTTAATATTATTTCATGAATATTATTATGTAGATAATTATATAACAAAAACTTTTTTTATAATCCTCAAACCATTTCATTTTGGACTCGTGTATCAAATATCATCAAAACATTTGATGTTAACTTAAATAATTTTGTAATTGTAATAATATGGTGGTAAGTGATATAAAAAGAATAACAAAATTGAAAAATATTCTCAATTAATTAAATAATTCACTTAATTTTATTTTCTACGAAGATAAAGAACAAACTAGAGGAATCGAACTTGAGGCGGGACTTCATCTCAATATTATGTCATTGAGGAATAGTTTGATGTAATACACACACCTTCTTTTATAGTGTGACTAAATCATCCCTTTGAATATTAATTATATTAAAAGTTTATGAAAAATATATTTTTATGACATATATATTTATTTTTTTAATTTATTTACAAATGAAAAATTGAATGTTCTTTTATTAACATGTATTGTGGAAATGACTCCTCTATCGTTATGACCGTTATTTGATATTTGGATTCATTTACATGGATTAATGTTTTTAAATGAAAAATAAGTCAATTATTACATTTTTTTGGTATCTAAACATTGAAAAGGGTTTGGGAATTGGATTTATTATTTCTATATCTTGATATTGTTTCTTTTGATTTAAATTAAAATTTTATGAGTGAAATAGTGAAAATTGAAATATTATCAATGTTATGGTACACGGGAATTTGAAAGTTAGTTACATGTAAAACCAAAGATGAGTGGTTATTATATACACCATGGATGGTTTGTTACATTATAACATCCAATGCATAGGGATTGGAAGTCTCTAGAATGGCTCTTCCATTTTTAAGAGTGACATATATAGAGTATAGAGTATAGTTATTCCATTTTTTATATTTATGTACCAATATACCATTTTGTGTTACATATTAATTATTTGTCTTTTAAGGTAAAATTATTATTTAAAAAAGTTTAATATATGATATTTCGTAAAAGGAGAACATTTTTTTCAGCTTAATGGTGAAAATTATTACTTTATTATAAAGTATTCATGGTTTATATGTATCAAATGTCTAAAGGTTTTTATAATTTATGTATCCCTTACTTATAATTTTGTGGTCATCCTAAGATATAAAATGACTTTTACAGGACATCATATATGTGAGGATAGAGAAGATATCATGATTAAAAACTTGAATATGTGTCTTGAAAGGAATTCATGATTATTTGGTGGAAAAAGTTGATACAATGTACTAGATTCCACATGTAATTTAAGAAATTACTACGTAAGGGTTTTCCATAATTCCATAAAAATATAAATTGAAAAGAACCTCGGATGTGAATTCTATTTCAAAAACTATAGAATATGTTATGTTTAAGGTCGGGACATTACATTAACTCTTCAATGAAATATGGTTTTGGTGTTATTAACATTAAATTGTTCATTCAATTTCTTATGATCAATGATGTATATAAAACATTATCATTTTTTGGATATTAAAAATTTCTTGTATGTATAATTCTTTACTTCCCAGCTATTTTTTCCAATATGGAAACACATTTAACAATTATGCCAGATGACCTTTGTACTCCCTTTTCACTCTTTTCAAGAGGATGTTTTATTGACCATTTCCATGATATATTTTCCATCCAATGGTATTTTAAAATGAATAAAAATTAATTTCTAACATAAATTTCTAATTGGATTGATACTATTTAGTTATGGTATATAAGATACAACACCCCCATATTTTTTGCAATGAAAATAATGTATGATTACACATTCGATACTAAACGTTGAGTATAAAAGGCCTGAGAAATATATATGTGTTATAATCTATCAATTAAATTAGTTAGTTTGAATAGTATAAAATAAATTATTATATATATATGTAAATTTTATAATCAAAATATATTTTTGATAAATTCTTAGTATATAATAAATAAAAAATTAAGAGTATAATTTTTAATAGAAAAAATAGGTTTTTTAGAAATGATATTTATTACTTTCATAATGATATATTATAAATAATTTTTTGAAATATTTCAAATTTGGTTTTCAAAAATTAATGACATTTTTAAATTTTAGTATTAAAATTAAATTTGGGTGAATATTTTTTATTTTTTAGAAAATAATTATATTTCATTGAATAGTAGGAAAACCTATTTTTTAAATAACATTTAACTTAAATAAATAATGTAAATTAGATTCATATTGTGTTTGAATGATAAAAAATATAATATAAATATTCATTATTTTATTATAATAACATTATTTTATTTTAAATCAACTATATATTGCTTTTTAAGAAAAAAAATTGTTATAAAAAGATGATTTCTTTAAAAACTATTTTAAAGTGTACGTTGCTTCTACATTTTGATTAGTTAAAATAACCCATAATGTTGATTTTTTAAGGGAACTTATATACTATATTTCAATATATATTAATTTAAATTCATAAATATTTTATTATTAAGCATAGAGAAAATATAAAAACATATTTATCTCAAAAATGTAAACTCCTTAAAAACAATATTTTTGATCTCATCTACTGGTTTTGTATTAAATTAATATTTTCCACTTCTATGAATCAAATTAGGAAAATTATATCAAATATGTGGAATCATAAAAATTTATATTATCTAATATGTTAAATTAATTTTCTACCATAATTTATAGTGAAAATATTTAAATTATATTACTATAGTTACGGTGAAAATGGATTTACCGAGGTAATTCTAAAAAGAAAATTTAAAAAATAACCTAAAAACATTTTTGAAATTTTATTTTGTTGAAAAATATGTGCCTTATTAATGTTATGGATTTATTATGGACCATTTAAATCATCTTTTTATGTTTAAAAAGATTGTATTCCTTTTTATTTTCAAATAGTAAATCTGTGTTAGTCACCTTACGAATTGAATTCCACTTACTATAATCACTTCTTAAAATCATCAAATATTATTTTATTCTAAAATAAATATCCAAATATTGTCCTAAATTATATCCCAATATTATATAATCTTTTTTAATTAAATTTTTTTTCATATGAATCCTTTTAGCACATACCTATGGAGCATGTCTGAAGATGAGTTATAATGTCAAACCGAGCATAATTATTTTTTATTTCCTTCAACATCCTCGAATTATTATTAAATTAAAATTTTATAAAAAATATTATATCCAAAATTCCTATATTTAATTATTTTAATAAAATTACACAATTCAGCCTCCCCTTATATCAAATCAGATTCAAAATCTTCATTTATATGCACGAAAGACTATCACCTCATAAACTAATGTCATTCGTTTTTCCTAATCAACATTCATGAAATGTTATACTGATTTCATTAAATAATATATAAGAATTATTTATCATATTATACATAAGTATAAATAATATAACATAAAAAAATTAATTTCTATTATGTGGGTGATTTTATAATGTTGTTCGTGTGTAGGGTGGACTACCACCCCATGAAGCGATGTGATTCATTTGCAATAATGAATTACATGGAAGGTGTTAAGGATAAATTAAATTAATATATTCTATATTGGTGAAATAATTATGATATTAATAATATTTTTATAAAACATAAAATATAATATATCATTTTATTTTATAAAATTTAAATTTATAACATCCTTTATGAGTATGTGTGGTCTACCGACTCCACAAAGCAATGTGAATAATTCATTATTTATAAATCACATTGATGATATATATAATTTATATTAAAAAAAATAAGGAATTTATGAAATTATTACTTGTGAAGATAACGAACATATTTTACAATTCTGACTCAATCTAAGGAAATTAACCTCAATTTCTTTTGGTTCGGGCATATTTTCATGTTACGCACCTTTATATTTAACTGAACTGTACATATTGCCCCATTTTAATGTTAACCGTGAATTAATTCATAATTAATTTATTTAAATTATGTTTAACATTATTATTTTGTGGGACTTATGATTACAATGTTTTTAATGTGGTTAGTTGCAGTCATTTAAAAAACATCTATTAAAATACACCATCTAAAACGTTCCCATACATGTCCATGTTTTTAAAATGATTTTATGAAAAGTTATATAATTATATAACTCTATTTATAAAATATTCTTTATTTCTATTTTTAATTAATATCGAATAGTTTATTCATGGGTATTTTTATAAGTTTCATAAGATCTGCTTGACAAATGACTAAATAATGTTTTATTTTTAATGTATATAAAGATGATAAATTTTCTGATCACCATTATTTTTATGTCACATATATCTTTCATATAATTTATGTTTTATTCAATAAAAAAACACATTCACTATTTCTAGGTATTTTTCTATAGAAAATGTGTTTAAAGAATTGTATTTTGATATCATAAATGGTTTTCTATATCGGTTAAAAATTATTTTTCAATTATTTTTATTCAAAAAAGGTGCACGCATAAAACGATTTATTCATGATATGGTACTTGAGAATTATATAAAAAAAGTTAGATCGATACAACATATATTATGGTTTGAGTTCAATTATATTCCATGGGTGAGCCTGATATAGATTATATGGACCATTGATCCACATTATATCTACAAAAAATAGGTGATCTCGATATATCTTATATGTTTGTTGAGCCCCATTAGAGCTCATATGGGATCCTGGTATAGATTTTATAATTTGTGATACCCATTATAGGTCTTCAATAAATTAGGATTTTTTGTATTCAATGTCAATCTTATAGTTATTCCAATTAACCACCTTTTGAAATCGTATTAGTAATATTATTATATATGATTCCAAAAAGCATTTTTATTTTTTTATTATGGGTTTATAATAGTTTTTATTGATAAAAAATTTGCCTTTTTTATAAAATGTAAATGTATTATTTCAAACCCTCAATAAAAATTTAAGATAAATTTAATCATTACAATTGTTTTCATATTTTTCCCTATACTAATATATTTTATATTTTTATGTCCCTTGCTGATATTTTTATACCCATCCTATATTTTTAAATTTTTTTGTAGGAGTAACTTCATGTCATGACTAACAATGGAAACAATAATAAGATCAGTCTCCATGTAGAATCAAGTTCACCTCCCCACACACCAAAGGCTTTTAATATGCGGTGAGGGTTGAATAACGATACAATGGTGAGGCTATTCCCTCATAATCAGAGTAGAATAGTGTTTTAATAGGTAATACAAAATAGGAAATTGGGAACTTAGTAATTGTAATAGACTAAGTATAAAAATATATATAATAACTGAATAAACATAAAAAACTCTACATACAACCATACATGAATGCCTTGATGATTCTACAAGGTGTAAGAAAGAAAAATACAATAATAAATAAAAAATACTATGAAGAAAAAATACCAAATGAAATATTCATAATAATCATGAGTATCAACTCAGTCTTGTTTACATAAATCCTAGGTACAAGGAATAAGCCAAGAAAAATAAACCTAGACCTACGAATAGGAAGCTCTATAGAGGTAACCATGTTAAATGGAGGCCCAAGAAGGATTTGAGACATATTTTTTGGAAATAACTAACTATATCTACATAATATTATAGTCCTCAAATATAAAATACAAAAGTGTGCATGTATAATAATAAGATTGAAATAAATAAATAAATAAATAAAACCTTTTGGCTCACATCCCTCAAGGACCTTAGGCTCACCATTCCATATTTCAAATAGGCCAAGATTTCCATATTTGAGATGAAATTGTACAAAAATAGTATAGTTTTAATGGATATAACCCTTCACAACATGTTTGAAATGAAATAACGAACCCAACCATGTGATTTGGCTTGAGAAACACATACCTAGACAATTTTTAATAATACATAGTATTTTAATATAATATTAACCATTTCATTGAAATTAGAGGCACACATATCCTATCCAAGTGGATCAAAAAAAAAATACATTAGAGGTGTCTCCCAAGGGAACTATAGACACCCATAAATATTTGAGTCCATCAATGATAATCCATGAGTGGAATACCATGTGGCATTCCTGGTGTGATGTGATGTCAAAACCCATTGATCTTATCCCATGTTTCTCATATTGTGGTTTGAGTATCACTAAGAGAATAGTGTAATTTTAATATCCTGTTATACTTTTTAGGTACTCCTCAACCCCTATTTTTATCACTCTTCGTATGGGTCAAATTTTTGAGTTCCTCAGGTGAAATTTGTAAATTTATTAGGACTCTTGGTTTGTGCATGTATTTACCTGCTTCTTTTCTAATTAGTGAAAGTCATGCAATAATATGAAGTGAGGGTTTACACTGTTGGTGAATGGGTTGAAAACCCATTTTCCAACATATAATAAACCATTAATCCCTTTAAACATGATTATATTTAGGGAACATGGTTTTAAAAACCATGTTAACCACTCTGGGAAACTATGAATGTAGATTCATTTTATTCTGGAAATTAAATTAAATATCCCCCAATATACATTTAAAAACATGCATGACAATAACATGGGGTTCGATTATTTCCTAGGTATTTGGAGATCCCAAGAAACATTTTTATCCTCTCAAAACCATCTCCATGGATGATAAAATATATAAAATCATCTTCTAATCCTTTCCTGGTAATAATTCTTTACTCATTTGTTACCCCGTCTCTTTCCCTCCCCTCTATTGGGCTTGTAATATATCTATATTGACAGATGATCTAATCTATGTTTTTTATCTTGAATCTAGGCGTAATTCTTATATCTTTATTACAGATGATATTCAATGAGGATTCCTTTTCTTGGTTTTGTGAGATGTGATCTATTGGTTTTGTAGGTGGTTATATTTAAGATTGGATAATTGTTTTAACCATAAATTTCATGCTTTAAATAAAATTCATTACAGTTTGATTATGAAAAAACAAATTCACATTAAATTGGGATTTGGATTTGGATATTTGTTTGAATGAAATTTTAGGAATCCCCAAACTCTAATGAATTTGGGTGTAATTGTGGAATTTAATGGAAATTGTGAAATTAAAGTAGATAATTAAAATGTTCAATTGATTGATGATATTGATTTTAGTTTTTTATTTGATAAAAATTTCATAAATTATTTTTATGTGAACCATTTTTGGTTTTATCTTAGAAAATGAATGAATTTAAAAAATCAAATTTTTTTATTTTAAAAAAAATTGGAATTTTGAAATGGGAAAGGCATTAATTTTGATTTAAATCATTTTGAGATAAATTTCCCTTTATTGATTTTTTTGAGAATATTAAAATTTTGGTATTTAGTGATTTATTTGGGACAAACATTATTGACATCATAAAACTCTAAAAAAACATAGTTTAATAGATCACATCCCAAGTGGATAGTTCTGAGTCCTCTTTGATAATTGTCTTGGGGATCGGTGTACACATATTTCTCTGTTTTTCTATTTTAGTGTGTGGATCCCATAACCCCGAACAGTCGTACCTCTTGAAATATGATTTTGTTTCTAATTTTTGATTATTTTGATATATTCCATTGTTTGTAAATTATTTTTCCAATTCTTTATGAATTTATATGTAATTTATTATATAATTTATTT
Organism: Viscum album; assembly: GCA_963277665.1. NCBI lineage: Eukaryota > Viridiplantae > Streptophyta > Magnoliopsida > Santalales > Viscaceae > Viscum > Viscum album. The sequence continues at coordinate 979,193,375 of OY728137.1, forward strand.
ATTAATATATTGTTTAAAATATTTCAATAAATTGACTTGTTATTGATGATTTGTTTTGAATATGTTTTGTAATTCAATTCCCTTTTAATAAAAATAGAAGGCTTTATATGGTTAATTATTGTATAATATTATTATGGAATCCTTGGTGAGACCCTATTGGTATTTTATATCACACCCTATGTAAACATTTTTTTGTTAATATTTTTTCTTTTTCTGGATTTAAAAAAGGGGAAAGTACATCTTGGAGGTGGTGGTTGTTGGTCTCTAAGCTTGGTGTGCTGTGTATATTGAGACTTGGGTTGTTTTTCATTTAGTTTGTGGTACATTTTGGATGAAATTTTTTGCTTTATATATGTGTTTAAATTCAAGTACTATTCTCTCTTTGTATTTTTATTTTGAGAATATTGAAACATTTTTGTTAATTTTTTTTGTTATGTAGAAAAATTGTTACCACATTTATCAAATATTATTCTGGATACTAGTTGCAAACTCGTAGGGATTTAGAACACCCATTGGGACATGGTAGGACTGGCGTGATTATTAGTGTACTTATATATTTGGGATTTTTCAAAAAAATGTAGTATTATAAGGGGTATAAAGATTTCCGTGAATTTATTATACAGTTTATAAACATGTCGGGACATAGAAAGTAGTGGGTTGTGAGTTCCTGAACATCTCTCACCATAATGAGCTTTAAGTAAATACAGGTTGTGTTTGAGAGGCATCTTGAGGAATATTTCTAATAAATACAATTATTTTTTTTATATATTGAAATCCAAATATTGTTCATCCATCAATAAGGAAAAATTACCATGATTCCTTTTTTGGAATTAATTATATTTAATGTTATAATGTATATATTTTCCCCTATTGATGTTGTGTAGCTTCATGACTCCATGGAGCCATTTGAATTGAATCCTGGAGAAATATTATTAATTATTATAAAGAGAAAGTCCCCCTATGTACCATAATATAGTCGATGTTGTTGTGTGTTCTGTCCAGGCTCTCATATAAGAAACATCACCCATTTCCATTTCTTATCCATTTTTGAAACCTCATAGGGATGAATTCAATATTTTTAATCATGAATTACTTCTCCAGAATCCATAGGTTTACCAAGCATAAACAATAGTTGGATGATTGGTTGATAATTATTGAAAAATTATTTGAGTTTTTTGAAATTCCTGATTCAACCAAGGTGGAATGTTCCACCTTTAAGATGGAGAAATATAGTAGTTAATGATGGGAAACTATGGTGATGAGAAAGAAGAATGAGAGCTTATATTGGAATAAAACTATGAAATATTCAACTACTATTTTTATCTAGATTCATTGGTATTGGCTATAGATATATAGTTATTCAAACATGAGTAGGATGAGTGAATCATGGAAAAATATGAAAATCATTTTTTTGAGTTTTTTAGTTTTCTCTTATTATAGTATCCAATTATAATATGAAATATCCAAGGTTAGATATTGGACTTCATTTTGATACTCATTATTAGTTTTTTAGGTAAATATTCTTTCATATACTGATGTGTTGGATATTGTGATGATGGTTGAGGCAGACCTAGCTGGTAAGTTAGGGTCAACATGAGTTCTTTTTTCTCTGAGTGGCACTTCTCTGAGTTGCATAAATAGAATGTTGAAGCATAATTATTATCACCCTATTTTATTTATAGGGGTTCTTCTAGACATCGATAAGTTCGTGGAAGAGTGCCTTCGATTTTCTACAAGTGTGGAATGTCTAGTCACTCTAAATGGGTTTTCATTGAGGCACCTATATTATCTGGTTATAGATAAAACGTAGGTAACTTATAGAAGTTATAACATATATTTTTTCTCTATGTATCCAAACAACATCATAGTATCCTAAAACTGTTTCGGTGAAATAAGATGCATCATGTACTTAGGGGTTCCATCCACATCCATCCAGAACGAATCTTTTCAACATAGTGGAACATTCTCCAGAGGAAGCTCGTACATGACCAGTTACCATGAGATATACCATGAATATAGATTCATCATTAGTGAGAACATTATTTGATACAAGTTTTTAAAAATCATTAATTTCAACTTGTATTATAATTCTTATTAATATTTCTACCATGATTTTATGTAATGTGTGGATATTACTACACCCCACACAATGATAAGAGACCAAAGTCTCAATGGTCCAATTTGTGTTTTATCTTTTATTAGATATGGATCATTCATGGGATTTTCTAGTTCTCATCATGAAACATTTTGATGTAATTATTTAGGTGGATTGGGTCATGGATAACAACAATAATATTGAATGTTATAGTCATCGGGTCTCCTTTACTACCCAGATAGGGTGGGTTATATATTTAACAGATGAAGGGACCCGAGGTCATGTAAAGATGGACCTTTTCCAGAGATACTAATTGTGATATTTTTTATCACTTTTTATCTGGATCAAGCAAATTTTATTCATTGTATCCATCCAGTTGTCATTGATTTTATGAATTTTTTTCCTTAAACATTCTATATTCTCTAATTGGATAGGGTAGTAGTGTTTTCTATCGAGTTAGTGTATGGTACTCAACTGATATCTATTATTTATTACTACATGTTACTTGTTGAAATATAATAGATAAAAATAGTTTGATGATTTGACAGAGAAAGGATATATATGATTGAGTGTGTCAACATGGGCAGTGCCTATCAACATTGCTATGAGGGTTAAAGTGTCACTTCCCCACTATGTTTATTCCAAAAAAATAAATAGATTCATGATAAGTAACATGTATCTATTTCCAGATATTATTATTTGTTTAATTAATTGAAAGTGTTGAAGTTGTTCTCAAAGATTTATTTTTGAACTTTTTACCATAAGTTGAGAATAAAAGAATATGAAATTAATACAACTCCTATTTAAAGTAGGTTTGTCCATTAAAAGTACTTTTTTATAAAATTTAGTTTAACCAACGATCCTTCTATCATTATGGATTCAATTAAAAATATTTTACATGAGTATCATGATACACTCATGGTAATATTTATGGATGAAATCCCAATTTACTCAAATTTTGATGAGGTTCGTGTGTGACATATTAGATTAGTTATATAATTATTTCAGGATTATTAAATTTATTATATACAATTGAAATTTTATTATAGGATTTTGTATGTGATGTTCATGGGACACGTGGTGTCACAACAAAGTATCTCAGTCAATACTAAGAAGGTGAAATATTTTATGACATGGTAACAAACATGAAATGTATTTGAGATTCAAAGAATCATGAGATTATCTATAAATTATAGCTAGCATATAACAGATTCCTAAAATTTGGATTCTCTAATGACTACTCTACCATGGTATGGGTAATATTTTCTTAAGGAGAAATATTTCAGATTCTATTTTTTGAAGTGAAATTTGTTTTTAATTCTACACTGATGTTTGTTCTTTCAATTGTTGGGTAGTCAGTTTGGTATTTTGTGATGCATAAGGTTTTTGTTTAGTCTATATTCTTATTCATGGTGTTCGCATAATTTTCTGTAGATATAGAAATCATAGTTGAAACAAAAATAATTATTAATCCAATGACCATGAACAAGTAGTTGTGATGTATGCCCTTAATTGTTGAAGAAATTACCTTATCGTATAAATTTTGACCTTGTATTCCATCCAAAATTATATATATATATATTATCTAAAAATTATTTGAATGTCTTCCAAGGGAATTGGGTAAATAACATACGTTCTTTTGACATTGACATCACATGTACTAAAGGTAATGATAATATCGTCAATAATTCTTTGAGTTGAAAACAACCAACCTAATAAGTGAAAGAATCATTAGAAGAGTGTAACTTTATGGATCATGTTGCATTGTTTCATATAAATGTATAAGAATCTAGAGATTAATTTTCATTAGAAACTGTTTAGTTGAACCCTTCTCTAATCGTGTTGATTCATTAAGAACATCAACTTGATAATTAATACCCCAACATTAGGAACTCTATTTATGGTGGGGAGACCAAGGATGAGTATTCTTCCTCCATAGATGGTATTCTATGTTTAAAAAAATATTAATTTTTACATTTCAATATTAGAAAATATATTTTGGTGGATTTCCAAAATTCCCAATGGGTAATTGACATGGGAAAAACAAAATTGTTATATGGAATGCGGTTATCATTCTGGTGGACACATATAAAACAAGATGAATATGGTTTTGTATCTCATTGTTATATATACCAATAGTTCAAGGATGAAAACCATATTCTATTGATTATTAATTTTCCACTAACAATACCGACATGGATGTGGGATTAGATCCTTATTGACATTATGGTGGGGTTTCTATATAAACATTAAAATAAGAATGTTATATTTTTCATGATCGATAGACTGGAAAAATCACATCAATTAATACTAATTTTTATACAACCGAAGATGAATATCTAGAACATATATATTTATATAACATTTTTCATTTTCATTTAGTTTCATATGATATAGTCTATAATATATAACCTTACTTTACTTTTCTCTTTTAGAGAGGTGTTTAAGAGGAACATGGATCTCAGGTTTGTTTGTGTACAGTATACCATCCACATTCAGAAGGATAGATAAAAATATCTCTCATTATTCACAATCATATGGTTCACACCTACACTATTGACACTGGTGGGGATTGGGATTGATATTTTTCATGGGTTCAATTGTTTTATAATAATAGTTATTTGTCTATGATCAAGATGGATCTTTTTGTGGCCTTTTCTAGATAGTCTAGTAAATCATCATTGTGTGTTACAAAGTTTGGTGAAGGTTCCATCATTGTACCATCCAAAGATCTTGATACTATGAAGAATATACATTTAATTCATATGATAATGAATAAGGCACATAGCTAGAATATGTATTATACTGATCGTCTCATTAGATCATTGAAATTTTTAGTTGGTGGTGAGGTGTTATTGAATGCTTTAGATCATTTCCTTAATCGATGGATTTGGTTGAAATGGTTCATTCCTCCTCCTTTTTTGGACCTTTTTTGGTTTCTGAGGAGGTGGGAAAAGAGTCTTCTTTTTTTGAACTTTCTCTATATCATACGTCAATACATAGTTTGTCTAATGTATCAAAACTATGATTTTTTTTATCCATCCCATTTATGATATGGAGTGACCTTGATTTCGAGCCTAATTTTTATATGAGTGATCATCTAGTCAGGATAGTTGATTCTAAAAACAATATATATTTTTGGAACGACAATACTTTTTTTCAGTTCTATAGATGCAAAGCTCTGATACTCGGGTGTGTAAGGAAAGAGAGGTGCTGATGATAGATAAGTGGCATCATCTTTTTGATATAGATGATTCATAAAAGCATTTTAGAGACAAAAAGATTCTATGGTGGGGAGGATGAAACAACATGTTGATATTTTTAGGTACACATCAATTCCTATTTTGATCACACCTTGGTTGGGTATCATTTTGGGGTGCTTCATGTAACGACCTAAAGTTTCATTAATGGAAATACCTCTTGATCTAATTAAATGTCTCTTTATGTTTATATAAAATTTTAACTTCATTGGTTTTATGTTAATAATTTTGACCATTGCTAATATAGCCATTGAATAGTGATCACATGATTAGTACAAACATAGGGCCTTAACAAACCCAAATTTACTCAGACAAAAGAAGAGATGGCATCATCCAGTAGAATTGCGCCATACGAAGCCCATTTATCAGAGCTCGGAAAAGAGGTTGTGTCCTTGGGCTTCGCTCTTGACCAAGCCCAAGTTGAGATTCATCATGTCAATCTTGAATGGGACTGTCCACAGGAAAAGTGGAAGTTGATAGAAATTACCACTCGAGCGATGTTATCCGAGCCACCCCAAGAGTCCATCACCATCGCACACCTTACCCTTAGGTCTTATGTGGCTATTTTAAGGGGTTATGTAACTAATAGATAGTACTATGTTTATGTACATTTTTTTATATAATAATGAATATAATTTCTTGTCATAATTGATACATTGTAAATAGTTTTTAAAGTAAAACGGTGTTTTTAGTGATTATTTAATTAAGAAATCTTTTTAATTAAATTAAGGGATTTTTGAATTAAATAATATTTTAATAAAATATTATTATTATTATTATTAGATTAATTTTATTATATATAAATGAGCATATAATTGTATGAATGAAATTATAATTTTTATTAAGGTTTGAAAACCATTTTTGTCAAAACCCGTGAATTTTTGATAAATGTCGGTTTTTATTTTAAAAGTGAAAATTAACATATTTATAAAATTATTTAGATAAAATAAATTTTATTTATGGAATCAGGATGTTGAAATTATCCAACGGTGAATTTTTCATAATTTTCTGAGACAGTCAAATTTTTGAGTAAAAATTAAATGTCGTTTAAATATATAATGTGTTTTATGACATCATAGTGAATCAATAGTGATGTAATAAAATACTATAATCCTTTTGTTCATCCAATATATGTTATACCAGTAAAATAATGTGATTTTGTGTTTATTTTCATTACTTTTCAAAGCATTAATGGACACCTCAAGACTTATTAAACACCTTGTCTTTTTTAATTAATTTCCATGGGAGTGTGACTCACCCCTACAAAAGCAACCCTATTATTTTAAGAAGTTCGGACTTTGGCCTTATAAAATATATTTTTCCTCTTCCCTTTTCCTAAAACCATGGGCAAAAACCATGGTATGGTTTGTGGTTTGGATTAATTTAATAAAGGGGTCCCAAACCTAAATAATAAAGAATTCCCTCACCTTTCCTATATAAACCCACCCAAGCTCCCACTTAGTCCTCACTCAAAGCCTTTCGAGTTCGTCCAAAATCTTCCCTACTCTCTCTAGAATCCTCCCATGGTGCCCCAAGCTCCCAAGAATTCTCTCACAAGCCTCTATGTAGCCTTTGGAAGCACACTTCCAAGTAAGGGTTTTTTTCTCCCTTTCTCATTTTTGTCCAATTTTCTTTATGTTGTTTTGCCCTTTTAATTTCAATTATAAATTTTGGGGTATGGTTTCACACCTCCCTCATACTGACCTATTTATGTTTGAATGATGGGAGACCCTTTCTCTCTCATTAAATTCCTCCCATGTACACCCGTTACTATACCGAAATTCTGAAAGGAACTTCTCTCTCCTCTTTTACATTCAAGCAATACATTTGTATCATGAATCTAAATTCCATTAAAATTGCTGGGACATGTATCTATATGACCTATTTATTGTCCATTACATGTAAATATGATGATCAACCCCTTTCTATTTCATCAACCATTTTTATGAATTCTTATGTCACACCATTACGCTGCCGAAATCGCACCGATTTTCTAAGCCAATGTCATTGTGTAGTGAATATCATGCCTATTTCTCCATCAAGGGTATTCACAATTATGCACTTTTACTTATTGACTGTAAATTTTCACGTATGAATTCCACATTCCTTTATTGTGGAATAATTGGTTATGTTTTATGAATCCATGCTTTATGATCCATGTGGCACACTTTTGCAGGAAATGAAATGTTTAAGATGGGTGCACCCTTATAGCGCTCCAATGCATTGGGTAAAGTATAGTATCATGATACATCAAGTGCAATTAGTGTTTACCCATGATAATTCAAGTGAAATGAGGGTTTACTCGTGCTTTATGTGCAATGAGGATTTACTCATGCTCCATGTGCAATGGGCCTTGGATCATGCTAATTCCATGTTAAGTGTTGTTGCCACATTTCCATGTTATGATTATCATGCTTTATCATTCCTTTATGTTCATGTTTCTCTCATGTTCTATTGATATGCATAATGTCTAACATGTATTTTACTCCTCATGTTATTCCATGAGTATTCCCTTACTGGGCTTTATAGCTCACCCTTTTCTTATGCATGTCCTCAGGCTATCCCATAAAATGCTAAGTACGAGGGAATGTAGTGGTCATGTAATGAATGTTTTCAATAAAGATGTTATATTTCATGTTTTAAGTTTTTATCTAATGATCCTAATCCCCAAAGATATTAAACCTCTCGTTCTTCTTTGTTGTGTCAAGTGAAGTTTTATGTAATAAATCATGTTTAAGTTGTAATAAAAAGAAGGGTTGTCATAGTTGGTATCAAAGGCTAGGTTTGGTTATTTGTGGGATTATGATTAGAAACCCTAGTAAATCCTTAGATACAAGACTATGTACAATAAAAACGTCCCTAAGTTTTTGTGAGTATTGAGTAAGTGGGTTATCAAGAAAATACATCACTGTCTGGATACGAGCAGGTAGAGGCGTCTCTGGCACAGATGTATCCTAGGGGAAAAACCCGAAAACACCACTTTGAGCTAGACTCGAACAGGAACTAGTGCACGACAACAGGCCTTGCTACACTCTTGGTTACGACACTCCCAAGGGATATGATTTGGTAAATTCACAATCTTAGTATAAACCCTTATTAAGGTAATTAAAAAAATTCCCCTAACAATATATGTTAGAAAGTAGATCATGAAAAGCCTAGATTGGATCCTATAGACTCATGAGTTAAGGAAATTAAATTTTATTCATAAGTCATAAACTTTTGTCTTTGGATTACCCTTTATGTGTTACCCCTAACATTCCTTTTATTCCATCCAGTGGCCGGTAATAGGAGGACTCAGGCTAACAACAATTGTGAAGATCAGTGTGATGACTGTACTAATGAGATGCCCAATCCAATGGGAGCGGGAATCGCGAACTTTGTCACACTTCTCTCTCAGCTAACTCATGTTTTTTAATAGAAACATGGGTCAAGAGTAACGTTCAACTCCTGCCCCCCTAAGAAATAACAAGTTGCTATCGGGATCTTCATGAGACAAAGGCCTCCTACTTTTAGTGGATCATCTGATCCCAAAATCGCTGAACATTGGATGAACTCCATTGAAAATATTTTCTCCATGCTTCGATGTTCTGTAAAAGAGAAGGTTCACATGGTGGCTTATCGTATGGAAGGTGAAGTTGATCAATGGTGGACGTTGATCAAAAATAAAAAGCCTGAGGAGGAGATCGAGGCGTTGGAATGGGATAATTTCCGAAATATGTTTTTCGATAAATATTTTCCGTGCACCCTATGGCTTAAGATGGAAAGGGACTTCCATTCCCTCAATCAAAATGATGAAGAATCTGTTGGAGCGTACGAGGAAAACTTCACAAGGCTTGCACAATACGTTTCTGGCTTTTTCGTTACCCTGGAATGCAAAGTTGACCACTTCTTTGGTGGGCTGAAGCCTAGCCTGCAGAAAGCATTAGTGATCCGTGTCTTCGACATCTATGAGGTAATTGTCTGATGTGCCCTCAAGGTCGAAATAGAGATCGGAGAATCACAAGGGTATCATTGGGATAAGAAGCGTAAGGTGGAATTCAATGCTGGTGGGCCGATGGATAAACCCAATGGTGCTAAGAAGATCCAGTACCCCACTTTCAAAAAGTGCGGAAAGAAGCAACCTAGAAATTGCCTTAAGGGGACGAGAAAATGCCTCAGGTGTGGAAGAGAAGGGCACCTAGCTGTTAACTGTCGGCAAGAAAGTCTCGTGGCTATGACAGAGGAGAGGAACACTCCGTTCGAACCTCAAAACGTTGTTCAACACTACAAATGCAACGAATCAGGTCATTTTGAAAATCATTTCCCTAATCCAATGGTTTTCGGAGACAACCAACAACCTCCAAGGCAGCAAGGAAGAGCTTTTTCCATCACTTCTGGCGAAGTGAACCCCAACAACGAAGTGGTTACAGGTACTCTAGTTATTCATTCAAGAATAGCGAAGGCACTTTTTGATTCAGGTTCTACGCATTCTTTTATATCTCGAATGTTTAGTAGAACAATCCCAGCACTACCACAAATAATGGAAGTGAATATGTTGGTGAGTACGGAAAATGGGGAAATCATTGCATCCCACGAATATAAGTCCTCCCATGTTATAATCTGTGGATTGAATTTCCCAGAAAACCTCATCATACTCCCTCTGGTGGAATTTGATGCAATTCTTGGCATGGATTGGCTTTCCTTATATAAAGCCAACATAAATTTTTGGGAGAGGGAAATCACACTCCATATGGAGAATCGACCCCCGATTCTTTACAAGTGTAAGGAGGAAGATGAATCTCCTTTAACTCCATCATCTCAAGTATGGATATTACTGCCCTATGAGAATGTGTATCTGGCTCAGATGATTGAGTCCAAGGAAGAAACCATCCTTGAAGAAATGCCTATTGTGAGGGAATTCGCGGATGTGTTTCCCGAGGAACTTCCTGGTCTTCCTCCTAGAAAAGATGTTGAATTCTTAATTGAACTTATACTCGAGCCTTTACGAATATCCAAGACTCCATATAGAATGGCTATTGTAAAGCTGGAAGAGCTGAAAAAACAACTACAAGAGAATCTAGATAAAGGGTTTATACGCCCAAGTGCTTCACCATGGGGTTCACCAATCCACTTTGTCAAGAAGAAGGATGGGTCAATGAGGCTTTGCATCGATTATCGTGAACTTAACAAAATCACTATAAAGAACATGTATCCTCTCCCAAGAATTGATGAATTTTTTGATCAGCTGCGTGGAGCGCAATACTTCTCCAAGGTAGATTTTCGTTCGTGATATTATCAAGTAAGGGTGAAGAAGGAAGATGTCCCCAAGACTGATTTTCTTACAAGATATGGGCACTATGAATTCATAGTAATGCCTTTTGGACTCTCTAATGCTCCAGAAATATTCATGGAATTGATGAAAAGAGTCTTTAGAGATTAACTATACAAATTTGTGGTAGTCTTTATAGATGATATTGTAATATACTTCAAAACCAAGGAGGATCATGAGGAGCATTGAAGAACTGTACTAGAGACTTTGTGCAAGGATAAGCTCTATGCAAAGTACAACATGTGTGACTTCTAGTTGGAGGAGGTCTCATTCTTGGGCCATATCATCACAAGCAATGGAATATCTTTGGATCCCTCTAAAACAGATGCAATTGAGGGATGGCCGAGGCCAACATCGGTAACAGATATTCGTAGCTTCTTGGGGTTAGCTAGTTATTATCGACGATTTGTGAGAAATTTTTCATGATTGTCCAAACCTCTTACCAAGCTAAATCGAAAGGGAGTAATGTTTTCATGGAGTGATGAATGCGAAGAAAACTTCAAGGAGTTAAAAAAGAGGCTTATCACTGCGCATGTGCTCACTTTACCCACATGTGGGGAACTTTTGTGGTATTCAGTGATGCTTCGAAGAAGGGATTAGGATGTGTTCTGATGAAGAATGATAAAGTGATATCCTATCCCACAAGGTAGTTGAAAATACATGAGCGAAACTATCCAACGCATGATCTGGAGTTGGCGGCGGTGATCTTTTCCATGAAAATATGGCAGCATTATCTCTATGGATAGAAATGTGAGATATATACTGACCACAAGAGTCCTAAATATATATTCACACAGAATGATCTTAATATGCGCCAGAGAAGATGGATAGAGCTTATCAAGGATTATGACTGTTCAATCCATTACCACCCTGGGAAAGTGAACAAGGTGGAAGATTCCCTATGTAGAAAGGATACATCGATTATATCAATGATGAGAATTGAGAAGGATCCAATCATCATAGATTTGATGAAGATGGACATGGGAATCCTAGAGAAGGGAAAATCATCAATCCTTTCGCAAATGATTGCTCAACTGTATCTTTTGGAAAGGTTAAAGGATGCTCAAAAGGATGATGTGGGAATTCAAGAAAAAGTGGGAGCTATCGAAAAAGGGAAATCCTCAGAGTTTAATGCTAATGAAGAAGAAACTGTGCGGTTTGGGAAAAGATTATGTGTTCCATCAAGTCTGGAGCTGATGAAGGATCTTTTGGATGATGCACATAGTTCAAATTTCTCTATTCACCCAAGGAGCACAATGATGAATCGATATCTCCAAGGAAACTTTTGGTGGGATAATATGAAGAAGGAGATTTCGGAATATACATCAAAGTGCCTGGTGTGTCAGCAAGTGAAGGCAGAGAGGCAGAAGTATAAGGGGATGATGCAACCATTGTCCATACCAGAATGGAAATGGGAAAACATCACTATGGACTTTGTCACCAGACTTCCGAGGACATCCAAAGGCAACAATGCAATATGGGTTGTTGTGGATCGTCTTAAAAAGACTGCACACTTCATTACTATTCAGGAGGATTTCTCATTGGATCAACTAGCACAGATATATAACAGGGATGTGGAAAGGTTACATGGAGTACCACTATCTATTGTGTCTGACCGAGATCCCAGATTCACCTCTAAGTTTTGGAAGAGTCTTCAACATGCTCTGAATACTGAACAAAACTTCAGTAAGGCTTATCATCCTCAAACTGATGGCCAATCCGAGCGGACTATCCAAACACTTGAGGATATGTTGAGAGCGTGATCAATGGACTTTAAAGGAGGATGGGATCAAAATCATCCTCTTGTTGAGTTCTATTATAATAATAGTTTCCACTCAAGCATCCAAATGGCACCATATGAAGCCTTATATGGGAAAAGGTGAAGAACACCATCATGTTGGGATGAGGTCAGTAAACGTAAGCTTCGTGGACCAGAAATGGTCGAGGAAATGGTGGAGAAGGTGAAAACCATTCAGCAGCATATTAAGGTAGCCCATAGTTAATAAAAGAGTTATGTATAGAATCGTTGATGAGACCATGAGTTTAAAGTTGGAGACATGGTTTTTCTACACATATCTCCATGGAAAAAGGTCAGGTGGTTTGGAAAGATAGGGAATCTAAGTCCAAGGTACGCCAGACCCTTTGAGATTCTTGATTGTGTCGGGTTTGTGGCCTATCGACTAGCACTTCCGCCTACTATGGCCAATATACATGATGTCTTTCATGTATCCTTCTTAAGTAAGTACATACCAGACCCTTCACATGTACTCTCTTCTGAGTTGATACAATTGGAAGACTATATTTCTTATGAGGAGCAACTAGTGAAGATCTTAGATCGTAGAGAGAAATTTCTATGAAATAAGACAATCCCCCTCGTCAAGGAGTTGTGGAGAAACCACACGTTTAAAGAAGCAACTTGGGAATCGGAGGAAGTCATGAAGCCAAGTTACCCACATCTGTTTTAGTGTTGGAAAAGGAAAATTTCGAGGGAGAAATTTCTTAATGGGGGAATATTGTAACGACCAAAAGTTTCATTAATGGAAATCCCTCTTTATCTAATTAAATGTCTCATTATTTTTATATAAAATTTCAACTTCATTGGTTTTATGATAATAATTTTGACTGTTGCTAATATAGCCATTGAACAGTGATCACATGATTAGTATAAATACGGGGCCTTAACAAACCCAAATTTACTCAGACAAAAGAAGCGATGGCCTCATCCAGTAGAATTTCCTCATAAAAAGCCCATTTATCGGAGCTCGGAAAAGAGTTGGCGTCCTTGGGCATCGCTCTTGACCAAGCCTAAGCTGAGCTTCATTATGTCAAGCTCGAATAGGACCATCTACGGGAAAATTGTATGTTGATAGAAATTACCACTCGATCGATGTTATCTGAGCCACCCCAAGAGTCTGTCACCATCCCACACCTTACCCTTAGGTCTTATGTGGTTGTTTTAAGGGGTTATGTAACTAATCGATAGTACTATGTTCTTGTACATTATTTTTTTATATATTAAGGAATATAATTTCTTATCATTATTGATACATTGTAAATAGTTTGTAAAGTACAAATGGTGTTTTTAGTTATTATTTAATTAAGAAATATATTTTACTAAATTAAGGGATTTTTTAATTAAATAGTATTTTAATAAATTATTATTATTATTAGATTAATTTTATTATATATAAATGATCATATAATTTTATAATGCAATTATAATTTTTATTAAGGTTTGAAAGCCATTTTTGTCCAAAACTGTGAATTTTCGATAAATGTCGGTTTTTATTTTAAAAGTGAAAATTAGCATATTTAGAAAATTATTTAGATAAAATAAATGTTATTTTTCGAATCAGGATGTCGAAATTATCCAACGGTGAATTTTTCATAATTTTCTGAGACAGACAAATATTAGAGTAAATATTAAATACCGTTTTAATATATAATGTGTTTTATGACATCATAATGACACAGTAGTGATGTAATAAAATACTATAATCTTTATGTTCGTCCAATATATGTTTTAACATTAAATTAATGTGATTTTGGGTCTATTTAGATACTTTTCAAAGCATTAGTGGACCTTTCAAGAATTATTAAACACCTTGTCTTTTTAAATTAATTTCCACGGGAGTGTGACTCACCTCCACGTAACCAACCCTATTATTTTAAGAAGTTCGGAATTTGGCCTTATGAAATATTGTTTTCCTCTTCCCTTTTCCAAAAACCATGGGCAAAAACAGTGGTATGGTTTGGGGTTTGGATTAATTTAATATAAGGGGTCCCAAACCTAAATAATCCAGAATTCCCTCACATTTCCTATATAAACCCACCCAAGCTCCCACTTCCTCCTCACTCAAAGCCTTTGGAGTTCGTCCAACATCTGACCTACTCTCTCTAGAATCCTCCCAAGGTTCCCCAAGCTCCCAATAAGCCTCCCACTAGCCTCTCTCTAACCTTTGGAAGCACACTTCCAAGTAAGGGTTGTTTTCTTCCTTTCTCATTTTTGTCCAATTTTCTTTAAGTTGTTTTGGACTAGTAATTTCAATTTTAAATGTTCGGGTATGGTTTTCCACCTCCCTCATACTGCCATCTTTATGTTTGAATGATCGGAGAACCTTTTTCTCCCATGAAATGCCTCCCATGTACACCCGTTACTATGCCGAAATTTTGAAAGGAACATCTCTCTCCTCTTTTACATTCAACCAATAAATTTTTTATCATGAATCTAAATTCCATTAAAATTGTTGGAAAATGTATCTATATGAACTCATTACTGTCCATTACATGTAAATATGATGAGGAACCCCTTTCTCTCTCATCAACCATTTTTATGAATTCTTATGTCACGCCGTTAGGCTGCCGAAATCGCACCGATTTTCTAAGCCAATGTCATTGTGTAGTGAATACCATGCCCATTTCTCCATCAAGGGTATTAACATTTATGCTCATTTAATTATTGATTTTAAACATTCATGTATAAATTCCACATTCATATTTATCCATATTTGTGAATAAAATAGTAATATGACTTTAAAGGGGACGCTATGCTCGATGGCGTACCCAACACGCAACAACGAGTTTCTTGGAAATCTTACGTTGCACTCTAATAATAAAATATTATTATTTTAAATGGTAGTTAACATGTAGTATTTGTATTTGTGGGAATGGATAGAAATAACTAAAATATGATTATATATGTTTTTAAATGTTTTTACATTTATCCAATAAAAAATAATGGCTTAAAATACGGAAAAAATTCAATTTTAGGCGTATATGCCCTAGTTTTCACTAAAGGTTAACTAATATCCTATTGATGGAGAACCGTCATTAAATATAGTTTTGTTCACTCTTATACATTATATTGGACCAAATAAAACTCTTCTTAAGAATTGGGACATCAAAATTTACTTTGTGTAATGTTTTGGTATCTTTCTAATAAAGTTCATTTTTTTAATGAATAGTGTAAAATGTTGTATTTTAATTCAAAACCACTTTTTAATCTAATTTATTAATATGATTAGATTATCTTTTGAATTGGGTTTAAAGTGAAATTAGAATATATTTTTACCATTAAATCCAACAGTGGTCGTTTGAATTAATTTCACTTTGAAATCAGACTTAAACTAGTGTCAATCTTTTCATACTTATTGTTTCATAAAAACACTCTATTTTCTCTAACAGTGGGAATTAATTATTAAATTAATTAATGTGACTTATATGTTTTTAATTTGGTAGAATAGACTTCATTTTTGAATTCATAATATCAAATATAGCTTAGGGTGAATTTTTGGGATTTTTCTGAAAAACATCAATTTTTTATGAGTAGTGAAACCACTAAGTGGTACTTATAAAAACTGATTTTTCCATTTAAATGAAATTTTTCAATCTTTGTGTTTTGAATTTCATAAATCTGACATACATGGTTGTCATTAAGAAGTAAAATGTGGTTCAATGGGATAAAAATAATTTTTTTGATGAATAGTAACTTATTAGGTTTTTAATCGCGATTAGAGGTAATTAGTGTAGTTTATGGTAAGAATAATGTTTTAATAAAAATAAATGACCTAGACACATGTCCTACCCTCATTTGATGTGTCATGGCCGACCAATAAAATCCATGGGTCAACTTGGGGACCCCATGGAGCCACTTTCGTTAGAAAATGACATAAATATCTTTTTATTTAATGTTAAAAATAACATAAACATGAGATGTTTTACTAAAACTATTTTGACATGGGGTTATACAAGTCATATTTTTGACTATAAATAGTCATTGGAAAGATAAAAATATTTCCTACATCATAGTATATTTTTATAATTTTTAGACATTAAATAAATAAAATTATTTATGACATCATGATGATGCAACGATGACCTCATTATTTAACGATTTAAATAAAATGGAAAGATAATGTAATATCTAAGACCAAAACAATTAAAAACATATTGGATGAGTGGATGTCGAACCCCTATCACATTATACTCGAAATAAATCAATGCGGGACCTTTAAAATCCGAAAATCTTTTGAAAATAAAGTAACATTTTGTAACTTTACAAGAGTGCCCCTCCTCTCCTATTATAAAAGGCCCCCACCTTTACCTCCTTACCCACACTCCCAAAGCCTTTGGCTCGGCCAAACCCTTCCCATTTTGTATCTCCACTTCCCTATATTACTCCTTGAAGCCTCACTTTGGGCAGAAGTCTTCCCAAGGAAGCCTTTGAGCTCAAACCAAAGGGAGTTACCCGATTTTAAGGTAATGTCTTCACTTGTGTCCTTTTGTTTTATTTTGCTTCTCCAACCCCTTAAACTATTTTTATTAATTTATTTTGTAACAAATACAGTATATTAAATATACTAGGATGTTTTTATAAGAAGGACCCTAGCTACACTTACACACACCTACATCTAATGGTTAAAGAACATACTGTTTCCGTGGATGGCGAATTTCTGCCTCCCAAAACGATGATTGTTCAACATTCTTATAACACCTTAAAAGGTGGCCATTAAGATGACACTATATTCATATATGATATCTAATATGTTTATGTTTTACTTAAGCTTCTGTATTTTTCATTTATGGCCTACCTTTATGGTTTCCATTATGGGTAAACGCAATATCTTCATTTAAGGAATTGCGGACTACCGCCCCCTCAAAGTGATTTTATTCGTTAATACATTATGTGGTACGTATAAAGGATATATTTAAAGATATTATATATGATAACATACTGGAATTAAAATACTATTATGTATCATTATGTTTTAATTCTATTAAATATGAAATAGAAATGGAAGTAGTGTTCATGCGTACGTACGGCTTACCCTCTCCATGAACGGTACATTTCTTTTCTTATCTCAAAATGTTATGTAATATTATAAGTACATATATATAATGGATATATATGTAATATATTACATATAAATTATGGATATCATTCTAGAATAATAACATATATATATCTCCCTCATTTTTTTTAATTCCATTAATATGACAAAAAATGAATGTAGCGTTCATGTGTACGTACAGCCTACCGTCTCCATGAACAGTGCTTTTCGTTTTTATACTACAAATGATATGGAATAGTATAAAATGAATATTTACTGGATATATATGATATTTTAATCATTAATACTATTCTGTAATTATTTACTTATAACTACATGGGCAATCTTTTTTCAAACAAGTTCATTTTTGACTCATGTACCAAACATTGGCAAAAACGTATGATATGAACTAACATTATTAAACAATTATTATAACATTATAATATCTTATATGAACTGAATAATAATCTCTAAAGGGGGTACTTAGGCAATTATTAATTGACCAATGTTTATTATTCAGGAATATAAAGAAACGAACAAGACAAGTTGGACTTGAGGTAAGGGATCATACTCATCTCTTTCTTTTGAAGTACTTTCTTTTTTGTCATTCCTTTTAAAGCTCATCTTTCTTGTTATTGATATTTTATTTTATATTACTTTTACTGTAATTTTTATGTTCATATGATGAGAGACCCTATTCTCTCTCATCAATCCATTTTGGATGTTTTGAGTGGCGCCGTTAGGCTGCCGAATTTTCGTAAGAGATCTATCATCTCTCTTTCTTTTTAAGTAATCTCTTTTAGGTCACTTCCTTTAAGATATAATTTTTTATGTTGGGGTATGTTCTTTTATATTCCTCTTTCAATAAACTTTATGTTAATATGATGAGATACCCTATTTGATCTCATCAATCCATTTTTGGAAGTTTTAAGTGGCGACGTTAGGCTGCCGAGTTTTCGTAAGGGATTTTTCATCTCACTTTTATTCCCGTGAGATTTATGCTACATTTTCCATAATTTCCATTGAGTGGTGTATGTACTTCCCATTATTTTACTCATAGTGTAATATACATTCTTTTATAAGTATTTTCATCAATGGTGTATTGTCCTTCTTTCACGAGGTGTATGTTTCGAAAGATACCCATGTCTGTAAGGGAACCTTTCTCCCTCCTCTTTTTAAAAGACTTCTTTTGTTGGGTATTTTAATTTACATATTTTTTTTTGGGATATGTTCTCATATATCGTTATTGATGTAAATTTTATGTACAAGTGATTAGATACCTTTTTTTATCTCTCATCAACTCATTTTGATGTGACGTCATTAGGCTGTCAAGGGAACTTCTTAACCCAATTTCGATTTCTTTGGGTTCAACATGTAGTTATTGAATATGTCATCCTTTGAATATGAATGACCTTTGATAATTTTACACTTAATATCCACTTATATTTGGTGTATTCATTTGTCACACATAATTATGTAATTGATTTATCCTTAAACCAAGGATACCGTCTTTGTAAGGGACATCATCTCAATCTCATTTCATTGAGGCATATTATGTTTTATACACAACCTTATTTTATACGGTGTATAAACCCCTTTGACTTTTATGTTTATTCAAAAGGAATCTTTTTTATACGAAGTGTTTATTAAACGATAAAAAAGGAATGTTTTTGTCGTACGTATGCGGCGACAAAGACTTCTCCGCCGTCGTGACCATTATTTGAGTTTCAGCTTCCTCTACAAGCCATTACTTATTTTTAAAAGAAAAATAAATAACATGTTTTACCTTTCATTTATTTTGGTATTGAAAATGGTTTTCATAATGTTTTTATATCAATGTGTTGTATTGATATCTTCTGATTAAAAGGTGGAAATGTTATGTTTCCTTTATGAATGTTTTATGTGATACGATTATGTTGAGGTTCTTGTGCATTATTATTAATATGGGTGGTTCCGTGATAAACTAAGGGAAGGTGAGCCTGATATAGCTCTCCAATTCATTGGGTAACGTGAAGGAGTGAAATGTTATGGTTTCTCCGAAGAGATTTAAAGAATATACTATGGTGGGTAATCCAAACGTAGCCAAGAGGGTTTCTCCCTATGTAAGAATGTTATGAATGCCTCAAGTTACCTTTTATGTCTTATGATTTCTACGATTTATTCATGATTTGATGAGGTATGTTAAAGTGCCTATGATTTATGGGTAAAGTATGATTTCATTCTTATGTATATATAAACTCATGTCTCCTTTCCATATTTTTATAACACTTACTGAGCTTTTTTTTCTCATCCCAAGTTTTGAAATGTTTTTCACAGGTCAAGGGAAAGGTACATGATGTGATGATAGTGTCAAGGATGTGTCAAGAAAGAATCCATGTTTTATTTTAAATATGTTTCCGTTGATGGGAAGAATGAATACTGTCTTTTATGTAACCACTTTGTTTAAATGTGGAATGTAATGCACGTTTCATTATCTAATTCTCTAAAACACTAAACCTGAAATGATCGTCAATGTATAATCTTGTAATAACTCAATATTAAGTATGGTTTAAGGCTGGGGCCATATAGTTGGTATCAAAGGTCGGTTTAGATAACTTTAGAGGTTAGGGTATTCTTTAAGCATAAGTGACATTACCATATTGTCTAGGATTTTAGAAAGTGTCATAGTTTTTAGATAAAGTGAATGAGTAAGTATATCTCAGTGTTTATCTTACTCATTAGTACATGATGGTTATGTTGATATTCTCACACTGACCTTTTTGGTTTTAGTAAATGGCTGGATCTAGTAGGCACCAAAGTGACAATTGGTTTGAAGGAAACTGTGGTGGTTCTCTAATTAAGAGACTGGATGAAATGGGGTATTCAATGAGGAAACTCGTGGTTGTTCTAAACCAACTATCAAGGAGTCATGATCAACCAATTTAACCTTGGTATGTTCTATAATTCATCATGTATGAGATGACCAATATATGTGGAATTTCAGGTAATAATTATAAAGGTAACCATTTGGGTTTATATGATCCTTACTTTTGAGGTAATTATGGGTTACTATATGTTATGATGGAAGTGAAAGGCATGAGATAAAATTGAGGTTAAATTATGTTATGGTTACTTTTGATGATTTTATCCCTTTTTGGGGAATGATTTTAGAATTATATAGTTTTGTAATAAGGACAACATGCAGACCGTGTGACAACGCGTCGCGTCGGACAAAGCTGTGGGAATCGAACCCACAACCAAATTGCAACTGGTATTTATTGCCTATCACTGGACTACGTGAAGTCCTTTGTTAGTTTGACTGATTCTTTTTAGTTATATGATTTTATGAATTAATAGTAAGATGATTTTGGGTTATCTATGGAAATTTATTAACCTATCATGGAGGATATGTGATTAGGTTAATTACATTTCAATACGAGACTTTAAGAGTAACTGATGTTGTTTGGAGATAAATGTTACGATTTAACTTGGAAGACTATGTGTCTAAATCCTTCAAATATTTGGGTTTCAATCTTTGATTGGTTTACTTTGAAGAATTTTATGGACAAATTGTTTATAGGATGGTCCTCGTTGAACTTTGGGTATTGTTGGACAAATTTTGGAGATTAAGCATAGATTTTCTTTTTAAGGGGTTATCCTTTTCTGGATTATCTGACATTGTACTAACCTTTTTGGTTTTGGTTTTGGTTAAATCCTAAAGACACAGGAAGTATATATTTCTCTTTGGTGGATTAGGTGATTCTCTATAAGTTGATTATATTACTCTTAATGCGAACAAGTCTCCCTAAATACTCGTCTTTTGGAAAAAAATATGAGTTTGATTAAGGAATCTAGTAAAAGTCGAAAGTCAACATGATAAGTGATTATGTTTCCTTATGAATAAATTCCTCAATAAAAAGTAACTTAAAACAAAAATGTTGTCTATTAACTTTTCCTACTAGGGAATTGAATACCGTTTAACCCATCACAAGTTTGTGATTTTCTTATGGTTAACTTTCTCCTAGACATGTTTACTATCACTCTCCCTCAAGATCATGACCCTTTGCTTTTTCTTCCATGTCCATGTTTTTCTACATGGATTCCTAGTATGGCTTAACTCGGGTGACCTCTGTACTTATCTTCCATTATTTTAAAGTGATTGTTTTATCGACTCTTGTTCCGATGTGGGACTTTCAAAGATGTTTCCAAGCTCAATTTTAAAAATTGCGAGGATGCAATTCCCAAAAAGGGGGGAAAGATATAACACCCCAGGTAAATAAAGAATATGACATTTTCATATTTATCCATATTTGTGAATAAAATATTAATATGAATTTAAAAGGGACGCTATGCTCGATAGCGTACCCAACACGCAACAACGAGTTTCTTGGAAATCTTACGTTGCACTCTAATAATAAAATAATATTATTTTAAATGGTAGTTAACATGTAGTTGTTGTATTGGAAGGAATGGATATAAATAACTAAAATATGATTATATATGTTTTTAAATGTTTTTACATTTATCCAATAAAATATAATGGCTTAAAATACGGAAAGAATTCAATTTTAGGCGTATATGCCCTAGTTTTCACTAAAGGTTCACTAATCTCCTTTTGATGGCGAACCATCATTAAATATAGTTTTTTTCACTCTTATAAATTCTATGGGACCAAATAAAACTCTTCTTAAGAATTGGGACATCAAAATTTACATTGTGTAAATTTTTGTATCTTGCCGATAAAGTTCATTTTTTTAATGAATAGTGTAAAATGTTGTATTTTAATTCAAAACCTCTTTTTAATCTACTTTATTTATATGATTAAATTATCTTTTGAATTGGTTTTAAAGTGAAATTAGAATATATTTTTACCATTAAATCCAATAGTGGTCGTTGGAGTTAATTTCACTTTGAAATCAGACTTAAACTAGTGTCAATCTTTTGATACTTATTATTTCATAAAATTAGGCTATTTGCTCTGACAGCGGGAATTAATTATTAAATTAATTAATGTGACTTATATGTTTTGAATTTTTTAAAATAGACTTCATTTTTGAATTCGGAATATCAAATATATCTTAGGGTGAATTTTTGAGATTTTTCTGAAAAACTTCAATTTTTGATGAATAGTGAAACCACTAAGTGGTACTTATAAAAACTGAATTTTCCATTTAAATGAAGATTTTCCATCATAGTGTTTTAAATTTCAAAAATCTCACATACATGGTTGTCATTAAGATGTAAAATGTGGTTCAATGGGATAAAAATAATTTTTTTGATTAATAGTAACTTATTAAGTTTTTAATCGCGATTAGAGGTAATTAGTGTAGTTTATGGTAAGAATAATGTTTTAATAAAATGAAATGACCTAGACAAATGTACTACCATCATTGTATGTGTCATGTCCGACCAATAAAATCCATGGGTCAACTTGGGGACCCCATGGAGCCACTTTGGTTTGAAAATGACATAAATATCTTTATATTTAATGTTAAAGTAAAAAAGAAACAAACATGAGATGTTTTACTAAAATAATTTTTACATGGGGTTATACAAGTCATATTTTTGAATATAAATTGTCAGTGAAAAGATAAAAATATTTCCTACATCATAGTATTTTTTTATAATTTTTTGAAATTAAATAAATCAAATTATTTATGACATCATGATGATGCAGCGATGACCTCATTATTTAACGATTTAAATAAAATGGAATGATAATGTTTTATCTAAGACCTACACATGTCAAAAACCTATTGGATGAGTGGATTTCGAACCCTTATCACATTATCCTCGATATACATGAATGTGGGACCTTTAAAATCCGAAACTCTTTTGAAAATAAAGTAATAGTTTGTAACTTTACAAGAGTGCCCCTCCTCTCCTCTTATAAAAGGCCCCCACCTCTACCTCCTTACCCACACTCCAAAAGCCTTTGGCTCGGCCAAAAACTACTCCGTTTGTCTCTCCACTTCCCTCTCATACTCCTTGAAGCCTCACATTGGGCAGAAGTCTTCCCAAGGAAGCCTTTGTGCTCAAACCAAAGGGAGTTACCTGATTTTAAGGTAATGTCTTCACTTGTGTCTTTTTGTTTTATTTTGATTCTCCAACCCCCTAAACTCTTTTTATTAATTTATTTTGTAACAAATCCAGTATCTTAAATATACTAGGATGTTGTAATAATAAGTATTCGAGCTACACTTACACACACCTACATCTAATGGTTAAAGAACATACTGTTTCTGTGGATGGCGAATTTCTGCCTCCCGAAACGATGATTGTTCAACATTATTCCCGCACCTTAAAAGGTGGCCATTAATATGACAATATATTTATATATGATATATAATATGTCTAGTTTTTACTTAAGCTTCTGTATTTTTCATTTATGGCGTACGTTTGTGGTTTCCATTATGGGTAAACGCGATATCTTCATTTAAGGAAATGTGGACTACCGCCCCCTCAAAGTGATTTGATTCGTTAATACCATATGTGGTACGTATAAAGGATATATTTAATGATATTATATATTATAACATACAGGAATTAAAATACTATTATGTATCATTATGTTTTAATTCCATTAAATATGAAATAGAAATGGAAGTAGCGTTCATGCGTACGTACGGCTTACCGTCTCCATGAATGGTACATTTTTTTTCTTATCTCAAAATGTTATGTAATATTATAAGTACATATATATAATGGATATATATGTAATATATTACATCTAAATTATGGATATCATTCTTCAATTATAACATATTTATATCTCTCTCATTTTGTTTTAATTCCATTAATATGACAAAAAAATGAAAGTAGCGTTCATGTGTACGTACGACCTACCGTCTCCATGAACGGTGATTTTCGTTTTTTATCTCCAAATGATATGGAATAGTATAAAATGAATATTTACTGGATATATATGATATTTTAATCATTAATACTATTCTGGAAATTATTTACTTATAACTAAATGGGCAATCTTTTTTCAAACAAGTTCATTTTTGACTCATGTACCAAACATCGGAAAAAACGTCTGATATGAACTAAAATTATTAAACAATTATTATAACATTATAATATGTTATATGAACTGAATAATAATCTATAAAGTAGTTAATTAGTCAATTATTAATTGACCCATGTTAATTATTCAGGAATATAAAGAAATGAACAAGACAAGTTGGACTTGAGGTAAGGGATCCTACTCCTCTCTTTCTTTTTAAGTACGCTCTTTTATGTCATTCCTTTTAAAGCTCATATTTCTTGTTATTGGGATGTTATTTTATATTACTCTTACTGTAATTTTTATGTTCATATGATGAGATACCCTATTCTCTCTCATCAATCCATTTTGGAAGTTTTGAGTGGCGCCGTTAGGCTGCCGAATTTTCGTAAGAGATCTATCCTCTCTCTTTCTTTTTAGGTACTCTCTTTTATGTAACTTCTTTTAAGCTCTTCTTTGTTATGTTGGGGGATGTTCTTTTATATTCCACTTTCTGTAAACTTTATGTTAATATGATGAGAGACCCTATTTGATCTCATCAATCCATTTTTGGATGTTTTAAGTGGCGATGTTAGGCTGCCGAGTTTTCATAAGGGATTTTTCATCTCACTTTTATTCCTGTGAGATTTATGGTACATTTTCCATAATTTCCTTTGAGTGGTGTATGTACTGCCCATTATTTTACTTATAGTGTTATATAATTTCTTTTATGAGTATTTACATCAATTTTTTATTGTCCTTCTTTCACGAGGTGTATGTTTCGAAAGATACCCATGTCAGTAAGGGAACCTTTCACCCTCCACTTTTTAAAAGACTTCTTTTGTTGGGTCTTTTAATTTACATACTGTTATGTTGGGATATGTTCTCATATATCCTTATTGATGTAAATTTTATGTACAAGTGATGAGATACCTTTTTTATCTCTTATAAACTCATTTTCATGTGACGCCTTTAGGCTGTCAAGGGAACTTCTTAACCCAATTTTGATTTCTTTGGGTTCAACATGTAGTTATTGAATATGTAATCCTTTGAATATGTGTGAATGATATTTGATTATTTTACACTTAATATCCACTTATATTTGGTGTATTCATTTGTCACACATAATTATGTAATTTATTTATCCTTAAACAAAGGATATCGTCTTTGTAAGGGACTTTTTCTCAATCTCCTTTCCTTGAGGCATATTCTGTTTTATACACAACCATCTTTTATACGGTGTATAAACCCCTTTGACTTTTACTTTTATTCAAAAGGAATCTTTTTTATACGAAGTGTTTATTAAATGACAAAAGGGAATGTTTTTTTCGTACATATGCGGCGATAACGACTTCTCCGTCGTCGTGACCATTATTTGAGTTTTGGCTTCCTCTACAAGCCATACCTTCTTTTTAAAAGAAAAATAAATACCATGTTTTACTTTTATTTTATTTTGGTATTGAAAATGGTTTTCATAATGTTTTTATATCAATGTGTTGTATTGATATCTTGTGAGTGAAAGGTGGAAATGTTATGTTTCCTTTATGCATATTTTATGTGATATGATTATGTTGAGGTTCTTGGGCATTATTATGAAGACGGGTGCTTCCGTGATAAACTAAGGGAGGGTTTGCCTGATATAGCTCTTCAATGCATTGGGTAATGCGATGGAGTGAAACATTAAGGTTTCTCTGAAGATATTTAGGGAATATACTATAGTGGGTATTCCAAACGTAACCCAGAGGGTTACTCCCTACGTAAGAATGTTATGAATCCCTCAAGTTACCTTTTATGTCTTATGATTTCGTTGATTTATTCATGATTTGATGAGGTATGTTAAAGTGCCTATGTTTTATGGGTAAAGTATGATTTCATTCTTATGTATATATGAACTCATGTTTCCTTTCCATATTTTTATAACCCTTACTGAGCTTTTTATGCTCATCCCATATTTTTGAAATGTTTTTCACAGGTCAAGGGAAAGGTACATGATGTGATGATAGTGTCAAGGATGTGTCAAAAAAGAATCCATATTTTATTTTAAATATGTTTCCGTTCATGGGAAGAATGAATACTGTCTTTTATGTAAACACTTTGTTTAAATGTGGAATGTAATGCAAGTTTCATGATCTAATTCTCTAAAACTCTAAACCTGAAAAGATCCTCAATGTGTAATCTTGTAATAACTAAAGATTAAGTAAGGTTTAAGGCTGGGGACTTATATCTAGTATAAACTTTGAACACATTTATGGTACAATAGTTAGGGCCCACAGTTTGATAAACTATGCATCCCCCTCCAAGAAATTGATCCCGTATGTTTCTTTTTCCCAACAATTAAATTAAAAATTCATAAGCCCCATTAAGACCCCCGATAAACCCTAACACATATATTTTCATTTTCCTTGGTAATTTCAACTCTATAGAACTAATTTTGGATCCACTAATCCCTCTCCAAGAAGGCTTTAATCGAGGAAATTATCAACTGATCCTTTCCCAATTACAGTTTTTTCCCTATTCATTCTCCCATTCTCTCTTCCTTTATCATATTTATGGTTTTATAGATTAATGTGTTATTGGTGGATTTAATATCCATTGTTTTAGATCATTAATCAATGTTTGATTCCTAGATGTCTATTTTTGACATTCTTTATTGGAGTTTCCCATAGTGGGAATTTTGAGATGTTGTATCCTTGTTTATGTAGGTGGTTAATTTTAATATTTTCAATTGATTTGACCATATATTTTTATATTTTCATTTAATATCATTCAATTATAATATAAAAATATAAATTCCCATTAAATTGGTATTTTAATTTTCTTTTGAATGAAATTTATAGAAAAAAAGATTACATGGAATTATGGGTTGATTTTGGAATTTGATGCAAATTATGGGACTAAATTGTTGAATTAAATAGTACATTTTATTTTTCAAATAGATTTCGAGTTTTTTTATTTTATAAATATGTCTTAATTTTTTTAACAAGGACCCTTGATAGTTTATTTAGGAAAAGGAATAAATTGATTAAAACCCTAAAAAGGTTTCTAAATAGATTTTGGAATTTTGAAAGGGTAAATGTTTATTTTGTTGTTTTCATATATATTTCTCTTTATTATTTTTCTAGAACATGAATGTGTTTGATGTTAGATATCTAATTAGGATAAATTATATTGATTCTTTACAACTCTAACAAAACATAGTGGATTAGATAACATCCCTAATTGGATGGCGACGAGTCCTCTTTGATGAGTGTATAATGGATGTATTTAGAAGTATTTCAATGATGACATAATCAAGTGTGTGAGGATACCATATCCTTGAACTATTGTACCTCATGGATGATGACCATGTTTTTCTTTTGTAATTATATTTATATGTCCAATATTTTAAAACTATTATACAATTGCCTTGTGAATTCATATAAACTATTTTATATAAAATGTTTATTAAACCATTTAATTAGATATTTCTATCATTTGAAATTTATAGAATGGTTTTTTAAATTATTATATTATACCAAAAACATATATATTTAAATTAAAAAACATTATTTGGTAATTTAATGTGACTTATTGTTAAGGAATACTTAGTAATAACTTATAGGATTTTAGAGCACATCCTACCTAATACTTTTGGTTTTTTTATATTTCCTTCTATCTAGATTGAGAAAGGGATAAGAACATCTTGGAGGTGTTTTTTGGTTATCTCTAGACTAGAGTGTTATTTCCATTGAGATATGGATTGTTTATATTTTATTTTCATGTATTCAATTGTTCTATATTGGGTATATAAACCTATTTGTATTCTAGTAACATTCACCCTGTGTAATTTTAATTTTTGACTAATAAATTGTATTTGTTACCTTTATATTTTATTTAGAAGAACTTCTCCAACCATTATCTTGGTTGATTCTAGGTGGTAGTCACCAACCCATGGGGATAAAGAATACCCTTGGGAACATGTTACGACCCTATCGATTTTTAATGTACTAGGTTTTCTGGGCTAGTTGACGATAGTAACCATCTTGGCAAAGATCCCATCTATAAGTTCTCTCATAGGGAATCACCATCACCAAAGGAGGACAGATTCCCCATGATGATCCCATACAAGTGAAAAAAATTTATTTCTCTCAACATCTCAAGAAATCAAGCATCCTATGAGATTGATCTTGGAATTCTATAAATAGTGACCTAAATATCACCGAAAGTTCATATAATCCCCTAATACTATGTTCTCATCCACGGCGTTCTTTAGAGAGAAACTTGAGTATTAATGAATGAGTTCACAATTTAATACGCCATTTAAATTATAAAATTACAAGGCTAAGTCCATAATCATTACACATATTAAAAAATATTACAAAAGATGTCCTTTCACATAATTCAATACAATTATTAGAAATAATAAAGGCTATATATTAAGCATGACATAACTAATTATAGGGTTAATAAAAGGGTACCTTGATCGTAAAAATTTCATTTAATTATGTAGGGTTTTATCCCCAGTACAAAAGAATACAATGAATTTAATTTGAGTTATATGTCTAGTTGACCTTCTCAAGTTATATCACAAAATACATGAAAATGTATAAAAATCCATTCCTACTAGAATACCATGAAAAATTTATCAATTTCCTTTAACATAATAAGTAAACAACTCATCTGGTGTTGGTTCTGTCACTTGGGATAACATAGTGTAGTGTTGCTTCCTTACACATTTCAATTAACCATCTTGTTACATTTTATAATATATCACACATCAATAAATCCATCCATAAAAAATGTCAAAAATATTACCCCAAGGGCTACAATATTTAATGTATTATGTTTTAAAATTTAATTCTACTTTTATGAATTGTCTCTTCAAAATATAGATGTGCATAAAGTTAGAAAACATTATAAACAATGTGGATTTAATGGAATAGACAACAGAAAAACTAATTCATTCCTAGGATAAACTAAATATATAATATCATGTCTTGATTCGGTTTGGTTATAGGGAAAATGATAAAATGGATGAACACCATTGAAATAGGGAGAATTACCTCACAAAAAATAGTATAGATGTGTAGAAGATAAATTGATTAAAGTTCAATGTTTAGTCATATAATTTCTAAGGGATATCCAAAGCACCTATTGGGATCTAAATTAAACAACTGATAGTGGATATCTCTCCATAAAAGGAGAAGAGAGGAGGAGGTCCCCTAGAAAGCTACCGCGTGGGGAGAAGAAAAAGAAATGAAGACAAATGTAATAAAAATTTTGATGGGAAAATTTATTTTCAAACAATTTAATTATGTGAATAGTTTAATCATGGTTGGAAAAACCATGTGTTAATCATTCTTATTCCACTCCCTTGGGAGGAGTGTCGCATGGTTCATTCTCACAACTTGGGAAAACAAAAAAAACTGTGTGTATCCCATATTTCAAGGGACATACAATAATATGAAATAATATGAATATTTATATGTTTGTTCTGACCAAACTATGAGACACCCTATATTCCTTTGAGTAGAAATCATTATTCTTTAAAAACGGTTTTATTATTTCAAAAATAATGTTTTCCCCTATTATAATTCCCCTAGAGTTGTGATTTTGTGTCAATAACTCCTGAAACACAATAGACCACTTGAGGAAACCCATAGGTGTTTTAAAATTCTAAAACATCACATTTGAGTGTGTATACTTTTTGAGATCACATTTTAATGAAAATTTTAAAATTTAGACCCCTACCAAACTAAACACTCACATTCATTTTTGAAAATTCATATATTAAAAGTGCATGGGACACTACAATCACACCAATTAAAACCTCACATCCCCATGAATCCTTGGGGAAAATACAAAAACATCACCTTTCTTACAAGGGCCATGATGTTTTGGTTCAAATGGTATCTTTTCATTTTTAAATTCCTAATTAAGATTCATTTATTGATTAACTATATGGTATATAATACATTCAGACTCATTGGAAAAACCATATTACCAAAAAGAATCACTGACATAGAACTTATCAAAGTCAATATTACTATATAACTAATGACATAATGACCTATGTAACTACTAGGTATATGGATATCCACTCTATAGGCTCTAACATTTCAGGGAAAATTTTAAATCATGATATCTATACTATCAGAATAGATGATTAAACTATTTTATAGCATTATAATAAAGCTCATTGGCATGGTTTGTGGCCTTAAGTAAATGTCAATATTTATTTTAATTAAAATACTCTACCAAATATACTATACTAACGATAACCTGATGAAATTATTTATGTATCACCTCAAAAACCACATGCATCTAAACAAAGGAAAACATGTCATCCACTTCCATCTGACTGGCCTCAAAACAGTCAACTTAGACATCTGATGCAACTCAATATAAAACAAGATTCCTTTCTCTAATTTTCCTCTTATTTTTTCTAGTATTCACATAGAATAATAAAATAACCTTCTAGTCACATTTAATGCCCTAACGTTAAGCTGGTATTTTTATTACTTAGAATGAAAAAGTATTTATATCTGAATCATCACACTAGGATCGCCACCATTCTCAAAAAAATCCTTTGAGGCTAACTTATGTCTGGGGTAACGTAATATTGGTCAATTGGAGTCCAAGAATCTCATGAAATATAGTTCATACTCCATCAGTTTTATGTGAAATTCCATTGTATGCATACATCCACTAATCCAAAATATTTAATGATCACAAATTAGAATCTTCTTGGAAATCAAGTAGAAGAAAAACATCTTGTGACCATGAGTTCATCCAAAGGGTTCCTACTCAGGAAATCAATTATCACTCTAGGAAATCAATCCCATTCTAATACCCCTTCTTACTATGCACCACTTGGAATATGTATTTTTATGCATCCCAATGACATTGAAAACATTGGACGATGTATAATTGATGCACTCTAATAGTGTACTTAGGTGATGTCATTATTGGACCCATGATCAGCATTTAGATGAGTGTATAATAAGAGGATTCAAATTATATCAAAAAAATTCTGAATAAACGTACACAATACTAAGGACATAGTGCTCGACATAGTTTCATACCAACAATGCCAAAAATTATAGAGAAAGATCAGGTAGAAATCTTAGAATGACTCATTTTAGAATATCTTTGTATCTCATGACAATACACAATCATACCCTGAGCATGATTCCTCCAAACCCAAGGGATACAATGATCTATTGAGAAGAAAAAATAATGTTCATCCATGAAAAATAGTTCCTCTATTTTTGTGTACACAACCCACCATATCGTTGTCGTGTATCCTCAGAATCACTGCCATAGATAAAGCATAACAACCATAGGGGCATTTAAAATGAGGTTGAATATTTCTAAATGGCAATTCATGGTTTTCTTCCTTATATTTAAAATTTTATTTATTACAACTTTTTATATAATATTTTACCCAACATAGGATTATCCTAGTTTTTGTATACTGATAAAGGTATCTCATCCCACAAAACACACTGCATCTTCTACTAACAAAAATTTATGGGCATAGAATACATGATTTACCATGGGTAAAACAATATAATGATATAGAATAGCCATGTAAACTGATGCCAGACCTGATTTCCTATTTATTTACACATGAAAATCCATTATGTTTATATCCAAGCACACCATATCATTATGTGTATGAACAAGAACATGCTAACTAGAATGTTAAAAAACATTATCCCTCTTTTATATAACCAAGAGAATTAGGTCAGGTCAAAAATATATTCTTCAAAGGTCGCACCTCCTTTGAGATGACCTATGATTCAATAATAAAAACCCCTTGTTATTAATATGGATACTAAACTCATACAGTTCACTAAATTGTGCCCTTTACTCTATGGGTACTCTATCTTAAGACTATTACTTCTTCAATTTTCATAAGAAAAGTAAAAAATCTTTCATAATATCCATTGAATTTTCATACCTATATATTATTTTATTTTATTTAATCTATAAGGAATTATAACATTGTTTTACTGTCCCATTTCATGGTAAAAAATTAGAATACCTCAAAAATTGACCAATACGATTTAAAGGGTGGAGGAGTTCCATAACCCGGAAAGTGGTCAACTATGCCCCAGACATGTCTACCCATTGAAACTGATCATTTCATGATAGTAATACCCATAATGGGTTAAAAAATGACACCCCTCAATCCATAGGAATCATTTTTAAAACTATGACTCTTACATGGGACAATATCTCCCAAATGGTACCAGTCACCAGAGAAGAGTCACATGAATTTAGATGTGATCAAAACTCCTATTGGTTCTACCTAAAACAACCCATCCTTTTCCAATGAAAAATCAATCAATCCATAATCTATGTCACCTTGAAGAAGTTCTTTAGGCTTATGTTCCTAGCACATAGGTTAAAATAAACCTATTTGTAATTTTTATGTTCTCGTTTCAAGTAAATATTTAAACTAACCATACAATAGGGTTAGAACTAAAGTCACCACTTTTAAGGTTCTATTTTCATGCATTACACAAATTATAATTTAGTTCATTATGGTTTTTATATTATACAATTCATTTCATGTACTGTTTTGGATAAACATTTATACATGGTATACTATTTAGTGAATTCCACGGGCACACAAAATGTTTTTGTCAAACATACGTGTAAAAAGTATTAGTTTTACTAATATTCTATTTCAACTAAAAAATCATATATATTCCTTTATAGTTATTATTTATTTATGTGGGTTAAAAAAATTGGGCATAGTTAAAAAAAAATTATTTCCAATATATAGTGGAAAACACAAATTATATTGTAATTGTCATTTTATTTATCTTAGTCCTCATATAATTTTAGCTAAAATAAATACATAAAAGATCCTTTATTAATTAAAAATGGGATTTGTCAGGTGAATACACCATAAAAATATATTATAAACCATATTAATTGTTATAGACACTTTAAATAATAATTTCTATATTGTATAAAAAATCCCCCATGGGGTTAGATATTTAGGAATATCAAAATAAAACTGACCTACAAAGTTACCTTTAAGTAAATATGTTCTCCTCAAATTGTATCTTGAAACATATTATGATTTATGATTTAAAACACACTTAGTTGGTTTTGTCATCTGATACATTCCCCAAATAACATTCTTGGGTCCCTTTTTTATTCTAAATTTGTCTATATGAGCCATTATGCCTAGATCATAGAGGTAAAAGCCATTGTAATGGTGGCCAATTTCATTAAATGTCAATTTTTTGAACAAAAGTTTTATTTACAATATTTTCAAGGAATCATTCTTTCATATAATTTTTTTCATTATATGGGAGTCCATTTACCTATTTATAATCAACCCGTGCACACTGTGGCTTGAAAATTAACTCTAATTAAATCACAATCATAATTGTTTCATCCCATGTAAAAAACTGTTTCATGGTTCAGACATGGCTTGAGTGTTTAGTAAAAGTGTCTGCATCAATAAATTATTCAAATAACCTTTTTGGTATATATTAGAAACAAAATAAACTATTATATTAAAAATTATAATTATACATGTTATCATGAGTAGTAGATAAAAATAATCATTCTAAAGAAACATTGATGAATAACATTTGTACATGGATTCTAAGAATTATATAGAAAAAACAACCAAACATGGTAAAAACTAAATATTAATGTTATAGAGAAGAATTTCATATAAGAAAACATTATAAATAAATCAAACATCATATGATACCACTTTCTAATAGCCTCTCCTGATAAACTATGAAACCAGTAGCTTGACTGGTGGAAACAATGCCTTAAGTGCACCACCCCAAACACTAGATGCTGGTTACTAGTAGTGAGGGTGTTTTGATGGTGCATTGGGATAACAATACACCAATATTTAGAGTATAACTATTGTATAAGTGGTAACATATGACCAATAATAGTGGAATCAGTAATAGTAAAATAACAAGTTGTGGAAAAGAAATATAATATTAAATTAACATATAATGTTCCAGATATAAAAATGACTGCTTGTTCATATGATGTTAAATGGTTTAGAATATAAATATAAAACATAATGGAAAAAATAATATATGGAAAAAATTTGAAAGTATAACTCCACTAGAATCCTGAGTACTATCTCAATCCTTATCTCATAACTCCCAAGTACAATGAATAATAGAGGAAAATACCTTGACCTATGATAATAAATATTTACTCATGTACCCTAGTCGATGGTGGTGGAATTACTATGTGGTATATAATCATCTTTCCACCACCAATGGTGTCTAATGAATAATATTGTCAGTGAATATAATATAAATAAGTGTTCATTTACAATTATAGTATAGAAATAATTAAATAAAAAAACATAAACAGTCAGCATGTGTCCCTCAAGGAAACCTAACCAACCATACCTTATTTGGTCTAAGCTAGAATTTCATTATCTAAATGGAAGTAATGTAAAACTAGAATGGGTGTAATATAAATATCCAACTGTAATAAACGGGATTTCCCTAGACCCTTCCATTGTAATAATCCATTGATTGAGTTGTTTTTGGAGCTGTTAGATCCTTAATTCAAATGTTTACTGAATTTCTAGTTTTTTTATCATCATGTTAGTGTGTTGGCATGTCATTGCATTAGAATATCAATGCATCAATGAGTCAAGTGAGTTAGCATCGGTGAGTTAGGGGAATCAAAAGTAGTGTGTTAGGGACATCAGCATTAGTGAGTTAGTGAGATCGGCATTGGTGAGTTAGATACGTCAGAATCATTGAGTCAATGGGCATCGTCATTAGTAGGTCAGAGCATTGTTATGTCAGAGCATCAGCAGGTCGAGGGGCTAGTATGCCATTACATCGGTAGGTCATGGAGCCGGTGGGTCGAAGCATCAGTAGGTAATTTCTTTGGTAGGTCATTGCATCGGTAACTAAGCATTAGTATCTCAGCGTCTATGGCATAGTGTTGGTAGGTCACTTTGGTAGCTCACCCATTGGTGGCTCAACATTGGAGACTCACCCATCGGTGACTCATTTGCGGTTTTCCTAGTTTTTCTAGTTTTTTCAGTTTTCCATTTTCTCCCCTCTTGCATTTTTTTTGACATAAACCAAGTTTAACGCCTTATTTTGTAATTTTTAAGGGTTTTCCAAAGGATATTGAATATATAATTAAATTTCCTAACATTCCAGGTGATTTGAGATACCCATCCAACATGATCATGACCATGATCCCATATTAATGTATTTTAAAACCATTCTTCCTTTAAAATATGATCCAACTCTTCAAATCCCTGATATTACCCTCTTATTGTGTTTTATTTTTTTCCCTTGGTGTGTCTAGATACATCCTCCCAAGATGATTTGTGGGCCAATGCTTGAGCCCCTCCTGTTTAGTTTTCTTGTAGTTCTTCACTACTACTCACATAGCCCATGTTCTTGACACGAGGAGGTACTTCAATCCTTGATCATCCAAGTAGATATTTCTTCTATCATTCATTAATTGTGCATAATGTAGGGGTGTCCTAATGATTTCTTATAAGGAATGACTGAATAAATTTCTAAAAATGAGAAATAAACAATAAGTAAATATGATTAAAAGATAACAATTTAATAAAATAACAGAGAAAGAGTGGATTGACGTTTGATCATTTGGTATAATTTTGTTATCCTTATTATTATTATTTTGTGTTGTGGCTATAAATACCTATAAAAATCATGGTCATTGGTGGTATTTGATTGCACATTAGTGATGTCTTATTTCGTTGAGATTCTTGAAAAAGTAATTGTAACATGAAATCTTCTAAACCACATATACTAGATACATAAATGGATTACCCCACGATCAAGCCTTTTTTGTGATCACCCTAGATATAATCTCGTAGAATTCAAGAACCTATGTGGGTAAAATATGAATATTAACACATCTTATTGATACATGTGGTTGAGTGATGTGTTCTTTGGAGTTTCAAAACCTTGTGTGAGTTGTGTGGTGCAGCAGTTCAGAACACTGTTGTGGGTACAAGGTTGGGAATAGTAAGGGGATCTGTTAGAAGACTTAGGTATATGTGTTCTATGGGGCTAGGGCAGATGGTATTTACTATAGGATTTTTTCATGGGGCGGTACATGCAGTGATTTATCTTCTTTGTCAGAGATATTGATTGATTGTGGAATAGATGAACTTGTTGGCAGTTGAACATCCTTTTTTGTGTTTTTTTCATGGAGAAATGTTGTGAAGTAGGCCTTCTGTATAGATATGGACTTATTGTGCAGTGGTACTGCATTGGGAAATTGTTTTTGTAGCAGGGCTACTAAAACAGTTTGTTAAAAAATTATTGTATTGTATAATTGTGAAGAATGTTAGGTTGTAATTGTTTGAATGGGAGTGGGTAATGGGACTGCAGAAATTTGGGTTAGTGTTATTATAAAGTGTAACTATAGTTGGGTTTTTTCCATGGAAGTGTTTAGTGGATTTTATACTTCGAAGAATAGTTGATGATGTTGGGCTTGTTAGATTCCTAGGGTAGTAATAGAACAAATTAATGTGAACCCCTTAATTAATGAAAGGAAATTGGTTGAATGAAAGAGGTGATGGGTTAGGCTTGGCAGTGGGTGTTCTGTTGTTATGCATATAGGGGTAGCATCAATGTGATTCTTTATGGGTTGTTTATATTTTTTTGGGGACTCATATGTTTGTATGAGTGTTTGATTACATATATATATATATATATTGTCGTTCCTTATGATTTTAATATACATACCTCCCTAGTTGAGTGTTGGACAGCTCCATTTCATGGGGGACAGTGTGTTTCCCAACATCGCGGTGGGAGGATGGATGGTAGGTTATTGACATTCATCCTCACACCCTCATTTGTGTTCTTACCACACGAGCATATTCGAACAGTCTATAATGGCTTGAGGCTTTCCACAATCCAAGATTCTTCAGGTGATGGTTTTTTGTGGATGGGAGTCCTAGTTGTTTGTGTGCCATGACTGTTTTCCCAAATGTCTTTGGGTGAGTGGTGTAGTTATTGTTTCACAGGTGTCTGCTGGTGATATTTTGTGTGGTTTGCGGTCTAGTTGAGTGTGGGTAGGTATTGTTAGTGAGACTTTGTATGGGATGATTATAGATTCAAGAGGATAACCATTAGGAATGAGCTGCTAACCATTGGGAAAGTGGTGGGGGTACCCAAAGAATGATTTTCTTATATTATTATGTTACTTTACTTGCGTTATTTGGTGAGTTTACATTAGTGAGGCTGGACTGGTTAGTATTCCTTGGTAGGATCATTGAGGTACTAATTTTTTCTCAAAGGGACATTAGTATATTTTCTCCACATGTGAATAGGTGGCTTTATTTTTCCTACTAGGTATACTTGTATACTCACCCTATATATAAAATACTATTTTTAGGGTTCTATGAAGATTTTGGATACCATGTCTTATATTACTAGCTCAAGAGTTGTGATTAGTTGTGGTTTCTACCTAGTTCATTCCTTTTGGTGGTTTATATTTGGAGTTTCATTGTACATTGTATTATCTTCATGTTTGATCAGGCATGTGGGATTGGGTTTTGGATTTACATTTACTTTTAGTATTTGGAGTTTTTTGGGATTTACAAACTTATATTCAGATCATGTTCTATGAAAAGGATAATGCCTTTTATATTAAGTGCAATTCTATAACATTGGTGATAGTCACGACTCCAGGACCTACCAAAGGTGGGACTTGTGGTTCATCATCTCTACTCCATATTGAATATGTAAAGGCGTGTAACTATTCCTTCCCTTCCCTCATCTAGAAGAATGCAGGTTGTGACAAAATGGTATCATAGGGAGAGGTTTCGAGAGATTGAGAGATAAGATGGTGTTAGGAGTAAGGAATATTGAGTTTTTCATGGGATGGAAGGGAAACGGTGTTTGGAAATCATGGTGTGTGATGCAGGATAGGGAAGATCCGCTAGGAAACTGGATTTTAGGGCCCCCCGTGATCCTATGCGTGGAGTTTGGATCTACTGAATGACCAAGTGGGACACACTGACTGTATGATAGAGACCCTAGGAAAGGTAAATGTATAATAATGACTTATGTTCTTCTATGTATTAGGTGTTTTGGAAATTAAAAATAAATAAATAGTCAAAAAAATTAAAAGTAATTTTCCATACAACTTGGGATTATGAGTTCCTTGTTTACTTTTCAGCTATGGAACCCAGACATCGCCCCCCATATAATACGAGAGGTTGACGCCCAACGAGTTTAATTGGTAGATTAGTAGAGGTTCGATTGAAAAGAATAATATAACCAGTGGTAGAAGATTCTTTGTGCCTTCCAGTGGTAAACTCTAGAGAAGTATGAGGGATGTGTCTCAGACACGAAGACAGAAGGTTGTATTGAGGAGCTGGTGATCGATTTCCCCTTGATCTGTGCTCAGTAAGAGTACTGGGTTCTTTTAGTCGAGAACTAGATGTGAGGAGAATTGTTTCAGTGGTGGATTCTTTACCTCATGAAGAAGAAGTAAACTGATGTTTTTTTTACTGACTTTGAGAAAGAGTTTATGTTGTAATTTGTTTCATCCTTGACGAAGGATGAGATGAGGCATGAGCTACACTCCCTCAAACTGGGGAGTATATTGGTGAGGGAACTAGGAATCATGTTCATGTATCTCCTACACTCGCATCAAATCTCCTCCCATATGAGGAGTCCTAAGAAAGAAGATTAGAGGAGATAATCGAACCATTTCATCAGTATGGTATTACCCATTTCTTTCTATCGACATACATAGAGGTTCAAAAGAAGGTTGAGGTAGTGTAAAGGATTCTGTCATTGGGATATGTTCCATAAGAAGGATGCCAACTAAACTTGTTGAAGGGTAAGGCAGTCTGCTATAGGTCTCCGGCATTAGGGCCTTCTAGGTTTGGCCCTTAAGATATAGGCCTCATCAGTTCCAATTCTGATCTCTTACTCCTCTCCTTTTCACCATGGGCACGAGACTGAACTTATTTGTCTGTGGAGGCCAAGGACATCCTTAGAACCCATTCCTAGTTTGAGCACCGTATAATGGGGGTGGGAAGGTTCAATGCCCACCCCAACAGCAGCAGTTGTTGGTCAGGCCTTTCCAGTAGTAGGGCAATAAATTCCCACTATACTGAGGGTAGACGGTGTTGGAGGAAGCCTACATCAGGGGTGCTCCTTATAAACATTGAATGGGTTGCAGTTTGGGAGCAGGTCAACAATAGAGAGGTATATGAGCTAGGAGTGGGATATTGCACACCGCCAAGGTAGCAGTTCGAATAGGTCTTGAGGTTGTTCGAGGTACGATCAATCTATTTAGTACTCTGGTGAATTTATTGTTTTATTCAAGATCTTCACACTACTTTGTGGTACCTGGTCATTAAAAAACTATGTGACAAGATTTAGAGAGACTTCTCATGCTCCAGGAGTTGAGTATGCTAGTTAGAGGTCAAACCTGTCAGTTTGATGTTTGTCAAGGTTGTAGACTAATATTGACTCTAAATTAGTTTAGTGAGTATCTTCTTCTGCAATAGAAGAACCCATACGATGTAATCCTAGGAATTGATTAGTTTACTTCTGTGTATACTGTTATTGACTTTCTTCTAAGTAGACTAATGTTTATAGATGTGGGAGGCCAGTACATATCATTCAATGGCGATAGGAAATTTCAGAAGGGAAGTCAGTGTGTGGAGCCTCTTCTTTCTTTATTAGCCAATCAATTACCAGGATCAATAGATACAGATACGGTGGATTTTTTTAGGGTTGTTAGTGAGTTTCTGGATGTCTTCGGTGAAGAGGTTGTAACTCTACCCCCTCAAAATGATATTGATTTCGAATATACTTGAAACCAGGAACATATCCAATTTTGATGGATCCCTATCAAATTGTGCCTTATAAGTTGTGCGATTTGAAGATTCCGGTTGAATACCTAATGAAGAAGGGGGCTATCTGGTCAAGTGTGTCATTGGGGGATGATCTAGTCTTGTTTGCGAAGACGGATGATTGTGGACTATGACTGTTCATAGAATATCAGAGACTAAATTAGGTGACAAGCATAGATATTTATCCCCTTATGATGATCGAAAATCTTTTCATCCAGTTAAAGGGAGAATATTGGTTCTCTATGATTGATATATGATCTGTATATCACCAGTTTAGGGTGAAAGAGGGTGACATCATGAAGGCCGCATTCAGATGTAGGTATGGGCACTTTCAGTTCATATTCATTCCCTTAGACATTATAAATGTGCCAACCGTGTTCATTGGTCTCATGATCATTATTTTATATGACTTCCAGTACTGATTCTTCATTGTTTTCATCAATGAAATCATGATATACTCAAGGTTAGAGGAAGAAAAGGATGACCATTTGAGGACTTTCAAGCAGTTTCTATGACACAAACAGCTTTCTGGAAGGTTTTCCATGTGAATGTTCGGTACATGAGTGGTGCACTTCCTTGGACACGTGGGGTCCCAGGAAGGGATAACATTGGACCCGTCAAAATTTTGAGGAAGTAGTTTCTTAGGTATCACCCAAGAATGTGGCCGAGGTATACATCATCCTCATTCTAGTGGGATATAATAAAATTCATATACCCACATTTATCAATATGAAGCCTTATTGAAAAATTCAATCAGAAAGGAAAGGGACATTGTGCGGAGTGGGCAGTGTCAGGAAACATTTGGCAATCTAATGGGGAATAAAGTCAGTTCCCCAGTACATACATTTCTAGAGAAAGGGGTGATGTTCGAGGTGTTTTGTGACACTTATAAAATAGGCTTGGGATTTGTACTAATGCAGAAACATAGAGTAATATCTTATGGTTCTAAGAATTTTTGTCATCACGAAAGTAATTATTCCACTAATGATCTAGATCTTGCAGCAGTCATGTTTGCATAGATCTTTCAGTAGAATTACCTCATCGGGAAGCGCATTGTGGTCTTCACAAATCATCAGATATTGAGGTGTATCACTTCATAGAGAGACCTGAACAGGAGACATTGAATGTGGATTATGTTTCTCCTAGAATATGACTTAGAGAACTCTAACACTCCCTATAATGGGAACATGGTGGTTGATGCCTTGAGTAGGAAGTCGTAGAAGGAGGTAGTTTGGGAATCCATGAATGCTTAGAATGAACTGGAAGAGTTGGGATTTTTATGCCTAAACTCTTGGAAGGAAAGTGGTAGAAGATATCTATTTTAGCTGAAAGTGAAATATTACATGTTGTGGAAGGTAGAGAAGTCTCATTGTAGAGAGTCAGATGTTGAAGTGATGTGTGATCGAATTATCTATGGTGATTCTCTGGAAGGATGGTAAGAGGATAGCCAGAATCGAAATGTTGTTCTGTGGGAAGATATTTGTCGTATTGAAAATGCAAGAGGTAGTAATCGATGAGATCCATAGATCAACCAAGGTGGTGCATCTAAGAGCCTCTATGATGTACCTAGGAATGATAGAGTAGTTTGGGTGGATTGGAGTGATGTAAGAAGTGGTAGAGTTTGTGGAAAGGTGCCTAGTGTTTTAGCAGGTGAAGGTCAAGCTGGATGTTACTGGTGGTCTGTTTCATCCCTTGGATGTTACTGAGTGAATGTGGGATGACATCTCGATGGATTTATACATCAGATTACACATGTATCAGGGATAATGTGATGCTCAATGGGTATTAGTGGAATGGTTGACAAAGTCAGATCACTTCTTGATGATCAAGGAGTCGAGCGCAATAGATGCCTAGGCAAAGAGGTGTGAGGATGATGTGGTGAAATGGCATGGGGTTACATGATCTATTATCCCAGATCAGAATTTACATTTTACATCACGATTATGGAGGAAATTTCGGAATTATTTAAGAACCCAGTTATGGCTTAGCCCCACATTCCACCCTTAAAAGGATGGGCAGACAAAAAGAACCATCTAGACATTGGATGATATGCTCTGATCATGTATTCTAGACATCATAGAATTGTGGGTACAACACATGCTTTTAATAGAGTTTCTTACAATAATAGAAATAACTCTACCATTATCATGGAACTATTTAGAGCCCTATATGTAAGACTATGTCATTCACCC
This sequence comes from Viscum album, assembly GCA_963277665.1. NCBI lineage: Eukaryota > Viridiplantae > Streptophyta > Magnoliopsida > Santalales > Viscaceae > Viscum > Viscum album. The sequence continues at coordinate 979,235,895 of OY728137.1, forward strand.
GTTTGCTGGACACAGTAAGGGGAAGATGACTTTCTTAGTCCAGAGGTAGTAGAGAGAAGAATAGAGAATGGTCACCTTGTTCATGAGAGGATGAAGGTCTCTTAGGACTTGTATAAGTCGTATGCCAATCATAGGAGTAGGGCCTTGTGTTCCAGGCTAGGGACCATGATTTCTTGATGGTTTCCCCTCAGCGTGGACAACAGAGGTTCAGTAAGGGAAGTAAGATTTCTTCTAGGTTCATCAGACCTTTCGAGGTGTTGGGGAGAGACGGCAAGGTGGAATATCAACTAGAGTTCCCACCTCAGTTGGAGTAGATCCATGATCTCTTCCATGTATCCTAGCTCCATCAGTATCTAAATGATGAATCCCATGTCCATGACATGGAAGATTTGGATATGATGGAAAACCTGATTTTTGTGGAGTGACAAGTAGGAATCAAGGATCCTGATGAGAAGTCACAGCATGGATAGACCAATCATTTAGATCAGGTGTTATAGATGCATGGTGGCCTCGAAGAGAGTACATGGGAGAAGGAGGCACATATATTTTCCAAGTACCCAAATTTGTTTTGAATTTCTTTGGTTTTTTTATTTGTACCTTTTTTATGATGAAATGTCTGACTATGCTTACTGTAAGATAAATTGATTCATTATTAATTTATTTGTGTGAAACATCCTGAATATGGGAGAGGGTAGAACTAGATCCCTAATAAAATAGTATTAATGCAGATGTGATTAAACCTATGCGGGTGAGATAATGCCGCCCAAAGTTGATAGAATCTTTAAATGAGAGAAGAAGCTCCCTATTCCACGTGTCTATACATTGTGACTTTTTGTGTTTGTGTGGTTACATGAGGAAGTGGAGCATTAGTGTCTCTATATTTTTTCATGAGGTAGATGATAAGGAGTTGTTATGTGATGTCAAGGGTTTCACTACACAAAGTGTTTTACTCATGAGAGGTATCTTAGGGGATTGGTTGTTTAGACCCCTTTTCTTCTGGGTTTGTTTTCAAATTATTAGGGATGAGAATATTTTGAGAGGTATTTGATATGATAACCCAGATTTACCCAAGATCTTCCTTTGTGAGAATCTAGTAATTGTGGTACTCTGGGAGCGGTTGGTGGAATACTTCATGATTTTTCCAAATTTCCAGATTTTGTATCGGTATGTCAGTGCATCGACATGTCAGTGTGTTGTCACGTTAGTTCATCAGCATGTTATTTAATCATTGATTTAGGGGAATAAACATTAGTGAGTTAGAAAAATCATCATTAGTAAGTTAGGGATCTCAGCATCGGTGGTTCAAAGACATCTGTATTGGTGAGTCAAAGGGCATTGGCGTCTGTATGTCAAAATGTCAGTAGGTCAGTGTGTCGGTTGGTTGAGGTGTCAGTAGGTCATTGCATCGGTAGGTCTGAGCATAGATAGGTTGAGGCATCAGTTGGTCATTGTGTTATTAGGCCATGGAATTGGTAGATATTAATTTAAATCATAGGGTAAGTGGATCATCATCACTATGTTGCATCTGTAGCACACCCGTCAATGTCTCATCATTGGTGACTCACTTATCGGTGACTCATTTTATGTTTTCCTAGTTTGTCTAGTTTTTCCCATTTTTGTAGTTTCTCCCCTCTTACATTTTTTTGATATAAACCAAGTTTAAAGACTCATTTAGGGATTTTTAAGTTCATTTGGAAGGGTATTAATTATATCCTTAAATATCATAACGTCTGAGACGATTTGAGATACCCAACCCGCGTGATCATGACCACGATCCTACGTTAATTTCATTTAAAACAGTTCTTCATTAAAAATAGTATCTAACTCTTCAAAGCTAGGATATTCCCTTCCTAGTGTGTTTTTCTTTTTTCTTTCATTCATCAAGATCCTTCCCTCCATATACGAGGTATGTTCCTATGTTAGATCGCCTCTATCATTGTTTTATTGGAGTTCTTCCTTTCATCTTATGCAACCTTTGTTCTTGGAAAAAGGAGGAACTTCGATCCTTGATCATAAAAGTAGGAATTCATTCTATCTCTATTTAATTTTGCATCATGTGAGGTGGGTGTATTAATAATTTCTTTTGAGGAATGGCTGAATATATTTCTTAAAAAGAGAAATAAATAACATGCGAATATGTAAAAAAAAAACTGGCTGAGAGTGGATTGATGCTTGATCGTATTCTTTATTTTTTATCCATGTTAATATTATGATATTTTGTGGCTGTAAATCCTTCTAAAAATCATTGTTGTTGGTTTTATTCTCTTGAACATCATTGATATCATGTATTGTTGTGATACATGAACAAATGATTGTAACATGAAATCTACATAATCATATATACTGGTCAAATAAGTAGATTCCCCTAGGATCAAGAATGTTTTGTGATTAACCAGGTTATAATCAAGATGAATTAAAGAACATATTCTAGTTAAATATGAATATATATACATCTTGTTGATAATTGAGGTTGAGTGTTTTGTTATGTGATGTTTTGAAACCTTGTGTGAGTTGTGTGGGGATGTTGTTGGGAGCACATTTGTGGGTTCAATGTTGGGAAGAGGAGTGAGATCTATGAGAGTGGTTTGGTATGAGGGTGAAGTAGGGATGGGGTAATTGGTAGTAATTGTGGTCTTTGTAAATCGGGTGGTACAGGTGGTGATTAAGCTTCTCAATCTGAGGGATTGATTGATTGTGGAATGGATAAACTTTTAGATAGCTGAATCCCCTTTGTTATGTTATGGTCACATGGTGACGTTGGGAAGTGTGACTACTGTGTGGATATAGACCTTATATGTAGTGGGACTGCATTGGGAAATTTTTTGGGCAGTAGGGTTATGGGACTGGGTTGTGAGAGAAAGATTTTCTGGTATAATATTGATTAATGTTATCTGGGATGTGTTTGAATGGGAGTGTGTAGGGGGATAGAAAAAATATGGGTTTCTACAATCGTTATGTGGAAATATAGTTCAATTTTACCTTGGTAGTTTTTAGTGACCATTAGCCTTCTGAGAACTATTGCAGATGTTGTCCTTGTTTGTTTCCAAAGGTAGTGGTAAAAAGAAAACAGACAGAACATGTAACACCCCAAGCTTCTATGGTACACTTCTCTTTGAATAATACAGTAGCGGGTGTTGTACATAACTTCGAGTTCTAACAAACACCAAAATCAATCAAACTAGATGTTATGAATAGTAATGCCCACTTTTTTAAATTTTATATGTTTTATCTTTCAAAATGGACTTCATTTTTGGATTCATAATATCGAAATTACCTTAGGGTGAATTTTTTGTTTTTTCTAAAAACATTCAATTTTTTATGAATACTGAAAAAACACTGAGTTATTATTTAAATAATTATTTATTCTATTTAAATTTAATTAATGTCAAAATAGATAAATAATACATATATATGTTTAATTAAATTCATTGGATTTATTTTAGAATAATTTTAGATATATAAACATTTTTTGGAACTTTTCCCCGTCTTTTACCCACCTCCTATGAGAATTTGGAAATTCAAATAAAACATAATTTTACCGCTTCTGTGAGTGGAATCTCGAAAATCTAAGAGACATGGTTAATATCAAGGTGTAAAATTTGGTTCAATAAGATAAAAATAATTTTTGGTGAATAGTAACTTTTTACATTTATTTACCACAGTTAAAAGTAAGTAGGGTAATTAAGGGTAAAAATTATATTAATATTACCCTAACACATGTCATAATTCTATTGGACAAGTGTATCATGACCAAAAACAACCTTAGGAATAAAATATTATCATTTAGGTCCACATGGATTAGATTAGGACATTTATTATTATTTAATTCAATGAAGAGTTAAAAGAGTTAAAATCAAAGTTTATTTAGTAAAAATTTCTTAATATATGGTTATACATAATATAAATTCGATTATAAATATTCATTAGAAATATAAAAATATTTCCTACATAATAGTATTTTATTTATAATTTTAAGACATTAAATAATTTTATTTATTTATGACACAATGGTGATGCAGTAATTATCTAATTAATGACATATTAAAATAATTGATAGTATAATTATCAAAATAAATGTAATTTGAGAATTTTTATGAATTACACTAATTTTATAGGTTAATATGACATATTAAGATTGGTTATATAAATTTCTTTCTATTTAATAATGCTTTTATGAAATTATCCAAAACAAAGTACCCAATAGTGTCAAAATTGACATAAAAGAATTTTTTAATCAAATATTATATTATTAATTGGTATTCTATTACTAAAAATCAAAGGTTCAGAAAAATTACTTATATAATGATAGTCATATTATTAATGGACCACTTGGAGGTCTCTTTTATTTTTATAGTAATTTTATTAATATAATATAAAAATACAAAGAGACATGGTAAATGTCAAACTATTTAACTAAGAGTTAAATATAAATGATAAGGTTAATATAGTGACACAAACCTATCTAAAATAAATTAGTTTAAAGAAATTAGCCCCATACCCACATTAAAATATAAATAATCCACTTTGTATCAATTAAAAACCGAATATAAATTTATTATTAAATAATATTTCTAGCTTTTCAAAAGGTGCCCCTCACCCCACTTATAAAATGGCACTCCCCATTCTATCAAATTCATACCTTCAAAGTGTTTTGGTTTGGCCAAAACCAGCCTTGATATTCTCTGAAATTCCCTCACTTCGACCTAGATGCCTTAGTTTGATCAGAAATCCAACCTATGGTGCCCTTTTGATCAAATCAAAAGGAAGAACCTGATTAATAGGTAATGTTTTGACCACCCTCTTTCAAGTTCCTTTCTTCTTCAACTTCTTCTTTATTTGTTATTCCCATTCAAAATTAATAACTCTAGTATATTCTATATAATTTGATGTTATTATAAATATGGTACAACCATATTCATTAATCTATCCATCCATGGAATGACATGTCACCATACATGCATATGTACGACTTACCGTCTCCACGTTGTGGTGTAATTGTTATTCAATAAATTATTATTTGGATGGGTATAATAATGTTGTTAAATTCATGTAAAAAATAAATATGACATGATAATGATTATGTATGTATAATATACCATCCAATTATATATTATTTTAATATCAAAAAATGATATTATCGCTCGTGCGTATGTACGGACTACCATCTCCACGAACGCAGTGAGATTCATTCCCCCATCGTACCCATTCAAGAATAATTATCATTTAATGATTAAAAATAATTTTTAAGGACTTGATATCATTCTGCAGATGAATAAGATACAACCTATCCCTAACAAACACAGCTTATGTAACAAAACATATAAAAGAAAATGAGTAAGTTAACACCTGAAACGATGATAATACTATGATATTATTAACAATGAAATGTTAAAAGATCATATATGGTATCTAATTAATGTATATGATTCTTTTATAATTTAATAACAGTTATTTCACCATTATACAAGAGTTTAACCTACACTCAACCAAGGAAAAGTAAAATGTAAGGGTTTATTTCACAATCTCTTCATTATCTGAGGTTGTTTATACGAAATTATCTACTAGGACCACTTTATCATCCACACCCATGTTTTTTAAAAAATGTATTTCAAACCATTCTTACTATTTTACAGACTATGTGTTAATGTAATTTATACCCTTTTTGATTTTTTATAAGAAGTTTATAATGTAATATTTCTGTCATTTTCTAAACAATGTCCTTTTTATCCTTTTCGTCAGAATTAAGGTAAGAATGTCTTTTTTAACTTATACGGAGGGCGCGGCTATTTTACACCATTATAAAATAGTTGAAGCTTCCCTTACAATCTTATAAGAATATTTTCAAAGTAAATGTTTTATTTTATAATTATGTGACTTTTAAATGATTTCAAAAAGAGATATTTCTCTCAAATAGTTTTGATTTCATCCTTGTCAACATCCTTTGATGGATTTTAGGATTATTTGAAGTTTATTTATTATGATACAAAACGTCCATATAGTATTGAATGTTTTGTGATATATTTGACTGTGGATGTGTTATTTTTATACCATTCATTGTTTATAGAGAAATTATTGACATTTCGTATACTATTTTTAATACAAATTTTTATATTATGTTTAAAACTATTCATATGAAGAATGTATTGGACTTAATAAGTGACGGGTAGAGCTTGATATAGCTCCTCGATGCATTGGTAGGTCTCATGAGACAAACTAGTGTCTTGGCACAAGGCCTTGAAAAATTGTATTTGTATTCTTGGCATGAGACCAAGATTATATGGATATGATAGTCTGGCATTATGCATTCCATCATTATGAAGGTGGTTATTTATATTACATGTGATTAATAGAATAGTATAATATCGATGTTAATAATTAAATGGAATTATTTAATTTTATTTTTTCCATATTATACATAATTTCAATTTAAAAAAGCTTTTGTTTTAGTTATACATTTCCTTAAATGTTTATGCTTATTTATGAATGTTTCAGCTAAATTCATATCTTTACTAAGCATCTGATCTCACCCCTATCTATGCTTTATTTTTTCCAAGAAGTGAAGAAGTATTTTATGAATGACCTGCACGGATAGTATAAGAGGATATGAGTGTGGAGACAAGATTTTGTTGTCGTTTTCACATTATTATGTAATGCAATCTTTATGAATGTATCTAGAGTTTCCAAGGCTACTAAACTAATCGGTCTTTCGAGACTTGTCTTTTGTGATCATTCGAATGTTATATAATGATACACCAACTCTGGGTAACTAGGGTCGGGGTGTTACAGTTGGTATTAGAGGAAGTCTAGTAAAAACCATAGAAACTAGATTTAAATAAACTCTGATTAGAGCACATAGACCTAAGATGGACTTTGAGGATCAATATAGAAGAACTTCCTAGAATTTTTGTATTGTTGAGATTTTGTGTGTTTTCTGAGCAATACATCCCTGTCTGGATACGAGTAGGTAGAGGTGGCTCTGCAAAAGATGTGTCCAGTTGTAATACTCGAAAACACCATTTTGAGCTAGACTCGAACAGTAACTTGTGCATGACAACGGGCCTTGTTTCACTCTTGGTTACGACACTCCCAGGTGATATGATTAGGATAATCTGCATTTTATTTACAAACCATTATGAATGGTTTATGAGTATATACTTCACCAAAGAAAACATTTTTATGATTATGGATTATATCTATAAATAGTTCAATTTATTTTATGAATTTTGCAAGTATGAAATTATGTATTTTGATTCATAAACTGATCTAGTTTATGCCATTGTTTAGAAATGGTGCCTAGTGGAAGAAATGTAAACTGTTTCAATGCACGCACTCCATGTAGGTATTTCCCTCCTAATCCTAATAATTAAAGTGGAGTTGGTGATACAACTGGTGTTGATCAACTAATCACCATACTAGGACAACTCACTCAGGTTATGAATAATAACCTTGCCCGTATAGAGCACCCCGATCCACAACGTGGAGGATCAATGTTAGATCATTTCAGGAGGAATCAATGACCAACATTAAATGGGATTACAAATCTATTGGTAGCTGATCAATGGATAAGTTATTTAGAGAAAATATTCCACGCCTTGGGGTGTTGTGAAAGGGAAAAAGTTTTTATTGCAGTTTACCGCCTCACTGGAGATGCTGACCAATGGTGGTCATTAATTCAAAACATGAAGGATGTAGATGAAATATGAAATATGGAATGGAGGGAGTTCAAAGAGAGTTTCATTGAAAAATACGTTCCTCGTGACCATCGAGCAGATATGGAAAGGCAATTTCTGATTCTGAGACAAAAGGAGGATGAAAATGTCACAATGTATGAGGCTAACATTACAAGGTTAGCAAGGTATGATTGAGATTATATACATAACACAAGATGTAAGATTGTTCATTTCTTTGATGGGTAAAAACCATTTCTCTATTGATAATTAGTCTCACAATCCTTCTCGTCATACGAAGATATTGTCTCATCTGCTATCAGGATAGAAAAATAATTCTCTAAGTCTTACAACTTTAAAGCAATGCAAGAGAAAAAGAGATCTGTCGATCACTCTAGAAATGGAAATAAGGGGAATAAGGGGAAAGTTGAATATCCATCATGTAGTAAATGGGGGAAGAAACACCCTGGTACTTGCTTAAAGGGAATGGGAGTCCGTTACAAGTGTGGTGAAAAAGGCCACCAAGCATGTGATTTCAAGGGGAAGAAAGAAGCTACCGATGTTCAATGCTACAACTGTAGGGAGATGGGATATTATGCAAATGAATTTCCTAAGCATTAGAGGAATATACCTCATAAAAGGACAAGGGATCAAGGCCAGGCTTATGCTATCACTACTGGTGAAGTTGAAGCTATAAAAGATGTGGTGGCAGGTAATTTAATGTTTTCCTCAAGTTTAGCCAATACTTTATTTGATTCTAGATCATCACATTGTTTCAAAACTTCCCAGTTTGCTATGAAAATTAGATATTTTCAATTTGATTTAACAAGGGAGTTGTCAGTTAAAACTCTTAAGGGAAGTATCATTGCTACAAAGTTCTATGGATATATTCCCATTAGGGTATATAAATGTTCTTTATCTGCTGATCTCATTGTCATACATATGATTGAATTTGATATAATCCTTGGTATGGATTAGATTTTGGACCATGATGCAAAAATATATTGTAAGAAGAACGAGGTTACTATTTTTGATGATGATGTTATGGAACACCTTATCTTTAGAGTGGAATCATCACCACTTAATTCATACCGAGATCCCCCACCATTAGCTCAACTAAATTCAATTATTGGGGAGGAAGAGAATGAAATAACTATTGGTGGGGAATGGAATGTTTGAATAGAGTATGTACCAATTGTGAGAGAATATATTTATGTGTTTCCAGAATAGTTACCTAGACATCCTCCAGAATGAGAAATTGAGTTTTCCATTAATTTAATTCCTGGTTCAAAGACTATATCAAAGACCCCTTATAGAATGGCCACTGAGGAATTAGTTTAACTAAAGTAACAAATAGAGGAATTGATTAATAAGATATTTATTCTCCCTAGTTTTTCTCCATGGGGAGCCCCTGTTCTTTTTTGTTAAGAATAAAGATGGATCTATGATGTTATGTATTGAATACAGGGAAATCAATGTTATAACAATAAATAACAAGTATCTCATACCTCTCATTGAGGATTTATTTGACCAACTGCATGGAGATAAATATTTTCAATGATTGACCTTTGATCTGGATAGCATCAGTTGTGTGTAAAGAAGGAAGACATTCCGAAGAAAGAATTTCGAACCAAGTACGGGCATTATGAGTTTACAGTAATGCCTTTTGGATTGACTAATGCACCCTCTGTATTCATGGATCTAATGAATAGAGTTTTCAAGGAATATCTCGATGATTTTCTGGTGGTATTTATTGATTATATCTTGGTATATTCCAAAAGCTGTGAAAATCAGGAAAATCACTTGCTCGTTATTCTGAAGACTCTGAGAAGACATGAATTATATGGGATGTTTAGCAAGTGTGAATTCTGGATTCAGAATATTTCCTTTCTTGGAAATATTGTCTTCAAATATGGAATCTCTATTGATCATTCTAAGACCAAAGCAATCCAAGAATGGCTATCACCGATGAGTATAACTGAGGTACGCAGTTTTATTAGTTTAGCAGGTTATTATCGATGTTTTGTCCATAATTTCGCTTGATTGGATAACCCATTAAAAAGCTCACATGTAAAGGGGATAAATTTGTTGGGACAAAAGAGAGTGAAGAATGTTTCGAATAACTGAAGAGAAGATTAGTCAATGCTCCTATATTGACTCTACCTTTGGGGAATGATGGGTTCGTTTTTTATAGTGATGCATCAAAAAAAGGACATGGTTGTGTTAATGTCCAGAATGATAGGGTTATTGCCCATAAATCATGACAGTTGAAAATACATGAGAAAAAATATCCTACTCATGATCTCTAGTTAGCTGCTGTAATATTTTCTTTGAAGATATAGAGACATTATCTCTATGGTAAAATATGTGAGATATATACCGATCACATGATTTTGAAGTACATTTTCTCACCGAAAGAACTCAACATGAAGAAAAGGAAATGGCTTGAACTACTCAAGGATTATGATTTCACAATACACTTCCACCCGAGGAAGGAAAATAAGGTGGCAGATGCTTTGAGCAGAAAAGATCATGGAGTTTTGAACATGATGAGAGTTGAAAGGGATCCAATTTTCATGGATCTAGTAATGTTGGATATGAGAATCACCATGGAAGGTGAAAAATCAATGCTTTTTCAAATGTTTGTCAACCCATCTATACTAGAACGGATAATGAGTTCTCATACCAATGATGAAGAATTTCAATAGAAGATTACAGCTGTAAATGATCGGAGATTGAATGACTCTGTGTATGAAGATGGAATTTTGAAATTCGGGAAGAGACTTTGTGTTCCCGATAAACCTGATCTAAAAAGGGAATTGTTGGATGATGATAATAGTTCCAATTTCTCTATACACCATGGGAGCACCAAAATGTATAGAGATTTGAAGGAACATTTTTGGTGGGACAACATGAAGAGAGAGATTTTTGATTTTGTGTTAAGATGTATAGTTTTTCAACAAGTGAATGCTGGAAGGAAACAACCTAGAAGAGTCATGCAACCTCTTCCTATAATTGAGTGGAAATGTGATAATATCACGATGGAATTTTTCATTGGACTACCAAAGAGTCCAAGAAGGAACGATGAAATATGGGTTATTGTTGATCGTCTTACCAAGTCAGCACATTTTCTTGCTATAAGAAATGATCTACCACTGGAACTTCTAGCAAGACTATATATTAATGAAGTTGTGAGACTTCATGGAGTACCCCAATTGATTTTTTCTGATCTTGATCCCTATTTTACATCATGATTCTGGAAGAGTCTTTAGAAAGTCTTGGATAATGAACTTCATTTGAGCACTGCCTACCACCCTCAAATAGATAGATAATCAGAACGGACTATTCAAACCTTAGAAGACATGTTGAGATCATGCTCACTTGACTTTTAGGGTATGAAGGATCAATATTTACCTCTGGTGGAATTTTTCTATAACAATAGCTTCCATTAAAGTATTCATATGACACCATATGAAGCGTTGTATGGAAAGAGATGTCTCACACCAACCTGTTGTGATGACGTTGGTGAAAGAAAACTAGTAGGCCCAGAACTGGTGGAGGAAACGATGAAAAAGTTGAAGGTAATCCAAAACCACATCAAAGCAGCTCAATGTAGGCAGAAGAGCTATGCCGATAATCGAAGGAAGGATTTGGAATTTCAAGTAGGAGATCATGTTTTCTTGAAGGTATCTCCATGGAATGGAGTTATACGTTTTGATAAGAAAGGTAAATTGAGTCCCAGGTACATCGGACGCTTCGAAATTCTAGAACGAATTGGTGCTATAGCTTACCATTTGGAAATGCCACCAAATCTCTCCAAAGTTCATGATGTGTTCCATGTATCACTTTTGAGAAAATACATGCATGAACCAACGCATTTACTCACTTATGAGGAATTATAACTGGAACCTAATCTGACCTATTTCTAAGAGCCCGTCAGGATTCTTGATACAAGAGAATAAGTGCTGAGAAACGAGACGACTCATCTGGTAAAAGATCTCTCGAGAAACCATAATATGGAAAAGGCAATGTGGGAACCTGAGGAACTTATGATGAAGAACCACATGAGTCTTCTTATGCGATAGTATTCTAGAAATTTCGAGGATGAAATTATTTGAAGGAGAGGAGAATGTTACACCCCAAGCTTCCACGGTACGCTTCTCTTTGAATAATACATTAGTGTGTGTTGTATACAACTTCAAGTTCTAACACACACCACAACCAATCAAACTAGCCATTATGAATAGTAATACCCACTTTTTGCAAATTTATAAATTTAATCTTTCAAAATAGAATTCATTTTTGGATTCAGAATATCGAAATTAGATTAGGGTGAATTTTTGGTATTTTTCTAAAAACATTCAATTTTTGATGAATAGTCAAAAAACACTGAGTTATTATTTAAATAATTATTTATTTTATTTAAATTTAATTAAAGTCAAAATAGATACATAATAACTATATAAGTTCAATGAAATTCATTGGAGTTAGTTTAGAATAATTTTAGATATATAAAAATTTTATGGAACTTTTCACCCACTTTGATCCACCTCCTAAAAGAATTTGGAAATTCCCATAAAACATAATTTTACCACTTCTATGAGTGGAATTTCGAACATCCAAGAGACACCGTTAATATCAAGGAGTAAAACTTTGTTCAATAAGATAAAAATAATTTTTGGTGAATAGTAACTTTTTACTTTTATTTACCACGGTTAAAAGTAAATAGGCTAATAAGGGTAAAAATGATATTAATATTACCCTTACACATGTCCTAATTCTATTGGGAAAGTGTATCTAGACCATAAACAACCTTAGGAATAAAATATTATCATTTAGGTCCACTTGGATTAGACTAAAACATTTATTATTAATTAATTCAAAGAAGAGTTAAAAGAGTTAAAATCAATGTTAAATTACTAAAATATTTTTAATATAGGGTTATACATAAGATAAATTAGATTATGAATATTCATTAGAAATATAAAAATATTTCCTACATAATGGTAATTTATTTATAATTTTTAGGCATTAAATAATTTAATTTATTTATGACACCATGGTGATGCAGTAATTACCTAATTAATGAAATATTATAATAATTGATATTATAAATATCAAAATAAATGTAATTTGAGACTTTTTATGAATTACACTAATTTTATAGGTTAGTATGACATATTAGTATTGGTTATATATAGTGTCTTTTTTGGAGTAATAATGCTGTTATGAAATTATCAAAAATAAAATACCCAATAGTGACAAAATTGACATAAAAGAGTTTTTAAAACAAATATTATATTATTAACTAATATTCTCCAATTAAAAATCTAATGTTTGTCCAAATGACTCATATAATAATAGGTGTAATATTAATGGACCACTTGGAGGTCTCTTGGATATATATAGTATGTTTGTTAACAATATAATATAAAAATACAAAGAGACATGGTAAATATCAAACTATTTAACTAAGAGTTAAATATAAATGATTAGGTTAATATAGTGACCCAAACCTATATAAAATATATTGGTTGAAATGATTTCGACCAATTCCCACATTAAACTTTTAATATTCCACTTTTGAGCCATTAGAAACTGAATATGAATTTATTATAAAATAATATTTCTAGCTTTTCCAAAGGTGCCCCTCACCCCTCTCATAAAAGGGCACTCCACCTTCTCTCAATTTCATACCATCAAAGCCTTATGAATATGCCAAACACTACCCAAATATTTTCTCAACTTCCCTCACTTCGACCTAGAGGCCTTAGTTTTTCTGAAATCTAACCTAAGGAGCCTTTTTGATCAAATTAAATGGAAGAACACGATTAAGAGGTAATGTCCTCACCACCCTCTTTCAAGTTCCTTTCTTCTTCAACTTCTTCTATCCTTTTTTTCCCATTCTAAAATAATAACTCTAGTATCTTATATATAATTTGATGTAGTTATAAATTTTGTACAAACATATTCACTATTCTATCCATCCTTTTAATGACAGTCACCATACGTGTGTATGTACGACTTACCGTCTCCACGTCATGGTGTAATTGTTATTCAATAAATTATTATTTGGATGGGAATAATAATGATGTGTAATTCATGTAAATAATAAATATAACATGATAATGATCTTCTATATATTAAATACAATCCAATTATAAATTATTTTAATATCAAAAGAATGGTATTGTCCCTCGTGCGTACGTACGGACTACCGTCTCCACGAACGCGATGAGATTCATTCCCCATTGTATCCATTCAAGACTAATTCTCATTTAATGATTAAAAATATTATATAGGGACTTTATATCATTCTGGATATGAATAAGATACAACCTATCCATAAAAAACATGTGTTATGTAACAAAACATATAAAATAAAATGAGTAAGTTAACACCCGAAACGAAAATAATACTAAGATATTATTAACAAATCAATGTTAATAGATCATATATGATATCATATTAATATTTATGATTCTTTTATAATTTAATAACAATTATTTTACCATTATACAGAAGTTTAACCTACCCTCAACCATGGAAAATTACATGGTAAGGTTTTATTTCACAATCTCTTCATTATTCGAGGTTGTTTATACGTAATTATCTACTAGGACCTCTTTATCATCCATATCTTTGTTCCTTAAAAATGTATTTCAAATCATTAATACTATTTTACAAACTATGGGTTAAATTCATTTATACCCTTGTTTAATTTTTATAGGAATTTTATAAAGGAATATTTCTGTCATTTTCCAAACAAGGTCATTTTTAACATTTTCGATAGAATTAAGGTAAGAATGTCTTTTTTAACTTATACGGAAGGTGAGGCTATTTTCCACCATTATAAAATCATCAAATCTTCCATTATAAGATAATAATAATATTTTCAAATTAAATGTTTTCTTTTATAATTATGTGACTTTTAAATGATTTCAATAAAAGAGATATTTCTCTCAAATAGTTTTGATTTCGTCTATGTCAACATCCTTTGATGGATTTTAAGATTATTTGATGTTTATTTATTATGATACAAAACATCCATATTGTATTGAAGGTTTGGTGATATATTTGACTGTTGATGTGTTATTTTTATACCATTCAAGGTTTATGGAGAGAGTATTGCCATTTTGTATGCTACTTTTAATACGAATGTTTATGTTTTGTTTAAACCTGTTGATATGAGGAATGCATTGGACTTAATATGTGGCGGGTGGAGCCTACTATAGCTCCTTGATTCATCAGTAGGTCTAATGAGACAAACTAGTGTCTTATCATAAGGCCTTGACAAAATCTTATTTTTAGTCTTGGCACGAGGCCTTGACTATATGGTTATGATATTCTGGCATTATGCATTCCATCATTATGAAATTGGTTATTGATATTGCATGTGATTATTAGACTAGTAGAATATCCATGTGAATATGTAAATAGAATTATTTCATTTATTTTTTCCATATTATACTGATTTTCAAGTTTATAAGCCTTTTGTTTTAGTTAAACATTTTCATAAATGTTTATTCTTATTTATGAAATTTTCCCCTATATTTTAATCCTTACTGAGCATCTTAGCTCACCCCTTTATATTTTTTATTTTTTCCAGGATTTGAAGTTGTATTTTATGAATGACCTTCAGGGATAGTATAATAGGATATGATTATAGAGACATGATGTTGTTGTAGTTTTTACTTTATTATGTAATGTTAACTTTATGAATGTATCTAGTGTTTCCAAGGCTATTAAAGTATTCGGCCTTTGAGACTTGATCTTTTGTGATCATTACAATGTTATGTAATAATGCACCGTCTCTGGGTAACTGGGGTCAGGGCGTTACAGAACCCCTTAATTAATATAAAGAATTTGGATGAATGAAAGGGGTGTTGAGTTATGATTGGTAGTGGGTGTTGTTTGGTTAGGCATATTGGGGTTGCAATAATGTGATTTTGTATGGGTTGGTTGGATTGATTGGAGACCTATAGGTTGGGTTGAGTGTTTGATATTATATATATATATATATATATATTATAGTTACTTGTGATTTCTATGTACACCCCACCCTTTTTAGCACTATGTGCCAAACACCTCCATTTCATGGGGGTGGGTGTCTTTCCCAACATCCTGGTCGGAGGATGGATGGCTGGTTACTGACCTTCTTCCTCGCACCCCCTTTTGGGTTCAAACCGCTCAACCATATCTAAGAAGGCTCTAATGGCATGAAGATTACCATAGTTAGAGATTCATCAGAATAGGTTTTGTAGTATATGAGAGGCCTAGGTTTTTGTGGGACATGATGTTTTTCAAGTGTCTTCTGTATAAGGCTCATGTGTCTTTATGAGAGTGGTGTAGTTGTTTTGAACTAGTTGTCTATGAGAAGGATTATGTGAGGTTTGATGGATATGTGAGTTTGGTTAGGTTGTAGAAGTTGGAATACATATGAGAATAATAGTATCCTCAAGATGACATCCATTATGAATAAGAAGCTATCCAATGGGAAAGTGGTGTAGGGTACACAAAGATGGATGTGGTTATACAATTTATTTACTTGAACAACATTATTTAGTAAGTGTTCCTTCGTGAGTCTGGTCTAGTTAGTCATCCTTGGTAGGTTTTTTGAGGTTATACTTTTTTTTCATAAATACATTATTATTTTTTCCCCACTTGTGCATGGGTGGCTATAGTTATCCTAATAAGTATACTTGTATACTCACTCAACATATATAACACTGTTTTCAAGTTTCCATGAGGACAATAATGATTGGTATGTACATTACTATCTTGGGCATTGGGAAAATAAATTGGTGCTACCTAGTTTTTTTGGTACCTTACCTTTGGAGTTTCATTGTAAATTGTATCATATTCAGTTTTAAACATGAATGCTGGAATGATTTTTGGCTTAATTTTTAATTTTGGTATTTGGAGTTGTCTGAGATTTTCCATCTTATCTCTTTATTTTGTTCAAAAAAGGGTAATTCCTTCCATATTATGTGATATTATATAAAAATGGTGCTCTTTTCCACTCCGAGACATACTGGAGATAGGAATAAGGGGTCATTATCTCACTTTAATATTGAGGATGGAATGACATGTCACTTTTCCATCCATTCCATCATCTTGAATAACGAGGGTCATGACACCTATCACCACATATATAATTTTGTGGGCCAAAGAAAATAATGTTACATGTCTTGTAGAACATGTACCAATAAAATAGATAATAAAACATAGTATTTTAGCATATTATTCACCATTATATTGAAATAATATGCACCATGGGCCCATGAAAAGAGATCTGAAATGGCTTTCTATGTGTCACCCCAAGGTGAATATAAACATCCATCATTCTCAGAGTATGTCCAAGGTGATCCATGAATGTAATATGTATTTTCACTATCAGTATGGTGTGATATCAAAAACCATTGGGTCTATCCTATAAATCTAAAATATAAATCGTGGTTTTTCTCAAGGAATGGTGTAATTGTCTCCCCAACGAGCGTGTCCTCATATTAAACCCTAGGGAACCATTATAACTGCAGGTTATAAGAATCCACAATGTTATCCCACCCCATGAAATAAAATGTTTCAGTATCACCATATCATATCATACAGTAAACAATGAATACTAAGAGAGGTTAAATCCATTAAATGTTTCATTTAATTTTCTAGGGTGTTTACCCATTTACAATGAATACTAATCATTGTATATGATGAATTGGGCTAGTTTTTTATCCTGAATATGGTGAAACTATCCATTAAAATGTATAAAAAGGAATGCCTAAAAGTATACCAAGAATAATTAATTGAATCCTTTTAAAAATATGGTTCTAACTAAATGGTTGGTGCTTCAGAAACTAGGGATACCATAGTGGAGTGTTACTCACTTCAATATTTTTACAAACCAACTTATATGTTATTTAATATAATAAACCACATTTAACGGTATTTTAGAAAACAATTAATTAATTATTCTCATTCATGGGGCACTCCACTATGTTTTGATAAAAATTTAAGTCCCAATCCAACAATAATGTCAAAAAAATTACACTAAGGAATAAAATATTTATTGTATTATGATAATCAAATTTAATTCCACTTTTATGTGAATCAAATAGAAATATTGATATCTATAATTGATGAGAAAATTGTATCCTTGGATATATTATGTGAAAATGCTATTTACCACCTTCCATATGCTTAGGTTGACACATAAGTCCAATATCAGGACTTTATTTTTCCTGGTTTCATGGAAAACAATGAATTAAGGGAATTCCCTGAATATTTGGGTAATTAGATCACACCGAAATGGACCATATTATAATAATATAAATGAATATAAGAGGATGGATTCGTCATATACTCACTATGATTTATCCTAGACACATAATGAAACTGGAATCTAACACGGAATGGAGGATATATCTCAATGGATGTAGGGTAGTGGAGGATCTCACTTGTTGGGATGTGGTGCATGGATGAAGATATGAAAAAAAAGTGGAAGGTAATATATCATTAGGGCCAAATGTTAATTTCAAGCCCCTTTAATGCGGCATAAGGATTGGCAGCATGGGTTTCCAACCTGTGTCCCAATCATCCTCATTCCACTACACGAGGAGGGGGTTTCACGGTTCAAAGACACAGTTTCGGAAACCATTCTCAAACTGTGCATCCCACTCTATTAAGGGTCCTTTAAAAATACACATTTCCACACATTTTAGTGAATATGTTTTTTCCAAACCATGACACATACTTTTCCACTCCAATCAGGTCACGCGATTTCTGATGAAGGGCCACATGTTTTCAGAAAAATTGTGTGGCCCTGTTAGCCTTCCCTGGAATTTATATTTTTGTTCTAAAAGACTCACAACTTGACGTAACTTGCAAAAAACCACTAATTATTTCAAACATGTCTAAAAACATAATTTATTTTTCAAATTCTTAGAAATATGTTCCTTTGACTGGTTAATAATTTGTTCTTCCCACCAAACTTCAATTTCATGTTTCTTCAAAAAATTAAATTCGGTCCAAAAATATAATATGC
The DNA here is from genome assembly GCA_963277665.1 of Viscum album. Lineage (NCBI taxonomy): Eukaryota > Viridiplantae > Streptophyta > Magnoliopsida > Santalales > Viscaceae > Viscum > Viscum album. Next base: position 979,254,603 of record OY728137.1, read on the forward strand.
TATAATAGGTTATATGAATGGTTAAAGTATTAGAAGAAGTAAATATAAAGATATATTATAATTACCATGAAAAAAAATCATTATTTATGTTATATATTTTATATTATGGGAAAAATTAATAGTAATCAGAATTGTCCCCTTTTGAATTTATGATTTTTTATGTAATAGATATTACATATCTCTCTGAAACACTAAACCTAAATGTACATTGATAATTTCATAATGTGAATTCTAATCTATGTAATCAATAATTTTTTATTATTAATGTTGGTTCCTTATATTTATGGTAAATTTCTATTTTGTATCATATTATTTATATTTGTCATTACCTAATTTTACATTTAACCTAGTAACAAAATTATTAAGGTTACCATTATTATTGACCAAAAATAAAATGAACATATTTACCAATTTTAGATCTCTTAATTACAAATAAATAATTAATTTAAATAAAAGAAAAAACATAAATATGATGAATTTAATATAAATTCCAATTGTAAAAATGTTTTCAAAAAATGATTTTGAAAAAATTCCCAAATATAAAATAAATTGTTTTTATCATAAATTCATATATAAAATTAAATTATTTTGAATTTTTTCTAATTATAATTAATTAGGAACTAATTAAATTAAAAATAATAATTTAATTTTACCTTTTAAATAATTCAAAATAAAATGTAGTATTTATAAAAAATAAGATTTTTTTAATATTCATTGAAAAATATTGCATTTCTAAAAAATTGTAAATTTCCCCCAAAGGTAATTTTTGAATGAAAATTTAATATTTTAATTAATTTCATAATATATAATTTCTTAATATAGAAAAAATAGTTTTTTTATTATCTCTCAAAAGAAATAAAAACCATCTTTATTGTAAACATATAATGAAAAGATAAAATGTTATTATAAAAAAATGAATGTGTATTAAAAAATAATTAATCAATAAAAATAATAGATTAGACCCTTTTATAAATAAATACATATATATATATATCAAAATATATTAAATCTCATACATATCTAAAAATTTATCGCCACAGTTGTAATAATCTTATTTAAATGATGTTATTTAGTTGTTTGATTACACTTGATGACACATATTTTGTTTAATATTTATAATTTTAATTATATTTAAATATTATTATATTATATTATAGGTAGATCTTATGTATCACCCTGAAATTTGAAAGTAAGAACCTTATATTTGATAACATGTATGATACACAACACCAAGAATGTAGAGGAATATAATTTCTGATATATTTATAATTTATTTATTATAAAAAATAGATTCAATATATTATATATAATTCAATTCATGAAACACCAATTCAGTATGTGTTACCTACAAAAGAGACCATATTATATGTCTTGTGTTACACACAAGACCATGTTTTATCGAACAATTATATATTATTAAAATATAAAAAGATATAAACTAAGCATTAATTTAGTGGTTATGAATATCAATAACTATCTTATGAAAATTATTGTTTAAATATTTATAAAATTAAATCATTAGTTTCAAATTATTTATAAATGAATATAAGAACCAATTGAATATAAAGAGTTAAGGTTTATAGAAAACAATTTTTATGCTCACAAAGTTGTTCTATGTTAATAAACTAAATTAATTTGAATTAGTTAATCATATTTACGTAATATATATTATATATTAAATAAAATATTACTTACATTCCTCCAATATTATATATATATAAGATAATAAGAATCTCACTATTACACAAAAAACATGTACTTTTAGTAAGCATTTATTTTAACTTTTAAAAGAAAACCTATTTTAAATACACTTTTTGGATCATTAATAATTAATATATGTAAAAATGAACTTCATATAAGATATTTTTAACTAAAAATTGGGTTAGAGAAATGTTTTAGTATTTTTATGTGAAGTTTCATTATATAATGAGCAGGGATAAATCCTAAATTTTAGATCAATACTACTTTTTTATTATAATTTATTTTTAAGGATAAATTTTAAATTTAATTAGATTTAAAGTATAATTAAATTAATATTTATATTTATTAATCTAATTTATGTAATTTTAGTATATTTAACTCTGAAATTGATTTTAAAAACATTGCAACCATTTGAATGTATTTAATTTAAAAACCTGCGTTGTCGTCCTTCCTGTGGGCTTTATCATTAAATTAATGCCTGCCACATCTGTAATTGGAATTTGAAAAATGGATTAAATTATTTAAATCATCAAAATTTCTAATATCTATAATTTCAACTAATTTTTTGACACAAATAATTATTCCAAATAATTAAAATTAATTACTATTATTAAGGAAAAAGTGAAGCTTAATAAATTACTAAACATTTATCTTAAGGGTCCAAATTACCTATCTATGTGTCCAACAACAATTCTCTGGACATATACGAGCCAAAAAAATTCATTTTTGATTTGGGTTGTTTTTTGGTCACTTTTTAGGTAAAAAACATGGGTACACCTAACTTGTTTAAAAAAATGAAAAGTCATTCCTTTTCCTCCCCTATAAAAGGCGTCCTCTTCTCTCACTACTTCACATATCACAAGACACATTGGATATAACAAGATAATCCCAAATAGATCATCAAAATTACCTTTCTCATCCTTGAATCATTACTTTGATCAAAAAGAAATCCAAGGAAGTGTTTTGCTGCAGACCAAAAAAAGTTACCCAATTAAGAGGCAACATCATTCCTTAAGTTCTATAGTTTCATTTCCATTATCAGAGCCAGGGATTATTATTATTATATTTTCAAATAAAATAATTATCTTCAATATAATAGGATATTTCTATATTATGGTTTCAACCTACACTCACATGCACATCCATCTAATGGGTAACAAACATATTGTTTATTTTTACGTTGAACTGAAGTATCACAAAACGATGGTTTTTAATTTTTCCATTGCCAACATTGATTGAAAAAAATTATTATAGAATAAATATTTGATTTTTTTATATATGATATTTATTATTTCTTTATGGTTATATAATTATTTTATTACACATACCCCTATAATTAACATTTTTTGTAAAACCAAAAACATCGTTGGTGGAAGTGTGGACTACCACACCCTCAAAGTGATATGATTTGTTCACATGATGAATGGAATGTATAACATATTTTCTAATTAAACAAATTAGAGATAAAAAAATCTGTATTATATTCCTAATATAATTATATTTATGGAAATATAATATGTTTATATATATATTTTTTTGTATTACCATTTCACACATACTATGATAATGTCATTCATGGACATGTGGACTACCGCTTCTTCAGCATGATATGATTATTTTTACAAAAAAAATAATTCTATATTTAATTGTATATGATTAAATAACATGGTATTTAGGATCTAATAATCTTTATAGAGTGATATATTATTACTTAAATTCTTTCAATAATTATCATTGACAAAACAAGAATGTTACTAATGTGTACTTATGGCCTACTGTCTTCATGAGTGTAACATTGATCATTTTCATAATTATATTTAATGATTAGTTTTAAAATTATAATCAATGTATACATATAATAATTATTTCATAAAAAATTATCTATAGATATTACATAATTACCTATTAGACTATATTTTATCTTCCAATGTTCTTTTCGACACACAAACTGAAGTTGGTCAAAACACAGAGAGTAAAATTAATTTTTTACATTGTTGAATAAAACATAATAATATGTGATCTAAAAGATATGATAAATAAAAATAGGTTCTCAATAAATTACATAATTAAAAAAAATTCATTATATAAGAATATAATGTATGTTCACATGAAAGGAAACATGAATTAAGGGATATTCATCTCACTTTTTACATCTATGAGATAAATGTTATGTTAACCACTTATATATTTTATATGGTGTATCTGCTACTAATTGTTTTATATTATATCATTAATACTTTAATATTCATGGTATTTTTTAAATTTATTTAATTTTGTTCCATTGTGAGGATTGTGACTTAATATTTTTCAAGGTGGTGTGGGACTCATTGGAATGTTTGAAGAATATTTTCCAAAATAATATCATTAATGATATTTGAATGGTATTTACAGTTGAGGAAATTATATGAATGTTTTTTAATAAAACCATTCATTTTTTATCCTTTGGTAATTGTTTTACTTTTTCAAATATAAGTTCTATTTTTTCACTATTTGGTTCTCAAACTGTTTTAGAAACAATTTTGTAGAAAACCTATCAACATTTCTCTCTTTAGTCGGAGTTTTGGTTTTTTTCTAGAAGTAATTTTTTAATAAAATAATTTCAAAAAATGTTTTAATAATGATTTACTAAGGTAATATATATCATTTTCTATATTTCTATTTTTTATGGAATATTATTGTGGTTTTCCAAATAAACTTTTTTCTAACCTTTAACAGTGAATGGTGAATGATCATTTTACCTCAAACTGCTTATATGGATTTACCCACCTCTGTTAATTCAAATATTCCATTTCATGTTTAAAAGGTTAAATTTTAGTAAATTGATATTGTTTTTTAATGAAAATATTATTGAATTTTTTTTTCAAAATCAAAAAATATTTTCCTCAATAATTGCTTATTTTTAATAGATATTTCTATAGTATTGATATTCATCATTTACAAAAACCCCGTTATTTTTTCACCGCATGGTTTATATTTTATTGATACCATCCTTATTCATCCTCTAGATGGTGTAAGATTTATTTGGCTTAGGATAATATTGAAATTCACTTTATTGATTCCTTTTAATCCCATTTAAATACTTAATTTCATTTGATCACATGACAATGCATTTCACCTAATTATCTATATCAGTTATCATGGATATTACTGTTTTTTATAATATATATCATTTAAATAAAAAGTATATATTTATTGATATTTTATAATATAGAGAAAATATTGATAAATATGTATTCTTTATAAATTATGGATATTAGATAAAGCATATTATTATTTTTTATTAATTTCAATGAGGAATGATTTGGACAGGAATTGATGGGCTGGTACCAGACATTATATAGCACATTGAGGTATCGATAGGTTATCCTAATAAAAACTAGTTGTGAAAATTAAAATCCATTTTATTTGTAGTTTTAAAATCACTTGTGAAATGTCTTGATGGTATAGGTTATTTTGTGCCTTAGACCGGATATCCAATAATTAATAATTTCCTTCTTTTAATTTCTGTTATTATTCATCCAAAAGATATTGGGTTGACATATCAATGGATAAATTTAATTTTTTTTATTTAGATTGAATGTGTTGCAGTTTAATACCTTGAAATATTTATGTCTCCTTATCTAGTTATTTCTAAATAAAATGATTCCATTTATCACTGTTCCATATTATTATATACTTCCTTATTAGTTTGTTAATTACATGTTATGTATGTTCAGTTATTTACAATGCTATAATTATAACTCTCATTGATTCCTTATTTCTTCCAATATATTTTTTCCATACTCAACATTTTATCTTAACATTATTATGTATCATTATTTAGGAATCCAAGAAGCATAATATAATTTTTATGAAGGGATTTACTAGAGAGATTATAGTTTTTCTTGGAGTTAATTATTTAAAATTATGAAAAAATTATGTTGTAATTTGTATAGTCATTTGTATGTCAAGAATCATTTATATATCTTGTTAACAAAGACTACTATACTCTCAGTCCTTCATGAATTTATTCTTTCCAATAATTCAAATGTAACTGATAGTAGATTTAAAATCTATAGACTTTTTGAATTATTATTTTTGAATTAATTTTACCATTGAAATTTTATCATTTCACATAACACTTAAAATAGTTTATTTTATATTAAGTCACTATGTTAGGATTTTGTTATACGAAAAAACAAGTCAATTTTATAGTACACAAAACGTAAATTTTAGCTTTATCTACACATCACTTGAAGGTTAGGATACATTACATACAAATAATTACTTTCTTTGATGTCTTATGTAACACGCATGAAGAAGTTTTACTAAATAATAATATATTATTAAAATATTAATATTTAATATAAGATGATAAAACCAAGGAGTTATATTAGTGGTTATGAATAATATTAACTAATTTATAAAAAAATATGGTTTACTCAAATAAAATATGAATTCATAGGTTATTAATTAATTAGAAATTAATTTGAAAACCCATTGAATATAAAAGATAATATTAATATTTTTTCAGTCACAAATATGATGTACACTAATAAATTAAATTAATTAAATTTTTTGAATGATATTAATGTAATAAATATTTTATATATTAAATAATATATTTTTGGTATTCATACAATATAATGAATATACTTAATATAAGAAAAAAATAACATTATGCATATAAAACTATTTTTCTCTATTGGTAGTTTTAACACCTTTTAATGGGGAACCAATTTTAAATGAAATTTTTGGAACTTTTATAGATTTATTATTTAAAAATTAACATTATCTTTTTGATACAATCATAACAATTTGATTTGGATAATTTTTAATAATTTTTTGTAAGGATACATTTTTTAATGAATTGTAAAATATAGTAGATTTTAATTCAAAACCACATTTTCATCTAATTTATTAATAAGTATAAATTATATTTGAAATTGGATTAAAATATTAAGTATATTATAATTTTATCAATTAATCCAGTTCAGGACATTGGAATCAATTTCACGTTGAAATTGGATATAAAAACTTTTCAATTATTGGATTGTTTTCACTTTAAAACTTCGCATTGTCGACGAGACTATGGGATTAATTATAAATTAATTTTATCAACTTATATGATTTGAATTTTGAACCATAATAATTTATAACGTCTGATATGTTCAACATAGTTTTGGACGAAATATATTCGGGAATATAATTAAAATTAATTGCATCAAATAATGTAAAATTAAGTATAAATAAGGACTAAACATTAAATTTAAGACCCAAAACTACTTATAAAATAGTCCAAAATCCATTAGATAGTCATATATAGAACCTATAATCATTTTTCTAGACATTTTATCAATATTTTATCCAATTCCAACATGAAAAACATTGGTGGAATTCCCTCTTCATATATTCTCAACGGTGTCATTCCTCATTCCCTATAAAAGGACACCCTCTCTTCCTCTTGTACACGCATATCAACCAATATATATTTGGACAATATCATCCAAATAAACATTAAAAAATCTATAATTTCCTCCTATAATCTTTCTATGATAAGAAATTTTTTCCTGTAATCTTTTTAGAATAATCCAAAAGGAGTTACCCGATTAAGAGGCAGCTCTTTTTCTCAACCACCTTTCATTTATTTCCCTTATCCACCCCACTACTCTCTTAGTAAAATGATTTTATAAAATAAATATCCAAAATATACAAGAATTTTTTTAATACTTATGTTTTTACCAATACTTACACACACCTCCATCTAATGGATAACGACCATACTGTTTTTGTGTATGACAAACTTCCACCGCACAAAATGATGACTGCTCAATTTTCCTTTCAGCATCTCATGGTGAACATTATGAAGATAAGTCTATCTGTAAATAATAAATATTATATTTAATATATATTTGACATTATTTATTATTTTATAACACATATATTTTTACTTTACATTTTGTGTAAATATGATAATTTCATTTGAGTAAGTGTGAACTACTGCTCCCTTAAAGTGATGTGATTCATTCACACACTACATAAAATGTGTTAAAGAAGGGTTTACTGAATCTATATGATATATAGAACATTATAAATAAATTTTAGTTATGTAATATATATATATACATATATGTAATTTTTTTTCTTTTATCCAATCAGATAATAAAAACAGAAACAACGTTCATCCGTACGTATGACTCACCATATCCATGAATGTTGTACTCCATTTCATTATTCTATATTATATAAATTATTATAATACAAATATACATGTTACATTATATTTATATAATTTTTCATATTCTAGAAACATTTTATATATATAGGTAACAACGATGCAAAAACTTAAGACACAAGGAGAGAACAAAGAAAATATTATCTGAAGTAAGACCTTATCATATGATGATTAACAAGAGGGTATTTTAAGGTAATATTAAAAATATATATGTAATTGGATATATTAATATGGTTAATTAAAATATTTTCTATAAAAAATATAATTATATAGGTGGTTTAAATGAGTACGATTAGATTCAAGACACAAGGTATGGGGATTTCCTCTCAATTTTTATTTCCATGAGATACATGTAACGTTCAAAAATATTTACTTTTATGTGGTATTATTTATTAAATATATGGTGTTATATTTCTGTTTCATATATATTTAAGGGTATTCAAACATTCATGTAATTATATTTCTTTCACATGGTTGTGTTTCAAAAGATACAAAATCAAAGAAATAGATTTGTCTCAATTTTTCAATCATTAAGACTCATGTTTTGTTATGCACCTAAATTATCTTTAAAGGTTTATATAATTCAATTTTACATGTTATATAGTGAATTAACATATTTTTATCATATTTTATGCTTCATTAGATTTAATTTTCTTACATGCATAGTACGATTCCATGTAACCATGTTATAAGCTATCACTGAGACAATTTCATTTCTTTTGAAGATTGTTTATCTTTATGCTTCATTTGATAAAATATTATGATTCGAATCTCAAAAAATTCTTGACTTTTCTTCTCCAACTGTTATTATTTATTTATTAATATATTGTTAACATTTATTCCTCTCTTCGGTAAAGAAGATATTTAAGAAGGTGTTTTTAAGAAAGCATGACTCAACCCTCTCTTCAGTTAGAAAGCGGTGTTCTTAAAAAAAAAATTTTCAAATTTTTTTTAATAGATTAATTTATAATTATCTAGTAATCATTAAAATAAATTTTTACACTTTATGATTTTTTTCATATGTTTTCAAAAGTATCTTATTTTTACTTTCTGAATGAGGGATTTTCCTACCCTTGATACAGTACAAAAGAAATTTTCTTTTTTACATCATACATAATGTATGTATTTAACGACCATCACTTATTTAATAACTCCATTCCATTTTTAATGGATAATTTTTATGAAAATGGTTTTAATATCGATTTTCATGGACAATTGTTTTGAAAATATTGTGAAAATTATTTTATAAATTTTCAAAGAAAACTATTTTCAAAATGTTTCAAATAATTTGTTATTAGTTTTGAATATATTTTCAATGAAATGGTTTCCAAAACAATTTTAAGAAACATTCACATGATTTCATGTAAAAATGTTTTCAAAACTTCTTCATGGTTTCATCATATGTTTTCAAAGTGTAATCATTGAAAATAGTTAATAAACATGTTTTGAATCTTATTTTATAACATTTCATGGGAAATGGTTTTCATAATTATTTAATTAATTAATTATATGATTTAATGTATTTTATATGAAATTTATTTTAAAAATATATTTAGTATTAAAATCATTTTTAAAAGCGTAAAGGATATTTTCCCCAAGAAAATTTTTTAAATTTAAAAATTATTTTTCGATCTATGATGAAATCCTTTGATGTAACTCATTTCATTCTAGGAAATAATCTAAAGGTTTCATTCATATTTCACTACTACAAAAACAGGCTAGGGGAGGTGCCACCATTTATTATTGTTACGAAAAACACACTGATAAGGGGATTCTTTATCAATGCTAATTAAAAAGCACTGTTAAAGGCTCCATTTATCATCGATTTTCTAGCGCTGATAAAGAACCCCATTATCAGTGCTAAAAGGTGCTGATAAGAAAACCCTTTATAATCTCTAAAATTTTAGTACTGATAATGGGCTACCTTATCAGCGCCTTTTTAGCGCTGATAAAGGGTTGTTTTATCAACACTTTTTAGCACTGATAAATTGATCCTTTATCAGCGATTTATTAGTGGTGATAAAACCATAGTCCCATATTTTATAAAATCGGGTGCAGAGTATCCTCTATTTTACATTCCCTCAATATCTCGTGTTACAGTACCCCTACGACAATTCCTCCCCCCTAATTTTCCCTTTACCAGACCTCTTCCGCTAGCCCGACTCCGTCGCTATCCCTACTTTTTATCCTTCCCCTCGAACCCCTTCAGCAGATCCTCCTACCGTTGAACCATACTTCTCCTCCTCCCCACTGAACCCTACTCTTAGCAAACCTCACACCTCCATTTCTCAATGGTTGGTGGATCCTCCCATGCACCTCCCCCACTGGCGGTCGCGCCTTCCCCTCCCGATGTAGCACATAAGGCTCTCAGACCACTCGATGCTTCTTCTCTCCCTCTATTGCGGGTGTGATCTACTCTAGGTAAGTCTACCACTTCTCCTTTTAGGTTTATTTTTGGCAATTTATCTCCCTGTTTTACATGTATTCATCATTTTAATTCTCATTTGGCCAATGATTCAATGAATAATTGGGGAATGTTCATTGCACATTCCATATATGGAATCATGGATCACTCCATGTAAAAATGAGACACGAGCAGTGCTAGTATTTTTTAGACACACCTTATACCCCTAGGGACACATCATGTCATCCTTTGAGGATATTTTTGAGCTCTATTTCCTTTTATTTTAATTTTTTTGTGAAATTCTTGTGCTTCCTAGTAATAGTATTAGTGGATTGTGTTCCCTTGGTCCTTTCCTATGAGGGCTTAATGCAGCTTCATAACCACATCCAAGGATGTTGGCCCCTTAATATATTCTTAATTATCGGGTTAGTGTTGTTGAGTTCCATTCTTAATTATTGAGTTGTCTCATTCCACTTATATGATGGATATTATGGAATTAGGTAATGTTCATTAGAACTCATACCCCTAAGAGACTTGGAACATGTATATATTCAAGGGACCTAGAGCGATCCTCATTTCATTAATGTTGTCCCTATATATTGGGTTTGTAGAATTGGAATCACCAAAACATATAAGGGCATTGATCCACTATATTGCAGGATGTCTCAAGTAGGGTCTATTGTCCCCTAGCAAGCCTTAAGAATTAACCCCTCTCTTTGTATAGAGATCTGATATTTCAGATGGTGTATTAGTCTATTGGAGCATGTATCTTGGATTAACCTTATCTGTTTTCAATATACATATTCTATAGTGAGTGGTATCAGTTCAATTTTATGGGTGTTAGTATAGAATATGATCCTGAGTAACGGACCACAAGTCACTTAGTGACCTAGAGTTTGTATCCCTCCAAGAGGCCTGAAGCAAACAAGATTTCCAATGTGTTTTTCCCTATGTTGGGATTATTTAATTGGAATTACTGACACTTACACAAGTGTCTATCCCCTATCTTGGAGGATTATTGTAGTAGACTATCATATCCCCCCATCAAGCCTTGGTCGTTGAACCCCTATATTTAATTCATGAGATGATATTTCTGATGGGGTCTTAGTATGATGAAGTGTATATCCCGAGTGAACACTCTCAATTTCTTATGTGGTTCTTCTTGGCTAGTTCAGATGAGTCTGACCTATAGGAAGACTTTTTTTACTAGAATTATTTCTTGGGTAGCATTTCCTCTCGAAAAAGTGTTACCTTGAAACCCTGAGAGGATCTACAACTAGAATTGGTTGATAAATTTTCTGATTCAGAATATTTTATGGGTATATTTGGAATATCCTTCATTATCATTATGTCTCATATCTCATTTATAATACCTGTGTTTAGTGACAAGAATAAACCTGATGTATTTTGTATGGTGTTTTTCGGCTATCCTATTGGGTATTAGAATACTCATCCCTATAAGGGATCTTCCCATACATGTCATGTCATATACAGACGATGAAAAACATCACAGAGTCCTTGGTGGACTAAGATAAGGTTGAGATTAGTTTGGGATACACAAACTATGGTGAATTAACATTTGTCCACACCTTCTATGTAGTTCATTCATTATTTTCCATTTTTTGGTTGGATTATATTTCAGATCATATTATTAAATCCATTAATTAATGTTGTTCAATTCATAGACCAACCTCTCGTTGTTTTGGGGGAATTCAACATGTAATACTAATCTTTGGATGGCTATATTAGTGTTCTATGATTAGGCATGTGGATTGAGTTCATATCATAATATTATAATGGAGTGATCTTCTAAGATGTTGGGTTAGCGGCACCCACCCACAGAAGGTGTGTGACGCAAGTCGCATCTCAAGAGGAACATTCATTCATAGGTGCCTCAAGGATAGCCCATTATTCTGCGGAATTTAATATGACATTTTAGGGGTATAGACTTATCACATTCCATTTTCTTAACATTCATGCTACAGTCATAGAGGCAGTCAATGAGTTGCTTAATCATGGGATGGAACTGAAGAAAGGAGGTTTGTACATCACTAAAGTGATGGAGGAGATTGGGAAGCAGCACGAGGTGGATGGAACATTGTTTTGATTCTACTAATACTACCACTAAGTAGACCACTCCATTATTTTTAAGTTAGTGGTTAGAATCTTGGATATTTTTTGTCGCTAGAGACTTTTTACCAGGAGGCTCCATGAGTGTTTGGATGTACGATCTATGTTCCTTATACTTTTCTTGTATTATTATTAGGAATAGGTACAAGAAAATATTTTTTCTAAATTTTTCAATTATTTTCTAGGTATGTGGTAGGAGTTGGTAGATCCCCAAGATAGTGATGTTTGTTAGGAATTTGGAATTTCATGGAAGATGAACAATTCCCCCAAGGATATGTGTTCTTGAGAGGTGATCCAAAAACATGTGGGCATGTCAGGGACTCCTAAAGTGGTTATGATACAGGTGTAGTATATGGGGTCCGTTTAATTGTTTGTTTTTATATGTTATGTTTTCATAGAAATCCATTTTTTTAATGGACTAGTGTGAAATGAAAAGTGTATATTCCAAGTAGTAGGATCTCATAGAGGCTTCGAGTGCGGTTCTAGGTACGAGTTTCGGGAAGGTGAGGGTGAGTTATTGCATATCCTTTAGATTTTCATGATAGAATTTATGTTTAGTCACCTTAATATTCTATTTCTTATGTTATTATGGGTAACAAAACCTATGATATTCCATAGTAATTTTGGATAAACATAGGTTATGTAATCTAAATAAACTTTTCAACCACTTTTTTAGATAATTACTTCTTCACTTTTTGGTGCTCCAAACCTCGACGATGAACAAGTCTCTCAAGCAGCAGTAGTTGCTGCTGCTCACAGTGCAGAGAAACAACAACTTTCTAAACGTGTTTCTTCTCCTAGTGTCGAGGTTCAACAACCATCATCAATTTCTGTTTCATCCATTTCAAATAAACATATTGATGATGTTGATATCGATGAAATGGAAGGGGAAGAAGGACCGATGTCGTAGAAAACACATGTGTGTCATAGTTTGATGGTGTTAGCCAAATTTTTTAAGGCGAAAAGCAAAGGAATCAAATTTGATGTTACATAGAATGCTCGAGGCCAACATGTGAATCCCAACAAGTCTATGTTTAGTAGTTACATTGTAATCATCAATTGACAACACATGCTGATTGACATAGATTCATGCCACGATGTAGTGTCTGGGGTGAAGGCTTGATCTAAGAAAAAATTACAGTAACATTATGATATTATTTCCTTAATTTACTAGAAAATGAAATAATGAAATAGTGTATTACTCTTCTCAATCCCTTACAGAGTACATTTATAGTAGATGAATGACAAAAGAATTGTGTACTAAGTCTTTTAGGATTGATTCATCGAGGTTTTCACACTATTCAAACCATATGTCACCTAAAAGACTCTAAAGGTAAAATAAACCCTCACCCACCCCTTGTGTATGCTCTCCTGATATCCCAAGAAGCACTGGATGCATTTATTGGCCGTTGTGGGGATGAGAAGTTTTAGGTACATTTTGGATGATAATAAGTTGTTTGAGGATACATGTATTCATCACTTTGATTGAAAATATTTCATTTATGAAATAGAAATTCAGAACTGAAAATAACGAACGTGCATCAAAACCAACATACCTCTATTGTAATGCAGGGATGGGGTACACTTCACTTGAAATGAATATGGAAAATATTTTAAATTTTCAGTAATTTTATTAGGTGCCAAGAGACAACATCATAATTATATTTCTATAGTTATATGTATATTGATGAGTCTAAAGCCAAAGATACTTCCACCCCATGTTATTTTCTATGGAAGGAGGCACATGTGAATAAGGAAGAGAAGCGAGTAGATGAAAACCCACAAAAACTGTGGGAAATATGTGTAAGTGTGACACAATAAAATTTTTTGTTTTAAATTTCCATTACATAATAATAATTACTTATTTTTCTATATCTGACAGTCACAACAATTAGCTACTCCTGTAGCAGATGCAGACCTATTATTGATGGCTTTGTAGCGGCCAGAATAATATGGTCATGTAAGAGGTGTGGGGTTTAGGGTGACACCCTGAGTATATTTTGATAAAAAACAGATGATAGAAATGAATAAATAAAACTAATGAGTGAAAAACTAGAAAATCATGAAGAATGGTTTCAATGGTAGGGAGAGTTTCTAGTATCTTTTATTGGTGGAATAAAAGGATAATAAACAACTCAGAAACAACCAGTGTGTGAAGATCTCGCCCCACCCCCACCAGCTTTGTGGAGAGACATTCCTCTCATAGAGTTTTCTTAGATAGGGTAATCAATATTCTAATAATCATTCCCATTAAATGGGAATCAGACAAATACTGATATATTTCATGTACTGATCTTCTACATGGTGATAATGATTGTAATTTATATCAGTCAATACCCACCTATCACGTTTTAGCGGGGGCTATGGTGTTCAACATCTCATAGGACAAGATGCATAATAGACCACTTCCAAAAGATCATCTGAAAGTGATAATTACTATAGCTCATGAGCCAAATGCAGTGCAACCTATTCCACTTGATGATGATGATATTCATACAGTCGAAATGTATATTGGGAAATTCATTTCATGATCTTCACAGCTTGTAAGTGTACATGTGGACAAAGAGGTATTTATTTCAATTTTTTCAAGCTAAACCATTAAAATTTAATGAAAATAAGGTCTGAACAAATGAATGTTATTATAGACAGAGAAAGGGACGAGGGAGACAAGAACCTTGGGCTCAACAAAATCTAAATGATCAACCAACTGATCCCAAAGAGATACTGAAATCACAATAACACCACCTATTCTCTATCCAAATTTAATAGCATTGATGATTTATGTGGATACGAAGCTAAAAAGTGGTAGTAGTCATATAGTGGTTTTTGAAAATAATATATAAATAGAGGAAATTCAAGATTTTATTGCTGCTAAAAATGTAAATGAGATCCCTGAATATGGTTTTCTTAGAGTCACAGTTGGAAATGTATATATTATTTATGCTTTCATGAATTCATTTTTTTAAAGCTATTATAAATTGATAATTATGACTAAACGCATTTTATATTATTTGTAGGCATATATATATGAAAAAAAGTTGAAGGAATTATCCCATATGACAAAATTCGGACTCTTTAGTCCTCATACCACATCAACACGACAAACAAAATTAAAGCTGTAAAAAAAAGATAAAATATTTAAAGGCTTTCTGAAAACATTTTAAAGTAAGATTATAGATGACAGACTCTCCCTAATACCATCCATGTAGGGATAAAACTATACAATTAAATAAAATCAATTATATTTTTCACTTATTTTATTACTTATTCTATTTTGTTTTTTTAGGCTACATTGGCTACTAATTTTAGTGAACATGGATACACTAAAGGTTTACTTTATGGATTCAATAAAAAGATATCCCACAAACCGACCTCACATGACAGAGTTTGTGAATCAGTAAGACACTACATCCCAATTTTTAGGTCTAAACATAAAGTAATATAATATATATCATTTTTACTAAGGACTCTGTTATGATAGGGCAGTGTATCAATATCATCTAAAAAAGGAATGACTACATGGATTATGTATAAGGAGGCGAGAAAGTACTATGTTTGGACAAATATCAGGGTATATATAATAAAATTTCACTATCTAAACACATATGAAAAAAAGTTACATATTCTCATAATGGTCAAAGTTTTTTTAGTGTCTGAAACTAAAAAAATAATTATTGTTGTTTTATATTGGTAAATTTATCTGATAAATCGTTTTCCATCGATAAACTAACATTATAAAAGAGGTATTTTAAAAAACTACTATTTCATTTAAATTATTTATTATTTATTTATTTTTATATTTTGTAGTACTAATATAATTATCTAAAAGCTTCATAGTCACAAGATGATATAGATTTTTTCATAAATGAGTGGTCTACATACCTGATGCAAGATTGTACACAAATAACATGAAGATCTGACTTGCGGACATTAAAAAATGGCAGTCATTTTTGAGAGGGGTTAAGGAGATCGAAAGATGAAACATTTTAGTAATTAAATGTTTGTAGGAAAATTATAATTTTTATTATATAAAACATTATTTATCAAATGATTCATTTGTCCATTTTAATAGTTGTAATTCCCCAGTAACATGTAGGAATGATGGCCCACTTTTCTGTGGTCTTTGGATAAGAAAAACTAGTAAAATCTCCAAAATATATTCATATCTGAACAAAATTATTCGGATTGTGTTGATAACATAGGAGAATGATCCACGGGTCATTTGTGACGTATAAATGTCAACCCTGCCTCAATTCGTGGCACGATGAGGCTGGTATCACTCAATGTGTCTCTCTTTTGTTTTAAATGGACAAAATTTTAAATGAAAACAACAACTTACATATTGAAAACTGAAAAAACGCATTTGTAATGCACTAATACTTTAGTAGAACGATCAATGGGTCAGTTGTGGCACTTACAAGTCAACCCCGCCTCAATTCGAGGCATGGTGTGGCTGGTATCACTCAAAGTGTCTCTCTTTTGTTTAAAGTTCACATAATTTTAAGTGAAAACAACAACTAACATACAAAAAACTGACCAAACTCAATCTAATTGTGTTGATACATTAGTATAATGATCCATGGGACATTTTTGACGTGTAAGAGTCAAACCCATCTCCATCCAAGGCATGGTGTGGCTGATATTACTAAAAGTGTCTCTCTTTGGTTTAAAATGGATTGAATATTAAGTGAAAACAAAAACTAACGTATAGAAAACTGTCCAAACACATTTATATTGTGTTGATACATTAGGAGAATGCTATCTAGGTCATGTGTGACATGTACGAGTCAACCCCTCCTCAATCTGAGGCGTAGTGTGGCCAGTATCACTCAAAGTGTCTCTCTTTTGATTAAAATGGACATAATTTTAAGTGAAAACAACACCTAACCTATGAAAAATTGACCAACACAATCGGATTGGGTTGATATATTAATAGAAATATCTATGAGTCATTGTTTGTGGGTACGAGTCATCCTCGCTTCAATCTGAGGTGCGGTATAGCTGGTATCATGAAAAGTGTCTCTCTTTTGTTTAAAATGGACAAAATTTTAAGTGAAAACAACAACTTCCATATAGAAAACTGACCAAACACATTCTGATTGTGTTGATACTTTAAAATAATGATCCATTGGTCATGTGTGACGTGTAAGATTCAATTTTCCTCAATTTGAGGCATTGTGTGGCCAGTATCACTCAATGTGTCTCTCTTGTGATTAAAATGACAGAATTATAGGTGGAAACAACAATTGACATATGAAAAACCAACAAAACACATTCAAATTGTGTTTATACTTTATGATAACAATCCATGGGTCATTTTTGACATGTACGAGTCAACCTAGCCTCAATCCGAGGCACGGTGTGGCTAGTATCACTCAAATTTTTTCTCTTTTTTTAAAAATGGGCATATTTTTATGTGAAAATAGGAACTAAAAAATGAAAAACTGAAAAAACACATTCATATTTAGTTGATACATTACGAGAACAATCCACAGGTCATTTTTGATGTTTATGAGGCAACCCAACTTCAATCGGAGGAATGGTGTGGCTAGTATACTCAATGTGTCTCTATTTTGTTTAAAATGGACATAATTTTAAGTGAAAACAACCACTGACATACTGAAAACCAACCAAATGCATTTTGATTGACGTACAGAGAACCAACCACCCCTATGAAAACCCCCATGGATAGCCCCCCTCCACCCACCACCCTGGATAGCACCGACCCACTAGACACCCCAACCCCCTAGACAACCCCCCACACCCTGGACGCCCCCCACCCCTCCAAGACACCCTCACCACCTGGACACCCACATCCCCCTTGGACACCCCCACCACCATTTACAGCCACCCCCACTCCCTTGACACCACCCTACCCCCTGGACACTTCCTTACCCCCGAGACAATTCCCCCTAGATCCCCCCCCAACAACCCTGTAGACACTACCCACCCCCTTGGACACCACCCCATCCCCCTTGGAAAACATAATGGACAACCCCCCTAGACATCCCTCCCATCCCCGTAGACACCTCCAACCACATAAACGACCCCCACACCCTAGATGGCCCCCACCCTTTCTAGACACTACCCCACCACTAAGACACCCCCAACCCATGGACACCCCCACCCCATGGACACCCCACCCCCTGGAAAGCCCCTCCCCCAACCCCCTGGACATGACCCCACAACCTGGACATCACCCCACCCCCTGGACACCCCCATGGACAACCCCCTCCCCCCAGACACCCCCAACCCCCTAGACAGCCCCCCACCCCCTGGATGACCCCCACCCCTCTTAGACACCACCCCACCAACTCGACACCCACCCCCCTGGACACCCCCACCCCCATGGACAACCACCCACACCCCCTGGACATGTCCCCACCCCCCTTGCATATCCCCCAATCACCTGGACCTCCCCCACCCATCCTAGGACACCACCCCACCCGCTAGACTCCCCCACCCCCTGGACACGCCCACCACTATAAAGCCCCCCACCCACCCCTGGACACAAACCCACCCCACTGAACACTACCATGGACAACACCCCCCACCCCCAAGGACAGTGAACCCCAACCCCTGGACACCCCCCCCCCTTTACCCCCCCCCCCCCCCCGCAACATCCTGGACACCCCCCAGACACCACCCCACCCCATGGACACCACCAACCCCTGGACTCCCCAACCCCTAGAAATCCCCCTCCCTAACCCACTAAACACCACACCTCCCCCCTAGACACCACCCAAGATAGCCCCCCCCCCCCCTCCACCCCCGAACACCCATATCCCCTGGACACCCCCACCCCCTAGACACCCCTACCATGCTTGGACAACCACTCAAAAAACCCTTAACTCCCCCAACCCCCTAAATTATGAATTAAATTCTTTATGTATTTATTTAGCTTATCAATTCTATGTTAATGGTGTATGGGTATACTTGTTGTGTGGGTATACTTGTTGTATGGGTATACTTGTTGTATATGTATACTTGATGTAATTACATTATGAATTATGTGTTAATTTTGTAGGGGTGTACTTGTTGATATGCTGATTTTTTGTAGTTTTTTTTGGGTGTGATAATGCACAATTATATATTACAGCAGGTAGGTCATTTATCAGTGCATTTGAGCACTAATAAAGACCATTTTTATTGTATCATTTTTATGTCAATTGGTTATTCTTAATGTCATGGTATTTATGAAACCCATTACTCTTTCTTGGGTTATATGTTCATGAAATATACATACCATTCACAGGTTATTTATTAGATGAAATGATTATGAAACCTGTATTTTTCCATAGCTTATGATATGTTTAAAGATTTATATCATCCATTTCATTTCATGGGTTATGATATGCTTATTTATGATCTTGTGGAACATGTATATATGATTTCATTAGGGGATGGGTAGAAGCTATATACCCCTCTGATGCATTGGGTAATGTTTTATATCTAATGTGATAGACATAGATGGGGTGAGAAATTAACATGGTTCATTATTACAGAGATGGAATGATAAATGAACTAAGTTTTGTCTTATAGGGATGGAATGGGAAAAGAACTCAGTTCAATAATAAAGGGATTGAATTAGTGGTGAACATGGTTCAGTAATACATGGTTGGAATGGGGTGTGAACTAGTTTTAGTAAAGGCCATTTTCCACTAATATGGTCTCATAATAAACGCCTTGACTACAATGAATGTCATTATATATGCTTGTCCGTCTTCTATAATTTAATGTTTTATTCTTAGGTTATGATTTCATGGGTTATGTTTTTTATTTACTTATTATTCATGTCTTATATACTGCCAATCATTATGATGATCTATAATATCAAGGGTATGATATTAAAATGTTTTTCTGAAGTTCCATACTTTTTTGTATATGTTTTGATTTTGAATTTCATTCATTTATCCTTACTGAGAATATAAGCTCACTTATTTCATATGATTCATTTTCCCAAGTTATGAAGAAAACATTGATGTATAAGTAATAATGATGCATTTCTTTATGAGAGATTTTTAAGATCATTAACTATTATATAATATTTTATTTCCATGTTTCAAAATACACTATACTATTATGGTTACCGGTAATGTATTTTCATAATTTAAAAAAATATTCATATGAAATTATGCAATATACATGTATGTCAAGCCTTAGTGGCTATATTTGGTATCAATGTAAAGGATTAGTCATCCTTTGGAAAATAAGATGAGAATACATTAGTGTAATCCATATGTATATTTCTAAGGATATTTCTATGATGATCTCTAAGGATAAGTATAAGGATGGGTCAAGGTTTATGAAAATATCCTAGAATTTTGGTAAAGGATAGAGTGAGTACTTTAGTTGAATCAAATTTTTATCTGGATACTACTAGTGGATGTGTATCTTGATATATTTACCTAGGGTTAACAATACTAACATGATGTTTTAATCCTGACTTGTGGTAATCTAATACATGACAATGGTCTTTGCTACACACCTAATTTGAAACTCTTAGGGGATATTCAATGGGAATTCACCAACTCTTCATGAACCATCATGATGTATTTAAATATAATATGGATATTATAAACCTTGGATAAACCTATTGGGTCATAAGTTAAGTAAGGTGTAATGATTTACACATCCTATATGTAATTATTTTCAGGACAATGAGGTTATATGATATGACTAGTAATGCTCACAATTTTCTTCTAGTTTTATAAAATGGAATGAACCAGAATAAACTAGATTATGTTTGATTGTGATGGATGATTTGTTTATGAGAATTCAAGTCGGATGAAAACTTGAGTGAATGTTTTTGTGATCATACCTTATTAGTTTTCACAACACCTGATTAATAATGTTCACTTTAAACAAATCTCAGACATACAATATAAGAGAATGAATGAGTTCATTGGGATTTTGGGTAATGTATACCATGAAGAAAATATTAGTTGGTTTCCTTTATGTCAAAAATGAGGAATAAAATTCCATTTTGAATGACTTAGTTGAACAATAATATGACTTTAATATAGAAAATATTGATATAAAGAATGTGGTTGTATAGGAAAGATGTAGAGTTTGGTAAATGAAATGGATGTGAATATTGGACTCTGTGACAAATCATTAAAAGTTAAGTGTTTTAATTTTGTATTAAATTACCATTATTCAACTAAATGTCCCAATAGAATTTATCTTAATGGGGATCTACAAGGTGGTATGGGTAATGGTTACAATGATGGTGATGAAGAGATTATAAATTAAATGTGAATGAAAATAGGTATTGTGTAATAGAATGAGGTAACCTTTGTAATGGAAAAAGGATGAAGTGGAATAATATAAATTTTTTTCTATTTTTATTCAATATGTATGTTATATGAATATTGAAACATATATGGATTGTATAGTTTATGTTTTTCAATACATATTAACAAGAACACATTGAATGGTTCTGATGGAATAGAAATGTGATATATTGGAGAGGTTGTGTCCTCGAAAAACACATGATTCGGGGAATGATAACACTTTATATGTTACTTATGTTATTATAATGTTGTTTCTATAAAGATATATGGGATATGAGAAAGTAAATAAGATAATATTTATTATCATAGACTAATTAAGGACTTGTTGAAATGTAGTTTTTGTTATCATGGATGATGTTTACAAAATATTATATTTATGAAATATATATTGTAATCTATGGAATAAAGAATCATTCATGTCTTCTATAATTATTTACAGTAATTTTTGTTTTAACCATTATCCATGAAAATTTTACATGAGGTTATTCACTTATTTGTAATGTGATAACCAAGAGTTACTTTGTGATAAATGGGGGATCAATGTTAAGATGATTATGTGACTCTCTTCATAATGTTTTTTTCTTCAAATTTGATAAGGGTTATAAGGTTAACCATTAAACATAATTTTATGTTAAGCATAAAAGGATGTATTTATCCAATGTGTTTGTGTTAAAAAACATGGTTAAAAATCCATTTAGAGATTAAACATTTTTAAAGGATTTCCATTTTTGGAAATTATATCAGTGGGGATTTAGAAAAGGACATCATGTATGTTGAGTGACAACCCATCACGTAAAGCAATGTCGTGGGTCTTAAACCCCTGAATAAAGTAAGATAAGTGTTTCACACATATCATTGGACTACATTATGTACAGGTTAATGTATAATTTTATTTGATTAATATTTATTTATGATGAAAGAGTAGTTTTACTTTATTTGATTAGAGGTTATTGTATTAACCTTACTAATTATTTAGAGTAGTTATCGATAAATAGTTCTATTTGTTATTTTTTTGGGCCATAAGATCTGTTAAAAGTACATTTTAGCACTTGAGGCATCAAAGTTAATTTTTGGATGTCTATTACATGAAGTAATGGTTGAGATATAAATTGATAGAAGAACCACTAAATAATGATTGTTTTTTAACGAATTTAAAAATTCAGTATATTTAATTATATTATTTCTCAATAAAATAATTACTCAAAATTTGGATAATGATCAAAAGAATTTTTTTTGTTCTAATACATTAATTTTTTTTGAATCGACGACCTTTTAAATCAACATATACTTATGACTTTGTGGAACATAACTTTTATTTGATCAGTCGCTTGTTTTTTATTGATAACCTCAATCGCTTACTATAAATATTTAATCATTTTTTACATGTATAATATTCACTCCCAATCTATGTTCATCAATGTGACAGACTCATTATATTCTACTCTGGATAACCATTATGGTTTGAACATTCTATTTTATGGGATGTTTTTGTATTGATTTTATCGATATGCATTTCTATGAATTATTAATTAATGTAACAAAATATTGATAAACCAAATGAATTTTGAGGGAAAAAATTATTTTCAAAGGGTAAAATGTAACAACAAAAGATTTTTTTAATTTTTTTTAATTTTTTTTAACCAATGTGATATTTCTCATTATACATAACACAAAAAATATATTATTTTGTATTAAATCAAAATGTTAGTCTTTTGTTATAAGAAAAAGAAAGTGAATAATCTAGTACATAAAACCTAAATTTTATCTTTCTCTACATAGAAATTTTAGGATAGCATGCATTACACACAACAATGACTTTCTTCCAAATCCTACGTAACACGAATGACAGATTCTTACCAAATAATAATATATTGTTAAAATTTTATCATTGAATTTAATAAGATATAACATTGTAGTTAAATTATAAATTATTAATAGTATTAAGTAAATGATGAAAATATATGGTTTAAAAAAGTATAATATGAATTCATAGGTTATTAGTAAATCAAACATGAATCTGAAAACCTATTTCATATAAAGGAAAATATTATAATTTTAATGGTTACAAATTTATTTAACCCAAATAAATTAAATTAATTAAAATTAATGATTGATATTAATGTAATATATATTTTATATATTCAATATATATTTTTTGGTATTTATTCAATAAATAGTATATACATAAGATTAGAACAAATCTTGTTTCATGCATACAAACCGATAATGTTTTAATAAAGGTGGTTCTGACACCCATTAATAGAGAACCCATTTTAAATAATTTTATTGATATATTATATATTTAATATGTCAAAATAAACAATATACTTTAAAGATACACATAAAACCTTGTTAGGATAATTTATTTTGGATTTTTCTAAAAGGTTTAATTTTTAAATGAATAGTTAAAAATACTGCATTTTAATTTAAATGTGAAATTACATCTAATTTAATTATAAAGATATAATATATATTAAAATTTTTTGAAGGATTTTTTAGACAATATTTATATCAAATAATAAAATTCATGTCATTGAAATCAACTTCAAATTGAAATTGGATATAAAAACATATAAAATTGTTGCTTGTATTTACATTAAAAACATGTATTATTGACCTAAATGTAAGATTAATTATATATTAATTTCTCCCACTTATATGATTGGAATTTGGAAAACTATTTTTGAGTAAGAATAATTTACAATTTATAATATGTCCAATAATTTATTTTACCAAGAAATATTTTGGAATGTATGTATAATTAATTACATCAATTAAGGTAAAATTATGCGAAACTAAGGACTAAACCATAATGTTTAGACCCAAAATGAAATGTAAACATTTCCAAAATCCATTTTATAGCCATATTTAATACTTTTACTCTGTTTTATAACATTTTATCATTATTGTATCCACATTTATCTTGAAAATCATGGGTTGAATTCTCTCATTAAATATATAAAAGAGTGGCACTCCTACATCACTATGAAAGACCACCATATCTCCCTATTCTTCACACCATTAAAACAACATAGGTTCAAAATTTATTCTACTCAATCACTTCCCAAAATACCAAACATCCTCCGTGAACCCAACCTTCTCACATAAATTATTCCATGTAATTGTTTTGTCACAATTTGAAACGATTTGCCCGATTAAGAGGTTACACCTTCTCTAAAGCTCCATTCATTTATTTTCTTTCCCCATACCTTCGAATATTTTTATTTCAAGAATTTATAACAAAACCAATATCCTAAATATATTAGTTTTTGTAATAATTGAACTAAACATACACAAAACTCCTTCAAATGGGTAACAAACATACTGTTTACGTGTATGAAAAACATCCACCTCATAAAAAGATGATTGTTCTATTTTAATTACCTGTTATCATGATGGAAATTATGAAAAACAATATTTTTATACATATTATATTTTTTATTTTTTATTTCATTAAACTTGTTTATTCTTTTTATAATATATATCTTTTTTTACATTCCATTTGGTGTAGAAACTATAATAGTGTTTATGAAAATGTGGACTACTGCACCCTCAAAGCGATGTGGTACGTTCACACACAACATTGAATGTATTAAGGATGGGTTTATAGAACATATATGATATATATAACATTATGTCACGACCCGTCCTCGGGGCCCGTGCTGTGACTACCCCAAGCCCGCCTTCCATAGGCCAGGGGCTGACGACTAGCACAAAGGCGTAAATCCCGATAAAGTGAAGGCATTTCCTTTGTAAAGTAAACAAAAAACACCACAGAGTAAACAGGTAGAAGTAAACACTAAGTAAAAACTTGTACAATAGTAAGTGTGGAATGTAAGTAGGCCAGAATACAGACCCAAACTGAAAGTAAAGTACAACTCAAAAGGGAAAACAACAACTAAAAAGTAAATCCGCAACGTCGAGCTGTCCACTAGAAGTCCCACCTGAACGGTGGGTACAGTTAGCCTCCACTACTCCTCGGTCCAGCCAACCGCTCCGAGTACGTCCCTCCCAGTGGTCTACCTTCTGGTACCATCCTGCTCCACAAGCCTCAACCACGATCAGCGTTGTCCGTCGTCTGCAACCAACACAACGTAGTGCGGGCATAGCCCATGTAGGGGTGAGTATAAGCTACTCAGTAGAGACCCCGAGACCCCCGAAGGTCTCCCAAAATCCACAAAGGAATGATACAATCACGAAGTAACTTCTGACATTGCTTAGGTATATGCCCATACATATACCTAAGTCATCAATTCTCGTTTGGATCCAACATCCGAGCCTAAGTACAACCCAGTCCACACAGGAAAGCAAAACGTCAATCCACACAGGATAGCTCAACACAATACACATAGGAAAGAAAAACGGGATTTTAGCTCACACAGGTATACTTCTTTGAAAGACGATAGAGATGATCACTGATCCATCTAAGTCATCGGACCCACAATGGATTGATAGGTACTAACCCCCGCAATGACCCACAAAGGATCGATAGGAAACTAACCCCCGCAATGACCCACACAGGATCGGACCCACCCAAGATCTGTAGGCACTGGCTCACACAAAATCGCAGAGTGCTGACCCACACAGGATCGGACCCACACAGGATCGGTAGCACTAATCCATGTAGGATCGCTGAGTGTTGTAGTCGTCGCTGTCGACTCCACTGAGGATCTCTGTATAGTCGTCATCATCACAGTAGCAGTCGCAGCCAGCTCTAGGGTTCCCGCACACAGCAATCTCATTCGGGAGGGTCTACTCTACGAGCCGAGAGTCTGATACATCAAATGACACATAGTCCAGAGTTGATGTATCCAAAAGTTCTGTATTGTCAATAGGAACTCAAAGTCACAGACAGCGCGTCGATCGGACGCCAGGTCTGAGAGTTATTGGCTTTTTCGTCCCAGGGGACCGGTTGGTTTTTAAGGCAAAACCAACCTGACCGTACTCAACCTGCGTCCAAACCTCGGGCGGAGTAAGCCAAAAAGATCCATCTCACTTAGAGAAATCCAAAAAAGTTGTCGGCACATCAATCGGACGTCTGGAGCTTATGATATGAGCGTTTCCGCTCTGAGGACTCAGTTGGTTTCGTGTACGAACCATCCCGGCCGAACTCAATGTATTCTGAATCCTTTGGTGTATTATACCGAAATGGCCATCTCGATCCAAGGATCGCATATCAAGTGACGGTGCGTCGATCGTAGGCCCGTAGCACAAGTTATGGGCGTCCGACAGGAAAAGATTCGGTATCAGGGGGTTCGGGCCCGGTCCGACCCGGCCCGATACCCCCGGGATCAACCCGAACCGGGTCCGGCTCTGGCCCGCTTGGGCATGGCCCGGCCCGGCCGGCGCGGCCCGGCCTGGGCACAATGCCCCCAGCGCGTTGGCCAGGCGCCCGACCAACCGGCCGAGCCGTTTGGCAAGGGGGGGGGGGCTACCCCCCTGGTGTAACCGCGACCCCCCATTAAAAGGGGGTCATTTTGTGCTAGCCGGTTGGGGGAGTTAATTCCCCCAGTTTCCCTTTTGTCCGGCCGGCCAGCCGGTTCTGCCAACAAGGACCGGCGACGGCCGGTCCTTCCTCCTTCGCTGACACCGGCGGCCCGGAACCGACCATCGGTCAACCTGCTACGCCGCGGCCTGGAACCGGCCGCGGCCTGGTTCGTCCGGCGCGGTACGATGGCACCGCACCCCTCCGCTGCGGCCCTGCTCCGGCCGTGGTATCTTCAGTTCTATTCGACGCGGCGCGACGGCGTCGTGTCCTTGTTCAACTTCATGGCGTGGCGCGACGACGCCGCACATTACTTGTCGTACGATCCCGCGTGGTGCGACGTCACCACGCCATTCCATTCCATCCATACTAGAAACAAAATCAATAATAGAGGAGGGTCGGCCGTGTTTGTACTATCCGGCCCCCTCTCGTTAATCTATAACAACTGGTCGTAAATTCACGAAGGACGACAAAGTAGAATTCACGAACGTAAATAAATAAATAACCCCTACCTGAGCGTCGCTAGAACAGGGGTTCGCCGTGGAAAACTACATCGCGAGGTGAAGCTCCGTATGTTGACGGAGAATGCCCGAGGAGGAAGTGGCATCCCCTTTTCATTGACACGAGAAGAAGATCGAAAGAGGGTTTGTCGTCGATCTTCAGAAACACACCTGCTGCGAAGAGGAGAAGAGACGGCACGTCGATCTCTTCTTACGGTGACGACATTCTTCGTCGGAGTCTTGGTGTTCTTCGTGATGAAGATGAAATGCCTAAGAGCACTCTCTTCAATTGTCCATACACAACATCCAACCAAAATAAAATAAGACTCACCCTTATTTTATTAACTCATGCCACAATTCAAAAATTCAAAACATAAATTAATTAATTGAATTGGGTGTTGGCATACTTAAAGTGGAGAGGTAAAGTCACCCAATTAATGGGAAGTTAAAAAGTTTTAAGAGTTACACAACATAAGTGGGGGGTTAAGAGGTGTTCGGGAGTTAAGGGATTCGAAAATGTGGGGGCTCGTGTGGGCCCCACTTCACCTTTAATCCACTAAAGAAAAACTTACAAACAGTGGGTCCCACCCTAACTCTGACACTTAGGTTCTAACTCATGGAAAGGGAAATAAAATTATTAACAAAAATTTTATTTCAGTAACACTTAAACCACAAAACTAAACAATTCATAACGAGCAAACGCAACTCCAGAAAAGGTGTTCCTACGAAATTAACGGCGCTATGGATCCATCGACGCCCTTGGAATTTGATTCCGAGCACCGGTTCAAAAGATAAGAATTCCCGCTCGTCCGTTCACTGAACGTACCCGAGCTAAACTTCAGATAGAAATTCTGGGCACACCGGGCCTCGGAATCAAGTTCCGTCTAAAACTGCATTCCTGGAAAAACCCAAGGGAAATTAAGAAAAAATTTCCCTTGAATTTTACGGGTCTTTACATTACTACCACCTCAGGGATTTACGTCCCCATAAAGATAAATCATAAGCTTGGGAAACAAATGTGGGTACTGAGCACACATCTGAGCCTCCCGCTCCCAAGTGCTCTCTTGGAGGTTCCCGTGCTGCCATCTGATGCGAACTAGAGGAAGCAACCATCCACGTAGGACCCGATCCTGTCGATCCTCGATCTCCACTAGAACCTCCGCAAATTCCGCCCCATCATCATCGTCAAGCTCCACATGGTCAATGATATGCGTCGGGTCGTGCACGTATCTCCTCAGCAGAGATACGTGGAAGACTTCATGCACTCGGTGCAACTGAGGTGGTAGAGACAGGCGATAAGGCACCTCGCTAATCCTGCTGAGGACCTGGAACGGTCTAATAAAGCATGGAGACAACTTCCTACCTCGGCCAAGTCTCTGTAATCCACGTCGAGGTGAGACACGCAAGAAGACGTGGTCGCCATCCTCGAACTCAAGTGGCCTCCGCCTCATGTCAGCATATGACTTCTGCCGGCTCTGAGCTATTCTCATCCGCTACTGGATGACCTGGACCTTCTATGTCGTGGCCTGAACTATCTCTGGTCCAACAATTGCTAACTCCCCAGGGTCTGTCCATCACAAAGGAGATCTGCAAGGTCGGTCGTACAACGCCTCGTATGGTGCCATCCCGATGGTGGAGTGTTAGTTGTTGTTGTATGCGAACTCCACCAAGGGTAGGTGGCCCTCCCAACTGCGACCAAAGTCGAGGACACATGCATGGAGCATGTCCTCGAGAGTCTGAATAGACCTCTCTGTATGACCATCCATCTGAGGGTGAAAGGCGGTGCCCAGATGTAGCTGCATCCCAAACGCCTCCTACAACCCCTTCCAAAGCTGGGAAGTAAAGCGAGCATCTCGATCGGGGATGATAGATAATGGAACACTGTGAAGCCGTACAATCTCATGAACGTAGAGACGTCCCAAGCTCTCCACTGATCCCTACTCTCTAATGGGTAAGAAGTGAGCTGACTTGGTGAGTTGGTCGACAATCACCCAAATGGAGTCGTGACCTCTGGTATTGTGTGGAAGTCCAGTCACGAAGTCCATAGATATATCGTCCCACTTCCACTCTGGGACCTCCAAGGGCTATACCAAGCCTGCTGGTACCTGGTGCTCTACCTTCACCTGCTGGCAGGTGAGGCATCATGAAACGAACTCTTCCACAACCTTCTTCATTCCCGGCCACCAGTGCTGTCGTCTAAGATCCTAGTACATCTTCGCCACTCCAGGATGTACCTCCAAAGGGGAAGTGTGAAACTCTCTTAGCACCTCGTCTCGTAAAGCGACTGCTACCAAGGTAAGTCCTCTAAAAAGGACGTCATGATCTACTCCAAAGGAGAAACCATCAGGTGCCTAACCTGAGGATATCTGTGCACGCCACGTCTCACAGTCTGCGTCCCCACACTGTGCCCCTCTGACCCGCTACAGTAGTGGTGGGGTGACTGTGAGTGACTAAAGGAAGGCTGCTCCATCTCTATCCACGCCTCTAGGGGCACTGGTCAAACTCTGTCTCAGCTCCTGGAAGCTCTGCTGACATCTGTCTGACCACACGAATGGTTTCCCCTTCCTCCTTAACGTTCTGCAAACCTTCAAAGATTTCTCCTTTTCTGAAAAGGAAAAATCTGGTCTCATCCCCTGGATGAACCACGTTCCTTGCCTAATACAGTCAATCCCATCATGATTAGTTAATTCATGGCATGGATGATGTCATAAGGCCTCGACGCTACTACCAAGAGATCCAACCGTTACTCTCGCCTCCAAGGGTTGAGTCACACTGTCTGCATCAGTGTGTGGTCACTGGGTCTCCTCTAGTAAGAATATTGCAAGTGAGGGTCAAGTCAACAGTTTTTAACCGGCACATCTTCGTAATAACAAACAAAAGACAAGAAAGAAAAATTCACTAATGCAAGTTTCTTTTATTACTTCAACTCAAAGTACAAGGACACCAGGAAACAGAAACTACGAAACTAGAGGCATTATGGTCGAAGGCCTCTATGCCTGGAGCTAGTCCCGCACTAGTCCACCCGCTTCCGGAGCTCCATGATCGTAGGCTTTAGTTTCCTGATGTTGTGCCCTTCCCTGAGGTCGGGGTGGACCTCCTGGTGGTGGTGGTGGTAGAGCCTAAAAACGCCGTCCACCACCTGCTGCTCGGCCAGCTCCTCTGCCTCGTCCGCCTTCTCCCTGCGGACTGCCACGGTTGAACCTCTACCTCTGCCTAGGTGGTTCCTCAACCGTCTGCTGCTCCTCTGCATGGCGGGTCGGGCAGTCACGAGCCATGTGGCCCTGTCCGCTGCATTAGTAGCACTACCTACCTCTCGAAAGACTGGCCCCGTGCTGTGTTCCCCGCACTGTTGAGCCAGTGTCCTGAGGTCGTCTGCCTGAGGGTCTGATCTACCTGGACCCATGAGTCATCTGTTGACTACTTGTTGCAGAAGACTCTGCTACCTGTCGCCGAGGGGTAGGTCTCGCTGCTGAAGAAGGCTCAGCAAGGAATCTCTCGAAGAGAAGATCTCACTCTAGTACTCCTGCCTGAGTCGGAATGTTGAGGGAGATCAGCGATTCCCTGATCTCATGCCTCAATCCCTGCTCAAATATCCGGGCCTAGAAGAATGGGTCCCGTACCATGTCGGTCGAGTAGCGTGAGAGATCGGTAAATCTTGCCGAGTACTGGGCGACTGTCAAGCTGCCCTGCCGCAGCTGAAGAAGCTCCTGGATGTGCACCACATGGAGGGTGGCCAAGACGAACTCTGAGCAGAAGAGGCCCTAAAGTCTCTCCAAAGGAGAGATGCCTCATCATGTACCTGGAGCATCAAGCTCCACCATCTTCCTGCTGCTGCGTGCAGTAGGCTCGCTGCGAGGATCACCATGAGGTTTTCTTGTGTCCTCACTAACCTGAAAACTCTCACCACTGCCTCCAGCCAGTCCTCGGCTGCATGGGGGTCCGTCTCCCTGCGGAACCCGGGCGATCGCTGGTGCTGGAACTCATGTAGTGCACTAAGGCGACGTGCATCGTCAGCGGCTGGGGATGGAATCATCGGTGGCTCTACGGCTAGTGCTACCACCAGTACCACTGCGGACAAAGGGCCCTGTATTGAGGCCTCGTCGGTCGGTGGGCTATCGTCACGCTCGACTCTCGGAACCCTAGCTGGCTGTTGTCGTGGGGTCATCCTGAAAAGAGAACAGGTGATCCACGGTCAGAACACTATACCTGGTGAGCTGATACAAAGTAATCACAAATAAAACATGAAACAAACAAGCAATCAATGTTTTCGTGCATTAAGTTAGCAATCAAAAGTAAGGGTCCTGGTGTACAGATACGTCGGCCGCCGCACCCACACTGGACTCCCTGGACTGATAACCACACCCAATATGCTAAACACTATTGCTTCACATAGAAAAAGAACAGAGTCCCATGTTCTGTGGTAGAACCAACCTCCCTCTGATACCAATTGTCACGACCCATCCTCGGGGCCCGTGCCGTGACTACCCCATGCCCGCCTTCCATAGGCCAGGGGCTGGCGACTAGCACCAAGGCGTAAATCCCGGTAAAGGGAAGGCATTGCATTTGTAAAGTAAACAAAAAACACCACAGAGTAAACAGGCAGAAGTAAACACTAAATAAAAACTGGTACAATAGTAAGTGTAGAAAGTAAGTGGGCCAGAATACAAACCCAAACTGAAAGTAAAGTACAAATCAAAAGGGAAAACATCAACAGAAAAGTAAATCCGCAATGTCGAGCCGTCCACTGGAAGTCCCACCTGAAGGGTCGGTACAGTTAGCCTCCACTACTCCTCGGTCCAGCCAACCGCTCCGAGTACATCCCGCCCAGTGGTCCACCTCCGGGTACCGTCCTACTCCACAAGCCTCAACCACGATCAGCGTTGTCTGTCATCTGCAACCCACACAACGTAGTGCGGGCATAGCCCGTGCAGGGGTGATTATAATCTACTCAGTAGGGACCACGAGACCCCTGAAGGTCACCCAGAATCCAAAAAGGATAACCCAGAAAGGAAAGATACAATCAGGAAGTAAAATCCGACTTTTCTTAGGTATGTGCCCATACATATAACTAAGTCATCAATTCTCATTCGGCTCCAACATCTGTGCCCAAGTACAACCCAGTCCACATAGGAAAGCAAAACGTCAATCTACACAGGATAGCTCAACACAATCCACATAGGAAATCAAAACAAGATTTCAGCTCACACAGGTATACTTCTTCAAAAGTTGATAGAGATGATCACTGATCCATCTAAGTCTTCGAACCCACAATGGATCGATAGGTACTAACCCCCGCAATGACCCACAAAGGATCGATAGGAAACTAACCTCCGCAATGACCCACACAGGATCGGACCCACACAGGATCTGTAGGCGCTAGCTCACACAGAACCGCTGAGCGCTGACCCCCACTGGATCGGACCCACACAGGATCGGTAGCACTGATCCACGTAGAATCGCTGAGTGTTGTAGTCGTCGCCATCGAATCCACTGAGGATCTCTGTACAGTCGTCGTCATCACAGTAGCAGTCGCGGCCAACTCGAGGGTTCCCGCACACAGCAAGCTCGTTCGGGAGGGTCTTCTCCATGAGTCGAGAGGCTGATACATCAACTGACACATAGTCTAGAGTTGATGTATCCAAAAGTTCCGTATCATCAATAGGAACTCAAAGTCGCAGACAGTGCATCGATCGGACGCCCGGTCTGAGAGTTATTGGATTTTTCGTCCCAGGGGCCCGGTTGGTGTTTTAAGGCAAAACCAACCCGACTGTACTCCAGCTTCGTCTAAACCTTAGGCGGAGTGAGACAAAAGATCCTTCTCACTTAGAGGAATCCAACAATGTCACCGGCACGTCAATCGGACGTCTGGAGCTTATGATATGAGCGTTTCCGCTCCGAGGACCCGGTTGGTTTCGTGTACGAACCAACTCGTCCGAACCCAAAGTATTACGAAACCTTAAGTTTAATATATCGAAACGAACGTCCTGATCCAAGGATCGCATCGCAACAGACGGTGCATCGATCGGAGGCCCGTAGCACATGTTATGGTCGTCCGATCGGAAAAGATTCGGTATTAAGGGGTTCGGGCCCGATCCGACCCGACCCAATACCTCCGGGGTCGACCCGAACCGGGTCCAGGTCCGGCCCGCTGGAGCGCGGCCAGGCCTGGCGGACTGGCCCGGCGGCCGAGCCATTTGGCAGGGGGGCGCCTTCCCCCCTAGTGTAACCGTGGCCCCCCATTAAATGGGGGCCGTTTTGTGCTGGTCGGCCGGGGGAATTAATTCCCCCGGTTTCCCTTTTGTCCGGCCGGCCCACACCGGCCAGCCAGTTCTACCAACAAGGACCGGCGACGGCTGGTCCTTCCTCCTTTGCCAACACCGGGGGCACGGAACCGACCGCGGCCTGGTTCGTTCGGCGCGGTGCGATGGCACCCCGCCCCTCCGCCGCGGCCCCACTCCGGCCGCGGTATCTTCTGTTCTCTTCGACGCAGCGTGACAACGTCGCGTCCCTGTTCAACTTCATGGCGCAGCGCGACGGTGCCGCGCATTAATTGTCATATGATCCCGCGTGGTGCGACGACACCATGCCATTCCGTTCCAACCATACTAGAAACAAAATCAATAATGGAGGAGGGTCGGCAGTGTTTGTACGGTCCAGCCCCCTCTCGTTAATCGATAACAACTGGTCGTAAATTCACGAAGGACGACAAAGTAGAATTCACGAATGAAAATAAATAAATAACCCCTATCTGATCATATCTATAATGGGGGTTCTCTGTGGAAAATGATGTCGTGAGGTGAGGCTCCGTAAGTTGACGGAGAACGCCCGAGAAGGAAGTGGTGTCTCTTTTTCGTTGACACGGGAAGAAGATCGGAATAGGGTGCATCGTCGATCTTCGAAAACAAACCTACTGCGAATAGGAGAAGAGACGGCACGTCGATCTCTTCTTACGGTGACGGCGTACTTCGTCGAAGTCTTGGTGTTCTTCGTGAAGAAGATGAAATGCCTAAGAGCTCTCTCCTCAATTGTCCATACACAACATCCAACCAAAATAAAATAAGGCTCACCCTTATTTTATTAACACATGCCACAATTCAAAAATTCAAAACATAAATTAATTAATTGAATTGGGTGTTGGCATACTTAAAGTGGAGAGGTAAAGTCACCCAATTAATGGGAAGTTAAAAAGTTATAAGAGTTACACAACTTAAGTGGGGGGTTAAGAGGAGTTAGGGAGTTAAGGGATTTGAAAAGGTGGGGGATCGTGTGGGCCCCACCTCACCTTTAATCCACTCAAGAAAAAATAACAAATAGTGGGTCCCACCCTAACTCCTACACTTAGGTTCTAACTCATGGAATGGGAAATAAAATTCTTAACGAAAATTTTATTTCACTAACACTTAAACCACAAAATTAAACAATTCATAACGAGCAAACACAACTCCAGAAAAGGCGTTCCTAAGAAATTACCGGTGCTACGGTTCCATCGGTGCCCTCGAAATTCTATTCCGAGCACCAGTTCAAAAGATATGAATTCCCGCTCATTCGTTCACTGAACGTACCCGAGCTAAACTTCGGATAGAAATTTCGGGCACACCGGGCCTCAGAATCATGTGCCGTCTGAAACTGCATTCTTGTAAAAACACAAGGAAAATTAAGAAAAAATTTCCCTTGAATTTTACGGGTCATTAAAAATTATAAAGTTAATTTTATTATATTATATACATATATATATACATATATTCCATTTTATTTATTTCATCCAATGCAACTGTAAAAGTGAAAATATTTTTTCATACATACGTACAGCTTACCGTCTCTATGAACGGTGCATTCCATTTCATAATTATATGTTCTATATATTATTATAATAAATATATATAGAAACTTCATGATATTTATATCATTTATTACATTATTTATTCATTATATAAGTATAAGGACCAACAATACAACAAATTAAGACACATGCGAAGACCAAAGTAATTATAATCCGAAGTGAAACTTTAATATATTATGGTTAACAAGAGGGTCATATAAGGTCGTATTCAAACCATATATGTTATTAGATATAATAATATAGTTTTTAAAAATTTTTATAATAAATTTATATTTATTTTATAGGTTGTTTGAATTATTATGACCAGAGCTAAGACAAAAGGAAACATGATTTCATTTCAGTTGTTATTTCCATGAGATATATGCTATGTTTTCCACTCTATACTTTTGTGTGGTGTTTCAAATGAACATGATTATATTCTACATATATCATTCTAAACATATGGGTATTCAAATATTAAATTTATCATATTTCATTTATGGGGTTTATCTTAAAAAATTTACCAAATCAGAGAAATTGTTTTGCCACAATTTGTCTTCTTTGAGACTCATGTTTTCCAATGCACATAAATTCTTTTTTAAGCTATATATAATTCCATTTAACTTGTTATACCATGAATAAACTTATTTTGAATGATAATTTATGCTTTATTTAATTTCATTTTCTTACATGGAGAGTATAATCCCATGTTATATTTTTATAAGTGTTTATTTAGACAATCTTATAAATTTTAAAGTTTTTTTGTGTTTATGATACTTTTGATGAAATTTTATGATCTATATTTCAGAAAAATTAATTAATTTTAATATAATATAGTTATTATTGGATTATTAATATATTGGTACTATTTCTTCTACTCTTTGGTAGATAAGATAGTTAAGAATATGTTCTTATGAAAACCTAACATTACCCTCTTTTCGGTCAGATATTTATGTTCCTTTAAAATCAAATTTTTCAAAAAAGGGTTTCCAAGATTTTTATATTATTTTCCACTGACAACTAAAATAATTTTTTACCCTTTTAAAAAAAAATCAATTGTATCATTATACCACTTTCCAAAATAGCCATTTTTTTATCTTTTTTCTGTTAAAAGTGAATGTTTCTTTTACATCTTACTGCATGTATAGATTTACCCATCTTCATTTCATTGAATATTCAATTGAAAAATTAACAGGATAATTTTATGATTTTTTTAAATATTAATTTCAAGGGAATTGTTTTCAAATTGTTTTCAACAGTATTTTATAAATTTTCAAGGAAAATTATATTGAAATTTTTTTCATGAATTATTTATATGTATTCAAATTATTTTTCAATGAAATGGTTTTCAAAACAAATTTCACAATAATTTCACATATTCTCATATATAATATCATTTCAAAAAAATTTATGATTTCTTTATATGTTTTCATAGTTGTTTCAAATAAAAGGTTTCTTAAAATGAATTTTAAGATTATTATATATGTTTTCTAAGAAAAAAGATTTCAAAATGATTTCTAGTCTTCATTATATTTTTTCAAGGTATTTTATGTGAAAATAATTTTCAAATTTTTATTTGTATTAAAAATCCATTTTAAAAGAAGATTGGATATTTTAGTCAACAACGGTTTTTGATTTTTAAAAAATATATTCCATCTAATATGAAATCTATTGATGTTACTCATTCCCATATAATAAATTTTCTAATATTAAATTCATATTCTTTATATAAATCTGTAATTTTATTTGTCATGGTATTTATGATGCCTGTTTATCTTTCACTAGTTATAATTTTTTGAAATATGCTTCAATTTTATTGGTTATTCACTAGATGAAATAATTATGAACCCTATCTTTTTTCACAGGTTATTATGTGACTGAATTTTTATAATACCTGTTTCAATTTATGGGTATTGATATGATTATTTATGATCTTTTGGAACATATATGTATTATTTCAATACGAGATGGGTGGTACCTATATATCCGTCCAATGCATTGGGTAAATATTTAAATCTAATGATATGGACATGGATATAAATAGAAATGATAATGATTCAATATTACAGGACTTGAACAAGAAATAAACTCAATTTTGTATTATAGGGATTAAATTAAAAATGAACTATGTTCATTATTATAGGGTTCGAATGAGGTGTGAACTCAGTAAAGTAATACAGTGTTAGAATGAGGTGTCAACCAGGTTATGTAATGGAATTTTTTCACTCTGGAGGTCTCGTAAGGAATGACATGACTACTGTGGAAATCATTATATATTCTTTTCTTTCTACTAAAATTTCAAGTTTTAATCATATGTTATGGTATCATGGGTTATGTTCTTTATTTTCTTATGATTCATGTCTTGTGAACTTCCAATAATTATTATGATCTCTAATATCTAGGGTAAATTCTATGAATTTTATGCTCAAGTTATATACTATTTTTTCATTTTATTATTATGCCTTTCTTTTATGTACCCGTATTGAGCAACTAAGCTCACCCATTTCTTAGGTTTCCTTTCCCAAAGTTTTGACAAAAGGCGTTTGGGATAATTACTAAATATAATAGTCTTTATGTGAGATATAAAATATCTTTCACTATTATAGAATATTTTAATTCCATGTTTCAAAAGAAACTAATATTTTATGGTCCTCAGTCATGTGATATTATAATGCAAAAAATAATAATCTAAAATGGTGTAATATCCATATATGTCAAGCATGGGTCTTTATAGTAGACACCAACTCAAGGATATATATCAATGGGTATTTTTAATTGGTATCAGAGGAAGTTTAGTAGAATACTTGGGAACATGATTTAGAAAAACATTGATTAGATAACAAAACCAC
Source organism: Viscum album (assembly GCA_963277665.1). Classification (NCBI taxonomy): domain Eukaryota; kingdom Viridiplantae; phylum Streptophyta; class Magnoliopsida; order Santalales; family Viscaceae; genus Viscum; species Viscum album. Next base: position 979,293,001 of record OY728137.1, read on the forward strand.
AATGTAGAGATTGAGGATATGTATAGAAGAAAAACCTAGACTTTTTTGTAAAATAGAGATTGTGGGGGTCTTCCAAGAAATAAATCTATGTATTGATACTATAAGTGGACATGGTCCTAAAAAAGATATACCTAGGAGAAGAAAGGCCAAAAAAGTGTGTTGAGACATACTCGGTGTAACCTGGTACATTAGAACGGGCCTTACATCACGCCTATTATGACACTCCAAAGGGATATGTCTATGATAATTCAGATTATCATTACAATAAATTTTGATGGATTTTAATAGGAAATGATAATGAATGAACTATGTAATACCTAAGGTTATTTAGATTGGTGATATGGTTAAAGGATTTAGAAATCCATCTAATGATATTATGAATAAATCATATAATAAATAAGGAATTATGTGGTAATAAATTGATGAAAATTTTATGTATTAGTATTATATTAAAACTCTTAGTTAAAGCACTATTTATTTATAAACCTAATTTCATGTATTTTCATAAAATTTTTATTGGAAGATATATTAATTTAGTTCTAGAAAAAGAAATCCTATATATTGGTTGATAACCAATTAATATTGGAAAGGTTGTTATTCTTGAATCTATGACTAAAGAATGATAAGGGTTTCTCGTTAACCACTAACAAATGCAATGTCTTGGTTAATATGATTTTTTTAGTTAATAAAATTAAAAATTAAATATTAATGATGAACCTATAGTGTTTCATTTTAGGTATAGAGAATGATGTACTAACTATATTGAGTTTTTATAATATATAAACACACATAGTAATACTTTTCACTCATTTATAGTCCTTAAAATCCATTAAATGATTTTTTCAGTACTTCATGAATCAAATTAAAATTTTAAATTAATTGGAAACTGATTTAAGAACAACAATAGAATTAAATTCTCATTACATAAATATATCATGTAAGTGTATTTATACATAGGCAGTAAAATAACTACCAAACATAATGATAAATGGTTTAGAGTAATATATTTTCCAAATAATGTAATTTGTGTTCAACCCATGTCATCAATTTCATCACACAGTTCTATATTTGAGGCCCTAAAAATTCAATTGAATATTCACATGTTTAAGGATGATGACCTCAATGAATCTCTATAATTATTTATTCAATTCCTCCAGGTATGTATCTTTACATTCCTGTAATTTTCTCATACAATGATATATAGTTATATGTCAGTCCATGTGACCTTTATACTTCCCATTCTCTCATTTATAGAGGATGTGTTATGAACCCTTCTCACGAAGTTGTGTTTAAAAATATGAAATATTAAGAAATATATTAACAAGATCTAGTTTATATTTTCAATATGTAATTTGAAAAATATGGGGAGAATATAACACCCTGATATTTGTTAGTAAGAACCATGTTTTCGATAGTGTGTATGAAATGCGACACCAAGCATATAAGGGAATATAATATCCAAATACAATGTAACATATGTATAATTTGAAATGAATTATAAAATATTATATATATATAAATGATTGAAACACTGAGTTTTGATGTGTTAGATGGAATAATGACCCTCTTTGATGGCTTCTGTTACACATATGACTGAGTTTTGTTGAACGATAATATATTTTGAAAATATAATTAGATGTGAACTAGATATTAAATTAGTATATATGAAAATTAATAAATAACTTTTTAAATTTATGGTTTAAATAAGTGTAAATGAAATAATTAGTTAAAAATTAATTATAAAGGAATATAATAACCACTTGAATATTAAAATAATATTTTTAAAGAAAACTGTTTCTCTACTCACAAAATCGTTTGATCCTAATAAATTAAATTCATTATAATTAACGAGTCATATTATTTTGACATATATATGTTATTAAATAAATCTTTTTTTTATTAATCCAATAGATTCAATAGACATAAGATAAGAAAATTCTCAATATTACACATAAAAACCTATATTTTTATTAATACATTTTTACCCCTTTTAATGGATAATATTTTTTAATTGTAATTTTTGAAAATTATATAGGTTATATATGTCCAAATAAACGTACTATTTTAATTTTATACATAAAAATAATGTTAGGGTAAATTGTTTTTGTTTTTATATGAAATTTCATTTTTTAATGATTATTGAAAGATACTAAATTTTCATTAAAAACAACATTATCATACTATTCATTTAGAAAAAAAAATTATAAATTTAATTGGTTTTAAAGTTTAACTATGTCATATTATTATCAATTAATCCAATTTAGGTCATTGGAGTTAGTTACAATTTTTAATTGACTATAAAAACAAATAAATCTTTTGATCTATTTTACTTCAAAAACCTACATTGTCATCTAGTCTATGAGATTAACATTAAATTAATTTCTATCTCTTTAGTGATTGGAATTTGTAAAATTGAATTAAAATTTTTAAATTATAATAATTTATAATTTTTAGTAAGGTCAATTTATTTTTTAACAGAAATTTTAGTGACATTATTAAAAATTACAAACACTTTTTAACAAAAAATTAAGCTTAATAAAGGAAAAAACCATTATGGGACCAATTGATCTAGAAATATGCCAAAAAACAATTAGATGGATATATTTAACAAATTAACCTTAAATTATTGAGTTTTCTTTATTTTCTTTGACTTTTTTTAAATGTGGGTATACTGAAGTTGTTTTAAAAAAATTCCATGTCAGTCATTTTCCTCCCATATAAAAGGCCTCTTCTCCTCCCACTTCCACACACATCTCAAGGCACATTGGATGAACCAATATATATTCAAAAATATCCTCAAAATCCTTCCCCTAAATATATAATCCCATCCTTGTTCATAAATCAATCCATGAAATATTTTTGGTACAAAGAAAAACAAGATACTCTATTAAGAGGTAACATCATTCCTTAAGCTCTACATTTTCCTTTACATTATCTAACCAATAAACTCTTAAAATTACATAATCATATATAATACATTTATACTCAACATACCATAATTTTTTTATACAATTTTTTTCTAACTAAAATCACATGCACATCAACTTAATGGTTAGAGACATACTATTTATCTATACAATGAACTACCACCTTAGAGAACGATGATTTTTTGGTTTTTTCCATTACCACCATTCATTTATTGTAATTATGATAGAAACAACATGTATAGCTTTCATATATATTATTTATTATGTATTTATGATTTTTTAATTCTTTTATAACACATACCATTATTCTTTTCATTTATTTCAAAAATTATAAAATCATTTGTGTAAGTGTGTGCTACATCCCCGAAAAGAAATGTGATTCATTCACATAATACACGGAATGTGTCAAATAATTGTTTTAATTTTACAAATTTGAAATAAAATATTTATATTATATTCATGAAATAATTACCCATATGGAAATATAATATGTATATATCTATATTATATTCTATATTACCCTTTCACACGGATTATGATAACATTGTTCGTGGACTTGTGGGCTACCGCCTACTAGACACAATGTTATTCCATTTACATCAAAATAAATAAATATATAATTATATATGACTAAATTGAATAGTATCAAAAATATAATGATCATTATGGAGATATATAGTATTTCTTATTTTATTCCCATAACTATCATTGAAAAATAGGAATGTTACTCATGCGTACATACACCCTACAGTCTCCATGAGGGTAACATTGGTTCATTTTTCATAAAAAAATTAATGATTTCATTTAAAAGTATAATAGATGTATTAATATAAAATGTATTCCTAATTATTATTCTATGGTTGTTACAGAATGACCCCATTTACCGTAGTTTACCTACAAATGTTGTTCTCGACACATAAATCCATTTTGGTTAAAACACATCACATAAACCTAATTATTTATGTAATTCTAGAGAAAATATTAATAAGTGAAATTAAAGTTATGACATAAAGTAAAACAGTTCCAAATCCTGTATATATTTATCATAAGTTTAATATATATGAATAAAATGTAATTTCACCCAAAAGAAAATGTGATGTAACCGATTTTCATATAACATTTTACATCCGTGAGATGAATGTCATATTCCACACTTACTTATTTTTTGTGGTGTATCTACTTACCCTATTATTATATTTTATCATTAATCCCTTTTTCTTTAATGGTATCTTAATCATTAATTTAATGTTATCCCTTTTTGATAATTACGATTTAGAATTTTTGAATTTTTTATTGGACACTTTAGATTTTTTAAACATTATTTTCCCCAATAATATATTTAGTGATATATAATTAGGATTTCCATTGATGGAAATTATATACACATTTTTTTCAAAGATAAACTTCAATTTTTCATCCTCTAGTAATTCATGACCATTTTAAAGTATCGATACAATTTTTTATACTCTTTGGTAAAAAAAATTTAGAAAATATTTTTAGAAAATCTAACGTTATTTCATTTTTTAGTCAGAGAAACTATTTTCTATAAAAACCATGATTAATTAAACAAATCATATTTTCTAATAATTATTTGAAAAATAATTTTTTTTACTTTTGCATTTTACCAATGTTTTCAAAGGAATATTTTTGTCCCTTTATAAACAGGTCATTTTTCTAACATTTAATAGTGAAAAAAGGAATTTTCTTTTTACCTCTTATGGCATGTACAGTTTTACCCACCCTCATTCCTTCAAATCATAAATTGAATGTTTAAATGATTATTTTTTAAATATAATGTTGTAAAATTGTTTTTCAAAGAAAAGGGTTTTCGAAACAAAATGATATTTTCATTAATAATGGTTTGTCTTCAAAAATATTTTTATAATATCAATATTAATCAATTAAATAAACCCTCTATTTTTACTCCACATGGGTTATGTTTTATTGATACCATGCTTATTCTTCCTCTTGATGGTTCCATATTGAATTTCCGTGGATTGTATTGAGATTCACTTCCTTGATTCCATGTAGTGTCTTTAAATACTTAGTTTACATGGATTTTTTAAAATTCAATTTCACTTAATTATCCATATTATTTATCAAGGATATAACTATTACCAAAATCAAATCCATTTACATATAGAATTTACTTTCACTGTTATATGATAATTTTTGGGAAATATTTATAAATTTGTATAATTTATTCATCATGGATATTTGGAATGGAGTGTTATTTATCTATATTAATTGATATTAGGAATGATTTGGAATTAAATAGAAGGGCGTGGCATAGAAATTATATAGCCCTTTGATGTATTGATAGATCCTCATGAAGAAAACTAGCTACACAAATTAAATGGGTTTCTATCTGTAGTTTTAAACTCTCTTGTGAAAGCCCTTGACTGTATAGATTTTTATATTCCTTAGACATGATGTCCATTAATTATGAATTTAATATATTTAGTTTCAGTTATTATTAATCAATGAGATTTTTTATCAACATATCTATGAATACATTTAATTTGAAGTTATTTAGATTCTGTGTGTGTTAGTTTATTACTTTTTCATGTTATTTTTTAATTATCTAATTTTATTAATGGAATATATTTCTAGTTTTTACCTTTCCATATTTTTTATTCACATGCATCTCTATTTCATGATTACATGGTATCTGTGATTAGTAAATTATAATTCCAAAATTATTACTCTCATTGATTTATTATTTCTTATGTTTTATTTTTTCCTTAATAATCATTTTATCTTCCCCATGTAATTTTTCATTTCATTGGAATCCAATAAAAATACTATGAAAGATATTTAGATATTTACTATAGGGATTATAGTTATTCTCTGAGTAATATATTTATAAATATGGGAGTAATTATGTTGTATTTAGTGTATTTGTTTGTAATAAAAGAGACATTTTAGTATCTAGTTTACCAAGGCTACTAAACTCACTATTATTTGGGATTTTATTCCTTTTAATTAAACCAATGTTATAGATAACAGATACCAGATCTGGGTTATCAAGGTTTGGTTCACTATATACTACTTTAAAAAAATTGTACCATTGTATTAAAAGTCACCATATGATTCACCATTCATTGTATGTATACATGAATAGAATATATAATTACACCAACATATATTATATTTTAGAATCTGAAGACACTATTTAATTTGACTACAAATATCATTGGCTCATTATTGAGTTCAAAGGGATCACTAAGAACTCATAGTATTCATACACTCTTTGAAACGTAGTATTGGGAATATCTTCTTTATCAACCATTAACAGTTGAAATCCTTGCCGAAATTCCACCTTTGAGAAATCATAAGACCCTCATAGTTGATTGAACATGTCTTCTATACATGGAAGTGGATACTTTTTCATTATCGTCTTTTTTTTGTCATGATATCCAATATATAGACACATTGACCCAATAATGTATTTGATGATGATGTTTAGTAAACCCCAGTGTAAAGGAATCTGGTGAACAAGAACATTTTTCCATTTTTACTTTTTTATTACATGTTTAGGTATTCCATAACAATATTGGACATTACGTATAAAATAGTGGACATGTGTATTAGTCTAGGAATATGTTCATTTTAGACCACAATATTGTGGTCTAAATGAAGGATAATATACTCTTCAGGGACTAAATTGGGATTGTCCCTCACAACGGGATTATAATATAGAATTATTATCATATTAAATTCAATTATCTAGGATATATATTCGTTATTATTATGAAATAATAACAAAACGTGATATATTTATTCCCAAGGATATTCCTTCTCCTCTATACATTGAATAAAAGAGAGGAATAATCCGAATGTTATGTGTAATATCTCCATTTCATTAGTTAATATTTTTATTATATAAGTAAAATATATTAATTCCAAATGTATCACCAATCTGTACAAAAAGGAGTTTGAAATGATCTCATTAGTTATTTGGACCAAAAAATTGATCGTGGATGAGATGTATAGTTGGTATTTCATAGTATATTTGTTTTTTATTCTGAAATATAGTTGCACCTGAGCATTATCCCAGTTGGTGTGGTCTCTCTATGTGAATCCATGAGACCTAGGTCCAAAACCAGGAAGAGGCATAATTTCGGGGGGGGGGGTACTGTAGCAGGTACTCCAGCAGTTATTGTAGCAGGCACTGTAGCAGTTATGGTTCGGTACTATAGCATCCAGAACTATTCACCTTGGACAACATATTTGGTCTTGGAGTCCATAAGGCCTTCAGGCCTCTCAAGGCCTGCGGGTCAGTACTGCTTTCATGACACCTCATGGCCTTTATTCCACCTCAAGGCCCTCAGGGCCATCTGATTTATAGTTGCACAGACAGATTAAACAAGGAACCACTCCAGAGGAGGAAAGAGTAGGGTACATCCACTGGATTAGGGCTAAAAAGACTTTGGAAGAATGAGAGGGTATGTCATTTTCCATTGGTACCGTGACTGTTTACCACTGCGCATGGACATGATAAACGAACAGTCATGTAATAGTGGAGAGCTAACCACAATGTAGATTCTAGGGATGAGAAGTTTCAAGAAGTCATAGTCTGTATGATTTTCTTTAGTCCTATAGGTTATGTAATGTCTCCAAGCCTACAAGCAATGTAATTACTAAGCCTACGGTCCTTGAAGGGTTCCCCCTTATCCCTTGAAAGGGGGGTCATCAGAAAATCAATAAAAAAGAATGCCTTTAGGCCATTCAGTCTAAAATATAGCTCATAGATTATTTTTCGTGGTTGTGTTTGAATATTTCTAGAAAACATGAATGATATGAATGAATGTGTATAAAAACATATCATATGTTTACTATTTTAAATGAATAACTTGTGTACCTATAAGCGCATCATTATTTGGATTCACGTTATATGTATTTTTTACATACACACTTCCATGCTATATAGTAAATTGAGGTTGTTTTTGTTCATTTTATATATCCATCCATGTAATAACATATTTTATTTCATAATTTCTTTATTTGTTGTTATTAAAAAAATTTCTCATCATAACGGTTGATTTAAAATATATTTTTTTCTTTCATGTTTTTGGGTTTCTTCATCACTCTATGATATTTACTAGTATGATCCCCCTATTTTACACACATTAAACATCTACATGTCCCCTTTAAAGTGTTTTTAGGATTCCCCTTTTCACACTTTTGACTCATGGGTAGTGGTTTTTCATTCCACCAAGGTATTTATCCACTGATCAACACAAATATTACTACTATTTACACATTTTGTCTCCATGCCAAGTAGAAGAGTCAAAGTTTCCAATATTTATCTCAACCTTGATTAAATATTGAAAATTTCATCACAATAATTGAATATTAGAAAAGATAATAATATTCATTGGAAATTCATTTACCTAATAATTGTATATTTTTCCTTACGTTTTTATTTTGATGAGAATGCTTAAGTTTTGTCAATAAAAACTTGTAATGTTTTCCTTATATGAACCAATAGATTCATATCCATTTCACATTAGACTAGTGAATCCCTTCCCCATCATAAAATATAAAATTAGGGAACATAATACATTATAAAATATTATATTGAATCATTCCCATTTCATTGAACTAATTAGATCATTTGACATCATTTTCTTGATTAGTTTATACAATGGATCATCATCCCCCTAAAAAGAATTATTGCCTAAATGACATTATCATATTGGGAGATTGGGATATAGGGAATATATTCTCAATATAGATAATATGTTTTTCATTTTTTGGTGAATAGAATATCCAATAATTTAGGATGCATTTTTCACATAAAAAACTCAACCACAAGATTATTTTTTTAAAGGGAAAGGTTGTTCCATATGATTCATGTAATTATTTATAAGAATATTTAATTTAGAAAATATATTCAATATGATTCAAGCTAAAATATCATTAAGGATAGACATATCAAAAAGTGAAATCATTATATTACCTTTAATTTTTGGTATTGGAATCGTTCCTCAAATTAACTCCATTAACAAAATTAAAATAAAGTCATATAATACTCAATAAAAAAAGGTGAATTATGATCAAATCTAGAATAACTTATAAATTTAATGAATATAATAAATTATGAGTCCCCAGGTTTCAATATGGGTTATCCATGTAATATATTATTTCTTGTTTTTCAAGAATAGAAATATAATAATGTCAATTGTAATTATTTATTATGTTTTTTTAATTCTCCAATTCATATATTATATTATTGTCACACATGTTTTATAGTGAGGTGTCAATGTCTTCAACTAGGTAAAAAATAAGTTTATAGCCAATTATATATATATATTTTATTACCACCAGTTATAACTGTGATTGATCCATATCCACTTATAGAATCAAGATATGAATGTAAATTCTTTAAAACCACTCACTATATACATAATCAATATTATATTATTTTTTCTTATATGTATTCTAATTGACATATTTTGAAAAAATTGTATTTTATTCATAATAAACATAAATAACAAGGCCATTCTCTAATATAAACTGTAGATACTCATGAATGTCTCACTTAGTATTTAATTTATTTAATCATAATAAACCAATAAACACATTCCAATGATTATAAGTGCTACTATCATTGTATTTTGATCTTTATAATACATCAAAACAAGAAAAAAACAAAACATGATTATCTTACTCTCATTAAAGATATCCTAAATCAATTTTAAATCATAAAAATACATATAATAATGCGAAGAATACATTAAATAAATGGTTGATACACAAATCCTAGGAAGGGATTAAACATAATTTGTGATTCATAACATATGAGTCAAATGACATAACATCATATCATAAAATAGAACAATAAATATTAATTACAAGGTAAAAACATATAAAATATTCTATCATAAGGTCATGGAATCATAGGAACATGGATTAACTATAGAACATGCCATAATCATATTTCAAGCCTAAATACCAAGAAAATTTAAAATAATTAAAAGAGTCTAGTAATGGATTATGTTTACTCCTTATTAAAATAGAGAAAGTATCATGAGTTAAAAAAATTAACAAAGGAATTAATGTTCTATTTGGACTCACCCATTATAACAAGTACATGTTTATGTTTTCTATAAAAATAAATAAATTATAACACATAAACATAAGAATTACCCTTGGAAAGAAATGTGTTTCATAATATTGCATCATATATTAAAAAAATGATATTTAATAAATATTACATTTATAATAATGAATTAAATATTTAGTACATTCATATATAAGTACATAATAATAACACATAATACAATGCATCTATTTTAAAAAACATAATGATACATTTTAATGAAATGGCTATAGAGATAAACTTTCCAACCCGTGTATAAAGGAATTAGATAAAAAATTAAGAAATAATATGTTTGATATTTTTCATGAAATTATTGGCATGACATAATATATTTAACTAAAATATTCCTTTATTTTATCAAATCATTATTGAGAACAAAAATTATTAAAGAGAGTAACAAAAAATGACAACAAGATGGATAATTTTCCCTAAATCTTGTATGGTTTTAACGATGTTTTTCTGAAATGACCTTTAGAAATATATTAACCATAAAATGAAAGATATAAAAGATAACTATATATTAATCAAACATATATTTACAATTTTGAAATATTACATAACATGTAAGAGAGATGGAATGTGAGTTATAGAGACAAGGGTCATAACCTAATGAAAATTAGTGGTTCAGAGGGGTCACTTAACTTATGTTCCAAAATCATTATTCCCATGATCCTTATGTTCTATGTAATAAAATTTTATTCGTTAATTAGAAAATTCAGAAACATTCCCACATATATTTTTTATTATATTTTTATTATGTGCATTTATAACCATTTTAAGGGGACATAATGTGTAATTTTACTTTTCAAAGGGTGTTAATTTTGTGGTTCCATGGTCATATCGCTATTTCATAATTAATTATATTATTCTCAACTGTAAATACCCAAATTGATTTGAAATTAAATTATAGTTATGAACTTACCAATATTTTATTCATTCCAAATACCTTTTTTTCTTCTATCATATTAAATATTCAACTAGTATAAATGATAATGTTACGAGGTTATTTTATTAATTTAATTTTACCAAACATGGAAAACTATTTCGTTTATTTTAATATTATATATATATATTTCTTTTGAAACATGACATTATTTGAAATATTTTTTTGTTCTTATTTGATAAAAAAATTATTTTTTTCCAGACCTTGATTACAAGTATTGATATTGAAAACTCATCATCCATGGTTGTATTAAACTAATATAACATGGAATATAATATGATTTTTTATCTACATGAGTTATGAAGATAATGTGTGACATATATTAAATTATCACTACAACATGATATTATATATATGATACTATAAATAATTGTCAATTATTTGAAAACTAAGTGAATAGAAGGTACAAGAATAAAAGGATTTTAAATAGGTAGTCTGATAATACAACATGTTGAATGTCATCTCTATGAAATATTAATTAATGAAACTTGATGTTATTATTTTGGTTATAAGCACAAATAAGTTATGAGGGTGAGATAATTATTAAGATAAATAGGAAATGGTTTTGAAATATACAATGGTTTGAAGTTGGTTGGAGAATGGGTTATGAGGGGTTATACTAATAACTAGAGGTGACAGTTCATTTTGAATTTTATAAAAATAAGTAAATTCATCTAGCTTAAGTCTACAAATACTAATGATTATTGTGAAAAAAATAAACTAAATTGAGAATTTTATAATTATATAATTTATTCTTATAATATCTTTAAATAAATAAATGAAAATTTTAACATATAATTATATATATAGTACATTACATAATTTCACAATTTTTTTAAAAAAAATCAGCTATTTCAAATATAAAAAGATAAACCCTATTAATTTTATGATACTAAGATTAAATAAATAAAAATAATATGAAACTAATTTTTTCATTATGGTAAAATGACTATTTAGAAAAAATAATCATTTAGTTTTACAATACATATTTTTATAATGTAAAAAATTTATGGATCCTTTGTAAATTGATTATTTTATCCTAAAATTTTATTATCAACCTAATATTAAATTATATTAAATTATAAATCCATTTTATAAGAGGGTGGAGAAAGTGGAGAAAGATGATGATCCCAAATCTAGTAACTTGTATGATCAAATTAATATTCAAGTCTCAAATCCCTTTAATATTTATCTAGTTATTGATCATGTCATCCAAAAAGAGATATTTATTATTGTGCAATGGGATAATAAAATTAGGTGGTGTGTTGCCCCATGGATAGTCCGCGAATGAAGAATAATTGTTTGAAGGTGATCAAAAAATATTTCAATCTATGTTTCTTATTTTTCATCACCTAATAGGGTTATCAATAAGGGGAGTATTTATAATGTATCATCTAACCAGAATGTGGTTGAAAAAAGATTGAATTTGTTCAAGTTCATAATTAGCGCACACATTACCATCCAGAAAGGGGATCATCCTAGAAAATATTTTGATCTCGCCCAACGTATCATGATTTTTTTGGGATTTTAAGATTATAGAATTAAGAAAATTGTATATGGTATTACGATGTTGTCTTTCCCTTAGATGATTGTAAAGGGAGTGATTTATGACTTGGCTTAGTTTCCAAAAAACATGTTATTTTGATAATATAATAATGGGATCATATCACTGATTCCGTGAATGTTGGTAATTCTTATGAATATATATACATATGAATTTTCTGGTATAATTTGTCTAATTGGGAACCTCTAATTCTCTAGGATATTGCAACCTCAGTTGTCAATCTGATCAGAATGGATAAGGAGACTCAAAATCCATGGTGTGGATATTTTTTTAGGATTATTATAGAGTTAGATCTAGATTCTACATTAGAAAAAGAGTTATTTCGAATGAACTTTGATGATATTATGAATATTGAATTTAAATATAAATGTAAACAATAATTCGATCATAATTGTTGATTTCTGGATATTTAAATTATGAAAGTAACATGGTTTTGTTATGTTCTTTTTAATATATTAAGAGACTTGTGAAGGTTAATTTTAGGGAGAATAAATGGAAACTAACTCATAATGTTCATAATAGCCCACCATATTTTAGGACCTCCAGGTATGGCAGTGGTGTTAATATCATTTAGGTTATGCATGATAAAATAAATTATAGATAATGGATTAGTGCACCTATTATCCTTGATCTGATACTAGTTCTAATGATTTTACAACGGAGAAGTTTGATGTTTGTGTCCTAATTGTTATATTGGTTTGGTGGGATTATCACAATAGTGGATTATTTCTTATAGTTTTTATTTATTAATTAGAAATTACCCCTTTCTGAACATGAGGATGGTATGTCGATGTCTACTATACCACCACAAGGTTTTGGCTTGCCCAGTGATACTATTACAATGGTGTATCCAAATACAGTAGGACCCTAGGAGTGTTATAATGATCATTCAAAAATGAAGGATCCTTTGATTATTTTTTGTGACACTCATATGAACCTGAAAGAATTATTCATTTCAACCATACCTCAAAGGCTGAAAAAAGAGGGAAAATATTGACATTCACTCTAAAATTGTATATTCTCTCAATTAGTTTACACTAATTTATATTAATTCATGATATGATTCTATTATGTAATTTATAGAAGGGAATCCTACCACTGATGACCCTCCATTCACAAGAATTATTATAGACTCTTAAACTCATTCAAAAACTAAATTGCTTCCAGAAGTTGGACCTCAAGGTCATCTGAAAAAATAATAATGTAAGGGAGATGTTAGAATAGGATGTATTCAAAAATGAAAAAAATTATCAATGGAAAAAAGAAGATAAATATTGAATTTCTTTTGCATTAAGGGCTTCAAAGAGTGAAAAATATTTCAAAAGATTAATTTATTGTATTATATATATCTGAGTATGGGGAATTACCCCACAGTCATAGACCTTTGGTGTTTTATTATATACTATAATCCCCATTTAATTGTGCTTGAAAATTCAAAAATGATGTTAGGCAGGTGGATCTCTTTTAATTGGTCAATACTTGTGTATAGATATTTCTCTCAAATTTCTCATATTTTGAGACAAGTTATTTAATGATCCTCAAGAATGAAAATTTTAATATTTACTATTATGATAGAGGGCCCCAATTCATTATAGTGACCCATTGTTCACATGGATTTAATCTTTCTCTTTCATTTGATTATGCCCCTATATCATATATCAATATAGGAGAGTTATGGATGGATCTTAGTTTGATGTCTTATATTATGAGTTACAAGTGGATTCTCATCGGGGAATTCAAAACTATCTTGTGACATGAGGGTAAAACTAGATACATTTTTCATATATTAGTATCTCATGAGTTCACAATGTGAACTGATCTATGAGTCTTTCTTGAGGTCACAATTAATGGGAGTGACATAACAGTAAACATGATCATTATTAATGTAAGAGAGGCTAGTAAACTTGATAGATATCTAATGTGAGGTAATAATGAATGTAGTTCTAATATTGTCTCTAGTTTTTTTCTCTTATATAAATTACTAGGATCAAAAATCATTTGATTATTAAGGTCAATATACATATTTCATGGGGACCCCATCCATTTTATAATTAATAACTATTGTCTAGTTATCCATAGATGTAGGGAAATTATATAGGAGGATTTTGAAATAGTTTATCATAGAATTCCTCCTCATTTCATGACATGAACATTTATTTCCATCAATGGAAACATAAAAGGATGTTGTAAAAAATAATTTTCTAGACATCATTATGATATCAATGCTGATGAGAATATACTTATCATATTCCAAATTACTAACAAAACCCATCATATTCTTTCAAGTGATTAATTAAATTCCCCTTCAATGTTGCATGATCTAATGACAATGAAGGAATGGCTAACTAGATGTCAATTAAGTTTTTTATGTTTTCAAATTCATCATAGGAACACAAATATTTTATAGATAATGCATATGGAAAAAAGAAACATGGTGGGTGCAATGCACTCTACAACAAATATTATTTATTTACATCAAAAAATGAATTCTTCGGTGTTGTGTGTAGTAACCTTAAAAACAAATATTCTAATGATTGTTCTGATAGAACACACAATATTATTTATAACATCCCATATTTTAGTTGATATCATGATAATCAGTGCCTCAACTCAATTTCTTTTATAAACGAGGTTTGAACATCTATTATTTCACATATAATTTCAAGTGGGGTGGGTCTTGAGGGGTTTAATAATTATTTATTCATGTTTTATTGGGACATTATGCAAAATCATGTTGTGAATTAAGTTAAGGAGTTCTTCACCCATGCTGACATGCCTTAAGGGATACACTCTTACATCATCACTCTTATTCTCCAAAAGAATAAGGTCATAGATGTCAAGGATTTTATACCAATTACAATTGTAGATGAACTTCGTAAAATCGTTAGCGAACTTATTTTCATTAGTTTTAGGATGGTGTTAAAGGTTACCATTATAGTGATTCAATTTGGGTTTTCCCTAGATGGGACATTAAATATTGTCTCTTTCTTTCTTATGAGAGTGTTAATTTCAGGAAGGATAAGACTATGTATATAAATATTTTTTAAGATTAATATATCAAAATCCATGAAACAGTATCAAAAGGTTTTTAATTTTTTCCATTCATAAATATTTTTATTTTTACATGGATTTTATTAGGATGATAAAAATTATTGCATGTTATGTGAGTCTCTCCATCAACATTAATAGATCCCATATATGTTTCTTCTAATGCACCAGGGGAGTTAGGTAATGTGATCCATTTTTAAGAAATCTTTTATCCTTGGATTAAGACTATTTTAGTAGATGTATGAATGAGATTGACTCTATTTTGATTCATAAATAGATCAAAGTTGGGAGGGGTATGTTCACACCTACATATTGTTTCTATAATGGTGATATTCTAATCCATGTGCATGATTCCAAGAATACACTTTATTCTATCGAATCAATTTTTAATCATTATTAAGAGGTGGATGGACAAGATATAATTTGTAATGAATAATTTATTGTGTTTGGTAATGGAGTATCAATGACATAGTAGAGTAGTATTTCCATGATTATTGTTGTCAAGAAAGTGGTATTCATTTTATCTATCATAGAGTTCCATAATTTTTGGGTAAGATAAGAAATGTATATATTGAAGATACTATTTATATCATACATAATAATTTAGATAAATCGAATGATAAATCCTTGTTTGAAGAGGTAGTGGTATGTTTGTTCAACTCAGTGATCATATCCATGTCTGTATATACTTTTTCATTTTACATGTTCCCCTACAACCATATTATCAAAATCCATGGTATAATCAATAAAATCATATATACATGGCTGGTTTATGAGAGGAAAATCATAAAATGTACATGGAAGGATTTTATTAATCCTAATTATGGGGGAGGTATCCATAAAAAAGATCTCAAGATTTGAAATGATACACTTCTCATCAAATTAAATTGGAATCACTTCACTTGAAATGATCATTCTATTGTATTCCTATCTATAAAATTTAATTCAAGGTTGATGAATGGATAATCATACCAATTCATCTCTTATACATGGCCTTCCATTAAGAAATACACAAATAGACTGATGGTATGTTCCAAATGGATTTTCTCCAGGTCATAAAATCATAATTGTTGAAAAAATAATTGTCCTGAAAAACCTCTTGATAAAGGTATGCACGCTCAAACCAACATGAATCAACTTTCTATTTTGGATATATTTATAAGTGAAAGAAGAAATGATATGAATATTCCCATTCACATGTCATCTTAAATTCTAAGGTATTCCATTATAAAAAGGGGAATTATTATCTTTATTCCTAGCAAGAGTAGTAATTTTTACAGTATGGATTTTCAAAATATTTACAATGAGGGTGGTATTAGTATTTTTTATTAGATCACCACATTCAAGATATCTTTTATCAAGACATTCAGAACAATAATCATGTAGAAAATATTTAAAATGAAACTGCATACTAATCAATAAATATAGGGTATGGAATTTAGATGTCTTCATCCAATAATTTTTGAATGGTTATTGTGGAAAATATTCATCATGTATTTTTTGTCTACCCAATTATGTGTAAGTTGTGGGAGTAAATTCAAATTTTTTTGGTGTTATTATTGATAGGAGTAGTCACTTAGAGTAGTTGTCTCTAGTATTATGGCTATTGTAAATATTTTTAGTAAGCATTTATTTGATAGGCTAATTGAAGTTGTCTATTTTATGGTTTATTTCACCTAGATATCCTGACAGTTGGCCTTGTTTGACAATCACAAACACATTATTCATGAAAAGAGTGTAGATATTCACATGGATGTCTTCACAACATCTCATATTCAAAAAGGTTCTATGAATAACTGCTCATTTAATCTTAATATTCTTTACATTATTTACGTCCATTTTAGAGAGAGAATACATATTGGGGAAAATCATTTGTTGGATTCATCATATCAGTATGTGGCTTAAAGTTAATGTGGGTGACACTACTGTTGATTTGAAATGCATTATTGGCTATAGTGGTGTCTTCCACGCCCATTGTGGTTTTTGGAAATGATGTTTCCCTATTTGTATTCCTAGCTAGATGACTAATGAGGCTAACATGGGGAATTTTATTTGTGCTATAAAATATACTAATCATGATAAGTTGTATCATTTATGGATTGTGTCTCAATCATTTATGTTTTTAATTCTCTTTAATAATGTATGAGGGATGTTCCCTTGAGATATCTACCTCAGTAAATTTAATATTTTCTTTTCATTTTCCAAATCAATTGGAGGATCTCACATGTATACTTTGAAGCCAATAATATTGTAGATTAATTATCAAAGTATTCAATTGAATAGATGAACATGATGTGTTTGTTCTAAATTTCTGGTAAATTTTCATCTGTAATTGATTCAGACTTACAGGGGGCTCCCTATTCCAAAATATGTAACCACTCCTTGTAATGAAGGATTATTTATTTTTCAATTTTTTAATATGTTTTTTAGTTCAAGATTCTTCTAGGTTCTGAAATTTTTATTATAAACCCATTTTATAAACATTAGTTAAAATTATTAGTTTTATTATGATTGTGTAGAAAAAATAGTTCTATTTTATAGAAAATAAAAATACTATGTTTATCATTTTTAAAATGTTTCTTTACATGTACAAAAATTTTCAAATATAATTTAATAATTTTATAATATAATTAAATATTATATTACACATACAATGGTATGTATGCTATTCTATTAGTCAATTTACTATCACAAAAAGGATTACTTCTATTCAAATGGTTAGGTTACTCTATCAACTGTAATATTACTATTTCAATAGTCATATTTGTAATGGTCACATTGATCCCAAATTCAAATAATTATATCATGTGTCATTTTTTCTTAATTCACATAAATAAAATCTAAATTATATATATATATACATTCATTTTAAAATTTAATAATTAATTAATAAAATTATCCTTCATTTTTATAGTGTTCTCCATGAGTAAAATTACTTTCTCAGATTGAACATATATTTTCCAGTTAATATTATCTTATTTTATATTATTTCTATCATAAATTATTTCAATTATTGTGGATATTTTTCCCTAAATTTATTATTCAAATTGATGTAATAAAATTTTGTTGGTTTCTTCATGTAGGGTGTGTGCATTTTATGATTTTATTCCAATGTATGAAAAATATTATTTATTAAAAAGAGAAATCATGTAGATAAAATTGTAGTTAGTCGTATCCTTCCCCAATTAGGAAATATCAGCATTGAAATTATATAAAACAAGATAAATTTGATTTAAGTGAGGTTAATTCTATATAACGGTATACCATGGTTCCAAGGTTACCTCATCACATCTTTAGTTTAATTATTATAGCTTGAGAGGGAGAGATTTCTTCTTTCATAAAACATTATCTCTATATCCTAAGATCGTGAAAATAATCATATCTTAAGATAAATTATTTTTTAACTATTAAACCACGAAATTCAAAAAAAATTAGAGATATAGTATGTACAATCATATGAGGAACATGCGTAATAATTCATATAAATGTGCAATGGTATGTAAAAGAGCTAGATGAGAGGCTATAACTATGGTGGAATTAAGTTTCTCTTAAGGACTAATCTAGCAAGGAATCAGCATATCTATTCCTCAAATTTGATGAATCCCTTACATGTATATATATATATATAAGAAAATATTTTCTCAATCCAATTTAGTATGAAAAACATGTTTTGAGGGACTTTATCCAAAAATGAATGTGTTCTTCATATCTTACCAAAATAGTCTTTATAAAGAAACATTTGGATTATTTAATGGAATCAATTTTTTATGAGACCTCAACTAGAGGATGAAATTATTATCATATTCCTTTGTTTTCCATATAGTAATCTATAAACATTTCATCATGTTTTAGGATATTCCAACAAGATAGGATATCATTTTAGTTGTGATTATATGTATTGAATTTCATATAATTTTAAATTAATTTTTTATAATCTCAATAACATGTTGGTAAATCTATGATATCGATCAAATAAAATTAATATAGGTGTTCCATGAAACCTCATCAGTTCTATGAATTATATACATCAATCTTTAAATAATTAAAAGTAATCTAAATTTGAAATAAAACGATCTTCCTTTAAAATATAATCCACCAAAACTCATATAGCCTAATTTTTTCATGAAGAATTAAAAATACTAATGAATAATTTTGTGGTGATGTTTTTTTATTTCTATATAGGTAGAGAAAATTATGTCTTAATCCACATATAAATTTTCCATTCATCCTTCACCTATTAACACAACATAATTTTTTTTAAATTTTGTGATCTGTAACATTATATTGTCCCACCAATAGTACTCTAATAGATCTTGAAACATATTCACAATCTCTTTGTGGATCGAGAACGTATATCTATGTGCAACAATCAATCATTCATTATCTATCAAATGATTTAACGTTACACATTTTCATAAACTCTATCATAAAACTCATTCTTCATCAATTTTCTACTCTATGGATTGAACTTTTCTTATAGATTGCACCTTTTTTGGAATTTCCACACCATCACTTGGAATGTCATATATCATTTCATAATTGGTTGGTTGAGAAATAATTTTCAAAATGAATAATGATGTTCCATGAATTATGATCCACATATCAAAACCTTCCAGGCCTTGGATTTTTGGATCCCTCTTAATTCGAATCATTGATAATGTTTATATTTCCTTTCTCCTTTGATCATCAACCTCTTTAATTCCATTACTATATAGGTAGTGTATTGAGTAATTACAATCATTTATCATCTATAAAAATCATGAATAGGGAATATTATTAACCTTATGTGTGGATATATTATTGAGGGTCTTATAATCCACATATATTTCAAACTTACCCCTAAAAAGTTATGCTTCTAGATTTTCAATGGGACAATAATTGTATCCAACCTTGAATAATGGGTTAAATAGTTCTAAAAATGGTAATTCAAATGTTTTTATGTTCGGTTATAAATTTATCATTTTGATTTAGTATATATAATAAGACCTAATTAAATACGTGATTGTATAACATCAAAATCCACCATTGTAGGATAGTGAGAAGAATAGTTTAGTGATAATAATCATTATCAAATCATTTATTCTCCCTTAACATTTATATTTAAATTAGAACTTATATCCATTCTAGTTCAGATTGGTTAGTTAGTTTTGAAATCATGGGATGTTTACCCAAAATTATCTATACTTCTTATCTAATCTATGAAATCTATTTTTTCCATTTAAATAATTTATTTAAACCAATGCATGGTAGATCTATTCTTTAAAGGGTACCATATATCAAATTTTGGGGTTTTAATCTACGAATATAGATTTCCAATTCACAAATTCATAATAATTGTTTTCAAAATATCCCCATTATTATCATTTATTTTGGGTGATATCAAAATATCATTTATAAAGACTACAGTAATTTTCTCAACATAGTAACCAAGTATCTATTAATTATTTCTACAAAAATTGATGGATAATTAGTTTCCTTAATGAAATTATTTATATATTCATATTTTTTATAATTTTTTTAAAAGGAACATATTGTGATATATTACTCTGTCGTGTTTAGTTTGTGATATCATCATCGATTGTCCACCTTAGAAAATGTAAAATCCTTTCATAGTTCGTAAAATATATCATCTATAAATGGAATGGAATATTTCATCATTTTCATAATTTTTTAGTTAATGATATTCAATACCAAGGTTGATTGAAATATAATTCTTCTAGGTGAGGATCACTAGTACACAACATGGTGAATCAATCAAGAATATAAATCACTGTTCCAAATTCTATTTAAAGTTATTATTTAAATATTCTAAATCAATAGTGGCCATTATCTAGGTATATATTATATCAGAATATGTCATGGTATATGTTAGACTGAGAAATCAGCCTCTTGGCAAGGAGGAAGACTAATAATATCATTGGTCAGTATGTAAATATAGTCCATCAAAATAAGCATGTCCTTAAGTAGGATTATCTCATTTCCCCTATCATTGGGGATAGATATTATTTTAAATAATTTAATTGAATCATCAATTGATATTATTATTCTAATGTAGATTAACTTTTCACCTTAGTCATGTGTAACATTAGGGGTGTTATATGGATGTGTGTAGTGATCTCCCACTCAATATAGTTGATTTTGGATTTATAAAAGGACATCTATTCAATGCCCAATATTGTATTGATATCTATTAGAGGATGTTAGAAATAACATTATTTGAGTTTCATTCCAACAAATAGACCTAGAGGATTAATATACAATGGATGAAATATATTCACTTTTTTATTCTTAATGAATGCATAAAACTATTGTATTGAGGTGGGTTTTCATTTATTTTAATAATCATACATGATGTAAATGAGTTTTTATAACTATATTAAAATCGATTTTTTATATTTCTAAATGAATATCCAATGTACAATTCCCCAAATTATTTTCATGACCAACCTCAATTGGAAAAGTATCATATTTTAATAGTTGATCTCTAAGACTTGAATATAATTTTTATTTATTGTATCTAAAAAAGAAATTGGCGTAAAAATTTTCCTCACATTATTATTTCCATCCTATAAGGAAAATTAATGTAAATTAGGATGATTGTTTATTTGAAATTTTCATTATTCTTTCACAATCACGGTTTTTTTCATGGATTTGCAGTATTCATTATCCTTATTCACTTGATTTATAAACATGAAACACCTAAATACACCATTCAGATAGTTTCTGGGATGCATCAGCCCTCACTTAATCCATATGTTATTTTTTCCACCATTTGATTTATCAATTTATCTTCCCATATTTTTATTCATTTTATGTATTTCTTCAATAGAGCAATTGAAAAACTAAGAGTCTTCAATATTAACCTTGACCATGGTAATGAAGTTTATAATCTCTTAATAGTTTTTAGTGTCTCATTTCACCAAAAAAATTCTATAGTTGTCTTTAACCTATTTAATAAATAGTACACATTACATTAAATGTCAATGGTAAATTTAGAGGCATATCATGATGACTTTTTGTAGCTTCCATGTATGCCCAAATAGATTCATACTCCTTTTACATTAGTCTTAGGAGAATCCTATAAATTTTTATATAGGGTGTTGATGAAAAATATTTCTAGATTAATATTTTTATTGAGTTCTTCCCATTCCATCGATTCAATTTACTATTTCAATATAGTGTTCTTTATCATTATCCAATAGTTATTTTCTTCCCCTAAAAGATGATAGATAACCCGAAATACATTATCTTATTCCATGAATAAGTTGATAGTGAATATTATCACAATGAAGTTAATCATATTTTATATATTGAGTGGATCAAATTATCAAATAATTATAAAAGGCATTTGACACATAGTGGACTCAGCCAAAAAAATCTATTTCTTTAGAGAATGACGGAATTTCACATGATTAAACTTATTATTAATAACACAAGCCAACTTTTCCATTAAATCCATGATGTTTCTTTCTTCAATTCACTAATGGTTAGGTTTATCTTATGGGAAATTATTACATTTCATATTATAGTGGATATTTCCTTGATTACCGCAATATAGACATATTTACTACACAACAAATTTATTCATAATTCAAAAGAATTACATTATGTATAAAGGGAATGTATTACCATTCAATTAATTACATATAATTGAATAGTATATCCTATATTATGAGTCCTTATTTTTTTATCTTGGTTATACATTGTAATGTTTCAAATTATTTATTCTATCTTAATAATCTATTAAAATAATTCATAATGGATGGAAATGAGTAAATGAATTTTCCAAACGTTATTTACTAGGATTGTTAACCTCTGTGTTCATCATGGATTCTTAATCATTCAATATTTAATGAAAAAATAAATAATAAATATCCAATTTCAGAGGAATTAGATCATGATACATGTATTATAGAGAAAAATAAATTTATTATATCTATTTATATATATAATTTCAATAAAATAACTTATTCTATAACTAAACTAATTTCCAGGATAATTTCATATACATTGAATTATTCTACAGTTCTCAATATCATATTCCAGTCTTAATCCTCAAAGATAATAGGACCACAATACTATTCCAATAATAGTGATAAAAGAATTTTTCAAATATTACTAAATGATTTTAAGTATAAAAAACAATAAACACATCCCTATGATCATGAGGCACATTTTCATTATAAAAAAATGTTCATATAATATGAAAAACATTAAAGAAAAACTAATATTATATTTCAATTAATGATATATCATGTCTGTTTCATCTTTTTAAACTATAAAGGATATCTTACTGAACTTCAATATTATATAATTGAACCATAAAGCCTAGTAAGTTAATAAACCTGGTTACAATGCATAACATGTAAAAACCCATGTACTTATAACATAATTCATTTTCATTCTAGTATTAAATATTTATATTCAATTTAAATTTTTAATTAAATAATTTTATTTTATATAAATTATGGAATTTAATCTGACAGAATAGTAACTTTACTATAGAAATAGTAACATAATCATTAAGAATATTGAGATGAGAAATAGAATAATAACCTCAGCTAGGAAAGTATACACTAGATTTATACATAATATAAGTGAAAATATGATATATTAATATCACATAACATGTAAATAATTTTTCTAAAAATTATAAATTATGTGTCATTACTTTCCGTGTCATAATTATTTTATTAATATTTTAAAATTAATAATCTAATTTAAAGGAAACATATTTTCATTTAATTTATTCATAAATAAATATTTTGTTTTCTTATGGTTGTAATATTAATTTATGATACCTTGATTAATATTTCATGCTGTTATACAATTGGTTATATTTTTTAAATCGTTATTTTTTGAATTAATTATGATTTTATAAAAAAATTAAATTTATAATATCTAAATAATTATTTTCGATAAATGGATTTCATTTTTCAATTATACACATAGAAAAATGGATGGGGCGTATTTCTAAGATTTTTCTAAAACACAAGAATTTTTGTGGATAGTGAAATACAACAACTAACCATATATATACATTATAAGTTAAATACACTATTCCTAACATCATGAATATTGTAAATACCATAATATCTAAAATTTCATGACTATTTTTATACATTTAGTGATAATTCTCAATGTAGACATATTCTTGACCCAAAATTAAAAACTGATTAATTAAATCATAAAAAAGCCTCATCTTCTACCCTATAAATACAACTGCTCACACCTCTCAAGCATTCAAAATTGTCCAAATTCTTCCTAATAAAATTACACATGCACTTCCCCACGTCTAGATCAATATTTTCTCACCAAAAGGGAAAGCCCAAAGGATTTAAGGATGTATTGAAGGAGGATAATTCGAGAGGAAAATATCCCCCTTCATTATTTTTTATTTTTTCAATAATTTTTCATTTCATATACTCTCTCCACCTCCCCTAATTAAAGAGTAATGAAAACTAAATTATATTATATATAATAGAATTTTATCATTTTATAGAAATATTTATCATCATACATTTTCTCCTTTTCCTCCTATTAAAAAAAACAACATTTGTGATGTGTTGAATTACCGACATCATAGACGATGCAATTTCAACATCCATTACCACCTTCATGGATGGTCATAAAACTATTTTAACAATTTAAAAATATTTTAACGTGTATTATTTAACCTGTTTTATTTTTTTGTATTAATATATAGACATAATATTAAATTAAATAAATTGGCATGTTTTTGATTATCGAAGAACTACCCAAATGATATAAACAAATATCGTTTATTTTTTATCTAATGATTCATCTTCATATAAAAAAAAGATTTATGGTATCATTTAATACTATTGAAACATATTAATATTATTTTCTTCCACTTCTTTAATTTTTGTTCCATTTGACAAGAAAATCCACTAAGAACTAACCATGGAAACCATGTAATGAACGCACAAAAAATTATGGAAATAACAAACTATTATTAATAAATGGGTGGAATGATGTTATAAAATTATCATAAATTTTTTTATAAAAATAATTATGTTTCATTAAAATATTAATAACACTCTTTTAACTATTATAAATTTGTTTTAAACACATTTTATGTATGACGAGCTCGATGTAAAGGAATTTGTACCCCAATTTCCATTTTTTGGGTTAACCTTCTAAATCATTTATTATGTGATACTAAGACTACATGTATAATTAAATTTGTTTATATTATGTTTTATTATGTGGATTTAAATTATATAAAAATAATTCCTTTTTTTTATTAACTCTAACTCCACCTATAAGTTATTTTAATGGGATTTTCTTTTGAAATTTTCTATTAAACATCTATTTTTACAAAATTCAAAAGATAACTTTTTATGAAAGTATTTTTCTTTTAGAATTATGTAATGTTTATTTGAAATTATTTTTTATAAAGTTTAAAAACCATATATCCCTCTAATCAATTGGATTTTTTATATTGGATATCTACAGTATGGTTCCTCCAAGTGTAACTACAGTCATTACACCATGAGGTAGATGTGAGGGACACATTGTAAAGTAGTCTGGGGGTTAAAACACACCAGGTAACCATGATGGTTGAATTATTAAGTATGTAATTCACCAAATTAAATACATTTAATTATTTTCAGTTTTCTATGTTTTATGTAAATTCATTGTTTCAAAATGTAAGTACACGATTATTTATGGGTGACAAGTATGTCATTTTGAAAATGATTTCATTTTTTTATATGTATTCAGGGAACAATGTTTTATCCATGTTTATTTAAATCACTTAATCTACTTTTCATTCTCATCCCAAGTTTTAAAATATATTTCGCAGGGTCTAGTTATGGGAATGCCAATTATAGATGGCAATATGAATGTTGTGAGGAATATTTATGTAAGGATTTCATGTTTTAATTATAAATTCTGTATTATAAAAAAATTGATATTGGTTTATATTGTACCCACATTCTAGGATTGTGATTTGATATCTACCAAAGATTTCATTGTATTATAGAACTCTAAACAAAAAAGATATTTGGAAATGTAATGATGTAAATTCATAAAGATTTTATATGATTATGTAATGTTTAATTTTGAGTCCTTATAATTGCTTTGAGAGCACAGTTTAGATAACATTAACAGTTAGGATGATGGAAATAGAATAAAATAAAATATTTTTACAATATTTATATGTTTATATGATATATAATTTTAATATTACCATGTTTTTTTGTTATATTTATTTTTTTCAGAATGGTTTTCTGCAAAAGAATCAAGGAAGCTGATGTTAGAAGAAACTGATAACCTAATATCGTTGCAAATATGTAACGTAGAATGGTAGGGATTGGAAATGAGAAATTACTAATAAAAAAAGATCATCTAAAATATTCAATAAATGGTGGTGGGGTCCGTGAAATATAACAACTAAAACTATGGTAAAAGAATATGATGATAAATGAACATTTTAAGTGGAAAACCCCACTTTTTTAAGTGAATCTTATGACCCAATGTTGGTTTAAGGTTACATTAAATCCCGTGAAAAGCCATTAAATGTCATGGGATGTTCATATAATCATATGTTTAGTAATTAATTTTTTTTTAAGTTCAAGTTTCTCGGTGGTGTTAAATGGTCTTGAATATCAGGGATAGTTATAATATTTATGACTTGGAATGGAATGAATTTAAAAATATTTTCTTGAATAATATTTTCTTATAGTTGATAGACATAAAAATGAAATGAAAGTACTTGAATTAAAATAAAAGAGGATGATTTACTATTTATTTATGAGAAAAATCACTATACTTCCTTAGTATACTCCAAATCATATTTGATATCTTGATAAAAAAATCCAAAATAATTACTCAGGATCAAAGAAAATATATCGAAGGTAATTAACCTCTATTGAATTAAAAAGTTATTCTGAACTTGTCTAAAGTAAAGACATGGTAGAAATGGAGATTGAATATTATCTTGCTTACTTAGAAAATAAGTGGAAGAAGAGATACATATGGAATGTGATGGGTAAGAATCAATCAATGAAATATACATTTCAAAAATTCTAATTTCTAATTTGTGAAACATTTTGTAAAAGAAACCCTAGGAAGTGTCATAAGAAAATTGGGAGGTTTTTTTGATGCGTTATGATTTGATATATGGCCGGATATTATAATTAAAATGAACTTATGATCAATTCTAATAAAAAACTGTAAAATGTTTCAAAGGTGTTGTGATGGCTCATTATGATAATACCAACCCAAATAAAGATCAAAATGATAGAAAGAAATCCAATTATAATCAGAAAGGTGTACTGAGATCCTTTTTAACATCATCAGTATATTTCGGGCCATCCAATGAAGTGGTGTCAGGTACTTTGTTTGTTTACTCAAATTTTAATAATTTCTTGTTTGATACGGTGTCTACACAGTTCTTCATTTTTGAGAAATTATCTGCTAATGTGAACATTTGACCTCCTGAAATGATATTATAACATTTGGGTAAAACACCAGGTGAAATGTTATAGTAAAAATGAATTATAATAATTTTATTATTGTTATATGTGCGAAGAAATTACCTATAAACCATAATATTTATCTCTTAGTGGAATTTTGTGTCATTATTGGTATGGATTTGATATCTATTTATCATTCTATGATTCATTATAGAGATAAAAATGTTCTATTTCAAAATTATTTGTAGTTTGTATATAAAAATGAACCCATATAATTGATAAAAAATTAAGAAGATGGAAAACTGTTAAATGATAGAAATAAATGCTATCTTGCTCATATTTTATAAATGAAGGGAACTATTCAGATTGATAATGTTCCAATGGTAAATGAATGCCTAAAGTTTTTTACTGATGTGTTTCTTGGTGTTATATACATGATCGGTAGGATAAATTTACCATTAAAATAGCTCTTGATGCTAATAAAATTTCAAAACCCCTTATCGAATCGCTCAATTGTAACTTCTTGAATTGAAAAATCATTTCCAGTAGTATTTTGATAATGGGTTCATTCATCCTAGAACATCATGATTCGGTGATCTTGTTTTTTAGTTAAATAAATATACTTATATTAGACTTTTTATTTATTATAGATCTTTGAATAACATTACTATTCCGAATAAGTATCATTTTCCTCATATCGATGACTTGTTTGAATAGCTTCAGGGATCTTAGTATTTTTCCAAGATTAAATTCAGATATGGGTGTCATCTGTTGGTGGTGAAGGAGTGTGAAATCCCAAAAATAACATTTTATACTAGATATGTGTATTATAAGTTTGTTTTTATTCTACTTGGAGTTACAAAATCCGCTTCTAAATTAATGGATCTTATAAATAGAATATTATGTGAATATTTGGATAAGTTTTTTATTGTTTTTATTGGTGATATTTTTTTCTTTTCAAAAAGATATGTGGATCATGAAAAACATTTTGAGAACTATCTTGCAAACACTCAAAGAAGAAAGTTAAACAAAAAATTTAGAAAATGTGAATTTTGGTTGCAACATATTTATTTTCATGGTCACATTGAAAACCAGGATGGAAAAATAATTGATCCTATAATAACAAACCTGTTTATTAATGTCCAAGACCTAAAAATTTTGTTGATACATATAGTTTTCTTAGATTAGTAGGTTCTTACTGATGATTTATTAACAAATTTATGTGATTATATTACCTGCTAAATATTTTAACATTAAAAGGGGATAAAATTATTTGGATAGAAGAATTTTATGAATGTTTTCTAGAACAAAAGAAGATGTTGGTGAATTTATTTGTTTTGGCAAACCCTTCTAAAAAATGAGAGTTTTTTATCTAAATTGATTCTTCATTGAAGGGACATGCTTGTGTTAGGATGTAGAATGATCAAATAAATACTTATATATTAACATATCTCAATCCTCATGAGTCAAATTATGCCGAAAATGATTTAGAATTTTTTGATGTAGTTTATGGATTTAAAAATTTGGAGTAATAATTTATATAGATCCAACTGGGAAATATATACTTACTATAAATGTCTAAAGTATATAATCAATCTGAAGGAAGTGAACATGAGTTATATAAGATGGCTTGAATTGATAAAGTATTATGTTTTCATGATCAATTATAATACTAGAAAGGAAAATTAAATGGTTAATGCCTTGATTCCAAAAAACATACATCATTTGCTATGCTATATGTTTGAAAATACACATTCATTAATGATTTGATTAATTTTGACTTGGATGTTGTTAGTGCAATAAATTCTTCTATTTTTTTTTCTTTCATTTTATTCATATCAATCAAACATAATTATGCAATCAAAAAATAAAGACAACATGTTACAAAAAAATGTTGAATTAGTGAAAAATGGAATGTTCCTAGAATTTAATTTTGAGAAAAAATATTTTTTGATATTTAAGAATAGATTATAAGTGCCTTGTAAATCCTAGTTGAAGAAATTATTATCATCTGAATCTAATAGTACTCCTTTTTTAATTCATCATAGATGTACTACGATGAATAAATATATTTAATAATATTTCTGGTTGGATGCAATAAATAATTCATATTGTAGATTTTTCCATGAAATGTTTTAAATGTCATAAGGTTAAAGAAATATTATAAATACCAAAGAAGATACTTTAGCATATTTTAGGGCCATAATGAAAAGGGGAAACATATATCCATCGACATCATGTTAGGACTACCAAGGACGTTTCGAGGTAACAACGTGGTTTGGGTTATTGAATACCGACAAACTAAATCTGATCATTTCAATCCTATTCACTATACTATTCATTTTGACTAGTTTCCTTGAGTCTACCTCCAAGATATTGTCAGGTTATATAGTGTTTTTATTTCCATTATATCTTACCATGATTCCAAGTTCACTTATAACTTTTGGGAATGCCTTCAGAAATTATTGGGAGCAAAATTAAATTTCAATGCACCTATTCAACCTCAATTTGATGGACAAACTGGGTATGTAATTCATACATTGGAAGATATTCGTTGAGCTTTTTGAATGTATTACCAAGGAATTTGGGATCAATATATTTGTTTAGTTAATATGTCCTATAATAATTGTTTTCATTCTAGTATATAGATGGATCTTTTTTATTCAATTTATGGGAAAAAGGTGTTGAACACTATTTTTTTGGGATGATTTCAGGGAAAGGAAGTTGAAGGGACAGGAAATTTTAGAGGTAGTGGTTGAGGTAGTAAATATAACCCAACAACACATGAGGATATCTTAGAGTGGGAAAATGAATTTTGAAAACTGGAGGATAAAATTTTATTTCCAGGTAGGTCATAATGTTTTCCTTATAACATATCGAAAGAAAAGTGTTATGAATTTTGGTAAGAAAGGAATGATAATTTCTATTCATTGGAATTTATGAAATCTTGAATAAATTTAGATTAGTCTCTTAACTAGTAGCTTTTCCTCTGGGTTTATATCTGGTACACAATGAATTTCATGTTTTGATGTCGATAAAGTATGTGCCAGAACTATCTCATGTTTTGAGATCATAAATATTTCAGCATGAAGATGACATTTATTATGAAGAGAAAAAAATTTATGTTCTTGTTCATAAGAGAATCTATTATGTAATAAGTCATTTCACTAGGATAATGTTTTATAGAGAAACCACATGGTTGAAGAAGCAACATTGGAATTTGAAATTCTAAGAGGGAAAAGAATCCTCACTTGTTTAATAAGTAAATAAAAACTATTAGGATGCAATTTATAGAATGTGGGGTAATGAAATAAACTTGGTACTTATAAAATATATTTTTTTCATTTTAGAATATGTAAATTCATTATAAATATTTAATGAAATAATTGATATTTATAGACATTATGGAATTTAAACTGATGGAATAGTAACTTGACCTTAGGAATAGTAACGTAGCCTTTAGGAATTGTAATCTGGCCAATAGAATATTATCCTCAACTAATAATTAATAAATCAAATTTATAAATCCAATTAGTCAAAAAACGATATATATATATATCATTGAACAATTAAATAATTGTTCTAAAAATTTTAAATTAAGAGTTTGTATTTTTTGTTTCATAAATATTTAATTAAAACATCGTAATTAAAATAATGATATAAAGAAAATATGATTTTCATAAAATATATTCATATTTTATTCATATTTTTTTATTATGGTTATAAGATTCCTTTGTGATACCTTTATTAATTTTTCAGTGTGTTATAAAACAAGTTATGATTTTAATTTTTTTCAAATAAATTACGAAATTGAATAAAATTAAAATTTTAATTTTTTGAAAATTATATTCCAAAAAATAAGAACATTTTGTAATTTTAGACATCAAAAAATGTTTACAGTGAATTTATATGTTTTTTCTGAAATACATAATCTTTTTGTGAATAGTGAAATATGGTAATTTACGGCATATGTACATTTTAAGTTAAATACAATGTTTTATAGTAATGAATGATGTAAGAACCATAATCTAAAAAATTAAATTATTATTTTAATACATTTATTGGTAATTATCATACTATTCATAGTCTTGAGCCAATAAAATAAACTAATTAATAAAATAATCAAAAAAACTCTCGTGTCCTCCAATATAAATACCACCCATCCCCCTCTCTTCTCCTCACACCACGCATGCTTGGAGAATTTTCCCCTTTATACACAATATAGTTCAAAATACTATTCCTCATGTCTAATACCTGATCATCTCATCAAAAGACCAAAACCAAAGGCCTTAACAAGGTTTTCAAGGGGGGAAATCCAAGAGGTAAAAAGCCTCTTTCATTTTCACTTATTTTATTTTTAGTTATTTTTCTATTATTATACTATATTCACCTCCCATTATCTAAAAGGAATGAGTTATAAATTAAATTTTATTTACTATAATTTTATCATGTTTATAGAAAAATTATTCATCATACAATTTCTACTCTTGCTTTTATTCTAAAAATAAAAACATCATCACTGATATGTCGATTTACTAACATCCTGGACAATATGTTTTCAATTTGATTTATCGTCTTCATGGATGGTCATAAAACCATTTTAGAGGTTTAAGAAAAATGTTATGGTTCATGATAAAGCCTCTTTTTGTTATATAATTGACATATATACATAATATTAAATTATATAATGAAACTAGTTTCTAATTATCGAAGAACCCCTAAAATGATCTAAACAAATGTCATTAATATTTTATCTAATGATTCCAAATCATATCTTTAAAAAAAAATTGGGTATAATTTATTATTATTAAAGAATATTAATACCATTTAGTTTTAATTTTGTTGTTTCTCTTCCTTTCAATATAAAAATCCGTTTCGAACCAACCATTGGAACCATTTAAATAATGCACACGAAATAATGGTAATAACAAAATATTATTTGCAAATGGTTTGAATGATGTTATAAAATGGTCATATAAGGTGTTATAAAAATTAATTTATTGTTTTAAATATTTATAACACTAATTAAACCATTATATAAGAGTTTTAAACACATATTAATTATGATGGGCTTGAGGTATGTGAATTCTTAACCTTATTTCCATTCTTCGGTTTAACAATCTACTTCATTGATAATGTGTTAATAATAATACTTGTGTAATAATTGTTTATTGTAATATGTTTTATTATGTGTATTTATAGTTTATAGATATTTTATTTTCTTTCAATAATTTATTACTTCAATTATATTATATATTTAAGGGAAATTTGGTTAAAATCTTCTTTTAAACATCTATTTTTTAAAAATTCAAAAGGGGTTGTAATTATTATTGTATTATTATTTTTTGATTATATTAGTTTTATTTTTTATTATTTATTATTAATGGCCTGACTTATATCTCATTTCAATTCATTAGAAATGTTTTTTGGAGGTTATCCATATGGTTACTCCAAGTGAAACTTCAATGGTTACACCATAATATAGCCGTGAGGGTTACATTATACGATATCTGTGAGGGTTAAAAATCATAAGGTAGCTATGAGGGTAACATTATAAGTAATTTATGCCCCATTTTACCAACATTTATTTATTTATGTTATCTATGTTTTATGGAAATATGTTGTTTCACAAAGTAAGTACATGATACTTTATGGTTGAGAAGTATATCCTTGTGAAAATGATTTCATATGTTTATATGTATTCTTGGAATAATGGATTCTCTCATTCTTTTAAATTATTTACTAATATTTTTTTTCTTATACCATGTTTTAAAAAATAGTTTTTAAGAATTTGTGATAGAGATGCAGAAGCCAAGATTAGTTTTTTGAAGGCTTTTTATGAATATATTTTTATTTTTTATTATATAATTTTATATAATTACAAAAATGAATATTTTTTTTGTGTTTTACCTTTTTTAAATACTTTTCTGTTGATATTTATGAATTATTTCATAAAAATATAAAAATTTAAACTGAATATATCATTGAAAATGTAGTGAAGTGGATTCTAAAGGAATTTAAATGATTATGAATATTTAAGGATAGGTCCTAATAGAATATATGAATAAAGTTGAATAACCTGATATAATGAAATAGAAGGCTCATCAATAATCACAGTGAATAATTGAATAAAGAACATAGTACTATAATATCATGACATCATAGGAAACTAGAATCAATATGAAACAAAATATAAGAATATGTAAAGCGTAACTACCAAGAAAAGATCAAAAAGAGGAAAGAGTCTCATCATCACAAAGAATTACTCCCAAATACCATACATAACTTCAAATAAGGAAAAAACCACTACTCAATTCATTGGATTTGAATATTTTTTCACCTATGATTACATGTGCGTGCTTTTGTTTCACACAAAATGAATCCAATAAGAATACATATACATAAGAATTTCCCACTAAATGAAATATGTTGCACAATATGTCATCATATCATAATCAAACATGATTTTTTGAATGGTCCAAAAAGAATAAGGAATTTAATATTTTTGGAATTCATATACGTGAAAATTATAATAGGACTAAGAAATATATTTTTCATTTAAAAAAATTATGATAAAGGATTGATAATTCTTTATAGACATTAACAATAAAATTTATCTTTTAAGGAAATTGTTAAATTAATTTTGATAAATAATATGTATGAGATTTTATTTTAAAAAAATAGGTAGGATATAATGGTTATATCAAACAATTACATTAATTTAAGTTCCATTACTAAGAATAATTACATTAAATGAAAATAATGTAGAAATTATATCATATTTAATGTTTCCCCTTAATCATGTTTGATTTCATTAGTGAATAGGATAATTTTACTTTAAGAATGTGTTACACAATAAAAAATGAGATAATATTGTAGGTATATATGTAAGAGAAATATACATTTAATTAATAATCATTACATAATATTAAAGGGATACTTAATTTTAGTTAGATAGATAATTTTTAAAACCAGTTGGGAAAATGTGGTTCTTTGATATTCCATTACTTATGTTCCACAATCATTATATAATTATTCTTAATATCCTAAATAATATAAATAATTTGACCCATTTATTAATATATTTTAAATTCCATCTATATTATATTAATAATTATTATAGAATGTCAATTTATAATCATTTATATGAGATATAATGTTGAATTTATATTATCATAGGCTATTCATTGTATGGTTCCATGGTCGTATCACATGAATATATTGATGTAAGTACTTATAAAATGGGTATAGAACTCCATAATTGAAATTAAATGATATTATTATAAATTCATAAACTGTAACGGTCCTAAATATCATTTTTTTCTAACATATTTATGATTAACTAAATTACAATTTTAACATTATGTGTTTTGTTCATTTGCGAATTTTTATCAACCACCATGAACAAGTTCCATTGTTTTTATTATGATTATTTAATAATTTAAAAAATGGATGAATTTATAATAATATTATTATAATTATATTTAGAGATAATTATATTTTTATGACCAGCCTTGAATAACCATGAAGTTCTAAAAAACAATGTTATGTACAATATTAAACATGAAACACTATGTTTAAATGAATCGCTATTTGTTTCTAAAATATTAATATTTAAATAAGCCCTATTTAGTTTAGATAATAAATTATACGGTTTTAAAAAGGTTAAATAATTTTTAACATTTATATAATGTTCCAAATTTAAAATAATTTTTTTATGATTTTATATAAATAGTAACCCAAATTTATGAAAATTATTTTTATTCATTGTAAATTTGTTTTGTTTATAATTTTTTTACTGATTCTTATGTCAAAAATAATATAAATACTTTTCTTATAGTTTTTAAAAATAATTCATGTAATTTCAATAATTTAAATGAATATAACACTGATATTTACTTAGGTTGATTTTGAAAAATAAAATTATTAAATATTAAATTTTCAGTGAATAGTGAAAAATATGAATTTTTATAGAATTGTTCATTATTTTTTATAAATAAATTAATTGAAATATACCATTATTAGATTAATTTTAATTAAATTAAAATAACAAAAATTTTAATATATAAAAACAAAATTATAAATTAATGTCCTCATCATACAATATTTCAGTATAACTTTATCCATAGTCTATTTTTCCAAAAAATTATTTTAATGTGCTTAATATTTCCCCATTGTAATTAAATAAAATAACCCCAAATATGATATTATTTAAATCAAATTTTTTTCTAAATATAGTTAAATATTAAATTAAATTACTTCAATAATTTTTAATTTTCATAATGTTATTAAAACATCAATTATTGCTTGATAAATATGCAATTCTTGAAATACATTTTTTCGAAGCATCTACAAAATTTGTAATAATTTAATTTATTCCACTTTTGTGGGTTTAGTTTATATAAACATAGTAAATATTTTTAATTATATTAGATTCAATTTAATAATATGTAAAACATAATTTTTTACTATAGTTAATATTTAATATAGTAAAAATTATTTACATTGTGTAAGGTAAAAACCTATTTATCAGTGGTTAAACTAAAATAATAAGTGTTAAAAATGAATCAATTATTTCATAATTAATATTTTAATGTATCATTTTTTATTATCTCTTAAAATTTTATAAAATTGGTAGTTATTGTGCTTTGATTCATGTGATAAATATTGGAGTAATTCATTATTTTAAAAAATTCAATGTGTGTCCTCTCAGATAATTATAAAAGGCCAGACCCTATAATAGAATTTACAGACAAGCATAACCAATTTTGTTGGAAAATACATATCCAAGAAAATTATATTCTTTTCCCCTCATCCTAAAATCCATTTATTGATCATAAATCCATCCCATTATATATTTTCCAACAAACCTCGAGAAGTTTCCTAAATAAGATAGAACATCATTAAAATAGAAAATATAATACTTATTCTAATAACATAAAATATTTTTATAAAACCATTATGATATAATAAATTCAGTATGTTTAATATACTAATTTATTTCTATTTTAAAGGCATAACCTACAAAGATGTCCTCGTCTCTATAAAGGGAAACACAAAAAATGATTTTGTGTATGATGTGTTGCTTCCTTGAAAACTAATGTAGTTTTTTTAATCACCTATTTTCATGGTGGGATATAATATGTATTTTACATATATATATTATAATTATGATCTAATTATACATATTTAATTATAATATAATATATTTCTTTTGACCATCAATTTCATGGGAAATAAAATAATGTCATATGTGTGCATTGTGGACGGCCACCTCATGAAGAGATGTGATTTGATTGTCACTTATGGGTACATGAAAGGAAATAAAGATTAATTTTAGGTTTATATATGGTATAGTTGAAATATTAATCATTATTTCAATAAAATATATCCTAAAATTTCATACCTTATGAACTATAGAATAAAAGGTGTCATTTTTCATGTGTATGAAGTACTACCACCTCCTAAAGTGATTTGATTCATTTTTACCACGTAAAATGTATGATATATGTGAGATTAACAAATGAAATAATTTCATATTTATAACATAATTTTCATTATATAAAATTATAAAAAAACATTCATTATTTCCATTGTGATCGTCAAAACATGGGAATGTTAGTCATACATACAACCTATTTTGTCAATGATTGTAGCATTGTCAAATTTGTTCAAAATAATATTTCACAAATGGTTTTAAAATTATAAGTTATACATTTGAAAATTATTTTGATAATGTTAACCTTATGAATATGATTAAATAAAATAAATTTTACCTTTTTCAATTTATCAAACTAATTTTTGACATATGACTCAGTTTTCTTTAAAACATTCTATGTGGAATTATTTGGTCATGTAGTTGAATATTTCATGTTAAAAAAATAAAGATATAAAATCATTAAAATGGTTATTAAATAATTAAACAATTAAAATATTATATTATTCAATAGTTTGATAAAATCATACGAGGATTCAAACTCACTATAAGGGTTTCATCTTAGAACAATTTTCTTTGGGACACATGTTCTTTTATTCACCAAATTTATTTTATGATAAAAAACCTTCCAATGTGCTAAGAGACTTTGTTTCAATATCATATTTATCAGGATTTGATTTTCCTATATTTTCATTTTACAAAATTATTTCACTATTTTTTAATAAAACTCATGAATTTTCTTATCCTCTATTGAAAATTTTGTATTTTCATGTATCACTATTTAAATAAATTTTTTACTAAATGTGATTCATATTATGTTCTTGAAAAAATATCACTCCATTTATCTCTTAGGTAGAAAATATTTATTCCTTACAAATTAAATTCTTCCAAAAATATAGAAATTGTCTTATAATTCTTTTATATTTGTTTAATGTTATTTTTCGCAATGATTATGTTTTTAAAAAATGTTTTATAAGGACTATTATTATCATATTCTAAAAAGGTACTTATGAATATTTTTTATAAATGTTAATTGAATCTCCACTTTATCATACATAGTATGTACACAGTTACATATTTTCATGCCCACTCAACTCATTAAATAATCCATTATATGATTCCATAGAAAACATTGAAAAATAAATTAAATTAGGTATATTTTTTTATTTTCAAAAATGATTTTTTTTAGGAAATGTAATTTTCTTCCATAATGTTTTTAATAATTTGTCTATTCTTCAAATAAAACCAACTTTGATGTTATTAATTTCTAATAAATTCTATATATACATCTATCACTAATATACCATGATTATTATTTATTCATTTGTTAAATTAATACATGACTTAGCTTCATATCAAAATTTTATTCATTATTAGTATTATTTTGATTATGATATGAGAAATAATTATGAAATCCATTTTTTATTCATGTTTAATTCTTATGTTTATTCATTATGATCAATTTTATTTATGTGTAACCCATAAATAATGATTATTTATTATAGGTAAAACCCATATAGAACTCCAATATTTTAGATAATTTTTGTAGTCTCATGGGTTGTCATATATGGGATTCAGGAGTAAACGAAAACCATTATAGGACATTTTCTACAATGTGATATTCTATTTTTAGTTATCCAAGACACATTATTATGTAATTTTATTTGTTTATTCCATTTTATTATGATGATATGATCTTTTGAAACCAGGTTTTCTATGTTTTTATTCCATGTGATCACTCATGTGTTTCCTCTACGATGAAATCTGGTTATACCTGTGAATCACATGTTGTGCTTCATTATCCTATTTATTTTATTACTCTTTTTAAACCACCAATTTCATTAATTTATTAAAATTGATTTCCAATGATGTTATTTTTTGTCAAAATGATTTTGAATATCATTTTGGATTCTAACATAAAGATGGTTTATTTTAGTTAGTTAATTTACCATGTTATTCAAATATATTAGTAATTTGTGACCATAAAGTTGTAATTAATAAATGTTTATGTTGTAAATGATATAATAATATATTTAAAATCCATCAGTCACACTAATTGTTATCAGATAAAAATTTAGTTATTCTATGGATACTGGTTGGTAAAACAATAGTGAGAACCAAAGGGATAAGGGTATGGATAATATTATATATATCAAAATAGCCTATAATATTTGTGAAGTGTAGAGATAGTTTTTTCGAGAAATTACATTCTTTTATATATAGTAAAGCTATAAATCATCATAGTAAAAATCTATCTAAGTGTAATAACACTAATAATGGAGCTTTATTCTTTAAATTAGTGCTACATGGTACCTAAAAATCGGCCTTACAGCACACCTGGTTTAAAACTCACTCAATACAAGTTTTAAAAATTAACAACTCATTAACAACAAATATAAAGGACATGAATGAATTTTTTTGGTTATAAAAACTAAAAGGAATCATTAACATGGATATTGTACATTAAAACCAATAGGAATATAAGATAGGACATACTTCTCATCTAGATTTTATTAAATCTATGGCTATAATTTTCCTATTGGTATGTTAGGGAATTCCATTTATCATTATTTTTATCATTTCAGTTATTGTTTGTTAATACGTGAAAAAATAGTGAAAGTAAATGTGATGTGAAATATAATGATTTATGTAATGAGGTTTTAAGATAATAGAAAAAAATATTATATAATCATTTATTATGAAAATTTTGAAATCTATAATTGAAATCAACAGCTGGAATGTAGTTGAATTTTAATATACAACAATGAATAGAATTTATTTGTCTTATGGATGTTCATGTGTAAATCATCATAATGAAAATATGATTACATATAGTTATTATGGTTATTAGTACCTATAATGAAATCTCAAATAGAGTGTATGTTTTTTCTATACTGAAATAAATGGTATAAATAAATCCTTATCTACGGGATTTGATGTATTATTTATGGAGAACATTGACATTATCCAGGTCCGTGTACTAAACTACATGTTTTATCCTAGATCAATAAATAAAAAATGTTATTACAATCATTGAGGTGAAATATTTACATATATAGACAATACATTTGTAGTGTAGAAGTATCTTTATTAATATTTGTTTTGTTAAAATAATAATGAATGATCGGAATATCATTACCAGTTAGTTTTTCATTAAGTATTTTCCAAAATATGTTTCACGGAAAAATTAAATAGAATGGTAAATTATTTATAAGGTGATACTATAGGAAGAAACACATAATTTATTAAACTATAATATTCAATAATTTTCTTTATATATATGTTGTTTTTTCAATTAAAATTAATTTATATCTATAAAATAATGAGTTTTATAGAAAACCATTGTACAAAAAATTGATTTTTTGAATAATTAATTTTTTATTATGTAAATCATATTTTTGAAAGTATTATTTGTGCATGGTGAATTATGAATCTAATTATCTAATTATTTTTTTATAATGTTTTTAATTATAATACAACTTGCATGTTGTGAGATAAAATATCAAATTCAGCAAGGCCGACAAGCTACAACACACACCTAAAAGATTATAAGGGTGATGCGGCTACCACTACCATTTTTGATACACGTGATAGTTTAACATTAATTTTACTTAAATTATGTTGTGTATAAGTTAGAATTTATTTTTTGAAACATAATATAGGATGAAATATTTTTTAATGTTTAATATTTTGAGGTGATTATTGATATATTCAGAAATATTTTATAATGATAATATATTACTAAATCCTATAGGTTTAACAAATATGATTATTTTTGGGAGCATGCTGTCATGTTTATAGATATATTTCTTTGAAATCTTATGAGATATAGTTTGAGGTTGAAACCTTCTTTAATAATGAATCTATTATCAATATTTAGGATATATGTTTATTTATTTAAAGAATTGTTTATGTTAAACATTTTCGTTTTCTTGTAGAATTCTATAGATTAATATATATATGTTAATTTTATATATTAATTCCACTTTTCTATCAATTGTGGATTATCATGCAACTATGTTATTGATCTGTTAATATTTTATATTGGAGGTTTAAAAAAATTATTCATATTCACAATTAAATTTTTTGAGTTAGAGGTCAAGTGGAATGTGATAGAAGCACAATCAAAATATGAATTTTTTTTGTGAAATAATAATATATCAGGAAAGTATATTTCCTTATCTTCGCACTATTAATTTTAAAATAATGACTCTATCCAAGGGGAAGGATCTTAATAAAATTATCCTTCAATCATCATATCTGATAAATAAATGGCCTTTTAATTCATTAAATAATTATGGATTGGTGGATGTTGAGTTTCATATGATTATTCATTTTCATGTGATCTGTGATCTTAACATTTTTTAATAATTTTTTTACCCTATCCATATAATCTAGTTCTATAATTTTTTAACTATGTGTAATCATAGTTATGTGGTAAACCTCTTATTTATTTTCCTTCTATTTAAGATAATATTCATTAACCTATTTTATTATTTGGGTTTTCCTCCATTTTTTTATTCAAATTTAAACAATTTGATTGCTGATCACAAGTTCAAATTTCGAGGATGAAAATTTTCAAAATGGGGTAAAATGAAACAACCCGTGATTCTAAAAGTACACTATGTTTGATAAAATATTTAATACGCAAAACTGATGTTAAAAAAACAAGATATATAATTAAAATATTATTATTTAAATATTATCATTTTTACTTATACATTAAATTATAAGGTATAAATGTGATTAAATAATTTGTGAAATTTGTATTGTTAAACTATTCAATATAAATTTATTTACCAATTTTAACAATCTACACAGTCATTTTTAATCAATGCCATTTTATTAATCAAGAAATCATTTTCTTTGAAAAATGAATTTTATTTCTTTGTATAAGAAACAAATATAAAAAAAATCAGTCAAATTTTATATTTTTTTTATAAAATTGAAATTATTTTTGAAATAATAATATAATAATTAACATAGGGTGAAATTTTATGATTTTACATAAAATTATATTTTCTTTGGAATTAAAAAAAAAACAAATTTTTATAAATTTAAATTATTTTTAACAAATTTAATAAAACAAATTCCCATTATTTATCTAAATATAAATAAAATTAACTTCAGAATATTTTAATTAAATTAAATCCAATTAATTATATTTTAATAATATTTTAAAAGTATATTAATATAATTGTTTTCATAAAATTAAAAAATGGTTTATTGTTGAATAATTTTTTATTATAAATGATTTTTTCTTTGTACAAATCAGTTAAAAAATAACAATGATTGTTAATGATTTCATTGAAATTTATATATTATATATCTTTAAATATTAATTGAAATTACTTTAATTATAACTAATTTTCATATAGTTATTATAAGATCATATTAGACATAAAAAAGTGATTTCATGAAATATTATTTTTTTCAATAAATCATGTGCTTTAATTTAAAATTGAATTCTTCCCCATATATGAGTTTAAGTTGACAAAAATACTATATATTTATAATCATCAAAATTTTCATTATATATTATGGTATCCATAAATTAGGATCAATTGAAAAGTGTAATGATTAAAAGTTATTTTCCATGATAAAGGTATAATCAGGTTTACTAAGGTGTAAAATTAGAAAATAAGTGTTAAAAAGGAAAAAATGATCCAAATTATTATTTAATTGTAATAATTATATCTTATATCTTCTAATGTTTGAAAAAAGTTGTTTTATATACTTGTTTCCCAGGTAAAACATGGTTTTAATTGTTACATTTAAAGAATTCAAAAAGTCTCCTTTCCTCCAATTATAAAATTCTAGCATTTATCATATTTTTTATAGTATTCTATAAGACATTATATTTTCTATTCATAGAACAAATAAACTCTTTAATTTACTCCCCCCATCCTAGAGTTATTTTTTAATCATAAATCCATCCAAGAAAGGCTCTTTGTGATAACAAAATGTTGTTTTCTAAAAAAGTAGTAATGTCCTTAACTGAGGGTTTTATTTTATGTATTCTTACATGTCCTTGAAATATTATTATACCTTGATAGTAAAATATCCTCAATATATTCTATA
This sequence comes from Viscum album, assembly GCA_963277665.1. Classification (NCBI taxonomy): domain Eukaryota; kingdom Viridiplantae; phylum Streptophyta; class Magnoliopsida; order Santalales; family Viscaceae; genus Viscum; species Viscum album. The sequence continues at coordinate 979,336,551 of OY728137.1, forward strand.
TATTAAAATGTTTTTATATTATTGGAATGTTTGGAAACCATCTTCTCTTCATTAGCACCCAAGAGGCGATTTCGGCCCCTAGACACCCTCTCCAAATTGAATCAAATATTACATAACATTGTTCAATATCCTTTTTATTAGTTTCTTCGCCCAATTAAATTTCTCCCACTATCTCTCTTCTCCCAAATAGGGTTATATAGATCCCTTTTTGTGGATATTTTAACTTCTATTTAATGATCATAAATCTATTTTATATTCCATGTTTCTGTTTTTACCATTCTTTATTATAAAATCCTGATTAGGGTTATGTTATTAAAGATCCATTGTTCATGAGGTATGTGGTTCCATATTGATAGGGCATTATAATTAAACCAAAATGTCTTGTTTTGATAAAATTTATTTTAATTTATTAGATAAAAATTTATTCATGTGTAGTGGAATTTGTTAAAAACTTAATCCTGAAGAATTGGAGTTTTAAAAATGGGATTTTGGGATGACATTTAGACACCCATAAATTATATTGAATTGGGATATGTTTAGTGAAATTGAGAAAATTTAAATTTTTTAATTTACATTTTTGAATGAGTTTGATGGAATAACTATGAAAGACCCAATTTATATTGTGTTGGGGATTTGATGTAAAATTGACAGAAATATTTTGCTATTAAACATTGAATTTAATTTTCAATGTGAATTGTGAAATAGAATTGGGAATTGATTTAAAATTACTATTTTATAACAATTTTATTAAATTGTTTTGTTATTAATCATTGTATTTTATCTATAAAATGGCATGTTTTTTTATTAAAAACACATCTTGGTTTTGGATATAATGTTGGTTTATTTTAAATGTAGTGTATAAAGAGTTTTATTTTGAGAAGTCTTAAATTAAATTACCAATCATTGTTTGTTACTATTCCACCTTCAAACCATGGTTACTTATTGATAATTGGATTACACTCTACAATTTAAAATGTTATAAACCAAAGAATGTATCATTATGCATACCTAATAAGATGGTGATGAATTCTCATTTAGTGGTACCAATGGGACATGTGTATACACATATTATAGTTTCACCTTGATTGTGTGGATTCCCTTAGCATGAAACTATTTTACCTATTAGGAATATGACCATGTTTCTTGGTTTTTTGTATTTGAAATTAATATATTCCATTATTGTAAACTATTTTTCATGCCTTCAGAATTTATATAATTTATTTTATATAAAATTGATTTATTATTTCATTTTTTTAGAAATATCCCATCAATTGAAATGTGAATCATTTGTTAAAAGTATTTTCATAATTTGAAATATAAAAAATGATTTATCAAATGTGATTTAAAAAAAACATTTACTTGAAAATTGAAATCTATTAATTTGGTTAATAAAATAATAGAATCATATTATGGAATTTTTTTTATACCCTACTAGTCTTTTATCCCACATCTCCCCTATGATTCATTTTTTTATATTATCTCCTACTAGATTAGAGTCATAATAAATATACAATTATTGGTTGTTAAAGCTATTGATCTGTGGACATAGAGAGTTTCATCCATGTGGTCATGGGTAGTTTATCTATCCCATTTTACCAATAATATTATGTTGTAATTTTTTTATACATGTTTAACTTATTGTAAACTAATCTTAATAGAGTTTCTTTTGTATGCATTCTGATTAGTAATCTTGATTTCGTAGTGTTTGTAGAAAACTAATTTCCACATTCATTTTGTGTGATTCTAGGTACTAGTCTCTAACCCGTAGTGACTGGGGTTCCCCATCGGGTTTTTTCAGTACCAGATCGATTATTGGGTTACCAAGGGTAGCTCAGATGGTTCATGAAATTTTTTTATCAGAATTGAATGATATTCTATTAATGTATGCATGAATTTGTGTTTTCTTGTCAGGTCATAGGAGGTCGTTGATATTGAGAACCTTTGAATATCTCCCCACAAAAAACTAGAAGTCACCACGTGTGTTTTTGGAATTATATCATGAGGTTTAGTTCCACATTTCTACTATATTTTATTGGGATAAATTGGAATCCAAATTTTCTTTTTCTATTTGTTGGGTATTATCATCCTTTATTTTCTATTTGAGTGATATTTTTATGTTTTATTTGTTGTTTAGTGATGTTTTGTAACATTATACCACTGAGAAGATTCCCAAATTGGACCCAAGCGGAAGCTACATCAAATCCACAGTGAGAAAATCCTCTACTGGACCCAAATCTGGATGAGGTGATTGGACATACTGTACAAGATCTGTGATGGGAATTGCCACCAGTTCCCATTAGGTTCCAGCCTTGTAACCTTAAAGGGTTGTTCTCTAAGAATGTTCTCATGAATTACATCACCATAATATTATAGCATTTAATAGATCAAATGGTCCTTATTAGGGTGAGTAATGGTTGATATAGATTGATATTTGTTTTTTTATTTCCTGGAGACACCTAATAAAATCAAGGACATCTATGCCACATTTCTGGTGGATGAACTGAGTAAGAGATGGTGGGACTGGTGTGTAAGAATTAAAACATAAAATGGATGGACATAAGTGTTCCATTCATCCACCATTTCTATCAAAATTTAGTCTTCTTGGACAAGGGTGTATAGTTTCTCTATCATGAGTAGGACGATAGGACCATGGAAAAGTATGTAAATTATTTTGTTGAGTATTATAATTTCATATATGAAATAATATCAAATGATAATAAAATTGATTAGAGGTTCAATTAGGGACTTCAGCTAGATATTTGTTCTTAGGTATTCTTATTAAATATTCCCTCTTATGCTGATGTGTAGGATAGGGAACTAATGGTTGAAATGGAGTTGGAAAGAATGTTAGGGTTGTCGGGAGATTATTTATCCCTATGAGGGAGTGTATGTTTTTTCAAAGTAATGTGTATGAATGATGATTCTTTAGGTGTATCTATATAGTATGTATATTCGAAACATCAAGGAGTTCCTAGAACTGGTCCTTCGATAATCTACCAATGTAAAAATCTTTGATATTCAATGATGGTTTCCACTAAGTAAACATTGGTATGTGGTTATTATGGACACCAAATACAGTTTTTGAAATTATTCTATGATGATTCCACTCCTCGTATTGGAATTTTATCATCAAATACGTTTAAAACTATCGGGAAATCATACGTTTCAATGATAAAAAATTTCCATCAATAGGCATCTAGAACACTGATTCTCTACATAATGGAAGAGTCTCTTAAGGAGCTAGATACGATTCAAGTGACCTTGATAGGTTTCATTACTATACCTTCTTTATTAGTGACTTCATTATTTGTTACTAGAGAAAATCATTCATTTATTTCAACCCATATTTTTAATCTTCTAAATCATCATTCGATGATTTTATCTTATGTAATGAATATTAGTGCACCCATTGGTATGAAGAGGGAGTGTGGTCTTCATAATTATTCTTGCGTTTTCTACCTATCATATTTTGATCTTCCTTAGAATTTCATGGTATTTTATATGATACCACATGACATCAAATTTAAGATGGATTTTCTTATTTTCATTAAATCCCAAATTGACTATTATCTTTGATGAGTCTCTTTTACTAAACCTATTGTTTGTGTCATGTATTCCAAGGAGAATGTGACCCAATGTTGAGCAGATTAGGACCATATTATCCCTAGTTGAGAAAATTGATTAATCTGTTTATTTTAATCTGGAATGGGAGTCATGGAATGGTAGTCTACTAGCAATTTTCATTGATTTTTCTAACGTGTTTCCTTCTGACTTCTTTGGTTTTCCACCAATAAGGGAGGTATTATTCATTGTAAACAAAGCCTTTGAACTCAACCAGTTCCTAATCCCTGTTACTCTATGGATAAAACTAAAATGATATCGATAATGTCTTAATTGGACAATATTTTCTAGAATGTCTATGTATTCCTGAGTGTGTCAACATGGGCGGTGCCCTCTCTCATTGGTAAAAAACGTTCACGGTCAAATTAACCATTTCATTGATTACTAAAAATACAATCATGTTTTTGTAATGAAAAATTATCTATTTACCTAGATTGATGATATGTTTGATCCATTTTCATGTGAAAAATTTGTTCTCAAAGACTGATAATCAATCAAGTTACCATTATTTGAGGATAAAAAATATGAAATTCAGAAAACCATCATTCAAAGTAGTTAAAAACATTAGGATTACCTTGTTATAGACTTTGAGAAAACCAATTCTCATGTAGTCTTTATGGATTTAATGAACACAATTTTACATTAGTATTGTGAAACCATTCTGGTGTTATTCATATATGAAATACTGGTTTACACTATTTCTAAAGAGGATCATGAGTAAAATTTGAAATAATTTCTGAGCTTGTTGAGAAATCACTGACTTTATTACGTGATCTCAAAATGTGATTTCTGGATTTAAGCAGTGATGATATTAAGAAATGTGTTATCAGATCATGGGATATCAATTAATCCTAATTATGTATCTGTTGTTTGGATAGGGGAACAACTTTTAAATGTTTCTAACATTCCATGTGTCTTGGGTATAGTTGGGTGTCAGCACTAGTTCATTAAGGATGTCTAAATGTTGTCTTATAAGGTGACTTCTCTAAATTTTAGGGGACTAATGATTTCCTGGAATGAATTTTTTTTGAAATATTTTATTAATCTGAAATTCATATTGGATACTACACTAATTTCAAGCCTTATAGAGTCTGAGCTGGGCTTTGTGGTCCTCTATGATGCCTTAGGATTAGGATTGGTTTGTGTTCTTAAATATAGTTATAATTTCATTGCTTATAGATCTCATTAGCTTAGTCCATAAAAGAATATTTACCCAACCCAGGACCTTGAAATTTAAACTATGATGAATAAACATAAGATTTTATGGCATTTCCATTATGAATCAAGGTTTATAGAGTTTTCATACAATTATACATTGAGTTATATTTTCCTTCAAATTGATATGAATCTCCTCACGAGGCGTTGGATGAAATGAATGAAATATTTTGACATTGACAAATAATATACCCAATGTAGATGGAATTTTTTTGTAGAAGCATTAAAGAGGAAGCTTCTGACCCTATCCATGAATGAATAATCTTAAGAGTGAAACACGATGGAACTCTTTTAACAGATCCATATTAGAGTCTAGTAATTCGGGGCAGAGGATTCTTTGGTCACTATTTACATGACGTCTTCTCTTATTGAGATGATATTTTGGATTAGTATCTTGATGATGTGTTTTGTATTACTAGAGACTATCTTTATTATGAGGAGACCATTATTGAATAGTCATTCCCCAAAGAGGGAATTATATTCTATCATTATCACTTTTTTGTCCCTTTTGATGTCAGGAATGGTGTACTGGAGGATTAACCTAAATCCCAGTATTAAGTGAACTAAATAACCATGAATATGCTCTATTAAATATGGCATCAATTATTGGGGCTAAGTATGAGATATGGTGTTACTGATTTTTCCTATAACTGTTATATGATCTACTAGGTCAAGGTAGATCAAAATAAACATTCTGGTTTTCTTTGACCACATCATGTTCTTTCTTTGAAGTTGGAAAGGATATCAATGAAATTTTTGGTCGGGATACCTCACTCCTAGGGAAATAATAATGTTATATAGTTTTTGGAATATAAAAAATCTTTATCAGCACACATTATACCCATTCATGATAAAACCAAAGGTGAAGAGTATAGAAATATCTATGTGAAAATTATTGTTCATTTGAAAAGAGTTACATGTGTTATAGTCTCTGATATGGATCCTAGATTTACATACAATTTTTGGAGATGCCTTCAAGAGGAATTGGGTTATCAAATCCATTCGTGAACAGATTACCATATGTAATTATATTTCCAGACATAAAGAGCTATACATATTATTGAGGATATGCTTCGTAATTATTTTCTAGACTCTGGCGGGTCTAGGTATGATCATTTGAGGCTGTTTGAGTTTTTATATAATAATATTTTTCTAGTCCGTGATAAAAATATGTCTTTTTGGGTGATTTTATGACCTCCTATGATGATATATATTGTTTAGGTTGGATATTAAAGCAATTTCCATTGTTGGACCAAGCTAAGTTCAAGAGAAGACCTCAAATATTCAGTTAATTCATCATTGAATATAGATGGAAGCTAGCCAAAATAATGCTTATGATATTCATCATCGCAGACCCTTGGAGTTTTCTATTTCTGATTGGGTTATTTTAAATGTCTCACCCTCGTTTGAACATCGAAAACTTTAGAGGAAAGTGACACCATCTACTAATTTTGTGAATATTTTGGATGTTTTTGTGCATTTGGGAAATGTTTCTTACCATTTATCACATCCACTGCACCTGATACCAAAAAATGTTGTGTTCTATGTATCTCTTATATAAAGGTATCAATCGAATCCATATTATGTTATGAGTTATCATGTTATTGAGTTTGATCCTAATTTATATGTAATTGAACGTCCAATCATGATAGATGATTCTGAGACCATGGTATTTCATGGGAGGATAATACCATTTGATTGAGTGTTATGGAATTACTATTCTGATTAAAATGAGATAAAAAGAGGGAAGCAAAAATGAGAGAGAATTGGCCACATATTATTGACATGGATTCGTCTGATTAGGATTTTTATGTAAAATCCTAGGTACTTAAAAATAGTTTTTTTTCAATTTCAGATTTAAATGGTAAATATATTTATAAATTTATAATCAAATAAATAGTGTTATATAAATTAATGAATTTACACTGATGGAATAGTAATATATACTTATAAATAGTAACATGACCATTAAGAATGGTTATCTCTAGAATATAATAGTAACCTCACCGAATAAAGTATAAATAAAATTTAGCCATCCTATATCTAAAATTATGATATATTTCTATCATTGAACTTGAAAATAAATTTTTAAAAATTATAAATTAAGTGATGGAATTTTTGAAAGAAATTAAATTTTCATTATAATTTTATAATTATACTAAAAATTTAAAAGAAAATATACTTCATAAAATAGATTCATAAAAATTATTATTGTTTTCTTCTGAATATAATTTAATTTATAATTCTTTAATTAATTTTCTATTGTTATAAAATCAAATGATGTTTTTAAACATGTATTTTTTGAATGAATTATAATTTTAATTAAAAATAAAATTACACGTATGTAGAAAATTATTTTCATAAAATGGAGAAATTTTTAAAATTATACATTTTAAAAAATGGTTGTGATGTATTTTTGGTGTTTTTCTATAATACAAGAATTCTTAGTGAATAGTGAAATGTAACAATTTATCATATATATACATTGTAAGTTAAATAAACTATTCCTAAAATACTGAATGATGTAATCACCATAATCTAGTACTTCTCATGATAATTTTAATATTTTTTATGATAAATCTCAAACTATTCATAGTCGTGAGAAAAATTAATAAATTAATGAACAAAATAATAAAAAACCCTCCTCTCCTCCACTATAAATACCACCCTTTTCCCCTCATTGTCCTCACACCTCTCAAGAGTTGATAATTTTCCAATTTCTTTCCAATCCTTTTATAAATCCATATACCCACTTCTACGTCCTTCTAGTGTCACCAAATGTACAAAACCAATGGCCTTAAAGAAGTTCCCAAGGAGGATGATTAAAAAGATAAAAATACTCTTTCCTTTTTTGTTATTTTCGTTTCAATTATTTTTCATTTCTTATAATCTATTCACACAACCTTATCCAAGAGGATTGAAAAATAAATTATATTATATATACTGGACCATTATCTTGTTTGTGAAAAAATTCATCATCTTATGTCTTCTTATCTTACTTTTATTTTAAAAATAAAAACATCCTATGTGATGTGTTGAATTACTGACATCATAGACAACGTGTTTTCAATTTCCATTATCACCTTCATGGATGGTCCTAAAACAATTATAATGGTTGAAAATATTTTAAAATTTATTATGTGACCTTTTTTATGTTCTATAATTAACATATATAAATATAATATTAAATAATATAAATAAAATATTTTGTGATTATCAAAGAACTGCCAAAATGATCAAAAAGAATATAATTAATATTTTATACAATGAATCATCCACATATTTAAAAACAAAATAATATATGGAATACTTTATATTTCTGGTTACATGTAAATACCATTTCCTTCCACTTGTGAATTTTCTCTTCCAATTGATATGAAAATCCATAACCAACCAACCATGGAAACCATGTAAAGAACACTCCCAAAAAATGGAATTTACAAAATATTATTAAAAAATAGGTGAAAATATATTATAAAATATTATATAATGTATTATAAATGTTATTATGGTTCATTAATATAATAATAAAACACGATTAACCATTATACAAGAGGTATGGACATGTTTAAAGTAAGTCAAACCCGAAGTAAGGGAATTCTTAACCCAATTTATATTCATTATGTTAACCTTCTAGATAATTATCTTTTTCATGCTATTATTGTTTGTAAATGATTTATTACTATATTATGTGATACTGCATGGGCTTAATGTGAATGTACATATTTCTTTAATTTTATTAATTCTTGATTCAATGATATGGTATTTTAAAGGAACATTCCATTTAAATTTTTTTAAATTTTATCTTTTAAAATATTCAAAAAGATTGTTCTTTTCTTAAAGTCCTGAGACTTTCATTCAATTTTCCAAATGTTTTATTACTATATTTTTTCTTTTATATGTTTTTATATAAATTTTTTTGAAGAATATGATTTCATTAATATGTGATTTTTTTTAAAAAAAACTGAATTTTTTAACGAAAATGGTATTTTCAAATTGGAATGTGTTCTGATCAATGGTATAAATGAGTGATCAAGTGTTTTATTTCTTGATATTTTCTTCTTAAATTGTTTATGTTAGTTTGAGAACATTATATTTGAATATATGATGGATTGATCCCAAAAATATGTCATGATATGTTGGGTTGAGCCCATTATAGATCTAGATATAATGGGTGAGCCCCTGTATTGATCTCCAATGCAATGGGTACCCCGGAGATAGAAATTAACAAAAAGGTTATTCCATTTTTAAGGAATAATGTAAGATTAATATTAAAAACATGTTCCAAGGAATCTTCAAGAGGTTTTTATGCATGCTAATGGGTTTTATGATGTTGGTTTTATGTTATCAATTGATTCACATTTTCCATAATTATATCACTACCAGAGTTTTTTCTCCTCATCCAAATATTTTAAAATGTTTTCAAAGGTTATAAGGATTTGAAAGAGATATAGTGATTTAATGATGAATATTATGAATATTTTTCAAATATATCATGTTTTATTTTTAATTTCTCATAATTTGGAAAATTGGAATCAGATTTATTAGTATCCTCTTTGAATGAATGTGATATGTTATGTACGTATTATGTCTTCATATTATAAAAAAATAAACCATAAAAAGATCATAAATATGAAATAAAGTAATATATTGAGTAAAATTTAATATTATGTATTGTTTTTAAGGTTGGTTCCAAATAGTTTGTATTAATAGATGGTTTAGATAATCGTAGGGTTTAGAAGAATGAAAATATAATACCATAAAGGATTTGTATTTTATGGTTAATTAGAAATTATATAACCTTTGATGAATACCATGTTTATTTGAATATGATATTCTTATTTATAATGGTTTCTGCATAAGAAACATGGTAGCTGATGTTTGAAAGAGCAAATAGGAAGATATTTGTCTGAATATGCATCGTATAATGGTTGGAATTGGAACAGACTAGATTTTAAGAATAATGGATCTATTGACTGAGGTGATAAATAGTGGTGTTGTTCATTTAATATTGGATCTTGATATACCAGGAAGTAAAATATTTTTTGTAGAGCATTTCATGAGGCAATATCCCACATCATTCAGTGGATCATCTGACCAAATGGTAACCAAATAATAGATAAATGCTAATGAAAATAGCTTTTATATCGTGGGATGTTCTAAACACCAAAAGTTAAACCTATAAATTTATCATTTTGAAGTAGAATATGATAAATAGTGGTCTCTAGTTAAAAATACTATGGAAAAAATATGATCCTGATATTTTGTAATGGTATTATTTAATGATTATATTTTTGAATAAATATTTTCCTAATATAATTCAACTCAGAATTGAGAAACAATTCTTGGAAGTAAAGAAGAAAGATGATGATTTAGTGGAAACATATAAAGTCAATTTTATTATACTATATAGGTATGTACTATATTTTATAGAGGACATTGATAGTAATATTAATATATTTTACTATTGTTTGAAACCAGTCTTATTGAGTTCATTGGATTCATGAGTATTTAAAAGTTATGAGAAAATTTTTCATTCGGCTGAAAAACCGGAGATGAGGTTTTCTAACATAAATGTACCTAGTGATGAATTGAATATGAAGTAGTCATGTTAGAAGTATTTGGGAAAGAATTCATCTATGATATTAAGACGTGAGAAAATAAATTTACCTTTTGTGAAAAGTGTGGTAAAAATTATCTTGGAGAATATATTATAAATTATGGGAAATACTATAGAGGAGTAATGTTTTCTAACATGTCTCATGAGTGTATGGAAAATAAAAAACAAAAACATGAATAAGATAATGGTGGGATGCTTTATCTATAATAAAGTGGGTCATTTTTCTCATGTGTGTCCAAATTTAGTCACTCATGTAAGAAATCAGCATGATTGGAAGTTGAATGGTGTGGAAATAACATTTCAACTACTTTAGAAGTTAATAATCCATCAAACGAAGTGTTATCAACTAAAAGGAGTACAATAATTTTCAATTATTGGCCTGAGGTTAGGGTAACATTAGCTGATAGTAAAAGAAGAAAACATTCTGAAGACCGAGTTTCATACTAGATATGGGAATTATGATTTTTTTAGTTATGTAATTTGGGTAAAATAATGCACCTGATGTATTCATGGATCTTCTCAATATAATATTTCATGAGTTCTTGGATATGTTTTTGGTTGTGTTTGTTGATAAAATTTTGGTATATTCTAATATAAATAGACGTATAAAATACATATAATGGAGGTTTTTAAATCCTTAAAATAAAATAATTTGTATGGAAAATTTAAAAAGTGTGAATGTATATTGCACTAAATTTTATTACATGGTATAATTGTATCTAAAAATGCAATAAACACTGATATTTCATAAATAAATGTTGACGAATAATGGACAAGACCCCCTTATATCAACTACATTCAAATTTTCCTTGGTTTATAACGCTTTTACATATGGTTTGTTAAAAAAATTCATTGTTTTCTAGTCTTTTTACAATGATAACATGAAAAGGGATTACATTTATTTTTACCTAATAATGTGAGGTTTGAGTTCATAAACTGAAGAATAGACTGGTGAATGGTCTAGTTTTAAACACACCTTACAAAAATTGTGATTTTTTCTTATATGGTGATGCTTTATAAAAGGGGCATGGTTCGGTTTTGATACAAGAATGATCATGAAATTAATTATGATTTAAGACTACTACAACATCATAAGTTAAATTATCCCACCCATGATTTGGAATTAGAACCTATGGTTTTCACTTTTCAAATTTGAAGGCATAATTTATAAGGTTCCAAATGTTAAATATATACTAGCCATTAAAGTTTGAAGTATATATTCATTCAAAAATAATTGAGAAATGAGAATAGAAGATAGCATAAACTGATAATGGATTATGATATTGTGATCAATTACCATCCTAGAAAAGAAAACAATTTGGCTAATTTCATGAATATAAAACACTATGCATTATTAAGTATGTCATGTTTGGATATGACCCTTTGATTAATGATTTGATGAATTTTGGCATGGATGTTTTTGGTATAGGGAATTCAACTATTTTTTTGGTTTTGGTAGAATAATCATTATTATAATGAATTAAGAAACAATATAAGGAAGATGGTGAGTCTCAGAAAAAGGTAGAATTGGTGAAAATGGTATTTTTCAAGATTTTATTGTTAATGATGATTCTGTTTTGAGATTTGGAAATAGATAATAGTTTATTTAAGACTCTTATATTAAGAAATACTTATTTTCAAAAGCTCATATTTCTCCATTTTTTATCCTATGATAACAATTATGTATAGAGTCCTTTGAGTATATTATTATATGAATGGAATAGAAATACATATTGCTGATTTTACCATGAAATGTTTGATTAGTCAACAGGTTAAGGTATTGTGGATGTTACCAAAGGGGATGATTCATCATTTTCTAGTCCCTATGTTGAAATATCAGAATATATCCATGGACTTCATTCTGGGACTACCAAATATATCTCAAGTTTACAATGAGATTTGGGATATTGTGGGCCAATTGACTAAATATAAACATTGAAATATTATTTGAGGTATTATGTCTTCAGATCGTCTTTTTCGACTATACCAAAAAAATATTTCAGCTTACATAGATTTCCTCTATCCATTGTATTAGACCATAAACTAGGGATCACTTATATATATTGAAAAGGCCATCAGAAGTCATTAAGAAAAATATAATTTTTTAGAACATCTTTTCATCCCCAATCTGATGGATAAAACTAGTGAAAAATTAATACATCAGATGATATATTTTGAGATAGTTCAATTTATTTCCCAGTAATTTGTGATTAAAATCGTTCTTTAGTTTAGATTTACTGGAATAAAAATTTTCATTCTAGTATATAGATAGATCCTTGTAAGGAATTATATGGGAAGCAGTGTCAAAATCCAACATTTTTTGATGAGGTCATGGAATGGAAGTTGATGGGACCAGAATTGGTAGAATAAGTGGAATTGAATATTTAGTTGATTAAGAGACACACGAGGATAGTTTACATTAGGTAGAAAAGGTATGTAGATAATTGGGGGAAATCATTCATTTTAGGTAGGTGATTATATTATCCTTAAAATCACTCCTCGGAAAATTTTTATGCATTTTTTAAGAAAGGTAAGGTAATTACATGATTCAAAAAAGCTTTTAAAATACTAGAAAATATTAGTCTCTTTTTATTCCATATAGCTTTTCCTCTATGTTTACATTAGATACAAAATGCTTTTCGTGTTTCGATATTGAAAAATTTTCTTCTATATCAATCTCATGTTTTGAACCTATAATTAGTTCACCTAGATTATAACCTTTATTATTAAAAGAAATGTTTTTAGATTCTTGATTGTTCAGAGTGTGTACTATGGAATAAGGTAATTCACTGGGTTATGTTTTTGTAGAGAATCCACATGGTTGAAGATACAGTAGGGAAATCTAAGAAGCCTTTGGGGGAAAGGTATCCTTACTTGTTTACTAAGTGATTAAAATAGGTAAGGTTTCAATTTCAAAAAGGTAGAGAGAATTTAATAGCCCAAGTACATATTAAATAATTTCTTTTCATTTAAGAATTTAATATTCATGTTCTATATAAATTTATAATGAAATGAAAGATGTTTGTTGAAATTAAGAAATTTATACTAATTTAATAGTAAATTGACCATAAAAAAGAAACATGGCCATTATGAATACTAATTTGAACAATAGAATAGAAACCTCACATAAGAAATTATAAATAATATTTATCCATCATATAAGTGAAAAAATTGTATATTTATATCATTGAATAAAAATATTTAAAAAAAATTATAAATTTAGTATTTAATATTTATTTATGTAATAAATATTAAATTATATTTTCATAATTATTAAATAGAAAATATATTTTCTTAAAAAGATTCATAATTTATTATTTTTTATGTCTTAATTATATATGATAATTTTATGAGACTTTAGTTAAATTTTCAATGTGTAATAAATTCAATTATTATTTTAAAACTAGTATTTTCCCAATAATGTATTATTTTAATTAGAAATTACATTTATCAAATATATATAATTATTTTGATAAAATTAAATATATTTTTTATTTATACACATCTAAAAAATTAGTGCATTTAATGGGATTTTTCTGAAATACATGAATTTCTAGGGAATATTGAAATATGACAATTTAATGTGTAAAGACACTATTAGTTCAATAAAATATTATTATCATCATGAAGGATGTAAGAAATTTAATCTAGAACATACATTTATTATTTTAGAATAATTTATAATATTTCTCAAATAATTCATATTCTTCATCCAAATTAATAAACTAATGAATAGAATATTCAAATATCCCTTCCCTCATCCACTATAAATACCACCCATCACCCACTCTTATACTCCCACCTATAAATATTTTATATTTGGCCAAATTATACCCAATCATATAATCAATTCTATTATCCACATTCAAGACCCACTGGTGTCACCATAATGCCAAAACCAAAGGCCTTAATGAGGTTGTCAAGGAGGATAATTCAAGAGGTAAAAATCCTCTTTCCTTACATTTATATTCATTTCAATTCTTTTTCATTTTCTTATATTGTATTCACCTACCATTATCCAAGAATAATAAAAACAACAATATCTTATATATACTATAATTTTATATTTTTTATGGAAAAAATCATCATCATACGTCTTCTCATCCCCCTTCTATTCTAGAAAAAAACATTGTCCACCATGTGTCGAATTACCGACATCATGGATGATGTGTTTTCAATTTCCATTACTACCCTCATGGATAGTCATAGAAACTTTTTAATGGTTGAAAATGTTTTAAATTTGTATTATATAACCTCTTTTCAATTCTGTAATTAAAATATATAAATAATATAAATACATGTAATGAAACTAGTTCGTGATTATCAAAGAACCACCAAAATGATATAAATGAATATCATTAATGATTTATCTAATGAATCATCCTCATATCATAAAACAAAATGAAATAAGTTTTAATTCAGAGTTCTTAAATCATTTTAATACTATTTCATTTAACTTCTTGAGTTTCTATTCCATTCGATATAAAGATCCATAATTAACCAACCATGGAAACCATGTAAATAATTCACCTGAAACAATGGAAATAAAAAAAATATTATTAATAAATCAGTGAAAAGATATTATAAGAAACATATAATGGGTTATAAGTAGGAATATGGTTCTATAATATATTAATAACACTCTTTGAACCATTATACTGGATGTTTGGACACATTTAAATTAAGACAAACCCAATGTAAGCGATTTCTTAACCAAATTTTAATTCCTTAGGTTAACCTTGTACTTCAATAATTTTTTCATGTTATGATTACTTATAAATTAATTTTCATTTTATTATGTTTTATTATGTGTATTTACTGTTAATATACATATTTCAATCATTATTTAATAATGCTGTATTTGAATGGGACTTTCCTTTTAAAATCCTTTAAAATGTATCCTTTAAGAAATTTAAAAAGGTTGTTCATTTGTTAATGTCATGAGAATTTTCATTTGATTTGAATATTTTTTATTAAAATATCGTTTCCTTTATATTTTTAATAGTATATTTTTTTAGTAATATGATTTCATTATTATGTTCATATTTTTAAAATTTTAATGTTGTTTTTATGAAAAAATTGTATTTTGATATAAGAATGTGTTTTCCTCAATGGTTTAAATTATTGATCATGTGTTTAATTTAATGACATGTTCCTTGGAAATTATTTTTTTGGGGTTGATCCAATTATATCTCCTGAAATTATGGGTTAATCCCCATTATATATCATGATATGTTGGGTTGAACCTATTAAATCTCATGATATAACTAGTGAGCCCCATTATACCTCCCTAATGAATTGGGTACTCTGTAGATGGAATTTGACTGAATTGCTATTAAATTTTAAAGGTTTAATGTATGATTGATATTCTAAATATATCACAAGGTAAATTCATGATGTTTATATGCATTATATTGGGTATTTATGAATTGGGTTTTAATGGTGATTAAGTTATCAATTGATTGGTGATTTAATTCTTTATATCCCTTTCTGAGCTTTTTGTGATCATAAAAAGATTTGAAAATTTATTCAATGGTTTTAAGTACATGTAAGAGAAATAAAGAATTCATGATAATGTTTATGACGATATTTCAAAGAAATCATGATTTAATTTTAATGTTTTGTTTTTTTGAAAAAATTGGATACAATTTTTGTAGTATCATTTTTGTGTGAATATGGTATGTTATGTATTTATTATGTCCAAATCATCTAAAACTAAATGATATTCCATGTGAAATAAAGTTAGATCTTGAATAAAATTCAAGATTATATACTGTTTTTAAGGCATGTTCTATCTATTATGGGAGGTTGTAAAATCATATTATTGTTTTATGGTTTTTCTTAAGCCCCCTATTTTTTACATACTTTGGTTGGGTTCTGTTTGGGGTTGTTTTGAGTTGAAATTTAAAATATATTGAAATGTATTGGCTACTTCACTACTGGCATAAGGTATTCCCCAACTTTGCACCCTCTCATTCCAAAATTGTGCTAATCCAGGAAGTGGTATTTTTGCATTGTTAGAACATGGTTTCCCAATCATGTGGATCATTTAAAGGGGTCCATGAATAGTACAAACTCTATGGTTTAACTATTCAGATCATCCCAGATAACTATAAATGAGATTTATGTTATCTAAAAATCTAACATTAAAATCCAATGATCCTCACATTAAGTGTCGAATGTATCTATCATGACCTAGTTCATTTTCTTCTTCCTTAAGATCACCAAAAATGAAATTTTGGCCCCACAACACCCTCCTATATATGGATCAAATCTTGAAAAAATCCATTCAATCTACTCATTATTAGTTTCCTCACTTCTTTATCTTTCTCATGTTGTCTTTCATCTCCTCCCAAGGGTTTTGTGGAACCCAATTTTTCTTTATGGATATAATACCATCTATTTTGGGATCATAAAACTATATTTGATTATAATATTATTTTACTCATTATTCATTGGAAAAACTCGATTATGGTTTGTCGATTCCAATGATCCTGAAGTAGGTGGTTCAGTTTTGATTGAGAAATTTAATTAACCCTAAATTGTATTTTATAAAATTTTGTTCAATTTAATATCTATAAATTTATTATTCAACAAATAAATATTTTAAAACCCATTTCTATTTAATAGGGGTTTTAAAAATTGTATTTTGACATAATATTTATAAAACCCCCAATTCCATTGATTTTTAGTGTGTTTTTTGAAATTGGATAAATTTAAATTTTTTAATTTAAATTTTGAAATAAGTTTCACAGAAAAATGTGAAAACCCCCAATAAAATTAAAATATGTTTTTGATGTGAAGTTGATGGAAATTATTGAATTTAATTAAGAATATAAATTGTTAAATTTATTTTTGAATTGATTTCAAATTTAAATTTGTGAAAATTAAATGAAATGGTTTTGATAGAATATTATGGGTTTTATCTTATCAATTGTCTTGTTTATTAATAGAAACCTACCTTTGGTTTTAAATGTAATATTTTCATATTAGAAATGGAAAATGGGAGGAATTTTATTTTGAGCAGCCTTAAAATAAATTTCCCATCATTGATTTTTATTGGGGTATATGGATGTCATAGGTAGTCATGAGTTATTGGACAATACTCTTTGATATACAAAATTACAAATAAATGAATCTTGTAATATACAATATCTGATGGTTATTAGGTCACCATAGGTTATACAAATGGGAATTTTGTAAACTCATATTATCGTGTCACCTTGATTGTGCAAAGCCCCTTAGGATGAAACTTTTATACCTATTAGGGATATGAACATGTTTATCATTATTGTATTTTAAATTAATATATGAATTTTTTTAATCTTTTTTTCATGAATTTTGATTTTATGTAGACCATTTTATATAAAAATGTTTTATTAATCCATTTGTTTAGAAATATACCGTCAATTAAAATGTGAAGCATTTGTTAAAATTATTTTCCATCATTGGAAAAGTAATGCATTATTTTACAAAATGGTTTGAAATTATAAATCTATTTATTTTAATAATTAAAGTTCTTTATTTAGATAATTAAATGTTTGCATCTTTTTATGGAATCTTTGATGAGATTTTACTGAGATTCTGGATCACACCCTATATGTGCCTTCAGGTTTTTATAGATTATATCCATCCATTTTCGAGTGGGTGTAAAGAACCACATGGATGTGGTTTCAGATATTGATTAATTGACATATATAGTTGAATAAATTGGGCCATTTTTTATCTATTATGTTTTAATATTAATTTTAGTACTACTTTGGGTTTTTTATATATGTTTGAATTCTGTTACACTTTCCCAAATGTATTTTCTTTTATATGAATATTGATTTTTTATACTTATCACAATTTGTTTGGGAAAAAATGAATTCCATATTCATTTTGTATGATTTTAGGTGATATACCCCAATCCATGATGATCGTGGTTTCCCTTTGAGTTATGTGAGGACCAACTCAGTTATCGGGTTACACCAGCACACATGCTAGTTTGTGAAACATCATTTATCACTTTCATGAAAATATATATAATTATTAATCAATGTTTTGTAAATAGGATTTAAAAATGGTTTTAATACTCTCTTATTATTGATTAAATTCATTATTACATGTCATTAAATTTTTACAAAACATTATAAAAGGAATTTGTGTATCTTATTTCAAACAATTTACTTTTGACTTCTCAATCAAAAATGTTATACGATTATTTTTTTAAAATACTCGATATGTTATGTCCACTTAACACATTGATGATTTATGCTATGTTTATATAGTTATTTTTAAAAAAACAATTCAATATTTTTTTGAAATTTATTATTTTTTACAAATTTATTTTAAATTTGAATGGTAATTATTTCAAGAATATTTGTTATCAAATATATATTTATAAAAAAAATTAATTTTATGTATTATTTCAAAATTATATATATTTACACCAAATGTATAATGAGAATATTATATATTCATATTATGGGGGTTTTTATTCCTTAATTTCAAATCTGACATTCCTTAATTATAATTTTTTTTAAGATATAAGACAATATTATGCAACCCATTTTTTTGTTGGGAAATTATTATGTTTATATATTTTGTTTATTTTCCATTATGTGTGGAAAATAAATCATTGAAAAAAAAATTGGGTGAAACCATATCATTCTCTAATGCATTGGGTAATGTTTTTAGTCTCATGATGTTCCTTATATGTGATTAGAGAGTAAACATAATACATTTTGGGATATTGTCCACTATGTGATATTATCATAGAATTTAGCCTTAACTCATGTTTTTTTCATGTTATATAATTTTACAACCTTCTTATCATTATCATATATTATGATACCATGTTATTTATGTTATGCTTCAATGTTATCACACATTTGTATCATCCTTTAGGATATCATGTTATATATATGACTCATATGTTATGATTCAATATCTTGTTTATTACATTATTAGGATTTTTAGCACAATGATTTCTTTTCTTTATTCCATAGGTAAACCTATAAAAAGAATTTCAGTCCAAACGGATACAAGAGATAATTAAAGAGATTAAAATATAGGTGTTTAATTTTAGTTATTTTTTATACTATTTATTCAAATAACAATATGCATTTTACATATCATATTGTGATTACATGTTGTTCAAGATAAAAATAATTGAATATTATGTGTAATAGTGTTGGTTCACTATAATCATTGGCGTTGGTAATAGAAAAGTTAAACTCATCATTCATCGAGGTGGGAAAAATTAAAATATAGAAAATTGTATCATTTTTAGAATAAATGGAGAAGTGAAGAATATATATTGTACATATTAAATTACCAAAATATCATTCTTAATTATATAATATATCTGATTAATAATTCCATATTGGTTGTGGTGTTTAAGAGAATGTAGAAGAATAAAATAATTTAATCTGCATAGTTAGACAATATCACATCATAAATATCATCAACAAGAAAAAAAATTAATGAAATTGTAATTTTTCATTTGGTAAGAACAATATCACAAAAAATTGGGGGAGATTATTAAGAAGAGAATAATATAGAAATTCAAAAATCTACAATCGTTGGATGATATGAAGAGAATGTGTTATCTGGGACGATAAATATAAATGGTTGAGAGGGGATTTTTTTAATATTATAATCATACTTTTATTATTATTTCTCAATAATACAAATACAGTTGATTTGTACAAATATATATTTTAAATTATTCATGCGTTCTCAAACTAATGGGTTCTTAGATCATCATGGAATTGAAAATTTATTTATATAGATTATAATTTCAAATATCATATTTTATCATATTTCACTGTTAAAAGAAAAAACATATATTTTATAAAAATATTGAATATTCACCCCAAAAATTTATTGTATTTTAGAATCCAAAAATTTCATCCACTTTTTATAAATATGTTTTAAATTATTAAAAAAACAATTATTTTATACAATCTAAATTTTCATAAAAATCACAAATTTTCTTATTGTGAAAATTTTTCATACCCTTTTAACAATTACATATGGTATCATGAAATTATATTATCATTATAAAATCTATATAATATTAATTTATGAATGCATTTTATTACCATTATTTTAAATGAGCATATTTTTATTAAAATGAAGTCAAAAAATTTATGTTTTAGGAAAATATAAACACTTTTTTATCATGTTTAAAATGATTATTTTCATATATAATAGTATTAATGATTAATATTTTAATTTTATCATAAAAATAAATATCACTTTACACTTTCATTGGTGAGAGTATTATTTTAATGGTATAGTAAATATTACCAATAGTCATATTACTATTATAATAGAAAGGATATTATTCTCATAGTTAGATTACAATTTAAATAATAAAATTTTTAATAATAATTTTGTTATGAAATAAAAACAAGTGCCACATATTAGGTCAATTTTCATCAAACTCTATTATCTATTAAAATTTATATATATTTATTCATTCAAAAAATTAATTTCTCATTAAAAAAATTCTTCATTTTTAAATTCATTTTCATGAGTGATATTATTATGTGGGACATGTTGGTAAATAATTATTCAATTATGATTCTCTTATTATTAATTTCTTTCAGCAATTATATTTCTTTTATTTCTCATTTCCATTTTTATTCTAAATGTTATGATTTTATGTTTATATAATAAAACTTTTTTGTTTTATCATGTTGTAAATATGTATTTGTAAAAAAAATACGAAAAACAATTGCCCAATTCTATATTTTAAAGTTAAATTCAATTGAAAAATATTTGAATCATTTGAAACATAATTCAATTCATAAAAAAGTGAACTTCATAAGGGAGACATCCACAACCCCATTTAATTTCATTCTATTTTCTATAAATAATTAAAAAATGGTTACATATGATCATAACTACCAATTTAACACCAATTTTATAACATTCAAATTTTATTTTATCATATTTCAGATTTTATTAGCTTAGTGTTACATGTGAAAGAATATATTAATGAAATTTTTATTTAAGAAAATTATACATTTATAGTTTTTTCACTATATCTACACCTCATAAACAAATTTCATCCTTATAATTTTACTTATAATTTTATATTGTCATTAATTAAATGTCACTACAGTTATTCATTTCCCAATATATTTCTTACGAGATATACATGACTTTCTATGTTATGTATTAATATATAACATATATTCAACCCCAGAATAGGCTTGTATTAATATTATCAACCATTTATTTCAAATATGAATATAGAGTTTTCTCATATGTGTTTATAAATTCATATAATATGTAGACTAATTCTAAATATATCTATTCCATAAAATAAAAAAATCAAAAAAATTCAGACAATATAAAATATATTCATAGTTAATGACATATCAATATGAAATCTCAATCCTAATATGTCTAATTGAAAAAAACAATATTTTATACTTATGATTCTATCATTTTGACAATATATAATCTTTCATATTCCATGTATATCTTTGATTAAGATATGTTATATATATATTTTACTGATATATATATTAATATGATAAAGCAAAATAATTTTTAAATAAATCATTAATAATATTTTTTACAAAAATTTCATTTACAAAATAATTAAATTTGGATATGGTGAGCTCGGTGTTCTCAATTATTCCATGTCATCATTATAATTTATGATTAATTAGATTATTATCAATATTCCATTGTTTTTGGTATATCTTATAGGTTAATCTACATCACATTCATATCCATTTTCTTGTATCTAGAGAATGATGATATTTAGAGGAAACCACACAATCTCTTATTTGACAAAACAAAAGGTTGTTATCCTATATATTTTATGTCTGTTATCCTAATCTCACTGTTTTTCACTAGTTTTCTTTTGTATTAATCCCTGTATAGTATTTGTTATATGATATTATCTAAACTATCTTGAGTGGATATCTACGCATTATAAATAATAATTGAAAATAATTTAACAACCCAAGATGAAATTTATAAGTGATAAATTATATTGAAAGTAAAACATACTAATATATATTATTACATAAAACAATAACTGGTACCAAATATGATAGATCAGATGTACCAATCCAACATTTAATTGAGTTATTTAATTTTACATTTCACTCATTCACTATAAATTTTAAATTTAACGATTTAGATAATTATGACATATCATTTACTAATGTATCACATTTATTTACTCTCTAGTAGAATTTGTTCCCACTATATAAATAATGTCATATTTTAAATTATCTATTCAAAATTACCTATATAATTCATTTCACATTACACTCTTATAAAATTATCAAATGTAATATATTTGTTTAGGAAATGGTTATATAGAAGTATATGAAGTTTGATATAAAATTCGTTATTAAGGAAAATCTATATCAAAATATATACTTTCCTAATTATAATGGTCGGGATAAATCAAAATCAAATAATAGAACATAAATAAATACATTAGCATAAAATAAATAAATGTATACAATAAAAAAATAGAAATTCACAAAGAAAATTTTATATATTTAATAGTATTGTAATTCATAGTGTTTGACATCATTTCCCCTCAATATCACGGAAAATATATCATTCTTATCATCTAGGTTGAAAACGAGATGTCATGATTGCATTGGGTATCAATACATAAAATACTGAATACAAATATTATTAATCCAACTAATTAATCGAATGTCCATATTATATCATTCCCTACCCATCTCTTAACATTTTATAACTCATTATAGACATTAATAATGTGAATAACAATTGAATAGATAAATAATTTTCCTTATTATTTAAAAAATACTTATTGAGAGGCAAATATACAGAATTTGAACCCTTTTTTTGTAAAATCCATAGAGTGAAGTTAGGAAATGAAATAATTCATAATATTTTATTTCGAGTAATCAATAAGTATCCATATCAGATTGAAAATCATGATTATATTCCGCCAATCAATATACTCAATACATTTCTATGTAATCATACATGAACTAATATAATATAGGGTAATGGAATGCGGTTAAGTCAATATTTTTACAAAAAAAATCGAAATTGTATATAAATTAATTATATGATACTAAATTAATTAAAAATATGGTATTTAATGTTGATATGGATTTGAATAAAATGAATTCCCAAAAATAATGATGATTGCAAAAGATAATTAAAGGCATGAATTGTCCCTTTTATGGTGATTCGATTCAAATAATAGATTATAAGAATATATTTATTTGGATATGGATTTAACTAATTATCATGCATAGATAATGAAACATGAAAATTCATTTAATGAAAAAATTTACAGAAGTGGAGTATTACTGACTTAAAAGAAGTTTTAGGGCCAGTTTCCTTACAACAAGATAATATTTGGTCCATGTAAAATAAAATAGTGAGATGATATTAGAAACTAAAATTTAACCTTTCTATAATAACATTATTATATGTTCAAAAAAATAGGGATTTCGCACTCATAAATGGATTTTGTTTTAATAAAAATCCTAAGTTTGAAATAAATATTTGAGAAAACTCTATTACATCATGGGAAATAATTTTATAAAATACCATATATGAGATATATATATATATATATATTTTAAATATTGTCAAAATTCCTGAATTAAATATAATTTATGAGATAATATAAAAAATTTACATTTTACACAATTTTTATATGAAATTTTTAAAATTTTGCATTTCATGTCGCAAAAAGAGGAATTTGAGAGGATGATTATTATGGTAATGGTAACATAAGATCATAGAATATGTATGAGTATTAACATGGATTCTAAATTAAAATATAGTGAATTGATTGAGTCTCAATATAAATTAATTAAATTATAGATTTAAAAAATTATATAATAGAAAATATTTAATTAAATACAATCCATGTCTTAATGAAATAAAAATATATACAGATTAACTTAATCCCATTATACAACATGAGTCAATAAATAATGAAATAATGTTTATAATATATCACTTCTAAAAATATGAATTACTGGAATACGGTAAAATAAAAAATAATATTGTAATCACACTATTTAAAATATATATTGGTGTGTAATGTTAAATATGTCTCAAAAAATTTTAATTTGAGATAAAGAACCCCATAAAATAATTACTAAAATTCACTAAAATTGAAGAATATATAATAAAAAATTAACTATCTTAATCATATATTTTAATATTTTACACTAATATATAACCTTAAATATAAAAAATTTATAATTATTCTACATGTTTTTATTAGTTAGAAATTATATATTTTCAATATATTGTGTGAGAAATCATGTTTTTTTGGAACTAAATTCAAAATAGTGATGTTATTCTTCATTACCCAAAATTTATACACTCTTAGATAATGAAAGGAACCCAAATAAATTACGTATAAATACATAAAATTTTATAATTCCATTCATGGTATTTTCATATTACGATCATGAATGATGATATCAATAGTTGGTATGTTTTGATGATCTTTATCAATTGGAATTTATATCCTAATTGATGAGTTTACTAGTATTTTTTCCAATATAAAAACCTATTCATGCCATTATTTAATTACATATATCATATATTATATATAAATAATTTGTCATAGTTTTTGAGTCTATGATATAATAGAAAATTTCACATGTGATGTCAGACAGTCGAACACACGTGTATACCATTTTTAATGGATGAATATGGCAATAAAATTGTTTTATTTATCAAAATATCCATATTATAGAAAAATAATTATATTATTTAGATATGTTTTCTGATTTTTGGTAATAATATAATGGTTTTTAATAATATTTAAGGAACTTGAAGAAAAATGTGATATGTTACTTCATAGAGGTGGTAGTCCACAAAAAAAATGGATGACAATTTTATTAACGGGAATGAGAATCATGGTCTTGGTTAATTTTTATTTCATAATTATAATTTTTAAACAATAATTCTAGTTTAATTATTTTATAGTTTCTATAAATATTCAATTGGGGAATATTATAATGAAAATTCTATAGTGTATGAAATACACACTATGAAAAAATGGAATTTTTCCTCGAAATATCTATGGAAATGGAGGCCTAATGTGGAATAATTTTGAGAAAATGATTATTAATATGATCTAGGATTATATGAGGATAATAATTTCTATGTTTTAGTATAAATTTCGATGTGATAGGTATATCATTATGTTTATGTAATTAACCATTTTCTAATGTGAGTGGAAGGGAAGTTCAGAATTACATATTACATTTTAATAATGTTTTATTATTATTATTTTATAAAAATGAGTAATAAGTGAGAAATAATGAATTTTGGTGTGATCTATGGTCAATAAGTCAGAAAAATCCCCAATGGGACATGTTATACAAATATTCCAAGACTATTATGATTACATATTTAACATTTAACATTTTCGGATTTTATCAAGATAATTAATTTTTTACCTACATAATTATTATAAAAGTAAAAAAATGGAACATAGAAAATAAATATTTCAAAGTGATACTAAAAATTATTTTTATTTTATCAAATAATATTTCTATGACCGATAAAATTTATTTATAATTTTTGTGCTTGTAACGGTTCGAACCCCGTTTATAGAAAAAATCATATTTAAAGACTAAAAATTGAGTTTTAGGTGGAATTAATAATGTTTTAGATTATAAAATTGTAAATAAGTTTATCATAAAACTAATAAAATATCTATGTCATCAAAATGTATCTAAAAATGATGTTTACTATATTAAATATTAAATGAAAAGAAAAAAATAATTTCTTTTCATTGAAAATTTTACTTTTGTTTATAAAATAATACACATAAGTTTCTTAATTGAAATACAATTTTGAAATATAATTTTTTACCCTGTAATAATAAATTTTACTCTATAAAACATTTTTTTATCTAATTATGTTAACATCTTGATATAGAAATAATCAGTATAAATATCATAACAAGCATTATTTTTCATTATATACCAAAAAATTTATTCATTTTCTAAAATAAATAAAATATCATCTTAAGATAATATTCATGTTAAGAATTCAAAATATCACTCATGGTAAAATTTTAATTCATGAAATTAAAAAAACAGATTTGTGAATAATAATATGATCAATATTGTTTCACAAGACAATAAAATTTCAAAATCTTAATTATTTATATTTTTATTTCCAATAAATTTCTATTTTAATTTGTGGTTATACATTATTTAAATTAAAATTATAGCTTATCCACTATATATTTCATTTTATAAACTATGGATCATTAAATACCAATTATACAAAAAGAAATTAGGAGAAAAAACCTTCTAAATTTATCATTGCATTTTTCAGTAAACTGTTATTAAATAAAAGACAAAAATGGAAATATATTAAACTTATATAATAAATTACTTATTTAATTAATATATTTGTGTTTATATAATAAAAATTCTTAGTTACACAACCCATCAATATATATTTGTATTATATATGAATAATTTATGCTCTAATGGTAGTTGAGTGTGGTGGCTCGACTAGCATGGATATCATGTAAATTCTAATGAGATTGAATATTTCTCACATTATATGTTTCTCATATAACAATTTTTTCAGTTCGACGTGGACTCAATCTGATGAAAACATAAGTAAATATACTCTCATTCCATGATCAAAAAAAATTGGTTCATATGAGATACATTTGAAACCCAATATCATTTAAAATCTTTTTCTAGATTTAAAAATATTAATACTTCCTTCATTACATTCTAATTTTGAATCTATATTTTAATGTTCAATTTTTTGTTTAACATATCATGTCTTAATTTTAATTTGGGTTTCTGTGTAAGAGAAACTCTAAATTTAATACTGATATTTGAAACATGCATAGTGATAGTATTTAACATTATAATCATTCAATATTATCTATATATTTCATGATTGATATATTCTTAACAAACCATTGTCCTATTACATTTTATAAAAATGTATTTTTTTTATCCCCTAATGGTTGATGTTTTAGGTAATCCCAATATCATTTTGATTAATAAAAATGGATATGTTTTGAAATGTATTCTTATTTTTTGATGAATTATAATTGTAACCAAGTAAACAATAACTATTATTAATTTTATGACTATATATTAGTGAACTATGATCATTGAGGATTTTTTAATGTTTCTTTAATCCATGGTAGGGTTCATCAACTAAATATAAGTAGAGAGAAATCTTGTTTCAAAAGTATTTTTCTTAATCCAATGTGACATTTAAGGATAAGGATGGTATCCATTGAGGGTTATATATATTTTTGATGTACATAAACAACATATATAACTTCTAACATAGCCTCATTATTCTAAATCTATGACATGATTTTATTAAATTATTCCACGTGAATTCTTGTTTCCTAATTGTACTTCCCTAATGATGTTTTTCTTTCTGTAGGAATTTATCCTCCTTGTGTGTTCAATAAAATGATCTGATAGATGATAAATTTCTAGGATAGAGAGTTTATTGATTATCAGATGACTGTAAAATCATTTGAATATATATAGATGAACTATACTTCATTAACCATTAACCTATGATAAAACTGTGGAAAACATACACTTAAAATATAATAAATTTTCTACTGATTATTGGATTATATCTAATAAATGAAGTTGTTTTTTTAGTGATACAAGATAATTGAGTACAAGTTATCCATATTGGAAATGTATGATAACATGAATTTAAAATAACATGTTTTATAGTTTTCTAACAAAAAATCATATTTAGAATATGTGATACATATATGTAAAAGTGTGAGAGATTTTTTATCAACAATTTGAGGTGGTTTTATTCTACTATTTGTCTTTCTAATTTATTTTATAATTCTACCTATATTCATTTAACATTTATTTATTTGGTGAATATTTTCCTAACATTATTAGTTTCTATGAAAATTTTTTGGATTACTGATTATTTTAAATGATATAGTGTGTAATAATATATTTAAGATGTAAGTTTAAATTCAAAAGGTATTTTTAGTATTTCTTATTTTATGTCCCATGAGATTCTTGATGGTTCAAGTCAAACAATGTTTAATTATTCATTATTGATATGTTGTATGATGAATAGATTAATATTTATTGCATAATAAGAGTATATTTTTAATATAAATCATTGGGAACAAGGGGAATATATTTTGTGGGAAAAATGTTTTGTCAATCCCACTTTTGGTTATTACAAGAATGATTCCTTGAGGAGAATGTGTGTTGTTCACAATAATGGAAATCTTGTATGATTTTATTGGATGATCATGAAAGGGTTGTGTTTATGGATGGGAAGTATAATACACATCATATACTTGATATATTATTTATTTTACCCTACAACTTTGTGTCTTGATGTCGGTGAATGAATCATATTATTTTATTAGTCTCACCCAAACCTATATACAAATAATTATTTTTGATGATATTTGTGTAGATATATAATTTCATTATAGAAATCTGTTTCCTCTTTGTGATATAAAAATTTATTAATATGGTAATTGTAATAGATATTAATTGATTTTAAATAGGATTTAATGGGTTCGGTTACAAGAAATTATATTTATTATTTATTAATCTGTAATTTTTTGATAAAAATGTAGACTACTAGTTTAAATGTTAATAATATTTAGATCCTAACTTTTTTAAATGGCTTATGATATGTTTTATTTAGTGAAATTCAATTAAAATATTTATATAGATTCATTCATTATCATTATGAATAAATATAAGGAAATAGTCTCTATATTGTTCTTTTAATCACTATTACTAGTTGTATGCCCTTGGAATATAGGGAGTCACATCATAATTCATTTGGTGACATGTTTCATGTAATAATTAAGTAACTATGGATATTTACATAAGAAAATGGTAATATATAATGATTTTTTATTAGATGAAATTATATTATAATGATGATAAGATGATCGAATATGATAGTTTGAACATGTGAATATATGTTCTATTGGTATTTAATTAAAACCATGAATTCTAGCCAATTCCAAATAATTTGAGTTGGTACTCTTGGTTGAGTGTAGATATATATTTTTAATTATTATTTAAAATGGATATGAATTGAGAAAACTATTAGGGACCATCTATGCTCATATTTATACAATGTTCATGTCTCTTGATTATTGTATATATGGTAAATCGTATGAAATTAATATAAAACTATATATTGAAATACAACATTGATGGAATAATAAATTAATTAATATAAAATAATAATACAATGTATGTAACACCCCATGATTTTTTTAATTACTTAATTTTCAGACGATTTAATCTTTTGATATTTTTAATTTCATGCAACACTAATTATATATTTTAATATAAGAAAACTATAATGACCCCTACCCACAAGGTGTGACCCTCCTAGGTTGGTAATGGGATAAGAGAGATAGTAACCCCTGAGTCTTGATGCCTGTAGGCCTTGGAGAGGCAACTAGAAACGAGGTTATAATAAACATGGAGATGAGAGGATTACCCTCTAAGAGAAACAAATGCAGAAGGGAGAGAAAATATAGACACCCACTATAAGTCCCCAGCCTTAAACCTTACTTAATCTTGAGTTATTACAAGATTACACATTGATGATCTTTTCAGGTTTAGAGTTTTAGACAATTAGATCATGAAACTTGCATTACATTCCGCATTTAAACAAAGTGTTTACATAAAAGACAGTATTCATTCTTCCCATCAACGGAAACATATTTAAAATAAAATATGGATTCTTTCTTGACACATCCTTGACACTATCATCACATCATGTACCTTTCCCTTGACCTATGAAAAACATTTCAAAAACATGGGATGAGCATAAAAAGCTCAGTAAGGGTTATAAAAATATGGAAAGGAAACATGAGTTCATATATACATAAGAATGAAATCATACTTTACCCATAAAACATAGGCACTTTAACATACCTCATCAAATCATGAATAAATTAAAGAAATCATAAGACATAAAAGGTAACTTGAGGCATTCATAACATTCTTACGTAGGGAGTAACCCTCTTGGTTACGTTTGGAATACCCACCATAGTAATTTCCCTAAATATCTTCAGAGAAACCTTAACGTTTCACTCCATCGTGTTACCCAATGCATTGGAGAGCTATATCGGGCTCACCCGCCCTTAGTTTATCACGGAACCACCCATCTTCATAATAATGCCCAAGAACCTCAACATAATAATATCACATAAAACATGCATAAAGGAAACATAACATTTCCACCATTCACTCACAAGATATCAATACAACACATTTATATAAAAACACTATGAAAACCATTTTCAATACCAAAATAAATGAAAAGTAAAACATGGTATTTATTTTTCTTTTAAAAAGAAGGTATGGCTTGTAGAGGAAGCCAAAACTCAAATAATGGTCACGACGGCGGAGAAGTCGTTATCGCCGCATATGTAAAAAAAACATTCCCTTTTATCATTTAACAAACACTTCGTATAAAAAAGATTCCTTTTGAATAAACGTAAAAGTCAAAGGGGTTTATACACCGTATAAAAGAAGTTTGTGTATAAAACAGAATATGCCTCAATGAAAGGAGATTGAGAAAATTTCCCTTACAAAGACGATATCCTTAGTTTAAGGATAAATAAATTACATAATTATGTGTGAAAAATGAATACACCAAATATAAGTGGATATTAAGTGTAAAATAATCAAATGTCATTCACACATATTCAAAGGATGACATATTCAATAACTACATGTTGAACCCAAAGAAATCGAAATTGGGTTAAGAAGTCCCCTTGACAGCCTAAAGGTGTCACATGAAAATGAGTTTATGAGAGATAAAAAAAGGTATCTCATCACTTGGACATAAAATTTACATCAATAAGGATATATGAGAACATATCCCAACATAACAATATGTAAATTAAAAGACCCAACAAAAGAAGTCTTTTAAAAAGAGGAGGGTGAAAGGTTCCCTTACTGACATGGGTATCTTTTGAAACATACACCTCGTGAAAGAAGGACAATACAAAATTGATGTAAATACTCATAAAAAGAAGTATATAACACTATGAGTAAAATAATGGGTAGTACATACACCACTCAAAGGAAATTATGGCAAATGTACCATAAATCTCACAGGAATAAAAGTGAGATGAAAAATCTCTTATGAAAACTCGGCAGCCTAACAACGCCACTTAAAACATCCAAAAATGGATTGATGAGATCAAATAGGGTCTCTCATAATATTAACATAATGTTTACAGAAAGAGGAATATAAAAAAACATCCCCCAACATAACAAATAAGAGCTTAAAAGAAGTTACCTAAAAGAGAGTACCTAAAAAGAAAGAGAGAGGACATATCTCTTACGAAAATTCTGCAGCCTAATGGCGCCACTCAAAACTTCCAAAATGGATTGATGAGAGAGAATAGGTTCTCTCATCATATGAACATAAAAATTACAGTAAGAGTAATATAAAATAAAATCCCAATAACAAGAAATATTAGCTTTAAAAGGAATGACATAAAAGAGCATACTTAAAAAGAAAGAGAGGAGTAGGATCCCTTACCTCAAGTCCAACTTGTCTTGTTCATTTCTTTATATTCCTGAATAATTAACATGGGTCAATTAATAATTGACTAAGTACCTACTTTATAGATTATTATTCAGTTCATATCACATATTATAATGTTATAATAATTGTTTAATAATGTTAGTTCATATCAGACGTTTTTGCCGATGTTTGGTACATGAGTCAAAAATGAACTTAATTGAAAAAAGATTTCCCATTTAGTTATAAGTAAATAATTTCCAGAATAGTATTAATGATTAAAATATCATATATATCCAGTAAATATTCATTTTATACTATTCCATATCATTTGGAGATAAAAAATGAAAAGCACCGTTCATGGAGACGGTAGGCCGTACGTACGCATACAGGAAACATAACATTTCCACCTTTAAATAACAAGATATCAATACAACACATTGATATAAATACATTATGAAAACCATTTTCAAAACCAAAAAAAAGAAAAGTAAAACATGGTATTTATTTTTCTTTTAAAAAGAAGTTATGGCTTGTAAGGGAAGCCGAAACTAAAATAATGGTCACAACGGCGGAGAAGTCGTTGTCTCCGCATATGTACGACAAAAACATTCCCTTTTGTCGTTTAATAAACACTTCGTATAAAAAAGATTCCTTTTGAAAAAAATTAAAAGTCAAAGGGGTTTATACACCATATAAAAGAAGGTTGTGTATAAAACAGAATATGCCTCAATGAAAGGAGATTGAGACGAAGTCCCTTACAAAGACAGTATCCTTGGTTTGAGGATAAATCAATTACATAATTATGTGTGACAAACGAATACACCAAATATAAGTGGATATTAAATGTAAAATAATAAAAGTTAATTCACACATATTCAAAGGATGACATATTAAATAACTACATGTTGAACCCAAAGAAATCAAAATTGGGTTAATAATTTTAGTTCATATCAGACGTTTTTGTCGATGTTTCGTACATGAGTCAAAAATTAACTTGATTGAAAAAAGATTTCCCATGATGTTATAAGTAAATAATTTTAATAATAGTATTAATGATTAAAATATCATATATATCCAGTAAATATTAATTTTATACTATTCCATATCATTTGGATATAAAAAACGAAAAACACCGTTCATGGAGACGGTAGGCCGTACGTACGCATGAACGCTACTTTCATTTTTTGTCATATTAATGGAATTAAAACAAAATGAGAGATATATATATATGTTATAATTCCAGAATTATATCCATAATTTAGATGTAATATATTACATATATATCCATTATATATATGTACTTATAATGTTACATAAAATTTTGAGATAAGAAATGAAATGTACCGTTCCTGGAGACGGTAAGCCGTACGTACGCATGAACACTACTTCCATTTCTATTTCATATTTAATGGAATTAAAAAATAATTATACATAATTTTATTTTAATTCCATTATGTTATCATATATAATATCATTAAATATATCCTTTATATGTACCACATATAGTATTAACGAATCAAATCACTTTGAGGGGGCGGTAGTCCGCATTTCCTTAAATGAAGATATCGCGTTTACCCATAATGGAAACCATAATGGTATGCCATAAATGAAAAATTCATAAGATTAAGTAAAACATAAACATATTATATATCATATATAAGTATAGTGTCATCTTAATGTCCACCTTTGAAGGTGTTAGAAGAATGTTGAACAATCATCATTTCGGGAGGCAGGAATTCGCCATCCACGGAAACAGTATGTTCTTTAACCATTAGATGTAGGTGTGTGTAATTGTAGCTCGAATAATTCTTATAAAAAAATAATATTATATTTAAGATACTGGATTTGTTACAAAATAAATGAATAAAAAGAGTTTAGGGGGTTGGAGAAGCAAAATAATACAAAAGGACACAAGTGAAGACATTACCTTAAAATCAGGTAACTCCCTTTGGTTTGAGCTCAAAGGCTTACATGGGAAGACTTCTTCCAAAATTGAGGATTCAAGGAGTAATAGAGGGAAGTGTACAGAGAAAATGGGCAGAGTTTGGCTGAGCCAAAGACTTTGGGATTGTGGGTAAGGAGGTAGGGGTGGGGACCTTTTATAAGAGGAGAGGAGGGGCACTCTTGTAAGGTTACAAAAGGTTACTTTATTTTCAAAAGAGTTTCGGATTTTAAAGGTCCCACATTGATGTATTTCTAGGCTAAGGTGATAAGGGTTAGAAATACACTCATCCAATAGGTTTTGGACATGTGTAGGTCTTAGATATTACATTATCATTCCATTTTATTTAAATCGTTAAATAATGAGGTCATCGCTACATCATCATGATGTCATAAATAATTTAATTTATTTAATGTCGAGAAATTATAAAAAAATTCTATGATGTAGGAAATCTTTTTATCTTTCCAATGAATATTTATAGTCAAAAATATGATTTGTATAACCCCATGTAAAAATTGTTTTAGTAAAACATTTCATGTTTGTCTCATTTTTACTTTAACTAAAAAGATATTAATGTCATTTTCCAACCAAAGTGGCTTAATGAGGTTCCCAAGTTGACCCATGGGTTGTCTTGGTCGGACATGACACATACAATGAGGTTAGGACATGTGTAATGTTCATTTCATATTATTAAAACATTATTTTTACCTTACACTACACTAATTACCTCTAATCACGATTAAAATCTTAATAAGTTACTATTCACCAAAAAATTGTTTTTATCCCATTGAACCACATTTTACTTCTTAATAACAACCATGTATGTCGGATTTTTGAAATTAAAAACACAATTATGGCAAAATTTCATTTAAACGGAAAAATCAGTTTTTATAAGTACCACTTAGTGCTTTCACTATTCATCAAAAATTGAAGTTTTTCAGAAAAATCCCAAAAATTCACCCTAAGCTATATTTGATATTCTGAATTAAAAAATGAAGTCTATTTTAAAAAATTCAAAACATATAAGTCACATTAATTAATTTAATAATTAATTCCCGCTGTCAGAGCAAATAGCGTGTTTTTATGAAACAATAAGTATCAAAAGATTGACACTAATTTAAGTCTGATTTCAAAGTGAAATTAATTCCAACGACCACTATTGGATTTAATGGTAAAAATATATTCTAATTTCACTTTAAAATCAATTCAAAAGTTAATCTAATCATATTAATAAATTAGATTAAAAAGTGGTTTTGAATTAACATACAACATTTTACAATATTCATTAAAAAAATGAACTTTATCAGAAAGATACCAAAAAATTACACAAAGTAAATTTTGATGTCCCAATTCTTAAGAAGAGTTTTATTCGGTCCAATAGAATGTATAATAGTGAAAAAAACTATATTTAATGACGGTTCGCCATCAAAAGGAGATAAGTGAACCTTTAGTGAAAACTAGGGCATATACGCCTAAAATTGAATTCTTTCCGTATTTTAAGCATTTATCTTTTATTGGATAAATGTAAAAACATTTAAAAACATATATAATCATATTTTAGTTATTTCTATCCATTCCCGCCAATAAAACGGCTACATGTTAACTACCATTTAAAATAATATTATTTTATTATTAGAGTGCAACGTAAGATTCCCAAGAAACTCATCGTTGCGTGTTGGGTACGCCATCGAGCATAGCATCCCCTTTAAAGTCATATTAATATTTTATTCACAAATATGGATAAATATGAAAATGTCATATTCTTTATTTACCTGGGGTGTTACATCCTTCCCCCCTTTTGGAAATTGCGTCCTCGCAATTTTTTTTAAAATTGAGCTTGGAAACATCCTTGAAAGTCCCACATTGGAACTAGAGTCGGTAAAACAATCACTTTAAAATAAAGAAAGATAAGTACAAAGGTCACCCGAGTTAACCCATACTATGATTCCATGTAGAAAAATATGGACATGGAGGCGAAAACATAGGGTCATGTTCTGATGGAGAGTGATAGAAAACATGTTTAGGAGAAAGTTAACAATAAGAAAATCACAAACTTGTGATGGGTTAAACGGTGTTGGGTTCCCTAGTAGGAAAATTTAATAGACAACATTTTTGTTTTAAGTTACTTTTTATTGTGGAATTTATTCATAAGGAAACATAATCACTTATCATGTTGAATTTCAACTTTTTCTAGATTCCTTAATCAAAATCATATTTTTTTCCAAAAGATGACTATTTAGGAAGACTTGTTCGCATTAAGAGTATTATAATAAACTTCTAGAGAATCACCTAATAAACCAAAGAGAACTATATACATCCCATGTCTTTAGGCTTTAACCAAAACCAAAACCAAAATGTTAGTACAAGGTCAGATAATCCAGAAAAGGATAACCCATTAAAAAGAAAATCTATGCTTAATCTCCAAAATTTGTCCAACAAAACCCAAAAGTTCAACGAGGACCATTCGATAACCAATTTGTCCATAAAATTCCTCAAATTAAACCAATATAAGATTGAAACCCAAATATTTGAAGGATTTAGTCACATATTCTTCCAAGTTAAATCTTAACATTTATCTCCAAACAACATCAGTTGCTCCTAAAGTCTCGTATTGAAAAGTAATTAACCTAATCACATATCCTCCATGATAGGTTAATAATTTTCATAAGTAACCCAAAATCAACATACTCTTAATTCATAAAATCATATAACTAAAAACAATTAGTCAAACTAATCAGGGACTTCACGTAGTCCAATGGTAGGCGATAAATATCAGTCGCACTTTGGTTGTGGGTTCGATTCCCGCAGCTTTGTCCGACGCGACGGGTTGTCACACGGTCTGTGTGTTGTCCTTTTTCCAAAACTATATAATTCTTAAATCATTCCCCAAAAAGAGATAAAATCATCAAAATTGATCATAACATATTTTAACCTCATGTTTATCTCATGCCTTTCATTTTCCAACATAACATATAATAACCCATAATTACCTCAAAAGTAAGGATCATATAAACTCTAATGGTTACCTTTATAATTATTACCTGAACTTCCACATTGATTGGTCATCTCGTACATTATGCATTAAAGATCATACCAAGGTTCAAGTAGTTGATCATGACTCCTTGATAGTTGGTTTAGAACAACCACGAGTTTCCTCATTGAATCCCCCATTTTATCAAGTATCTTAATCATAAAACCACCACAGTTTCCTTCAAACCTGTTGTCTCTTTGGTGCCTGCTAGATCCATCCATTCACTAAAAACAGAAATGTCAGTGTGAGTATATCAAAAAAACCATCATGTACTAATGAGGAATGTAAACACTAAGATACATATACTCATTCACTTTATCTAAAACTAGGACTCTTTCTGAAATCCTAACCATTATGGTAATGCTACTTATGCTTAAAGAATTCCCTAACCTCTAAAGTTATATATACCGACCATTGATACCAACTATAAGGCCCCAGCATTAAACCTTACTTAATCTTGAGTTATTACAAGATTACACATTGAGGATCATTTCAGGTTTAGAGTCTTAGAGAATTAGATCATGAAACTTGCATTACATTCCACATTTAAACAAAGTGGTTACATAACGGACAATATTAATTCTTCCCATCAACGGAAACATATTGAAAATAAAACATGGTTTCTTTCTTGACACGTCCTTGACACTATCATCACATCTTGTACCTTTCCCTTGACCTGTGAAATACATTTCAAAAACTTGGTATGAGCATAAAAAGCTCAGTAAGGGTTATAAAAATATGGAAAGGAATCATGAGTTCATATATACATAAGAATGGTATCATACTTTACCCATAAAACATAGGCACTTTAACATACCTCATCAAACCATCAATAAATAATAGAAATCCTAAGACTTAAAGGTTACTTGAGGCATTTATAACATTATTACGTAGGGAGTAACCCTCTTGGTTACGTTTGGAATACCCATCACAGTATATTCCCTAAATATCTTCAGAGAAACATTAATGTTTCACTCCTTTGCGTTACCCAATGCATTAGAGAGCTATATCGGGCTCACCCGCCCCTAGTTTATCACGGAACCACCCGTCTTCATAACAATGCCCAAGAACCATAACATAATCTTATCACATAAAACATGCATAAAGGAATCATAACATTTCCACCTTTCAATAATAAGATATCAATACAACACATTGATATAAAGACATTATGAAAATCATTTTCAATACAAAAATAAAAGAAAAGTAAAACATGGTATTTATTTTTCTTTTAAAAAGAAGGTATGGCTTGTAGAGGAAGCCAAAACTAAAAAAATTGTCACAACGGCGGAGAAGTCGTTGTCTCCGCATACGTACGACAAAAAAATTCCCTTTTGTCGTTTAATAAACACTTCGTATAAAAAATATTCCTTTTGAATAAACTTAAAATTCAAAGGGGTTTATACACCGTATAAAAGAAGTTTGTGTATAAAACAGAATATGCCTCAATGAAAGGAAATCTTTTTAACTTTCCAAAGAATATTTAAGTTTTTCAGAAAAATCCCAAAAATTCACCCTAAGCTATATTTGATATTCCGAATTCAAAAATGAATTATATTTTAAAAAATTAAAAACATATAAGTCACATTAATTAATTTAATAATTAATTCCCACTGTCAGAGCAAATAGCATGTTTTTATGAAACAATAAGCAACAAAAGATTGACACTAGTTTAAGTCTGATTTCAAAGTGAAATTAATTCCAATGACCACTATTGGATTTAATTGTAAAAATATATTCTAATTTCACTTTAAAACCAATTCAAATGTTAATCTAATCATATAAATAAATTAGATTAAAAAGTGGTTTTGAATTATAATACAACATTTTACATTATTCATTAAAAAAATGAACTTTATCAGAAAGATACCAAAAATTTACACAAAGTAAATTTTGATGTCCCAATTCTTAAAGAAGAGTTTTATTTGGTCCAATATAATGTATAAGAATGAACAAAACTATATTTAATGACGGTTCGCCATCAAAAGGCAATAAGTGAACCTTTAGTGAAAACTAGGGCATATACACCTAAAATTGAATTCTTTCCGTATTTTATGCCTTTATCTTTTATTGAATAAATGTAAAAACAGTTAAAAACATATATAAACATATTTTAGATATTTCTATCCATTCCCGCCAATACAATGGCTACATGTTAACTACCATTTAAAATAATATTATTTTATTATTAGAGTGCAACGTTAGATTCCCAAGAAACTCGTTGTTGCGTATTGGGTACGCCATCAAGCATATCGTCCCCTTTAAAGTCATATTAATATTTTATTCACAAATATGGATAAATATTAAAATGTCATATTCTTTATTTACCTGGGGTGTTACATCCTTCCCATTTTTGGGAATTGCATCCTCGGAATTTTTTTTAAAGTTGAGCTTGGAAACATCTTTGAACGTCCCACATCAGAATAAGAGTCGGTAAAACAATCACTTTAAAATAAAGAAAGATAAGTACAAAGGTCACCCGAGTTAACCCATACTAGGATTCCATGTAGAAAAATATGGACATGGAGGAGAAAACATAGGGTCATGTTCTAATGGAGAGTGATAGAAAACATGTTTAGGAGAAAGTTAACAATAAGAAAATCACAAACTTGTGATGGGTTAAACGATGTTGGGTTCCCCAGTAGGAAATGTTAATAGAAAACATTTTTTTTAAGTTACTTTTTATTGAGGAATTTATTCATAAGTAAACATAATCACTTATCACGTTGACTTTCAACTTTTACTAGATTCCTTAATCAAACTCATATTTTTTTCCAAAAGATGAGTATTTAGGGAGACTTGTTCGCATTAAGAATACTATAATCAACTTCTAGAGAATCACCTAATCCACAAAATAGAACTATATAAATCCCATGTCTTTAGTCTTTAACCAAAACCCAAACCAAAAGGTTAGTACAAGGACAGATAATGCAGAAAAGGATAACCCATTAAAAAGAAAATCTATGCTTAATCTCCAAAATTTGTCCAACAAAACCCAAAAGTTCAACGAGGACCATTCAATAACCAATTTGTCCATAAAATTCGTCAAAGTAAACCAATCTTTAATTGAAACCCAAATATTTGAAGGATTTAGTCACATAGTCATCCAAGTTAAATCTTAACATTTATCTCCAAACAACATCAGTTGCTCCTAAAGTCTCGTATTGAAAAGTAATTAACCTAATCACATATCCTCCATGATAGGTTAATCATTTTCATAAATAACCCAAAATCAACTTACTCTTAATTCATAAAATCATATAACTAAAATGAATTAGTCAAACTAACCAGGGACTTCACGTAGTCCTGTGGTAGGCCATAAATACCAGTCACACTTTGGTTGTGGGTTCGATTCCCGCAGCTTTGTCCAACA
Source organism: Viscum album (assembly GCA_963277665.1). Classification (NCBI taxonomy): domain Eukaryota; kingdom Viridiplantae; phylum Streptophyta; class Magnoliopsida; order Santalales; family Viscaceae; genus Viscum; species Viscum album. The sequence continues at coordinate 979,376,893 of OY728137.1, forward strand.
CGACGGGTTGTCACACGGTCTGCGTGTTGTCCTTTTTCCAAAACTATATAATTCTTAAATCATTCCCTGAAAAGAGACAAAATCATCAAAAATGATCATAACAAATTTTAACCTCATGTTTATCTCATGCCTTTCATTTTCCAGCATATCATATAATAACCCATAATTACCACAAAAGTAAGGATCATATAAACTCTAATGGTTACCTTTATAATTATTACCTGAACTTCCACATGGATTGTTCATCTCGTACATGATGCATTAAAGATCATACCAAGGTTCAAGTGGTTGATCATGACTCTTTTGTAGTTGGTTTAGAACAACCACGAGTTTCCTCATTGAATCACCCATTTTATCTAGTATCATAATCATAGAACCACCACAGTTTCCTTCAAACCTGTTGTCTCTTTGGTGCCTGCTAGATCCATCCATTCACTAAAAACAGAAATGTCAGTGTGAGTATATCAAAAAAACAATCATGTACTAATGAGGAAGGTAAACACTAAGATACACTTACTCATTCACGTTATCAAAAACTAGGACTCTTTCTGAAATCCTAACCATTATGGTAATGCCACTTATTCTTAAAGAATACCCTGACCTATAAAGTTAGCTAAACCGACCTTTGATACCAACTATATGGCCCCAGCCTTAAACCTTACTTAATCTTGAGTTATTACAAGATTACACATTGATGATCTTTTCAGGTTTAGAGTTTTAGAGAATTAGATCATGAAACTTGCATTACATTCAACATTTAAACAAAGTGGTTACTTAAAGGATAGTATTCATTCTTCACATCAATGGAAACATATTGAAAATAAAACATGGATTATTTCTTGACACATCCTTTACACTATCATCACATCTTGTACCTTTCACTTGACCTGTGAAAAACATTTCAAAAACTTGGGATGAGCATAAAAAGCTTAGTAAGGGTTATAAAAATATGGAAAGGAAACATGAGTTCATATATACATAAGAATGATATCATACTTTACCCATAAAACATAGGCACTTTAACATACCTTATCAAACCATGAATAAATCATAGAAATCATAAGACATAAAGGTAACTTGAGGCAATCATAACATTCTTACGTAGGGAGTAACTCTCTTGGTTACGTTTGGAATACCCATCACAGTATATTACCTAAATCTCTTTGGAGAAACCATAACGTTTCACTCCTTCGTGTTACCCAATGCATTGGAGAGCTATATCGGGCTCACCCGCCCTTAGTTTATCATGGAACCACCCGTCTTCATAACAATGCCCAAGAACCATAACATAATCTTATCACAAAAACATGCATAAAGGAAACATAACATTTCCACCTTTCAATAACAAGATATCAATACAACACATTGATATAAATACATTTGGAAAACCATTTTCAATACCAAAATAAATGAAATGTAAAACATGGTATTTATTTTTCTTTTAAAAAGAAGGTATGGCTTGTAGAGGAAGCCGAAACTCAAATAATGGTCACAACGGCGGAGAAGCCGTTGTCTCCGCATACGTACGACAAAAACATTCCCTTTTGTCATTTAATAAACACTTCGTATAAAAAAGATTTCTTTTGAATAAACTTAAAATTCAAAGGGGATTATACACTGTATAAAAGAAGGTTGTGTATAAAACAAAATATGCCTCAATGAAAGGAGATTGAGACGAAGTCCCTTACAAAGACGATATCCTTGGATTAAGGATAAATCAGTTACATAATTATGTGTGAAAAACGAATACACCCAATATAATTGGATATTAAGTGTAAAATAATAAAAAGTAATTCACACATTTTCAAAGGAGGAAATATTCAATAACAACATGTTGAACCCAAAGAAATCAAAACTGGGTTAAGAAGTTCTTTTGACAGCCTAACGGCGTCACATCAAAATGAGTTGATGAGAGATAAAAAAAGGTATCTCATCACTTGGACATAAAATTTACCTCAATAAGGATATATGAGAACATATCCCAAAATAAAAAAATGTAAATTAAAATACCCAACAAAAGAAGTCTTTTAAAAAGAGGAGGGTGAAAGGTTCCCTTACTGACATGGGTATCTTTCAAAATATACACCCCATGAAAGAAGGAAAATAAATCATTGATGTAAATACTCATAAAGGAAAGTATATTACCCAAATAGTAAAATAATTGGAAGTACATACACCACTCAAAGGAAATTTTCGCAAATGTAGCATAAATCTCACGGGAATAAAAGTGAGATGAAAAATTCCTTACGAAAATTCGGCAGCCTAACGGCGCCACATAAAACTTACAAAAATGGATTGATGAGATCAAATAGGGTATCTCATCATATTAACTTAAATTTTATAGAAATATGAATATAAAAGAACATCCCCCAACATAAAAAAGAGGAGTTTAAAAGAAGTGACATAACGGAGAGTACTTAAAAAGAAAGAGAGATGTTAGATCTCTTACGAAAATTCGGCAGCCTAACGGCGCCCCTCAAAACTTACAAAATGGATTGATGAGAGAGAATAGGGTCTCTCATCACATGAACATAAAAATTAAAGTATGTTTAATATAAAATAACATCCCAATAACAATAAAGATGAGCTTTAGAGGGAATGACATAAAAGAGTGTACTTAAAAAGAAAGAGAGGAGTAAGATCCCTTACCTCAAGTCCAACTTGTCTTGTTCGTTTCTTTATATTCCTGAATAATAAACTTTGGTCAATTAATAATTTCCTAAGTACCTCCTTTAGAGATTATTATTCAGTTCTTATCACATATTATAATGTTATAATAATTGTTTAATAATGTTAGTACATATCAGACGTTTTTGCCGATGTTTGGTACATGAGTCAAAAATGAACTTGTTTGAAAAAAGATTTCCCATGTAGTTATAAGTAAATAATTTCCAGAATAGTATTAATGATTAAAATATCATATATATCCAGTAAATATTCATTTTATACTATTCCATATCATTTGGAGATAAAAAACGAAAAGCACCGTTCATGGAGACGGTAGGTCGTACGTACGCATGAACACTACTTACATTTTTTTGTCATATTAATGGAATAAAAACAAAATGAGAGAGATATATATATATGTTATAATTCCAGAATGATATCCATAATTTATATGTAATATATTACATATATATCCATTATATATATGTACTTATAATATTACATAACATTTTGAGATAAGAAATGAAATCTACCGTTCATGGAGACGGTAAGCCGTACGTACGCATGAACACTACTTCCATTTCTATTTCATATTTAATGGAATTAAAACATAATGATACATAATATTATTTTAATTCCAGTATGTTATCATATATAATATCATTAAATATATCCTTTATACGTACCACATATGGTATTAACGAATCAAATAACTTTGAGGGGGCGGTAGTCCGCACTTCCTTAAATGAAGATATCGCATTTACCCATAATGGAAACCATAAAGTTATGCCATAAATGAAAAATACATAAGCTTAAGTAAAACATAAAATATTAGATATCATATATAAATATAGTGTCATCTTAATGGCCACCTTTCATGGTGTTAGGAGAATGTTGAACAATCATCGTTTCGGGAGGTAGAAATTTGCCATCCACGGAAACAGTATGTTCTTTAACCATTAGATGTAGGTGTGTGTAAGTGTAGATCGAATAATTCTTATAAAAACATCATAGTATATTGAAGATACTGTATTTGTTACAAAATAAATGAATAACAAGCGTTTATGGGGTTGGAGAAGCAAAATAAAACAAAAGGACACAAGTGAAGACATTACCTTAAAATCGGGTAACTCCCATTGGTTTGAGCTCAAAGGCTTCCTTGGGAAGACTTAATGTAGCATCCCAAGTAAGTAATGAATAATATATATTTTTATCTATGCCTATTAATGAATTAGATAGTTTTTTAGAGGCTTAAAATGAAAATAAATCCAATCTTAAGCATGGAATACACTAACATTTTTAAAAGATTGTGTTACTGCCTTTTGATGGAAAACCATTTTTGAATCTATCTTTTGACAATTTTATAAACTATGTTTGTCAAAATAAACTTATTCTTTATGATTGGGACATCAAAATTTACTTTGTCTGAATTTTTGGTATTTTTCTGACAATGTTCATTTTTTTAATGAATAGTGAAAAATACTGCATTTTACATCAAAACTGATTTTTAATCTAATTTATTTATATGATTATATTATGTTTTGAATTGGTTTTGAAGTGAAATTAGAATAAATTTTTACCATTTAATCCAATGGTGGTCATTGGAATCAATTTCACTTTGAAATTGGACTTAAACTGGTGCCAATCCTTTGATACTTATTGTTTAATAAAACACGCTATTTGCTCTGACAGTGGGAATTAATTATTAAATTAATTAATGTGACTTATATATTTTGAATTTTGTAAAATAGACTTAGTTTATGATTTCAGAATATCAAATTTATCTTAGGGTGAAGTTTTGGTATTTTTCTGAAAAACTTCAATTTTGATGAATAGTGAAATCACTAAGTGGTAGTTAAAGAAACTGATTTTTCTTTTAAATGAAATTTTGCCACCTTTGTGTTTTGAATTTCAAAAATCTGACATACATGGATTTAATTAATATGTAAAATGTGGTTCAATAATATTAAAATTATTTTTTGGTGAATAGTAACTTATTAAGTTTTTAATCGCGATTAGTGGTAATTAGTGTAGTTTAAGGTAAAAAAAATGCTTTAATAATATGAAATGACCTTGACACATGTCCTAACCTTATTGGATGTGTCATGGCCGACCAAGACAAGCCATGGGTCAACTTGGGGACCCCATGGAGCCACTTTGGTTGGGAAATGACATAAATAACTTTTTATTTAATGTAAAAGTAAAAATGACACAAACATAATATGTTTTAAGAAAACAATTTTTACATGGGGTTATAAAGATCAGATTTTTTATTATACATAGTCATTGGAAATCTAAAACGATTTCCTACATCATAGTATTTTTTTTAAAATTATTAGACATTAAATAAATTAAATTATTTATGACATCATGATGATGCAGCGATGACCTCATTATTTAACGATTTAAATAAAATGGAATGATAATGTAATATCTAAAACCTACACATGTCCAAAACCTATTGGATGAGTGGATTTAGAACCCTTATCACCTTATACTCGAATTATATAAAAGTGGGACCTTTTTAATCCGAAACTCATTTTAAAATAAAGTAACTTATCTTTACTTTCCAAGAGTGCCCCTCCTCTCCTCTTATAAAAGGCCCCCACCTCTACCTCCTTACCCACACTCCCAAAGCATTTGGCTCGTCCAAACCCTGATCATTTTGTCTCTCCACTTCCCTCTCTTACTCTTTGAAGCCTCACATTGGGCAGAAGACTTCCCAAGGAAGCCTTTGAGCTAAAACCAAAGGGAGTTACCCGATTTTAAGGTAATGCCTTCACTTAAGTCCTTTTGTTTTATTTTTCTTCTCCAACCCCCTAAACTCTTTTTATTTATTTCTTTTGTAACAACTCCAGTATCATAAATATACTAGTATGTTGTTATAATAATGATTCAAGCTACACTTACACACACCTACATCTAATGGTTAAATAACATACGGTTTCCGTGGATGGTGAATTTATGCCTCCCGAAACGATGATTGTTCAACATTCTTTTAACACCTTCAAAGGTGGCCATTAAGATGACACTATATTTATATATGATATATAATATGTTTATGTTTTCCTTAAGCTTCTGTATTTTTCATTTTGGGCATAACTTTATGGTTTCCATTATGGGTAAACGCGATATCTTCATTTAAGGAAGTGCGGACAACCGCCCCCTCAAAGTGATTTGATTCGTTAAATACCATATGTGGGACGTATAAAGGATGGATATATGATATTATATATGATATTATACTGGAATTATAATATATCTTTATATAATTATGATTCCATTCTATAAAATACGAAATAGAAATGAAAGTAGCATTCATGCGTACGTACGGCTTACCGTCTCCATGAACGGTGCATTTCATTTCTTACCTTTAAATGATTATGTAATATTATAAATTCATGAATGTACTAGATATTTATGACATATATGATATCTACATCATGAATACCATTCTGGATATAATGTATACATGAACAACATGTGATTATAAAGGGCTTATTTTTGACTCAAGTACTAATTATCGTTAAAACGACCGTTATTAACATAAATAATTACATAGTGTTCATGACATGGAAATAAGTGATATAAAAGTAATAATGAACTTGAAAAAGGTTCTTAAACAAGTACAAATTAACTCAAGTTTATTATTCAGGACATTAAATAACGATCGAGTCAAGTCGGGCCCGAGGTATGGGACTTCGTCTCAATCTCCTTTCATTGAGGCATATTTTGTTTTATAAACAACCTTTTTTTATATGATGTATAAACCCCTTTGACTTTTACGTTTATTCAAAAGGAATCTTTTTTATACGAAGCATTTACTAAACAACAAATGGGAATGTTTCTGTCGTACGTACGCGGCGACAACGACTTCTCCACCGCCGTGACCATTATTTGAGTTTTGGCTTCCTCTACAAGCCCTACCTTCTTTTTAAAAGAAAAACAAATACCATGTTTTACTTTTCTTTTATTTTGGTATTGAAAATGGTTTTCATAATGTTTTTATATTGATGTGTTGTATTGATATCTTGTGATTCAAAGGTGGAAATGTTATGTTTCCATTATGCATGTTTTATGTGATATGATTATGTTGAGGTTCTTGGGCATTATTATGAAGACGGTTGGTTCCAAGATAAACTAAGGGCGGGTGAGCCCGATATAGCTCTCCAATGCATTGGGTAACGCGAAGGAGTGAAACGTTAAGGTTTCTTCGAATAGATTTAGGGAATATACTGTGATTGGTATTCCAAACGTAACCAAGAGGGTTACTCCCTACTTAAGAATGTTATGAATTCCTCAAGTTACCTTTATGTCTTGTGATTTCTATGATTTATTCATGTTTTGATGAGGTATGTTAAAGTGGTTATGTTTTATGGGTAAAGTATGATCTCATTCTTATGTATATATGTACCCAATTTTCCTTTCCATATTTTTATATCCCTTACTGAGATTTTTATGCTCATCCCAAGTTTTTTGAAATGTTTTTCATAGGTCAAGGGAAAGGTACATGATATGATGATAGTGTCAAGGAAGTGTCAAGAAAGAATCCATGATTTATTTTAAATATGTTTCCATTGATGGGAATGAAGAATACTATCTTTATGTAACCACTTTGTTTATATGTGGAATGTAATTCTAGTTTTAAGATCTAATTCTCTAAAACTCTAATCCCGAAAAGATCCTCAATGTGTAATCTTGTAATAACTCAAGATTAAGTAAGGTTTAAGGCTGGAACCTTATAGTTGGTATCAAAGGTCGGTTTAGATAACTTTAGGAGTTAGAATTCTATTAAATGATTATCCAATTTTTTTTTTGAAATGATATAGCATTTGAAGATTACCATGTTGCTTCATCTAAGACATGTTTGTTCAGAATGGTTTTCCGCAGAGGAAACAGGGAAGCAGTGATAGGAAGGCGTACATAAGGAAATAACCTTCCAAATCAGAATCTCAAGATGGTCGGAATTGGAACTGAACAGTTTGTTGCAGTGATGGAACAGTTGAATCAGGCTATAAATGGTGGTGGTATCCATGCACGAGATCAGCCAGATCAACCGCAGAGGAACATGTCAGTGGTGGAACATTTCATGAGGAAACATCCCCCATCATTCAGAGGATCATCTGACCTTGTGTTATCTGAAGGGTGGATTAAAGCACTGGAGAAAATTTTCGATGTCATGGGGTGTTCAGAAAATCAAAAGGTTAGTCTTTCTATTTACTGTTTGGAGGGTGAGGCAGATCAGTGGTGGTCGATGGTTAAAAATACCAGGGACGCTGATGAGATTGATGCTCTCGACTGGAATGAATTCAAAGGTATGTTACTTGAGAAGTATTTTCCAAAAGCTATTTGACTTAGGATGGAAAATCAATTCTTGGAATTGAGGCAAGAGGAAGATGCAGTGGCTACCTATGAAGAAAGGTTCACTCGATTGGCAAGGTATGCTCCAAATTTTATCCGAGACCTTGATAGTAAAATCAATCGTTTTTACTCAGGATTAAAGCCAAAATATCGAAGGGCATTAGCTTCTCGTGAGTATAAAAGTTATGAAAAGTTTGTTCGATGCGCTGAGAAGGTGGAAATGGATTTTTCTGATGACCAAGTGTTCTATAACAACCAGCAGAAGAAGAGACTGAGGTGGCAGGAGAAATGTAAGAATTCTTCAAAAAAGTCTGATGGTAAGAAAACTAAGTTTCTAGTTTGTGATAAATGTGGCAAAAGGCATGCTGGGGAATGTCTTTTGAATTCTGGAAAGTGCTACCGATGTGGTAAGATGGGACATAAGGCTCGTGATTGCACTGGAAAGGATCAAGGTGAAGGTAAGACCAAATTTGATTTATAGTTAGTGAAATGTTATAAGTGCAATGAGATGGGTCACTATGCAAACGAGTGTCCGAAAAAGAGCTTGAGTGATGGGAAGCAGTTAGACTACAAGAAGAAAGGGGTGGTGAAATCTTTTGCAACTACTTCGGCAGACATCGGGCCATCAAATGAAGTTGTATCAGGTACTTTGTTTGTTTTTTCAGATTATTCCAGTGTGTTGTTTGATTCTGGGTCTACACATTCTTTCATCTCTGAAAACTTTTCTAGTAAAATGGGAATACCATCTCAAGAAATGACTGCTGAACTTGTGGTAAAAACACCTGGGGGAAATGTTGAGGCGAAAAGAATTTATAAGAATCTTCCTATCCTTATCTGTGGAAAGAACCTACTTGCAAACCTTATTGTTCTACCTCTAGTAGCGTTTGATGTTATCCTGGGTATGGATTGTCTCTCTATTTACCATGCTAAGATTGACTATAGAGATAAATAAGTTTTTTTTCAGAAATTATTTCAGTTTGTGTACAAGAATGAACCCTTACTATTGATAACTTATCAAGAGGACAAGAAACTTGTAAAAGATGGAAATGAATGTTACCTTGCAAACATCGTTGAAAATAAAGGAACTGTTCAGATTAATGATGTGCCAGTGGAAAATGATTATCCTGATGTTTTTCCTGATGAGTTGCCTAGAATAATACCAGATCGGGAAGTTGAGTTTACTGTTGACTTAGTTCCTGATGCTAAGCAAATTTTAAAACCCCCATATCGAATGGCTCAAATTTAACTTTTAGAGTTGAAGGAGAAATTGCAAGATTTATTAGAGAAAGGTTTCATTCGACCTAGCACATCACCTTGGGGTGCTCCTGTTTTATTTGTTAAAAATAAATATGGTTCTATGAGACTTTGCATTGATTATAGGGCCTTGAATAATATAACTATTAAGAACAAATATCCTTTTCCTCATATCGACGATTTGTTTGATTAGCTCCAGGGAGCTCAGTTTTTTTCAAAGATTGACTTGAGATTGGGGTACCATCAGCTGAAGGTAAAGGAGGCAGATATTCCGAAGACTGTGTTTCGTACGAGATATGGCCATTATGAATTTGTAGTAATGCCTTTTGGGCTAACCAGTGCATCTGCTGTATTCATGGACTTAATGAATAGAATATTCCATGAGTTCTTGGATATGTTTGTGGTGGTTTTCATTGATGATATTCTGGTGTTTTCTAAAAGTAAAGAGGAGCATGAAAAACATTTAAGGGTTATCTTGCAAACCTTAAATGAAAAGAAACTGTATGGAAAATTCAGCAAGTGTGAGTTTTGGTTGCAACAAATTTCTTTCCTTGGTCATATTGTTTCTAAAGATGGAATAACTATTGATCCGACAAAAACAAAAGCTGTGGAAGACTGGCCAAGACCCACAAATGTAACTGAGATTCGTAGCTTCCTTGGTTTGGCAGGCTATTACCGAAGGTTTGTTAGAAATTTTTCACGTTTATCTAGTCCAATGACTAAGCTAACTCGGAAGGGTGTTATGTTTATCTGGACAAAAGAATGTGATGATTGTTTTCAGGAATTGAAAAGAAGATTGGTGAATGCTCTAGATTTGGCACTACCTTCCAGGAATGGTGAGTTTGTTATATACAGTGGTGCTTCATTGAAAGGACTTGGTTGTGTCCTAATACAGAATGATCCTGTAATTTCTTATGCTTCACGACAGTTGAAAACTCATAAGGTAAATTACCCTACAGATGATTTGGAATTAGCTGCTGTTGTTTTCTCTTTAAAAATTTGGAGGCATCATTTGTATGGAGTAAAGTGTGAAATAAATACCGATCACAAAAGTTTAAAGTATATATTCACTCAGAAATAATTGAACATGAGACAAAGAGATGGCTAGAAATAATCAAGGATTATGATTTTACAATTCATTACCATCCGGGAAAAGCAAATAAATTGGTTGAAGCTTTGAGTCGAAAAAGTAATGCTTCTATAGCAATGTTGTGTTTAGAACGTGATCCTTTGGTTATGGATTTGATGAAATTTGGCATAGAAGTTGTTGGTTCAGGAAGTTCTTCTGTTTTGTTTCAGGTATCAGTGAGATCATCTCTATGAGATAGAATCAAGGAAACACATAAGCAAGACAGTGAGTTACAGAAAAAGGTAGAGCTGGTTCAGAAAGGTAAGTTGCCTGAATTCAACATTGATAATGATTGTCTTTTGAGATTTGGGAAGAGATTTTGTGTGACTTGTGATTCATAGTTGAAGAGAGAGTTGTTATGTGAAGCTCATAGTTCTCCGTTTTCAGTTCATCCAGGCAGTACTAAGATGTATAGAGATCTGTGGGGGTATTACTGGTGGGATGGAATGAAATGAGATATTGCTGATTTTACTGTGAAGTGTTTGACTTTTCAAAAGGTTAAAGCAGAGAGGCAGTTACCAAAAGTGATGCTTCAGCCTCTACCAGTGCCAGAGTGGAAATGGGAGAATATATCCCTGGACTTTGTTGTGGGATTACCGAAGACATCTAGAGGTAATAATGCAATCTGGGTTATTGTTGATCGCTTGACCAAATCTGCTCATTTCCTTTCTATACGAGATACTTTTTCCCTAGATCAACTTTCCCGTTTGTACCTTAAAGAGATAGTCAGGTTGCATGGAGTTCCTCTATCCATTTTATCCGATTGTGATCTTAGGTTCACTTCTAACTTTTGGAAAGTCATTTAGAAGTCGTTGGGTACTGAATTAAATTTTAGTACAGCTTTTCATCCTCAATCAGATGGGAAGTCAGAATGAACAATTCAGACCTTGGAGGATATGCTACGTTTTTTCTCTATGGATTATCAGGGAAGTTGGGACCAACATCTTTCTTTGGTTGAATTTTCATATAATAACAGTTTTCATTCCAGTATACAGATGGCACCATTTCATGAATTATATTGGAAGCGGTGTCGAACTCCAGCTTTCTGGGATGAAGTGGGTGAAAGGAAGTTAATGGGACCAGAATTGGTAGAAGAGATGGCAGAAAAAGTTTAGCTGATTCAGAATCACATGAGAACAGCTCAGAGCAGGCAGAAGAGTTATGCGGATAACCGGAGGAAGGATCTATCTTTCGAGGTAGGTGATCATGCTTTTCTCAAAGTATCACCATGGAAAAATGTGATGCGATTTGGTAAGAAAGGAAAGCTGAGTCCAAGGTTTATTGGACCATATGAAATTCTGGAGAGAGTTGGATGAGTTGCTTACCGGGTGGCTTTACCTACGAGTTTATCTTAGGTACACAATGTTTTTCATGTTTCGATGTTGAGAAAGTACATGACAGATCCATCTCATGTTTTGAGTCCAGAGGTAGTTCAGCTGGAAGAGAACCTATCTTATGAGGAAAAACCGGTCCAGATTCTTGACCATAGGGAGAAAGTGTTATGGAATAAGGTGATTCACCAGGTAAAGGTTTTTTGGAAAAACCACATGATTGAAGAGGCAACATGGGAATCTGAAAATGCAATGAGGGATAAGTACCCCCATTTATTTGATAAGTAAATAAATTGCGGGGACACAATTTTCTAAATGGGGGAAAAATGTAACATCCCAAGTAAGTAATGAATAATAGATATTTTTATCTATGCCTATTAATGAATTAGATAGTGTTTTAGAGGCTTAAAATGAAAATAAATCCAATCTTAAGCATGGAATACACTAATATTTTTAAAAGATTGTTTTACTTCCTTTTGATGGCAAACCATTTTTGAATCTATCTTTTGAAAATTTTATAAACTATGTTTGTCAAAATATACTTATTCTTTATGATTGGGACATCAAAATTTACTTTGGGTGAATATTTGGTATTTTTCTGACAATGTTCATTTTTTTTAATGAATAGTGAAAAATAATGCATTTTACATCAAAACTGCTTTTTAATTTAATTTATTTTTATGATTAGATTATGTTTTGAATTGGTTTTAAAGTGAAATTATAATATATTTTTACCATTTAATCCAATGGTGGTCATTGGAATCAATTTCACTTTGAAATTGGACTTAAACTGGTGTCAATCTTTTGATACTTATTGTTTCATAAAACACGCTATTTGCTCTGACAGTGGGAATTAATTATTAAATTCATTAATGTGACTTATATGTTTCTAATTTTGTAAAATAGTCTTCATTTTTGAATTCAGAATATCAAATATAGCTTAGGGTGATGTTTTGGTATTTTTCTGAAAAACTTCAATTTTTGATGAATAGTGAAATCACTAAGTGGTAGTTAAAGAAACTGATTTTTCGTTTAAATGAAATTTTGCCACCTTTGTGTTTTGAATTTCAAAAATCCGACATAAATGGTTGTCATTAAGAAGTAAAATGTGGTTCAATGAGATTAAAGTAAGTTTTTGGTGAATAGTAACTTATTAAGTTTTTAATCGCGATTAGTGGTAATTAGTGTAGTTTAAGGTAAAAATAATGCTTTAATAATATGAAATGACCTAGACACAGGTCCTAACCTTATTTTATGTGTCATGGCCGACCATGAAAAGCCATGGGTCAACTTGGGGACCCCATGGAGCCACTTTGGTTGGGAAATGGCATAAATAACTTTTTATTTAATGTAAAAGTAAAAATGACACAAACATAATATGTTTTACGAAAACAATTTTTACATAGGGTTATAAAGATCATATTTTTTATTATAAATCTTCATTGTAAAGATAAAAATATTTCCTACATCATAGTATTTTTTTTTTAATTTTTAGACATTAAATAAATTAAATTATTCATGACATCATGATGATGCAGCGATGACTTCCTTATTTAACGATTTAAATAAAATGGAAAGATAATGTAATATCTAAGACCTACACATGTCTAAAACCTTTTGGATGAGTGGATTTCTAACCCTTATCACCTTATCCTCGAATTATATCAATGTGGGACCTTTTGAATCCGAAAATAATTTTAAAATAATGTAACTTATCTTTACTTTCCAAGAGTGCCCCTCCTCTCCTCTTATAAAAGGCCCCCACCTCTACCTCCTTACCCACACTCCCAAAGCATTTGGTTCGGCAAAACCCTGCTCATTTGGTCTCTCCACTTCCCTCTCTTACTCCTTGAAGCCACACATTGAGCAGAAGACTTCCCAAGGAAGCATTTGAGCTCTTACAAAGCGAGTTACCCGATTTTAAGGTAATGCCTTCACTTAAGTCCTTTTGTTTTATTTTTCTTCTCCAACACGCTAAACTCTTTTTATTTATTTATTTTGTAACGACTCCAGTATCTTCAATATACTAGGATGTTTTTATAAGAAGGATTAAAGCTACAATTACACACACCTACATATAATGGTTAAAGAACATACGGTTTCCGTGGATGGTGAATTTATGCCTCCCGAAACGATGATTGTTAAAAATTATTTTAACACATTAAAATGTGGCCATTAAGATGAAACTATATTTATATATGATATATAAAATGTTTATGTTTTCCTTATGCTTCTGTATTTTTCATTTTGGGCATACCATTATGGTTTCCATAATGGGTAAACGCGATATCTTCATTTAAGGAAGTGCGGACTACCACCCCCTCAAAGTGATTTGATTCGTTAAATACCATATGTGGGTCGTATAAAGGATGGATCTATGATATTACATATGATATTATACTCGAATTATAATATACCTTTATATAATTATGATTCCATTCTATAAAATACAAAATAGAAATGAAAGTAGCGTTCATGCGTACGTACGGCTTACCGTCTCCATGAACGATGCATTTCATTTCTTACCTCTAAATGATTATGTAATATTATAAATGCATGCATGTACTAGATATTTATGACATATATGATATCTACATCATGAATACCATTATGGATATAATGGATACATTAACAACATGTAATTATAAAGGGTTTATTTTTGACTCAAGTACCAAATATCGTTAAAACAACCGTTATTAACTTAAATAATTACATAGTGTTCATGACATGGCAATAAGTGATATAAAAGGAATAATTAACTTGAAAAAGGTTCTTAAACAAGTATAAATTAACTCAAGATTATTATTCAGGACATTAAAAAACGATCGAGTCAAGTCGGGCCCGAGGTATGGGACTTCGTCTCAATCTCCTTTCATTGGGGCATATTTTGTTTTATACACAACCTTTTTTTATATGGTGTATAAACCCCTTTGACTTTTACGTTTATTCAAAAGGAATCTTTTTTATACTAATCATTTAATAAATGACAAAATAGAATGTTTTTGTCATACGTACGCGGCGACAACGACTTCTCCGCTGCCGTGACCATTATTTGAGTTTTGGATTCCTCTACAAGCCATACCTTCTTTTTAAAATAAAAATAAATACCATGTTTTACTTTTCTTTTATTTTGGTATTGAAAATGGTTTTCATAATGTTTTTATATCAATTTGATGTATTAATATTTTGTGATTGAAAGGTGGAAATGTTATGTTTCCTTTATGCATGTTTTATGTGATACGATTATGTTGAGGTTCTTGGGCATTATTATGAAGACGGGTAGTTCCGTGATAAAATAAAGGTGGGTGAGCCCGATATAGCTCTCCAATGCATTGGTTAATGTGAAGGAGTGAAACTTTAAGGTTTCTCCGAAGAGATTTAGGGAATATACTGTGATGGGTATTCCAAACGTAACCAAGAGGGTTACTCCCTACGTAAAAAATGTTATGAATGCCTCAAGTTACCTTTATGTCTTATTATTTCTATGATTTATTCATGTTTTGATGAGGTATGTTAAAGTGCTTATGTTTTATGGGTAAAGTATGATCTCATTATTATGTATATATGTACCCATGTTTCCTTTCCATATTTTTATATCCCTTACTGAGCTTTTTATGCTCATCCCATGTTTTTTGAAATGTTTTTCACAGGTCAAGGGAAATGTACATGATATGATGATAGTGTCAAGGATGTTTCAAGAAAGAATACATGTTTTATTTTAAATATGTTTCCATTGATGGGAATGAATAATACTATCTTTATGTAACCACTTTGTTTATATGTCGAATGTAATGCATGTTTTATTATCTAATTCTCTAAATCTCTAAACCCGAAAAGATTCTCAATGTGTAATCTTGTAATAACTCAAGATTAAGTAAGGTTTAAGGTAGGGCCTTATACTTCTGCCCAAAGTGAGGCATCAAGGAGTAATAGAGGGAATTGGAGAGACAAAATGGGTAGAGGCTGGCCGAGCCAAAGGCTTTGGGAGTGTGGATAAGGAGGTAGGGGTGGGGGCCTTTTATAAGAGGAGAGGAGGGGCACTCTTGTAAAGTTACAAAATGTTACTTTATTTTCAAAAGAGTTTTTGATTTTAAAGGTACCACATTGATGTATTTCGAGGATAAGGTGATAAGGGTTCGAAATACACTCATCCAATAGGTTTTGGACATGTTTAGGTCTTAGATATTACATTATCATTCCATTTTATTTAAATCGTTAAATAATGAGGTCATTGCTGCATCATCATGATGTCATAAATAATTTAATATATTTAATGTCTAAAAATTATAAAAAAAATACTATAATGTAGGAAATATTTTTATCTTTCCAATGAATATTTATAGTCAAAAATCGGATTTGTATAACCCCATGTAAAATTTTTTTTAGTAAAACATTTCATGTTTGTCTCATTTTTACTTTACGTTTGAATAAAAAGATATTAATGTCATTTTCCAACCAAAGTGGCTTCATGGGGTCCCCAAGATGACCCATGGGTTTTTTTGGTCGTCCATGACACATCCAATGAGGTTAGGACATGTGTCAAGTTCATTTCATATTATTAAAACATTATTTTTACCTTAAACTACACTAATTACCTCTAATCGGGATTAAAAACTTAATAAGTTACTATTCACCAAAAAATTATTTTTATCCCATTGAACCACATTTTACTTCATAATGACAACCATGTATGTAGGATTTTTGAAATTCAAAACACAAATATGGAAAATTTTCATTTAAACGGAAAAAGTAGTTTTTATATGTACCACTTAGTGGTTTCACTATTCATCAAAAATTGAAGTTTTTCAGAAAAATCCCAAAAATTCACCCTAAGCTATATTTTATATACCGAATTCAAAAATTATGTCTATTTTAAAAAATTCAAAACATATAAGTCAAATTAATTAATTTAATAATTAATTCCCACTGTCAGAGCAAATAGCGTGTTTTTATGAAACAACAAGTATCAAAAGAGTGACACTAGTTAAAGTCTAATTTCAAAGTGAAATTAATTCCAACGACCACAATTGGATTTAATGGTAAAAATATATTATAATTTCACTTTAAAACCAATTCAAAAGTTAATCTAATCATATAAATAAATTAGATTAAAAAGTGGTTTTGAATTAAAATACAACATTTTACACTATTCATTTAAAAAAAATGAACATTATCAGAAAGATACCAAAAAATTACACAAAGTAAATTTTGATGTCCCAATTCTTAATAAGAGTTTTATTTGGTCCAATAGAATGTATAAGAGTGAACAAAACTATATTTAATGACGGTTCTCCATCAAAAGGCGATAAGTGAACCTTTAGTGAAAACTAGGGAATATACGCCTAAAATTGAATTCTTTCCGTATTTTAAGCCTTTATATTTTATTGGATAAATGTAAAAACATTTAAAAACATATATAATCATATTTTAGTAATTTATATCCATTCCCTCCAATACAATGGCTACATGTTAACTACCATTTAAAATAATATTATTTTATTATTAGAGTGCAACGTAAGATTCCCAAGAAACTCGTTGTTGCGTGTTGGGTACGCAATCGAGCAGAGCGTCCCCTTTAAATTCATATTAATATTTTATTCAAAAATATGGATAAATATGAAAATGTCATATTCTTTATTTAACTACGGTGTTACACCCACGAACTCCTAATTCGACTCAAATATAGAAAATTTCCAAGTACACAAATATATTTTCATGCAAGATCTATTACAACTGAATGGGAAAACTGAAACTACAATAAGGAAGTATAGATGGTAACATCCACAAGACAAAAAAGTTCCTTCCAAACACCAAACTAGTAGTAACCTATCTGATCTCCAACCTTACCCAAGAGTCTAGGAAACCAATTTATTTATACATAGGGTGAGTATAACATTATAATCAGAAGGATCCTCCATATAGCCTCTTGTGAAAATGTAAAGAAGGTATGATAATGCACAGTGAATGTAACCCCCCGAAATTTTAAGAAAAATATTATCTTTAATTTCACTAATGTCTTGTGTTGTACGCTACACCAAAAGGATCTTTCACAACATGCATCCTTGACTTGCCTTGTATTACACGCAATCGCGACCTTCCCCGATAGCGTGTGTAGTACGCAATACCGAGTTTCACTAAACAAAGATATGCTATTAAATTATTATTAAAACTAGCCGTTATGAATAGTAATAACCACCTTTTAAAATTTTAGAAATTTTAACTCTCAAAATGGACTTCATTTTTGGATTCGGAGTATCGAATTTAGCCTAAGGTGAAATTTTGGTACTTTTCGAATAACTTTCCTATTCTGATGAATAGTGAAAATTGCTAAATTTTAATTAAAAACAATTTTATTAATCGAAATAATTAATAGTGATAAATTATTAATTTGAGTGGTTTTAAAGTATATTTATAATATATTTTTACAATTCAATACAATTTTGGTCATTGGAGGTAATTTCACATTTACACAAGACATAAACAAGTGTTAATCTTTTGATAGTTACTATCACTTAAAAACACGCTATTTGTTGTGACAGCGGAAATTAATTATAAAATTAATAAATGCAACTTATGTGTTGGGAATTTTGTAAAATAGAAATCATTTTTGAATTCGGAATATCAATTATAGCTTAGGGTGAAATTTTGGCATTTTTCTGAAAAACTTCAATTTTTGATGAATAGTGAAACTACTAAGTGGTAGTTAAAAAATTATTTTTTTCATAAATCTTAATTTTACCGCTTCTGTGAATGGAATTTAAAATATACAAGAGACATGGTTGATGTCAGTAAGTAAAATGTGGTTCAATGAGATGAAAATATTTTTTGGAGAATAGTAACTTTTTACTTTTATTTACCACGGTTAAAAGTAAATAGGGTAATTAAGGGTAAAAATGATATTAATATTACCCTAACACATGTCCTAATCATATAGGACAAGTTTATATAGACCAAAAACAACCTTAAGTGTAAAATATTATCATTTAGGCCCACTTGGATTAGATTAGGACATTTATTATTATTTAATTCAAAGAAGAGTTAAAAGAGTTAAAATCAAAGTTTATTTACTAAAACATTTTTTATATAGGGTTATTAATAATATAATTTCGACTATAAATATTCATTAGAAATATAAAAAGATTTCCTACATAATTGTATTTTATTTGTAATTTTTATACTTTAAATAATTTAATTTATTTATGACACAACGATGATGCAGTAATTACCTTTTTAAGAAAATATTAACATAATTGATGTTATAAATGCCCAAATAAATGTAATTTGAGACTTTTTAAGACTTAAACTAATTTTCTAGGTTAATATGACATGATATTGTTGATTTAAGTAACTTGGTTCGAACTTATCTTTCTGTTTGAAATTTCATAAAAATCATGTACCAAATAGTGTCAAAATTGACATAAATTAGTTTTTAAAACAAATATTATATTATTAATTGTTATTTAATTCCTAAAAATCCAAGGATTGGCCAAATGACTTAGATAAGGATGGATATATTAATAATAAACAACTTGGGGTTCGTTTGTCTTCATATAGTATTTTTATTAACCATATAGTGTAAGAAAACAAAAAGACACGGTAAAAGTTAAATTATTTAACTTAGAGTTAAATCTAATTGATAAGGTTAAAATAATAACCTAAACATGTCTAAATACTATTTGATGAGAGTATTTCGACCCATCCCCACTTTAGATTCAAAATAAGACCATTTGGAACCATTATAAACCGAATTTGACCTTAATATAAAATAATATTTTGAGATTTTTCTAAGATGCCTTTCTCCTCCCTTATAAAAGGGCACCTCCTCCCTCTCCTCCTCACACCAATTTGAGCATTAATGCTCGGCCAAACCCTGACAAAATCTCTTCTCCACTTCCCTAGTACCATCCTAGAGGTCCTGGTCTTCTTCAAAGACCATCCTTAGTTATTTAATTGAAGGTTAAGTGAAGGCGCGTCAAAAAGAGGTAATATCTATTACCGATCTTTTTCAATTTCTTTCTTCTTCAACATCTTCTTCTTTAGTTTTTTCATGATAAAGTAATAACATAAGTATTTATTATATACTGAAATGTTATTATAAATATGAAACAACTCTAATTAACCTTCTATCCATCCTACGGAAAAATGAAATCACCGCGCGTGCGTACCTACGGAATACCGTCTCCATGCCGTGGTGTAATCTATTTCCTGCCACAACCTTAATTGGATGGGTATAATGGTGTAATGAGTAACTATATATGATTATTATAAAGTGATATTGATACTAAAATAGTATACATACACTTAAGCACAATTCCACGACCATGGGAACGATATCATCGCTCGTGCGTACGTACGGACTACCGTCTCTACGACGCGATGAGATTCATTCTCAATGATTAACCATTCATGAATGATTATAAAGTATATATAATAAGTACTAATGAAATATATGAAATAATAATGATACTTGTTTTATGTATATTTATATGTATTTCATCTACTTAATTCCATTCAATTCAATAAGGAAACGAAAACATCGTTCATACGTACATACGGACTACCGTCTCCATGAACGGTGTATTTCATTCCATTGATCGATATATTATATATATATATATATACTCTGAATATATATTATATATAAATCATGTTTTACATTCTGGATATAAGTAATCATAATCCATGTTATCATATTAATAATTACAAGTTAAAAAACACGAACGACAAATGAGACGATTTTACCCAAAACGCTACTTTAACATGAATTTACAAAAGAACGGGTAATATAAAGTCATAAGTGGACCATATATGATATAATAACAATGAATATGATTCTGGATTAAGTCAATAACATGATTTAAATCATTATACAGGACGTTCGTACACTTACGAAGCAAATCGGACCTAAGGTAAGGGAAAATCTCGCAATCTCAATTTTTATCCGAGATTGTTTATACATTGAAATTTACTGGGGTGTATTTTGTCATCCAAATCCATGTTTCCTCAATATGTAATATTATTTCCATCCATATACAATTATTTAAATCCAATTTTACCCTTCGGTGTGGTTTTAGTAAAATATAAGAAAGGAATCTTTTGTCGTTTTTCGTACGAGGTACTTTATGACTTTTCCAACAAAGTACGAGAAGAATGTTTTTTTAACTTAAACAGAACGAACGTATTTTTACAGTTTTATAAAGCCTTATTTTCATGAAGCTTCCTCCAAAAGATTTCATGACTATTTTCAATAAAATCTCTTTCTTTTAATATTGCATGATGTTTTGTGAAAAGAAATTTATTTTGAAGAAGAAAGGACATTTTCCTCAAGAATTCAATTCAAGTGTTTTTTCAAAATTATTTTCCATCTAAGATAATAAAGGGTTCTGTTTCTATCCATATTTTTACATTGATTTGACTATGTTGTGATGGAATTATGTTTATGAATTCCTTTATCTTATATGAATGGTTTTAAGATGTCATGTTGTTTAAGAATCCCATTTTTATTACATGGGTTATGCAATGATGTATGATTTATGATTTTGTGGCACACATAAGAATGGTATCATTATGAGATGGGTGGGACCTATATCTCCCTCCAATGCATTGGGTAAAGATTTTATATCTCATGAGATAGACATGGCTGGAATGGTAGGTTATATCGGTTCAGTGAAACAGGACTGAAATGAGGGTGACTCGGTTCAGAAAGGGACTTTTTCCACTAAGATAGTCTTGTCAATGAGTCTTGACTAATAAGAAATGATTATCTATGATTATGTGTGTATGCCACAAAGTTTAATGTTTTAAGTTATGATTATTGTGATTACATTTCACTGCCATGAGTTATCACAGGTTATGAAATTATGATCTCTTTTACAGGTTAAGATTTCCAAAAGTTATGTGCTTATGTATATAATGTGATTGATATTTCTTTTATTTACCCTTAATGAGCATTTTAGCTCACCCTTTTATGTTTTCTTTTCCCCAGGATATAAAGAAAAGTTTTAGGTATAAAAAAAGGAAGATCTTTATGGGAGATGTTGAAGATCTTTCACCAGGATTAGAAGATTATATTCCGAGTTTCCAAAGACACTAAACTATTACGATCCTTGTGTGTGTGTGTTTGTTATGTACTAAGTATTCCACAAAATAAATGTAATGTCCATGTACGTCATGCTTCGGGTCTCTACAGTTGGTATCAGAGGAAAGGTTTAGTCAACCTTTGGAAACTAGGATATGAGAACGTTAGTGAGATCCCTAGAGATATTTCTAAGGTATGTCTAGGGATGTCCCTAAGGATAAGTATACGTATAAGATACAGTCCTAGAACTACAATAAAGATCTTATAATTTAACCTAAGATGTTAGATATGAAGGGTACTCCCCCTTTACTATGATGTTTTCCCTAGCATAATTTTTGCCTCTCACAAGATTCTTTTTGTGTTTTAGTTAATGGAGGGAACCAGAAGGAATTCGGTTAACATTGAATCCAATGGACAAATTGGTGACTATGAGCAAAAAAATTGTGTAATTCCTAGAGAGAAAGATCTTGTGATTATGCCAAATCTGTCATCACAATATATGATTAACAAGGTGAAATTTAGTGGTATGCCTAATTCATCAAAGAAGAGGAAGATAAACTATTATGCATGTTCGCATGTTGAGGAGCATAAAGAAAGGAAGATTGAGATTTCTAAAGAAGGGAAGAAGAACCTTGAGGAATACCTCAAATGGAGGGACCGATGTTATCTGTGTGGAGAAAAGGGTCATAGAGTGATAGACTGTTATGGAGTTCAATGTCTTATTTGTGGAGAACATGGGCATTACGCAACTCAATGCCCTGACCTAAAAAGTTACTTCTAAATCAAGGAAGGACTTTTTCCAGGACAATCATTGAAGTGGATGGACTGAAGTGTTTATGTATTGGTATTCATGAATAATGTTGTTGAGGTACTTTTATGGTGTATTGAAATATTTATGTATTGGTCTATTGTGGTCTTCAATAATTTTAAGGAACAGGTAACCATGAAAAATGATTCAAATATTTTGGATAAGGAGAAAATGAAATGTTTGAAAGTATTCATGATCTCATGATTGATATAAGGACTAAGTGATATCATGGTTTGAGTATATAGAATTTTGAGGATTTTGGTATGTGGAAGGTGTTAACTTTTAACTGCATTCATGTTTTCACTAAGGTATTCAAGAGAATTCATGATTAAGGACTTTGAATGTTTGGAATGTGACCAACAAAACATATCTTATGATATATGGGGATCAAGGATGGTGTTAAATCTCTGGTAATCGTTTTCACTATGTTATGAGAGTGGACTGCAGTATTATGGATAAGCCTAAAGATTGGAATGGGTTATGTTGGACATAAGTTAGTATTGTTTAAGGATAGAAGTTTTTTCGATATTATTGATGGGATGTTATAGTAATATAGTTTTAGAAAAAGGACAACCTGCAGGACGGGCGACAACCCATCGCGTCGGACAAGGCTGTGGAAATCGAACCCACAACCGAAGTGCGACTGGCCTTTATCGCCTACCACTGGCCTACAAGAAGTCCCTGTTTAGTATAAACTTGTTTTATTATATTAAGCAGTATGATATATGACGTATAAGTCCATTTTAGGAACCATATATGATTAATCTCACTATAAATCGACTTATGTATATAATTTTTGCTAACCTTTTGTTTGAGATAGATGGAATGACCCGTCATTCTATCACATGATCTGCTAACACTTCACGAATAACAAATTCAACTTAATTTATTTAAGAGATGAAGTGGAAATTGTTCAAGGCACGAACAACAGTGAGATTGTACCAAAATAAATTAAGTATTTATTCTAATTCAAATTTTCAACTTTAGGGAAATGATCTTGAAAACCAAAAATGTTGTCCAAGTGATCTTATACCAGATGAATCAGATGGTACCTTATATCATCACAAATCTATGGATTTATGATTACTGGCTTTTCCATAGCCATGTTCTCTACCACTCTCCATCAGAACATGATGGTTAGATTTCTCTTCCATATCCATATTTTCACCTATGTGGAAACCCAGTGATTAGTTTATTTGGGTAACCCTTACGTTTCATACCTTTGTTTTTAAAGATTGGTTTTGGTATTCCTTTTTACGATGTGGGTTTCTATTAAAGAAACTTTCGAATAGTAAACCATTTATAACCCCGACGAATTTCGAGGGCGAAATTCATTTTAAGGGGGGGTAGAATGTAACACCCCGAAATTTTATGAAAAATATTATTTTTAATTTCACTAATGTCTTGTGATGTACGCTACACCAAAAGGAGCTTGCACAACATGCATCCTTGACTTGCCTTATATTACACGCAATCACGACCTTCCTCGATAGCGTGTGTAGTACGCAATACCGAGTTTCACTAAACAAATATATGCTATTAAAATACTATTAAAACTAGCCGTTATGAATAGTAATAACCACCTTTTAAAATTTTAGAAATTTTATCTCTCAAAATGGACTTCATTTTTGGATTCGGAGTATCGAATTTAGCCTAAGGTGAAATTTTGGTACTTTTCAGATAACTTTCATATTATGATGAATAGTGAAAATTACTAAATTTTAATTAAAAACAATTTTTTTAATCGAAATAATTAATAGTGACAAATTATTAATTTGAGTGGTTTTAAAGTATATTTAGAATATATTTTTACAATTCAATACAATGTTGCTCATTGGAGGTAATTACACATTTACACCAGACATAAACAAGTGTTAATTTTTGATAGTTATTATCTCTTAAAAACACGCTATTTGTTGTGACAGCGGAAATTAATTATAAAATTAATTAATGCAACATATATGTTGGGAATTTTGTAAAATAGAAATCATTTTTTAATTCGTAATATCAATTATAGCTTAGGGTGAAATTTTGGCACTTTTCTGAAAAACTTCAATTTTTGATGAATAGTGAAACTACTAAGTGGTAGTTAAAAAATTATTTTTTTCATAAATATGAATTTTACCGCTTCTGTGATTGGAATTTTAAAAATACGAGAGACACGGTTGATGTCAGAAAGTAAAATTTGGTTCAATGAGATGAAAATAATTTTTGGTGAATAGTAACTTTTTACCTTTATTTACCACGGTTAAAAGTAAATAGGGTAATTAAGGGTAAAAATGATATTAATATTACCTTAACACATGTCCTAATCCTATTGGACAAGTGTATCTCGACAAAAAACAACCTTAAGTGTAAAATATTATCATTTAGGCCCACTTGGATTAGATTAGGACATTTATTATTATTTAATTCAAAGAAGAGTTAAAAGAGTTAAAATCAAAGTTTATTTACTAAAACATTTTTTATATAGGGTTATTAATAATATAATTTCGACTATAAATATTCATTAGAAATATAAAAATATTTCCCACATAATGGTATTTTATTTGTAATTTTTATACTTTAAATAATTTAATTTATTTATGACACAACGATGATGCAGTAATTACCTTTTTAAGAAAATATTAACATAATTGATGTTATAAATGCCCAAATAAATGTAATTTGAGACTTTTTATGACATAAACTAATTTTCTAGGTTAATATGACATGTTATTGTTGATTTAAGTAACTTTTTTCGAACTTATCATTCTGTTAGAAATTTCATAATAATCATGTACCAAATAGTGTCAAAATTGACATAAATTAGTTTTTAAAACAAATATTATATTATTAATTTTTATTTAATTCCTAAAAATCTAAGGATCGGCCAAATGACTTATATAAGGATGGATATATTAATAATAAACAACTTGGGGTTCGTCTGGCTTCATATAGTATGTTTATTAACCATATAGTGTAAGAAAACAAAAAGACACGGTAAAAGTTAAATTATTTAACTTAGAGTTAAATCTAATTGATAAGGTTAAAATAATAACCTAAACTTGTCTAAATCATATTGGATTAGTGTATTTCGACCCATACCCACTTTATCTTCTAAATAAGACCATTTGGAACCATTATAAACCGAATTTGACCTTAATATAAAATAATATTTTGAGATTTTCCTAAGATGCCCCTCTCCTCCCTTATAAAAGGGCACCTCCTCCCTCTCATCCTCACACCAATTTGAGAATTCAAGGTCGGCCAAACCCTGACAAAATATATTCTCCACTTCCCTAGTATCATCCTAGAGGTCCTGGTCTTCTTCAAAGACCATCCTTAGTTCTTTAAGTGGAGGTTAAGTGAAGGCGCGTCAAAAAGAGGTAATATCCATTACCGATCTTTTTCAATTTCTTTCTTCTTCAACTTCTTCTTCTTTAGTTGTTTCTTGATAAAGTAATAACATCAGTATTTATTATATACTGATATGTTATTATAAATATGAAACAACTCTAATTAACTTTCTATCCATCCTACAGAAAAAGGAAATCACCACGCGTGCGTACGTACGGAATAACGTCTCCACGCTGTGGTGTAATCTATTTTCCACCACAACCTTAATTGGATGGGTATAATGGTGTAATGAGTAACTATATATGATTATTATAAAGTGATATTGATACTGAAATATTATACATACACTTCAACACAATTCCACGACCATGGGAATGATATCATCGCTCGTGCGTACGTACGGACTACCGTCTCCACGACGCGATGAGATTCATTCTCAATGATTATCCATTCATGAATGATTATAAAGTATATATAATAAGTACTAATGAAATATATGACATAATAATGATACTGGAATTATGTATATTTATATGTATGTCATCTACTTAATTCCATTCAATTCAATAAGGAAACGAAAACAACGTTCATGCGTACATACGGACTACCGTCTCCATGAACGGTGTATTTCATTCCATTTATCGATATATTATATATATATATATTCTGAATATATATTATATATAAATAATGTTTTACATTCTGGATATAAGTAATCATGATCCATGTAATCATATTAATAATTACAAGTTAAAAAACACGAACGACAAATGAGACGATTTTACCCAAAACGCTACTTTAACATGAATTTACAAAAGAACGGGTAATATAAAGTCATAAGTGGACCATATATGATATAATAACAATGAATATGATTCTGGAATAAGTCAATAACATGATTTAAATCATTATACAGGAGGTTAGGTCACTTACGAAGCAAATCGGACCTAAGGTAAGGGAAAATCTCGCAATCTCAATTTTTATCCGAGATTGTTTATACTTTGAAATTTACTGGGGTGTATTGTATCATCCAAATCCATGTTTCCTCAATATTTAATATTACTTCCATCCATGTACAATTATTTAAATCCAATTTTACCCTTCGGTGAGGTTTTAGTAAAAGATATGAAAGAAAACTTTTGTCGTTTTTCGTACGAGGTACATTTTGACTTTTCCGACAAAAGTTCGAGAAGAATGTTTTTTTTAACTTAAACGGCACGAACGGATTTTTACTATTTTATAAAGCCTTATTTTCATGAAGCTTCCTCCAAAAGAGTTCATGACTATTTTCAATAAAATCCCTTTCTTTTAAAATTGCATGATGTTTTGTGAAAAGAAATTGATTTTGAAGAAGAAAGGATATTTTCCTCAAGAATTCAATTCAAGTGTTTTATCAAAATTATTTTCCATATAAGATAATAAAGGGTTCAGTTTCTATCCATATTTTTACATTGATTTGACTATGTTGCGATGGAATTATGTTTATGAATTCCTTTATCTTATATGAATGGTTTTATGATGTTATGTTGTTTAAGAATCCAGTTTTTATTACATGGGTTATCCAATGATGTATGATTTATGATTTTGTGGCACACATAAGAATGGTATAATTATGAGATGGGTGGGACCTATATCTCCCTCCAATGCATTGGGTAAAGATTTTATATCTCATGAGATAGACATGGCTGGAATGGTAGGTTATACCGGTTTAGTGAAATAGGACTGAAACGAGGGTGACTCGGTTCAGAAAGGGACTTTTTCCACTAAGATAGTTTTGTCAATGAGTCTTGAATAATAAGAAATGATTCTCTATGATTATGTGTGTATTCCAAAAAGTTTAATGTCTTAAGTTATGATTATTGTGATTACATTTCACTGCCATGAGTTATCCCAGGATATGAAATTATGATCTCTTTTACAGGTTAAGATTTCCAAAAGTTATGTGCTTATGTATATAATGTGATTGATATTTCTTTTCTTTACCCTTAATGAGAATTTTAGCTCACCCTTTTATGTTTTTTTTTCCCAAGGATATAAAGAAAAGTTTTAGGTATAAAAAAAGGAAGATCTTTAGGGGAGATGTTGAAGATCTTTCACCAGGATTAGAAGATTATATTCCGAGTTTCCAAATACACTAAACTATTACGATCCTTGTGTGTGTGTTTTTGTTATGTACTAAGTATTCCGCAAAATAAATGTAATGTCCATGCACGTCAAGCTTCGGGTCTCTACAGTGAACAACAAGTAGAACTAACTCATCAACTAAACATATATACTATGTTCCCAGCCTCACCATGGATACTCTCACCAAGTAATGCATAGAAGAGAATATAATATAATAAATAATATCAAGGGTACTTTGTTACCACATCCCCACTAGTTTTCAAAACTACCCTAACATCGCATGTCTATGGCATCTCTCCCCAATAAGGCTAGCTCGTAGACATTGGGGTATTGCACCACAACATGTACCTTGTGAAACACACCACCACATCCACATAACAAATTGTAACCATGTAGTTTCTAGGTGCCAGAAAATCGTGAATAATGTGTATCATTGGTAAGGTATTATGGATCAACCCATTGAATCCCATAAAAAGTGTAATGATCCTCAAACCATCACAACTTATACACGTTATACCTATAGTAGTCCTTCAGAAACTATATCCCAAATATTTTTGTTTGAAATAAACACAAGAAATTACACCCCTATAGACACATATATGGGGAAAACAAAACAACATTCATACTAGTATAAGTAACAACCAAGAAAAGATATTAGGGGCAAAGGGGTAGTCAGTCATCCATCCTCCCATAAGGATGTCGGAAAAACACACCCCCAGGGCTTAGAACCCTTGAGGTGCCAATATTCATAAACAACAGGGTGTATTAGAAACTAAAAACACCAAACGTAAACAATATAATATTTCTAGAAACACATTATTGTAATAACCTAGGCTAACACTCAACTGCAAAGAACACCTCTCATAATTCCATATTCCATTTCTATGTCTTGATATCATATAAGCATACAACCATTTAAATAGATACATTAACTTAGTTTATCAATTTTTTTCAATTTAAAATTACATTAATTAATTTGTAATAATTATTAACCATTATCATTTCCACATCACATCACATTACCATTTAATCAAAGATATATAAACTCTAGATATGCGCAATCCAAGTCCATGGCTTCTCGTAATTTCCACCACATCATTGCATCCATGTAAGCTCTACCACCATGGGATAAACAATTATTAACTTATATAATAATAATTTACACATTCCTTAGGACTAGGTTCTCTAAAAAAAATAAACTCCCTAAAATGGGGCTCAACTTGGTGACTAAATGAACTACCCATCGATTATTTCTCCACTATAGAAGGAGAGTAAACTCGCCCAACCACAATGACATAATCATGGAAAGTAAGTGGCATACCACACAAATATTCACCTCCCATGAATGATAGTAATGAAACATGTTTTTGTGCCTCAAATAGTGGGGTAATGAAATAATATAAATAACCAATAAATTAAATTATCATTCATCTTTCATTGAAACATGTAATCTCATCTTTAACCAATTTTTTCATCTCTGATGTCCTCCTCAAAACCACATGCATAAACTAATGCAGCTTGCTACTCCAGCCATCAAATGATGCCACAAAAACTAGGCCTCCCTACCCCATATACCACTATATCCCTCTAAGATCATCCATTCTAGGCTCATGTAACATCACAGCCTCCCTGCCTCACATCATAATTCTCATATCCAGAGCACATCACACGCTGCATGAACAAACATAGCAATGCTCCCTTTTCCCCAAATCAAGGCATTCATCCTTCCCAAAAATTGAGCTCTAATCACTTTAATACATAAGGAACACGTCATTTACAAGAAAACAAGCTACTTGGGCCACATAGATGAATAATCATTTATGAAAAAACATGTTCTTTATTCAATCCTTAATTAACTAATTCATTATTCACAGGCTACAACTACAAGAAACCTTATAAAAAAGATATCACAAGATAAGATAAATTAAATAAAAAATTAATTTAATATTCAATTTAGTTCTTTAATTGATAATCAAAAATATGTTTTGGGTTCATATTCCAATCAATTCAACATGCACACATTCATTAATTTGATTAACATCAAATTCCCACAACAACCAAATTCATTGAACATACATATTTAATCTCTTTTATCCAATTAATTATCAATTAATTCCATGTTTACATTATTTACCAATTTAAATCAATAAAATCATGTTAAACCAAGTTATTAATAGGTATCACACTATCTATAAAATCATGAAATAATCTGTTATCACTGTATAAAAAATCATCAACAAATCTTCATCTATTCTTTAATCAGGTTCGACTGTTTAATTAGTTAATTTAATTGCAATATAAGGGTTTAAATCATGGTAACTATATTATTTAATTTAAATAAATATAGAATAAATGAATCCCCTACCTCAAAAGTCTATCTACATTATTCAAATGAGATTGAATCAACAAAATAAATCTTGATGACCACTCCCTCTATAACTGCTTCCACCCAAGGATACCACAAAACATCCACACCAACCATAAACCAAGTCAAAACCCATCTAGAAACTTGGTATATCATCCTTCATATAATAGTGAGAAGGAAAATGAGGAAAAATATCAATGAAACACAATAATTTTGGTAGAAACTACCTAGTACTGAAGACTGGACCCAATGGATCAAAGGAGGGAACTAGGAATCAATAATTGTAGAAGCAATTCCCCAATGGTTGAATAGGGGGTCATCGGTACCCTAGAGTCAAGAGAGAGCCACTGCATCCATAATTTTTAAGAAACTAAGGTGCATGGAAATATTTTTAAACATAAAACATTAGAGAATTACATTATGTGTAATACTTTTTCACGTCATGCAATACCTAGAGGTCAGTTTTCTCCCCAAAACCCACCACCTATTCATTTATTTTCTTTTTCAACCCCTAAAAAATTACTTAGTGGTAACCCTATTACGCATCATGAAATTTTTCTAGACTACATGAAACCCACTTTCACACCATGATATTTCCCTTCTTTGATCTCTCTACACTCGAACATCTCTAATCAACCTTTGAGCCTCGTTAGAGCTCCACAGTCCTCCAAAACACGCAAAGCGATTATCAACATGGATATGGTCCCTTAAATCAAATAACTATTAAAACATTCTCATCATAAATATACCAAAAAATCCAAGAGAGGAAATGGAAAATGGGGTCATTTGAATTGCTACACCATGAGATAACTCTAAAAAGATAGAATAAATCAATAAAAAATAATATAAAGACATCTCACTACATGATATGCAAAAACCCATAAATTGAACAATGTTACCAGAGACAAGATAAACGAGAAATAGATCATGGTACTAAGAATGTATCTCTGAATCAAGTTCCCTGGTACTCACCTCCACACCATAGTACCACCATAACACAAGAACCAGCAGAATAGAACACCCACAAAACACCTTATCAAGGTGGTCCTAGATCTCTACATGACACTCTTCGAAGGTTATATCATTGTCACCATCGATCTCTCCCCAATTGATGATTTGAGAATCTTTATGAAGATATTTATGGAGATACGACATGCGAAAAAAATCATTAATCTGGATCATCTATGGGGGAAGTGCTCTTTGATATATTAGAACTCAAATATTATCTAACACCTTGAATCTAACAAAAATGGGGAGAATGCATGATCACATCACAAAACCATTTTTTCTCATTATCGGGATTCACCATTAGAAAAACATGATACCCAAAGTTGATCTCTAGAGGTCCCCTAATATGATCAGAAATTGATTTATAATGATCATATGCTGCATTAATCCTATTTTGAATCACCTGAACAATCTCTATCATATTTTGTATCAGTTTCAGCTACATAATTACTAAATCTCCAACACCATTCCAAAACAATGTGGAATAGAATGGTTAGCCATACAGGGCTTCAAACGGTTCCATGACAATAGTGGAGTGTAAACTATTTTTTTATTCATACTCAACCAATGGTAGTTTCCCCATCCATGGACCTCCATAATCCATGATAGAAGAGTGAAACATATCTTTAAGTGTCTAGATGTTCTTCTCTATTTGGGCATCCATCTACATATGAATGTAAATTCTAATAAATAACTGAGAACCAAAATAATGATTGAGATCTGGATACAACCTAGATGTAAATGAGGACCTTGGTAAAAAATTATTATCCATGGTATTAAATAGAGTCTCACCACATCGTCCAGATACTGAATTGATAAAACCTCTACTAAGATAAACTTCGTGATCTCTATAAAGTTGTCTGATTTCATAAAATGATTCATCAAAACTAATAAAGTTTCTTATCCTCTATAATATTGAGTTTAACTGGTAGTAATTTCCATCGACATGCCTTCCCACTTACACTAAGGAATATCTAATATTTGGAGAAACCCACTGGGAACACAGTGCATGGTCTTCACATTCTGGAAGGCCAATCATTGAGACCCAAACTCTAAAACTGCACACTTCAAATCAATACACCAAAACATACCTATAAAGGATATTTACAACTATTCTATGCTTGGATGTATTGGTAAAGTTGAGCTATATAACTCTCTAAGAAACAAATCATGTATCTTTAATGGGAAAAAATATTTCCATCAAACAACACTCTATGTTTTTCATCCTCAGACCAACCATCATAGGCCTCACCACAAAAAACATGGTCTACATAAACCTCCACCTCAAGATCCCCCAAATTGTAATCCTTTACCTTTCACACCTCATATGGCTTCGCTAACATTTGAAAAAGACAATCTCTACCCCCATCTTCTACCATATATTGGTGAAATGATGATATTTCTTCCATTAATCTCCTGGAGTCAGTAGATTCACGCATTGAATCACTATGTGACTTCCTATTCAGTGCATCAGCTACAACATTAACCTTTCTAGGATTATATGAAAATTTTAATTTGTGATCATGTTTGAACACCATCCATCGATGATGTCGCAAGTTCAGGTGACACTAAGAGAAAACCTACATCAGGCTCTTATGATCGCCGAAGACCAAAAAATTTTCTTTGATGAGGTAATGTCTCTACATCATTAGGGAAAACACTGACACCACAAACTCAAGATCATGGGTGGAATAGTTAAATTCATGGGTATGTAACTATTATGACCCATATAAATGGCTGATATCTACAACATCATAACACAACCCAACCTAAGACATGAAGCGTCAATAAAATATCAAACTGAACTCTTTCTATAGGCTTACGAAGAACTAGATCACTGGAAAACATCACATTTAGATACTCAAAAGATGGATGAAACTTATTAGTCCACAAGAACCCTTGATCTATTCAT
Organism: Viscum album; assembly: GCA_963277665.1. Taxonomy (NCBI): domain Eukaryota; kingdom Viridiplantae; phylum Streptophyta; class Magnoliopsida; order Santalales; family Viscaceae; genus Viscum; species Viscum album. The sequence continues at coordinate 979,410,269 of OY728137.1, forward strand.
TTCAATGTTGTAAGAGGAGTCACAACCTGATAGAAATCGACTACGAACATCCTGTAATAGCTTGTAAGACCAAGTAAACATTGCACCTATTCCACTGAATTAGGGGTTGAAAAAGTGACAAATGCTTCTACCATCTATGGGTCTACAACTACTCCCTATTAGGATACAAAATTCCCCAAGAAAAATATTTCTTGACCACAATAACTACACTTCAAAAATATCCTAAATAGTTTTTGATGATGTAGAACTCCCATAAGGGCACACAGATGCTCTACATGATCCTCTGTGCATGTGGAGTACACAATTATATCATTGATGAAACAACCATGAACATATCCAATAACACATGGAACACAATGTTCATTAACCCCATGAACACATCTATAACATCCATCACACCGAATGGTATCACAATGAACTCGTAATACCCATGACAACAACAGAATTGACTATTCAGAATATCCTTATCCTTTATATACATATAATGATATCCTAACTACAAATCAATCATCAAGAACAATCTTTCTCCATTATCTTGATCGAAAAATCATCAAACTATAGAAGAGGATAGTGGTTATTCATTGTAACTTGATTCACGAAAGGATAACCAATACACAACCACAAACTAATGTCAACCTTATTAATGAAAAAACTATTTCACCCCACAGTGAAATAGTCGGCCGAAAAAACGCACCAAAACAGACCATCGTTCTATATAATTAGTTCTCACAACTCAGAAGACACCATATTATATAGAGACATAGATACAAGGGACAGACTAGGTAATAGTTCGACCCTTAACTTGATCTCTCGGTGAGGAGGTAATACTACATCCTTATCTAGAAGGACATCATGGTACTATTCTATGAAACATGGAAACACCAACTACAAAACCTCAGATAAACATAGATTTCATTCAGCCATCATGGTTGACAAGGATATAACAATCCTTTGACCCATCTGAGGGTATTTCATTCCAACAAACACTACTGTATCTCCATTAGCATTGAAGAAAACAATCGCCCACCTGAAGAAATCCATGATATCCTACACCAAATATAGAAAATAAATTCTCTATATAATTTCATATGGTTGTATCCATAAACATAATAAATCTACCAAAGAGAATTGTTTCTCAATCACTAGCCCATAGTTTCTACAAAACTCAATCAACCTAGCTCAACCAACATCTAACATAGTCAACACTAAGGGCACTAGAATCCTCTCTAACTCATGTCCCAAAGAATGTACAAGGGAAAGTGATATGAAGTATTGTGTCACTCTTAGATCAAACTAATAATACACTGAAGTATAAACCAAGTAAAGGGCACCTCAAATTACATTTAGCCTACTTGGAACATGAAACTCTGAAGCATGAAGTTGACCACAACCTGCTCCAAGGCCTCTCTAACCTGGATGATGAACACATCTATAGTCGCGCTCAGATATCTCTAAGGATGGGGAGGATAAAGGGATTTCCTCTACATTCCCCATATTATCATTGATAATCCAAAACTATATTATCTTCTGACGCTATCTCAGTTGGAACTACCTCAATGGAGGAACATAATATGGAAAAACTAGCACACGCTAACTTCCCTTAATGTTTATGCACTGTTTCCACTGATAACCATGGACCCAAACCACAACCAGCATCCAATCCATTAGTATAACCCAAAGAGAAACCAGCCCTAGTAAAATGAGAAATTGAGGGTGGATACCAACCCTCGGCTGATCAGATGTTAAAACGTCCTGATGACTAGGAACCCTGTATCATAGATCAACATCGTGATAAATAATAATTACTCCCCTCTTGTGATTATATAGTTTGGGTTAATGTCCTCTCAAAGGCCTCATAATTATTCATATACTTGAGATACATCTTCATCATAAATTGGTTGACCTAGTCTGGGATCTTGGGTTGTAAAGCCTCCTAAAAATTCCACTCCTTGACCTAGTCATCAAGAAATAAGTACAAATCTTATTGGAAAAAGATTCTGAAATGGATTCCAAATTCTTACACAATGTATCTCCCCTACCAAAGGGTAATCTACTCCTAGAGAATGTCTAGATTTGTAGTTGATTAATGAAACATGTCTTTGAAATGGTCTCAGGACACCTCCCATGAGACTTTTGACTCTTGTAAATCCTAGGGAACAAGTATTACCACAACCTTTCTACCCCATAATACATTGTCAATGACAATGAATCCCAGTTCTCCTTCCAAAAATGGATCGAACTAAAGGCTTTATAAACCTCCTCCAACCAGTCTTCGATTAATACATATGAAATGGATCCATCATACCTTTGTAGACATTGGAACATAAACAATCGTAGTGTCCCCCTCCATGTGTTGTTTCAACACCCTCTACCCAACAATGATCTATCAGTGCAACATACTAATCATATTCTATGACAACCTGATGAGGATGTCAACATAGAGCCATACCTATAAAATTATTATCATTTAGAGATCATAACCCTAAAATATTGAATAATGTATACTTAATTAGTTGTTTTCTTTTATTCATTTTAGGTTATCCTACCCCATGGTATACCCCTTCAAACATAAGAACAAAGAATAATGATGTGCGATACATTCCTAGGTTTCTACCCTATAACAAATTTCACTTCATTTAGTAGTCTTTGTAAGATTAATAGTACATTTATCAGATAACAGGGAGCATTAAATACCCATCTCTTATCTGGTCTCCAATGTTTATAGTGATTTCTGAACATAATTGACCATGTTTTCCCACCAACCCAAGAAACCTCACTTGTGCCTAACTCCAAACATTATTGTATCCCTCAACATAAAACTTTATTAACACTCTATCACTACCACCTACCAATAAGGTTTACTACTCTGTAGATGAATATTGGAGAAGATCTATTATGACCCCTGAGTCACACCTGTAGTAGGCCTCTGTTTGTTGACTAGCATCAATTTTATAATAAACATGCATATTTGAAGAAATTCCCTCTCTGATAAACACATGAAAAAGTGGGAGATATGATATACACCTACCAACTCTTACTCAAACTAATATATAAGGGGAAAAGATATGTACAAAAATATAATGTACTTAAATAACAGTTACAAATAAGATGGAGAAATATATGTTCCCAAAGAAAGTACATAAAGTAGCAACCAAATCTGAAAAATAACTCCTAAAAATCCCATTCTTGTTGTAACCATCTTGATATCAAAAATTCTCTAACTAATCTAAAAAGGGTTTTATAAATATTTATGTTGGGTATAATAGTAGACCAAGTAGAATCCTCCTTGGAACCTCTCGTGAAAATGTAATGAAAGAATGCTAAAGCATAGTGAACAACATGTGAAACTAACTCCTCACCTAAATAGGTATACTATGTTCACATCATCTCCATGGATACTCTCCCCATGTTACACTTAAAAAAGAATATAGTATAATAAATAATATCAGGGGAACCCTGCTACCACTTCCCCATTGGTTTTCTCTTTCCCCAATGTCGCACGTCTTAAGAATCTATCTCCAAAAGGCCGGCCTGTATACACCTGGTTGAAGCATGAAAAAATGAATGTCATGCAAAAAACAACCACATCCATATAACAAAGTTTAATCAGGTAGTTTCTTAGATCCACCATAGCTTGCATAACATGTATCATATTTTGGGTATTATGCCTCAATCCATCACATCCCCTACACCGAGTTAGGATCCTCATTCCGTTACAGCCTATACATGTTGTATGTATTATAGTACTTAGGAAATATTTTCCAGAATATATGTATGTGCAATAATAACAAGCCATTACATCCATCTATGAACATATATGGGGAAAACTAACAACCATGCCTACCAGCATGAGTAACTACCATGTGAAGAGAGGAGGGCCAAAGGGGATTGTTAGTCATCCTTACTCCCACCAGTATATTGGGGAAAACACAACCCCATGGCTCAAAATCCCTAGATTGTTAGTTTCCCTACCAGATAGGGTGGAGTAGAATATAGAAACACAAAATTTTCAAGATATAATATAGCTCAAAACCATTCTATGGGAATAAACTAGTTTCATAATCAACTGAAAAAACATATCTCGGACTCCCGACAACCATAAATATGACTAGATATATTACAATAACAAAACCATTTAAATAACTATATTATATTAATTTATATTTTTTATCATTTTTTCTTTACATTAATAATATCATAACCATTAATTAACTATTATCATTTCCACAACTAATTTCACTACCATTTTAACAAAGATCCCTGACCTCTAATGATAATAAAAATGAGTCCATGGTTTCTCATAATTTCATGTTTAGCATTGCATCCTAGCACACTCCAACCCCATGGAATAATGTTTTATTCATTTTTTAACAATCTGTACCACATTCTATAATTCCAAGTGCTCTAGGAAAACATTCTAAACTCCCCAAACACATGGGGATCAACACGGTGAGTAGATGAACTAACCATCAATCCTTTGTCATTGATTGTAGGAGACTAATGTTTCCAACTATGAGGGGATAATCATGGAAAGAACGCAGCATACCCCACACGTATTCACTTAAAAAGAAAGAGAGTTACCAAACATTTTAAGCTACCTCAAGCAATGGGTAATAAAAAGAAGATAATATAAAAACATATTTAACAAGCATCCATCTTTCATAATAATGGGTAATCACATATTCAACCCATTTTGTCATATATTGTGTCCTCCAATGACTCACATGCCTAAACCAACACATCTCTTCACTTTAGGAATATACTACTTCTACAACAACCAGGACTCCCTACCCCACATACTGCAACAGCTCTACCGGTTAGGCCATCCCTGAATCACATCACATCCATTTGTCCATGCCCTAAATCACATGTCCCATATCCAGAGAACAACACAAGTAGTAAGAACAAAAATATCAATGGGCTATCGACCCTAAATAAAGACATTCATCCTTCACACAAAATGAGACATCATGGATAAAAAACACAAAAACATAGACTCTGTAAGAAAACGAGAAACTAATTCCCCACAAATTCATTATCATTCATCACAAAATTGGTTATTTATTTCATATAAAATTATATTATTCATTTTTTTAGGTTCTAATAATGAGAAACCTATGAAACAGTCTTTAAAAAGTTATCGTAAATTAATAAAAAAATTAATTTAACATGCCTTTTTGTAATTTTTTTAGAAGCAACAACATGCTTCACGTTCCTTAACGAACACAGTTAAACATGCACAGTTTCATTTATTTGATTAAAATAAAATTACAAAAAAATATGTTTCATTGAACATTCTTATTTAATCTATTTGATCCAATTAATTATCAATTAATTCTGGCATTATGTTCTTTACCAATTTCAATCAACAACAACATGTTAAACCAATAAAGGCATAATTATCACACTATCATGGAAATTTATAGGAAAAATTTTATCATAGTAAAATAAAGGAATCAATATGAAATCATAATCAATTATTTAATCCAATTCAAGTATTTAAATAGGATGATTTAATTGTGATCAAAGGGGCTAAAACAAGCTAATCCAATAATTTCATGAAAATAAATAGTGAAAAAATTAATCCCTTTCCTCAATTGGTCATTGAAATTCTACACATGATAACATATTAACATAATGGATCTAGTCGCCTATCCCACAATAGCTACATCCACCCAAGGATGTCACGTCACAGATGCACAAACCAACAACCAAGAAACCCCCCCCCCCCATTAGAAACATGGGAGATAATATGCCATAACATGGAGAGAATACATGGGAGGAAACTGATAAAAAATAGGTATAACCTACCTTGGATACATAAAGGATCCCTATGGATCGAAGGAGGGAGCATGGAATTGATCCTTGTCAATGAATTCTCAAAAATTGAAGAGGGGGTCACTAAATCACTTGTAGTCGAGAGAGAGTCATTACGACCATATGTCTTAAGAAAATCGAGCACCTATAAATGTTTTAAATCACATAGAATCGAGATATTACATGATTTTTAATCACATTTCACATCCTGCAATACATAGAGGTCGGTTTCCCCAAAAAAAACTCTCGTCTCTTCTTTTATTTGACATTTCAAACAACAAAAATTTACACAATGTGAACCCTACTACAAGTAATGAAATTATTATACATAATGTGAAACCCCCTTTATCACTGTAAAGGTTCCATAATTTGAGATCATATCACCTAAACACCTTCAGACATCCTTTGGTCCCCCTACGAGCTCCACAATCCTCAAAAACATTCCAAGTGTCAATCTACACATATCTAGGACCTTACGAAAACAAAAAGTGTGGATTGAAATATATGAAAACCATGTCATGATTAGGGTACATGGAATTCTTAAATTATATTGTGATATACACAACCCTATGTTTTTCTTTTATTCTACACAATGTTATACCCCTTGAAAAGCTTGCATATCATGGAAGGTTGAGTTTTTCTGAACAAAAATAAATAAAGAATAATAATATTAAAAAATTATTATTTCTACCAACTATCCATTGGAATGGATGTTATGAATAAGGTTAACTAAATTATGAAAATATTATTTACACTTTTATATAAAATTAATATTTTTGTTATCAATTAGTATATGTGAATATAAATTCAATTTGAAATAAATAAATTACTTTTCTAAGAAAACTAATTTATTTGTACAAAAAAAATTTATCTCAATAAATTAAACAATACACTATTTATTATTATTTTTTGAAATATATAATTTTATATTCAAGGGATATTATTTATATGCATCAAATAAATTATTTATTTGTATAATATAATAATAAATCAAATTATATATATAAAAATATGTATTTTTATAAATTTTAATTTTTCCTCATATTAATAGAGATCCAATTAAAATATTATTTTTAACACCATTATAATTTATATTTTATAAAATAATCATCATTTTTGAAATAAAAATATCAAAATTTACATTGCGTGAATTTTTGATATTTTTTTTAAAATATTCTTTTTTGATGACTAGTATAAAATATTGAATTTTAATCCAAAACTACTTTTCATCTAATTTATATATATAGTTAAATTATATTTTAGTTTTTTAAATGTCATATTAGATAAATTTTATATTATTTAATCCAATTTAGGTTATTGTAACCCATTTTATAAATAAATTATATAAACACATGTCACTCTTTTGGAACATCCCATTTAAAAACTATTTGTAGCACTTTTGTAATATTATTATTAAATTAATTTATACAAATTTTATGATTTGAATTTTTTCAAATATATTAAATATTTGATATCAAACATATTTATAAGTTCCAATATGATAAAAATAAAATGTTGCAAAGTGATAAGTGAATGTGATTAAAATTAATTACATTGCTTAAGAAAAAAAATAGAAAAACAATGGAATAAACAATACAATTAAGAAAAAATATTACCTAGAAACTTGTCCAAAATCCATTGAATAACCATATGTCGATAGTATAATCCATTTAAATGATTTTGTTTTCATTATTGGATCCATGTATCATAGGAAAAAAGAGGGTGAATTTGTCTTTGGAAAAATTTACAAGAATGCCAATCCACCTCGACTATAAAAAGGTACTCACCACTCCCACAAATTCACACCTCTAATTTACTTTATATCACCCAAAATATACTAATATAAGATATCTAAATCCCTAAAATAACTCTATAATCCTCTTATTTGGCATAAATTCGACCCTGGAATCCCTTTCGTGCAAACCAGGAAAAGTTTCCCAAATAAGAGGTAAAAAACTTCCTCAAACTATGTTGTATTATTTTCATTTTCCAACCCCGCAACTCTTCTCAATCCATTATTATATAATAACCTAAGTATTATAAATGTTATTATTATTTTTAATATATTTTTTTATATAAACTTACACACACTTTGTCACGAACCGAGCCGGGTTACCACCCGACCCGGCGCCCGACCCGGTCTGCAGCAAGGCCCAAAGGGAGATCCCTATCCCCACGGAATGGAAACTAGTGTCGGGTACAATAATGAGGCCATAGGGAAAAAATTTTCCGAGAAAAGACATATAAACAACTAACAGGATAAATAAACTGAAACTGGAATAGACAACTATACATGACCTTAAACCATAAATAAACTTTAAGGTCTACAACTCGAACTAATAACTAAAAAGAAAATACAATAGTGGAAACTAAAACTCTGAATCAATCCTCCTGGTAAAAAGAGAGGCCACATCAACACCACTCTGCATGAGAAGACCAACTGAAACCTGAACCACCATCGCTGAGCACAATGTCACAACCTAGAAAACACAAGAGACAAGGTCTGCATACATCTAAAGGTGTATTCAGGGGGTGAGCGAACGGCCCAGTAGAAAGTCACCCGATAAAAAGGTTCCACATATAAATATAAAATGACAAATACACTTGCAGGTTTAATAAATGAAGGGACACGAAAGCTTAAATGCTTTAAAGAAATAATATAAAAAAACAGCTTCTATGAAAACAACTTATATTAGGAGTACACCCTTACATTTAAGAAAAACCCAAACATTTAAGAAAACCCAAACCTTGAAGAAAAACCCAAAGTTTTATCGTATGCCGATAGACAGTGTAATTCTATCCAGGAGCACAAAAGGTGGGAGAGGCCCTATAGGTACTAGCAACCAGGGGGATCCTAGAACATCGTGTCTGAGTGAAACGTGGCTTAGAAGGCCACAAACCTCAGAAAATGTGTCTTAAGAGACCACAAACCTCAGTTATTCATATGTTTAGTTAGTGTTGGAATCGTCAGTTCTGCTGTTGAGACTGGGTTAAGTCACCTCCAGAACACTAGCCCACTACTCCTAGTTTACCCCACCTAATACCCCAGGCTTCCCTCTTTGTGCTCATTTAAATTCCATGTTCACAAAACATGTCACATATCACATTCAGATAAACAAAACCAACGAGGTGTTGTTCATACAAAATACCACACTTCCACACACACATATTCCACTTTGAAATAATACGCACACCAAAAACTTGTTGAAACTCAATATAAACATTCATAAAATAAAATAACCCAACTGTAAAATTAAAAGAAACCATTTCATGATTTAAGAAAACCATTAGAATATTTATCAAACAACTTGATTTCATTTTCAAATCCCTTTGAAATATCATCTTACACATTCCACATTAGGCATAAACAAAACATAACCATTTTTCCTTTCAAAAATTCACCTCATCATATATGTATGTCAAAAACTTCCAAAATATATCTTCTCACCAAACAATCAAACTATAAGACATGCTTAAGCACACAAGAAATCCAAACCAACACTGCACACATCAAAATCACCATTTACAGACCAGAAATGTATTTCAATAGCACACACACTCAAATGGAATTTCAAAAGTGTGGCGTGTACATATAAAATTTTTGGAAAAACTCTACTCCATTTATAGCATGCTTTTGTACCATTCATAAAACTCAATAAATCATAAGTAAAAATTTATATGCTAGTTTAAAAATAAATCACTTTGCTCTACCTACTCAACACACATGACATCTTCAATAACAAACACACAATATATACCATGTAAAAATGAAAATAAAAACACTTACATAGATTAAAAATCAACTACATAATTTATTTAAATTAAAACAATTGCCTATACATAAACTTCCTGAAAAACGCATCCATACCGTATGGGAATGCTACTAACCAAATCAGACGCACACTAAAGTCCAAAAAAAACCAAATTTTCACCAAATAAATAAATTGAATAATATAGAAGATTAGTCAAACAAGAATGAAAATTTGTTAATAAATATTTAAAAGTGGAATCACCTACATCGACGTTGAATTTCCCAAAAATTGGTGCGAAACTCCAATCGCATCATGAACGCACCTCTCAAAGATCAAATTGAACCCTAAATCAAACAACTGAACCAAAATTATTAAATATTGAACCCTAAAACAAACCACATACCCGATGGAACCTAAAACACAAAAAACAAGAAGAGGTGAAACCCCAAACCACAGAGGGACAAGCTTACCTGATAGGAGAAGATGCAGCGGCACTACATGGATCCGGTCGGGAGGTCCAATCATCGAAAATGGTTTGTGTAACACCCCAGGTAAATAACGAATATGACATTTTCATATTTATCCATATTTGTTAATGAAGTATTAATATTAGTTTAAAGGGTTGCTATATTCGATAGCGTACCCGATACACAACAAAGAGTTTCATTGAAATCTTACATTGCACACTAGTAATAAAACAATATTATTTTAAATGGTAGTTAACATGTAGCCGTTGTATAGGAGGGAATGTATAGAAAAAACTAAAATATTATTATATATGTTTGTAAATGTTTTTACACTTATCCAATAAAAGATAAAGGCTTAAAATATGTAAAGAATTCAATTTTAGGCATATATGCCCTAGTTTTGACTAAAGGTTCACTTATCGCCTTTTGATGGCGAACCGTCACTAAATATATTTTTGTTCACTCTTAATCATTCTATTAGACCAAATAAAACTCTTTTTAAGAATTGGGACATCAAAATTTACATTGTGTAAATTTTTGGTATCTTTCCGATAAAGTACATTTTTTAATGAATAGTATAAAATGTTGTATTTTAATTCAAAACCACTTTTTAATCTAATTTATTTATATGATTAGATTATATTTTCAATTGGTTTTAAAGTGAAATTAGAATATATTTTTACCATTAAATCCAATAGTGGTCGTTGGAATTAATTTCACTTTGAAATCAGACTTAAACTAGTGTCAATCTTTTGATACATATTGTTTCATAAAAACACGCTATTTGCTCTGACAGCGGGAATTAATTATTAAATTAATTAATGAGACTTATATGTTTTGAATTTTTTAAAATAGACTTAATTTTTGAATTCGGAATATCAAATATAGCTTAGGGTGAATTTTTGGTAATTTTATGAAAAACTTCATTTTTTTATAAATAGTGAAACCACTAAGTGGTACTTATAAAAACTGATTTTTCTATTTCAATGAAAATTTTCCATCTTTGTGTTTTGAATTTCAAAAATCTGACATACATGGTTGTCATTAAGAATTAAAATTTGGTTCAATGGGATAAAAATAATTTTTTGGTGAATAGTAACTTATTAAGTTTTTAATCGCGATTAGAGGTAATTAGTGTAGTTTAAGGTAAAAATAATGTTTTAATAATATGAAATGAACTTGACACATGTCCTAACCCCATTGGATGTGTCATGGCCGACCAAGAAAACCCATGGGTCAACTTGGGGACCCCATGAAGCCACTTTGGTTGGAAAATGACATTAATATCTTTTTATTTAAAGTTAAAGTAAAAATGAGACAAACATGAAATGTTTTACTAAAACAATTTTTACATGGGGTTATACAAATCCGATATTTGACTATAAATATTAATTGGAAATATAAAAAGATTTCCTACATCATAGTATTTGTTTTATAATTTGTAGACATTAAATAAATTAAATTATGTATGACATCATGATGATGCAGCGATGACCTCATTATTTAACGATTTAAATAAAATGAAAAGATAATGTAATATCTAAGACCTAAACATGTCCAAAAACTATTGGATGAGTGTATATCGAACCCTTATCACCTTATCCTATAAATACATAAATTTGGGACCTTTAAAATCCGAAACTCTTTTGAAAATAAAGTATCATTTTGTAACTTTACAAGAGTGCCCCTCCTATCCTCTTATAAAAGGCCCCCACCTCTACCTCCTTACCCACACTCCCAAAGCCTTTGGCTCGGCCAACCTCTTCCCATTTTGTCTCTCCACTTCCCTCTCTTACTCCTTGAAGCCTAACTTTGGGAATAAGTCTTCTCAAGTAAGCCTTTGAGCTCAATCCAAAGGGAGTTACCCGATTTTAAGGTAATGTATTCACTTGAGTCCTTTTGTTTTATTTTGCTTCTCCAACCCCCTAAACTCTTTTTATAAATTTCTTTTGTAAAAAATCCAGTATAATCAATATACTAGGATGTTGTTATAAGAAGGATTCGAGCTACACTTACACAAACCTACATCTAATGATTAAAGAACATATTGTTTCAGTGGATGGTGAATATTTGCCTCCCGAAACGATGATTGTTCAACATTCTTCTAACACCTTCAAAGATGGCCATTAAGATGACACTATATTTATATATGATATCTAATATGTTTATGTTTTACTTAAGCTTCTGTATTTTTGATTTATGGCAAACCATTATGGTTTCCATTATGGGTAAACGCGATATCTTCATTTAAGGAAGTGCGGACTACCGCCCCCTCAAAGTGATTTGATTCGTTAATACCATATGTGGTATGTATAAAGGATATATTTAATAATATTATATATGATACCATACTGGAATTAAAATACGATTATGTATCATTATGTTTTAATTCCATTAAATATGAAATATAAATGGAAGTGGCGTTCATTCGTACGTACGGCTTACCGTCTCCATGAACGGTACATTTCATTTCTTATCTCAAAATGTTATGTAATATTATAAGTACATATATATAATGGATATATATGTAATATATTACATCAAAATTATGGATATCATTCTGGAATTATAACATATATATATCTCTCTCATTTTGTTTTAATTCCATTAATATGACAAAAAATGAAAGTAGCGTTCATGCGTACGTACGGCCTACCATCTCCATGAACGGTGCTTTTCGTATTTTTATCTCCAAATGATATAGAATAGTATGGAATGAATATTTACTGGATATATATGATATTTTAATCATTAATACTATTCTATAAATTATTTACTTATAACTACCTGGGCAATCTTTTTTCAAACAAGTTCATTTTTGACTCTTGTACCAAACATCGGCAAAAACGTATGATATGAACTAACATTATTAAACAATTATTATAAAATTATAATATGTGATATGAACTGAATAATAATCTCTAAAAGAGTTAATTAGGAAATTATTAATTGACCAAAGTTTATTATTCAGGAATATAAAGAAACAAATAGGACAAGTTGGACTTGAGGTAAGGGATCTTACTCCTCTCATTCTTTTTAAGTACACTCTTTTATGTCATTCCCTCTAAATATCATATTTCTTCTTATTGGGATGTTATTTTATATTAAAATTACTGTAATTTCTATGTTCATGTGATAAGAGACCCTATTCTCTCTTATCAATCCATTTTGGAAGTTTTGAGTGGCGCTGTTAGGCTGCCGAATTTTCGTAAGAGATCTAACCTCTCTCTTTCTCTTTAAGTACTCCCCTTTATGTCACTTCTTTTAATCTCCTATTTGTTATGATGGGGGATGTTCTTTCATATTCCTATTTCTGTACATTTTATTGTAATGTGATTATATACCCTATTTGATCTCATCAATCCATTTTTGGAAGTTTTAAGTGGCGTCGTTAGGCTGCCGAGATTTCGTAAGTGATTTTTCATCTCACTTTTATTCCTGTGAGATTTATGCTACATTTGCCACAATTTCCTTTGAGTGGTGTATGTATTTCCCATTATTCTACTATTTGTGTAATATACTTTTGTTTATGATTATTTACATCAATGATTTATTTTCCTTCTTTCATGGGGTGTATGTTTTGAACGATACCCAAGTCGGTAAGGGAACCTTTCAACCTCCTCTTTTTTAAAAAGACTTCTTTTGTTGGGTCTTTTAATTTACATATTTTTATGTTGGGATATATTCTCATATATCCTTATTGATGTAAATTTTATGTCCACGTGATGAGATACACTTTTTATCTCTCATCAACTCATTTTGATGTGACGCCATTAGGCTGTCAAGGGAACTTCTTAACCCAATTTCGATTTATTTGGGTTTAACATGTTGTTATTGAATATGTCATCCTTTGAATATGTTTGAATGACCTTGGATTATTTTACACTTAATATCCACTTATATTTGGTGTATTGGTTTGTCACACATAATTATGTAATTGATTTATCCTTAAACCAAGGATACCGTCTTTGTATGGGACTTCCTCTCAATCTTCTTTCATTGAGGCATATTTTGTTTTATACACAACCTTTTTTTATATGGTGTATAAACGCCTTTGACTTTTATGTTTATTCAAAATGAATCTTTTTTATACGAAGCGTTTTACTAAACGGAATAAGGGAATGTTTTTATCGTACGTATGCGGCGACAACGACTTCCTCGCCGCCGTGACCATTATTTCAGTTTCGGCTTCCTCTACAAGCCATACCTTTTTTTAAACAAAAAATAAATACCATGTTTTACTTTTCTTTTATTTTGGTATTGAAAATGGTTTTCATAATGTTTTTATATCAATGTGTTGTATTGATATCTTGTGATTGAAAGGTGGAAATATTATGTTTCCTTTATGCATGTTTTATGTGATACGATTATGTTGAGGTTCCTGGGCATTATTATGAAGACGGGTGGTTCCGTGATAAACTAAGGGAGGGTGAGCCCGATATAGCTCTCCAATGCATTGGGTAACTCAAAGGAGTGAAACGTTAAGGTTTCTCCGAAGAGATTTAGGGAATATACTGTGATGGGTATTCCAAACGTAACCAAGAGGGTTACTCTATACGTAAGAATGTTATGAATGCCTCAAGTTACTTTTATGTCTTATGATTTTTACGATTTATTCATGATTTAAGGAGGTATGTTAAAGTGGCTATGTTTTATGGGTAATGTATGATTTCATTATTATGTGTATATGAACCCATGCTTCCTTTCCATATTTTTATAACCCTTACTGAGCTTTTTATGCTCATCCCATGTTTTTGAAATGTTTTTCACAGGTCAAGGGAAAGGTACATGACGTGATGATAGTGTCAAGGATTTGTCAAGAAAGAATCCATGCTTTATTTTCAATATGTTTCCGTTGATGGGAAGAATGAATACTGTCTTTTATGTAACCACTTTGTTTAAATGTGGAATGTAATGCAAGTTTCATGATCTAATTCTATAAAACTCTAAACCTGAAAAGATCCTCAATGTGTAATCTTGTAATAACTCAAGATTAAGTAAGGTTTAAGGCTGGGGCCTTATATTTGGTATCAAAGGTCGGTTTAGATAACTTTAGAGGTTAGGGTATTCATTAAGCACAAGTGGCATTACGATAATGGTTAGGATTTCAGAAAGAGTCCTAGTTTAAGATAAAGTGAATGAGTAATTATATCTTAATGTTTACCTTAATAATTTGTACATGATGGTTTTGTTGATATACTCACACTGAAATTTCTATTCTTAGTGAATGGATGGATCTAGCAGGCACCAAAGAGACAACAGGTTTGAAGGAAACTGTGGTGGTTCTATGATTAAGATACTAGATAAAATGGGGGATTCAATGAGGAAACTTGTGGTTGTTCTAAACCAACTATCAAGGAGTCATGATCAACCACTTGAACCTTGGTATGATCTTTAATGCATCATGTACGAGATGTCCAATCGATGTGTATGTTCAGGTAATAATTATAAATGTAACAATTAGAGTTTATATGATCCTTACTTTTGAGGTAATTATGGGTTATTATATGATATGCTAGAAAATGAAAGGCATGAGATAAACTTGAGGTTAAAATATGTTATGATGATTTTTGATGATTTTATCTCTTTTTGGGGAATGATTTAAGAATTATATAGTTGTGGAAAAAGGACAACACGCAGACCGTGTGACAACCCATCGCGTCGGACAAAGTTGCGGGAATCGAACCCACAACCAAAGTGCAACTGGTATTTATCGCCTACCACTAGACTACCTGAAGTCCCTGGTTAGTTTTACTGATTCTTATTTAGATAGATGATTTAATGAATTAAGAGTAAGTTTATTTTAGGTTATCTATGGAAATTTATTAACCTATCATGGAGGATATGTGATTAGGTTAATTACTTTTCAATACGAGACATTAAGAGTAACTGATGTTGGTTGGAGATAAATGTTACGATTTAACTTTGAAGACTATGTGACTAAATCCTTCAAATATTTGGGTTTCAATATTAGTTTGGTTTACTTTGAATAATTTTATGGACAAATTGATTATAGAATGGTCCTCGTTGAATTTTGGGTTTTGTTGGAAAAATTTTGGAGATTAAGAATAGATTTTCTTTTTATAAAGGGTTATCCTTTTCTGGATTATCTGACCTTGTACTAACCATTTTGGTTTTGGTTTTGGTTAAAGCCTAATGACATGGGATGTATATAGTTCTCTTTGGTGGATTAGGTGATTCTATAGAATTTCATTATAGTACTCTTAATGCGAACAAGTCTCCCTAAATACTCGTCTTTTGGAAAAAAATATGAGTTTGATTAAGGAATATAGTAAAAGTTGAAAGTCAACATGATATGTGATTATGTTTCCTTATGAATAAATTCCTCAATAAAAAGTTACTTAAAGCAAAAATGTTGTCTATTAACGTTTCCTACTGGGGAACCCAACACCGTTTAACCCATCACAAGTTTGTGATTTTCTTATTGTTAACTTTCTCCTAAACAAGTTTTCTATTACTCTCCATCAGAACATGACCCTGTGTTTTCTCCTCCATGTCCATATTATTATACATGGAATCCTAGTATGGGTTAACTCGGGTGACCTCTGTACTTATCTTCCTTTATTTTAAAGTTATTGTTTTACCGACTCTTGTTCTGATTTGCGACTTTCAAGGATATTTCCAAGCTCAATTTTAAAAAATTGAGAGGACGCAATTCCCAAAAGGGGGGAAGGATGTAACACCCCAGGTAAATAACGAATATTACATTTTCATATTTATCCAGATTTGTGAATAAAGTATTAATATTAGTTTAAAGGGTTGCTATGTTCGATAGCGTACCCGATACACAACAAAGAGTTTCATTGAAATCTTACAATGCACACTAGTAATAAAACAATATTATTTTAAATGGTAGTTAACATGTAGCCATTGTATTGGTGGGAATGGATAGAAATAACTAAAATATTATTATATATGTTTTTAAATGTTTTTACATTTATCCAATAAAAGATAAAGGCTTATAATATGGAAAGAATTTAATTTTAGGCGTATATGCCCTAGGTTTCACTAAAGGTTCACTTATCGCCTTTTGATGGTGAACCGTCATTAAATATAGTTTTGTTCACTATTATACATTCTATTGGACCAAATAAAACTATTCTTAAGAATTGGGACATCAAAATTTAGTTTGTGTAAATTTTTGTTATCTTTCCGATAAAGTTCATTTTTTTAATGAATAGTGTAAAATGTTGTATTTTAATTCAAAACATCCTTTTAATCGAATTTATTTATATGATTATATTATATTTTTAGTTGGTTTTAAAGTGAAATTAGAATATATTTTTACCATTAAATCCAATAGTGGTCGTTGGAATTAATTTCACTTTGAAATCAGACTTAAACTAGTGTCAATCTTTTGATACATATTGTTTCATAAAAACACGCTATTTGCTCTGACAGCGGGAATTAATTATTAAATTAATTAATGTGACTTATATGTTTTGAATTTTGTAAAATATACTTCATTTTTGAATTCGGAATATCAAATATAGCTTAGGGTGAATTTTTGGTAATTTTATGAAAAACTTCAATTTTTGATGAATAGTGAAACCACTAAGTGGTACTTATAAAAACTGATTTTTCTGTTTAAATGAAATTTTTCCATCTTTGTGTTTTGAATTTCAAAAATCTGACATACATGGTTGTCATTAAGAAGTAAAATGTGGTTCAATGGTATAAAAATAATTTTTTGGTGAATAGTAACTTATTATGTTTTTAATCGCGATTAGAGATAATTAGTGTAGTTTAAGGTAAAAATAATGGTTTAGTAATATGAAATGAACTTTAAACATGTCCTAACCTAATTGGATGTGTCATGGCCGACCAAGACAACCAATGGGTCAACTTGGGGACCCCATGAAGCCACTTTGGTTGGAAAATGACATTAATATATTTTTATTTAAAGTTAAAGTAAAAATGAGACAAACATGAAATGTTTTACTAAAACAATTTTTACATGGGGCTATACAAATCAGATTTTTGACTATAAATATTCATTGGAAAGATAAAAAAATTTCCTACATCATAGTTCTTTTTTTAATAATTTTTATACATTAAATAAATTATATTATTTATGACATCATGATGACGTGGCGATGACCTCATTATTTAATGATTTAAATAAAATGGAAAGATAATGTAATATCTAAGACCTAAACATGTCCAAAACCTATTGGATGAGTTTATATAGAACCCTTATCACCTTATCCTCTAAATACATAAATGTGGGACCTTTAAAATCTGAAAATATTTTGAAAATAAAGTAACATTTTGTAACTTTACAAGAGTGCCCCTCCTCTCCTCTTATAAAAGGCCCCCAACTCTACCTCCTTACCCACACTCCCAAAGCCTTTGGCTCGGCCAACCTTGGCCCATTTTGTCTCTCCACTTCCCTCTATTACTCCTTGAAGCCTCACATTGGGAATAAGTCTTCCCATGGAATCCTTTGAGCTCAAACCAAAGGGAGTTACCCGATTTTAAGGTAATGTCTTCACTTGGGTCCTTTTGTTTTATTTTGCTTCTCCAACCCCCTAAACTCTTTTTATTGATTTCTTTTGTAAAAAATCCAGTATCATAAATATACTAGGATGTTTTTATAAGAAGTATTCGAGCTACACTTACACACACCTACATCTAATGGTTAAAGAACATACTGTTTCAGTGGATGATGAATTTTAGCCTCCCGAAACGATGATTGTTCAACATTCTTCTAACACCTTCAAAGGTGGCCATTAAGATGACACTATATTTATATATGATATATAATATTTTTATGTTTTACTTAATCTTATGTATTTTTGATTTGTGGCATACCTTTATGGTTTTCATTATGGGTAAACACGATATCTTTATTTAAGGAAGTGCGGACTACCACCCCCTCAAAGTGATTTGATTCGTTAATACCATATGTGGTACGTATAAAGGATATATTTAATAATATTATATATGATACCATACTGGAATTAAAATTCTATTATGTATAATTATGTTTTAATTCCTTTAAATATGAAATAGAAATGGAAGTAGCGTTCATGCGTACGTACGGCTTACCGTCTCCATGAACGGTACATTTCATTTCTTATCTCAAAATGTTATGTAATATTATAAGTACATATATATAATGGATATATATGTAATATTTTACATAAAAATTATGGATATCATTCTGGAATTATAACATATATATATCTCTCTCATTTGGTTTTTATTCCATTAATATGACAAAAAATTAAAGTAGCGTTCATGCGTACGTACGGCCTACCGTCTCCATTAACGGTGCTTTTCGTTTTTTTATCTCCAAATGATATAGAATAGTATGAAATGAATATTTATTGGATATATATGATATTTTAATCATTAATACTATTCTCGAAATTATTTACTTATAACTACATGGGCAATCTTTTTTCAAACAAGTTCATTTTTGACTCATGTACCAAACATCGGCAAAAACGTCTGATATGAACTAACATTATTAAACAAATATTATAACATTATAATATGTGATATGAACTGAATAATAATCTCTAAAGGAGGTAATTAGGCAATTATTAATTGACTAAAGTTTATTATTCAGGAATATAAAGAAACGAACAAGACAAGTTGGACTTGAGGTAAGGGATCTTACTCCTCTATTTCTTTTTAAGTACACTCTTTTATGTCATTACCTCTAAATCTCATATTTCATGGTATTGGGATGTTATTTTATATTAAACTTACTGTAATTTTTATGTTCATGTGATCAGAGACCCTATTCTCTCTCATCAATCCATTCATGTGATTAGAGACCCCATTCTCTCTCATCAATCCATTTTTCGAGTTTTGAGTGGCGCCGTTAGGCTGCCGAATTTTCGTAAGAGATCTAACCTCTCTCTTTCTCTTTAAGTACTCCCCTTTATGTCACTTCTTTTAAGCTCCTATTTTTTATGATGGGGGATGTTATTTCATTTTCCTCTTTCTGTACATTTTATTTTATTGTGATGAGATACCCTATTTGATCTCAACAATCCATTTTTGGATGTTTTAAGTGGCACCGTTAGGCTGCCGAGTTTTCGTAAGTGATTTTTCATCTCACTTTTATTCCCGTGAGATTTATGCTACATTTGCCAAAATTTCCTTCGAGTGGTGTATGTACTTCCCATTATTCTACTCTTTGTGTAATATAATTTCGTTTATGAGTATTTACATCAATGATTTATTTTCCTTCTTTCATGGGGTGTATGTTTTGAAAGATACCCAAGTCGGTAAGGGAACCTTTCAACCTCCTCTTTTTTAAAAAGACTTATTTTGTTGGGTCTTTTAATTTACATATTGTTATGTTGGGATATGTTCTCATATATCCTTATTGATGTAAATTTTAGGTCCAAGTGATGATATACACTTTTTATCTCTCATCAACTCATTTTGATGTTACGTCGTTAGGCTGTCAAGGGAACTTCTTAACCCAATTTCGATTTCTTTGGGTTCAACATGTAGTTATTGAATATGTCATCCTTTGAATATGTGTGAATTACCTTTGATTATTTTACACATAATATCCACTTATATTTGGTGTATTCGTTTGTCACACATAATTATGTAATTGATTTATACTTAAACCAAGGATACCGTCTTTGTATGGGACTTCGTCTCAATCTCCTTTCATTGAGGCATATTTTGTTTTATACACAACCTTTTTTTATATGGTGTATAAACCCCTTTGACTTTTATGTTTATTCAAAAGGAATATTTTATATACGAAGCATTTTACTAAACGGCAAAAGGGAATGTTTTTATCGTATGTATGCGGCGACAACGACTTCCTCGCCGCCGTGACCTTTATTTGAGTTTCGGCTTCCTCTACAAGCCATACCTTTTTTTAAAAGAAAAATAAATTCCATGTTTTACTTTTCTTTTATTTTGGTATTGAAAATGGTTTTCATATTGTTATTATATCAATGTGTTGTATTGATATCTTGTGATTGAAAGGTGGAAATATTATGTTTCCTTTATGCATGTTTTATGTGATACGATTATGTTGAGGTTCTTGGGCATTATTATGAAGATGGGTGGTTCCGTGATAAACTAAGGGCGGGTGAGCCTGATATAGCTCTCTAATGCATTGTGTAACGTGAAGGAGTGAAACGTTAAGGATTCTCTGAAGAGGTTTAGGGAATATACTGTGATGGGTATTCCAAACGTAACCAAGAGTGTTACTCCCTACGTAAGAATGTTATGAATTCCTCAAGTTACTTTTATGTATTATGATTTCTACGATTTATTCATGATTTGATGAGGTATGTTAAAGTGGTTATGTTTTATGGGTAAAGTATGATTTCATTCTTATGTATATATGAACTCATGTTTCCTTTGCATATTTTTATAACCCTTACTGATCTTTTTATGCTCGTCCAAATTTTTTGAAATGTTTTTCACAGGTCAAGGGAAAGGTACATGACGTGATGATAGTGTCAAGGATGTGTCAAGAAGGAATCCATGTTTTATTTTCAATATGTTTCCGTTGATGGGAAGAATGAATAATGTCTTTTATGTAACCACTTTGTTTAAATGTGGAATGTAATGCAAGTTTCATGATCTAATTCTCTAAAACTCTAAACCTGAAAAGATCCTCAATGTGTAATATTGTAATAACTCAATATTAAGTAAGGTTTAAGGCTGGGGCCTTATAGTTTGAACCGCGAGGGGTGGAGGGATGCACTGGTTGGGGTTTGGGGTGTCGGTGCGAGGGAGGACATCAACTTGGGAGATGTGGGGTGCAGCTGGTTCGGCGAGGGAGCCGCGCGATGGTGGTGTTGGTCGGGAGAGGAAGGAGGGACAATGACCATGAGGTGCAGCAGACTGAGGATATGCCAAGCGGGGTTCGTGTGATGGAAGGAGATAGGAGACAAGGGGGTGTGCCGCAATGTAGAGGAGGAAGAAAGGGGCCCGAAAAAAATGAAACCCTAGAAAATAAAAAGAAAAATAAACTAAAATTAATAAAAAAATAAAAAAAATAAAAAAATATTAATAATAAATAATACAAATTATTATAATAATAATTATAATAATTTTTTTGATAACATAATAAAACCACAACCATAATAATAATTTTAATAATATTACTAATGACTTAATTAAAACCATGAAAATATGAATAATAATAATAATAATAATAATAATCTTAATGTTATTGTTATTATTATTACTATTATTATTATTATTTGTATTGTTATTATTATTATTATTATTATTATTATTATTATTAGAAAATCCCTTAATCATTTTATTCTTCTTGTTTAATTTTATGAGTAATACTTTATTCACCTCACTTATTAATTTTACCTCATTTATATGTCATGAATATCGTGCAAGCCGTGTGAGGAACCGGGCAAGGTCACACGGTGTCCCAGTCAAAGTCGTGCAGCTTCAACCATTCCCCTCCCTTGCATTGGGTACTGTGAAGCCCAAAATATTCATTTATCTAAAAAATGTAAATTTTAATGATGGGAGGGTCACACGGCGGCACTGGCAGAGTCACAAGGCTTCGCAATTATGTTTCGCCCATGCATTGCCCGTGCGTCGCATGCTGTCAAGACCCGATGATCTGGGTGAGGTCTCGTGTCAAAGCCAAAACGTGTATTTATTTAAATAAGAACCCAAAAGTTTTAAGTCGGCTTCCACCAGAACTACCCAATTCCTTAAAATTAATAAAAAAATTTATTTAAAGACGATGGGTGTGACAATTCTCTCCACCACAATTCTTTCTATCCCCGGAATGCCACAACTAAGGCTGAGACCCAAAATAGGAAATGAAACCACCTTATGGTTCAAGAGGATACCTATTAAAACAAGTGGGAAGAGGCCAACTCATCTTGCTCAGAAATAGGTGCCTTATAGACTACTTCAAGAAGCCAATAAAAAGTCTTTCTGATATGTGTCGCTCGCCTCGAAGAGCTAGAACGCGTCTAGTTGACTGATCAAGGAAGGAAAATCTCGCACCCATGGAATCCAACTTCACAAGCTAAAACACCCCAAGCACTATTGAATGAAAGCCACATCATTTTTCTGGAACGAAAAAATGAGAGAAACCATGACCCAGAAGCACCTTTATCACCTATCACCAACTCATCTTTGGAAACAGAACCAAAAGGTCAGCGTGGGGAACCTCGAGGGGCTCCCCACCATTAATAACCTACTAACGCCCAAGACGAGACTGGAAAACTGACACGGGGAGGTTCGAGCGGACTCCCCTCCATTATAGAAAATTCAAGCACCGATTCATTCCAGAGACATTCATGTGAGAGCCAATGTGGGTCTCCCCACCATTAGAACTAATGGAAGGTATAAAAATTTTAAAATTTCTCGATGGTGACCAAACATCCCACCACAAGGGGTGGGGAGGGAAGGACCCGACTACTGGGGAGTAAAAAGCATGACCCAAGACAAACTAGTATTCCCACATTCCTGGATGAGCATTATTCAAATTTCAGATAGATTTACCCAAAAGACTCCCATAAGGACCACTAAGGAAATTACATCCAGTGGGACACAACCCCCAGATTTCAAGGCATTGAGACGAACACACCACCACATGGTCATAAAAACCTTATGAAACCAAATGGTTTGTTCGGAGTAGAACAACCATAGAAAAATTTAAACTGCCTCTACCTTCAACACCAATGACCGAAATAAATTTGGGGTCCCATACACTCCTGGGGTTCATGACAACGTGCCAGCTTCACACTGAGGCCTACGACTGGAGCCCTGATGTTTGAATCATCTCCTACCTCACAGACAGTCATTGAAGACTCTTGAACGAAGAATCTCCTTTTTATTTCAAATCAAACAACACTACAACCAAGGTAACACCAGAAAACACAACACATTACAGCATCCAACTAATCATACTTAGAACATTCACCAACACAAGAGCTGAAATGGTGCATGTGCATCACCCTTTTTCACATTGGATGATAACACGACACCACAAATTGTCACCTGAACATGACCATTACGGTAGAGAGGAACATTATTTGTAGATGGACTTCAAACTGAGTATTAAACAACACTTGATTCCTGAAATCGACCATAGAATCCCCATGTGACTGGGTCTACCACACTAGTGGCCTAACAAAGACCCTTTCTTATAAAAACCCAATAAGGACCAAAGGTCATTTAGAATAGTGGTCAGAACCGACCACTCCAGGCTGCTTCCACCTTTCCCCACTGGAATCTCTTCCACCATTTCCAAATAGAACTTCCAAATTAATAAGGTCAAACTTCACCCTTGACTATCAGGGAGAACTCACACTGCAAGATGTCACCAAAAATGACCCTCACAGCCAATGAAAATATTACAAATCCCTTCAAGACAATGGTAAAAACTGATAATTATGAACCTCCTTCACCCTTACCTGTTGGAATTCCTTTCTCCATTTCTAGGGGATCCTTTAAACATGACAGTGTCAAACTTCATACTCGACAAGTCAGACACTCAAAAGACCAAAACTCCCTTCAACTCCCCTCAGATATGCCATCCTGTTGCGAGAGGATCTGCTTAGTTTTAAAAAGGAGAGGTAGTTTCAATTCTAGAATCCAAGAAGAGATTCTTCTGATCAACTAGAGGGACTCCCAATGGTGAATTGCTTGTGGCCACACTTCAATCACAGGTCAACGCTTTATGGGGGCATACACTAGTCAAGAATGGAATCATGGACCCAACCAAACTGGTCCAAAGGTTAATAAATAACACAATCGAACACCAAACATGCAGGGGGAACCACATCAAGGGATACCCAATGTACTTTTCAAAATAATTAACTAACTACACGCTGGCATACCAACTTAAAAATAATAATTCAAACTCATGACACTAATCAGTCAGAAGGTATCCTCCGCTCAAAATGCCTCACATCCGACATTTCCAAAACACAAGGACACACCACAAAAACACCAATTATTAACACACCAAATTCTATTTTAACAGCACTTTTTGTTGAAAATAAGTAAAGCTAGTTGGTTGCGAAAACACCAATGGTGACCCATGGGCCTAACACATGCATGTTCTCATGCCACACCGGCACCCACCTCACATCCATCCAGGCACTCATTCACTCGTTCCATTAACCCTTTCTCTTTCCATATACACTCATGCATGTGGTTTCCCACGAGAACCCCAAGGATCAAAACCAAACATTTCCATTTTATGAAACCAAGACATTAAACCCACAATTTTCAAACCTGTCACATCATTTTATTTTTAAAGCGCTTCATTCAAAAACATTTTTTATGACAAAATCATATTTAATTAAAACCCAGATTTCCATGAATCCAAAACCAAGAGATGAGGAATGATGCAAGAGGGAACTAGTGACAATGGGTTACTAGTACATATGGTTGGTGGCCATACGCCAATCATGCCACCGCCATAGAGTGTATTCTAGGACAGTGTCCCCGGCTCCACATGGATTGCCAGACCCTGCGAGCTCACTGGGACCACTGACCCTACTCCCTTTTCATTTCCCCTAGATAATGTAAAGACCCGTAAAATTCAAGGAAACTTTTTTCTTAATTTTCTTGGGAATTTTTCCAGAACTCAGTTTCTGACGACACCTGATTCTGTGGCCCGATGTGCCCGGAATATTTTTCTGAAGTTTAGCTCAGGTACGTTCAATGAAGGAACGAGATGGTCTTTCTATCTTTGAACCGGTGATCAGAATCAAATTTTTAGGGCACCGATGGAATCGTAGTGTCGGTATTTTCTTAGAAACAACTTTTTTGGAGTTGTGTTTTCTCAGGTGTGGTTTTTAATTTTTGGGGTTAAGTTGAGAAATACAATAAAAGTGGTACACCGATTTTTATTTTATTTTACTTAACTTAAGTTCAGTGGGTGATGTGGGACCCACAATATCCTACCCACTTGGTAGGATATTTTGTGAGGTGGGACCCATACTAGCCACACCGTTTCTTTTTTTCTTAAGTAATTCACCCGCACCCCCTATTAATTAAGTCAAACCGTGCATTTAATCTGGTTAAGAAACGCCTCATTAATGTGGCAGTTTAAGCGTTGCAATTAATTCGCTTAACTATTTATTTCGTTTTTGAATTTAAAAATGCAAGGCTTGTGGAATAAAAATAAGACAACTCTTATTTTTATTAGACGGGTGGTGTTGAGAGGCTAGGGAGAATTCTCAGGCACTTGAAGTTCTTCCTCCCCAATGAAGAACATGAAGAATGTGAAAAAACGCGAAGAACGCAGGATCCTCGGAGATCGATGGTGTGATGTGACGTTCCTTCTTCTGCGACGCTTCTTCCGCGATGCTCCTTCCATGACGCGACGATTCCCCTTCAGCAACGCCTTCTTCCGCGACGTGCTTTTCCGCGATGAATCCTCGCCCAACGAATTCGATGAGGTAGGGGTTTGATTCAATTAAATCATTGTGATTTATACCCACGACGTATGTTTAAATAATTTTCGGAAGATTTTTAAAACTGCTAACGTGGTGGGTGTGGACCAATGAACAAGTCCAAACCCACCATCCCTTCGTTCTTGGTGTGCGGATCGACAGGCGATGATGAAACAGGCCGCACAGGCGTTGTGAGGTCTTCGCACTGACGAACCGGTCCCGGGAGGGCCGTTGGCGAAGAGGGCAGGAAAATACAACCACCGGGGCTCGTCCGGTGGTCCGCGGAGCAACCCGGCGGTACAGCGGCGTTAACGGCAGGAGGTGGCGGCCGGCACTAGCCGGCTGCTAGGAGACGGCGGTGCCCAGCACGCCACCGGGGAGAGCCATTGCGGCTTACGCCGCGGCGGCAGGCCGGTAGTCCCGCGACCGCGCGAGACCGAAGAAGGCGAGACGCAGCAACCGGTAACGTCCGTTGGCAAGAGGCGACCCTCACGCAGGGTCGCGGTTTTGTCCAGGGGTAGTTCCCCCCTTCTGTACGGCCGCTTGGCCAACGTCAGCGCGCCGAGCCGAGCTGCCCGGTCGGGCCGCGCCCAGGCCGGGTTGGGCCGCGCCCAGGTCGGGCCGGGCCGCGCCCAGGTCGGGCCGGGCCGCGCCCAGGCTGGGCTAGGCCGCGCCTCGTCTGAGCCGGGCCGCGCCCAAGTGGGCCAGACCCGGAACCGGGTCTGGTCCACCCGGTTCGGGCCGACCCAGGGTGTATCGGGCCGGGTTGGACCGGGCCCGAACCCCCTAATACCGAACCTCTTTCGATCTGTTGCCCATAACCTGAGTTACAGTCCTCTGATCGACATACCGTCAGTTGCGTAGTGATCCTTGGATTGATACGGTCATTTCAGTATATCACACGTTGGGTTTCGGAGAAATTTGGGTTCAGCCGGGTTGGTTCGTACACGAAACCAACCGGGCCCTAGGAGCGGAAACGCTTATAACATGAGCTCCGGACGTCCGATTCACGTGTCGTCGACTTTATTGGGTTCCTCTAAGTGAGACGAACATTTTGGCTTACTCCGCTTGAGGTTTGGATGTAGTTGGAGTACGGTCGGGTTGGTTTTGACTTAAAAACCAACCAGGTCCCTGGGACGAAAAAGCCAATAACTCTCAGACCGGGCGTCCGGTTGACGCGCCGTCTGTGACGTTGAGTTCCTGTTGACGATACGGAACTTTTGGATACATCAACTCCAGACTATGTATCAGTTGATGTATCAGGTCCTTGGCTCGTAGAGTGGACCCTCCTGAACGAGCTTGCTGTGTGCGGGAACCCTAGAGCTGGCTGCGACTGCGACGATGATGACGACTATGCAGAAATCTTCCGTGGATTCGACGATGACGACTACAGCACTCAACGATCCTATGTGGATCATTGCTACCAATCCTGTGTGGGTCAGATCATGTGTGGGTCAGTGCTTAGTGGTCCAATGTGGGCCAGCGCCTACACATCCAATGTGGGTCATTACGGGGGTCAGTTACCTATCGATCATGTGTGGGTTAGATTCTCTGTGGGTCATTGCAGGGGTTAGTACCTATCGATCCTTTGTGGGTCTGACGGATCAGATGAATCAGTGGCTATATCTGATCATCTCTATCTTCATACGAAGAAGTATACCTGTGTGAGCTGAATCTTGACTTGCTTTCCTATGTGGATTACATTTTTCTTTCCTATGTGGAATGGGTTGTGTTTTTCTTGTGTGGGCTGGGTTGTACTTGGGCCCGGACATTGGAGCGAACTGGAATTGATGACTTAGGTATATGTATGGGCATATACCTAAGCAGTGTCTGATTTTACTTCGTGATTGTATCTTTCCTTTGTGGATTAACCTTTTATGATTCCGGGAGACCTTTGGGGGTCTCGGGGTCCCTACTGAGTAGCTTACACTCACCCCTGCACGGGTTACGCCCGCACTACGTTGTGTTGGTTGTAGACGACGGACATTGCTGATCGTGGTTGAGGCTTGCGTAGCAGGTCGGTACCTGGAGGTGGACCACTCGGCAGGACGTACTCGGAGCGGACGGCTGGACCCGAGGATCTGTGGAGGGTATCTGTACCCACCCTTCAGGTGGGAGTTCCACTGGACGACTCGAGGCTACAGCTTTACTTTCAGTTGTTGTTTTCACTTTCCAGTTGTACTTTACTATCAGTTCGGGTTTGTATTCTGGCCCACTTACTTTTCTGCACTTACTGTTGTAGCCATTTTTTACTTAGTGTTTACTTTCGCTTGCTTGCTCTGTGGTGTTTGTTTAATTTACAAAGGAAATGCCTTCCCTTTTTACCGGGAATTACGCTTTGGTGCTAGTCGCCAGCCCCTGGCATATGGAAGGCGGGCTTGGGGCAGTCATGGTACAGGCCCCGAGAACGGGTCGTGACAAATTGGCATCAGAGGAGTTCAGTTCTACCGTAGGACTCAGGAATCTGATATTTTTCTATATGAAGCAATAGTGTTAAGAGTATTGAGTGTGGTTATCATTCCAGGGAGTCCAGTGTTGGTGTGGCGGCCGACGTATCCATACACCAGGGCCCTAACTTCTGATTTACGACTTAATGCATGAAAACATTGATTTTATGTGTGTTATAATTTTTCTTTGTGATTACTTTGTGCCAGCTCACCAGGTATACTATTTGACCGTGCCACACCTGTTTCTTTTCAGGATGTCCCCACCATGGCATCCAGCAAGGGTTATGAGAGTTGTGTGTGACGACAGCCCACCGAGCGACGAGGCCTCGGTCCAGGGCCCTCTGACAGCAGAGACACTGGCGGTACCACTACCCGCCGAGCCACCGATGATACCATCCCCAGCCGGTGACGATGTACGTCGCCTTAGTGTACTTCACGAGTTTTAGCACCAGCGACCTCCTAGGTTCCATGGGGAGACGGACCCTCAGGCCGCCGAGGATTGGCTGGAGGCTGTTGTACGGGTTTTCAGGTTAGTGAGGACACCAGCAGACCTCATGGTGATCCTCGCAGCGAGCCTACTGCATGCGGCAGCAGGCAGATGGTGGAGCTTGATGTTGTAGGTGCACAATGAGGTATCTCTCCTCTAGACGGACTTTGAGAGCCTCTTCCGCTCGGAGTTCATCCTAACCACCCTTCGTGCGGTGCACATCCAAGAGATTCTACAGTTGTGGAAGGGTAGCTTGATGGTCTCCCAGTACTCGGTGAGATTTACCGATCTCTCATGCTACTCGACAGACATGATACAGGACCCATTCTTCCAGGCCCGGACCTTCGAGTAGGGATTGAGGCAGGAGATCAGGGAATCACTGATCTCCCTCAGCATTCCGACACAGGAAGGGGTACTGGAGTGAGCCCTTCTGATCGAGAGCTTCCTTGCATAGCCTGCATCAGCAGTGAGACCTACCGCAGGGCGGCACGTAGCAGAGTCCTCTGTATCAGGCAGTCAACGGATGACTCATGGTTCCAGGCAGACCAGACACTCAGGCAGACGACCTCAGGACACTGGCTCAGCAGTGCAGGGCACACAGCGTGGAGCCAGTCTTTCGAGAGGCATATAGTGCTACGCATGCGGCGGGCAAGGCCACATGGCTCGTGACTGCCCAACCCGCCATGCCGAGGAGCAATAGATGGATGTGGGGCCACCTAGGTAGAGGCAGAGGGTCGACCATGGCGGTCCGCAGGGAGCAGGCAGACGAGGCAGAGGAGCTGGCTGAGCAGTAGGTGGTGGGCGATGCTTTGAGGCTCTACCACCACCACCACCAGGAGGTCCACCCCGACCACAGGGAGCTGGAGGGAAGACAAAGGCATAGCTCCAGGCAGCAGAAGCCTACGACCATGGAGCACCCGAGATGATTCGAGGTACTATCTATGTCTATTCCACCCTTGCTGAAGTTCTTATAGACATAAGAGCGAGTAATTATTTTATAGCCACTGCCCTTGTCCGGAGCTCAGAGATTCCGACAGAGCCGTTGGCTCGATCCTTAAGGCTAGAGACTCCTACGGGAGTAGACTCAACGATTATGCACTGGTGCTTGCAGTGTGAGATTACTCTAGGATGTGAGAGCTTCGGCTGGGATCATCTTGTAGCAGCGTCGAGGCCCTACGACATCATCTTGAGCATGGATTAGTTATCTACATTCCATGCTCAGATTAACTATATTAGGCGCAAGGTGCGGTGTGTACGCACCAATGGGAGCAGGTTCACCTTCACCGGCGATAAGGGAGCCTTCACAGCACAGGATGGACTTCCACAGAGGAGAGTATAGCCCATCACTCATCAGTTGGCTAGCCTCATCCTAAGAGTATTTGACGTGCGGAGCCCTAGTTTTCCTGCACTGGTCGATCAATATGCAGACGTTTTCCCCGAAGATGTTCCAGGACTACCTCCTTGCAGAGAGGTAGAGTTTTATATGGATCTTTACCCTGGGATAGCCTCGATATCCACCCCAGAATATCGGATGGCTCCCGCCGAGCTTCGAGAGCTATGGGTACAGTTGGAGGATTTGCTGGGCAAGGGATTCATCCGACCTAGTGTTTCACCCTGGGATTCCCCGATATTGTTCACTAAGAAGGAGGATGGGAGCTTGTGACTTTGTGTCGACTATCGTCGCATGAACCAGGTGACAGTGAGGAACAATTATCCACTATTGAGGATTGATGACCTCTTTGATCAGCTCAAGGGAGCATGGTGGTTCTCAATGATAGACCTCAGGTCAGGCTATCATCAACTCAGAATTCAAGACAAGGACGTGCAGAAGACGGCCTTCAGATGTCGGTATGGAAACATTGAGTTCTTGGTTATGCCATTCGGCGTAACCAATGCTCCAGTAGTGTTTATGGGCCTCATGAACATGATCTTTTAGCCATACCTCGATCGATTTTTCGTGGTCTTCATCGATGACATTTTGATATACTCGACCACTGAGGAGGAGCATGCCTACCACTTACGGGTTATACTAGACACACTCTGAGAGAACCAGATTTATGGAAATATCTCAAAGTGTCAGTTCTGGATATTATAGGTCCACTTCTTTGGACACGTCATCTCTAAGGCGGGAGTTGTGGTGGATCCTGTAATGATCGAGGAAGTACTAGCTTGGGTGCCACCCAGGAGTGTGACTGAGGTGTGGAGTTTCTTGGGTCTAGCTGGATACTACCGGAGATTTGTGCCAGACTTCTCCAGAGTTGCGGAACCACTCTCAGCTTTGACAAAGAAGGGGAAACCCTTTGTGTGGTCAGACATATGTCAGTAGAGCTTCCAGAAGCTGAGACAGATATTGACCAGCGCACCTATCTTGAGGTTGCCGGAGGAGGGAGTAGGGTACGTAGTCTACAGAGATGCATTAGGAACCGGACTTGGATGTGTCCTGATGCAGGAGTGGGTAGTGATCGCCTATGGATCACGTTAGTTGAGGCTGAATGATCAGAACTATGCTACCCATGACTTGGAGTTAACAGTAGTGGTCTTCACTCTGAAGACATGGCGACACTATCTGATGGGTGAGTGCTTTACAGTCTATTCTGACCATCAGAGTCTCATGTAAATCTTCTATCAAAAGACCCTGAACCTAAGATAGTAGCGATGGCTCGAGTTCCTCCAGGACTATGACATTGAGATTATCTATACTCCTAGGAAGGGGAACGTATTTGCTGATGCTCTCAGCAGAAGGATGGGCATTCAGCTACGTGGGGAGGCGACAGAGCAGCTATCCGCTTTTCAGATATCCTTCGTGGATAGAGATGGTGCAGCATTTCTTCAGTCACTCACAGTCACTTCTCCACTACTGCAGTGGGTCAGAGAGGCCCATCGTGGGGATGCCGACTGTGAGACGCGGCATGTACATATATCCTCAAGACATGAACGTGATGGATTCTCTGTGGGAGGAGATCATGCCATCCTTTTTAGAGGACGTACCTTGGTACCAGTTGCTTTATGGGAGGAGGTGCTAAGAGAATTTCACACTTCTCCTTTGGCAGTACATCCTGGAGTGGAGAAGATGTACTAGGATCTCAGACGACAACACTGGTGGCCGGGCATAAAGAATGCTGTGGAAGAGTTCGTTTCTCGATGCATCACCTTCCAGTAGGTGAAGGCAGAGCACCAGGTACCGGAAGTCTTGTTACAGCCCTTGGAGGTCCCGGAATGGATGTGGGACGGGATATCTATGGACTTCATGACTGGACTTCCACGCACTTCTAGAGGTCACGACTCCATTTGGGTGATTTTCGACCGACTCACCTAGTCGGCTCACTTCTTACCCATCAGAGAGCAGGGATCAGTGAAGAGCTTGGGATGTCTCTACATTCAAGAGATTGTACGGCTTCACGGTGTGCCATCATCTATCGCCTCCGATAGAGATGCTCGCTTTACTTCCAGGCTTTGGAAGGGGTTGCAGGAGGCGTTCGGGATGTAGCTACCTCTGAGCACCGCCTTTCGCCCTCAGACGGATGGTCAGACGGAGAGGACCATTCAGTCTCTCGAGGAAATGCTTCGTGCATGTGTCCTCCACTTTGGTCGCAGCTGGGAGGACCACCTACCCTTGGTGTATTTCGCGTACAAAAACAGCTACCACTCCACTATCGGGATGACACCGTACGAGGCATTATACGGCCGACCTTGCAGATCTCCTCTGTGCTCGATAGACCCTGGGGAGTCAGCACTTGTGGGACCAGAGATGGTCTAGGCCACGACAGAGAAGTCCAAGTCATCTAGAAGCGGATGAGGATAGATCAGAGCTGGTATAAGTGTTATGTTGACAGGAGGTGAAAGCCACTAGAGTTCTAGGATGGCGACAACGTCTTCTTGCGGGTCTCACCACGATGTGGATTACGGAGATTTGGCTGAGGCAGCAAATTATCTCCGCGATTCATCTGACCTTTCCTGGTTCTCAGCAGGATTGGCGAGGTGGATTATCGCCTAGCTCTACCACCTCAGTTGCACCAGGTGCATGACGTCTTCCACGTATCCCATTTGAGGAGATACGTGCACGAACCAAAGCATATCATTAACCATGGGGAGATGGACATTGATGATGGGGCGAATATTGCGGAGGTCCTGGTGGAGATTGAGGATCGACCGGATCAGGTCCAACATGGATGGTTGATTCCTCTAGTGTGCATCAGATGGCAGCACGAGAACCTCCAGTAGAGAACTTGGGAGTGGTAGGCTCGGATGCGTGCTCAGTACCCACATTTGTTTCCCTAGTTTATGATGTATCTTTACAGAGACGTAAATCCCTGAGGAGGGAGTTATGTAAAGACCCATAAAATTCAAGGGAAATTTTTCTTAATTTTCATGGGAATTTTTCAGGAATGTATTTTCTGACGGCACCTGATTCTGAGGCCCGGTGTGCCCAGAATCGTTTTCTAAAGTTTAGCTCGGGTACGTTCAGTGAACGAACGAGCGGGTTTTTCTAACATTTGAACCGGTGCTCGGAATCATATTCTGTGGGCACCGATGAAATCGCAGCACCGGTATTTCCTTAGAAACATCTTTTCCGGAGTTGCGTTTTCTCGGGTGTTGTTTTTAATTTATGGGGTTAAGTTAAGAAATAAAATAAAAGTGGTACACCGATTTTTATTTTATTTTACTTAACTTAAGTTTAGTGGGTGATGTAAGACCCACAATATCCTACCCACTTGGTAGGATATTTTGTGAGGTGGGACCCACACGAGCCCCGCCGTTTCTTTTCTTCTTATGTAATGCACCCGCACTCCCTATTAATGAAGTCAAACCGTGCGTTTATTCTTGTTAAAAAACACCTCATTAATGTGGTAGTTTAAGCATTGCAATTAATTCTCTTAACAGTTTCTTTTGTTTTTGAATTTTAAAATGCAAGGCTTGTGGAATAAAAATAAGACAACTCTTATTTTTATTAGACGTGTGGTGTTGAGTGGCTAGGGAGAATTCTCAGGCACTTGAAGTTCTTCCTTCCCAACAAAGAAAGCGAAGAATGCGAAGAATGTGAAGAATTCCATATCCTCGGAGATCAACGGCCTGACGTGACGTTCCTTCTTCTGTGATGCTTCTTCCATGACACTCCTTCCACGACGCGACGATCCCTCTTCCGCGATGCCTTCTTCCGAGACGTTTTTTCCGCGACGAATCCTCACCCAACGAATTCGACGAGGTAGGGGCTTGATTCAATTAAACCTTTGTGATTTATTCCCATAGCGTATGTTTAAATAATTTTCGGAAGACTTTTAAAACCGCTAATGCGGTGGGTGTGGACAAACGAACAAGTCCGAACCCACCGTCCCTTCGTTCATGGTGTGCGGATCGGTGGGCGATGATGAAGCAGGCCGCACGGGCGTTGTGAGGTCTTCGCAGTGAAGAACCGGTCCTGGGAGGGCCGTTGGCGAAGACGGAAGGAAAATCCGACCACCGGAGCTCGTCCGATGGTCTGCGAAGAAACCCGACGGCGCGCCTCGTCGGCACGGCGGCGCTAGCGGCAGGAGGCGGTGCCTGACACTGGCCGACCGCTAGGATAGGGCGGCGCCCGGTGCGCCACCGGGGAGAGCCGCCGCGGTTGAAGCCGTGGCGGCAGGACGGCCGTCCCGCGACCACGCGGGACCGGAGAAGGCGGGACGCGGCAACCGTCCGCGTCCGTTGGCAAGAGGCATCCCCCACGTGGGGCCGTGGTTTCGTCTCGGGTGGGCGGTTCCCCCCTTCTATGGGGCCGCTTGGCCAGCGCTAGCACGCCGGGCCGAGCCGCCCGGCCGGACCGCCAGGCCGGGCCGTGCCCAGGCCGGACCGGGACACACCCAGGCTGGGCAGCACCGCGCCCAAGTGGGCCGGACCTGGACCCGGGTGGGGTCGACCCGGTTCGGGCCGATCCAGGGGGTATTGGGCCGGGTCAGACGGGGCCCGAACCCCCTAATACCGAACCTCTTTCGGTCTGTTGCCCATAACATGAGCTGCGGGCCTTAGATCGACGAATCGTAAGTTTCATAGCGATCCTCGGATCGAGACAATTGTTTTGTTATATTGCACTTAGGGTTTCATTGAACTTTGGGTTCTGCCGGGTTGGTTCGTACACGAAACCAACCGGGCCCTCGGAGCAGAAACAATTATAACTTGAGCTCCGGACGTCCGATTGACGTGCCGTCGACTTTGTTGGATTCCTCTAAGTGAGACGGTCCTTTTGTCTTACTCCGATTGAGGTTTGAATGAGGTTGGAGTATGGTCTGGTTGGTTTTGACTTAAAACCCAACCGGGCCCCTGGGACGAAAAAGCCAATAACTCTCAGACCAGGCATCCGGTTGACGCGCCGTCTGTGACGTTGAGTTCCTATTGACGATACGGAACATTTGGATACATCAACTGCGGACTATGTGTCAGTTGATGTATCAGCCCCTCAACTCGTGGAGCGGACCCTCCCGAAAAAGCTTGTTGTGTGCGGGAACACTAAAGCGGGCTGCGACTGCGATGATTATGACGACTGTGCAGAAATCCTTTGTGGATTCGACGGCGATGACTACAACACTCAGCGATCCTACATGGATCAATGCTACCGATCCTGTGTGGGTCAGATCCTATGTGGGTTAGCACCCAACGGTCCTATGTGGGCCAGTGCCTACAGATCTTGTGTGTGTCCGATCCTATGTGGGTCATTGCGGGGGTTAGTTACCTATCGATCATGTGTGGGTCAGATCCTTTGTGGGTCATTGCAGGGGTTAGTACCTATCGATCCTTTGTGGGTCCGACGACTCCGATGAATCAGTGGCTATATCGTATCATCTCTATCGCATACGAAGAAGTATACCTGTGTGAGCTGAATATTGACTTGCTTTCCTATGTGGATTACGTTTTTCTTTCCTATGTGGAATGGGTTGTGTTTTCCTGTGTGGATTGGGTTGTACTTGGGGTCGGACATTGGAGCGAACTGGAATTGATGACTTTGGTATATGTATGGGCATATACCTAAGCAGTGTCTGATGTTACTTCGTGATTGTATCTTTCCATTTTGGATTATCCTTTGTGGATTCTGGGAGACCATCGGGGGTCTCGGGGTCCCTACTCAGTAGCTTATAATCACCCCTTCACGGGTTACACCCGCACTACGTTGTATTGGTTACAGACGATGGACAGTGTTGATCGTGGTTGAGGCTTGCGGAGCAGGTCGGTACCTGGAGGTGGACCACTGGGCAGGACGTACTCGGAGCGGACGGCTGGACCCGAGGAGCTGTGGAGGCTATCTATACCCACCCTTCAGGTGGGAGTTCCAGTGGACGGCTCAAGGCTACAGCTTTACTTTTAGTTGTTGTTTTCCCTTTCCAGTTGTACTTTACTTTCAATTTTTGTTTGTAATCTGGCCCACATACTTTTCCGCACTTACTATTGTACCTAGTTTTTACTTAGTGTTTACTTATGCTTGCTTGCTCTGTGGTGTTTGTTTACATTACAAAGGCAATGCCTTCCCTTTTTATTGGGAATTACGCCTTGGTGCGAGTCGCTAACCCCTGGCCTATGGAAGGTGGGCTTGGGGTAGTCACTATACGGGCACCGAGAACGGGTCGTGACAGATAAGAATAACCGCAAGGACCAAAGACTCAGACAAACCTCAACTTACGTTGGTAACTCAAGTCCCACCGTATGGTGTGCTGGCCAGGCACCTTGCTTGTGTGTAGTGAACTACCACCTCATGAAATGACATTGATCAGTTTTCATTTTCAACCTCTCCTGGTTTGGAATTATTATGTATAACCTGATATTATTTGATATATATTATCTTTATGATGTATTTATTCTTATTTAATTATTATATAAAATATAACTCCTAGATTTACATTTTTTCTAAATATGATAACTTTTTTGGTCAGTGTGTGGACTACCTCATCCTCTATGCGATGTGATTTATTCACACTCTATTTGGAAGGTATTAAGGATGGTTTTAGTTAACATATATGAAATATATTAAAATATAATTATAATATAATGATATTATATACATATATATATATATCATTTACATTATTTCATTCAATATGATAATAAAACAGGAAAAACGTTCATGCATACGTACGACATATCATCTTCATGAACAATGTACTCCATTTCCAGATTATATATTTTATAGATTATTATATATAAATTTTTGGTAGATATATAATTTTCTTATATAATGTTTTAAATTTTGGAAATAATTATATTAATATCGAGGAAAGAGGATCAAGAATAAGAAGCCAACAAATATATAAAATACAAAGCAGATATTACATGAAACATAAAATTAACAATGAGTTGATAAAAAATTGGTAATATAAAGTCATAAGATAATAA
Organism: Viscum album; assembly: GCA_963277665.1. Classification (NCBI taxonomy): domain Eukaryota; kingdom Viridiplantae; phylum Streptophyta; class Magnoliopsida; order Santalales; family Viscaceae; genus Viscum; species Viscum album. Next base: position 979,448,000 of record OY728137.1, read on the forward strand.
TATATGCTATTATATATAATAATAAAGTTATTTTGTGTATTCATAATAAAATTATATTTATTATACATGTGTTTTTGAACCTGTATAGATAAAGTGACGAATTAAGGTAAGGGAAATATCATTTAAATTTTTATTTCTCTCACACACATGCTATATTCACAATGTGGTTCTCTCGTGTGCTGTATATACCACCCTATGAAATGTTATATTATTAATTTAATTTATTTAATTTATTTTATTCATTCATGGGGATCACGATTAAATGTTTACTCAAGAGGTATGGGTCTTCTTATCTATCATTTTTTTTGTGATACTTATAACCTATTCACCACTCATTTCAATTGTGTTGTGTATATATATACAATTAAGATATTAAAAAATTAAAATAATTAAATATATTATTATTTACATATGCATTTAATTACCTTTCTTTCAGGGGTTTTATGGTTAATATGATACCAAATCAATAAAATAGTTTTGTCTTAATTTTCTTTCTTTGACATACGTACCATGTTATGAACATATATTATTTTATTGGTTATATATAATTCCAATTAATGTTTTATTTCATGATTCCCCATATTTTAATTATACTTTAATATTAATTTAATTTAATTCTTTCATGGGGAGTGTGATTCAATGTTACTAAAGTAGTAATAGTTTATTTCTACAATCTCCTCATTTATTAGGATTAATTATGATTATGCTTCCATTGAAGAAATATTAAGATACATATACATAAAAAAAATAATGAATTATCATATCCTAAATATTGACACATTATCATCATGTATTCGTACAATTTTTAAAAAAAATTGTACATAATATAATTATGAATGTTTTTATGAAAATCTTGTTTTATTTCTCCTTTCTGTCCAAAATATGTGTTCTTTCAGAACATTGGTTTCTAAAAAACAATTTAATTGGTATTTCATTAAAATAATATTGTTTAAAATATATTTTTATACATGCTTTAAATTTTAAAAATGGTTATAAAGGGGGATATTTTTTTTATTTTTATCGAGGCATATTTCTAGACCTTTATGTCACAAATAGAATGATTGGAATGTATATATTTTTCCACCATCAATACTATCCTTCAATTAAATATTCCTTTGAATTTTTTCATGACTAAATTTTATGAAAAATTATGCCTTAATATTCTGTTCATTTATTTTTAGGGTCTTTTAAATAAAAAATTATTTGAAGAAAAAATTATGATTCAAAAAGTGCATTAAATGATTTTAAGAGCGTCCATAAATTTTATTCAATGATATTTTAAAAGAAAAAAGTTTTCAAATTTTAATTAAATATAATTTTAGATTAAATATTTATAACATAATTTATAGGTTTTAATTTTTATTTTCATGGAAAACATCTTTCAAATGGGTTTTTCTTTTAAAAATCATTTTATAGACATGAAAATATTTTTTCCTCAAATGATGTTTTAAATTAAATAGTAAATCTTTATTTAAAAGAAAATTAGTTTTTAAATGGTATCACGAAAACAATTTTTTATAAAAGGATATTTAACTTCAGAAATTATTCCTTGAATCATTAAAAATCCTTATCCATTTATAAAGACATAATTTGTTATAGTGTATGCATTACTTGGGATATGATCTAAGAATTACACTAATATTCTTTTTCACATGGTTTATGTGTCGATGGAATAATGTTTAAATCGCTCATTCTTCTTCTATGGGGTATTTTTTTGAAACCCTTTTCTTTTCACGAGTTATGTTATGTGGAAATAAGTAAAAATTCTATATCTATTCCATAGGTAATGATATGGTCAAATAGTACAAGACCCATTTCATTTCTTGGGTTACGATATGACTTTTATGAAACCCATCTCTTTTTATGGGTCATGATATAATGAATGATTTATTATAATGTAAAACATGTATGTATGAATTTATTATGTGATAACCTGGAGATATAAATCCCTCCAATGCATTGGTAAATATTTATATCTCATGATATAATGAACGATATCAAATTGATAGTGTTCATTCACTATAGAATATGGGGTAACCCAATCCACATGGGATGATGGGGAAATCCAACCAACTATGTAAAAATGAGGAAACCTAATCCCTTACAAAGAATAGACTATGGATGAGGAAGGTGGTCCATCCCACACAGTAGTTATAGTCCCCATTAAATGATCTAATATGTTTTTGAAATGTTCCTTGACTTATAGTAAATGATTTTAAATGTTTATGTGTGTTATACAAATTCAATGTCCAACACATTTGATATGACCACATAGTTCATGTTCATGAATATATTATGACCCATATCTTTTTATTTTCAAATGGCTATGCCACATCTCATGATTCTGGTCTTTTCTAGAAGGGTTTAATGATTAAATGTTATTTTTATGTTTTCATACCCTTTTCTTCTTATTATTCTTATGTTTTTCCATTATTTACCCTTATAAATAAGTCTACCTCGCCACTTTATTATGTTTTGTTCCACTATGTTATGAAGAATAGTTTAATGTAGGACTACTAAAGGGGAATATCTTTAAATAATATGTTGAATATCATCCACCAAACTGGATAATGTGTTCCATGTTTCTAAAGACAATAAAAAATTAGTTCCTTAGTCATTTATTTTTATTAGTGTTCCAAATAATCCCCGAAAATTATGTAATATATATATATATATATATATATGTTAACCCTGGCTCTAAATAGTTTGAATAAAATGAATGATTTAGTTATTATTTGGAAACTGGGAAAAACCATTAGTGAGGTTCCTAGAAATATTATTATGGATATGCAATGGGATGAATCTAATGATAAGACTAGGTATAAGTTAATGTATATGAAAATGAATTATATTTTTGGTAAATGATATAGTTTTTAGTTTCCTATAAAAACATCCACGTATGATTACAAAAAATGGTTATGGATCCTTAATAGAAGTATCTAGTGGTAAAAAACAAAAAAAACACTATATTGAGCAACAATTGATCAAGAACTGGTGCACAACAATGGACATTACTACACCCATGGTATGAAACTCACTTTGGAAACTACTTGGGAATTCCAAAACACCTTACAAAAAATCATGAATTATTTCAATAAAATATTACTATTAATAACATAGGAAATACCTAAGTTTTTATATATTAAATGTGTATGTTTCATGATTTATAAATCCTATATGTAATTTTTTCATGATTTTTTAGTTTCAACTATGATAAGTGATGCCACTTCAATGATTTTTAGTATTAGTCAACATCAAAAACACAAAAGAGAATGGGTCAAACATTAATGTTTTATATAAGGAATTTATGGGAATTAAGCAAATCAATTTAATAAGTGGAGATCCCATCATGTTAGTAATAAATGTGGTATGAGTATTGATTATACATTTGAAGATAAATATTTAGGTAATTACATGTAAAATTTCTCATATGTTCTAAAAGTAATGTTTTCATTAAAAACACAAACATTGATTAGAATGAGTTTGAGGAATATTAATATATGATTCATATATCATATTATATTATAAGGGTTATTAAAAGAATAATATGATGAATCTGGAGTAATGGTTTATGAATAAAGTTAGTCAATTTTAGTGTATATATTGTGGAATTCAAATATTATGTTACATGAATGATGAAATATATAATTATATTCGGTATAAATTTTTCTTTATGGATTTTAATTACATGTTTAAAAGTGATGAATAAATTGAAAAGTGATTTAATTAAATGGTGATATTTTTAATAATGGGAAGGTAAACGTTCATGTATTCCAAATGTTCATCCAGTTGTTTTTATCTTGGATCAGGATATGACTGATTTGGATTAACTAAATTGGATATTATTTATAACCCCAAAATTGGTTCATTATTTCATTAAAATTTTGTGTATGTTTTCATATATGAAGTTTAAAACATATTATATTATGAAATATATCCAGTAATCTTTAGAACAAGGAAAAATTCATTCTTTCCAAAATGATATACAATAATTCAGGTTATGACCATGTTTCAAAGGAATATATGATGAAGGTATTCACATTATCAGAATTGGTAGACCAAGGGAAAATTTTTGATATAGGATGTATCAATGTTAAGATGATATAGTAGCCTTATTTATTTTTGTTTCTACTTTAATATTTTGGAAGGGTTAAAATGTTAAGAATTTACAGAATAATTTATGTTAAACATCATATAAGGTTTTAGAGATTAAAGTATTACATTAACACATGAGGATTTATACATATCAGATGACATATACTAATCACTTTTATATTATGTTAAACAAATACATATGGAATGACTTATCATTCTATTTTTTGATCTCATAATATTTTACTTTTTAAGAGTGAAAATTCACATTCATTCTCAGGAATAGGAGATAATATTGTAATTGTTCATGGGACAACTAAATGATGAGATAGTGAAAGGAATATAATGATATCCTGTAATTATATCTCCTTATGAAAAATCTTCAATAATAAGAAAAAGTGTCTAGAAATAAAATTTTGAATTTTTTTTATATTTTTTATGATATCAATGACACCTATCAAGCCTCTTGGAGATATGAATTTCTTATCCTTAAATTTATCAAAGACATGTTCCCTATCACTCTTCGTCAAAACACGATAGATATATTAATATTTAATTTCCATGTTTCCAATTCACAATATTGATATCTTATGTGAAATCCTTGTTTTGAGATACTTTGGGTAACTACTAGGTTTTCAACTTCATCTTTTTAAAGGATTTTTTTGTATTAATTTTTACGATGTCAGATTCATTTTAATAAACATTCATGTTTTAAAATGTTAATAACCTAGATGAATTTTTAAGGTGAAATATATTTTAGGTGGAGTATTTTGTAACACCTAGATATTTTGTGATTAATGTTTTGAATTAATTTCATCTTCTAATATTTTTTATTTCATGCAACACTGAATAAAAAATTTATTAATGAAAAGAAATAAGTTTTTCATGAGGTATATGAAAGACCAATCTAGGATATCACTTCATAAAACACATAGATTATCCTGGGGTATATGAAATCCATTCAATGCTTTCATAACACACAATGGTGCGTTTTAACAAAATACACGATACTAAAAATAATATTATTAAAATAAATATTAGACGTACCACATATCCACTAGAATCGATGTTATGGATAATGTTATTTATATTGTGGAAATATCATCGCAAATTGAATGATAAATTTTTCATTTTGTTAACAATATGTACAAATGAATGTAAAAACTATTAGAAAATAATGAAATTAGTTTTCTAAGAAAAATTATTTTCAATTACAAAAACATTTTTATCATATTAAAAAACAAGCATCATTGGATTAATATTCTCAATAATTTTTCTTATTATATATGAAATCAATATTTTTTTATACTAATCCAATAGATTTGATTTGTATAAGATAAGAATAAATCCAATATAACGAATAAAATGATGTATTTTTTGAAAAAATAATTGTATAGGCTTTTAGTTGAGAAGAAATTTTACTTAAAATTATAGATAGTTTAAAAAATATTACTTTACAAAATATATATCATTTATTGAAGAGTCATATGAAATTTTAATTTGGTTTTGTTTTTTGTATTTTTCTAAGAAGATTCTATTTTGGATGAATAGTGAAAACACTGAATTTTAATTCAAATTAGCTTTTCCATCTAATTTATTGATATAATTAAATTTTATTATAGTTTGGTTTTAAAGTTTAATAGAAAATTTTTACATTAATTAATCCATTTACTTCAATAGAACCAATTACACTGTGAAATTGAAAAAAAAAACTATTTGAAACTTTTGGACCTTTTCGTTTAAAACCGCATTGTCATGAAACATATATAGGATAAATTTCAAATTAATTTTTTCTAATGATGTGATTTTGATTCCGAATAATGAATTAAATTTTTATATTCATAAATATATAAAATTTTGAAAAATTATAATTCAGTTTTGACCAATCTTTAAGTGAATGTGATTATAATTAATTATATTGATTAAGAGAATAAATAGCATTACGAAGAATTAACCATATAGTTTAGGGGGAAAATGACCTAGAAACATGTTAAAAAGTCATTTTATGGCCATAATTTTACCCTATGCACCATTTTAACTAATTTTATTCATTATTGGATTAATTTTAGTAGATAAAATGTGGGTGGAATTCCCTTTTAAAATATTCAAGAGAATTCCACTCCTCTACTATGAAAGGCACTTACCCCTCACAATTATTCACACCCCTCAAGTCTTCTTTATCCCCAAATATCATCTCAAATAATCTCACAAAATTTATCCCTTCATCATAAAATCCACCCTTCTAGAGAAATAAATCCAAGGGATCCCTTTGGTGAAAAATAATAGGAGTTACCCAAAGAAGGGGTAACATACTACCTCAAGGCCCTTTGTTTATTTTCATTCTAGACTCCCCCTGAAATATTATTTTTCAATAATAATAATATAACCAATGTTTCCTTAATATATTGAGAATTTTTAAATCTATATTTTAGGCTTACATTTACAAACACTTCCATCTATTGGGTAACAAAAATACAATTTCTAGGCTTGTGGATTGTTTCCCTCTCAAAGCTATGTGATTCATTCACACACTATATTGAATGTATTAAGGATGGTTCTAGTTAAATTATAAGATTTATATGAAATAAAATGGTACTTTAATTATATATATGAATGTGTGTGTGTCTGTGTGTTTCATTTAATTTTGTATTCTCAATATGATAATAAACTGAAGTAATGTTCTTGTGTACATACCGACTACAGTCTACATGAACGAGGTATTCATGTTGAAATTTATATGTTTTATAGATTATTATAAATACATATATACTGAATATTCTTGATATTTATATCATTATATAAATTCTATAAATATGTAAATAATAATCTATGTAAAAGAATCAGGAATAACAAACCAAAAACCTATATGAAAAACAAAGAAGATATTACCCAAAACATAGCATTGAAAAAGAGTTAATAATATAGGGGAAATATAAAGTCATATAAAAATACTATATGGTATTATATATAATAATATTTTTTATTTGGAATATTTATAATATAATTGTATTTATTTTAAAAAAGTTTTGAACATGTATGATGATAGTCAAGACTTAATGTAAGGGAATCTCATCTCACTTTTTACTTTCAGGAGATACATTTCATATTCACCACCCGATTCATTTGTGTGGGTGTATATACATCCCAATGAAATTTTATATTAAAAATTTCATATATTTAGTGACATTAAAATATTTAATTTATGTTATTAATTCATGGGAATAATGATTATAAATTTACTCACGTAGTAATGGTTTTCTCGTATAACTTATGTTCTCGTGAGGCTTATTCTTTATTCCCTTATAACTTTATTTGTGTGTTGTACATACTACCCATGAATATATATATATATATATGATTATTATACTTATATTTATGTTTTATTTAAATATAAATTTTAAAATATTTTTTTCATGGGTATTATGGTTCAAAAATTACAAAATTGATAAATTAATTTTTTCGTACATTTCCTTCTTTGGGAGACATGATATGTTATTCACCTTTAATATTCTATAGGGAGTATATACATCAAATTTACATGATATTTCTTAAATATAATTTTTGTAATAATATTTAATGTTTAATTTAGTTTTATTATATCATTATATGTATGATTTGATGTTACGAAATACTAAAAGTTTATTTCTATAATCTCGTTATTTATCCAGATTGTTTTGAATTATGCTTCCACTGGTGAAATCATATGATCAAACCCTCAAGAACACAAATTAATTTTATCATCCAATATTTATAAATGATATCATCATGTATGACATCCAATTCGTCCATTCATTGCTTCTTTTTCTAATTAAACAATGTATTTATGAAATTCTGACTGTGTTTCTCATTTCGATCGAAAATCTAATCAGAACTATTTTTTTCTAAAAATGATTTCAAAAATGTTTTAAAATTATCCTATAATGTTTAAAGATAAATTTTAACCATTTTTAAAATTATAATTAATGGTCATAAAAAATAATCTTTTTTTCATTTTCTGATCGAGGAACTTTTCCAAACATTTATATCCCAAAAGAAATTTTTGGTATGTAATAATTTATTCATCATCATGATCATATTTAATTTCATGTATTATTTTCTGGATTAAAATATATTACTTTTGAAAAGTTATTTTTCTTATGTTATGTATAATCGTTGTTTTTAATGTTTTTTTCAATGAAAATTGGTTTCTAAAAAATGTTATTGTTCAAGAAGTGTTTAGAATATTTTTTTAAAGCATCCATTAAAATTCATCAAAGCTATTTTGAAATAAAAACGTTATAAAATATGTCTTACATTAATAAAGTGTTTTAAATGTTCTCTATATTTTTTTATAATTTCACATGATCATTTTCAAAGAACATGGATTCCATATGTTTTAATGCTTTCAAATTATTTTTTCAATAGTGAATATATATTTTCCCCAATATATGTTCAAGATGAAATGGTGGGGGTTTATTTTTTAGAAATTGTATGTTAAAATGGTTTTATGGAATTATATTAAATGATATCATTTTTAACAGAAATAACTTTCCATATGATATATGAAAAATTATATCTATTTATAATGACATGATCTGTTGTTGTTTATGCTTTAATGGAGACATAATACAAGAATACAATTAATATTATTTCCTGAATGGTTTATTTTTAGATTGAAGGATATTTATGAAACTCTTTCATCTTCCACAAGTTATATTCATTTGAAACCGATTTATTTTCATAGGATATGCTTTGATGAAATGATAATAAAACATGTTAAATTTCCATAGGTAATTATATGAGAAAATAATATGATGCCCATTTTATTTCATGGTTTGTGATAATAAGTTAATAAAAACCCTTTCCTTTTTATGGGTTATGATATGATGAATCTATTATTATCTTGTGGAATATGTATGTAAAAATTTATTTTTGTTATGTGTGGGACCTACATCTCCCTCCAATTCAAAGGGAAAATAATTATATCTCCTGAGATAATTATGGGAATCAGGTCCATGAGCTTAATACACTATGAAAGATGAGGTAACCATATCCAGTATGGGAAGCTGGGGAAACCCAATCAACTATGGGAAGATTGGGAAACCCGATCCACTTGGGGAATATGGGAAATCCTAATCCACTCTGGGTAGATGGGGAAACCTGATCCCTTAAAAGTGAATAACTAAAACTATAGATGGTGTTATGTCCCAAACAACTGGAGTAGTCCCATTGATGTTCCGTATTATTTTTTTGAAATGTTCCTCAACTTATAGGAAATAATATTACATGTTTATGTGTCTTCCATGAATTATATATCTTATTCCATTTATATCATCAAAAGGTTTATATTCATGATTATCTTATGATTAATGTTTTATGAAAATTTCATCATTTTTCCTTGTCTCATGACTATGATCTTTTAATATTAGGTACGATCTTCAAATGTTATGCTCATGATCTCAAACCCTTATGTTCTTGTTATGCTTATGTGATTCCATTATTAACAATTAATGAGAATTCAAACTCACTGATTCCTTATGTTTCATTTACCTATGATATGGAGAAAAATTTTATGTATGAGTACTAAAGCAGGTGTTCTTTGTGGGAGATGTTGAAGATATTTCACCAAACTCGAAGAATGTCTTTCGAGATTCCAAAGACACTAAACTATTTTTTTCAATGGGAATGAATTTTTATAATGCGATAAATATTCATCTGAAATGATGTAATATCAATTCATGTTAAACGAGGTTCTCTATAATGAATATTGTCTAAAATATATTATTATAGTAAAATAACTTATATAGATATGAAAGCATACAAATTTTTCATAATTTATTTAATGATATGGTTTTTATATTGTAGGTTAATGATTTAATAGTTTCAATAGAATATTTCATTATTAAAGAAAACTAGTTGGATGTTGTATGAATTTTTTTATGCATTATAGCTAAAGAGAAATTTGGTTTTGAAATGAAATTGTACATTGGGTAAAAATATATTTTTATAAGTTTTGTTTTACGTGACTATATAATATCTGTGAAATAGTATTATGGGTTGTTTTTTTATAAAATACTTAATATGAGATAAATTTTTAATTTTTTTGGATTTAAAATAAAATTAGTGCAATATATGATTTATTTGAAATTTTAATGTTTTTTGGGTTCTGAAAATGATTTGACTAAATATTTAAAAAATTGAAAAATGATTGAATAAACATGATTGATATACAGAAAAAATATTCATTAAATATAGTGGTGATTCAAATTTTTTGTTTTGAGAGGATCATCAACAAATGAATGAATTGTTTATCATAGATTTTTTGATTAATGTGAAAATTAAGTGATCAAGTGATGAATATTTGGAGAATAGGGTCAGTAATAAGGTATAGGGATATATAGTTTCAAAATTTTCAACGTATCAGGTTCATGTTTTTGTGAATAGTCCTTGTTTGTAGATTATAATTTAATGAAATTTCATTCTAGAGCTTAGTATTAATGATGGGTATTTATTATCATCAACGATTAACCTATCAACAACAACAATTGAATGGAGGAACTTCATTCACTTCTCTACCACAACATGGATAAAAATATAAGGACAAATCCTAGTGTAGGTTTGTTTAAATTCGAATAAATGAAGTACAAGTTCATATTAAAATGTTTTCATTTTGGTAAAATATGTCAACCAGATTTTAATGGTACATTTACTAATTTTTATATGTACTTTTTCAATATCACTATCATATATTTTGAATTCAATAAAAAATAATTATTATAAATTTTAGGAAAAATGATGGAACTATTATAATTAAATTGAGACTAGGTATGTGTGAGAATACTGAATGATTATTTAATTATACATTTTAATTGAGAAAATAATTAAAATATGGATTTTTTAATGGACGTCATCATTTTGTGTTAGGATAAATAGATTTAAGTAAGATATTAGGGGATTTATAAGTACAATGACTTCTAATCTAAATATTTAACTCCTGAGAGTATATTATAGACATGATTAAAATTAAAAAATTGATTTTTCAGACATTGAAATATTTTTAAAAACACCTTGAATGTAATTTTTTTAATAAATATTTTAATAGTTTTTATAGGATGATTATTGAATCGTGTGGTATTAATTATATTATAAATAGGTAAATAGTGTGGAAACAAGTTAATATAACGCACTAGTTTATCCAATGAGTGTTAGGTTGTCTATAAACATTTTCCCAATGTGACAATGGGTTGTTTCTAAAAGAAATCTCGGTTTTATTTTATAAGCCATTTTATTTTTTTAACAAATTGTTCTGAATGAGATTTGACGTTTTTAAAATAAAATACTACATTTTTGTTCTACTTATTTATAAGGGCCATATAGTGTAGCGTTGGCACTTTTTTCAATACATTCCCAAATTTTTCTCCTTGGTTGGGATGCATCATGGATATGTTTTAGTCATATATGTAAGTATCTATCAACTTATAAAATCTTATTCTATCTTATTCTAAAAAAACTATTCATTTATGGTCCGTTTAGGGATTCATATTATCATTTAACTATGGAAAGATATAAACACACCATATTTGTAGGGATTTTTTATATGAAAGATAATGAAATATGGGAGATGAATAACACTATTTATTAATAACAATTTTGATATTTAGGTGTTTCCTTAATTATTAAATCTAGTATTTAAAAAAATTATTTAATTGTTGATCGTTTGGGTTAAATAAAGTATTAATTTTTTCTTTATTGGAGGGTCAACATCCAATTAGCGGCATATCATACTATAAATATTATGGTTTTGATACCATCTACCTACATGGGGATTTTTCTTTGGTTTATTCATATTATGTAATTATATATATATTAAATAGATTTTAAATTTATTATGCTATTGGGATATTAAGGTCTTTATGAATTTTATGACTTATGGTAAGTGAATGGATTTATTACTCAATGGAGATATACTGTAAGAACCATTTAATCAGAACTATTTTTATTATCAATATATTTTTATATTTTTTTCCTTTTATTTTGTAATAGTTTTTTATATTTCTTATAAATTTTAAAATAATATAAAATGAATATCTAATGGGATGGATCCATTTTCATATAATAGTATTCAATGGATTATATATCCTTGACTAAAGAGTTTATTCTATGGTTGATTATCTGAAAAAAAATAGAATGTGTGCCATCTAATCAAATACCGTAAATATTGATTTGATTTATAGTTTGGGTTTCATAAAATTAATTTCATTTAGATTTAAATAAATATTATTAGGGATGATGAATTAGATATTATATTTTTTATGGAAATTAGTTTTTAAAATGAATGAATTTTTAAAATGTTTTATAATAAAATTAATGGGTGATTATAAATGAGATATTTAACTTGTTTTTCTCCAAGATACATGATCATGTAAAAGAGGAATATAATAAAAATTAAATTGTTTTTTAAAATAGTTATTTTACCAACATTTTAAAATAATGAATATATTTTTATTCATTCAAAATTGATTGAATAGATTGACCTCATACAGAGAGACCCTAATATTAAATTACATATTCTCTCCAAATTGAAGATGAAATTTAGTATATTCACATATTATTTGATATTTCATTATGATTATTTAGTATCTATATACAATCCCATAGTAATTTTTTAGTCAGAATGACTGGGATTCATATTAGAATACAGAATGATTATGTCCGAGAAATAGTTTGAGATGATTCTTCAATTATGGTAGAGTTTAGGAAACATTATTACCCCAAGTTTATAGATTTTAACAATGGGTGGTTTCTAATAAATTTACACAAAATCACAAGTCTCTTATTATTAAGAAACATAATGTCATCTTGGTTAGTGTGGGATACCATATATTGATCGTGTCATTTTTTTGGTTGGTCGACATTTATATTGTTAGACGTGATTTTAATTTATATAGACAGTGGTTTTTATCTACAAATTCTTATAGTATATCCTTTATAATTGACTTAGTCATTAATTTAATATAGAATACATGTTTTATTTAAATTATTTTATTTGGAAAGGACTTAGAAGGTAGACCATGTATTGAAATTATCTTTGATAATAACCATGATTATAATAGGTAGTCTTGGTTTTATTATGATCAATGATGAAGATTAGAATTAGAAAATGAATTACTAGACTTATGAAGATCAATTATATGAACTCGGATGTAAGGTCATGAGGTTAGTTTTTTTCACCAAAAAATATTCAATATCTCACGTCCTATCCTTGGATCCACAAAAATTGTTCCCTGAGATGGTGGGTCACATAAACTAAATCACACTTCCCCATACACGAGAGGCTACCAAATAAAGATAATGGTACATGGTGTATTGGGTGGGATTATAGACCCTCATATTAGTGTGGAACAAAAGTTATAGCTGGAGATTAAAAATATAAAGAAATAATGGAAGCAAAATATAACATATATCATAAAGAAAAAAATATCAAATAGAGAATGATAAAAATTCACATAACAATAATAAAATAATTCTTCATGGAATGCTAGTGTACAAAAATGGTATACAAGGGATACATTGTATTTGATCATGTAACATTCTATATGTATATAAAACATTCCATAAATAAATCCCCATTAAAATAAATGTCATACACTCAGTACTTCACTCCCATGATCCTCGTTATAAGGAAAAAAGATCATTTACCTATGAAATTTCCCTTTACCTTGTCCATATATACATTCATGAGGTATAATTGGGTACAAAATGAGTTGTTTGGGAGATAAAATCATTAAGATTCACAAATGGTTTCTATAATAATCTAGACAATCTGTATAACATAACATTCTGCTAGTATAATGAAAAATAAATAATGTTTTAAAATAATAGTTGTTGGGTCAGGTTTTTATTTGAATCCTAACCAACATTAACTACATTAGTATAGGTTGGATTAATTCTAATATTAGCGTACCATGTTTATGTAATCATATGTAAAATATATATGTATGTATATACACTCTATATGTGACATCATTTAGAGGAATATATATAGATACTATGTGCTAGATGGATTCGGGGCATAACTCGGGAATTAATTACTTGTATAAGATGATATAAGATGTATTAAGGGAATAATCCATGAATCTCATATGAATTTGAGACTTCATTATCATCATGTGAGACAATAGGGTGAGTTTTTATACCCAACACCGGATTCCTAGGAAGGTATAATACCATTCAAATCATCTAGGTAAATGGAATTGGTGTGATACATAATTCCGATAACCCAATTTATGGGGCCTTGAAATTTCATTGTCAACAAATTCATTAACTATTTTTCATTGACCAATATCCATGGTATTACCTTAATCGTTATTATGGATTACCTCTTATGAATTTATAATCATTTAATAGAATTACACCATTGGTGTGACAATTCATATTATTCATACATATAAATATATCTCATGTTTTTTAGTTTTATCACACACTTCCATTAAATTAAATTAAGATATATTTTAATTTATATAGAATCTAAATTCCATTTAGGGGTCAATATTGGTAACTAATATGGTGTTTGGGTAAAATAAATATCCATATCTTATAGGAAAATCATTTAACACACTGAAATGGGTGGTATCGATGTGGTAGGAAATCCATAATAATCTAATCTATGTCTATGAGAGTATCTAAATGTTATTTAATTAATTTATGAATGAAATTCATATTATATGAAATTTTAAGGAATTATTGAATTAAAACACAATTATAAAGCTATAAAAACAACAAAACGTTTTGTTAAAATTACTATACTAGCTATATTAGTCATGCATCACTATTCTCATCATGTTTCTCCTTTTTAATAGATGTAGAAAGAGAGAAATCAAAAAAATAGACTAAAGCCCTAAAAATTGGGCATATGATCTCACACCAAAATACTATAAGAGATGGGAATATAAATTAATATTTGATTAAATGAGATTAGAGAAACTAAAAATTACATATCTAATGCACTAAGAATATTTGAAAATAATAATCATATATAGATTTTTATAAGAATTATTTAGTAGAAGAGAAATGAGGAAGGAATGAGGAATATGGTTTAAAAAAATTTAATGTAAACATTAAATTTGTCGTTATTTAATGGGTTTATGATATTGGTCTCATCGTTGATAAAACTACAGGATTAAAATGCATTAATAATTTTCCATGAACAAAACTCACATGGTATAGGGGCATGGTATTTCTAATGATGCAAATATCACACAAAAAACACTATAAATTTTTTTATAACACAAACATGGGAGAGAATCTTGGGTCACATTTTTGTGGAAAACCATGAATCCTCCTTCTCTACACTGAGTTATTAACAAAGTTGATTCACAATGTTGGAACAAACTATGTAGCTCAGTATGTATCTCAAATTTCTTGATCATCAGGCACCGAACATTCCCTATAAGAAACTTATACCATCCTATGGCCATAGGGAACTCTCAATAAGATTATATTAAGAATTAAACTAGAAAAATAATGAACTATACATTTAAAAAAATTGTTACCTTATAACATATCCTCCTTAAATAGATAGATCCCCTAGTTGTACTTCCTATTGTAGTGAGGGATCATTTGAAAAATGATAGGTCCATTAAGAATGTATGCCTATATCCTACTCTTAGGTATCATCATGTACTCAGATGTGCTTCTACAACACCTATAATAAATAACTGGCCTTCCTCATAGTGTCTTAATGATACAATCCATGATACCCATTGGGTACTCTAAAACAGAAGCATCCACATCTAACTCTTCCACATCAGGTTATTTAAAATGTTATAGGTTTAGATAATACTCATAGAGCTCAGAAACATAATTATTATTATTTATATACCTGTATCTCTAATAATGTTCTATCATGTTTCCATTGGTCTAATTCACTACCAAACCTAAAAGAGTACAAAAATAAATGTAAAATTTTACCCTTACATTGAATGTGGCAGTGGAACAATATATGCGAAACACCAAGAATACATGATCCTTATCCCCAAACTCAAGAGGTCTTCCATTTCGATTTATATATGGCTAATTCCTAGGATAAGATATAAACACACATTTCCTGATCAACAAGACATTATTTGATGTCTCCCAAACAAGACATGGTCTTATAATGAAATCCCTCTACCTTTAGTCACCATAGAGGGGCTCAACATAGCCTACCACATTTGACTTTAGAATGATCATTCAGGATGGTAGACTAAAATCTATAATTTTAAGAGAACTCATATTAGGTTATATTATTCCTCCATGAATCACAAAAATCAGGGAATGAAGAAAAGTCCATTTCTTTCATCACATTAATCAAGAGAACTATTAGTATATTATTTTGAGGGTGATTGGTGGTGCTTAGAAGTACCTGTTTACCAAATTACTTTTATATTCCATTACAAACACACATTGTGATATGGGTATTTGCATCGGATACCATGGAATGTGGGGCTTAATGATGGACTATGACCACCCTGACATATACCCTACCTAGATCATCAGCTCAGAAGGTCTATCAAATAGGTATTAATTTGGATACCTTCATCAAACCATCTAATAATACACAAACATTGTTTTTTCCTTGTGTAAATCATGGAATACATGTTATGAAGTCTCTAAGGACAACATCCCATTTTTATTTGATAATGGATTATGGTTGTGAATGTCCTACCCATCACTAATTTTATGCCTTCACCTGATGACTAGTGGAACACCATTTAATAAATCTATATTTCTCAAATTTCATACCTAGCCTATAATACTTTTGACACATGTGTTTATATAGTTGGGTGAACTTGATATATACTGTGTAGGTTAAGACATGATATTCCCAAATCAGTTACTACCAAATGTCTATTGTAATCTTGAAATATCCACGTATGGGTAATATTTCATACCCACTTATGGTCCGACCACATAATGAAACCTTATTTGTGATTATTTCCCCCAGGACTATGCCCCTAGGTTCTAAATATTGATTCATCTATGTGAGTTTCAGAATTGTAGAGGTTATTTATAAAGTTGCAAGGATTCTCTAACCATGATCCATCTAGATATCAAAATGCATGTTTGAGAATAATTATATAAGAATTCACATCCCATTGTCCTCATGAAATTCCCTTTTCTAATCATATAGATTACAACATGAGGTACAACAATACCTCTCCTAGATATATAGGCAATATTGATGTATAACAACAATAAGTATTAAAATCTTCTATGCTTTAGGAGGTTAAGATCACATTTTATAAATATCAACTTGAGTTTTTATTGATTATTTAATTCCAAAATATTCACCCCCTGTGAATTATTCCCCCAAAAGTTTAAATCCTTAACATCCACAGAAAGCTTGAGGTAATGTGTTATCTAATTATTTTTATAAGGCCTCAACTCACAAGACCAATAAGCTACGGTTGTCTCATCTTATATCAATCATTATCCCTTACAAATGAAATCTATTTCACAATAAACATTATTGAATATTACCTAGATTTAGCATAATCATGATCAGTGTAGAAGCCAATCATCCCTTCAACTCATAAAAGGCGCTTTCATGGGCTTCACAAAATGTCAATTTGAAAAAAAATTAGTCAATCTCCTAATAAGTGATGATAGTAATAAAATGGTTTTTATGAATCGTATCTAATAAAAATCATTCCTCATCACATTATGGTTATCAACGGATTTCATGGGGTACTCCAAGGAAACTACAGCTCTCACATCCTCTATCTCTACCAATACTCTTATTTCCATGATAAAATGACCTCAGATGTGAAATTTGATGATCAAAATGTGGAATTTCATTATCTTTTTGTTAATATGGGGATATATAATTGTATTGAACCTCATCTCATGTGGTTATGAATGGTCATTTAGATAGAGATAATACACAAGGATTTTATCCAAAAAAACTACTACAAATGAATACAAAAACATGTGGTATACAATATTCAGCAGATCCCTGAAAATAGATGACATGTTCTTGAGACCAAAAAACATTACAAGGTAATCATAAAGATTATAATTTATTTAGAAAAATTTATGAGGTATGTTTAAATGCATAACACACGTGATGGTATCCCAACCAAAAATAAATCTTAGGGAATACCCTCACTCCGTCGATCACACCAAACTGGTCATATATTCATAGTAGTGGAAACATGTTTCTTTCTATAAGATGGTTCAACCATCGATAATTCATGAAAATCCAAAAGGGTTACATCCCCCTTCTTTTAAAAAGGACTATTTCCCTAAGGAGAAATGATGGGTCATATAAATCCATTATCCTTCATATCCTCCAACCAATTTTTGAGCTCTTGAAGCTCTCTAGTTTACATCCTACCAAGATAAATGTTCAATGGTTCCTCCCTTTTTACAATGTAAGTGGCCAATTTAGCCTCTATCACTAGGGGATTTAAAGAATAATCAGGAATAGACTCCATAAAATTATCCAACACAGGAGGGAAAACATCATGTCATAAACCATGATCATCTAGGAATAGACTAACAACCAATTTTGTCACTCTTCCCATACCCTAATGATTAGGTACATATTTAGATGCATGTACAACACATTATCCCTTAATGATATATCTACCTCTCTCTGAGGTTGTGTACCTCACCCTCTCATAATTCCAATTAATATGAGATCAATAGGGAACTAACTAGTCAATACTAATAATTAAATCAAAATCTATCATGATGAGGATAAAAATATGACGCACAAAAATGAATCTACATATGTCAATGGGATAATCCTTACATTGGAGAACACACTCTGATGGGATACTGAATGAGTTGTCAAGTGTTATTACTCCACCTATGTAAAATATAAAAAGTTTAAGAATATCCACAATTTAGAGATATATAAATGATTCTGATGCACCTTTGTTAAAAAAAGTAGGCACTATAGTATATGATATTTGAAAATTACCTAAAATAGTAGAAGGTACAACACTATGCCATTCAAGAATAGGTTTCACAAAAACTAACATCCCGGTACCACATCCCATGAGTCACAAACTAAATTTTCAGAGTATGCCATCTCTTGGGTTGTTGTATTTCCATTATCTAATTCCCACATACTTCTCCACCACCTCAGCCTAAGTAGACGTTAGTATTCTAGATACCATTTTGGAGTTACACAACTTTTCTTCCCCCAATTCATGTAGTTGAGGTAGACACTCTCTTATTATATATTAATGGATGTTTAATAAAGAAATAATGAATATTACCTAACCTTCCACATCCTCTGTAGTGAACTGGATCTCACATACATTGGGGTTTTGTGGGTCCTTGCATACCCCATCAACTACAAGTTAGAAAGATGTTAATACCCCATTATTTGTGGATACTACCACCATGAGAAACCTATAAAATATGCTTCCTTCCACTAGAAGAACCAATTCTTGGAATGGGAGGACAACCACCCTGTCTCATCGCATCATCTTCCCACAAATTCTTCATTGTAATGAGGTCATTATTGACTCTCTCATAAACTGTGGCCAATCGGAAAAAATTAATATGTGATCATATGTTTTATACCAAACCATATTCAAATCACCTCACATTAATGAGATCATATCTAATTATAGTCAGTGTGAATCAATAAATCACCTTAAAATGGATAGAATATACCATCACAAATATGGATTCGTACCACATGTTCATGAACACTATAGCTTAATCAACCCTTAATGTCTGTGGATTAAGCTAATATTAGGATACCACATGTGAATCCATCCATATCAAATCTCAATGCAAGTATTTTTATATAGTGAAATACAACAATCATTTAGAAAAAAAATGTAGCATTTAGGTAGTGATATTGATCATCCGCTCTAGAAGAATCTTTATAGGCTTGAGTATGGAAGGAATAATCACAATCCATCACTCAAAATCCAATGGTCTACCATCCCATGAAATGTTGGGAATATTATACTTCTAGAAATCACAATTAAACTCTAACATAGTTGGGAAAGGTTGAGAAACTTCTTGCATAGACTGCATTATACAAAGGAAACCCTCTTGGAATAGGTTTTTATTTCGCTATTATAAATAGTAAGTGGTGTTATTGGTGGAAAAACTCAATGTAATATCATTGGATCTTGTCCCACCTCCATCAGTACATGGTCATCACCACCATCCCATTTTATGAATCGAGGAAATTATGTTGGAATAAAAAATCAATTTAAAACACATTCATCAGAAGATAAACCATCAATTGAATATATTTCAAACACTTGTATGATATGAATATATTCATCTGATGAAAAAGGTTACACCTCTCTTCTAATTCCAATAGTCATGTCTAGGTTATAAGTGGAATACAATAAAAAGAAAAATGAATCATAATAGACACCCCTAATTCCCACTTCTATGGATAGGTTTTTCTTCTAGGTCACAAATAACCTAGTAGATGTTACAGTATGTGATGTATCAATTTCAATTTATAGAAGAAAATGTCTATTAAGATTCTATAGAAATACCATTTGTGGGAAACCATTTCTTTTTAATTTTTTAATTCCATTTATTTTCATACACATTGAATAAATATATATATATACATCATGATCTAGATAAATTTATTTCCATTACCAATTTATAAAAGTGGTTCCTCATATAAATTAAAATTTGAACACCATTTGACTCCAACCTGGCCTTTATATATGGTATATGGAAGTAACATGACATCTAAAATGATTTTATTATTTGAATCAAAATACCGGATTTATTGATTTACTTATTTTAACAATTTACCTTGGCATTCATGTAACAAAATCAATTTTTTTTCGAGTCCATAGAACAAATAGTTCCAGAACCCAAAGCATTGTATAATAGGCCAATTATGGTTTTAGCATCAATCAATGCAAAAAAAACCAATTAAATTGATGTGTACAATTTAATTAATCAAAATATGATATCCCTAAAATATTTGTTAGTACATTTACAATATAATATCAAGTCACCAAGGTATATGCAGTAAGAAAATGAATAATGTTTGTAAATGTCGCATGGAAAAATCCATGGAAATACATTCATAATGTTCTTATAATGATGTATGAGATGATAACACTTTTTCATACTGGTCCAACTAAGGAATCATAAAAATAATAATTTCCATATTAATACCCATGAAAAATGTGATCTTCAACAAAATGGTGAAATTATTACAACTATAATAGAGAAATTCCATAATAACAGTAACCCATCTAAGGTAATTAGGGTTTCCTTTTTATGGTTAGATACTCCATGGAGCATGTTAATTATAAAATCTTAATACATTTCTAATCTCTTATATAATAACCAACTAGTAATAATATTATATTAAATCCTTATCATAACACATTTTAATTTAATGACTCAGGATCCGCATAAATGGTGACCCATGCTAGTATGTCACATGGCCTCAAATGTGCCTCTCCAAATACTAAAGGCTGCCGAATGTCTGTAAGGGTCAGTGGTGGATCGATAGGGAGACTATAACCTCTTATGAATGAAAAATAGTGGATTTGGACAAATATAAATACAAGAAAAAATCTATAAAGAATAATATATATAAAATACCCCAAAAAAGTAAAATAATCAATAGAAAAAGGTACACATACAATAATTTTTAACAAATAAAAAATCCTATAAGGTTAGTCATACACAAAAGGTTTTCCTGGAACACTTGTATGAATATATAGTTTACAATAGATATAGAGTATACACCTATGGAACAATATCTATAAAAATGAAAAAGGACAAAATGAAATCTCCACTCACACCATGAACTTCTACTCGATCCTCTTATCTGGTGGTTCATCAAATAATTTAAACAGATCAAGCATCCAATATAGAGAACATCCCCTTATCTACACATAAAATCATAATTTTTTCTCAGGTACTATTGTGTAGATTGATTCAGGTGTGAGATAAACATAAAATTACACCACTTATTATCTCTATAATAATACATTTAGTGTGTATAACATATTAGTAGTCTTAAATAATGAATAAAAACATTGTAGGAAAATAAAACTACTCAAATAAGGATCATATTGTACACCTAGAAAACTTTACCATTGTTTTCATTGGAAAATTTAATTCTTATCTCCATGAAACAATAATAAGTATTCATATGTATTATATGTATACATGTATATACAATCTATATGAATAGATATTTTGGGGCATATACATGGTTACTAGGGGCTAGATACACCTAGGGAATATCTATGCCATCCATGAATAGTGTTATGTGTTTTATGCTCTAGCAAAGGTGCTATCTCCGAATCTCATATGAAGGGGAGACATCATTCTCATCACTTAATACAATGGGGTGAGTCGTCATTCATGTCACCTGGTGCTAAGGTATGTGGAACGACTTTCCCATCATCCATGAAAAGGTAAATATTGTGAAGAATCGTGACCATCACCCAACATATATGGGAGTGAAACATCATGCTAAAAAATACTTGAACCATTGTATAAAGACTAACAACTATGGTATAATCAAAATCCTTATATTGAAGAACCCCAAATCATTTATCATCTTTGAACCCAATATAACCATTACTTTCAAAATTCATATTATTGATACTTATAAATATATAAAATGTGGTGTGGCCATGCCACTAACATTAGTTTTATTAAATTAGTAAGATATTAATTTTATATAAAATAAATTACATTTCAGGTTCATTTCAGACCACATTGATTGTTCTTGGGCCATATACACATCTAAATCAAAGAGAATGGTCATTCAATACACCCATATGGGTGGAATTAAAGAGGTAGGAAACATTTATTTATAAATTACATGTATAGAGGTGTATCTAAACATGATTCTAGTAATTTATAAAATTGATTCACATTTTATGTTATCAAATAGAATGGATGGAATGTGGCACAAAAAGAAATCTATAAAAAAACATAATCTTTTAATTACTATTTATATATCTATTACCCTAGGCCTGTAGAACTCTCTTAATCCAATTCCATCCTACGAATTAAGATAGATATAGAGAAATTAGAATCAGATTCCAATTACCAAAAATTAGGGAATATGAGCTCAACGAAAAATAGAATGACAACTGAGTGGATAAATGAAGAGAATAAATAAGTTGATTTGAGAGATCACCATTAGGGATCTAATTAATCCAATGTTGATGAAAACAAAGATCAAATGAATAAGTTACCAATAATCATATTTGGGCATGCGAGCAGCTTCACATGATGGGAGGTTGTTGATTTCTATATGATAAATGATTTTGGAATAACAAATAAGGTTTCAAAACTTTTTGAGGGAAAATAAGTAAATTATCATTCATTTAAGGGATTACTCGGGTAACCAAACTATTCACCAAGAGCTGCAAAGGCATGAGGCCCAGTGCTTATGGATAGAGAAACCCATGTGTCATCCTATAGATCATCGAGTTTTCCATCACAGTTGAATCACATGGTTATCACTAAACATGTTTTATCCCTATGTCTAGATCTATCTATAAAGTATTCAATGATACATGATCTAAACAAGCTGCACACACTCCCATGACCTTCTTAATATTTTATATAAAGACCCAAAATTTCCATGTAATTGTTTTTAAATAAATGGAAATTTTACGAGTTAGTGAAAATTGACGGCACTAGATTCTGAGGCCAAGAGTGACCAAACTGAATTTATGATATTTTGTTCAGTTACGTTTAGTAATCGTGCGAGTAGGATTTTATAACATTTGGAATGGTGCTCAAAATTGAAATCTGAGGGCACCGTTGAACTCGTAACACCAATATTCACTTAAAGAGACATTCACCTCAACGACAGTCGGTCGAGGGAGGAAGTTAGTTCTTGGGTTTTTTTGAATGAATAAAATTAAAATAATGTTATTTAGCTTCTGTTTTTATTATATTTGGTAAAACCTCCTTGTGGAAGTTGAGAAGTGGTGACCAACAGACCTTAACCTCCCATGAGTGGTTATAGTGGTGGGGACCACCCGAGCCAAACCTTCCATGAGAGGTTATGGTGGTAGAGACCACCAGAGGCCTAAACCTCTCAACTCCCTCATTAAATGTGGGAGTGCCTCTTCAAATTATCCAAAATTAATTGTTTCAACCCTCCTCCACAATAATTAAGTCAACGAACCACTTTAAATGTGCCAACCTATGAGATAAATTAACCCAATTTAAAATATATGCCAAAAAACATAATATATCACATAATCTATTATTTTGGGACTACCTTTTCATTTTGGTGGATTTGGGAGATGTGGAGTTTTGGGAGAAAATATCTCCAATGAGAAACGCCAATGAAGAACACCTCTCCTTAAACTTTTTCTTCTCCAAATATAACCAAAGGATCTCTAACGACATGTACCTACAATCGAAGAAAACGCTGATGACACCGATGTCCATCTTTTCCCAACGATTGGTCTCCTTCCTTGCGACCTCGTTGACGTCTTCAAGAAATCTAAGTAGGGGTTTATTTCTACTTTTTATCACTTCCCATATACACCTCTTCAATTTCTTTTGCGGGTTGGGAACAATCATTTTGAGAGGATAGGATTTTACATTTATGTTCATATTCATGATGAGCCATATGAAACCACCCTAACGCATAGAGTATGGGTCAAATCAACATGGCCCAACCCTTCCACAAAACTTGTCGTGTTCTTCGCGATGGAGGAGGATAGAAGCCATCCATGGTTGGGGCCCAAGAATGGTATCCAGCACCACTGCCAGTCGTGACAAAGGTGACAGTGCACTGGCGCTGCCCCGCAGCCACTGCCGCCACCCTACGGCCGGACCGCCGCCCCGTGGCCAAGCTGTCGCCCCTCACCCCCCCCCCCCCCCCCGCACGGCTGGACCGAACCCCATGGCCGGACCACCCCCCACAACCGGACCACCACATCGCTGCCCTGCGGCAGGACCGCCGCCCCACGGCTGAACCGTCATCCCCCAAAGAGCCTCCCCATAGCCTTGCTCCCTCACAGCATCCTCTGTGGCCTCGCGGCCACCCGCAGCCCTCACGGCCTGCCGGTCTAGACGAAGCTGGTCGGGCCACCCAGTGGGCTAGGCTGAACCCAACAGGCCATGCCACCCAGTGGGCCACGTCGGTCTGGACCTGGGCCCACTATGACCGAATTACATTCTTTTGGCTATAACTTTTTCATCAGACGTCTGTTAGACGAACCATCAGCGGCTTTGGGAACATTAGAGCGAGTCGGTCTCTTTGATTGATACCCCCCTGTGTTTTCAAATTAAGATGGGGAATGATCTGGTTGGATTGAGAACGAATCCAACCGGGTCCCCAGGACTAAAAGGATAATAACTCACAAACCGGGTGTCTAATTGACATTTCGTCTGTTACGTTGATACCCATATGACATGGCAGACCTTTGAGATACTTCCTCATGGGACTTTGTGGAAGTTGGATTATCGACCAGTAGCTTGTGGAGGGATCCTCTCAGAGAGAAGCGAGAATAGTGTGGGAACCTAGTGGATGGCTGAGACTTGATGTCTACTGACCATTTCGACTCAGAGTGCCTTGACATGCCCAGTGGAGAGTGCCTTGGTGACACGGAAAACCCATGGTGTGGAGCACCATGGTGACGCAGTAGACCCATGGTACTTGATAGGAGGAGACCCACTGTACTTGACAGGAGAAGTACCTCAGCAGTCTAAGGTTAGTGGGATGTGCATCTGTGTGACGCGACAGGCCCACTGTACTCGATAAATGAGGAGTTCTCCAGCAGCCTAGGTGTTCGATGTTGTGACTGGGAATGTTACTCGATAATACCCCTTCAATAAATCCCGGTGTGAGATTAGTCAGTACCTTTGTGTTTCCTCATGATTGAGTTGGATTACTTGATAACTTAGGTATATGTATGGGCATATACTTAAGTAAGTTTATCTGTTGATTTCATACATTGAGATTTATCCTTGATGGATTTTGTGATACCTAGAGGGTCTCGGGGTCCCTACTGAGTATCATTGTACTCACCCCTGCATGGGGTATTCTAACACCTTGTTCTGTTGGATGCTGACGACAGACAGTTCTAACTGAGACTGAGAGTACCAGGACTGGATAGTACCTAGAGGTGGACCATAGGGCATGTCGGTATGCAGAGGAGATGGGTGGATGTGGAGTTCTAAGGAGGTGGTTTGTGCCTACCCTTAAAGTTGGAACCTCGAAGGATGACCCAGCAGCTGACTTTCCCTTTTCTTTAGATGTATGGTATCACAGTTGTACTTGTACTTTCTAGATGGGCTTGTATTCTAGCCCCTTCTAAATACTTTACTCACTTTGTTTACAGTTTAGTTTACTTGTGATCTTATCTTGTTGTGTACTTGGTTACATGTTCTTACAGGTTATAATGGAATTGCCTTCCTAGTTTTAGGGAATACGCCTTCGGTGCTAGTCGTCATCCCTAGGCCTAGGGAAGACGTGTTTGGGGTAGTCACGAAACATGCCCTAGGGGATGGGTTTTGACAAATTGGTATAAAAGGAGTTGGTTCTACTACAGAACTTAAAAATCTGATCTTTCTTTTTAATAGAAATAGAGTTAAGTGTAGTGAGTGTGGTTATCAGTTTAGGGAAACCAGTGTTGGTGCGGTGGCCGACATATCCATACACCAGGACACTGACTTCTGATTTCCGAATCAATGCATGAAAACACTGATTGCATGTGTGTTTTCAAGAGTTTTCTGTGCTATATCTTGAATCAGCTCACCATGTATAATTTATTAACCATGGCACACATGTTTCTTTTTAGGATTCCTCCACACAGATAGACGGCTAGGGTTCTGAGATTTGTACGCACTGATAGCCCACCGAGCGACAAGGCCTCAGTGCCGGGCCCTTTTCTAGTAGAAGCACCAGCGATACCACCACATGATGGGACACCAATGCCACTAGCCATATCAGCAGACAGTGCACACCATTTGAGCGCATTTCATGAGTTCCAACACTAGTTTCCACCTAGGTTCAGGAGAGAGACGGGCCTGTAGGCAGCTGAGGATCGGCTGGAGGCTGTGGTGAGAGTCTTCCGACTCGTAGGGACACTAGCCGATCTCATAGTTATCCGAGCCGCTAGCCTTTTACAGGAAACATCAGGAAGTTGGTGTAACTTGATGCTCAAGGTTCATGATGAGGTGACACTTCTTTGGTCAGAATTTGAGAACCAGTTTCATGCAGAGTTTGTCCCATTAACTCTTTGTGCATTGCATATACAGGAGCTTATTCATCTGTAGCAGGGCAGCATGATTGTGTCTTAGTACTCAGCGAGGTTCACTGACCTCTCACGCTACTCCACAGATATGGTGCGGGACCCTTTATTCAGGGCACAGACCTTCGAGCAGGGGCTTAGGCAAGAGATCAGGGCTTTGATGATCTCACTCACCATCCCGACGCAAGCGGGGGTATTAGAGAGAGCACTCTTGGTAGAGAGTTTCCTTGTTGAGTAGTCAACAACAACAAGACTCACTAACAGTCATCATATAGCGTCGTCTTCTGTAGCAGGCAGTAGAAAGAAATCACATAGCTCCAAGAGGACCAGACCTATAGGTGGATGATTTCATGACTCAGGATCGGTTGTGTGGGGAACCCGAGGTGGAGCCAGTTATACCAGGATCGTGAAGTTTTTAACATGTGGCAGGCAGGGTCACATGGCTCATGACTGTCTAACCCGTCATTTGGATGATCAGTAGATGGTTGAAAGACCACCGTATCAGAGACATAAATTCTACCGAGGAGGTCCGCAGGGAGCAGGTGGACGTCACAGGGGAGTTGGGCATTTATCTAGTGGTGGGAGGCGATTTGAGATGTTACCTACACCACCACTAGAATGTCCACCCTAACCGTAGGGAGCTGGTGGACAGGGGAGAGCTCAGCTCCAGGAAGTTCAGGCCTATGGTCATGATCCTCTAGAGATGATATGAGCTATGATCTGTGTCTACTCTACCATAGCGACAGTACTTATAGACACAGGATCCTATCATTATTATATTGCCACTGCACTTTTTTAGAGATCAGAGATTCTAACGGAGTGGTTTGCTCAATACTAATAGCTAGAGACTCTTACAGGAGTGGATTAAACGATTATGCATTGGTGCCGGAAGTGTGAGCTTACTCTAGGATGTGAGAGCTTCGGCTAGGATCCCTTAGTAGTGACATGAAGGCCTTAAGACTTCATCTTGGGTATGGACTCGTTATCTACAGTCCATGATCAGATTGATTGTATTAGGTGCAAGGTGAGGTGTGTTGGCATGGATGGGACTAGGTTTACTTTCACTGGAAATAAGGGAGCCTTTGTAGTGTAGGATGGACTTACCTGGATGAGAGTGCAGCTGATCACTAATCAGTTGGCTAGCCTTACCCTCGGAGTTGTTGATATATAGATTCTGATATATCTTGTAGTGGTGGACTAGTACGAGGATGTTTTCCCTGATGTTGTTCTGGGTCTACCTCATCACACAGAGGTGTAATTTTACATTAAATTTTACCTCGGGATGACACTGATATCTACACTAGAATATCGGATGGCTCCCGCAGAGCTTCGTGAGCTACGAGTGCAATTAGAGGACATGCAGGGGAAGGGATTCATCCAGCCCGGTTTTTCTCCTTGGGTAGCCTCGATTCTATTCGCCAAGAATGTGGATACGAGCTTGAGGCTTTGTGTTGACTATCAGCACCTAAACCAGGTGGCCATGAAGAAAAAGTACCCACTCTTGAGTATTGAAGACCTATTTGATCAGCTGAAGGGAGCATGGTGGTTCTTGAAGATAGACATCAGATCAGGCTATCACCAACTCAGAGTAAGAGATGAGGATATGCAGAAGACAACCTTTAGGTGTCGGTAAGACCGTTATGTGTTCTTGGTTATTAAATTTGGCATGACCAACACTATATTAGTGTTCATGGGACTCATGAATCGGATCTTTTAGCCATACCTTGATCAATTTGTAGTGGTCTTCATCGTTGACCTTCTGATCTTCTCGACTACTGAGGAGGAGCATTAATATAATTTGGAGGTATTACTGGGCACACTCTGAGAGAACCAACATTATGGTAAGCTCTCAAAATGCCAGTTCTTGATCAGAGAGGTTCACTTTCTGGGACATGTCATATCAAAAGCTGGAGTTGTAGTAGATCCAGCAAAGATTGAGGTGTTACTTTCTTGGGATCCACCCAGGAGTGTGACGGAGGTAAAAAGATTCTTGGGTTTGGCCGGATATTACCAGAGGTTTTTGACAGATTTCTCCAGATTGGTAGGACCACTATCAGCCTTGACGAAGAAAGGGAAACCCATCGCCTGTTTGGAGAGATGCCATCAGATTTTTCTAGAGCTGAGGCAAAGGCTTACTAGTGCCCCCATCATGAGGCTACCAGAGGAGGGCGTAGGGTACGTAGTTTACTGCGATGCATCAGGGACCGCACACGGATGTCTCGTGATGCAGGAGAATGTAGTGATCACATATGGTTCTCGACAGCTGAGATAGCACGAGAAGAACTATTCTACCAATGACCAGGAGTTAGCACCAGTGGTCTTTAACTTGAACATGCTACGACCCTATCTGATGGGTGAGCATTTTACCATGTACTCTAATCACAAGACTCTTAGGTATATCTTCTCCCAGAAGGACCCGAACCTGAGATAGTGACTTTGGGATGAGTTCCACCAGGACTATGACTTTGAGATAGTCTATACTGTTGGGAAGGGGAATGTTGTTGCAAATGCACTCAGCAGGAGGGCTGGTATATAGAATCTAGGTGAGGAGACGGAGTAGCTGGCCGCTTTACAGATATCCTTTGTGGATAGAGATGGAGTAGTTTTTCTACAGTCTCTTATAGTCACTCCTCCACTTAATCAATGATTCAAGGAGGCGCAATGTGGGTACACTGACTGTGAGGCATGACTAACTCAGATATCCCTAGGATACGCACTTGATGGATTTTCTAAATGTGGGGAGCACGTCATCCTCTTCAGAAGAAGTACTATGGTTTCATTGTCACTTCAGAAGGAAGTGCTATGGGAGTTTCACACATCCCCTCTAGCGGTACATCCAAGAGTGGTGAAGATGTACCAAGATCTCTGAAGACAGCACTGGTGGCCAGGAATAAAGAAAGCAATATTAGAGTTTTTCTCTCTGTGCCTCACATGTCAGAAAGTGAAGGTGGGGCATCAGGTACCAGTAGGCATGGTTCAACCTTTAGTGGTCCCATAGTGGGAGTGGAATGGGATATCCATGGACTTTGTGAGAGGACATCCACGTACATCTAGGGGTCAAGACTCGATTTGGGTGATCGTTGACCGCCTCACCATGACGGCCCTCTCCCTATCGATAAGAGATCAGGGTTCCGTAGAGAGCCTGGGACGCTTCTATGTGCAAGAGATTGTACGGATACATGGAGTACCCTCGATGATTGTCTCTGATCGTGATTCACATTTTACTTTCCCGCTATGGAAGGGGTTTTAGGAGGCTTTTGGGATGCGGCTTTGTTTGAGCATCACCTACCATCCTCAGATGGATGGTTAGACTGAGCATACCATTCAGACCCACGAGGAAATGTTGTCTTCTTCTGTCCTCGACGTCGGTTCCAGCTGGGACGATCACTTTCCTTTGGTGGAGTTTGTATACAACAAAAGCTATCACTCCACCATAGGGATGGCACCTTCTGAGGTGTTGTATGGGAGACCTTACAGATCACCTTTGTGTTGGACTAACCCAGGGGAGCCAGCACTAGTAGGACCAGAGATGGTATGGGCTTCCTCAGAGAAGGTAAAGATCATCCAAGAGCAGATGAAGACTGCACAGAGCAGGCAAAAGTCGTATGTAGATGGGAGACGGAGTCCTCTAAAGTTCGAGGATGGAGACCATGTCTTTCTACAGGTGTCACCACAACGAGGACTATAGAGATTTGGAAAAGTTGGAAAGTTATCTTGAAGATTCATCATACCTTTTCAGGTCCAAATCAGAGTGGGAGAGGTGTCATACCGCTTAGACCTTCCACCTCAGTTGCACCAAGTGCATGACGTCTTCCACATATCCTAGCTGAGGAGATATGTTCAGGACCCTTCTCACATCGTCGAACATGGTGAGTTGGACATTGACGATGGGGAGACATTTACAGAGGATCTAGTAGAGATTGAGGATCAACAGGAGCGGGTCCTTCATGGATGTTCCATACCTCTGGTGTGTGTTCGTTGGCAGCACAGGAAACTCCAAGAGAGCACATGGGAGCGGGAGGATCAGATGCATCCTCAGTACCCCCACTTGTTTACCAAGTTTGAGTTGCGGCTTATGGGGATGTAGAGCCTGGAGGTGGGGAGAATGTAAAAGCCCAAAATTTCCATGTAATTTTTTTCAAATAAATGCGAATTTTACGAGTCTATGAAAATTGATGGTTCGTGATTCCGAGGCTCGGAGTGCCGGGAATGAATTTATGAAAATTGTTTTGGGTACATTTAGTAAACGTGCGAGCGGGTTTTTATAACATTTTAACTGGTTCTCAGAATTTAAATTTTAGGGCACCATTGAACTCGCAGTGTCGTATTCGCTTGAAGAGAAATTCACCTTGATGATAGTTAGTCAATGGTGGAAGTTAGTTTTTGGGTTTTTTGTGAATGAATAAAATAAAAATAATGTTATGTAGTTTTTATTTATAATCTATTTGTTAAAAACTCCATGTGGAAGTTGAAAAGTGTGGAGCACCAGACCATAACCTCCCATGAGAGGTTATGGTGGGGGGGGGACCACTCGAGGATAACCTCCCATGAGAGGTTATGGTGGTGGGGCCCACCTGAGGCCTGAACCTCTCAACTCCCTCATCAATTGTGGGAGAGCCTCTTCAAATCTTCCAATATTAATTGTGCCAACCCTACTCCACAATAATTAATCCAATGGACAATTTAATTGTGCCAACCAATGAGTAAAATTAACCCAATTTGAATTATATTCCAACAAACATAATAGATCACATAATATATTATTTTGGGGCTAACTTTTCTTTTTGGTGGATTTGGGAGAGGAGGATATTTGGGAGAAAAGCTCTCCAATGAAGAACACCAATGAAGAATGCCTCTATTTCGTCATTTTATTCCCCAAACTCAGTCAAAGGATCACCAATGATGCGAACCGACAATCGAGGAAAACATCGATGACACCGACATCCATCTTTTCCCAATGATTCATCTTCTTCCTTGAGACTTCATCGACATCATCAAGCGAATGAGGTAGGGGTTCATTCCTATTTTTTATCACTTCCCAAGTACACCCCTTTTATTTGTTTTGTGGGTTGGGAACAATAATTGCGGGAGGATAGGATTTGATATTTATGTTCATGTTCTAGATGAGACAAATGCAACCACCCTAATGCAGAGGGTATAGGTCAAACCAACATGTCCCAACCCTTTTGCAAATCATGTGGTTTTCTTCGTGATGGAGGAGGATGGAAACCATCCCTGGTTGCAGCATGCGAATGGAAGTCGGCACCACCACTATCCGTGACGAAGGCGACGATGCAACGGTGCCGCCCTGTGGCCACCGCCGCCACCCTACGACAAGACCGCCTCCCTATGTCCTGACCGCCGCCCCATGTCCGGACTACCGCCCCACAGCCAAACCACCATCCCACGGCCGCACCACATCCCGCGCAGCTGGACTGCCACCACATGGCTGAACCGCCACCCCGCGGTCGGACTGTCGTCCCACGGCCAAACCGCCATCCACTGCTGAGCCTCCATACTTCCTCATGCCCTCGTGACACCCTCCACGGACTCACACCATCGTGGAACCCTCCACCGCCACCCGCAGCACTCGCGGCCTATCGGGCCAAACCCAGCAGGCAGGGCCACCCAGCGAGCCGGGCTGAACCCAACGAACCGGGCAGCCCAATGGGCCAGGTGGGAACTAGCGGGTCTGGCAGGGTCAACCCGAACCGGGTTGGCCTAGGTCGGGTCGGGACGAGTCGGTCTGACCGGGTCGGACTAGACTCACGCTCACTATGACAAAATTACATTCTTTTGGCCATAACTTGGTAACTGGACGTCCGTTAGAGGAACTGTCAATGACGTTGGAAACCTTGGTGCGACTCGGTTCCTTTGAGTGATACCCCATTGTGTTTTCGATTAAGATAGAGAATGTTTAGGTTGGATCGATCATGAATCCAATCGGGCCCTTGGGTCCAAAAGGTTAATAACTCACAGATAGCGCATCAGATTGACACACGGTCTGTTATGTTGTTACCCCTATGTGGTGGAAGACCTCTGAGATACTTCCTCGTGCGACTTCGTGGTAGTTAGAGTACAGACCAGTATCATGTGGAGCGGATGCTCTTGGAGATGAGTGAGCATAGTGTACTATCCCAGGGGCTGGCTGAGACTTGACGACCACTGACTGTTTCAACTCGTAATGACTTCACAGGCCCAGTGGGGAGCACCTTGGTGACGCGGTAGACCCATGGTGGGGAGCCCCTTGGTGATACGGTAGACCCACGGTACTCGACAGGAGGAGTACCTCTGCACTCTATGGTTAGTGGGAAGTGCCTCTGTGTGACGCGTTAGGCCCACTGTACTCGATAGAGGAGGAGTTCCCCAGTAGCCGAGGTGTTCGACATTTTGTCTGAGAATGTTACTAGATACTACCCCTAGAATAAATCCTTGTGTGAGTTGAGTCAGTACCTCTATGTTTTCCTCATGATATAGATGGATTACTTGTTTACATAGGTATATGTATGGGTATATAACTAAGTAAGGTTATCTATTGATTTCATACTTTGAGATTTAACCTTGATGGATTCTTTGAGACCTAGAGGGTCTCAGGGTCCCTACTGAGTATCATTATACTCTCCCCTACACGGTATATGACAGCACCTTGTTGTGTTTGATGCAAAAGTCAGATAGAACTGACTGAGGCTAAGAGTACCAGGCCTGGACGATACCTGGAGGTGGACCATACGGCGAGTCGGTACGCAGAGGAGATATGTGGATGTGGACTGCTGAGGAGGTGATATTTACCTACCATTCAGGTAAGAACCTCGAAGAACGACCCATCAGCTGACTTTTCATCTTCTTCAGTTATATTTTATCATAGTTGTACTTAAACGTTCTAGTAGGGCTTGTATTCTATCCACTTTTACTTACTGCACACACTCTGTTTACAGTTTATTTTACTTAGGATCCTATCTTTCTATGTACTTTATTACATGTGCTTACAGGTTATAAAGGAAATGCCTTCCCATTTTTAGGGAATACGCCTTCGGTGCTAGTCTCCAGCCCCAGGCCTATAGAAGGCGGGCTTGGGATAGTCTTAGCACAGGCCCCAGGGGACGGGTCGTGACATTGTAGGAAACCCTCAATAGGAATAAAAAATGTATTAAACCAAAAAATCAATGATCAATACCATTGACAAGAGGAGGGTCAACAAAAATATTTTATAATGTGATACCTAGGTATTTTCATGTATCATTATTGTCAATGAATTATTCAAAATGGGCCTTAGCTTTTACAGTTCTATCTAGG
Organism: Viscum album; assembly: GCA_963277665.1. NCBI lineage: Eukaryota > Viridiplantae > Streptophyta > Magnoliopsida > Santalales > Viscaceae > Viscum > Viscum album. The sequence continues at coordinate 979,482,607 of OY728137.1, forward strand.
ATAATATAAATATTTTTGACTTACCAGAGGATAATCGGTTATTATTCATTACATGATTTTATGCACTAATTTGTTTGGAAAGATGATATTTATCCCCAATTAATTTTTATTACTACTCCCCTTTTTGATAATGTTCTACGATGATTGATGATGAAATAGAAAGTGAAGCGATATATTTTTGGGCGATTCAAATTAATTGGTTCAACGATTAATCAATCCTACCTTCACCATGTATCTACATATAGTAATAAAATTTATTTTAACACACAATATATAATTATAATTATAATTACACTCAAATTTTATCATTTGAAACATTTAGTATACATACTATGACATGATTATAAAATTGGTGTTAGTCTATGTGATAAAACAAGGTATATAGGTTACATACAACTTTATATAAATGTAATTTTTATGGTAGTTCAAATAAGGGATTATTAGATTATATAACAATATTTAAGAGAATTAATCATTATTATTTGATATTATTGGCCCCCAGTGTGAACTTTTCTTATTTTATTATATGGGGATTTCTATTTAGCAGATGTTTTTCTTTTGGATCATTCTAATTGGATTCTTTTCTTGAATTTTCTATGATCAATTTTCCTATATATGATTTCCCATTATTTTTTTTTAAAATATGATAATTATATCCCATTATGGTTACATGATAGGCATTGAGGTTAACGGTGGGAAGAGTGAGATATTTTTAAGTATTTATTTTTCAATATAAGGTATATGACCTTTAGTACATATTTTATAAATGTATAAGAGTGTTTTTATGTAACAATTCAATGAAAAATAAGGTTATATATGACTTTTTATATATATATGCTTGACATGGTCTGAGCTATGTAGTACCAATTTCAATCATTTAAGATCTTGTTTCTTCATCTTTGTGATGGTATGAAGATATGATTTTATTTAACATTGACAGATAGATTATGTTTTGGAGATGGTTTAGTGACACCTAATTATATCTTCAACATTCATCGTATTAAACAATATCACATACTAAGATTGGTAAATAGGGGAATCATATAACACACCTGAACTATATACTCAAATCCATTGTGGAAAACATACACCTTCCATATAATAATGGTACACAAAAATGTGACGAAAGTTTTTTAAACTATAAACCAATTATCAATAAAAATTATTGGCTCATATATATTCCAAAACCATATTGATATAATTTTCATTATAATAAACAAAAATCATTTCATATCAAAAATTATGTATTCTTTTATCCAATGTTAATTATTCCCATTATACAAAGATGCAATTAATCTATTATACTCCTTCAGAATATTTCCAAAATATCTCCACCCATGAATCCCTAATATAAATAACATTCTTAACATCATTATTTGAAACACAAGGAACTAAAAACATTTGAAATCTGATATCAAATTCTCATTTGGGGAAATTATATGCATTGATAATTGAATATCATTAGTGTCCAACATATGTGAATAAGGGTATAATAAAAAAATAAAAGTAAATGATCCTATCATAATAGAATATTTATACATAAAACCATGAATAGAAATCATTATACATGTCATAAAATATCAATATTAAATAAAATGAGTTTATTTCAACAATCAAGAGTTGGGTTAAATCCTTCATGATTAAAGGAACAATTAAAAACCCAAATAAGAATATAGACAACTTCTTCATATATTTTGACATCTTACTACTATTGTGGATTACTTTAATTAGTATAATTACAAACACATATTTTTAATAATATATTTGTACATAAATATATAGTCTTATAAGAAATGATAAAATTTAGTACATTTTGTTTTATCTTTAGAGTAACTTCCATCCAATTAAATACGTGTCTTTACTCAATACATTGGAGAGATATATTGGGATCACCAACCATTATGATCTATATAAGGATAAACCATGATCATAAAAATATTCAAGATCCATAGAATCAATGAATTATAAAAATTATTCATATATGGAACCATCCTTAAACATATCTTACTCTATTGATTTTTTACTATCATTTAGTTTATATATTTCACAAAAACTATTTTGGCCTAGAGTTTTAGAGAATTAGGGAAAACACTTATATTGTAAACCCACACATTATAAGATAATACATATATTCAGTATCCATTTTTCACCAATGTAAACCCTTTTAAAATAAGATATGATTTCTTTTTAAGATGTATCTTTAATACTTTCACCATGGAAGACTCTTTGTACTTACTAATTTTAAGACCTGTGTAAAACATTTAAGATGTAGGATGAACAGAAATTCTTAGTAAGGGATAAAAACTATTAAAAACCATTATTCATATCAAAACATGAACACCATGAATACATTTCATTATGCAATAATTTTCACCATTATGAAGTATCAAATACTCACCAATAAATACAATCTCACTACTAACCCTTTTAGTAATCATAATATTACCATTAAACTAATAGAAAAAAACATACAACATATAAAGGATACTCTTTTACATACTTATACCTAAATTCAATAACTATACGGCCGACTTCCAAACATATCTCTCTTAAAAATGTAATAGCCATATGAATGACTTCCATACCCAATGCATTGTAGGTTATAACATAACCACCCATCTTTGTTTTATCACAGAACCACACGTATTTGGTTTATCACAAATCCATCCATTATTGATTTTTTAGATAACCACCTATCATATTTCCAAATATCATTAGATAATCACAACACATAAAATATTTCAATTATCAACATTTCACTAATAAAATTTTTTTTCAATCATATAAAAACATTTCATGATATTAAAATTTCCAATCAAATTTAAAAAACCATTTTCAATACTGAAACACCAAAATAGGTAAAATTTATTTATTTTTCTTTTTATGAACATTATGGCTTATAGAGGAATCCATAAATTAGGTAATTGTTTAAGCGACCAAGAAGTCGTTGTCACAAGAACATTAAAGAACATTATTTTATAATTTTGTAAGGAAAGTTAAACAATTAATAGAAAAAGATTTATTTTTAAAAAAAATTGAATGAAATTAAAATATAGATATAAAATAACAAGTATAATCTTATTATGTCTATATTTATAAATATGTAAATTATTATTATGAAGAAATAGAATTATAATAATGTCATTAAATGTTCAAGGTTCCCCATACAACCATAAACATTTATATATTAATCTATATGAATTAATAAATTCAAAAAAATTAAATAACATAATTATAGATAAAATTTTGATATGAAATTTCATAGAATCTATATATAAACCAAAAATAATAATTAAAGTTCATATTATCATGAAATTTATTTATCAAAGGAGATCAAGGCGAGGTCTCTTACCATTAGTCCAAATCATCACATACAATATTTATATTCTTGAATAATAAATAAAGGTTAATTTCTAATTTCTCCATAACCTTCTCTAGGATAATTATTCCTTTCTATCACTAATTAACATGTTATAACAATTACAGTATTATTTATATTCTTATTGGATATTTTATCGATAATGGGTACTTGAGTAAAAAATGAACATGGGATGATGTCAATAGTTCATGTGTTCATATCTCCATCATATCTAAAATAATATTAATGAAATAATAATCATGTGTATATATCAATTATAAATTAAAAATAATTCATTAAATTTGGAAATGAAAAATGAACATTTTTACAATCATGGAGAACGTAAGTCGTACATACGCATGCCGAAAATTTCAATTTACATTTATCATTATGAAAATAATTTCATTTTTATTTTATCTTTTTTAAATTATAAAAAAATTATTAACATCATAATAAAAATTTAAATATAATTATATATATATATCATAAAATATTTGTGGTGAATAAAAACAATTCACAAGGCTTCATGGAGGTCATAGTTCACACGTACACACGAACGACGTTATCATTTTTATGTGTGTGGAAAGTAAGGACAAAATTGATATATTATTATATTATAATGAAACATATGTAATAAATATCATATATAAATATTAATTTTATCATTACTACTAGTATTAGGATAAGGTAATGAAAGATGAACTATATCAGTTTGTGAAGTGGTTGTCTGGCTTACCCAAATGAAAATCTCTATTCCCATTTGATGGAATTGGAAAAGGATTTAGGTCATGGTATTAACAAAATAACATATAAGTATATTAAGAATACTTTAGTTATTATTTCATCATAGTTGTAGTATATTTAATAGAAGTGGGAAAAGAAATAAAATAAAAATATATAATGAAAATGATACTTCTTCTTTGGTTGATCAGCTTTGAAAAACACATTAGCACACTAAAAAGGGTCTTCTGCCTAAAATTAAGATTCAAAAATTTGGGGATTGATTCGTAGAAGGCTTCTTGGATTATTTTGGCCGAAATAAATGGTTTTGTATGTGTTATTAACAAGGGGTAGTGGGAGCCTTTGATAGGACAGGGGAGGGGAACACTTTGAATTATTAAAAGTATTAAATTAATATAATTTCAATTTCAATTCCAAATGGTCCCAAAAGATTTATTTAGAATATAAGAGTATTTTTGTTCTAATAACCATAATAAAAATGAAATTATATATGTCATGAATATTTTTTATAACCTATATTTTTTGTTTCAACCCTTATTTTATTGTTTTTTATCTAACCTGGATATAATGTTATTAAGACTTTGTGCGTTAATGTAATTATCATAATATGTCAAACAAAAAAAACATATATATGGAATTATGCTATCCATTTGGTGTATTATTTGATTTGTAGGAATTTTATAACCTTTAATAAAATATTTTATATTTTAAAATACCAATAGTGTCAATTCAGACATTATTCATATTTGGAATTTTACAAAATATCAGAACAGAAAGATAATTATATTAAATCATCACAAAATTGTAAAATATATCCATAAAATTATTACATGAAATTAATTTTTAAAATAATATTTATTTTTATATTTAAAATATCATTTCTTTGATTCTTTAATTAATTTAGAAACTTCTACATCATCTTTGTGTCATAATTAAATATAATTATTTAATTCTAAAAAACCATAAATAAATTAACATAATGTAGTTAATATTTTTATATTTCTATTCATTATTTAGTTTTCAATATATCACATTTATAACCTCATATTACATTTTTTTAGAATGATGACACATATTTATGACATATTTGTCTTCAATTTAAATTTAATGTTATAAATGTTTTATTCACACAAAAGTGGCTTCCAGAGGTATAAATTGTAGACCAAGGATTACCTTGGTCGAAACTAAATCATCCAATAAGAATAGTAAAAAACTTTGGGTAGTTTTTTATTATTATACTATTATTTTTACATTTAATTACTCAATTTACCTTCGTAATTAGTACAAAAAATAATTACTAAAGGTATTATTCATAATATACCAAATTAGAAAAAATATATATTAAAATAATTAATGCATTATGATTAAAAATATTGAACCCATTTTTATGAATTTAAAATGATGAATTGGTATAAATTAATTAAAAATCCATCTCCTTGATAGAATAAGAAATCGTGTTTTTTAAGTAAAACGTTCAAAAGTTCACATAGTTATTATGTCCAATTACATAGTGAAATTGATTCCAATGACCATAATTTGATTAAATGATAAAAAAATTATTTAATTTTACTTTAAAACTAATTTAAAGGATAATCAATCTATATATATAAATTAGATGAAAAGGAAGTGTTGAATAAAAATTCAGTATTTTTCAATATTGATTAATATATGAATTTTATCCGAAAACTACAAAAAATATTCAACCAAAGTAAATTTTGATGTAACCAAATAAGAAGTTTATTTTGTTCAATATAACTTATAAATTTTTTAAAAACAATATTTAAAATCATTTCTCAGTCAAAAAGTGGTAAATCTGTGTTTTTTTGAAAATAAAACATGTATATGTAAAATTTAATATATTCTTATATATTATCTATAAAAAAATTAAGATGAATGTTATACATTATATTGAAATTATATTTTATTATTATAATCCAACAATATATATTTTATAATTCTATAATAACAATTATTTACATTTAAAAACTATTATCATAAAAATACATCATTTATTTTCGAATGGTTTTTTGTTTCATTAAAAGTTAATATGTTAACTAATAAATCCTTATATAAACATGTGTAAACTATATTTTTATAATTCAGTTAACACTATTCATTCCCTCCATTCTAACACTTATTCGATAAATACTATATTAAATAATAATATTTAGTTATTTGTTTGTGTTCGATGTGGCGTATTTGTACGCTATCAAACATTTCCATTCCTTTTAAAAACTAAGTATGTTAAAATTTATTTCATCGTAAAACCACATTAAAGACCAATTATGACCTTTATAAATTTATTAAGTAATGAAAATAAAGGTATTTCAATAAAAAAAATTAAAACAATATTTTTATTCTATATAGTCAAATTATGTACTTGGTATAATTATATCATATTCCCATTGCAATATTATAATAATTTACAATATTTAAAAATATATGAGTAAATATTTTATAAAATAATTTAAAAATATTCTTTTAAACACAATAAAGAATTCCATTTTCCATTGATAACTATTAAATACTACAATTTCAGAAAACAATTGTCAAATGTTGTTTATTGGATGAAATGAATATATAATTGTGTAATATGAGAGGACCAGTTTGGGATATACCTAACACTGAGAGGGGGGTGAATTAGTGTTGGGGAATTTTTAAACAAATTGTGACATTTTACCCTGTACCTATGGACCTGTTGGGATCTGTATTTTATTATTATCTTTTACCAGTCACATGAAATAATAGAAAGCAGTAAATATATGCACATAATATTTTTACAAGGTTCACCACTCAATAAGAGTAGCTACGTTCTTTCCATGCATGGATATGACCGGTGCATAGATTATCCAATATGATGTGATATGAAATTACAGTAGAGTGGCTAAGAAAACAATCGTCTAGCCAGTGTGAGTCCCTACACTTTAGAGGGGGTGGGAAACAATCCTCTTCCCTAGACTAGTGATGACCTAGTCCAACTTGCAGCCTCTAGCTAGTTCTTTATTCTTCCTATAGAGGCAGTCTTCTTCCTTCTTCAAAATGTAGGTTCTTCTCTTGGTCTTCATTAGTTCTCTTCACTTTATTTCTTTCAAATCAGTAGGCAAGAAATTTTTATTTCTTTATTTCTATTCTTTTATAGGGAAACACTAACTCCACTAGAAATTCTTCTCTCTTCTTCTTAGTTCAATAATAAACTGCACTAAAACGTCTTCTTTCTTCTTGTCTAGAATCACATACACCAATGTGATTATTCAGATAGTGAAGATCAGTTCACTTGGCATCATCTGAATCAAACTGCCATAACTAATTGTAGGCTTCAGTTGGGAATACTCTGTTATTATTATTCTTCTTCTCTTCATTATATGCAGAAAACTTGTAAGTTGCACACTCTTATTATTCTTCTTCGTCTTATTCAATGCAAAAGCAGCTGCACTGAAACCCACTCTTCTTTACACATTCTCTTTCTGTGAATAACCATCTGCACCGAGCTCTTCTTCTTCTTATTGCAAGAATAAGAAGTTCTCTTTGTGATTATAAAAACAATTCTGTCTAGATCAACTTAGTATCATCAAATTTGAACAGAAGCTGGTAACAACTTCTAGAACAACTCACAGCTTTCACGCCAATCTTTACTTGCGCGCCACCCTGCTTGTGCGCCTCCCTAATTGCGCGCCATCAAATAATTGTCCTCCAAAATTTTTCACAACTACCAACTTGTGCGCCACCTTTGGCTTATACATAGGCCAATTATTGAAAGCACCTCCCCGCTTGCACCCCTCTTACAACTTTCACGTCAAAACAAGCACGAAACCCTACTTGCACGCCTTATAAATAACACTCGGCTTGTGTGCTACTTTAGCTTGCGCACCGCCCTCTGCTACTTGCATGATTAGATCACTCTCCACTACTTTCACGATCCGAGATCTAATTTTTTTTAAGTGTTGAGCCCTAAAAAATGAGGAGGCTAGTCGTCTGTTTATAGGCATTTTGGTGACTTTGTGCTCCTACACTTGTGCCCCGCTCCAGCACTTGCACGCCACTCCAAAACTTGCGCTCCCTTTCATCACTAGCGCGACACTTTCTTTCCTTTGTCATTTTTTATATGATGATGTTAAAATATGACTTGCGCTCAAAATACAGTTGCACACCACATATACATGTGTGTCACACTTTTGCGGTGCTAATACTTGCGTGCCAATTTTTTACATGCACGCCAATCTTTAACTTGCACACCCCCTTCTTCCCTTTGTCATATTTTTATGTGATGATCTTGAAATATATATTGCATGAAAACATACACTTGTGTGCCACATATACATGCGCGCCACACTTGCGCGCCACTTTTGACTTGCGTGCTACTTTCTTTCTTTTTCCAAAAACACTTCTTTACTCTCCCTATCCTTCATAAGGCTTGCATCCCAAGTTCTCCAAACTTTGGATATTTTTGAAACACAAATCAGAAAAGCATCGTCTGGTTTAAATACAATGTAAGATGCTTTTCTACCTCATAATGACAATCCCTTCCACATTATCTCTTCTTCTTCAATAATCATTCTACAAATCATGCAAATCATATTATTCTATTCTTCAACTATTCTCATACATGGTTCTCATGCAATCATGAAGAGTTTCATGGTCTTCTTTAAATCCCCATTCTTCTTCAATCATCCTTAGATGGATGATACATCACCATTATTCACTGTTGTAAACAATGTGTCACCTTTGAAACAAGTTCATTGATCTTAGAATCAGTTCAATAATCGTCTGAATTGATCTTCTTAGAGAATTGCTCAAGTATGACTACCAATGCTATGATTCCAAAACAATTCTCTAGGCAACATCACTTCATTCAATCTCCACTAACTTTTTAGTCCTTCTTTATCTTCTTCTTTATTTTGAATAGTATTGACAACTGTTGACAACAAATACAATCTTCATACAACAAGTGGTCCAAATAATCCCCCCCTTTGTATTTTGTTGTCAATACCACAAAGTATCATCAAATAAATGTGTCAATGTCAAAATGAGAATCTTATCTCTCCCCATTACTTCTATATCTCCCCTAGGAATTCATTTCATTTCTCTCCCCCTTATTGACAAGAAATAAAAAGTACATGGTAGAGAGTGTATCATTCCATACATAAGAAATGTGCCATCAATCATTTCACTCTTAATCTACATGATCAATGATCAGTGTAGAAAACAAGAAGATTTGATTTAGAAAACAAAGCTATCCATTACCCACTGAATATGACACCTCATGAGATGAGAACTCATTAACTTTACTTCAAGGGGTTTCAACATTAATTATAGGCTTAGGATAGTAAGTGTGCTATGAAATAATCAAACAGAAACTCTGGAACATACTTTAAGAAATGGATCAAAAATATTCCGGTGTAATAGAAAGGATAAGATACCTTAGAACACTTTAATTTTTCTTATATCACTGAGTGATTCAGTTACTCCCCCTTTTAGAAATAATATTTACTTTGAGTAACCAAGGAAGAGAGATTGGAAAATAAAATACCTTTTCCAATGACATGATCTTCAATCAATCATAATTAAATTTTGATATCAACTAAAGTTGACACTGATAGAAATAATGACTCTGGTAGCATCTTCATGTGTCTCCCCCACAAGGGAATAATTCTCCCTATTTATTCTCAGGATCTCCCTGAAAGAGCTTGCCTCACCTTCAATTACCTGTATGATAAGAAAAAATACAATACTCAAAGATTTAAGGGAATAAAGTGGTTATTTCTTGTTCCATCAATGTGAACAATAGGGCTGAGAAAATATTCTCAACCCAGATGCTCCATTCTTCACACATTCACAACTGGTCTTCAATCCTGACTATGATTGTTTGTACCTCACTATTTCTTCCATATATTTGTGGGTGAATATTCTTTCTTCAAGGGCTTTCAGAGAACATGAATATACTGGTGAAACTTTCATCTTTTTTAGGAATTCTTATTGGGATGGAGTAAATTCAAAGCATATTTTAATAGTATGCATGTCCTTGTTGCACTTCACACACAGAACATCCTTTTCTTCATGTGGAATCTACTTTTTTTCTTTTATCACAAGTATTATCCTGTGTAACTTCCATCTTTCTCATTCTTTCAAAACTTATAGCCAAACCACCAAAATATCATTAGATACTGAGGCATCATGATTGGATCTTCTACATGGATTTTTCTGAGTATCTTCCTTCCTACTAGTTATTTTGGATGCACTACTCTTCAACTTCTTGGATTTAAAATACAAGTTCTTCTCAGCTTTACTACTTAGAGTATTCTTGGGAGTGTTTGATTTTCCAAAACTCTTCTCACTACATCCCAAGGATTATTTTTCTTTCTCTTCCAGCTCTTGTGATCTTCTTTTCTTATCAGCTTTGGGTACCTTTTTAAATGAACATGTACCATTCATGTGACCACTTCTATTTCATACATCACACATGTTATCTAACATTCCTAATCTATTTTCAGTATACAGATGCTTCTGGATCTGTATATGTTTCTTCTTATTCTCTATATTTCTCCCCTTGAGATGGTATTTCTCTATGATTTTACATTTAAGGGATTGTACCAACAATCCAGTGCACAATGCTCAAATCTATTACAACACCAACATTGACCACAAAATCTTGAATTCTTGTCATCTTCTTTATAAGGATGCTGAATCTTCTTCTTGGTATGTTGTGCTTTCTGTGGGGACATATCTTACACACTCCTTACCCTATCCACCATAGCCATGGTGGTAGGTTTTTATCACTTTTATTCATCCATAATTGTTAATAAATTTTCTTCCAACCTACACTTTTTTTAGAAACAATTTTAAAAACATTAGTACAAGTTGGTATGGATGGTACCTTTACTTTCTCAGCTGCTTGTGATAGATTATTGAGTGAAGCCATGATCTTCTTATCACATGTTGAAGGTCTTTTGACAATAGAATCCTCCAGTGAGCATTGAATATTGACAGTAATTATTTCCTTATTTTGTGGAGACTCAATATTTGTCTTCTCAATATTGGTAAACTCAGCTTCCAATTCTAGACATCTCATATTGAGGATGACTTCCTGGTCTTTAATCATAGTCATCTTCTCTTCACAAGCCTTATTTAAATTATCAAAATCATCTTCATGCATCTTTACTTTGTTTTTTAATAAAGATTCAAGTTCTTTGATCTTCTTAGAGCCATCTTCCAAATATAACTCCTTAACATCATTTCCCTTTTTCAGCTCATCTTCAAGTGTATGGATATTCTATTCTAGAGTCTTATTGACTCACTCTCTTTTCTTAAACATCTTTGATCCACATTGAAGAACTTAATTCAAATTCCCCTTTTCAACAATTTTTTATTGTAATCCTTTCTCCAAAACATCAGTTTCTTCTTCCATATGAGTGATATTTTCCTGCATGTATTGAAATAATCCACAAACCAGGGACATACTCTATTCAAAAATACCTTACAAAATAATTCTTAATCTATCAACTGATATTTCTTGAGATTTTGTACATTGATCATCACAACTTGTGCTAGAATTTTCATCATGAGAATATTTTCCAAATGTACTAACACATACCTCTTTAACATTTGAGGTAGGAAGGTTTTCTATCCTCTTAGTGGGAATTTGAGCTACCTTCTTGTTACATTCCAAGTCTGGTGTGTCTTCAATGTCAGCAAGATATGGAGAACCAGATGCTTCCTCCTTTTTAGATAAGAGGGAATTCTTCTTCATATTTCTCTTCTCTTTATTTTTCCTATTCATCATAGTCTTGGTAGATATAGCCTTCTGATCAAAGATGACTGAATATTCACCAACACTACTCTTCATTGTTGACTTGAGAAAGGAAATCAAGTCTTTAAAAGATAATAGCTTCACTATAGAGAATCTAACAGAGGTGAAACTATCCCTCTGATACCAATTGAGAGGACCAGTTTGGGATATACCTAACACTGAGAGGGGGGTGAATCATGGTTGGGGACTTTTTAAACCAATTATAACTTTTAACCCTATTCCTCTGGACCTGTTAGGATCTTGATTCTCTTTTTCTCTTTTCCCTGTCGCATGCAATAATAGAAATTAGTAAAAATATGCACACAATATTTTTACAAGGTTCACTACTCAATAAGAGTAGCTATGTCTTTTCCATGAATGGATTTGACCAGTGCATGGATTCCCCACTATGATGTGTTATGAAATTACAGTGGAGTGGCTAGGAAAACAATCCCCTAGCCATGTGTGAGTCCCTACACTTTAGAGGGGGTGGGAAACAATCCTCTTCCTTGGACTAGTGATGACCTAGTCCAACATGCAGCCTCCAGCTGATTGTGTATACTGCCTATGGAGATATTCTTCTTCCTTCATCAAAAGGTATGTTATGCTCGTGGTCTTCTTTAGGGATCTTCACATGATTGCTTGCAAAGTAGTAGGCAAGCAATTTTTCGTTATTTCCTTCTCTTATTTTCCAGTGCAACACCAAATTCACTAGAACTTCTTCTCTCTTCTTCTTAGTGCAACAACCAACTGCACCAAAACATCTTCTCTCTTCTTGGATAGAATCACATACACCAATGTGATTATTCAGATAGTGAAGATCAGTTCACTTGGTATCATCTAAATCAAACTACCCTAACTAATTGTAGGCTTCAAATGGGAATATTCTGTTCTTCTTCTTCTTCTCTTTATTCTATGTAGTAAACCTATAAGATTCACACTCTTCTTCTTCTTCTTCTTATTCAATGCAAAACCAGCTACACTAAAACCTATTCTTCTTTACATGTTCTCTTTCAGTGGAAAACCATCTGCACCGAGCTCTTTTTCTTCTTCTTCTTGCTAGAATCACATGTTATCTTTATGATTGTAAAAACAATGAAGTCTAGATCAACATAGAATTTTCACAGTTGAATAGAACCAGGTACGAACTTCTAGATCAACTCACAGCTTGTGTTTCAATCCTTACTTGTGCTCCACCCAGCTTGTCTGCCTCCCTACAGGTGCGACATCAAATACTTGCATGCAAAAATTGTTCAAAGCTCACAACTTTTATGGCACCTTTGGCTTATACACATGCCACTTCTCGAAAGCACCTACCTGCTTGCGTACCTCTGGGAACTTGTATGACAACCCTGATTTTATAAATAAAAAATTAAACATGATTTATTACATAAAACTTCACTTGATACAACAAGAAGATCGATAGGTTTAGTGTATTTGGGTCTTAGGATCATTACATAAAAAGTTAAAACACGAAATAGAACATCTTTATTGAAAACTTCCTTTACATGACCACAAAATTCCCTCATACTTAGCATTGCATTGGATAACCTGAGGACATGCATAGGAAAAGGGTGAGCTATAAAGCCCAGTAAGGGAGTACACGTGGAATAACATGAGGAGTACAATACATGTTAGACAATAGGCATATCAATAGAGCACAAAAGAAACATGAACATAAAGGCATGATATAGCATGATAATCATAACATGTAAATGTTGAAACAACACTTAACATGGAATTAGCATGAGACAAGGCTCATTGCACATAGAGCATGAGTAAATCCTCATTGCACATGAAGCACAAGTAAAACCTAGTTTCACTTGAATTATCATGAGTCAACACTCATTGTACATGACGTATCATGATACTATACTTTACCCAATGCAATGGAGCGCTATAAGGGCGCACCCTTCTTAAACAATTCATTTCATGCATAAGTGTTCTACATGGATCATAAAACATGGATTCATAAAACATAAACATTTATTCCATGATAAAGTAATGCGGAATTCATACATGAAACTTTTTAATCAATATGTAATGGTGCGTAAAGGTGGATACCCTTGATGGAAAAATGGGCATGGTATCCACTACACAATGGCATTGGCTTAGATAATCGGTGCGATTTCGGCAGCATAACGGCGTGACATAAGAATTCATAAAAAATGGTTGATGAGAGAGAAATGGGTTCCTCATCATATTTACATGTAACGGACAATAGGTAGGTCATATAGATACATGTCCGAATAATTGTAATGGAATTTAGATTCATGATACAAAATTATTGCTTGAATGTAAAAGAAGAGAGAGAAGATTCTTTCGGAATTTCGGCATAGTAACAGGCGTACATGGGAGGCATTTAATGAAAGAGAAAGGGGTATCACAACATTCAAAAAATAATCGGGAAGTATGGGGGTGGTGCAAAACCATGCCCCAACATTCATAATTGAAATTAAAAGGGCAATACAACTTAACGAAAATTGACAAAAATAAGAAAGGAAAAAAAAACCCTTACTTGGAAGTGTGCTTCCAAAGGATAGAGAGAGGCTTGTGAGAGGCTTAATGGGAGCTTGGGGAACCTTGGGAGGATTATAGAGAGAGTAGGGTAGAGTTTGGACGAACTCCAAGGGCTTTGAGTATGAGGAAGTGGGAGATTGGGTGGGTTTATATTGGAAAGGTGAGAGAATTCATTATTATTTAGGTTTGGGTACCGTTACAATAAATTAACCCAAACCACAAACCATCCCATGGTTTTTGCCCATGGTATTTGTAAAAGTCAAGAGGAAAACAATAATTTATAAGGAAAAAGTCAGAACTTATTAAAATATTAGGGTTGCTTATGTGGAGGTGACTCACACTCACATGAAAATTAATTTAAAAAGGCAAGGTGTTGAATATGTCTTGAGGGGTCCATTAATGATATCAAAAGTAAGTCAAACAAACCCAAAATCACATTATTTTAATGGAAAAACATATATTGGCCGAACATAAATATTATAGTATTTTATTACATCACTATCGGGTCATTGTGATGTTATAAAACACATTATATATTTAAACGGTATTTAATTTTTACCCATAAATTTGACTGTCTCAGAAAATTATGAAAAATTCACCGTTGGATAATTTGGACGTCCTGATTCAAGAAATGACATTTATTTTATCTAAAAAAATTTATATATATTTTAATTTTCACTTTTAAAATAAAAATTGACATTTATCGAAAATTCACGGGTTTTGACAGAAATGGCTTTCAAACCTTAATAAAAAAATTTAATTGCATTCATAAAATTATAAGATCATTTATATTTGATAAAAATTAATTTAATAATAATATTATTATTTTATTAAAATATTATTTAATACAAAAATCCCTTAATTTAATAAAATATATTTCTTAATTAAATAATAACTAAAAACACCATTTGAACTTTAAAACTATTTACAATGTATCAAAAATGATTAGAAATTATATTTATTATTATATACAAAAAATAATGTACATGAACATAGTACTACTTATTTGTTACATAACCCCTTAAAACAGATGCATAAGACCTAAGGGTAAGGTGTGTGATGGTGACAGACTCTTGGGGTGGCTCGGATAACATCGCTCAAGTGGTAATTTCACTCAACATCCACTTTTCCTGTAGACGGTCACGTTCGAGCTTGACATGATGAAGCTCAGCTTGGGCTTGGTCATGGGCGAAGCCCAAATACGCCACCTCTTTTCCGAGCTCCGACAAATGGGCTTTGTATGGGGCAATTCTACTGGTTGAGGTCATCGCTTCCTCTGTCTAAGTAAATCGGATTTCTTAAAGTCCTATATTTATACTAATCATGTGATCAATGCTCAATGGATATATTAGCAATGGTCAAAATTAGTAACATAAAACCAAAGAAGTTTATATCTTAAAAAATATAGTTTTCATAAAAAGACATTTACCTAGATCAAGAGGGATTTTCCATTAATGAAACTTTGGGTCGTTACAACTTTCACGTCAAAACTTGTGCGTCAAAACTTGCACGACAAAACTTGCACAACACCTTACTTGTGTGCCTTATAAATAACCCTCAGCTTGCGCACCACTTCATATTGCACGCTGCCCTCTGCTGCTTGCGTGATTAGAGAACCCTCCACTACTTACGCGATTAGAGCTCTAATATTCTCTTAATTTTTGAGCTCTAAAAAATGAGGAGTCTAGTCATCTATTTATAAGCATTTTGGTGACTTGTGCGCCTACACTTGCTCGTTGCACCAACACTTGCGCGCCGCTCCAACACTTGTGCTCCCTTTCATCAATAGCACGAAACATTCTTTCCATTGTCATATTTTGATATAATGATGTTGAAATATGACTTGCGCTCAACATACACTTGCGTGCAACATATAATTGTGCGTCAGACTTGCGCGGTGCTTATGCTTGCGCGCCACTTTTTGACTTACACGCAAATCCTTAACTTTCATGCCAATTTATTCCCTTAGTAATATTTTGATGTGATGATCTTGAAATATAAATTCCACGCAAAGATACACTTGAATTCCACATAAACTTTCACTCCACACATGTGCACCACTTTTGACTTGCGCGCCGCTTTCATTCCTTGTCCAAAAACACTTCTTTACTCTCCCTATCCTTCATAAGGCTTACATCACAAGTTCTCCAAACTTATGAAATTTGAGAAATAAAAATCATAAAAACATCCATTGGTTTAGATACAATGTGAAATGCATGGATACCTTATAATGTCAAGACTTTCCACATTCTCTCTTCTTCTTCAACCATCATTCTACAAATCATGCAAATATTATGATTCTATTATTCAGGTATGTTCCTACATGGTTCTCATGAAATAATGAAGAGTTTCATGGTCTTCCTTAAATCCTCATTATTCTTCAATCATCCTTAGATGGAAGATACTTTACCATTCTTCATTTTTGTAAACAATGATTCACCTTTGACACAAGTTCTTTGAACTTAGTATCAGTTCAACAATCGCCTGAATTGATCTTCTTAGAGAATTTCTCAAGTATGACTTCCAATGCTATGATTCCATAACAATTCTCGAGGAAACCTCACTTCAGCCAATCTCCACTAAATTTTTAGTCCTTATCTATATTCTTTTTCATTTTGACCAGTATTGACAACTGTTGACAACAAATACAATCTTCATACACAAAGTGGTCCAAACATAATCATTTTATAAAATATAATTTTTGGAACAAGATACACAAATGTAAGAGAATTTTTTGGGTAAGATACAACAAAACATTTAAATCATCATTCTGTAATAATACCATATATATAATTATTACACCAAAATCTAATTCAAAAAACAAAATGAAAAAGAAATTAAAATTCTATGAATATAATGATAGAAAACATATTATATTCCCATATGTATTGTATAAAAAATATTAATGAATATTAGAACATAAATGAAATTATGTCCCAAATAAGAAAAATTGAGATGAGAAGCCATTATAATATTTATAATTCATGAAATAAAAATCTATTTATTGAATAAATATAACGTGATTTTTTACAAGAATTTATTATCATGAAATATAATGTAATTACTCATACATGTGGTAGTAATGAATCCATAGAAAACAAATCATGGAGAACATTTTAAAAAAATCAGTTGAAATTGAAATTGAGACCATGAGCTCTTATAATTTTTTAAACATTTATAGTATGTATCCATCAAGAAAAATTGAAACACCCCAAAATTCTTATAAAATAAAATTTTATTTAATAGATTTTATGAAATTAAACACCGTTATTATAAAAAAATATAAAAACCCAAAACATTAGAATATATATATTTTTGAGAAATTTTGAAATCTTAGATAGTTTACAATTCAACTAAATAATTAGTTTCATTGAAATCATGCATGCAATGAAAAAATGACTTTTTATCGAACAAAAATATACTATAATTATTATCATATAATATTTGTAAAATATTTTTTGGAATGGGGGGTTTAAATATTATTAAATAAAAAATGTTAATATATAGTTTACACATTTTTTTTATTTATTTATTAGTAAAAATAGTGTTCAATAAAAAAAATAAATGAAATGTTTTTCAAAAAAAATTCTTTAAAATAATTTTTAGGTTCAATCTATAAAATTAATTAGAAAATAAATTTTAAGACATATATGAAAAAATATTTCACACAAATAAATGGTATTTTTGATATTAGAGTACCAAAATTATAATAGGAAGATTTTTGGTGGTTTTTCTGAAAATAACCACTTCTAATGATGATTTTAAAATTCTGATTTTTAATTGAAAACTATCATTTCATTTAAAAAATTTAATGATTAATAATATTTTTAATTTTTGTAAAGAAAACACTATTATTTTTTATTAAAATTATTCAAATTTTTGTTCATTGTGATTATTTTCATGTTAAATTGTGGTATAAAATATGTTTTATTCTATGAAAATATTGTCTTTAAAAACTGGTTTTCTCATCATATCCATGTAAATAATTTTAAATTTAAATTTTCATGTTCCTGGAATTTAATTTTAAAAAATAGATTCTATATTTGTAATTAGAATAAATTGTAATTTATAATATTTTTTACATACTTTTTTATCAAAAAAAATTAATTTTTTTTTTAAAAAAATTAATTACTAAGGTTAAGGTAAAAAATGAATTGTTTATTGATAGAAAAATTATATAACAGTTAAAAATGACTTACATGCTTGTCAAAAACCCATTATATGGAGAAATTTCAACTTTAACTCTGCTAGTTTCAATAATGACTAATTTTTTAGGATATTGGGATGTCAATAAAATGGTTATGATTGAATGTTTTCAGATAATTACAAGTATTCCATTAAACCCACTTATAATAGGCCTGCACTCTGCAATCTAATTCACACATTAACACCATTTTGGTTTGGTTATGAAGTTTAATAATTTCTTCCCAACATACCTCCCTTAATCCTATAGGAATTTTTTTTACCATAAATATATAGGATAAATTCTTTTGTTGAAAACCCGAGGATATCTAATGAAGAATAACATTATTACAGAACCATTTTTACTTTTTTTTCATAAAATCCTTAAATTATTATTAAAAATTATTAAATAATGGAATATTTTTCTCCCAAATAATTTTTTTTATATTTTATGATCATAATCTATAACAACCATAAATTACATAAAATTTGATTTAATGATTATATTTTAAAAAAATTTGAAAATTATGATATTGGTGAAAGTTTTGTAATTACAAAATGATAATATATATCCATTTATATCGTACATTTTCACTCAATTATTGAAAATGACATTGCTCGTGTACATGTCGACTGCCACCTTCACAAAATGATGTGACTATATTTTCACCTCCTCACAACATTGATGATATATATATGTATGTATGTATGTATATTTAAATAAATAATAAGATATTTTTATTATTTTGGAAATATAATATATTACATACCTTTTTTCATATGGACCATTGTAAAAATAGAGATGATACTCATGTGTATATATTGCATACTAACTAATTAATAGTAACATATTTCATTTCTCAACACCATCTTCAATGATTGGAAATGTAACTATAATTGATGTTTCAATATTATTATTATTTCATGATTATTAATATATATATATATATATAATGAAACACTTTAATATGTGCCAGAACTATACCTTCAATTACAAAACAAGCATGAGATAAAATGAAATTATCATCTAAAATAATGAAAATTAAAGAAATTATATTTACAAACGAGTGATAATATGTTCTAAAAGTGTATTATATGATATTATAAATATTAATATTGTTATGGAATAATTTAATATCATGTTTAAAATCACTATACATGTGATTAATTAACACCCAGCTAAACTGAAGCATCAGGTATTGGATTTCATCCCAAATTCATTTATCTGAGACATACTATAATTTCTTGCACCTACATTAATTTATATTGATATTATAATTTTCTATTTATATATAAAATCATTAATAATTAATTATTATTTTTATTTTATGTTTCAACCTGAATTATTTTATTTAAATGGATTTGAATAAGATGTTACCATATAGTAATGAATTTCATTACTCAATTTCCATTCATTGGGTCATATTAATTTTTAGTTGTTATTGATTGTGTTTGTAATGAATTATTATTATATTATGTTGTATATTCAATTGTTTTATTTTTATTTATAGTTGAATAACATTATATATTTATTTATTTATTGCCCTATCAATATTTTGATCAGTGTTTGGGTTTAATTCCAATATCATTCTAATCGATATTGTTTATAATTGAGTTATAATTTAATAATATTAATTGACTATTTTATAATGAATAAAATTAATTTTATACACCTATAGTTATTTATAATAATTTTGGGTAATAATAACAATTTTCAACCCTTTGAAATGAATTTTTTTTAGAAAAATGTTACTATAATATCTGACATAATTTCTCCTTTTTGTTAAATTAATTTTTTTTAAAACCCATGCTTCAAAAAAATAAAAAATGTTAGAGAATTTTAATAAAATTATATAATAAATTAATTTTAAACCATTTTATACCTTTTTAATGGGATTTAAATGATGATTATTGTCATTTTATTAACGAATAACTTTTGAATATTTTTTACAATGGAAAAGTAATGTTAATTTTAAATTTAATGAATTGTAAAAATTATACATCATCATGATCAACATTTCATTTAAGGTTTTTTATATATTTTCATGTTTCATTTAAAGAATAATTTATTCTTCATATCATGGTAATACATTTTTTTTAATAATTTACATCGGAAATGATTTTATAGGTTTTTTTATTCTTTTCTATGGGATTTTAAAAAAGAAATGGATATTTTCCTCAATGATGATTTTAACAATATATTTTTGGTATTTCTATTATTCAATGACATAAACCCTTAAAATTAATTATTATCCACTAGGGATATGTTGTATTCATATAATACTTATTCATTTTTTTATGATTTATGGTTAGTTTAATTGAGCATATACAATTACATTACCATAGACCATTTTATTATGAAGATTTCATGCTATTTTTTATTTACTGGGGTATGTATTAACAATTAGTATGTTAGTATTTTCAATATGAATGTATATAATGATTATTATTCAACTATTTAAAATTATTAATAAATTTTAATTTTTCAGTCATGGGAATTAATGATATATTCTCGAGATTCATCGGTAGTTCTAAGAATGAAAGCTACATATTGTTTTGGATGAGGCCTTACACATTTATTAGATTTTTTTTGTATAGAACCTCAAGAATATTATATTTCTTTGATTTTGAAACCAACTGTTTGTTTTAGATGTTTATATATATGAATTACATCATAATGCATTTATATTCGATTTTATTATTCGAATATCAATAAAATCTATGGTCTATTTTCATTCTCATCTGATTATTTTTATTGTTTTATTTTATCATAAATTATTCCAAGCATGTTATTCTCTTTTTTTTATTTTATTTCATATGATTTATTTATTTTACAGTCCATAGAGATTATACCTCATTTATTCATAGAATTCGATATACACTTACCAATGATGATCTTATAATGTCTCCCATTTCATAGTTATTTCACCATGATAACTTGAATTATATTAAGAATGATATCCCGGGATACACTTAGTAGAGTAATGGAATTATAATTGAAAACTATTTTCTTATTTTATGTTTTAAAATGGAACATAATATATATATATATATAGTTTTTTAACAAAAAAAATGGATATTTTGGATGTCATTGATAATATATTATGATAACATAATTAAGAAAAAAATTTCTCTAGGATACTAGGGTCTATTTCCCTATAGTTCGTATAAAATAATTGTTTATAGAAACCATGGAAAATAGATCTAGGTAAACATATGTTATGTATCATAACATAATGATAAACATTAAAAATATGTATAGAAATGTACTACAATTTTTGTACCAAATCAATTTGGTAGTTTCCCCAAGAAATAAAATCAACTATCAATAATTTAAGTGGGTGTGGATAAGAAACATGGGTACATATGGGTAATAACTTTGAAAAGTGTGCATTGGATATAGACTGATCATTTCCTGGTGCTTCCCCACAATCTTTACTATGTAGCTGGTCTAACACTCCTTATATATAAGTTTAGAATAATTAAAAAATTCAATACAAACCATAATGAGGGATTTGAGAATAGGGATATCCCAATAGATTTTCTTTTTATTATTATGATATTATCAATGAATAAAATTTTCAATATATATTATGTAATTTTATTTGGAATTATACATAACAGTTCATAATGACATGACCTTATATTGTGTATCATTTTAATTTGAAATGTGTCCAAGTTGAAGGAAAGGTAACCACATTAATTCATGTGATCCCAAGAGTAAAAATGGTAATTTATTGTATGGTCTTATGAATATATTATTAGGATAACAATCTCCCAATCATTCTCATCATGTGAGTAAATAGTATAATGTAGTTATATGAGAGAGAATTAATTTTCTATGTGTTATGGATTTGAATGGAACTGATATAAGAAGGGAATAAAAGGGAAAATATGGATTACGGGATTAAGAAAAAGAATTATTTTCCGACATGTTATATATATTGGAAGATACACCCAATGAATTTATTAAAATTAAATGGAGTTTTTGACATGTTATGAGAGTAAGGACACCATAAATGTGAGTTTAAGTGTAAGAAAATAGAATCTAATTTAAAATGCTTCAAATGTATGGAGATGTGAAACTATAAAAATCAGTGTCTCAAGAACCAAAGGAATATACATCTAAAGATGAAAATAATTAATGGTCAAGGTTGTTCTATTACCATTGATGATGATTATTGATTATTGTGTTTGGGTTTAGATTTAAGAATTATGTTATTTTATTATTTTATTATATTTGGGTTATAAGAATTATGACATTTATAAGGATTATACATTCGTAATTTTTTATTATGTTCTGCAAATAATTTTTATGAATGTTACTGATGAATAATAATTGTGATTCAGTGGAATCATCAACTTTTAGGAAAAAAACATGATTGATTTAATGATAACACTTAATTTTTGTATGATATTTATATAGTGATATTGGCATAAATAGATTATTGATATTGATAAATTATATTGGATTGAAGTGAATACCTTGAAACTGGTTAATAATTGGATGAAAATTGATTTCTTCTATCAATCATATAACTGAAAATAATTTTGGATTTATGGAATATATCCAATAATAATTTTTCTATTTTACCAATATAGATGATTTACTATTTCCAATATGTTCTAATGGTAATTTAAGAAATTACCATGATTCAAATGAATACATGATTAATGTATTAATTTATCATGCAAGTTATGTTTAAGAGATCTATCATATTTTTATATTGATTAATGATAACATAATTTTAGAAATTGAGTGAGATTTATTCTAACATTATTTATCATAATATATTTAATGGGCTATATGGTTAGCCATTCATTAAATGAAGTAAGTAGAAATTTGAACTATGTATATAGATTAATTTATTATATTTTATATCATTTTTTGACTATTTTATATGTTGAAAATAGATAGAGATATATGGAATACTTGTCACTCTTTTAGGGATCTCATGATCCATTATGAGTGTTTTTTAGTGATTCATGCATGAAAAGATCATTTTTTTATATTGGGTTTCTAGAAATTTATCAAGTGAAAACCAAATGATGAACTTGGTTTTTTGAAATATAAATTTATCAATTAAAAATATTTCTTTATATTCATATATAGGAAACAAATTCTGCATCATTAAGAAAATAATTGTGTAGAAAAATTTAATCTGAATACCATTATTTATGTTGAACTGATATAATTTTCCGTCATCACAGATATATTTATTCAAGGCCCTTAACTTCCTATTATTCATTCACCTTCTTTAAAAATATATCACTATAACACAATATTAATATTAATAATTCTCTTTAATATTCATAGATTTAGTTCACTTCAACATTCTCTTACATAGAAACCTAGTTATATGTTATTATATGTGACTATTTTACATCCTTTTCAACATTATTATAATGATATTTCATTAAATTTTTTTAATTTTGTTTAAACCAAATAAATTTAAAATATCAAACCCTTTATTACATGCATCAAGTTTCAATTCTGTAGATGTGTTTTATTTCATGTGGGGAGAATGTAAAACCATGAAATTAAAAAAGAATAACATATTATTCAATAGATTATGTGACATGAAACACCCTGTTTAGAAGGGAATAGAACACACCATGAAATTAAAATACATTTATTTTATAATAAATTTAATTTGTTTTATATCTAATTATTCTTTCAAACAATATGTTTCATCAATATCTTCTACTGTACTAAAGACCACAATTTTTCCTATGAGTAATATACTACTATTATTATTATTATCTATTAATAATTATTGCCTATATATTGGAATGGTGGGTACGAATAAAGTTATCTAGCTTATGAGAATATATATCATACACATGTTTATTTATTATCTATTTATTAATAATAAAATGATGACCAGTTAAAATGAAAATAATTATTTGTTGAAAAATATCTTTTTTTTTCTAAAAGATTGTTTAATCTCGCATTACATTATTAATTTAAAAATAATTTTTATGATTTTTTTAAAATTTATTTGAAAAAATAAATTTAATTTCTTAAAAAATAAAATCCACTTTATAATAGGGTTTTTTGTAATAAATTTTTTAAAACATTAATTTTTTTTATGAATATTGAAAAATATAGAACATTAATTGAAAACTATTATTACATTATAAATATATATAATGTCAATATATATTTTCATTTTTTTTCATTAAAATTAGTTTAATTTAAGTCATTTAATCCATTTCTCTCTTTTAAATATTATTTATATTTATTTATGAAATTATGACATTGTAAACATTTTAGTATTTTCTCATTAAATTTTCACATTAATGTCACACATGTAGGATTGATTTTAAAGTAAATATTTTAAATTAGGTGAAATTAGTATAAAATTAGATTAAATATTAGTAATAACAATAATTTTTAATTTTTAGAAATATCCAAATAAAATCAAACTAAATGAATAGTGGAAAAGTAGAAAAATATCATGATTAATGTAAAAACATATTCACCTAAGTGTTAAACTAAGAAGATATAGGATAATAATAAAAAAACACTGTAAAAAATTTTTAGAGACATATATCGATCCTACATATTCTAGGTTCTAATGTGGACCATTTTCAAGGCTTATGGGATGATAAAAATGTGTGTATAATGGAATATTTTAAAAAATTGACAATTCTACAACTCACCTCACTCATAAAAGACCACACCATCTCCAATATTTTCACAACATAAATAATTTTCTTATTTTCCAATACCTAACCAATTCACATCACAAAATCAGTTATAACTGACTAGAAGCATTATTTTGTGATAAAATTCAACCTAGGAATTATTTTACTACAATCTTCATAAGGATTCCTTAAAAAGAGGTAATATTCCGCATTGATAATTTTTATTTTATCTATTACCCCACCTCCTTAAATTATTATTAAACAATTATTGTATAAAAAATTTCTATATTACATATATTGATATTTTTTTATGTCTAATAATAACCTACAACCACCTTCACATCCATCAAATGGGCTACAAATACATCATTCATGTGTACAGTGGATTACCGTCTGGAGAAACCAGTTTATTATTTTTTCTATTATTGTATTTCACTATTGGTTATGATTATGGATCATAAATATATATTAGAGATTTATAAACTAATTATATTTATATATTAATTATATAATATATATCATTTTACATTCTATTCTATAGGAGATATAATAAGTTCGCTCGGTAATATAGAAGACTACCACCTTACAAAGTGATGTGATTCGTCTTTCACTAACACATGCCATGAAAGATGATAAAGATGTATTTAATGATTAAATGTGACATAAATGACAAAATTAAAGAAATAATAAAATACTTATTATTATTAAATGATAGTATATATCTTTTTATTTATACCTTTTCACTCAATGAAAGAAGATAATGTCATTCCTAAATGTGTGAGCTACCGCCTTCACGAAATTATGTGTCTATCATTTCACCACAACACCTCATAGAGGATATATATATATATATACATATATATATATATACATGTATATATATATTATTTGGTATTTATGACTTAATTGTTAATCATTAATTATGAAATATTACATACCTTCATTATATAATAATCATTGAAAAATGGAAATGTTAATAATGTGTACATGTGTCCTACCATCTCCATGACACTAACACACTACATAATAATGAAAAATTCCATGATTGGTATTAATATTAAAATTTATTTATGAATATGAAAATAAATTCCATATTATTATTACTTATATGATTAAAATGTATAATGTGCACATGAAACCGTTCATTTATGACAAAAAAATGATGGAAAAATAGTGCAATTAACACCTAAAATAGTGAATTATTATTTACAAATGGGAGTTAATATATAATAAAAGGATTATAAATGATATTATAAATATTTTTATTTTTATTTAATAGTTTAAAAAAATTAGAAACAATACACATGAGGTTAATACTTAATCAACTATAATGAACACGAGGTAAGGAATTTCACCTCATTTTTATTTCATTGAGGCATAATGTAATGTTATTTATATTATAATGACCAAGATATTTATAAAATAATATATTATCATATCTATTAATATTTATTAATAATTTATTAATTTTATGTCAAAGTGAACACTATGTCCAATAGCGTACTCGATACGCAAAACAGGTTTCTTTGAAATCTTATGTTGCACACAACTTTACTGAAAAATAATATAATAAAAATAATATATTCAATGCTACATAACACATATCCTTTTTATTATTAAGAATTAACATAACTAACTAAATAATGACTAAACAAGTTTGTCAAATAAGATTACATTTATCAAATAAATTTTAGAGGCATAAAATAATAATGAGTATGATATTAAGCATGAAAAACACTAATATTTTTAAAAGGTCATTTTACCTCCATTAGAAGAAGAACCCATTTTAAATATTGTTCTTATAAATTTTATATGTTCTATTTGACAAAAAAACTTATTCTATAGATTTGGGATATCAATTTCTACATTGGATAATATTTTTTTAATTTATGATAAAGTTCATTATTTATGAATAGTGAAAAATGCCGCATTTTAAGTCAAAACTACCTTTTCATATAATTTATATATATATTTAGATTAAAACTATAATTTGTTTTAAATTTTAATGGGATTATATGTTAATAATTAAATCCAATTTTTTTCATTGTAATTAATTTCTCTTTTAAATTGGACATAAACACATGTCAATTTTTTTATTATTATTACTTCATAAAAACTAGTTTTTATCTTTTGACAACATGAATTAATTTTAAAATAATTAATTTAAATAAGGTATTTTGAATTTGGAAAAATTTATTCATATTTGGAATCATAAGGTTTAAATTGTTCAAATAGGTTCCTTTTATTTTTAGACATTATGAATAATAACTTCAGTAATTATTATTTTTACCATGGTTAAAGGGACATTCTGATAAATAAGGGAAAAATTAATAGTATACTAATATTAAACAATCCTAACATGTGTACTAGTACAACTAAATGAAAAATTACCAACCATGAGAATCCATGGGTTGATTTTGTGACCCCATTGGGACATTTTTTTGTGAAAAGGAAATTTTATAAGAATTAATTTAGAGAAAAGAAAAATATAACATAAACATATATTTTTTACATAAAATATTTTATATGGTGTTATATAAGTTATATATTCAACTAAAAATAATAATAATAAATCTATAAATATTTAATACAACATGATATTATATTTATTATTTGTACACATCATATAAATAAATATATTTATGACACAATGATGGTGTAGTGATTACCTTATTAATGCACGATTTAAATAACTGAATTTAAAAATATTAAAATAAATTTATTTTAAAACTTTTTATTCCATACAATAATTTTATGGATTACTATGACTTGTTATATTTTAGTTAATGATATTTTTATGAAATAATTAAGTTGTTAAGGATTTTAGAAAATTAAGGATATGAATTGTATGAAAATTGAAATAAACGAGTTTTTAAAAGAAATAGTATTATATTAAATGATATAATATTCATAAAAATATAATATACTACCAAAGGACATATATAATGTTTAAAATGTCATTAATGAAACACTTGGGGTTATATTGAAATTTTATAGTAACTATATTTACCATATAGTATGAATATACAAGAAGATATGTAAGAGTAAAATTAGTTATCTAAGAGTTAAAGCTAAAAGATAATGTTACATTTGAGACCCAGACTTGTCTAAAAACATTGTTTTAGAGTTTTTTAACCCAAAATAATATTATATTTTAAATAAATTGGCTTGGGACCATTTGAAACCAAAAATAATTTTATAATAAAATAAAATTTCAAAACATTCCTAAAGTGCCCCTCCTCTCTCTTATAAAAGGGTATCAACACTACCCATTTAATCACACATCTCAAGCCACTTGGATCATCCAAAATCTATAAAAACAATATCCCAACATACCTCAAATCATCCTAGAATCTTTAAAATAGGCATAATGTAATTAAATAATGCCTTTTGGATCAAATCAAATGGAGTTACATGTTTTAAGAGGTAGTGTATTCCCAAAAGTATATTTCTCTTATTTTACTTCTTCACTCACTATTATATTATTATTATTTAATTAAATAACGAAAACAGTATCCTAAATATACTCTTTTGTTCTTATGAAAATTATTATAACTACACTTACACACACCTCCATCTAATGGATACAAACATACTGTTTTTTTGTATGGCGAACTAATGCCTCACAAAATAATGATTGTTTATTTTTCCCCTACCACCTCTCTTGGTAGACAATATGATTTCACTGTATTTATATATGAAATATATTATATTTAAATTTCTTCTAAGTTTCTGTATTTTTCATTTTCATCATACCTTTATTCTTTCCATAATTTGAAAATCTTATAATTTTATTTGAGGAAGTGCATACTACCGCCTCCTCAAAGTTATATGACTCGTTCATACCAAACATAGAACATATAAAGGATTGAATTAATGAAAATATGTGGCGTATATTGTAACAACCCAATGTTTTTAATGGAAATTCACTTCTCATAAATATTCCATAAAATCAAATAATAATGAACTACTAATTGATAAGTGACCTTTAAACATAAATTTGTCACTTCTGTGTTTGGAATTTTGAAAAT
This sequence comes from Viscum album, assembly GCA_963277665.1. Taxonomy (NCBI): domain Eukaryota; kingdom Viridiplantae; phylum Streptophyta; class Magnoliopsida; order Santalales; family Viscaceae; genus Viscum; species Viscum album. The sequence continues at coordinate 979,511,873 of OY728137.1, forward strand.
CCGGCATACACGGTTGTGTTCAAGATATTTTTTGGAGTCTGATAAAATAATAATAATTTTTGGTGAATAGTAACATACCCTAATGAATACTAACATACCCTTATTAATAGTGATATACCCTAATTAATAGTAACCTTACCTATGGTGGTATAAAAATAATATTAATGTTGGAAGTTCGATATACATATAGTTTAGACTGAGTTAATGAATGCTTTAAAGCTGGTTTTGATAATAAATTATTATTTTATTTAAATATTAAATTAATCATATTTAAAAAATTATTTTTGAAAAATGGACTTCATTTTTGGATTCTACAAGTCAAAAATTGTTGGGGTAAAGTTTTGGGATTTTTCTGAAATACTTGAATTTTTGATAAATAGTGAAATACCGTAATTTACAAAAATAAGCTAAATAAGCTAATTATAGAGTCATGTGTGATGTTATGATGATGTAATCCCACCTGGTTCGGGATTAAATTATAAAATTAATATACTTGGTCATGCAAGACTCACTATTCCTTGTCTTGTAGGGAAATAATAAACTAATGAATTTTATATTAAGGAAACCCCTCTCTCCTCCACTATAAATACCCTCTCTCCTTACCTCTTTCCCTCACACCTATCAAGCCATGTTCCTAGCCAAATTTCTGCCCATATACCCTCCATAGATCCTTCCCCACATCCAAGTATTGCTGGTATTTCCCAAATACAAAAACCAAAGCCCCTAAGAGGAGTCTCAAAGAGAGTAGATCAAAGGGTAAGAACCCTCTTTTGTTTTCAAGTGTTTTGTTTTCATTTTCTTTCTTTCCTTATACCATCATCCCCTTCCCTTATCCAAAAGGAATGAAAGCTCCAGAATCTCATATATTATGGATGATAATCATGTTTATAGAAAATTTCAAGAAGCATGCTTCCCCTCCTCTCCCTCGTGTTCTAGAATTAAAACATCGCCTGTGATGTGTCAAATTACCAACATCATGGATATTGTGTTTTCAAATTCTATTAGCGTTTTGATTCTGGTCATGAAACCATTTATGTTATGGTTGAACCATATTATTATATATGTTATATGTCCTATTTATGTTTCTCTAGTCCTCATACACTCATGATATAAAACAATAATACAAAACAAGTCAATTACGGACAAAATCGTTAAAATTGATTCAAGTGTTTATTTTTAATTTTTAATGTAAAGGTTATCTTTCACTCTTATTAACCAAATGAATTTTAACCATGTAACCTAATTTATATACACTAAGGTTATATAACTTTAATTCTGTACAACCACTTTCATCTTACAATTTATTTGAACCTAAATACAATTGAACCGATCATTAAAACAAATGAAACAAACGGACCTGAACAATGAAATTGAACATTGTAATCAATCAAAATGGGTATAAATGAACATAAAAAGGTATTACTGAATCTCTTAAAATTAGATAAGGTTATGGAACTATTGATTAACAAATCTAATTTGACTATTCATGTCATTAATATCAAGTGGAGAACACCAACGGACCTAAGGTAAAGGATCCTCTTAATTTCACTCTTATTCAAGATTGTTCACTATGTTAAGACTAGTTGTGTGTAATTATTAATTATGGGATATGATTTCGCACCTCCCCCATACTTCTCTATTTATGTATAAGTGATTAGAATTCCCTTTCCTCTCTCACTAAGCCCCCTCAAGTACTCTCGATATTGTGCCGATAATCCATAAAGAATTATACCCGAACCTCTTTTATTCCTTCGGGTTATCTTATCTACCTTTCAACCAAAATGATGCTATATTGTCATTACTTGTGCATAAATTAAATGTTTTCTACATGTTCCAAGTATATTTATCAAGACTCTATCATCACTTTCTTTCGGGGATATGCATTATTTTAAGTGATTCTCTGCTCATTACTTCCCGATAAGTGAACCCGTTTTAAGGGAAATTCCCGAATTCATTCCTATTATCAAGTGTACTCTATAGTATGTTTTAAGTAACCTTTTTCATTATAAAATAAGTCTTTTTATTATGAAAACCTTTCTTTTTTAATTCTAGTTTTATAAAAAATATTATGCCTCTTTTCGTTTTATGAGATATTTGATGTTTTCTTAAACCACACAAAAATGTTTTGACTCAAAGATTCCTAAAAACTATTTTTACATGTTATCACTTCAGTTTGTTATCTATTGACATGATTTATGCCTTCATACATTATTAATTTCTATTTATGATTTAATTCCTTTCTTTCATGGATTCTTGTTTTTTACGCCCCTTTATATTATTCTTCATAACGTGATTATGTGCCCATTTCTTTCCTTGGGTACTCTAATGTTTATATATGATTGAGGTTATTTATGTGGAAAGCATATACATGAATAAGATTAGATGGTTGTGCCCAGATATAACTCAATTTCATTGGGTAATGTTATTGTCTCATGAGAAGATTATGGGAAAACGGTCCGGGCGGTTAGCCTTGGATTGTGCTACTATGGGAAACGAGATTGGCGGCTAGCCTTGAATCATACAAAAGTCTTGTTTAAAGTTGCTGCCACCTCTCTATGAAACTATGCTTATATAATATCATTCTTATATGATCCCATGATTATTTTATCCCATGTTTTTATGATCCCAAGTTTATATGTTATGATTCCATATGTTCCATGCTTCCAATATCATTATGTCAAGAATCCTAACTCATGTTCTTAAAGTGTATTCTTATGTTCTCTCCCTTACTAGGCTTTTTAGCTCATCCCTTTGTTCATGTGTTCCCCAGGGTACCCTATGCAGATATAAGGGCTCAAAGGATGTTACGAGCTCATTATAGAAATGTTTTAGCCCATGTTTTATGTTCTATGTACCTAGTCTTTCAAGACACTACAATTAATGATCCTTGGATTTTACTCTGATGATGAATTATGTTTAAAATCATGAAATGTTATGTGTAAAAGGCTAGGGTCTCTATAGTTGGTATCAGAGGATGGTCTAGTTATTTTTGGAGGTTAGGAATAGAGCATCGAAGTGAGAACCTTAAGGATGAGACTAAGTATTATAAAACATTCCAAAATTTTGGTGAGTATTGAGTAAGTGGTTTATCAAGAAAGTACATCCATGTCTAGATATGAGCAGGTAGGGGTGGCTCTGGCACAGTTGTATCCTAGGGGTAAAACCCAAAAACACCCCTTTGAGCTAGACTCTAATGGGAACTGGTGCACGACAACGGGCCTTGCTGCACTCTTGGTTATGACACTCCCGAGGGATAGGCTTTGGTAGATTCATGAGCTTAGTACAAACCATTATATGTGGAAAAAACAAGAAGAAAATCCCATAAGAATACATGTTAAGAAATATATTGAGGATAAGCTAGATTTAACTAGAGGAATCATAAGTTAGGATATACTTCTTCTTTATAAGTTTATCCTTTTATGTTAAAAGTTTCCTTTTTCTAATAAGTATTCAGGACCTTTAATTATATGTTCTTTCTCTTAGTTAATGGCGGGAAATAGAAGAACACGTACCAACATCCAATGTGATAGACAATGTGGAGATTTACCTAATGATATGCCTGAGGTGATGGAATTGGGTGCTCAAAACATCGTTGCAGAACTCGCTCAGCTTTCTCATGTTAGGAATAATAACGTGAATTAGGTGGAACGTCCTCCTCCTCCAAGGAAAGAGAAAGTTGTCGTGGAATCTTTCATGCAGAAAAGGTATCCCATGTTTAGAAAATCTTCTGACCCCCTCCTCGCGGAACAATGGATTAACTCCATTGAAAAGATATTCACCATCCTCCAGTGCTTGGAAGAAGAGAAGGTGGTACTGGTAGTCTATTAATTTGATGGGGAAGACGATCAGTGTTGGATATTGATCAAGAATAAAATGTCCCAAGAGGAAATTGATTCCATAGATTGGGAGGAATTCAAGAGGATGTTTTTCAACAAATATTTTCCTCGAACCCTCCGTCTCAGGATGGAATGGGAATTCCTCGGACTCAAGCATAAGGAAGATGAGTCCATCGGGGCATATGAAGAAAACATCACAAGGCTTGCAAGGTACGCCTCTCGATTTATCATGAACACCTAAAGAAAGGTGGATCGCTTCTTTAGCGGACTAAATCCATGTCCACAAAAAGCGTTGGCGATTTGAGAATTTGATAGTTATGAGGACATTGTATTTTGTGCACTCAAGTTTGAAATGGAGATTGGAGACTCTCAGTGGTCTCATGGCCCCAGTGACAAGAAGAGGAAGATGGGAAACAACATGGGTGGCCCATAAAACAAATACCATGATGGAAATAATCCCAACTTTCCTCATTGAAAAAATTGTGGGAAGAAGCATCCTCGTAACTGTTTGAAGGGAACCAAGAATTGCTTCAAATGCAGAAAGTTTGGTCATCTGGCCAAGAACTACTGATTGGATATGAAAAATCCTGCTAATGTTGAAGAAGAAAAGAAGTTTCAGATCAAAACTCATCCTGCAATGCAGTCTTATAACTGCAAGGAGCTTGGGCATTATGCAAACAATTGCTCTAAGCCAAGCGTTGTCGGAGGCAATCAGCAACAACCTCCAAGGCAACAAGGAAGGGATTATGCTATCACTACTGCTGAGGTGGAGCCGGAAAACGATGTGGTGACAAGTACTCTTATTATTCATTCAAGAATAGAGAATGTACTATTTGATTCTGGTTCTACGTATTCATTCATATCTTGCATGTTTAGTAGAACTATTCAAACACCACCTCAAAATTTGGAGGAAATGTTATCTATGAGAACAGAGAATGGGTAAATTATTGCAACCTTGTTTTATAACTCTTCCACGATTATTGTTCATGGGCTGAACCTCCCATAAAATCTTTTCATAATTCATTTAGTGTAATTTTATGCTATCTTGGGCATGGATTGGTTATCTTTGTACAAGGACAACATCAACTACCAGGAAAGAGAGATTACTCTCCACATCCCGAAGCATCCTCCGATTCTTTACAAGTGCAAGGAGGAAGATGAATCTCCTTTAGAATATTCATATCATGTGTGGATATTTCTTCTTTATGAGCATGCATACCTTGCTCAAATGATTAAGACAAAGGAGAGAATCATGCTTGAAGACATGTACATTGTGAGGGATTACACCAATTTATTCCCCGAAGAGTTTCATGGTCTTCCCCCTAACTGAGAGGTTGAGTTATCAATTGAATTTATCCCTAGATCTCTTCCAATCTCATAGACACATTACAGAATGGCCACCATAGAGCTAGAAGAGTTGAAGAATCAGTTACAAGAGAATATGAATAAGGGTTTTATACGCCCGAGTGCTTCACCATGGGGTGCTCCAGTCCTCTTCGTCAAGAAGAAGGATGGATCAATGTGCCTCTACATTGATTATCGTGAGCTCAATAAAATCACTATAAAGAACTAGTATCCCCTTCCATAGATAGATGAATTGTTCGATCATCTACGTGGGGCCAGTTATTTCTCTAAGGTGGACCTTCAGTCAGGATATCACCTACTAAAGGTGAGGAAGGAAGATATTCCCAAGACTGCCTTTCGAATGAGGTATAGACACTATGAGTTCATAGTGATGCCCTTCTAACTCAATAATTCTCCATAAATTTTCATGGATTTAATGAATAGAGTCTTTATAGATTACCTTAACAAATTTTTGGTAGTCTTTATTGATGATATTCAGATATACTCTAAGAGCAAGGAGGAACATTAGGAGCATTTGAAAACTGTGTTAAATACATTGCGAAGGGAGAAGTTGTAATCAAAGTACAATAAATGTGAGTTTTGGATATAGGAAGTGTCATTCCTGGGGCAAGTTATCACTAGCAAAGGGATATCTGTGGACCCTTCCAAGACAAAGGCAATTGAAGAGTGGCTTAGGACAACTTCTGTAACGGAGATCCATAGCTTTTTGGGACTAGCTGGGTATTATCGACGATTCGTGAATAACTTTTCACGACTGTCAAACCCAATGACCAAGCTCACACGGAAGGGAGTAAAGTTTTTCAAGACACAGGAGTCTGAAGACTATTTCAAGGAGTTGAAAAAGAGGCTTATCACTGTCCCAGTACTCACACTACCTTCTAGTGGGGAACTCTTTGTGGTGTATAGTGATGCTTCTAAAATGGGATTAGGTTGTGTGCTGATGAAAAATGATAATGTGATATCCTATGCCTTAAGGAAGCTGAAAATCCATGAGAAAAACTATCCAACGCATGATCTGAAGTTAGTGGATGTGATCTTTACCTTGAAAAACTAGCTGCATTATCTCTATGGGGAGAAATGTGTGATATATACTGACCACAGGAGTCTCAAGTATATATTCACACAGAAAGAGGTTTATATGCACCAGTGAATATGGATAGAGCTCATCAAGGATTACGACTTCTCAATCCACTACCATCCCGGTAAGGCAAACAAGGTGGAAGATGCTCTATGTTGAAAGGATCCAGCATCTTTATCAATGATGGGAATTGAAAAGGATCTGATCTTTTTAGATTTGCAAAGGATGGACATGGGAATCATTAAGGGAGGAACATCATCAATCCTTTCTCAAATGATTTCTCAGCCATCCCTCTTGGAGAAAATAATGGATTCTCAAAGAAAGGATGTGGAAATTCCGAAAAGGGTGGATGCTGTTAAAAATGGGAAATCCTCTGATTTCAAATTTGATGAGGAAGGAGTTGTATAATTTGGGACACGATTGTGGGTACCATTAGATCTAGAGATAAATAAGGAGCTATTAAATGATGCACATAGCTCGACCTTCTCTATCCATCCTGGGAGTACCAAAATGTATTGTGATCTCTGAGGACACTTCTGGTGGGATAACATGAAGAAGGATATTGCGGAATATATATCAAGGTACTTGGTATGTCAACAAGTTAATGTTGAGCTACAAATGTCCAAAGGTATGAGGCATCCATTTCCTATACCCATGTGGAATTGGGAAAATGTTACTATGGACTTTTTCACGGGTCTCCTGAAGACATCGAAGGGAAATAATGTGATATGGGTTGTGGTTGACCGACTCACCAAGACATCCCATTTCATCGCTATTCGGGAAGATCTCTCGGTTGAAAAACAAGAAAAGATATATGTGAAGGAAGTGGTGAGACTACACGGTGTTCCACTCTCAATTGTCTCTGACCGCGATCCAAGGTTCACATCTAAATTCTGGAATAGTCTCCAACATGCTTTGGAAATTGAATTAAATTTCAGCACGGCCTATCACCCCCAAACCAATGGCCAGTCTGAAAGAACTATTCAGACATTTGAAGATAATCTTAGAGCCTGCTCTCTGGAATTCAAATGTGCATGGGATAAGCATCTCCCATTGGTTGAGTTCTCATACAACAATAGATTCCACTCGAGTATTCAGATGGATCCATATGAAGCTTTTTATGGAAATCGATGTAGAACTCCAGCATGTTGGGATGAAGTTGGAGAAAGAAAGCTACTTGGAACCTATATTGTTCAAGAAATGACAGAGAAGATTCAAGTCATCCAGAAACACATCAAAGCTACTCAAAGTTGGAAAAATAACTATGATAACAACTGTCAAAGGGATTTGGAGTTCGACGTTGGAGATAAAGCCTTCCTTCGAATATCTCCATGGAAGAGAGTCATGAGATTCAGGAAGAAAGGGAAGGTAAGCCCAAGCTATGTTGGTCCCTTTGAGATCCTTGACCGCATAGGAGCCATGGCCTATCGGCTTTCACTTCCACTGAATATGGCTCAAGTTCATGATGTTTTTCATGTATCACTCTTGAGGAAGTACATACCTGATCCCTCACATGTACTAAACTCATAGGTGGTGGAGTTGGAAGATGATCTCTCCTATGAGGAGCAGCCAGTAATGATTTTGGATTGGAGAGATAAGGGTCTACGTAATAAGATAACACATCATGTAAAATGAAATTTCGAGGGTGAAATTTCTTAAGGGGGGAAGAATGTAACAACCCAATGTTTTTAATGGAAATTCCCTTCTCATAAATATTCCATAAAATCACATAATAATGAACTAATAAGTGATAAGTGACCTTTAAACATAATTTTTTCACTTCTGTTTTTGGAATTTTGAAAATGCAGCATTCACATCTGTGTTCAAGATGTTTTTTGTTGTCTAATAAAAAAATAATAATTTTTGGTGATTAGTAACCTACCCTAATCAATAGTAACATACCCTTATGAATATTGATATACCATAATGAATATTAACCTTACCTATGGTGGTATAAATATAATATTCATATTGGAAGTTTGATATACCTATAGTTTAGAATGAGTTAATGAATGCTTTAAAGCTGGTTTTGATAATAAATTATTGTTTTACTTAAATAATAAATTAATAATATTTAGAAAATTATTTTTGAAAAATAGAATTCATTTTTGAATTCTTCATGTCGAAAAATGGTTGGGGTAAATTTTTGGGATTTTTCTGAAATACTTGAATTTTTGATGAATAGTGAAATACCGTAATTTACAAAAATAAGCTAAATAAGCTAATTATAGAGTCATGTGTGGTGATATGATGATGTAATCCCACTTGGTTTGGGATTAAATTATAAAATTAATATACTTGGTCATGAAAGACTCACTATTCCTTATCTTGTGGGGAAATAATAAACTAAGGAATTTTATATTAAGGAAACCCCTCTCTCCTCCACTACAAATACCCTCTCTCTTTACCTCTTTCCCTCACACCTCTCAAGCCATGTGCCTAGACAAATTTATTCCAAAATACCCTCTCAAGAACCTTCCCCACGTATAAAGCTTCCTTTTAATTCCAAAATACCAAAACCAAAGCCATTAATAGGAGTCTCATAGAGAGGAGATCAAAGGGTAAGAACCCTCTTTTGTTTTCAAGTGTTTTGTTTTCAATTTCTTTCTTTCCTTAAACCCTCTTCCCCTTATCTTATCCAAAAGGCATGAAATATCTATAATCTCATATATTATTGATGATAATCATGTTTATGGAAAATTTCAAGAATCATGCTTCCCCTCCTCTCCCTCACGTTCTAGAATTAAAACATCGATCGTGATGTGTCAAATTACCAACATCATGGATAATGTGTTTTCAAATTCTTTTATCGTTTTGATTCTGGTCATGAACCCATTTATGTTATGGTTGAACCAGATTATTATATATTTTATATGTCCTATTTAAGGTTTTGTAATCCTCATACACTAATGATATAAAATAATAATAAAAAACAAGTCAATTATGGGTAAAATCGTTAAAATTTATTGAAGTGTTTATCTTTAATGTTTAATGTAAAGGCCATCTTGCACTCTAATTAACCAAATGAATTTTAACCATGTAACCTACTGGATGTCCACTAATGTTATATAACTTCAATTCTGGACAACCACTTTCATCTTACAATTTATTTGAACCTAAATACAGTTGAACTGATCATTAAAACAAATGAAACAAACAGACCCGAACAATGAAATTGAACCTTGTAATCAATCAAAATGGGTATAAATGAACATAAAAAGGTTATAATGAATCTTTTAAAATTAGATAATGTTTTGGAACTATTGATTAACAAACCTAATTTTACTATTCAGGTCATTAATATCAAGTGGAGAACACCAACGGACCTAAGGTAAGGGATCCTCTCAATTTCCGTCTTATTCAAGATTGTTCACTATGTTAAGACTTGTTGTGTGTAATTATTAATTATGGGGTATGATTTATAACCTCCCCCAAACTTACCTATTTATGTATAAATGATGATAATTCCCTTTCCTCTCTCACTAATCCCCCTCAAGTACTATCAATACCATGCCGATAATCCGTAAAGAATTCTACCTGAACCTCTTTTTTCTTTCGGGTTGTCTTATCTACCTTTCTACCAAAATGATGTTATCTTATATTTTCTTGTGAATACTTTAAATGTAATTTACATGTTCCAAGTATATTTATAAAGAATCATTCATAACTTTCTTTTGGGGATATTCATGATTTTAAGTGATTCTCTCCCCATTACTTCCCGATAAGTGAACCCATTTTAGGAGAACTTTTCGAATTATTTCCTATTATCAATTGTACACTATCCTATTTTTTATGTAAACTTTTTCCTTATAAAATCAGTATTTTTATTATGAGATACCTCCTGGGTTACATTTGTTTTTATAAAAAATATTATGCCACTTTTCATTTTAAGAGATATTTTATGTTTTCTTAAACCGCACTAAAATGATTTGACTCAAATATTCCTAAAAACTAGTTTTACATGTTATCACTTCAGTTTGTTATCTATGGTCATGATTTATGTCTTTATACATTATTAATGTCTATTTATGATTTAATTCCTTTCTTTCATGGATGCTTGTATGTTACGCCCCTTTATATTATGCTTAATAACGTGATTGTGTGACCATTTCTTTCCTTTGGTTACTCATATGTTTATATATGATTTAGGTCCTTTATGTGGCATGAAAATACATGAATAAGCTTAGATGGGTGTTCCAAGATTTTTATACAATGAATTGGGTAATGTTAATGTCTCATGAGAATATTATGGGCAAACGGTCTGGGCAGTTAGCCTTGGATTGTGCTACTATGGGAAACGACATTGGCAGTTAGCCTTGACTCATACTAAAGTCTGGTTTAATGTTGTTGACACCTATCTATGAACCTATGCTTATATAATCTCATGACTATATGATCCCATTATTATTTTATCCCACGTTTTTAGGATCCCATGTTTATATGTTATTATTCCATATGTTCCATGCTTCCAATATCATTATGTCAAGCCTCCTAACTCATGTGCTTAATGATTATTCTTATGTTCTTTCACTTACTAGGATTTTCAGCTCATCCCTTTGTTCATGTGTTCCCCAGGGTACCCTATGCAGATTTAAGGGCTCAAAGGAAGTTAGGATCTCATTATGAAGATTAAATAAAGAAGTGTTTTTTTATCCCATGTTTTATGTTATATGTACCTAGTCTTCCGAGACACTAGACTTAACGATCCTTGGAATGTACTCTGATGATGAATTATATTTAAAATCATAAAATGTTATGTGTAAAAGGATAGGGTCTCTATAGTTGGTATCAGAGGATGATATAGTTATTTTTGGAGATTTGGAATAGAGCATCTTAGTGAGAACCTTAAGGATGAGACTAAGTATTAGAAAACATTCCAAAATATTGGTGAGTATTGAGTAAGTGGTTTATCAAGAAAATACATCCTTGTTTGGATACGAGCAGGTAGAGGCGGCTCTAGCACAGATGTATCCTAGGGGTAAATCCCGAAAACACAACATTGAGCTAGACTCGAACGGGAACTGGTGCACGACAACGGGCCTTTCTGCACTCTTGGTTATGACACTCCTGGTGGATATGCTTTGGTAGATTCACAAGCTTAGTAAAACCAATTATTAGGGTAACAAACAAGAAGAAAAGTCCATAAGAATACATGTTAAGAAATAGATTGAGGATAACCAAGATTTTACCAGAGGAATCATAAGTTATGATATACTTATTCTTTATAAGTTTCTCATTTTATGTTCAAAGTTTTCTTTTTTTTGGATAAGTATTCAAGACCTTTAATTATATGTTATTTCTCTTAGTTATTGGTAGGAAATAGAAAAACACATACCAACATCCAACGTGATGATTGCCCTAATGATATGCCTGAGGTGATGGAATCAGGTGCAAAAAACTTCATGGCAGTACTTGCACAGCTGGCTCAAGTTATGAATAATAACATGAATCAGGTGGAACGTCCTCCTCATCCAAGGAAAGAGAAATTTTTCATGGAATCTTTCATGCGGAAAATTCCTCCCATGTTTAGAGGATCTTATGACCCCCTCCTCTCAGAACAATGGATTAACACCTTTGAAATGATATTCACCATCCTCTAGTGCTCGGAAGACGAGAAGGTGGTACTAGAAGTCTATCGTTTTGATGGGGAAGCTGATCAGTGGTGGACGCTGATCAAGAATACAAAGTCCCAAGAGGAAATCGATTCCATATATTGGGAGGAATTAAAGAGGATGTTATTAAACACATATTTTCCTCGAACCCACTGTCTCAAGATGGAATGGGAATTCCTCAGACTCATGCAGAAGGAAGATGAGTCCATCGGGGCTTGTGAAGAAAACTTTACAATACCTGCAAGGTACGCCTCTTGCATTGTCATGAACACCGAAAGCAAGGTGGATCGCTTCTTTAGTGGACTAAAGTTGAGTCTACGAAAAGCGTTGGCAATTCGAGACTTCGACAGTTATGAAGACGTTGTCTGTTGTGCCCTCATGGTTAAAATAGAGATTGGAGACTCTCAGTGGTCTCATGGGCCTAGTGACAAGAAGCGAAAGATGGAAAACAACATGGGTGGTCCATCAAACAAATCCCATGATGGAAATAATCAAAACTTTTCTCTTTGCAAAAATTGTGGGAAGAAGCATCCTGGTAACTATCTTAAGGGAACCAAAAATTGCTTCAAATGCGGAAATTTTGGTCATCTGGACAAGAACTGCCGATGGGATATGAAAAATCCCGCTAATGTTGAGGAAGAAAAGAATGTTCAGTTAAACACTCAGCCTGCAGTGCAGTGTTATAACAGCAAGGATCTTGGGGATTATGCAAACAATTGCACTAAGCCAAGGGTTGTCAGAGGCAATCAGCAACAACCTCCAAGACAACAAGGAAGGGTTTATGCTATCACTACTGCTAAGGTGAAGCCAGAAAATGATGTGGTGATAGGTACGCTTATCATTCATTCAAGAATAGCGAACGTACTATTTGATTCTAGTTCTATGAATTCTTTCATATCTTGCAAGTTTAGTAGAACTATTCAAACACCACATCAAAATTTGGAGGAAAAGTTATCTGTGGGAACAGCGAGTGGGGAAATTATTGCATACATGGTTTATAGCTCCTCCCTGGTTAATGTTTGTGGGATGAACCTCCCAGGAAATATTTTCATACTTCCTTTACTGGAATTTGATGCTATCTTGGGCATGGATTGGCTATCTTTGTACAAGGCCAACATCAACTTTCGGGAAAGGGAGATTACTCTCCACATCCCGAAGCATCCTCTGATTCATTACAAGTGCATTGAAGAAGATGAATCTCATTTTGAATCTTCATATCAAGTGTGGATATTTCTTCATTATGAGCATGCATACCTTGGTCAAATGATTAAGACAATGGAGAGAATCTTGCCTGAAGACATGCCCATCGTGAGGAATTACTCTGATGTATTCCCCCGAAGAGTTGCCTGGTCTTCCCCCTAACTGAGACGTTGAGTTCTCTATTGAACGTATCCTTGGATATCTTCCAATATCAAAGAAACCTTACAGAATGGAAACCATAGAGCTAGAAGAGTTAAAGAAGCAGTTATAGGAGAATATGGAGAAGGGTTTTATATGCCCGAGTGCTTCACCGTGGGGTGCTTCAGTCCTCTTCATCAAGAATATAGATGGATCAATGAACCTCTGTATTGATTATCGTGAGCTCAATAAAATCACTATAAAGAACAAGTATCCCCTTCCATGGATAGATGACTTGTTCGATCAGCTACATGGGGCCAGTTATTCCTCTAAGGTGGAACATCGGTCAGGATATCACCAACTAAAGGTGAGGAAGGAAGATATTCCCAAGACTGACTTTCGAACGAGGTATGGACACTATGAGTTCATAGTGATGCCCTTCGGACTCACTAATGATCCAGAAATTTTCATAGATTTAATTAATAGAGTCTTTAGAGATTACCTCATCAAATTTGTGGTAGTCTTTATTGATGATATTCTGATGTACTCCAAGAGCAAGGAAGAACATGAGTAGCATTTGAAAACAATGTTAAATACTTTGTGAAGGGAGAAGTTGTATACAAAGTAAAGTAAATGTGAGTTCTGGATGGAGGAAGTGTCATTCCTAGGGCATGTTATCACTAGTAAAGGGATATCTGTGGACCCTTCTAAGACAAAGGCAATTGAAGAGTGGCCTAGGCCAAATTCTGTAACGGAGATCCGTAGCTTTTTGGGTCAATCTGGGTATTATCAACGATTCGTGAAGAACTTTTCACGACTGTCAAACCCAATGACCAAGCTGATGAGGAAGGGAGTAAAGCTTTTCTGGACACGAGAATGTGAATACTATTTCAAGGAGTTGAAAAGGAGGGTTATCACTGCGCCAGTACTCACACTCCCTTCCAGTGGGGAACTCTTTGTGGTGTATAGTGATGCTTCTAATAAGGGATTAGGCTATGTGCTGATGAAAAATGACAAAGTGATCACCTATGCCTCAAGGCAGCTGAAAATCCATGAGCAAAACTATCCAACGCATGATCTGGAGTTAGCGGATGTGATCTTTGCCTTGAAAATCTGGCGACATTATCTCTATGGATAGAAAAGTAAGATATATACTGACCACAAGAGTCTCAAGTATATATTCACACATAAAGAGGTTAATATGCACCAGCGAAGATGGATAGAGCTCATCAAGGATTACGACTGCTCAATCCACTACCATCCTGGTAAGGCAAACAAGGTGGCGGATGCTCTAAGTAGAAAGGATCCAGCATCTTTATCAATGATGAGAATTGAAAAGGATCTGATCTTATTAGATTTGAAAAGGATGAACATGGGAATAATTAAGAGAGGAACATCATCAATTCTTTCTCAAATGAATGCTCAACCATCCCTCTTGGAGAAAATAATGGTTGCTCAAAGAAAGGATGTGGAAATTCAGAAAAGGATGGAAGCTATTTAAAAGGGGAAATCCTCTAATTTCAAAATTGATGAGGAAGGAGTTGTAAAATTTGGGACACCATTGTGTGTACCATCCGATCTAGAGATAAAGAAGGAGTTATTTAATGATGCACATAACTCGACCTTCTCTATCCATCCTGAGAGTACCAAAATGTATCGTGATCTCTTAGAACACTTCTGGTGGGATAACATGAAGAAGGAGATTGGGGAATATATATCAAGGTGTTTGGTATGTCAACAAGTTAAAGCTGAGCAACAAAATTCCAATGGTATGAAAGATCTATTGGCTATACCCATGTAGATATGGGAAATTGTTACTATGGACTTTTTCATGGGTCTCCCAAAGAAGTTGAAGGGATATAATGCGATATGGGTTGTGTTTGACTAACTCACCAAGACATCCCATTTCATCGCTATTCAGGAAGATCTCTCCCTTGAAAAACATGCAAAGATATATGTGAAGGAAGTGGTGAGACTGCACGGTGTTCCACTCTCAATTGTCTATGACCGCGATCCAAGGTTCACATCTAAATTCTAGAAGAGTCGTCAACATGCTTTGGGTACTGAATTAAATTTCAGCATGGCCTATCACCCCCAAACTGATGGCCAGTCTGAAAGAACTATTCAGACACATGAGGATATGCTTAGAGCCTACTCTCTAGAATTCAAAGGTGGATGGTATTAGCATCTACCACTGGTTGAGTTCTCATACAACAATAGCTTCCACTTGAGTATTAAGATGGCTCCATATGAAGCTCTGTATGGAAATCGATGTAGAACTCTAGCCTGTTGGGATGAAGTTGGAGAAAGAAAGCTACTTGGACCCGATCTTGTTCAAGAAATGACAGAGAAGGTTCAAGTCATCTAGAAACACATCAAATCTTCTCAAAGTCAGAAAAAGAGTTATGCTGACAACTGTCGAAGGGATTTGGAGTTCGACGTTGGAGATAATGTCTTCCTTCGAATATCTCCATGGAAGAGAGTCATGAGATTCAGGATGAAAGGGAAGCTAAGCCCAAGGTATATTTGTTCCTTTGAGATCCTTGACCGTATAGGATCCATGTCATATCGGCATTCACTTTCACAGAATATGGCTCGATTTCATGATGTTTTTCATGTATCACTCTTGAGGAAGTACATACCTGATCCCTCACATGTACTAAACTCAGAGGTGGTGCAGCTGGAAGATGATCTCTCCTATGAGGAGTAGCCAGTAAAGATTCTGGATAGGAGAGATAAGGTTCTACGCAACAAGACAATCCATCACATAAAAGTGTTGCGGAGGAACCATAAGTTTGAGGAAGCAACATGGGAGCTAGAGAAATCAATGAAGGAAAAGTGCCCACATCTGTTTTTGGCCTAGAATGTAAAATGAAATTTTGAGGGCGAAATTTCTTGAGGGGGTAAGAATGTAACAAAAAAATGTTTTTAATGGAAATTCCCTTCTCATAAATATTCAATAAAATCACATAATAATGAAATAATAATTGATAAGTGACCGTTTAACATAAGTTTGTCACTTCTGTGTTTGGAATTTCAAAAATCCGGCATACACGGTTGTGTTCAAGATGTTTTTTGGACTCTAATAAAATAATAATAATTTTTGGTGAATAGTAACCTACCCTAACGAATAGTAGCATACCCTTATGAATAGTGATATACCCTAATTAATAGTAACCTTACCTATGGTGGTATAAAAATAATATTAATGTTGGAAGTTCAATATACCTATAGTTTAGAATGAGTTAATGAATGCTTTAAAGCTGGTTTTGATAATAAATTATTATTTTATTTAATTATTAAATTAATCATATTTAGAAAATTATTTTTGAAAAATGGAATTCATTTTTGGATTCTACATGTCGAAAAATGGTTGGGGTAATGTTTTTGGATTTTTCTGAAATACTTGAATTTTTTCATGAATAGTGAAATACCGTAATTTACAAAAATAAGCTAAATAAGCTAATTTTAGGGTCATGTGTGATGTTCTACTGATGTAAGCCCACTTGGTTCGGGATTAAGTTATAAAATTAATATAATTCTTCATGAAAGACTCACTATTCCTTGTCTTGTGGGGAAACAATAAACTAATGAATTTTATATTAAGGAAACCCCTCTCTCCTCCACTATAAATACCCTCTCTCCTTACCTCTTTCTCTCACACCTCTCAAGCCTTGTGCCTAGCCAAATTTCTGCCCAAATACCCTCCCAAGATCCTTCCCTACGTCCAAGGCCTTCTGGTCTTTCCAAAAGACCAAAACCAAAGCCCCTAAGAGTAGTCTCAAAGAGAGGAGATCGAAGGGTAAGAACCCTCTTTTGTTTTCAAGTGTTTTGTTTTCATTTTCTTTCATTCCTTATACCATCTTCCCCTTAACTTATCCAAAAGGAACTAAATCTCCAGAATATCCTATATTATTTATTCTAATCATTTTTATGGAGAATTTCAAGCATCATTCTTCCACTCCTCTCCCTCGCGTTCTAGAATTAAAACATCACCCATGATGTGTCAAATTACCAACATCTTGGATAATGTGTTTTCAAATTGTTTTATCATTTTGATTCTGGTCATGAAACCATTTTTGTTATGGTTGAACCAGATTATTATATATTTTATATGTCCTATTTAAGGTTCTTTAATCCTCATACACTCATGATATAAAACAATAATACAAAACAAGTCAATTATGGGAAAAATCGTTAAAATTGATTCAAGTGTTTATCTTTAATGTTTAATGTAATGGTTATATTTCACTCTAATTAACCAAATTAATTTTAACCATGTTACCTAATTTATGTTCTCTAATGTTAAATAACTTCAATTCTAGACAAACACTTTCATCTTACAATTTATTTGAACCTAAATACAATTGAACTGATCATTAAGACAAATGAAACAAACGGACCCGAACAGTGAAATTGAACCTTGTAATCAATCAAAATGGGTATAAATGAACTTAAAAAGGTTATAATGAATCTTTTAAAATTAGATAAGGTTTTGTAACTATTGATTAAAAAACCTAATTTGACTATTCAGGTCATTAATATCAAGTGGAGAACACTAACGGACCTAATGTAAGGGATCCTCTAAATTTCACTCTTATTCAAGATTATTCTCTGTGTTAAGACTTGTTGTCTGTAATTATTAATTATGGGGTATGAATTAGCACCTCCCCCATACTACTCTATTTATGTATAATTGATGATAATTCCCTTTCCTCTCTCACTAATCCACCTCAAGTACTCTCAATACCATGTCGATAATCCGTAAATAATTCTACCTGAACCACTTTTATTCCTTAAGGTTGTCTTATCTACATTTCTACAAATACGATTTTATCTTATCTTTTCTTGTGAATATTTTAAATGTTTTTGACATGTTCTAATTCTATTTATAAAGACTCTTTCATCACTTTCTTTCAGGGATATGCATGATTTTAAGTGATTCTCTCCTCATTACTTCCTGATAAGTGAACCCGTTTTAAGGGAACATCCCAAATTCATTCCTATTATCAAGTGTACTCTATCATATGTTTTAAGTAAAACATGACCCTATAAAATCAGAATTTTTATTATGAAAACCCTCCTGGTTTACTTCTAGTTTTATAAAAAATATTATTCCACTTTTTGTTTTAAGAGATATTTGATGTTTTTTAAACCGTACTAAAATATTTTGACTCAAAGAATCCCAAAAACTATTTTTACATGTTATCACTTCAGTTTGTTATCTCTTGTCAAGATTTATGTCTTTATAAATTGTTAATGTCTATTTATGATTTAATTCCTTTCTTTCATGGATGCTTGTATGTTACGCCCGTTTATATTATGCTTCATAACTTGATTGTGTTCTAATTTCTTTCCTTGGGTACTCTTATGTTTATATATGATTGAGGTTCTTTATATGGAACGAATATACATGAATAAGGTTAGATGGTTGCGCCCAGATAGTGCTCCAATGAATTGGTTAAATTTAATGTCTCTTGAGAAGATTGTGGGCAAATGGTCCGGGTAGTTAGCCTTGGCTTGTGGTACTATGGGAAACGAGATTGGCGGTTAGCCTTGACTCGTACTAAAGTATTGTTTATTGTTTTTTCCACCTCTCTATGAAACTATGCATATATAATCTCATGCTTATATGCTCCCATGATTATTTTATCCCATGTTTTTATGATCCCATGTTTATATGTTATGATTCCATATGTTTCATGCTTCCAATATCATTATGTCAAGCCTCCTAACTCATGTTCTTAAAGTTTATTCTTATGTTCTTTCCCTTATTGGGATTTTTAACTCATCCCTTTGTTCATGTGTTCCCCAGGGTACCCTATGTAGATGTAATGGCTCAAAGGAAGTTAGGAGCTCATTATGAATATTAAATAAATAATTCTTTTTTTATCCGATGTTTTATATTATATGTACCTAATATTCCAAGACACTAGACTTAATGATCCTTGGCTTGTTATCTGATGATGAATTATGTTTAAAATCCTGACATGTTATGTGTAAAAGGATAGGGTCACTATATATATGAAATATGATATTATACTGGGATTATAATATACCTTTTTTCATTTATTTTACATTCCATTAAATATGAAAAATAAATTAAAGTGGTGTTCATGCATACATATGGTTTACCGTCTCAATGAACGATGCATTTTCATTTATTATCTAAAAATATTATGGACTATTACAAATACATATATACAGGATCCAAATACATATATAATAGATATATATGATATTTAAATCATGAATACTATTTTTTTAGATAATGGAATTTTGACCACATTGACAATTTGTAATTATATCGTGTTCATTTTCAACACAAGTAACGAATATTTAAAAGTAAAAATTATTAACTTATATAATTTTGTAATTTTTATAACATGATGATAAGTAATATAAAATTTATTATAAACATGAAAATGTTTTTGAATCATGTATAAATTAACCTATTTTTATTAATCAATAAAATAAATAAGAAACGAGACAAGTCAAAATCAATGTAAGGGAACTTCTTAACCCAATTTCCATTCTTTATGTTAATATTATACTTCTTGATTTTTTCAAAATAATATTATATGGGAAGTAACTATTGATATAATATCTTGTATTTATAATTGCTTAATTTTTATTTATAGTGAATACACATAATTGATATGTTTTATTAACAAAATGATCTTTGTAAGCGACTTCATCTCAATCTACTTTCATTGAGGAATTTTTTTTGTTTATACAGGACCTTATTTTATACAGTGTATAATAATACACATTATTCAACAGTTTTCAGAAGTAATATTTTTTTAATGAAGTAATTTACTAAATGATAAAGGGGATTTATCTTTTTAATGTATGTGGTGACAACGATCATTCCTCCACTGCATGAAATATTTGAAGTTCAACTTTTAGGACAAGCCCTAATTTTTTTAAAAGGATAATAAATAAGACATACCATTTTTACATATTTTGGTATTGAAAATAGTTTCTGTAAAGCACTGATTATGTAAATATCTTGAATTCATATATTGTTGTTACAATGTGGAAATGTTATCATTCCTTTATGTTTGGTGTATGTGTTAGGATTATGTTATTTTTCTTGGTAATTATTTACATATACGGGTGGTTTTGTGATAAAATATGGGTGGGTGAGCCTGATACATCTCTCCAATACATTGGGTAATGTGATAGAGGTAAACGTTAATGTTTCTCTTAAGAGATTGAGGTAATATAATGTGACGGTTATTTCGAATGTAACTCCCTATGTAGCTATGAACGCTAAAATGTACGTTTGTTTTGGATGCTAGAAATTACCTTTCTAATTTATTATTTCTATGTGTTATTCATAAATATTATGATTTCATTATGCATGTTAAAGATCATATGTATTATGATCAAAAGTATTATTTCATTGGTTTTTATGTATTCATGGACCAATGTTTTATTTTTTTTATTTTATACCCCTTTCTGAGTTTTTACTCTCATCCCATGTTTTTAAAATGTTTTCCCTAGGGTATAAAGAAGGGTAAGTAAAAACAATAATTCAAGAAGTTTTTTATCAAGAAAAGAATTCTTGTTTTATTTAAGGAGTTTTATTTTTGTGAAAAAATTGGATAGAGTGCAAGTGTCTACTTTGTATTATCTGAGATGTATTGTAATATAGTAGACACTTATAACCTATCTAGTGTTTGTAGCTTTCTTTTAATTTCCTATTTTATATCACTTGCAGAGATTTATATGCTCAACCAATGTTTTTTAATATATTCCCTAAATTTCATCGGAGAGACATTGATGTTTACTTCGGTCACATTACCCAATACATTTGAGATCTATCTTGGGTTCACACACCATTGGTTTATCATAGAACCACTCGTTTTTGGATTATCACATAAACATCCATCAAAAGTACCATTATATAATAATAACTCATAAATATTGTTTTATTTTTTGAGTTTTATTTTTTTGAAAATAAATTGTATAAAGTATATGTGTCTACGTTTAATTATCTGTGATGTAATTAAATAGTTATGTCCTAATACTCTAAAACTTTAAACATGAAAAGATACTCAATTTGAATTCTTAACATAACCCAAGATTATGTAATTTTTAAATATGGGTCCTTATAGTTGGTATTAGAATGTCGGTTTAGATAACTTTAGATGTTAGGGTGTTATTTAAGAATAAGTGTCATAACCATAATGGTTATTATATTAGAAAGAGTCATAGTTATTTTAGATAAATTGAAAGAGTTTAAGATAACATGAATAAGTATATATTAGTGTTTCCCCCTCATAAGATTATATATGATGATTTTACTAATATTATCACACTGACCTTTTTGGTTATAGTAAATATCCGGATCTAGCAGAAAGAAAAGTAATAATGGATGTGAAGAAAACTATGAAGATTTACTAAATGAGAAACCAAAGGAAATGGGAGGTGCAATGAGAACTCTTTTTGTTATTAATAACCAAATATCTAGAGTCATGATTAACCACTTCAACCACAATGAATTTTCTAAGGCATCATATATGTGAGAAATGAATCCTTATGGATGTTTAGGTAAAAATCATAAAGCTAAGTATATTAAAAATCTTATGTTTCAAGGATGTCAAAAGAAACACCTTGTAAAATGCATCAAAGGATGTGAAGATTTTATATATGTGGTAATAATGTTTATAAATAAATAACATGGCATGAAAAATGGAAGCGTCAGTTGACTCCAAGATATATAATGAAGTTCTTTTTGAGGGATCAATTGAATGTTTTAAATGTGTTGTACATAGTCATTACACAAATAGATGACTTAAGAATAATTTTGGGAATTATACCAGTAGGACCGTACAAATATATGTTTACCAATACCTAATTCCATCCCAATTGAAGATGAGGAAACTGAGAATGATCTATGAAAGGTAAGGATTATTTCATAGATCATGTGAGGAATTTTTTGAAATCTTAGGACATTATGAATTATTTTCTTCATAGGAATTAAGTATAAAAGAATAATATAAAAAATATGGATAAAGTATCATGAAAAATGTTTGGTTATTAAGATTTCTATATTTTAGGAATTGAAGAGTTATTTTGGATATATGGATGATGAAATGTTGAAATTTATTAATCATAGGATTACTTAAGAAGATATATAGTATTTTTATCAATAATGTTTCTTATATAAAAATGTTAATTAAGTATGAATTATCTTTTCTTTTGTGGATATAATTATAAAGAACCATTAGGGTATATATGATCCCGAAATTTAATGAAATTATGAGTTATTAGTTTTTTGGATGAGAAATGTGAGGTATGAAAAAACCAATGATGTTAAAACATGTTATGGATTTTTTTTAAATATTTTAACTCATTTTTTAATGCTATTATATTTATATGGTTTTTGAAAAAAGGACAATGTGCAGACTGTGTGACAACCCTTCGTGTCAGAAAAAGCTGCATGAATCAAACCCACAAACAAATTGCGACTAAGATTTATCACCATTCACTGTACTATGTGAACTCCTTGGTTAGAATGACTAATTATTTTCAGTTAAATTATTTTATGGATCAATAATACATTTATTTTAGGAACATATATTTTATCAAATTGATATCCTTAGTATAAAAATGGTTTAGTTATTATGTGATGAATGTTATTTTGAAAGACATTCGCTCTTTTTGGAACACCATATGCCTAAGGAAAATAGAATACTACTGGATTTTATTTTAGGAGTAATAGTGGAATTTTATATTGGAAGAATATATATATTTATTTTTTACTTATATATATTTGGGTAATTTAAGGATATAAATAACCTATCATAGGGAATATGTGATTAAGTTAATTACTTTTCACTGTGAGACATTAAAAGTAGTTGATGTTGTTTGGAGATAAGTGTTACGATATTCCATGGATAACTATGTGATCTAATCTTTATGAATTTTGGGGTTCAAACATAGTTAGGATTAATATGAAAAATTGTATACTGAATATTCTTGGTTGAACTTTGTTTATTTTTTGTTGAATTGTAGAGATTAAGAGTAGTATTTCTTTCAATAATGAATTATCCTTCATGGGGATTGTCTAATCTTGTCCAAATCATTTTCGTTTTGGATAATGTTTAAAGAGAGGGGATATATATAGATCATATTTTTTGGATTATGTTATTCTCTATAAGTTTTTTCTAGAATTTCATATGTGAACAAGTTATCTGTAATACTAATCTTTTGGAAAAAAAGATGAGTTTGTGGATGAATTTTTTTAAAGGATGAATCTTTACATGGAAAGTAAGTATATTTCCTTATGTTATTAGTCAATCTCATAAATAAATTCCACATATTCAAATAAGGAACTTAAAAAAACATTATACCTTTACTTTTCCTACTGTGGAATCAATGATTGTTTAACCCTTCACAGGTTTATGGTTTTCTAGTAGTTAACTTTCTCCTCATCATGTTTTCGATCACTCTCCATCATAACATGATGGTTAGTTTCACTTCCATATCCATGTTTTCCTAAATGGAAAAATTGTATGTGATATCTTAGGGGACCTTTTTACTTTTCTTTATTTTTTTATAAGTGATTATTTTATTGACTCTTTTTCTGAGATGGGATTTTCAATGAAGTTTCCAAGCTAAATTTAAAAATTGTGAGGGTGTAATTTCCAAAAGGGGGAAGGATGAAATGACCCAGATATTTATAAAATAAAAAAAAATTCATATCTATCAATACTTATAAATAATTTATTAATATTATGTTAAAAATGACACTTTTTCTGATGTCATACTTGACTCGTAACAACAGGTTTCTTTGAAATCTTACATTGAACACAACTTTGAGTTATTACGAAAAAATATAACAATATTATTATTTTAAACGGTAGTTAATGAATATTAATTGTATTGCTAAGAATGAATATTACTAACTCAGTTATTATTACACATTTTTGTTATATGTATTTACACTTGTCCAAATAATTTTAGACACATAAAGTAAAAATGAATCTGATTTTAAGCATGAAAAACTCTAATATTTTGAAAAGGTTGTTTTACCACGTTTTAAAGTTGAACCACTTTAAATAATTTTTTCACATTTATATGATCTATTTGACAAAAATAATCTTATTATATAAAATATAGACATCATAATTTACTTTGGAATAATTTTTGGTAAATTTCTGATAATGTTCATTTTTTAATGAGTAGTGAAAAATACAGCATTTTATGTCAAAACCACCTTTTCATCTAATTTATATATATTGTTAGATTGTAACTTTAATTTTTTTTAAAAGTATAATTGGATTATATTTTTTTTAATTAAACCAATTATTTTTACTGTAAGTAATTTCACTTTTAAATTGGACCTAAATATATGTCAATCTTTTGATAGTTATTATTTATTAAAGACCCACTTTTTTGATTTGACAATGAGAATTAATTTTAAATTAATTACTTAAACTTATGTGTTTTTAATTTGGATAAATGGATTATATATTTTTAATACTATGGTTAAAATGTGTAAATATTGACCTTTAATTTTTTACATAATGAATAATAACTTCATTAATTAGTTTATTTATCATGGTTAATGGGTAAATCTTGTAAATAAGGGTAAACAATAATATTTTACTAATACTAATATATCATAATATGTGCCCTAATATAATTGAATGAAATATGTCTAATCATGGTCATCCATGGATCTATTTTGGGATCCCATGGCGCCACTTTGACGTGAAAATGACATTTTATAAGAATTAATTTAAAGTAATAAAACATTTTGACATAAACAATACATTTTTACTAAAAGTATTTTTATATAGGGTAATATATGTGATATATTTAACTATAAACAATAATTATAATACTAAAAATATTTTCTACACCATGGTAGTTTATGTATAATTTTCATTCATCAAATAAATAAATATATTTATGACATAATGAGGATGTATTGATTACCTTATTAATGAACAATTTAAATAAATGAAATTATAAATATTAAAATAAATTTATTTAAAACTCTTTATACCATAAACTAATTGTTTGGATGATTATGACTTTTTATATTTGAATTAATTATATTTTTTAGAATGAATCAAGCTGTTATGGATATTTTAAAAATTATTATATGAATAGTATAAAAGTTGACATAAATGAATTCTTAAAACAAATACTATTATATTAATTGATATAATAGTCCTAAAAATCTATGATTTTTAAAAATAAAATAGATAATGTGGAAAATATTATTAATGAGACAATTGGGGTTCTATTTTAATTTTATAGTAACTATATTAACTATATAGTATGAATATACAAGAATATATGGTACGAGTTAAATTAGTTAACTAAGGGTTAAATCTAAAAAATAAGTTTATGTTTGAGACCTAGACTTGAATAAAACCTGTTGATTGAGAGTTTTTCGACCCAATAGAACCATATATTTGAAAAAAATTTGTTTGGGACCATTTAAAACAAAAAAATAATTTTATAATAAAACAATACTTTAAAACAATCCTAAAGTGCCCTTCCTCCCTCTTATAAAAGGGCATCAACTCTGCCCATTTTAATAAAACCAGTCAAGACCCTTGAAATATCCATAATCTACTCAAATAAACTCAAATAATTCCTATCTTACTCTTAAAAGCCTTACCATAGGCATAAGGAAATTTGAGAAAGCCTTTTTTCTCAAATCAAAGGGGGTTACATGTTTTATGAGGTAACGTCTTCTCTAAAGATCCTTTCTATTATTTTACTTCTTCACTGCCTATTATATTATAATACTTTGGTTACATAACAATAAAATATCCTAAATTTTTTAGTATGTTATTATTAGAAGTATTATAACTACACTTATAGACACAACCATCTAATATATATGAACATACTATGTCTATGTATGGTGAACTACTGCCTCACGAAACGATCATTATTCAATTTTCCTCTACCACCACTCATGGTGTACATTATTAAGGAGCTGTATTTAAATATGATATATATTATTTTATATTGTCTCTATGTTTTATATTTTTCATTTACAACATACCGTTATGATTTCCATAATGTGTAAATACTATAATTTCATTTGAGAATGTGTGGCCCTTAATGTTATATGACTCGTTCATGACATACATGAAACATATAAAACATGGTGTTAATAATCTTATGTAATACATATAAAATATGATATTATATAGGAATTGTAATATAGCTATGTATAATTTAGTTTTTATTTCGTCAAATATGAAAACATGAAAGTAGCGTTCATGCATACGTACGGCTTACTATCTTTGTGAATGGTGCATTTCATTTCTTATCTCCAAATGTTATGGACTATTCTGAATACATATATACAGGATATAAATACATATAATATATAT
Organism: Viscum album; assembly: GCA_963277665.1. NCBI lineage: Eukaryota > Viridiplantae > Streptophyta > Magnoliopsida > Santalales > Viscaceae > Viscum > Viscum album. Next base: position 979,538,478 of record OY728137.1, read on the forward strand.
ATATATATTATATTTAAATCATGAATAATATTATCTAAAAATGGAATTTTGACCACATAGAAAACAGGTAATTATATCAAGTTCATTTTTAACACAAGTACAGAATATCGACAAAATAACCGACATGAACATAAGTAATTATGTAATTTTTATAACATGATGTTAAGAAATATAAAACGAATAACAATCTTGAAATAGTTTCTGAAGAATGTTTAGATTTACCTATGTAACTTATTTATAAAAATAAAAAATAAAAGAGACAATTCGGACTCAATGTAAGGGATATTCTTAACCCATTCTCTATTCATTGGGTTAATCTTCTACTTTTTGACTATGTCATGATATGATTATGTGAAAAATAAATTTTGATATAATATCTTGTATTTATACATTCTTATTGATAATTTATAGTGAATACACATAACTGGTCTTTTTTATTAATAAAATGATCTTTATAAGGGACTTCATCTCAATATCATTTCGTTGAGGAAAATTTTTGTTTAAACACATCCGTTTTTTATACAGTGTATAATTATTTCCTTTTTATTTTAATTTCTTTCAATTGGTTTTGAAACTGACATTTTCATCTATGAACCATTTTCTAAATGACAAATTGAATGTATATTTTTAATATATGCAGTGATAATGACCTTCCATCTGCCACGAGCATTTTTTGTTATTTGGATTCCCTAACAAGCCGTAATGTTTTCAAAGGGAAAATATATACAATATATAATTTTTTATGTATTTTTTTATTTATTATGGTTTTGATAAATAATTTATTATTTCCATATCATGAAATGATATATTTTTATTGTAATGTGTAAATTTTATCTTTTCTTTATGCTTGATGTATGTGTAATGATTATGTTACGGTTCTTGCCCATTATTTATATATACGGGTCATTCCATAACTAATTGAGGATTTTTGATCCCGAGATAGCTCTCTAATGCATTGGGTAACATGATAGAGGTAAACGTTAAAGAATCTACTAATAGATTTAAGGAATATATTGTAATGGGTATTCCAAACATAACTCACTTTGTAGATGTGAAAGCTACAATATAAGTATGTTATAGATTCCACAAGTTACCTTTATGATTTATGATCTCTCTGTGTTATTTATAAATCTTGTGTTTGGATGTGGTATGTTATGTATCTTATGTATTATGATTGAAAATTATGATTTTATTGATTTGTATGCATTCATTGACTAATGTTTTCTTTCTTTATTTTATATTATTTACTGAGCTTTTTATACTCAACCTGAGTTATTGAGATGTTTTTCACATGGTATAAGTAAGGGTACGAGAAAAAAAATTTCAAGAATATTTTTATCAAGAAAATAATACTAGTTTTATTTAAGGAGAATTATTTGTATGAAAAAATTGGATAGAGTAGAGGTGTCTAATTTTTATTATTTGACATGTTATGTTATAGTTATGGTGTAATTCAATAAAACATTTTACCTATAGAGATTCTCAACATGTGTTCTTGAGTTAACTCATGATTATTTAATGATTATGGATGGGGAATAATATAAATATTTTATTAATATGGTTTATATGCTACCCATATGACATGTAATCTGAAAAACAAATTGTAAGTAATTTTATTTTATGTTTTTACATGGATTATTTCATCTAAGTAGTTTTGATTAAAAATATAACAAGTAGTAAATAATTTCATAACATAATTTAGAATCAATGATGTTTACTATTAATTACTATTTTTTTATCTGTATAATTAATTTTTATTATATTTTGTTTAATTTTAAAATTTTTATGTGAATTTAAATTCCATGTACATAATTGATTCATTTATTAATTACCACAGCGATATTATGAACATTGTAAGGCAATATTTCATGATATAATTTAAATTGACATTTTTTGAACATATATTTAAATTAATGGAATATATTTGATCACATTAAAATAAAATCACTTATTTATCTACTCTATTGTTTATATATTATATTCTAAAGTAATTTTACCATTTTTCCACTCTCTTTTACATAACATTATTTATAAAATGTATTCATAAAATTTTACATAATTTATCTCCTCAAAGAGAATGAATTTTTAATTTAAAAATTATTTAACATTTTATGAATATAATTATTAATTAATTTTTTAACCATTATCTTATTTTTAAAAAATAGATTGAAAACCATCTTTTAATTATTTACCAAAAAGTAAACATTCTAAAAACATTACATAAAAAAGAATGTTCTTCTTAACCTGAGATGAATCTATGAAATTGTGTTCCATCATGAATGAAATGTCTATAAAGAATCATTTTCATGTTTACAATTCACATTAAAAAAATTATATTATTCTAGACATTATTATATTAAAAATTAATTTTCAATTAAAGGGATTTTCAAAGTGTTTTTTCCATTAAAAAGTATGTTTCAAAATTATAGGGTTATTTTCCTAAAATTTATTTTTATTTTATTATTCATCAGTAATATGAATAAATTAATAAAAATATGAACCATTGGGGATATGTTGTATTTATATTATCAGAACTTTTCTTTTTATGATTTATGATCAACTTAATTAGAGAAGTAAACTTTATAACAATTCACTATTTCACTTTGAATGGTTTATAATTATTTATATTGAATAGGGTAAGTATTTACACATATTATTTTAGTTTTCAATATGAATTTTAAAATTTATTATCATTCAACCCTTTTATATGCAGAATGATTTTAAATTTTAAAGTGATGGGTGTGGACCTCTATAGCTTTTTAGTGTGTCGATTGGTCTCATTCGACAACCTATATATGGTTTTTGTTGATGTAATTCCCATTTATTTTATGTCTATGGAAAAATACCTCATATTATTATATATCATGAAAAATATCATTAATGGCATGTTTTATATGTCAATTATTATTAATTACACCATTATGATTTTTGTTAATGATATTCTATGTTGTTATTTGGTTTGTTAGAATATCGATGGTCATGTATTAACCTCATTTGATTCTTTATTTAGGAGTATTTGATCATATTTTATTATTTAAATATTATACTATTGTTAAAGACTGAATTGAATTTCATTCAGTAATTTCTGATTCCATATTTTTTATTTGTCATTTTTTCACAACATCTATTATATGATAACACTTACTGGGAGTATATGCTCACCCTTTATATTTTTTTATTTTTTCTAAGACTCTATGTTGTATTATTTAATTTATATGATCATATATGATAAGGGGAATAATATAATTCACACATAAAAATCATTTTTTCTTTAATTATTTAATATGTAATGCTAAAATGAAATATGAATAATGTATAATAAGACTATTAAACTATTTAGTCCTTATGGATGTGATTCAATATATATCTAGCCAATGAAATAAAGAAGATGTTGAATTCGTGATACTATGGTCTGGGATGGAAAAAATTACTTATGGGTAATAAATCTTAATCCAAGATGATTATATATATATAATAATGAATGATTACTCAAATCGCATAATATTATAAATTAATATTTTCAATAAATAACTGATATAACCCATTAACAAAAATATGAGTTTAAAAAACTCTTACGATAAAATATATCTAAATTCATGTATTCTGTTATGTATTTTTTTCATTAAATGCCTTATATTTTTATCTATTTCATTCCATTATCACTATTTGATTAATTTTATTTATTGAAATGTTTTTACTAAATAATATAAATTTATGTCAATTGTTTTAGGTTTTTTATTTCATAATCTCAACATGGAAACTTTTACTTGACTATCATCAATTTTATAATTAATAAATCATCATATAATCTTAAAACATTTCTAATTTTAATTTTTATATATTAAATTTACTTTTAAAAAATCCATGTGAGGAGGTCAGAAAAAATTTAACACAATGTTTTGTCGAGAGTAAGTTATCATGAACACATGAGGTAAGATTTCATCTTTGTAAGAGATGAAAATGAAAGAAAATATATAAATTTTATACTTTATAGAAACAATATTATTTTACATATATCATATTAATTCTTTAAATCAATCATAATCTCCCACTATGTGTGTTGTATATGAAAAATGAATGATATTTATTCATGGAATTGGTATTCCACTCTTAAGAAGAAGAAAAATTATCATTTCATCCTATATTGACGTGTCAGAAAAAACATATTATATTATAGTTTTGAAATTATTCTCATTTAATAAATATCTTATATATTAATTAATTCTAACATTACAAAAATCTATCAGTGGTAGTAATGAAAAATAAAATACAACATGTCAAGGAGATGGTTGTCAGTATGTACACTAGAGAAATGCATTTCATTCGCATTGAATGGTAAAAAAATAATACTAATTTTAAAATAATAACAATAAAAAAATTATTATATTATAAAAGTAGCTATTATTATATAAGAATGATTATGATATGAAAACTAGGTCGAAGAGGATGATATAAATAAACAAATCATTGTTTTTCAAATCTTTTTTTTGGAAAAGATCATTTATAAAAATACTTATGTCTTTATCAGATAGTATTTTTAAAATTCCAACATAATTGTGATGTGTGTTTTAATATTCGTAGTTTTATTTTGGTATATTGTTTTATAAAATGGTTCATGATTTTTGTTTTTGAAAATGTTAATATGATTCCATATTTGTAAGTAAAACATATGTCATTTTCGCAATATTTTAAATTTGTATGGCCATAAATGTAATTTAAAAAATTTAATTTTGAATAAAAATGAACTGTGAATTATATAAAATAATATTTCACATCTATTTGAGGAAGAATAATAATAAATTTATATTACAGTGATTCAAATATAATTTTTAAAAATTAAATATATTTTATTTCTATTATCATTACTATTATAATATTTTTACTTTAATGGAATATATATATATATATCAAAAAAAATTTAAAATATATAATATCTATCCATCAAAAATAATTTTTAATTATCCAATAATTTATTGAAACACAACAATACATCCAAAAAAATTAATTATAATGTATTTTGAACAATTTACATCATATTTCTTCATCTTCTATGGGCACTATGTTGGCATTGGGTAAGTATTCATTGTAATTATAGAATCACTAAAAATTAAAACTAAATAACAATAAAAATAATATAATCATATTAAAAAATAAAAAATATATATGGTTCACAACAACTATTTTCGTTGTGATAATATATTAGAGACATTAAATTATGGAGAGTGATGTTTTCTAATTTTTCATTACATAAAATAATATAAAGGTCATTATGAATAGAACATTACACCAAATTTTCAGAATCTATTGAGAAAGATGATTCTATTATATATAAACTCATCCAATGATATAATGTTATGTTTTTTATTGATTTTCATACCTTGTGTCATAAATAAAATATCATTTATCATATTTTACCATTTACTATACTAATGAAATTTTACAATGGTTTCAATTCAATATTAAAAAAATTCATATATATATTGATAGATAATTTCAAATTGAAAATTAAAAATTATGAATATATTTTAAATGATTATATTTCCCATATTGATAGATATTACACATTATTAATGTTTGTAAAATGCAATGAATTTCTAATTTTTTATAAATAATATTTTTTATCATAATAATGATTTTATAAAAAAATAATATCAAATCACCAATAAAATTTAATTATTTTAATGAAATTTAATAATTTAATAATTATTTTTCTTTCATAACAATTAAAAACTAAATTGTTCCTTCTGTAAACTATATTAATAAAGAGGAACAAAAATATTTTATATTTGAATAAAACAAAACATATATATTCAAAATTTCTATCATAGGATTAAATGATCAACATTGTATTTTTTAGAAGTTTTATATTACTTCATAAATATATGTTTTGTTCTAGGAAAATGTTTCAAAAATAAATCATGTCGTTCATGTTTCACTCTAATTTCATAAATGTGAATTCATTTTTAAAAAGGATATTTCTCACTGTTCTTCTAAAAATCAATAACATTACCAAAATCCAATAAAAATTATGGATTATTTTGGAATTTTGATTCATAAATTACATCATTTTTTCAATATCAATTTCTAAAATTATGATATATAATTATTAAATAAAATTAAAAATGATCAATTTTTTTAAAAAAAATTCCGTCTCAACATTAAATGATGATAGCCTTATATGATTTATTTTTTATCATTTCAAATTGTGTACATATTTCCTATCAATAAATCAGTATGATTTTATTAAAAAAAATTATATATATATATTTTCAAAAATTTATTTACTCGTATTCATACACTTCAATCCAATGTCTTAGTTGTAACGGTCAAAATAATTAATAATGTTATGGTCTATTTAATATGGGTAATTTTTATGGTATACACTATCAATCTTAGTATTAATTAAATGTAATATAAACTAATTTAAATGGGTGTATCATTATATACCATTAATGAACTTATTTATACCCAATTTCTTCTCAGGTATAATAATAATATTTAAATAACATTTTCATAATCAATTCCAAGTAGTTGATGATTAATGATACGATCATAAACAGGACACAAAATTTAATATTAAAAAATAAATTTATTGATAATTTAAAATATGAAAATGTATAATAATAGATCCACATGATATATTTAAGAGAAAAATATGATGATAGAATTGAATAACACATTATTCAAATCCATAAATACATTTTCTTCCTTGTCTTCCATGTTTCAATTTTTTTTGCAAAACTATTTCATCTTATACTTGAAATGATGAGTATCCGAGATGAGTATATATTATGGATATGGGATGAAGATAAAATTATAAAAGATCATGATATCCAAAAATATATGAAAATACACTCATCTGATTTAAAAAATAAATAAATCATATTGTAATATAATGAAACATAATGTTAATTTCCTCCAGTTATTCATTGAACCTAGTTTTGATCTATTTTTTGCATATTGTTTTGGAATGATTCATGTTAAATTTTGGGAATTTTGGAAGCCATTATGGTTATGAATTTTTGTCAAATTGGAAAATAAAATTGTGTGGTTTGGCATAGTAAACCTTGCTCCAGATTATGGTAGTGCAAAGAGGGAGCATTGTTGTTCTAAATCATACATATAGGGACTATAATCATTGCGGCCTCAGGTATTGGTATCTGTCATTGTTGGATCATGGTAAAATAACCAATGTGAACACATAAATTAAACTATGTACAATTAGATATTGAATCTAGTGGGGGTTCATGGTTAGGCCTTATAGTTATTCTAAATATGTGACCATCCCATGGAAAAAACAAACATGGAATTTAACTTCATTGAAAATTTATTTCAAATTCCCCAACCCATTCCCATAGGTTCCTAATCACCCATCTCACACATAATCTAATTTTTCATCCTTGGTGGCTCTAAAGAGGTTATTTTTTCTACTCCACCATCCACTTTTCGATAATCGATGTTTTGACGGATGATCTGATCTCTCTACTGTAAGTGGATTTCTGCACCATTTATTTCAAAAGGAGAACCCATTTTAGACATTTTATATTATTATCTCATCATGTTTTTTGGATTTAAAATATATTTTGATTTATATAATCCTTATCTTGTTATGTATTTATCCTAGATCTTAATAATAAATCTTTTTACCCTTAGATCATAATTGGTGTTTCTGTCATGGGTATTGGAAGGTTCATTAATTGATTTTTGGTAAGTGGTTAAATTTCATACTTTTCATATTATTGGAACAATTAATTTTTTTAATTTGTTTTAAATTAAATTAAATTCATTTAGAAACCAAAACCTTTAAATTATTTTAAATTTCAATTTTAAATAGAATGGTTTTTTGAAAAAAAAAAGTTTTCCAATAGAATTTGAATTGAGTGGTGAATTTTGAAAATGATGTAATTGTTGACATTATTTGAAAAAAAATTGAGAAATAAAATTATTAAATATCATTGATGAAAATATTTTACTAGTTTTATTTTAAAATGAATGTAATGATGAAAACTCGATGTTTTGATTTTAATGTTTAATTGATATAACGAAACTAAAAGTTGGGAAATTTAATTATATATGATGATTGATTTGAAATGAGAATATTTTCTTAATATTAATTGAATGAATTATCAAATTATAACCTTTTTAGTTATTAAATTATTAGTATAAATAAAACTATGATCTTGCTTTTATATAAATGGATTTATGATGTTAATTGAAATCAAAACATAGTTCGGCATGTTAATACAAGATGTGATGTTGATGAGTCTTTTTCAGATAGAGACTAAGGGACATGTGTACACATATCTGTACTTTAACTTTGTTTTGAGAAGTGTGAGGATCTTCTAACTAGATATTAATGTATTATATTGTAGATGACTATTGGGCTTGTATGGTATGGATTTTTTATATATTTGAAGAATTATCAAATAATTTCTGATGAAAAATTATTGATATAAATTATTTTCAATGAAAATATTTGTAACACCCTGAGCTTCCACGATACACTTCTCATTCAATAATGCATTAGCTTGCATTGTACGAAACTTCGAATTCTAACACACCGCGACTAATTAAAGTAGCCATTATGAATAGTAATACCCACTTTTTAAAATTATAGAAATTTTATATTTCAAAATGAACTTCATTTTTGTATTCTTAATATCGAAATTATCCTAAGTTAAATTTTTTGTAATTTTCTGAGAACTTCCATTTTTTATGAATAGTGAAAAATACATAAAAACAACTTTTTTAATCAAAATAATTTATAGTGATAAATTATACTATTTAGTTGTTTTAGAGTATAATTAGAATATATTTTTATCATTTTATCCAATGGTGGTCATTAGAATTAATTTCACTTTGAAATTGGACATAAACAATTGTGAATCTTTTGATATAAATTGTTTCTTAAAAACACGCTATTTGTTGTGACAGCGGGTATTAATTATAAAATTAATTAATGCAACTAATATGTTTGGAATTTTTTAAAATAGACATCATTTTTGAATTCGGATTATCAATTATAGATTAGGGTGAAATTTTGGCATTGTTCTGAAAAACATCAATTTTTGATGAATAGTGAAACCACTAAGCGGTACTTATAAAAACTGATTTTTCATTTAAATTAAATTTTACCACATCTGTGTTTTGAATTTCAAAAATCCAACATACATGGTTGTCATTAATAAGTAAAATGTGGTTCAATGAGATTAAAATAATTTATGGTGAATAGTAACTTTTAAGTTCTTAATTGCGATTAGAGGTAATTAGTGTAGTTTAAGGTAAAAATAATGTTTTAATAATATGAGATGAGCTTGACACATGTCCTTACCTCATTGGATGTTCCATGGACGACCAAGACAATCCATGGGTCAACTTGGGGACCCCATGAAGCCACTTTAGTTTGAAAATGACATAAATACCTTTTATTTAATGTTAAAGTAAAAAATGTCACAATCATGAAATAATTTACTAAAACAATTTTTACATGGGGTTATACAAGTCATATTTTTGACTATAAATAGTCATTGGAAATCTAAAAAGATTTTCTACATCATAGTATTTTTTTTATAATTTTTAGACATTAAATAAATTAAATTATTTATGACATCATTATGATGCAGCGATGACCTCATTATTTAACGATTTAATTAAAATGGAAAGATAATGTAATATCTAAGAACTAAACATGTCCAAATCTTATTGGATGGGTGGATTTAGAACCCTTATGACCTTATCCTCGAATTATATAAGTGTGGGACATCTAAAATCCGAAACTCATTTTATAAAAAAGTGACTTTTCTTTACTTTCCAAGTGTGCCCCTCCTCTCCTCTTATAAAAGGCCCCCACCTCTACCACCTCATTCACACTTTCAAGCCCTTTGGATCGGCCAACCTCTGCCCAAATACTCTCCCAACATCCCCCTCTTACTCCTAGAAGCCTCAATTTGGGAAGAACTCTTCCCAATGAAGCCTTTGGCTCAAATCAAAAAGAGTTACCTGATTTTGAGGTAATGTATTCTCTAATGTTGTTTTGTTTTATTTTTCTTCTCCAACCCCCTAAAACCTTTTTATTCATTACTTTTGTAATAAAACCAGTATTTTAAATATACTAGGTTGTTTTTATAATAAGGATTCGAGCTACACTTACACACACCTACATCTAATGGTTAAAGAACATACTGTTTCTGTGGATGGCCAATTTTTGCCTCACGAAACGATGATTGTTCAAACACTCATATAACACCTCTAATGGTGGCCATTATGATGAAACTATTTTTATATATGATATATATTATGTTTTAGTTTCCCTTATGATTTTTTATTTTTCATTTATGGCATACCTTTATGGTTTCCATTATGGGTAAACGCGATATTTTCAATTTAGGAAGTGCGGACTACCGCCCCCTCAAAGTGATATTAATTGTTAATACCATATGTGGGATGTATAAAGGATGGAGTAAATGATATTATATATGATGCTATACTGGAATTATAATATAACTTTATATCATTATGATTTCATTAAATACAAAATAGAAATGAAAGTAGCGTTCATGCGTACGTACGGCTTACCGTCTCCATTAATGGTGCATTTCATTTCCTACCTCTAAACGTTATGGAATATTATAAATGCATATATATACTGGATATATATGAGATATATGATATCTATATCATGAATATAATTCTGTATATAATGGATATATCACCACATGATTAACTTGTAATTATAAGAATTTTATTTTGACTCAAGTACCTAAGATCGACAAAATGACCGTTATAAACTTTAATAATTACATAATGTTCATATCATTGTAATAAGTGATATAAAAATGATAATTTAATTGAAAATGGTTATTAATAAGGTAGATATTAACTCTAGATTATTATTCAGGAGGTTAAAGAATGATCGAATCAAGTCGTACACAAGGTAAGGGAATTTCTTAACCCAACTTCCATTCTTTGGGTTAGTCTCCAACCTTCAAATTATGTCATGATATTATTATGTCCTATTTTGTATTTTTACGTTCTTTATGTGTACCTATAGTTAATACACATAATAGATCTATTTTATTTAAAAAATGATCTTTTTAAGGACTTCATATCAATCTCTTTTCATTGAGGCATATTTGGTTTTAAACAAAATTTTCTTTTATACAGTGTATAAACCCCTTTGACTTTTACGTTTATTCAAAAGGAATCATTTTTATATGAAGCGTTTTACTAAACAACAAAAAGGGAATGTTTTTCTTTCCGTACATATGCGGCGACAATGACTTCTCCGCCGTCGTGACCATTATTTCAGTTTCGGCTTCCTCTACAAGCCATCACTTTTTTTTAATGAAAAATAAATACAATGTTTTAACTTTCTTTTATTTTGGTATTGAAAATGGTTTTGAAAGCGTTTCTATTATATCAATGTGTTGTATTGAAATCTTGTGTTTTAAATGTGGAAATGTTATGTTTCCTTTATGCATGTTTTATGTGATACGATTATGTTATGGTTTATGATATGTTTAAACTTATTCATATGAGGAATGCATTGGACATAATAAGTGACTGGTGGAGCCCGCTATAGCTCCTCGATGCATCGGTAGGTCTCATGAGACAAACTAGTGTCTTGGCATGAGGCCTTGAAAAAATATTATTTGTGGTCGTGGCACGAGGCCTTCGCTACGTGGTTATGATAGTCTGGCATTATGCATTCCATCATTATGAAAGTGGTTATTGATATTGCATGTGATTATTCGACCAGTAGAATATCCATGTGAAGAAGTGAATGGCATTATCTCATTTTACTTTTTCCATATTATGTTGAAGTTCAAGTTTAAAGAGAATTTGTTTTAGTTATAAATTGCCTTAAATGTTTATGTTTATTGATGAAAGCTTACGCTATATTGTTATCCTTACTGAGCATCTGAGCTCACCCCTTTCAATGTTTTAATATTTTCCAGGATGTGAAGAAGTATTTTATGAATGAACTGTAGGGATAGTCAGAAGAGGATATGAGTGTGGACTATGGAGACATTGTTATTGTAGTTTTTCACTTTATGATGTAATGTAACATTTACGAATGTATCTAGTGTTTCCAAGGCTACTAAACTAATCGGCCTTTCGAGACTTGATCTTTTGTGATCATGCCAATGTTACGAAGTAATGCACCGACTCCGGGTAGCTGGGGTCGGGGCGTTACAGTTGGTATCAAAGGCAGTTTAGTACTAACCTTGGAAGCTAGATTTAGATAAACTCTGATTAGAGCACATAGCCCGAAGATAGACTTTAAGGATTAGTATAGAAGAACTTCCTAGAATTTTGGTATTATAGAGATGTTGTGAGTTTTCCTAGCAATACATCTATGTCTGGATACGAGCATGTAGAGGCGGCTCTGGCAAAGATGTACCTAGGGGTAAAACCCGAAAACACCGCTTTGAGCTAGACTCGAACGGGAACTGGTGCATGAAAACGGGCCTTGCTGCACTCTTGGTTACGGCACTCCCGGGGGATATGCTTAGGATAATTCACATTTTCTTTATAAACCACTATGAAGGGTTATGAGTATATACTTTCTAAAAGAAAACATTTTTTTGATTATGGAATATATCCATAAATAGATCAATTTATGTTAAGTGTTTTCAAGTTTGTTATTATGTTTTTCGATTCATAAACTAACCTAGTTTATGGCATTGTATAGAAATGGCGCCCAGTAGAAGGAATGTGAACTCCATCAATACGTATGATCCAAAGAGTAAGAAGGATCATATCTTTCATGGTATTAAGCCAACATTTAGAAGGGAAATAGTCTCCCACGTGTTATCAACATATGAAGAAATAGTATCATGTGTTAATAAGATAAGTAGAGAATTCTCTGAGTCTTATGGATTTGAAGGGATGGAAGAGAAGAAAAGGATGGAAGAGAGAATGATGGATAAAGGGACGAGGGAAAAGAATAATTTTCCAATATGTGATAAATGTGGGAAGAAACACCTTTGAATTTTCCTGAAGGGAATGTGAGTTTGTTATATGTGTGGAGAAATAGGACACCAAGTGCGTGACTGCAAGGGTAAGAAAAAGGTTTCAAATGTACAATGCTTCATCTACAAGGAGTGGGGACACTACGCAGACCAATGTTCAAATCATCAGAGTATGCCCCAAATGATGTTATTGGATAATAATCAAGTTATGATACTACCACAGATGAGGAGGAATGATTAGAGTTCTTATGTTGTTATTAATGAATTTTGTAATTTGAGTGTTGTATCAATGATGTACTGGTTATAATAATTATGGAGTATATAAGGATTTTACTGAAGTACTATTTCATCTAGGACTTGAGATTGTGTGGAACCAAGAAAAGTGACTCCACAGTAGGTTAAATTTTTGGAAAATATATGGTTGAGAGAAAGATAAACCATAATATGGTTCTGATACCGAGATAGTGATTTTGGAATAAGACATGATTGATTCCAATAAATTATGTTGGATATTCTTAACATCCTTGAGACTGATTAATGATTTGTATACATTTTTGGATAGAAGGAGTATATCCAGTTTTCTATAAGGAATAACAGATCATGAATGTAATCAATAAGGATTTATGGTAATTTAGTATGTTGCAGTGTTTTAAAAGAATACATGATGAAGGTGTTCACATGTTGTTACGCAGAAAAAAAGGGAGCTTCATTATGTTTACCTTCCTCATAAAATCTGGACTGTGAGTTGGACAGACGTATTTTGGATAACTATAAAGTTTTGAATGGATTATATTTTACATTGGATACTATTGTTAAGGTTATTTTTGGATATTTATAAAAAGGACAACATGAAGACCGAGTGACAACCCGTCGCGTCGGACAAAGCTGTGGGAATCGAACCCACAACCATAGTGCGATTGGGATTAACCGCCTACCACTGGACTACGTGAAGTCCCTGGTTATTACTAAATAGTTTTTCTAATCTAAATGGTATGTGTTAATATTTGGAATGCTATACAATTAGGATAAATAGAATATTTTTGAGTTCAATTACCTTTTAGAGTGAAAGATGGGTTTTTGGTAAAAATTTATTAAAGAATGAAAGTCTACATGACAAGTATGTATATTCTCTTACGTTCTTAGTAAATCTCCTAAATAAATTCTTTAACTTTATAAAAGGTAACTTAAAACAGAAACGTTGCCGGTTAACATTTTCAACTGAGGATTCAATGACCGTTTAACCAATCACAAGTTTGTGATTTTCTTATTGTTAACTTTCTCCTAATCCAGTTTTCTACAACTCTCCATCACACCTTGATGGTTTGTTTTTCTTCCATATCCATATTTTCATATAATCCTATTATGGTCTATCTCGGGTGACCTTTGTAATTATCTTTATTTCTTTGAAAGTTATATTTTTATTAACCTTATTTCCGATGTGGGTTTTCTACAAAGGTATTTTCTATTTTCAACCTTTTATTTTCCAAGAAAAATTTCAAATTGCGAGGACGCAATTTATTGAAGGAGGGGATAATGTAACACTCCGAGATTCCACGTTACACTTCTCATTCAATAATGCAATTGCTTGCATTGTACGAAACTTCGAGTTCTAACACACCGTGACTAATCAAAGTAGCCGTTATGAATAGTAATACCCACTTTTTAAAATTATAGAAATTTTATATTTCAAAATGGACTTCATTTTTTTATTCGTAATATCGAAATTATCCTAAGTTAAATTTTTTGTAATTTTCTGAGAACTTCCATTTTTTATGAATAGTGAAAAATACATAAAAACATCTTTTTTAATCAAAATAATTTATAGTGATAAATTATACTATTTAGTTGTTTTAGAGTATAATTAGAATATATTTTTACCATTTTATCCAATGGTGGTCATTATAATTAATTTCACTTTGAAATTGGACATAAACAATTGTCAATCTTTTGATATAAATTGTTTCTTAAAAACACGCTATTTGTTGTGACAGCGGGAATTAATTATAAAATTAATTAATGAAACTTATATTTATGGAATTTTTTAAAATAGACATCATTTTTGAATTCGGAATATCAATTATAGCTTAGGGTGAAATTTTGGCATTGTTCTGAAAAACTTAAATTTTTGATGAATAGTGAAACCACTAAGTGGTACTTATAAAAACTGATATATCATTTAAATGAAATTTTACCACTTTTGTGTTTTGAATTTCAAAAATCCGATATACATGGTTGTCATTAAGACGTAAAATGTGGTTCAATGAGATAAAAATAATTTTTGGTGAATAGTAACTTTTAAGTTCTTAATCGCGATTAGAGGTAATTAGTGTAGTTTAAGGTAAAAATAATGTTTTAATAATATGATATGAGATTGAAACATGTCCTACCATCATTGCATGTGCCATGGACGACCAAGACAATCCATGGGTCAACTTGGGGACCCCATGGAGCCACTTTAGTTGGAAAATGACATAAATACGTTTTATATAATGTTAAAGTAAAAAATGACACAATCATGAAATGTTTTACTAATAAAATTTTTACATGAGGTTATACAAGTCATATTTTTGAATATAAATAGTCATTGGAAATATAAAAATATTTCCTACATCATAGTATTTTTTTTATAATTTTTAGACACTAAATAAATTAAATTATTTATGACATCATTATAATGCAGCGATGACCTCACTATTTAATGATTTAAATAAAATGGAAAGATAATGTAATATCTAAGACCTACACATGTCCAAAATATATTGGATGGGTGGATTTAGAACCCTTATAACCTTAGCCTAGAATTATATATGTGTGGGACCTCTATAATCCGAAACTCATTTTATAATAAAGTGACTTTTTTTTACTTTCCAAGAGTGCCCCTCCTCTCCTCTTATAAAAGGCCCCCACCTCTACCACCTCATTCACACTTTCAGGCCATTTGGCTCGACCAACCTCTGCCCAAATACTCTCCCAACTTCCCCCTCTTACTCCTAGAAGCCTCACTTTGGTCAGAACTCTTCCCAAGGAAGCCTTTGGCTCAAATCAAAAAGAGTTACCCGATTTTGAGGTAATGTCTTCTCTAATGTTCTTTTGTTTTATTTTTCTTCTCCAACCCCATAAACACTTTTTATTCATTTCATTTGTAACAAAACCAGTATCCTAAATATACTAGGATGTTGTTATAAAAATTATTCGAGCTACACTCACACACACCTACATCTAATGGTTAAAGAACATACTGTTTCTGTGGATGGCGAATTTTTGCCTCACGAAACGATGATTGTTCAAACACTCATATAACACCTCTAATGGTGGCCATTATGATGAAACTATTATTATATATGATATATATTATGTTTTATATTCCCTTATGATTATTTATTTTTCATTTATAGAATACCTTTATGGTTTCCAATATGGGTAAACGCGATATTTTCATTTTAGGAAGTGCGGACTACCACCCCCTCAAAGTGATTTTAATCGTTAATACCATATGTGGGATGTATAAAGGATGGAGTAAATCATATTATATATGATTCAATACTGGAATTATAATATTCCTTTATATCATTATGATTTAATTAAATATGAAATAGAAATGAAAGTAGCGTTCATGCGTACGCACGGCTTACCGTCTTCATAAATGGTGCATTTCATTTCTTACCTCTAAACGTTATGGAATATTATAAATGCATGTATATACTGGATATATATGAGATATATGATATCTATATCATGAATATAATTCTGGATATAATGGATATATCACCACATGAATAACTTGTAATTATAAGAATTGTATTTTTGACTCAAGTACCTAAGATTGACAAAATGACCGTTATAAACTTTAATAATAACATAATGGTCATATCATTGTAATAAGTGATATAAAAAGGATAATGAAATTGAAAATGGTTCTTAATAAGGTAGATATTAACTGTAGTTTATTATTCAGGAGGTTAAAGAATGATCGAATCAAGTCGGACACAAGGTAAGACAATTTCTTATCCCAACTTCCATTCTTTGGGTTAATCTCCAACCTTCAAATTATGTCATGATATTATTATGTCCTATTTTGTATTTTTACGTTCTTTATGTGTACCTATAGTGAATAAACATAATAGATCTAATTTATTTTAAAAATTATTATTTTAAGTACTTCGTCTCAATCTCCTTTCATTGAGGCATATTTGGTCTTATACACAATTTTCGTTTATACGGTGTATAAACCCCTTTGACTTTTACGTTTATTCAAAAGGAATCTTTTTTATACGAAGCGTTTTACTAAACGACAAAAAGGGAATATGTTTCTTTCCATACATATGCGGCGACAATGACTTCTCTGTCACCGTGACCATTATTTGAGTTTCGGCTTCCTCTACAAGCCATCACTTTTTTTTAATGAAAAATAAATACAAAGTTTTATCTTTAATTTATTTTGGTATTGAAAATGGTTTTGAAAGCATTTTTATTATATCAATGTGTTGTATTGAAATCTTGTGATTGAAATGTGGAAATGTTATGTTTCCTTTATGCATGTTTTATGTGATACGATTATGTTATGGTTTATGATATGTTTAAACCTATTCATATGAGGAATGCATTGGACTTAATAAGTGACGGGTAGAGCCCGCTATAGCTCCTCGATGCATCAGTAGGTCTCATGAGACAAACTAGTGTCTTGGCACGAGGCCTTGACAAAATATTATTTGTGGTCTTGGCACGAGGCCTTGGCTACGTGGTTATGATAGTCTGGGATTATGCATTCCATCATTATGAAAGTGGTTATTGATATTGCATGTGATTATTCGACCAGTAGAATATCCATGTGAAGAAGTGAATGGCATTATCTCATTTTACTTTTGCCATATTATGTTGAAGTTCAAGTTTAAAAGGCTTTTGTTTTAGTTATACATTGCCTTAAATGTTTATGTTTATTGATGAATGCTTCCTCTAAATTGTTATCCTTACTGAGCATCTGAGCTCACCCCTTTCAATGGTTTAATATTTTCCAGGATGTGATGAAGTATTTTATGAATGACCTGCAGGGATAGTCAGAAGAGGATATGAGTGTGGACTATAGAGACATTGTTATTGTAGTTTTTCACTTTATGATGTAATGTAACGTTTACGAATGTATCTAGTGTTTCCAAGGCTACTAAACTAATCGGTCTTTCGAGACTTGATCTTTTGTGATCATGCCAATGTTATGAAGTAATGCACCGACTCCGGGTTGTTGGGGTCGGGGCGTTACAGTTGGTATCAAAGGAATTTTAGTACTAACATTGGAAGCTAGATTTAGATAAACTCTGATTAGAGCACATAGCCCGAAAATAGACTTTTAGGATTAGTATAGAAGAACTTTCTAGAATTTTGGTATTATAGAGATGTTGTGAGTTTTTCGAGCAATACATCCTTGTCTGGATACGAGCAGGTAGAGGCGGCTCTGGAAAAGATGTACCTAGGGGTAAACCCCGAAAACACCGCTTTGAGCTAGACTTGAACGGGAACTGGTGCAAGACAACGGGCCTTGCTACACTCCTGGTTACGGCACTCCCGGGGGATATGCTTAAGATAATTCACATTTTATTTACAAACCACTATGAAGGGTTATGAGTATATACTTCCTAAAAGAAAATATTTTTATGATTATGGAATATATCAATAAATAGTTCAATTTATGTTAAGTGTTTGTAAGTTTTTTATTATGTATTTCGATTCATAAACTAACCTAGTTTATGGCATTGTATAGAAATGGCGCCCAGTAGAAGGAATGTGAACTCCATCAATACGTATGATCCAAAGAGTAAGAAGGATCATATCTTTCATGGTATTAAGCCAACATTTAGAAGGGAAATAGTCTCCCATGTGTTATCAACATATGAAGAAATAGTATCATGTGTTAATAAGATAAGTAGAGAATTCTCTGAGTCTTATGGATTTGAAGGGATGGAAGAGAGAAAAAGGATGGAAGAGAGAATGATGAATAAAGGGATGAGGGAAAAGAAGAATTTTCCAATATGTGATAACTGTGGGAAGAAACACCTTGGAATTTTCCTAAAGGGAATGGGAGTTTGTTATAAGTGTGGAGAAATAGGACACCAAGTGCGTGACTGCAAGGGTAAGAAAAAGGTTTCAAATGTACAATGCTTCATCTGCAAGGAGTGGGGACACTACGCAAACCAATGTTCAAATCATAAGAGTATGCCCCAAATGATGTTATTGGATAATAATCAAGTTATGATACTACAACAGATGAGGAGGAATGATTAGAGTTCTTATGTTGTTATTAAAGAATTATGTAATTTGAGTGTTGTATCAATGATGTACTGGTTATAATAATTATGGAGTATATAAGGATTGTACTGCAGTACTATTTCATATAGGACTTGAGATTGTGTGGAACCAAGAAAAGTGACTCCACAGTAGGTTAAATTTTTGGAAAATATATGGTTGAGAGAAAGATAAACCATAATATGGTTCTGATACCGAGATAGTGATTTTGGAATAAGACATGATTGATTCGGATAAATTATGTTGGATATTCTTAACATCCTTGAGACTGATTAATGATTTGTATACATTTTTGGATAGAAGGAGTATATCTTGTTTTCTATAAGGAATAAGGGATCATTAATGTAATCAATAAGGATTTATGTAAATTTAGTATGTTGTAGTGTTTTAAAAGAATACATGATGAAGGTGTTCACATGTTGTTACGCAGAAAAAAAGGAGCTTCATTATGTTAACCTTCCTCATAAAATCTAGACTGTGAGTTGGACAGAAGTATTTTGGATAACTATAAAGTTTTGAATGGATTATATTTTCCATTGGATACTATTGTTAAGGTTATTTTTGGATATTTATAAAAAGGACAACACGCAGACCGAGTGTAATCCCGTCGTGTCGGACAAAGCTGTGGGAATCGAACCCACAACCATAGTGCGATTGGGATTAATCGCCTACCACAGGACTACGTGAAGTCCCTGGTTATTACAAAATAGTTTTTATAATCTAAATGGTATGTGTTAATATTTGGAGTCTTATACAATTAGGATAAATAGATTATTTTTGAGTTCTATTACCTTTTAGAATGAAAGATGGGTTTTTGGTAAAAATTTATTAAAGAATGAAAGTCTACATGACAAGTATGTATATTCCCTTACCTTCGTAGTAAATCTCCTAAAAAATTCTTTAACTTTATAAAAGGTAACTTAAAACAAAAACGTTGTCGGTTAACTTTTCCAACTGGGGATTCAATGACCGTTTAACCAATCACAAGTTTGTGATTTTCTTATTGTTAACTTTCTCCTAATCCAGTTTTCTAAAACTCTCCATCACACCTTGATGGTTTGTTTTTCTTCGATATCCATATTTTCATAGAATCCTAGTATGGTCTATCTCGGGTGACCTTTGTACTTATCTTTCATTCTTTTAATGTTATATTTTTATTAACCTTATTTCTGATGTGGGTTTTCTACAAAGGTATTTTCTAGTTTCAACCTTTTATTTTCCAAGAAAAATTATAAATTGCGAGGATGCAATTTATTGAAGGAGGGGAGAATGTAACACCCCGACTTTCCATGATACACTTCTCATTCAATAATGCAATAGATTGCATTGTACGAAACTTCGAGTTCTAACACACCGCGACTAATCAATGTAGCCGTTATGAATAGTAATACCCAATTTTTAAAATTATTGAAATTTTATATTTCAAAATGGACTTCATTTTTGTATTCATAATATCAAAATTATCCTAAGTTAATTTTTTTGTAATTTTCTAAGAACTTCCATTTTTTATGAATAGTGAAAAATACATAAAAACAACTTTTTTAATCAAAATAATTTATAGTGATAAATTATACTATTTAGTTGTTTTAGAGTATAATTATAATATATTTTTACCATTTTATCCAATGGTGGTCATTAGAATTATTTTCACTTTGAAATTGGACATAAACAATTGTCAATCTTTTGATATAAATTGTTTCTTAAAAACACGCTATTTGTTGTGACAGCGGGAATTAATTATAAAATTAATTAATGCAACATATATGTTTTGAATTTTGTAAAATAGACATCATTTTTGAATTCGGAATATCAATTATAGCTTAGGGTGAAATTTTGGCATTGTTCTGAAAAACTTCAATTTTTGATGAATTGTGAAACCACTAAGTGGTACTTATAAAAACTGATATTTCGTTTAAATGAAATTTTACCACTTCTGTCTTTTGAATTTCAAAAATCCGACATACATGGTTGTCATTAAGAAGTAAAATGTGGTTCAATGAGATTAAAATATTTTTTGGTGAATAGTAACTTTTAAGTTCTTAATCGCGATTAGAGGTAATTAGTGTAGTTTAAGGTAAAAATAATGTTTTAATAATATGAGATGAGCTTGAAACATGTCCTACCCTCATTGGATGTTCCATTTCCGACCAAGACAATCCTTGGGTCAACTTGGGGACCCCATGGAGCAACTTTAGTTGGAAAATGACATAAATACCTTCTATATAATGTTAAAGTAAAAAATGACACAATCATGAAATGTTTTACTAAAACAATTTTTACATGCGGATATACAAGTCATATTTTTGAATATAAATAGTAATTGGAAAGCTAAAAAGATTTCCTACATCATAGTATATTTTTTTATAATTTTTAGACATTAAATAAAATAAATTATTTATGACATCATTATGATGCAGCGATGACCTCATTATTTAACGATTTAAATAAAATGGAAAGATAATATAATATCTAAGACCTACACATGTCCAAACCCTATTGGATGGGTGGATTTCGAACCCTTATCACCTTAACCTCGAATTATATAAGTGTGGGACCTCTAAAATCCGATACTCATTTTATAATAAAGTGACTTTTCTTTACATTCCAAGAGTGCCCCTCCTCTCCTCTTATAAAAGGCCCCCACCTCTACCACCTCATTCACACTTTCAGGCCATTTGGCTTGGCCAAACTCTGCCCAAATACTCTCCCAACTTCCCCCTCTTACTCCTAGAAGCCTCACTTTGGGCATAACTCTTCCCAAGGAAGCCTTTGGCTCAAATAAAAAAGAGTTACCCGATTTTGAGGTAATGTCTTCTCTAATGTTATTTTGTTTTATTTTTCTTCTCCAACCCCCTAAAGACTTTTTATTCATTTCTTTTGTAACAACACCAGTATCCTAAATATAATAGGATGTTGTTATAAGAAGGATTCGAGCTACACTTACACACACCTACATCTAATGGTTAAATAACATACTGCTTCTGTGGATGGAGAATTTTTGCCTCACGAAACGATGATTGTTCAAACAATCATATAACACCTCTAATGGTGGACATTATGATGAAACTATTATTATATATGATATATATTATGTTTTCGTTTAACTTATGATTTTTTATTTTTCATTTATGGCATACCTTTATGGTTTCCATTATGGGTAAACGCGATATTTTCATTTTAGGAAGTGCGGACTACCGCCCCTGAAAGCGATTTTAATCGTTAATACCATATGTGGGATGTATAAAGGATGGAGTAAATGATATTATATATGATTCTATACTGGAATTATAATATACCTTTATATCATTATGATTTTATTAAATACGAAATAGAAATGAAAGTAGCGTTCATGCGTACGTACGGCTTACCGTCTCCATGAATGGTGCATTTCATTTCTTACCTCTAAACGTTATGGAATATTATAAATTCATGTATATACTAGATATATATGAGATGTATGATATCTATATCATGAATATAATTCTGGATATAATGGATATATCACCACATGAATAACTTGTAATTATAAGAATTTTATTTTTGACTCAAGTACCTAAGATCGACAAAATGACCGTTATAAACTTTAATAATTACATAATGTTCATATCATTGTAATAAGTGATATAAAAAGGATAATGAAATTGAAAATGGTTCTTAATAAGCTAGATATTAACACTATTTTATTATTCAGGAGGTTAAAGAAAGATCAAATCAAGTTGGATACGAGGTAAGGCAATTTCTTAACCCAACTTCCATTCTTTGGGTTAATCTCCTACCTTCAAATTATGTCATGATATTATTATGTCCTATTTTGTATTTTTACATTCTTTATGTGTACCTATAGTGAATACACATAATAGATCTAATTTATTTTAAAAATGATCCTTTTAAGGACTCCGTCTCAATCTCCTTTCATTGAGGCATATTTGGTTTTATACACAATTTTCTTTTATACGGTGTATAAACCCCTTTGACTTTTATGTTTATTCAAAAGGAATATTTTTTATACGAAGCATTTTACTAAACGACAAAAAGAGAATTTTTTTCTTTCCATACATATGCGGAGACAATGACTTCTCCTCCGCCGTGACCATTATTTGAGTTTCGGCTTCCTCTACAAGCCATCACTTTTTTTAATGAAAAATAAATACAAAGTTTTAACTTTCTTTTATTTTGGTATTGAAAATGGTTTTGAAAGCGTTTTTATTATATCACTGTGTTGTATTGAAATATTGTGATTGAAATGTGGAAATTTTATGTTTTGTTTATGCGTGTTTTATGTGATACGATTATGTTATGGTTTATGATATGTTTAAACCTATTCATATGAGGAATGAATTGGACTTAATAAGTGACGGGTGGAGCCCGCTATAGCTCCTCGATGCATCGGTAGGTATCATGAGACAAACTAGTGTCTTGGCACGAGGCCTTGACAAAATATTATTTGTGGTCTTGGCACGAGGCCTTGGCTACGTGGTAATCATAGTCTGGAATTATGCATTCCATCATTATGAAAGTGGTTATTGATATTGCATGTGATTATTCGACCAGTAGAATATCCATGTGAAGAAGTGAATAGAATTATCTCATTTTACTTTTTCATATTATGTTGAAGTTCATGTTTAAAAGGATTTTGTTTTAGTTATACATTTCCTTAAATGTTTATGTTTATTGATGAAAGCATCCGCTATATTGTTATCCTTACTGAGCATCTGAGCTCACCCCTTTCAATGTTTTAATATTTTCCAGGATGTGAAGAAGTATTTTATGAATGACCTGCAGGGATAGTCAGAAAAGGATATGAGTGTAGACTATGGAGACATTGTTATTGTAGTTTTTCACTTTATGATGTAATGTAACGTTTACGAATGTATCTAGTGTTTCAAGGCTACTAAACTAATCGGACTTTCGAGACTTGATCTTTTGTGATCATGCCAATGTTACGAAGTAATGCACCGACTCCAGGTAGCTTGGGTCGGGGCGTTACAATTTTATTATAGAAATGTCTGAAATATTTTCCATCTATTGAAGATAATTTTTTAAAGAAAAATATGAAATTAATATTTTATTTTATGCCCTATTTGATTTAAAATTAAATAATTATTTTGTAATTATTATGGAATATAATTTTGAAAACATTGGGATACCCAACTAGGATTTATATCATAAAACCTTCATTTTTTCACTGAGTGATTATAGATTTTTTTATTCAAGGTTATAGAAAAGAAATATAGCCACATGGAGGTGGCAGATGTCCATGATCCTTTGGACTATGCAGTGGTTATGGTGATCAGTGGAGTTGTTATCCACCGGTTACATACAGTTTCTATAAGAAATGATGTCTACATAATATTCATGTGTCCATTGGGATGTTTATCTATATTTTTAGGTACTTATTTACCTAATATAATTCATGTATATTTTCTTTTCGGAGTGATGATAAAATGACTAGTAAATTGTTGTATTCCATTTTTTATGGAAAATGTGTTTGTTATTTATCCATTTGTGATTCCAGGTGTTAGTTTTAAACCCAAGGGGGTAGATAATTCCATCTATACCATGTCAATTTCGTATTGGGTGTCATGGGAATAGGTAATTCAAGAAGGTTTGAGAAATATTGGTATCTAAATTGTAGTAAAATTGGCTTTCTATGAAGTGGGTATGTTTTCTATGTTTTCATGGAAGACAATAGGTAGGATTTATAGGACTTGGGAGGAAGTTATTATAAGAATTATTGTCAAATATTGTCATAAATGTATTTAAGTAACCATTTGTGGCGGGGAAAATTTTATTTGATTCATATTTTTATATGTTCTCATTACAATCCCTAATTGATTAGTATTTTTTTAGAATCATAAAATTTTTTCTTCCATTTGAATTGTTGAAATCATTATCTTGGTAAAAATTTTTATTGTTGAGTATTGATGGTATGTAGAATCATACAAACAATAATATGTTTAAATCAAATAGTGGATGGGGCTATCAATGATTCATGATATTAGATCCCTCAAGTTAAAAAAACCGCATCTACGTAATATTGACTATTATCCATGCTCTAGGTTATTTAGTTGCACCCATTGTAATTCATCCTATAGCCACTGAACATTGAAGAGATTACTATAGACATCATTTGGAATTTTTTATGTTTAAGAAGACACAATCATCCAAGGTATCAAATGATTATCATTTGTTTAAGGATTGGTAAAAATAAATGGAGTGTTTTTTTGAGTTCTATGAATTTCCCGATTCAATTAAAGTGAAGTGTACAACCTTCAAGCTAGACGAGATTAGAAGAAGACTATGGGATTTGATGGTGAAAGAAAATAACCATGAATTCTTGAATTAAAAAGACACCAAGTTCCTTTTCACCAAATTATTTTATCTAGACTCTATGGATTTAGACAATTCATCAGGTTTTCTTAATCTCCAATAATGTGAAAAACATTTAATTGGTATAGAAACAACTTTTTTAACCTAGAGTAGTTTTTTCTGATAATATAACTAATGATAGTCTAATGGAATGAATGTATTATATGGTTCATCATACAGATATTTGTCCCTAAATTTTCATAAAAATTATCATTTCATATACTGATGTACTATATAGTGGGGTGATTCCGAGGCTAAATATGTCTGGAAAGATAGGGTTGATGGGATTTCCATTGTTCCTAGTAAATGATCATCTTTTTATATAATAGAAAGTGGAATAAAGATTATTCTCATTGTTTATCTAGTTCTAAGGGTTCTTATATAATTAGTGTAGTTCTTGATAGATTTATTTTTAAATTCTTCAACTATGGTAATCCGAGACATTCAAAATAGTTTTTCTATTATGTTGACAACATCATTATTTCTTACTGATTCTCATAACACATTCCAAAATTCTGTTATATATTGTATTCTCTTTAGTTTGTAATATTTTCATTAGAACCTATGAGTAATTAAATGAAATTAAATGATTCATGAACAATTTGGTTCCATCTACTCGAATTCAGAACAATAATATTTCAAAAAATGTAAGAGACTCTAGAGGAAGATGAAATTACTAAGGGACTATGAGAGGTACCATCATATCAGCTTCATTATTTGATATCAAATCATCTCATGTATTCATATTTACCCATGTCATTGAATTTCCAACCCCTTCCAATGTATCTTTTATCATTTGTGATTGATATTACTACACCCATTATAATGACGATGAATTATGGCCTTAAGTATCCTTATTTTGTTTTCTATTTATCAATGAGTGACCTATCCTATAATTTTTTTCTCCTATATATTAATTCCACTTACATAATTAATGGAATGGATTAGATTATAGTGCATCAATCCCAGATTGACTACTATCTTCGGTGGGTCACTTTTAACATGTCTTATTGGGTTATTCATGTCTTTTAAGAAGAATGGGACCTGATATCGATTAGTTTCGGGTCTTATTTTCCGGTATTAGGATGGGTAATATTAGTTTTAGAAATTTTACTTTGTGTGTAAATCACTGAGAGATGATCCCCTTATAGTTTCAGTCAAGTTACCCGATGTGTTTTGTTCTGATTTCTCTATTCTTCCACCAGTAATAATGGTAAATTTTTCTATTGATTTAATACCTTATACTCAACCAGGGTATATTATTTCTTGTAGTATAGAAGGATATGAACTAAAATACTTGAAGGCATTGTTAGAGGATATATTAAAAATAGGATGTATATGTCTGGGTGTTTCCCCATGGGCAGTTCCTGTTCATTTTTAAATGAAATATAATGGGACACTTTAACTATTTATTGATTATCAGATTCTCAATTGATCAATATTAAAGGAGTAAAATCATTTGCCTACGAAATATGAATTCTTACATGGTGAATGGTATGATGTTATTCTTGTTAATTGATCTTCGATATTGATGCAGCTAGTTACAGATTAAAAAATATGACATTCTAAAGACAACCATTAGGATATGGTATGAAAATTATGAGTAACATGAAATTATTTTTGGTCCAAATAATGATCCTTCCATCATCTTGAATTTGATAAATAGAATCATCGATGACTATCTTGATATGGTAATGGTTTTAATTTTATATAAAATCATGGTTTACTAGAAATTTGAGGAGGATCATCTGTTCCATCTGACGAATGTGATGGAAATTTTCATTGATATATGAAATTTTGAAATGATTTAAATAATTTCATTTCTAGATCTAGGAAATTATTTCATTAGGATACGTGGTCAACAAAAATTTGTATCCTAGTTGATCCTTAGAAGTTTAAAGTTGTTATCACATGAGAACAATTGTGATTTTACTTTTGAGATATAGAGCTT
This sequence comes from Viscum album, assembly GCA_963277665.1. Lineage (NCBI taxonomy): Eukaryota > Viridiplantae > Streptophyta > Magnoliopsida > Santalales > Viscaceae > Viscum > Viscum album. The sequence continues at coordinate 979,566,066 of OY728137.1, forward strand.
CTTTAGTGTAGTTTGGTCGTACCAATATTTTGTAATGTATTTTAGAATGTTTGATTCTTAAATGGCCTGTCTCACTCAAATGGGTGATATATTTGATCACGATGACAAATTTTAGAGTACATCAATTAAGTTGAAACATCTTTTTCCTATTTTGCTGGTGTTGAAACTATCAAATGTTGTCCTAGATAATGTTGTCTTTATTATGAATTAGTGTTTATTTTGGAAATTGTTCTTATATAGGGTTATATTACCATTGTCGATGGTTCTACATAGATTAGGAAAAATTATAAGAATAATCCAACCCATGATATGAAACTCACAACAGTGATTTATTACTGTATGGTTTTGTGAAATTACCATTGTGGAGAATGAATTTCCATATAATCTGATAAAAAAAGACTAATTCATTTCTTCTCTTCAAATGGTATGAATCTCCATCAGAGGAATTATATATAATACCTTCATTAATTTGACTTCGATATTTCTTATTGAACCTGACAAGGAAATGATATCATTGATGCATTGAGTGAGAATCTATTCCCCATGGATTCTAATGAGAAATTTTAATAGTTCTATTAGATGGATATCCTTGAAAAACATCATTTAGGAGTCCAATAAAAAGATTTTCAGTCTATTTTTTCTGGAATTCAGTTGAACTCCCCTATTATTGAGATGATTCTTGTAAATTAAATACATGATGATGAATTACCGAAAATTAGGGACATTATTTATTATGAGGAGACCATCACTACCGAGTCATTCTCTATATATGATATTCTATGTTTTTAGATCCACTATATTGTTCCTTTTTCTATGAAGATGCCTATTATTGGGAGACTATTATATTTTTCAGTGGGAAGTGAACCAAGTTAATATAATGATTCTCTATGATATGTGGTAATGATTATGATGTCCATGTATAATATGTGAAATTGATGAATTTGTTTCACATTTTTATACTTTCTAACATGCCAATGATGAGAACAAGGATATTTTGGGCTTTCTAAATGACCTTCTAGTGATAAAATAGAAATGGGGAGATATTCCTATTGAAATTGTGATGTTTTATATTTATAACACAAGGAAGAATAATGAAATTTGGGTTTTAATCGAATGGATGACAAAATAGGATCACTTTATACTGATATATCATACAACCAAATTTTAGTACTTGGGGAGAATGTATATACACATGGTTTTAATATTTAATAGTGTTTTAGATATTATATTCTTGGATATAAATCCCTAATTCACTACTAGTTTTTGGAGGGGACTCCAGGGGAAATGGAATCATTGGTGAGTTTGAACATGAAATATCGGAAGGAAAAAATTGGAAATACATCTTATAGAATACATTCATTGTGATTGTATCCTTGATTTTGCTGGACCATGAGATGTACTTTTTGTACTGGTCATGTTTTTATTACATAATAGTTACCTTTATCTAATTCATATGAATCCTTTTAAGATATTGTTATCATATCCTTTCTAATATATTTTGTGTTGAAATAGTTTTGGTGAATGTTATTTGGGTGGAAAAATCATGGTTGAAGAGTTGATATAAATGATTAAATTGACTGGTTAAAGAATATTAAAGGCATATAGCCCTTATAAATAGTATGTTGATTTTTATAGGTGATATTTTTATTATTTAGTTGTTTAACATGTTTTTTTATGTTTTACCTCATTGGGTTCAATAGAGAGTTGTGAGGAAAGGGAAGATTTATCCCTATTTTGTTTGTTATTTTGAGGTCCTTAAATAGGTGTGAGAGTTTTTTTACCATTTATAAATTACACTATAGTTGTTGTTGATGTATAATTTTTTCTATGTATAAATTATTTATAAGAATGTTTGTCACCCATCTCATGTCATGATATTAGATAACCTTGATGTTGATCCCGGTTTATCCATGACTGAGAATCATATAATGAATGTATTTTCTGAAAAAAGGAACTATTTTAAAGGATGATACATGGGGTCTATTTTCTATAATATCATGGTTTTAATTCTTATGGGACTTTGAAGTGGAAATAATTGATGAGCAAGAAATGTCCTAATCGCATTGATATGGAAGCTTCTTGATTTTATTTCTAGGGAAATTTTCTTCTGTGGTGTAAAGGTTGTAACATCTCATTGCATGATTTTAGGTGTAACATTACAATATATATTTTGTCACACTTTGGTTGGGTATTGTTTAAAAATGTTTTGGGAGAACTTATGAAATTTTCTTGAATCCCATTTGGTTTTGCACATTTGGAATATATTATCAGAAACCCATTTTTTTTGTCCTCAAATACCATTCACCCATTGATAGTCCTCATAATGGGGTGCATGATATATCCAACCCATGTGGTGAGGACCTACAAAACATATGTCTTTAGGTAAGGTAAATTCCCATGTTTCCTACATGGTTAACCAAACCATCCACCCTTCTTTGGGAAACTATTAACTCTTAAATAGTGAGTCCATAGGGGGCACATGGTAAATGTGGATTCTTTTTCTAGTCAGGCATCCCTCCAAGGAAACCATGCATAGGTAAGTTAAATCCCCCAAAAAAGACAAGTAATTTCCCCTAGTTTATTTTCATAATCACCCTTATCTTCCCTATTCTATTTCTTATATCCTTGGAGGACACCTAGAGTTGGTTTTGGATCCTCTAATATCTACTTTTGGTGAATTGATGTACTAGTGGAAGATATTGTCCCTCAATTGTAACTAGATCATATCATGTGTTGTTTCTTTTGATCATTATTTTTATCCTCCTTAGAGAGTATTATATCATCATGTTATTTATCGATCTAAACTAAATTTTGATGGATCTAATCCATTCCTTGTTAGAACATGATTCTAGATCTGATTCACAGACCCTCTTCGCCTTCAACAATCATTTCGGTTCTTGTATAAGGTATTGAGATTTTGATTTTGTTATTAGAGACAGGTTGTTCCATTTTAGATTTTATGTGTAATTTATACCATTAATTTTATGATTTAATTGCATTAGTTTAACTTTTTTCTAATAGACAATTATTTTAAATGATTTGAAATTAGTATTTTTATGGCATGGATTTTGGAAAAAAATACCAACATCCAAAAAAACATGATTTTTTGTTTGAATTTTCAAAATAATGTCATTCATGAAATGGATTGATAATTGATTTAGTAAAAATTTATTAAATTAAAATGATGAAAACCTATGGTTTGTTATGCATGAAATGATTAAAACCCATTTCCTTAGTTTTAAATTTAAATAGGTATACTTGAACTAAAAATTGAGAAATTGAATAAAAATTATGATTGAATTAAAATGAAATAAATTTTCCATCATTGGTTGATTTAATGAGCACAAGAAATCAATGGTTATCAGTGATTTATATAGGATAAGGATTGTAGGATATTGATTCGATAAAATTGATTGACGAGGCATGAATTACCAAACAACTAGTTCAATATGATTATCCTTAATGGTATGGTGATGAGTCTTATTCAGCATGATCCTCAGAAACATATATACACATGTTTATCCATGATCACTATTTTGAGATGTTTGAGGAGCCTATAAAAAACTAATTTACTATTGTGAATATGACAATGGTTTATGTTGTTTATGTTACATGTAATTTATTTTATAAAAATTTTACACATTCGAAATGATTTATAAAAATTATTTTATAAGAAATTCTTATTTAATAATTGTATGAAATATTTTTTCAATAATTTGATAACAATGATTTTTTTTGAAATATTAAAATAATATTTTATGTAATTCCATATTTTATTTAAATTGAAATAATTATTGTATATTGATTATTACATATATTTTAGAACTCTTGGTCAGACACTATTGGGGTTTATATATAACACAAAAATGTTTGCATTAGGTATTTAAATATTTTATTATTATCGATCTAAGAAACTAGAATGTGCCACTTTGAGGTGGTGGATGTTAGTAACTCATTGGACCATGGAGTGGAGATGGTGATCAATGGAGATAGTTTCCTCTTGATACATGTGGGTTTTTAGGACACTTTTTCTCTAGTTGACATTTTATTTTTCATTGATATTTTTATCTATATTATTGGGTGTTTATTTACCTAACATACTATTGATACACTCTCCTTAAAAATTGTTGATAAATTAACTATAATATTTTTTTCATCCATTTATTTTTTGAGAAACTATTCTCAATTTATTTTTATGTGATTCTAGGTTTTATTATCCAACCCATGGGGATTGGGAAGATCCTTCATTCCATGTCATTTCTAATCAGATTTGAGGGTACTAGGGAATCCTCTTTTGTTTGTTACTTATAGTACCAAAAATAAAAAACACATATTTGATGCAATAAAACATTAATCTATAATATCTCACTAATAATTCCAAAAGTTCAACTCAAATCATTCCAAAAATTACTGACCACATATCCCTTTTATCTAAAATTACCTCCATATTATTTGACGTATTTTCCTTTTATTTTATGTTATTTCTTTGAACATTTATTCAGAAAATGTAATATCATTCATCCACAATATCATCATCTCTAAAATATATTTTAATCCTATGGGTTTTAAATAACTCCACCATCTATAAAAAACCAAACATATGTATCACAAACTATCATTAATCACCTTATATTACTTTAATATAGATCTTTAAGAGTGTATTTTGTTCATAAAAGTATTATATACCATATAATATTAAAAAATTAATGATATCCACAACTATTAAATTATCCTCAACAGATAATTTCTTAACCCCCACAGATATATAATACCATTCTCTATTATCAAAAACAATTCATGTAATCTATACACAGTAATCAAGTTATAAAAAATAATCCTTATATTCATGTTTCCACTCCAACAAATGTGAAATATTTTAAAAAAAACTATAAAATCATTTTCAAAAACAAACATTGACTCACTAACATACAGAACGCAATTTAGGGTTACAATTCTAATGAATTATGAAATTCCATTAAATAACATTAAAACATATCTATCACATCTTATGAGAATTTATCAAATCATACTAAAATTATTTTTTTCTATGTTATAACTTAAACATCAGCCACAATATTATCTATATAAGAAACCCTTTTATACATAACCTAGATAACATCATTCATAAACCCCTTGTAAAATGGAATAATAAGAATAGTGGGATTAGACACATAGTAATTTTATACATATGAGTTGAAATGTAACATTCTCTACTAGTATAGGATGATCATAAGGGTTTGAGATTATTCATTGGTCATGAGAATAACATAACAAAAATCATCTGCATAAAATAATATATAAAAAACATGACTAAGGGAATAAAGCCTTATCTTAAGATAATAGAAAGTGTTATCATTATTCATGGTCCATTTTATATGAATCATGTTCAATGTAACCATTCAATCTCATTTAAATCACAGATAAACTACAATGGTATCATGGGAAATAAAACTATAACATCCCAAAATTATAACAATGAAATTTTCAATCTTATGTTTCTTTTATATAGTATGAATCATATGAAACCACATAGAGAACACAATACAACATTTATTAATGAAGAATAAAACAAATAAGATTTATTTCAAGATGTAAGAAACCTATACAGATGTAATAGAAATTTGTTCATAGGAATATTAATATGACTCTTATGAATAGTAATTTAGTCTAATGAATAGTAACCTCACCCAATAATATAGAGATAATATTTAGGTATATCAAATTTTAAACAATGATACAATTATATCAATGTAAACATAAGTAAATGGTTTAAAAATTAATATTTAAGTGTTAGTATTTTTATATGTCATTAATATTTATTTATAACATTATAATTAATAAAAATATTAAAAAACGAATTAATTTTCATAAAATGGACTCGTATATGAGTATTTTGATGTATTATTATTTTAGGACAGTTTTACGAGACCTTAGTTAATTTTTTATGTTGTTATTAAATCAGTTTTAAATTTAATATCTAAATTCATGGAGTAAATAATGATTTTATAAAAATATTATACATAACATATTTAGGAAATTATTTTGATAAAACAAAGTCCTTTTTTAATTATAAATTATAATAATGGTTATGAATAATTTTTGGGATTAATTTAATATACTAGAATTTTTGTGAATAGTATAATACGATAATTGTGGTATAAATATATTAGAAGCTAAATATACTATAACTTGAGTCATCACTGATATATGAACCATAATTAAAAACATTAATTAATTAATTTGATATATTATATAATAATTATAAATATATTAATATTATTGATCCAAAATAAAAAAACAAATGAATAAGAGATTAAAAAATCACCCATCTCCTCCACATTATAAACCACACTCATTCCTCATCCCATCACTCCTATAAGACGTCAAGATCGTAAAACATATACCCAAAACTTATTCCTTGTTATTTACCCATGTCCTAGAGAACTTTTTCCAACCAAATAACGAAAAACCATTTCTCTAATGAGGTTCTCAAGTAGGTTAACTCAAGGGGTAAACCCTCTTCATGTTTCTTTTAATTTCACATTCAATTTACATTGTTTTCTTATCTTATTCTCACCTATTCTGTTCAGACGATCAAGATAAATCTAGTAACCTCTATATACATAAATGACTTCTTGTTAATGTAATATCATTCCTCAAACTACCATATCTGTCTCTATATTATTTAAAAAATTTAAATCATCATCTAGGAGGTGTCGATTTATATCCTTCATGGATGATGAACTTTTGTTCATTAATTTCTAATTAACGGCTAGCCATGAAACCATTTTTATTGTTGAAAATGATTATAAAATTCTTATTATGGATTATGAAATGTTCGGGAATAATTATATATACATAATACTAATTTTTACGATAACACATGTGGGAGATTATCAAAATATCACTATATTAAATAAAATGATTATTACTACTAGTTTATCAAATAAATCATCATCATACAATAAGAAATGAATTATATAACCATTTAGTCATTTATATTGTCATTAGTATCATATAAATAATGTTTTGTATATTTATATTTATTCCATGGAAACTACCATACTTATATACAAGTATACTAATCATGAAAACCAATAAATAAAAGCTCATGAGTGATTAATTTTTATATTATAAATCATCCAAAAAGATACAAATAAATATAATAATATAATAAAAAATAAAATAAATATATACAAGGTTCTTAATTAGTAAATCAATGGATTTAATTTCATTATCCATGACCTTAAAGTCAAGTGTAGAATATATTCTGACATAAGGTAAGGGTTTTCTACCTAAACCTCCATTTTTTTGTTACTCATATTCTTTGAATAACTAATTGAAAATTTTATTTATTCTTATGTGATCATCATAATATATTTATTAATGTTCTATATATATATATATAATCACAAACATTCTTTCTTTTATGGGGACTTATATGTTTTAAATAGATCTTTCTCTAATTCTTCTTGATAAACAAGCCCGATTCAAGTGTACATATGTAATTCTTAACAATTTTCAAATTAACTATTTAATCAATTTCAATCCAACATTATTTTTAAAAAAATCACTCTTTTAATTTAAAAAAACTATCTTAGTTCATTTCCTGTTTTTCAAACATATTTTTCTAAAAGATCTCTTCTTTACAATTTAAAATAGAGTATTTCTCTCAAGAATTCATCAATAATTTTTTAAGTAAATTTAAATCAATATCAAAAACATGTTTATTCTTATGATTAATAGGGATTAATATTTTATGGTATCATATAACATTTATTTTTTAATGGTTTTTGATTATTTTCATTGTGGATGTGCTTTCTTGATTCCATCTACCATATTACTCTTAATTATTAGTGATTATGTTAATTAATTGGGAAAAGATATTTACATTTCATATGATAGATTCAATTTGATTGTATATATTGATTAATTTCACCACTTTCACAATAAGAATATGTTGGACCTAATGAGTGTTAGGTGGGGCCCGCAATATCCCCTCGGTGAATCGGTAGATCTCATGATACCAACTAGTTTGGTTTTTTACCCATTAATATATAGTATTAGAACGAGGACTAAACAGTAAGGTTATGATGTCCCGAAATATGAATTCTCCCATTGAAAAACTATTAATTTATAGTAAATGTGATTATTCAACTAGTATAATATCCATTTTTATGTTTTTATAGCATTATTTGTTCTTATTTTATTCATTCTATATTATGCATAATAATATTTTTAATGGATTGTATTTTTATTATTCAATATTTCTAATGTTTAAGTCATATATCTTTTTCTGTAAATAGTTACCCATATTTAGTATCTGAGGCCACCCATTTCATATATTTTATTTTCCCCAGTATGAAAAGATTAATATTTTTAAGAATTAGTTATATTAATAATATTACGGTTTGTGTGTATTTGTAATGGAGTTGTAAGGTTCTTTTTTGCTATCAAAATTTTATGTAATGTTTAGGTATGTAATTTGGTTTTTAAAATTGATAAAATGATTTGGTCTTCACGATGTGATTCCTTGTAATCGTACTAGTGTAATAAATTAACGAACCCACTCCCATAAACTGGGTTCGAAGCCATTATTGTTGGTATTATTGGATGTACACTAGAATCATTGGAAACTTGATTTAGAAAATATTTATTAGTGATCAAAACCCAAAGATTGACATTTAGGATATGAATACAAGAACATCCTAGAATTTTGGTTCGGTAAAAATTGTGTGGATCATTATAGAAATACACCACTCTCTCGGTACTATAAGTGGATGTGGTTCTGAAAAATATGTACCATGGAGTAACAACTCTAATAATGTGTTCTAGTCCTTGCTCAGGATTACATAGTACATGATAATTAGCCTTACTGCACACCTAGTTTGACCCTCCTAGGTGATATTATTATGATATTTTACATTTTATTTATAAACCATTAAGAAGGATTTAATTTTAAATATGAACCCAAAAAACTAATCATTTGAGAATGAGACTATACATGCATAAAATTTCAATATATGCTATGTGTTATACTAGTTCGACATAATACATTATGATTTATAGCATAATTTTTTGTATGATTCTATTTATAAATGGATCATTGTGGATGGAATTAAAAAAACATGAATGAGCATACCACATTGAGGGATTGAACTCATATAAAAGATAACGATGTTGGTTAAGGACTTGAGATAGGTGCTAAGAAACTTATAACTATACTCAGAAAAATAACTCAGGTTAAGAAAAAAAATATTACCTACATGAACCATCTTAATCCACAATGTGAAGCACATATGTCAGAAAACATTATTCTACAACATCCACTATTATTTAATGGGACTACAAACACATTTATAAAAGTGTAGTGGATATGTTCTTTATAAAAGATATTTATCACTTTGGGAAGTAATAAAAAGGAGAAAGTTTTTATGTCAATGTATCATCAATCAAGAGATTCAAATCAATGGTGGTCATTGATTCAAAACACAAAGGAGGGGGAATATATTGAAAATATAGAATGGATGGATTTTATGGAAATTTTTCTAGACCAATATTGTCCTCACAAACAATGATCAGATATGGAGAGGAAACTCTTTAGCCTAAGAAAAAAATATGATGAAAATATTGAGAAGTATGAAGCCCACATTACAAGGTTATTAAGGCATGTTTTAGAATACAAACGTAATGCAGGTAGCAAGATTGATTGATTATTTGATGTTTTAAAACCATTCCTCTGAATTCACTGGTCACTTAGAATTTCTTATTACAAAAAGATATAGACTCATGTGTTATTATGATAGAAAATGAATCATATTTGTATAATAACTTTAATGAAATGAATGTGAAGAATAGGTCACCTAATAAATTTGTAAATTAAATATGAAATTGTGGAATAAGGGAAGAGTTGAAATTCCACCCTATAATAATTATTGGACGAAACGCCCTAGTACATGCTTGAAGGGAATAGGTTTTTGTTAAATGTCTAAAGAAAAAGGCCACCAATATCATGATTTCAAGGGAAATATAGAATCATACAATTTTTAATTCTATAATTGAAATGAAATGGTGTATTATGAACATGAATGTCCAAAATGTCTATGAAAAATTCTTAAATAAAGGCCAACATAGTAAGGATAAGCTTATGAAGCCTCAACTAATGAGGTTTAAGTTCCTAAGGATGTGGCGGTATGTTCTTTAATCATTTGCTCAATCTTATCCAATTATTTATTTGATTTTATATTATCTCATTCTTTTGTATATTCCATATTTTACAAAAAAAATTTGACATTTCCAATTTTATTTAATAATGGAGTTGTTAGTTAAAAATATGAAGGGTAGTAGCATTTCAATAATAATATTTCTATCAGTCCCCTTTATGACCCATAAACATAATTTTATTGCAGAATATATAATCATAACCATGATTTACTACAATATAATTCTTAGTAGGAGTTGGATTTAAAATTTTTATCTGAAGATTTATTTCAAGAAGGATGTTTCAATTTTTGAGAATGACCTAGATTCCATTATCATTAGAGAACAAGCCTCACTATCTAATCTAGATCTACCCTAGTAGCACTACTGAATTCAATTATTAGGGAGGAAAAGGAAGAATTATATATGTTTGAGGAAGTAAATGATCATGTTGAGCATGTACCTATTTTTAATGAATACATTGATGTATTTCTATAGGATTTACATGGGAATCCACCAGAGCAGAAAATTGAGTTTTTTATTTATTTAATTCATAGTTAATGCCTATACCAAAAAATCCTTATATAATGGACACAATGTAATTAATGGAGATGAGGAATCAATTATAGGAGTTTAGTAGTTAGGGATATATTAACCCTATTGTTTCTCTATAGGGATATCATAACATTTTCATTATGAACAAAGATAGATCTATGAGGATATGCATTGACTACTAGGAGATCAATGCTATTATGATAAATAACAAGTATCCTCTTCCTCATATTACTAATTTATTTGATCAACATCATAGAGCCTAAAGTTTTTTTTAATATTGAACATCAATATGGATATCTTCAGTTGCATTTTAGGAAGTAAGATATTCAAAAGATAACATTTTAAATCAGGTCTGTACAGTACTAGTTTACAGTAATTCCATTTGAACTTACTAGTGAACCCACTATTTTCATGGATCTAATGAATAGATTTCTTAGTGAATATCATGATAAATTTATTGTGGTGTTTATTGAGGATATAATTTTATATTAAAAAAGATATAGATATGAGGAGAATAACGTACACATTATTTCTAAAACACTTAGAGGAAACATGTTATATGGGATGTTTAGCAAGTGTGAATTTTCGATTCTAATAGTTTCTTTTCTTGCCATATTTTCCCCGTGGATGGAATCTTAGTTGATCTGGAAAGTAAAATACATTTTAGGAATAGCCTATACTAACAAACATAACTGAGGTATGTAATATAATTGGTTTATAATTATATTATTTATGTTTCGTTTATAACTTCAACTAATTAGATAACCCATTAAACAAGCTAACATGTAAAGGAGGTATATTTATTGGACAATAGAATTCTAGGATTGTTTCAATTAATTGAATAAAAGGATATTGAACACTCTAATATTAACTCAACCTTATAGTGATGGTGGATATGTTATCTATAGTGATATATCAAAGAAATGACTTGGTTGTGTCATTTTGTATAATAATAGAGTTATTTCCTATGCATCAGGGAAGTTAAAAACTCAAGAACAGAACTATCCAAATCCTGATCTTATGCTATAGTGGTTGTAATATTTTCTCCATAGATATGAATACATTATCTCTATGGTGAAATGTGTCAGATATATAATGATCACAAGAGATTAAAATATATATTCTCACAAAATCAACTAAACATAATGCGAAAGAGATGGCTCTAACTACTCTATGATTATGATTTCATAATACACTATCACCCAAAAAAGGAAAAAATGGTACGTAACACATTAAGTATAAATGATCATGTACTTATAAACAAAATGAGGATTGAATGGGATCCTTGTTCATGGATCTTGAAAAAGGGGATACTGAAACTATCATGAAGGTAAAAAATTATTACATTTTCAATTGATTTCTGAACCATATTTATTGATAGGATTAAATGTTCTCTATTTGAAAATGAGAATCATCAAAGGAAAATTAAAGGTGAGAATGATGGAAAGTTGGATAACATTGTGTGTGAGGATGAAATTCAGAGATTTGGGAATATGATTTTTGTTCCCTATATACAAGAGAAAAAACATGAGTTTTTGGATGATTCTCATAGATTGAATTTCTATATAGACCCGTGTAGCACAAATATGTATAGAGAATTAAAGGAAAATATCCAGTGTTATTACATAAAGAGGTGAATTTTTGATTATGTATCAAGATGTTTAGTCTTTCAACATGTGAAGGCTAAAAGACATCATCCTAGAGGATCCGTAGAACCCCTACTATTCCTACATGGAAATGGCATGATATCACTATGGTTTTTTCACTAAACTAAAAAATCCTCCAATAAAGAATGATTCAATATGGGTGATTATTAATCCACCTACCAAATTTTCACATTTCCTCACTATAAGGGAGGATTTTCCAAAGGAACACCTTATACGGATCTATATTAATGGAGTTGTAAGACTTTAGGGATAACCTATCTCAATTGTGTCTAATAATGATCCAAAATTTACATCAAAATTCTAAAAAATAATTATAAATCTTTGGATACTAATCTTTATTTGAGTTCTTCTTATGACCCTCAGACTTATGGGTAGTCATAAAGAACAATCTAGACATTAGAATACATGTTGAGATCATGATCACTTGATTTTCAAGCTATATTGGATCAATATTTACCTTTTTTAGAGTTTTCCTACAAATAAATTTCTATTTTAGTATTCAAATGGCACTATATGAATTATTGTATAGATATAGATGTTTTATACCAACATGTTGGGTTGAAGTTGGTAAAAGAAATCTTGTAGGACTAGAGATTGTGAAGGATACAACAAGGAAGGTAAAGAATATTCATACCCGATTCAATGTTTATCAAATTAGGAAAAATATCTATACTGATAATCCAAGGAAAGATTTGGAATTTCAATTAGAATATCACGTATTCTTTAATGTATCTCCATGGAAGGTTTTTATAAGAATTGGAATGAAAGGGAAAATGAGCCCTAGGTAGATTGGTCATTTTGAAATTCTAGAGATATTTGGAGCTGTGGATTGTAATTTGGTGATTCCACCGAGCCTTCCTATAGTAGACAATATATTACATATTCACTGGTGAGAAAGTATATGCCAGACCCAACACATGTACTCACATATGGAGATATCAAACTGAAACCAGACTTATCTTATTGAGAAGAGAATATATAGATTTAAGACAACAATGTATATTTTTTGAGAAATCAAATGAATCAGATAGATAAGGTAGTTTGAAAAAATAATGAAATTGAATCGATGACGTGGGAGCCTAAGAGTCTGAATATGATGAAGCTCCAAAATCTTTTTATGGGGTTACATTTTAGAAATTTTGGGGATGAAATTTTTATAGGAGGGGAGAATGCAACGACCCGAAATTATATCAATGAAATTTTCCTTCTTATTTTTCATTAATATATTATGAATCATATAAAACCACATAGATAACTAAATAAAATCATTGTAAATAAATATTTAAATACATAATATATATTTCTTGATGTTAATGAACCTATACCGATGAAATTATAACTTTCCATTAGGAATAGTAAAATTAACATCATGAATAGTAAAAAAACCAATTAAATAGTAACATCACTCATGATGTTATAAATCAAATATATTCACCTCATAAGTAAAAGTATCATATAATTAAATCATTGTAAAATATAGTTAATATTTTATGAATTTAATATTTAAGTCTTTGTATTTTTATAAGTAAAAATTATTTAATTACCAAATTTTAATTAATTAAACTATTAAAAATGAAATAAATTTTGATAAAATGGATTCATAAATCCATATTTTTGTGTATTCTAATCTTAGGATAATTTTATGTGACCGTAGTTAATGTTTTAAAGTGTTATAAAATCAGTTTTAAATTTAAAATTTGTATTTTTCAAGTAAATGATCATTTTATTTAAAAATTAAATTTCACATATATAAAAATTCATTTTAAAAAAATTGAGTATATTTTTGATTCTACATATTAAAAAATGGTTATGGTGAGTTTTTTAAAAATTTCTAAACTACTTGATTTTTTTGTGAATCATATAATATGGTAATTTACAGTATAAATACATTAAAAAGATAAATACAATATTCCTTGAGTCATTTCTCATGTAATAACCATAATATAAAACATTATTTCAATAGTTTAATATATTTGATGATTCTGCTAAAAATATTAATATTCTTGATCCAAAATAATAATCAAATGAACTAGATATTCAAAAATCACCCCTCTGATGCACTATAAAAGCCTCCCTCACCCCCTCTTTTTTTTACTCTTCTAAGCCTTGAAGATTTTAATTTTTCTTTTGAATACCTCTTCCCTAGTCTCTCCCCACATCCAAGATCTCTTGGAATCAACAAAATAGAAAATCCCTTTACCTAAAGAGGTTCTAAAATAGGTCAATCCAAGAGGTAAACCCTCTTCCTTTTTCTTTTAATTTCATTTCTAATTTACTTTATTTTCTTATCTTCTCCTCACATAATCTATCAAAATGATCATAATAACTCTAGTGTAACCTGTATAAAATAATTATATCATTTTAATGTAAAATAATTTCTTAAAATATTATATCTCTCTCTATTTTATTTTAAAAAAATGAAAACATCGTTTGGGAAGGGATAATTTACAATATTCGTGGACGAAAAAATTTCATTCATTAATTTCTCTTACATGGTTGGTCATGAGACATTTCTATGGTTAACCTAGGTTATAAAATTTCTATTATTTCCTATTTATTGTTTTGGAACTAGTATATATACATAAAACTAATTTATATGACAGAAAAGATTTAGATGATCGAAACATTACCATAATAATCTAAACTATTATCACTAATGTTTTATCTAACAAATCATATTCAAACCATATAACCGAATGAATTATATAAAAATTTAACATTATTCATTTAAATTTTTATAATATAAATTCAAATATGGTGAATTATATCCATTCCACATGAACATCCACACTTGTAGATAAGTATACCTCTCTTGAACACCAAAGAAATTAATGCTCCAGAAAGATATATTTATAAATTATAACTCCATAAATTGGACATAAAATAATGTAATAAATAATAATAAATAAATTATATATATAATAGGTTATTAATTATTCAATACATGGACACAATTTTTTATCCCATGACATTAATGTCAACTTCATAATAAATTTAGGCATAAGTTAAGGGTTTTGTACTCAAACCGCCGTTTTCTTTCGGGTTAATCTCTTTATCCCTTTATCCAAATAAAATTATTAATTATTATTATTTACTCCCCATAAATTATTTTTTAATGTTAAATATATATTTAGCAATCATAATCCTCTTTTTTTGTGAGTTATATCTTTTATCATTATCTTTCTTATATTCTTTCAGATAAACAAGCCCGATTCAAAGGAACATCTCAAATTCTGACCTATTTTCAATATTACTCTATAAAATCTGATAAACCATAATTATTTTTCTAAAATCTCTAATATTATTATTAAAAGTAAATATCTTAGTTCAGTTATGGATTTATAAAATGTTTTTTCCAAAAGAACTCTTCATTGCAATGTTAAAAAAGAGAATTTCTTGCATGAATTCATTGATGATTTTAAGAGTATTTTCATCTATTTTAAAATAATTTATTATTATTATTTTTGATTAGGATTAATATTTTGTGATATAATTTAAAATGTTTTGTTGAATTATTATGATTATTTTGACTGGGGATTTTCAATATTGATACCATTTGTCATATTACTATGAATGGTTAGTGATTATGTTCCCTGATTGGGGAAAGTTATTTACATTTCATATGTTAATTTCAAAATGAATATATATTATGATTATGTTTCACCCATTTTATAATAGAAATTAATTTGAATTAGTAAGTGTTGGTTTCGACCAACTATACCCCCTCAGTGCATTGGTAGGTCTTATTTGAAAAGGTAGTTTGGGTTTTAACCAATTTATGTATGGTGTTGGCATGAGGCCTTGACAGTATGGTTATGATGTCCCGCATTATGCATTCCATCATTATAAAACTGGTAATTTATATTCCATATAATTATTTTACTAGTAGAATATTGATGGATGTGTTTTATTAGGTAATTTTTTATTCAACTTTTATTCCTGCCATATTATTCTCAAGTTTATTTTTAGAGGCATGTGTTATTGTTATTCACCATACCTAATGATTATATTATAAGAAATTTCACTATATTTACTTACTATTACTAAGCATCTGAGATCACCCCTTTTTATGTCTTATTTTTACCCAATGATGAGAATATTAATATTATTATGAATGACTTACATGAATAATCTATGAGTTTTTTGGTTTTTCAAATGGAGTTTTAATATTTTTTCCTTCAATTTTTAATGTAATGTGAATTTATATAATCTAGTTTCTAAAATAGCTAAACATATTGGTCCTTTGGGATGAGATTCTTTATAATTATATAAATGTAATATAGTAATTCATTGGATCTAGGAAACTAGGGTTGGGGTCTTTACACTTAAAATTGACATGTTATTTCATAGAAATAGTAATTATAACATATTTTAATGTGGACATTATATCTAGTTGGATCTATTGTCCCTTAGTAATTACATATAATTAGTAAAACTGATGGTATCATAGGAGTAAAATCTATCTAGTTAATTATATCTCATTAAAAATCGAATTGGAGTGAAATAACTTTCTCACACTATAGCAGGATCAGTCATCGTTATAATAAATTTCTTAAAACCATAAAATGAAAATTGTATATAATGAATTCATGTCATCATAACACTTATATAAACAAAAAATATCACTTCATAACAAAATAAACTCAAGAAAATGAAATAGTTTTCATTAAAATACCTTTAAGTCAATAATAAATAACTATGAAGGGAAAATATAATGATTTTATTGTTAGAAAAAATCAGTAATTAATAATTATAATCAATTAGAAATTGATAGAATAGGGGACAAGATGATTTTAAATGGGCATTGAAATATAATTTTGTAAATAATAAAGAATACCATTATTCGTTGATAAATATTTAAAATATTTTTAAAAGAATGTGGGAAACTGGTTATCAATGAAAATCCAAGAAAATGACTTTAGTTAACCATTTTTAAAAAGAACATAAATAATAATAGATAAAAAAATTTGAGATGAATCTATTGGGTGAAAAAATCAACACCATTAATGAAATGATTTCAGTGAAAATTCATTACGGCCTTTTAAATCCAAAAACCCTATGATAACAATTAAATGAAAAATAACATAAAATAAACTTTTTATAATCGGATATATGATAGTATATATAAGAAGTATATGTGTGAAATATTTGAAAGATTAGAGGTTTATATTCCTAAACATTCATCAATAAAGTGTGTTCAAGATGTAAAAACATTACAACATTGGTAATTATATAATAAAATTCCATTATTAGAATAAAAATATAATTATTATATTAAACCATTTATTTTTATGATGTAATATGATAAAACAATTCATGCATAATTAAGTACACAGTATAAAATAAATCATTTAAAAAAACTAGTCTACAAAATTGAAATTATGGCTAAGAAACCATTATAATTATTCTTATATTTGATGTAGGTATTCATCAATTAAATGATTATATTGAATAAATGTAAAAAAAATACACAAAGTGAAAATAAAATATAAATAATCGTAATAAATAATACACATAATATTATGATAACATATATAAATTATAAGTTACATAAGGTAATGAAAATAAATTGAGTTTACAAACCACGTACCAGATGTCATGTATTTTTTATATGATCATTAAATCATGAATAAGAAAACTATTTTTGTTATTTAAATACTTATGATCCTTTTATGATCAATCCTCTACCATTATTCATTCCATTTCATTAATTTGAATGATTCATTTAGTTAGAAAATCTTTTAAATATATGGAGGAAATTTTTAGGTCATTTGGTTCATAATCTAAAAATGATTTAAATCCATTGATCATTTTCAATGGGGGTAATTATTAAATAATATATATAATCATAATAATGTCATAATTATCATGATTTTATAGTAAATAAATTTTATAATGCTACAATTTATGGTTTTGAGGAAATATAAAACACATCATTTTAGTGAGGTGGTAGGCCACACATACAAATGTAAAACACTTATATTTTTCTTGGATATCAAAAAATAAAAAAATAGTTAATATTTTTCCATTATATATTCATATTTTTCTTATAGTTTCTTATTTATTATGTAAATCTGCCATAATGATCATCAATATGAAGAGAACATGAATAATGAATCACATAACTTTGTGGATGGGGTAGTCCACACTGACACACAAGAAATGTTATAATTTTTCACATAAACTATGATATTAAAGAATTATATAATATCATATATTGGGTTAATGTTAATAATTTCATAATTGTTTTATCTTCATCATTTCTATAACTATTACCACCCATGATTTGTTTTGATGAAAAATAAAATTCACTTCTTTCTCGAGATAGTTGTTCATATCTACACATGAGAGATGATTTTTCACATATATTTTAGAAGGAGATAAAATGTATTGTTATTTAAATGTAAAAATATTTTTGTATATCTAAGATATTGAGTTTATTATTTATTAAATATTCTAATAGAATTGGAGGTGGTAGAAGAATAACTATACATAAAATAAAATGGGTAAGTGTTGTACCAATTTTTAAAAGACCACATATGGATCACACATTATGAATTACTATGTTTATATTTTTTTAAATCATTATATTTTGGAGGATAATAGAATTTGAGAGTTGTATTCAAAAAGATGATGTGTGAAATGTTTTAGAGGAAAAAAAATAAATTTTCCCAATTATATAATCATAAAGTGTCTGGAATACAATTTCCAAAACATAATGTTTTAAATAGAATAAATATTGATGATTGAAAAAAATAATTTCCCACAAATTTTAGTTAATAAATTATTTTTTTATTTTATAATGTTTTCATAATTATATTAAATTTGTATATTTTTGTCGATGTAATTTTCATGAAAATTATTATATTTCTTTATTAATGTAATGAAGTTAATAATGAAAATAAAATAAAAAAATAATAACCATTACTTATACATTATAATTATTCATGAAAATCTCAAAAAACCTTATTAAAATAGTTTCAATGATTCTTATGAGAAATAAATAATTTTTCTTTTTATCGCAAAAGTATTATGTCAGTGTTGCATAAGTATTGATGTTATTTATAACATCATTATTATTTAAAAACATTTAATGGAATGAATATAATTTATTGATATTTAAAATTGCCATTTATCAAATTTAATTACTTTTTAATCCCAATGTTTATATATTAGATATATTAAAGGAATTATTATGATAATAAGTGAAATTATTTTTATGAAATAATATAAATAAATTATCAAATAAGAATAGAAAAAAATGTATAATATCATATAAATGTTTTTCCATTATAAAATAAACACATTTTAGTGAATAAATAATAATGTTGAAATTATTTAGAGACCTTATCCAATTGCTTATACCCGACTAGAACCATTTTGCACATATCTATTGTGATAATATTTTATAATGATTACAAGTAATCATGGATAAAAATGAAATCGGTCCTATTAAATATTTTGATTAATATGGATCACAATTTTTACTCAATTTTAAAATATTAATTTTATATAAGTCAAAAAATTATTTTTAAATTTATATTTTCATAACCTAATGAAATACTATATTTAGAAAATATTTGTTTTATTAGAAATTCATTTTAGAGTAATATATTATTTAATTTTGATTTTATTTGATTAATAATATTAATATTATAATTATTTTAAATTCAATCAAATTTAAAAAATACCTTATCAAAACAATATTAAAAGACATGAACCGAGAATAGTTTTCAATTGACTATATACAGCTCATTGATTTCCAAATGTCTAACACGTATATTATGTTCAAAATTATATTTTTAATATATTATATTAATATATATATATATATTCATAAAACTAAATTTATTCATGTAGTATGATGATTTTATTAAATTGACTGTACTTTTAAATTTGATATTTTTCTATAAAAATTGAAATAAATTATTTAGAAAGCCCAAATAAAAGTATAAGTATATTTTACCATTGTTATTTCAACAATTATGTACTATTTATTAATTAATTTTTTTAAAATAACTAATTTCATTATTTAAATTAAACACACTAATTAAATATTTTAAGAAAAAATTACTCTTTTAACCATTTATTGTTCATTACTAAGTATGATTTATTATAATAAATAAATATTGATTAATTATTTTGAATTCATAATAAATAATTTTTTAGTAAGAGATATTATTTAAAAATATTACATAATTCAATTACACCTTTTAAAAAGAACCTCATTGTTACGGGTTGGAAATTCTCAGGGAAATATGGAAATTATATTTGTAGGAAAGTATATTTCGATATGTGTGGCTTGGAATGGGTGAATTTTTTTTAAATTTCCTAAATGTGTGTTTTTTTTATTTGGTTTGACTCTTATTTGTGATGCAGGGTGATCGAAAAAAATACAAAGAAGTACAAAATTATTTGGGTAGTTGTAGTAACCTTTGAATAAATTGAGAGGCACTACAGTCACTCTATAAGGAAAATTGGTAAAAATTATGTTATAATATGATGATTTTAAAGTAGTTTATCTTGGATTGGATATTTAGTTTGAATGATTGTAGCTGATACATTATATTATGCTCAATATTTGTTCGTCAGTCCACAAACATGACATCGTTCAAAGTATCTCGTTAAAGGGTCCATCCATCACTTGTTTCCATTGTGGATATTTTCATATTTTTTATAGTAAAACACCTCCTGAATATATGCATTCTGGTGACCTAGGGAGTATCATTAAGCCAATATCTCCTCTATTTCTTCCTATATTACTTCCACATAAAGTGGTATGGATTTTGAAACAATACATTGGTGATTCCCAATAAGATCTATCATTTATATTAATTCACACCCAAAACTATCTAGTCCTATGATCGTGGATCAATTTTAAAATGGGGTTAACTGTTGATTTCATCATATCATAATACAACATTCTAAAATAAAATTGGAATATTTACTTTTATTCATAAAGGATGTCCCATAATTACAAATCCATAAAAATTTCATGAACATTTTATTATTTTTCATCGCATGATAGTTTTTTATATGACTTTAAATAAAATAGAATTTTTTTTGTTCCATGGAATAGGTTATTTATCTTGGTTATCATGATTGTTGTGTGAATATCCTCTATAATAATTATAGTTTTTAATCTAATTTGATATATGAAATAATGACATCTTTATTAATTATTACTCTTGGATTTTATAAAAATAGTTAATTATAACTATTTTTAATTAATTATTCTTAATTATAAAAAAAATATTTATCTCTAAAGATGAAAATAGAATTCTCCAATTATGAATATAGATTAGATAAGGATTGATATATTTAGATAGAAGCATGAGCATGTAAATAAAGGATAATAACTCCGATTGAGTTTTTTTCCTATTTGATGATCAATTAGAAGTATTCTTATTAATAGGAAAGAATATATATAATAACATTTCATGGATTTATGTTTTGTGTTTGTGTAATAAAAGAACCTTAGTCTAAAATATTGGGTAATATTGATCCCATGGACCAAAGATTACTTCCCCTAATAACATTTGTTGGGATGGTATCACTTAGATTCTATATAAAAATGGTGAGATGTAGATGATTATTTGAAGGGAGAACATAATTTTTCTTTAATAAGACATGATATAAAGATGGAATTTCTCATAATTTATAGGGGTTTGGAGTAGGTGTGTTTAGTTTATATTTTACATATATTGGAATTAGTTCTCCAGGACTCAAAGACTTAGATTGAGATATTTTTCCTCCATGTTTTGGGTTGATATGTCCACCACAATAGATATAAGGGACAACTTAGTAATCAATTTGGTTTGGAACATATCATATGTGAGTCCTAGAGATTTTATATGAAATAAAATGTTATGGTTGAATGATAGGTGGCCCCCCTTGAGATATATGTGATGAAACCTTAATTTAGGTCATGTGTTTCCCGAGGACATGGACATAGACAACCAAGGAATTCATGAATTATATTTTGAACAAATATTTTGGATCCAAGGGTCGAGATGAGTCTATGGGATGTATTTTTGTTAATTTAAAAAAAAATGGTGCATTTATATCTTGTGATGATATTGGGTTGTTGGAATCTATACCATGATATATCATTGTAGAATGTAGTATTTGATTGTGATAATGTTGTAATGAGTTTTTTAGGTTTTTTGGTGATGAATACCTATGAAATAAGAGGGATTTTCTCTTAAGACCATAAAGTATATGGAATTAATTGGTGTTCATGTGTTTCCAATTATATAAAAATAAATGTGATATAATATGTAATTCATGTGATTCACTTTTTTAAATATCAATTATAATTTTTAAATGTAATTAATACATATCCCACGAGAGAAATAATCGATTTATTAATAGTTTATATTCAGTATAGATTATACTTATTTCTAGTGTTATGCAAATGTATTTCTTCTTTATGTTTAATATTAACTAATGGGATCATCATTACATAGTTAACTAATATATTGGAGAGAATGTTGTAGTGAAATGTGAAATGATAATGATGTTGGGACATAGATATAGAGAATGTGTATGATGGAATTATTTTCGGACTCGATACATCATATGGGTCATAGTGGCCTTTTATAATGACCTAAAAATGACTACGGTGTAACGAACAAGTGGTTTAACTAAGTTGAGTCATGACAATAATTGACTTGTAGTGTGACCTGAGAGTAAACCTGAGGTTTGATGGCCCTCTATCTTGACATATTTCTTGATGGGATTAGGGCCTTGATCTATGTCATGTCTTAGCCTAATGACTAGATTTGATGAGTAATGATGTTGTTCTTGGGGCACAATTATTTATGTGTTCATGCGTGTTTTTTCTTCATGTGTGGTACCAAATATTAATTGTCAGTTTTTGGGGTATCATGGACAACTAATTTTTTAACATATATATATAATTGAATCATATGCATTTATTTTAAATGCACACACATACACATGACTATATATATTAGGGGTTCGTAGTAAGACCCTAAAGATATATATTTCTCACACCCAACTTGTTCACTATAGATTATATAAAGACACTACGTCAATGTTGTGAAGATTGTGACTTGGATGAGGCTTGAGGATATAGAAGGTCCCCATTTAATTTTTATTATCCATTTATCATTATATTTTTTTCTCCAAGGAAATATATTCTAATGTTTCTATGACATCATCATTTCTATAGAGAATGATGATTAGTGATTTATTACATACATATAAATTTATTTTGGATGTTCGTTATTTCATTATTTTTAATGTTTATTAAATATTTATGATGGAATATAGTCTTTATTACAATTATATTCCATCTCTTCTAGTTAAAATCCTTTAGAATAATGGGAGTCACAAATTATGTCATGTGACACATCATACATAGCTACTGATTTAGTTGACACTTTAATTTTTTTTATCCAAATAATATTATATGTTATGATATTTTGATTCAGTAGATAATTGACCTAAGAGTGAATTTAAATGTGGGAAGTACCTCGTACCAGTGAGTCATTAACACTTTTCTGGTGAAATTTCATAGTTAATAGGGTAATATTATTTTATTTAATTCTTGACCCAATGTGGTTATATATGTTTATTTAATATGTAATAATTATTGATTTTCGGTTTGTTATATGCTAGTTTGGATCGTAGCCCATTGGGAAGTATCAAATCTCTATGCAACATATAAAAAATTTAGGAAAAATAAGACATGATTTTATACTATGGATTGAATTTCTAACTCTTTTTTATTTGTAGGTTGTGTGGATCGTGGTATAGTACAATCATTGGAAATAGAAAATTTTTTCATCATATAGAAATTACTAGATATTGTAAGTGATTTTTTGGATCCATTTGACACCATAGTAGTGGAACCCATACCTTTTTTATGTAATTGAATCTTGAACATTGAGATGAGGACTGGTGGGGTCTCACATGGATGTTAACACCCTAAATGGGTTTTTTAGATACACAAGAGAAAGAATTTATATTATTACTTTTTTTAATGTGGATTCCTTTTAATTAAGTCATTGTATTGATTAAAGGATCAGTAGATTGTTGAAACAATGGATTTTGTATTTCATTAATTTTAGAAGGATATAGAGGATCTTATATGTTAGGAACATGGAGGATATAAAATTAGTGTATGATTAGTTTTTTTGAATCAACAACCATGTAGTGGTTCAATCCTGATTATTCTTATAATTAGGTAGTTCTAGGGTTATAATAATTATTTCAAGGATTCTCCTTGTCAATTAGAAATGATGTGTATGTGAGAAAGGAAAGTAGGTCATCTATTTCAGCCTATGGTAGAAGTGACATGACCCTTTTGAGTTTTTATGATACTCTATCAGGATTAATGTTATCATGAAATTCATTATTTAAGGTGAGTATGAGTATGATCATGATAACAGACTTTCAAGAGATTTAGGAGTCATTCATATTTCTTTTGATGGATTGGTGTATAAATTGGTGATTATTTTAATGTTTCTTTTTATGAAAGCATTGTTTCACCCTAGTTACCTTTTACTCTTAGGTGTGTTATATTTAGGGAGTATCAATTTAATATGTTTTAGGAAAATGATCCATGTTGTGAGTAAATTCAGGTGATGCTATGGTGGTTGTGTGGTGATGGTTTTAGTTATAATTTACACTTATAGTTATGATATTGATAAGTTTAAAAGCATGTAATTGAATTGTTGGACTAAAGGTTCTCAACAAGGATTCAATATGTTATTATTATAAGAGTTATCACTATTGGTGGAGAAAGTATTATAGCATGACTAATAAATGTAGATCAATGTTAGAGTACCATGTTTATAAAATTTTAGATAGAATGGTTGAGGATAAGTAGTAAACATTTAGTTTTTGAACTTATTTATTGTTGGAGATCATGGTGGAATATAATTTTTAAAGTTAGAAGGTGTTATCATTATTATCGATGATTATTAAGGAATTCATTAAAAGAGTTACAAGTATTATAGGAGTGAGTGACAATCAATTTTAAAGATGAAATATTGTTATGATTGGGATGTTCAATTTGACATTATCCGTGGTTTTGAGAAGAGATTAATCAATAGAGATCATTGTTTGGTTTCATGGAGAAATGATGATGTCGAACATATGGTGGGGATAATAATGTCAATTATTGGTAAATATCCTTCTTATTGAATGAATACTAGTGGTAGTGAAATTCTAGTATATAAATAATTCAGGTTATAACTCAGTGTTAGAATGAAACATATTTCTTGTGAACTTTTTATTGTGAAAATACATGATTTGAAATTCTTATGAGATAAATGTTGTAAAATTACATCAGAATAGGGCTTGAGGTTGTTCAGTATGATTTGAGGATGGGTCAGACCATAGTTTTTTCAGTGCTTAGGTTATCAACATGATTGTTGGATAAAGTAGTTGGTGACCCATAATTGGTGATATATATATTGCGGGGTTTGCGTTCATGATTATTTTAGATTACAAGTATTTATCAATCACATACCTTTTAATTTAGGTTTCTATGATAAAAAAATTATATCATACTACACTAATGAGCAGGGTTTTTAGAGTGTTCATCAGGTTTTATCCTATACTAATGTGTTTAGTGGTTCATTTCATTACATATGAATTCTGAAATTTTTTAAAATAAATATACCGATGTCTGAAAAATTGGCTAGGTGATGCTTTTGCCTATATGGTCAAAATAAAAATAACAATTAATATGATTTTTTGATCACCTATAAAAATGAATCAACATATCATGGAATCACTTATGTGGATATAAACTCTATATATAATATTTCCTACGTGGTACATCTACTACATAAATAATTTTAAAACATGAACAAGTTATGCCGAGTAATCATTTATGTAAATTTTTTACTTCGTGAAATAAAATATGTCATTTTAGTTGGAAATATTAGATTTATCTATACGAGTAAAAAGAATACATATTTCTATTTGGAAACATGAAGTAACATAAACTAAGTGGATTCAAATGTACAATCAATAATTTCATGATGAAATTTGGTATTTTTTACTATTTAAGATATTGAGTGATAAATTAATGATTTTGTAAAATCATTAAATTCATTATTACCACTTTAAAGAAAAATTTATTATGATATGATCTACATTCCATGATAAAAGAAAAGTACAAGTATATTTTATTTTTAACAATTCAAGTATTGAATAAGATGTATAATCCCATCATCAATGTTTTTTGAAAATCATTTATGAGTTTAGAATATTGTCCTGGATTTTTTTAATTAAAAATATATCTGGTGGTAATCAGTGTTTCCTAAATTTTTTAGTATATATCTCTAACAAAATATATGTAAAATTTGTCTATTTATTATCTTCCATCATAATGGATCCCGATGAAATTGATGTTGAGGGTTATAGATTTCAAAGACTTTTTGGATCCTGGTTGAATGCTCATTTAATTGTACCAAGTGTTTAATGAATGCACTCAATCCATTGGACCATGGATAAAGGACCTCAAGTACCCTAAAAATGGAAATTATTGTGAAAAAAATTACACAGAAGGAGAATAATGGTGGTAGAGTGGATTAGGGGGAATATCATCACCAAATGACAATAAATAATAGTGTATTTTAATCTTATTAATGTTTTTATTTTAGATACATTCATTCTTAATTAACAGATGAAAAGTTTGTTGTAAATCAAGTCGTGTGGTTTTTCTAATTGATGAAAAATTGTATGAACTCAATTCACCCCCAACTCTTGAGTATATGTATGGTTAGTCTCTAAAAAATTTGATATCAATGTTATTCTTTAGTTCTTATCAATAAAAGGGTGTAATATGATGATCTTCTCAATAATGGTCACTATGACTGGAAATAGATATTGGATTTATATGCTTAGAGAACTATATCACAATTTTTTGAATTATCAATATTAAAATGACCATATTATAAAATTTTTAATATATATTTTCATGATTATTTTTCTCAAAATAGTTATACCTTATAAAATTATAGTAACTCTACTAGAGACATGGGGTAAAAATACTAAATAATTTTATTATTTTAATTCGAAATATATGAATTATATTATCTTTGGATTAGGACTGAATGTGTTCAAAAATGTTTTTCAATTTCAAACAACTCATGGAATATAAACTACAATTTCAGTAACTTGTCGGCAAACAGACAAAGACTAATATCACAAATATTATATATCAAAATTGTTTTTCGACACAATTATAATGGTAGATGGAGAGAGTATAAAACATTTGAGTGGAATGCTTAAAAATACGTCAATTAATGGTTTTTCTTTAGGGTAACCTATTTTTGATCCGAAAAATGCTCTAAAAGTTCATAGAATTATACCACTAATGTAGAGTTCAATTTTTATTTCCATCATATTTTTCATGAGTGGTTAAAAAATAAAAATAAAATATATTCTCTTTAAATTGATTATGTGTGTTGATGAGATAGAAGAAGATGATAGATAGCATAGGATTGATATGAAGAAAACTACCTTAAATGTATAAACATCAAAAGAGAGAACAAATATAATAAATTTAAATTAACTGATTAAACATTTGAAAATTTATCATGTTATTATTATTCATAAATATATCTTTCTCACATTTCAAGAAAACATAATATTTTCTATTAATAGACAATAGGTTTTAATAATCCTTTCAAAAAAATATAATAATTTTAAAAACTAATCAATATGTTTTATATGATCTAAATGAAATAATCATTTAAATATCAATACTTATTTTCATCTTCTTCAAGATAAATAATATATAGAAACAAAATATGTTAACAAATAATTCTATAAAAAGATGGATTATATGTTAATGAAGGAAACATGGATTTCTTCATAAAATTCAAGTGGTATTTTATCCTTATAATAAAAAGTTGATTATTTTACTCAAATAGACAACATGTCTTTTATTGATTATAATGATGAAGTATATTTTTTTATTATTTAGAGAACAAAATTGATTCACCAAATGATAATTTCTCATTTAATT
Source organism: Viscum album (assembly GCA_963277665.1). Lineage (NCBI taxonomy): Eukaryota > Viridiplantae > Streptophyta > Magnoliopsida > Santalales > Viscaceae > Viscum > Viscum album. The sequence goes on from OY728137.1 coordinate 979,594,503, forward strand.
GATTTAATATTGGTCCAAGGTAAACTCTATGTACAAATACTTAAAATGTAAAAATGAAAATATATGAAAAATCAACTAAAGCGATTATTAATGAACAAGGAGACATAACGAGAAAAATTTTATTTTAAAAAAAAACTAAAAAAACATCCACATAGAAAATTGAACATGGAAAAATTATTTAATGAATGAAAAAATAAGTTCATGAATTTAGTTTTTATTCTAATGTATTTACAAAATCTTGAAATTTTTTAAAACTATTTATTGGAAATAGTAATACTCATAAATTAAATTTATAATATGATGTCAAGGTGAAAAAACCAAGTTAAAGAAAAAATATTTTATATATATTTTGATGTCTAAAAATATTTCGAAAAATATTATTTATTCATTATAGTGAACTTGGACACTACATAAATAATATAATTTTTAGAAACCCATTGTTTTTTGCAGTTGAAATTTTATTTTATTTTTTTTCAATTTATTGTTTTGAAAATTTTAGATAACAGAAAAAAATTTGATTCGTAAATCAATAATGCTATCCTTTTTGGGAAAAAAATTACTGATAAAAATTCATGTTTAATTTTTATTTTTGTGTAAAATAATAATAGAGGACTAATCAGAGATAGTATGTCTGCGCTAGTTTTTCAATGCATGTGAGTGGGTAAATATCTAATCTTTATTCCTTATAAATGATAGATTGGGGTCACATCACTTTTGGTAAAAATTATATCATAATTATTAATGGAGTTTGAATTTTCAAAAATGTTCTATTTTAATTTTAAAAAAGGTATTTATGTGGAAGGATTAAAGAAAACTTTGATAAGTGACTCAGAACATTGAGATATATATTATTATGTTTATTTTATAAACAATCCTTATTGAATTTCTAATGAAGAAGTTCGTAAATTTAATGCCTCATGAATAAGGAATGTATATACTATAGATCTTTATTATTTTATTAGAAAAAAGCAGAAATATTAAAATGATAAAATAAATAACGGATGTATATGGATTGTAAAAATAGTAAATATTAATTTTGATTGTTTTAGAAAATTTTCATAAAATAGTTTTCATTCATATACTAAACATAAATTAAATAAAAAGTATCTATGTAATACATTCCAAATTTTAAAGATACAAAAGTAAATTTTTCATTTAGTTAATGAGTTTTAAACTTCTAGACCACTATAAAAAAATTCATATTGATTTGATTGGGCCATTTTCTCATCCTAAGAAAAAAATGTTTTTTCATGTTTTAGTGGATGATTTCTCTATATTTACATGGGTTTTATTTTTTATGTTTTAAAATTGATTCTTTCTGTATTTTTTATATCTTTTTATGATGGATAAAAAAGAGAAATATTCAAAATTAGTAAGAAAGAGTTGACCATGTTTGAGAATTTGAAAATAATGAGATCAAGAACCATTTTGTAAAATATGGTATCATGCTTTACTATTTTTCCCACATGAAATCTCAATAGAATGGTTTTGTCCAGGAGAGGAATATGAAATTATAGTAAATTTATTGAATGATGTAATTTTAATATATCAAACATACTTCTTATTTTATAAAAGATAAGAATAAAACATGGTATTTCCTAAACTGATATCTAATTACAAATATTTAATATAAAACACCCTGAGTGATATTATTTAATATAAATGAAAAATATGGATACTTTTTTCATTTATTAATGATGTTTTCTATTTTAAACACCAAGGATAATTATTGTATGTTTCATAAAAAATCTAATGAAGAAATTTTCCTAGGATATTCAACCAGTTTGAAAGCATATAGATTTTTCAATAAACATTCAATGATTGTTGGGGAATTAATTTATCTGGTATTTAAATTAATTTATTTTAGCTCAAAAAAATAAAATTTGATTTAATATGTGTTTGTTTTGAAATAATAGGAATTGACCTAGTTTTGATTAAAAAAATGAAGAGGTCAATAATGATTTTCCAAAAATATTCAATTATTTGATAGAAATGAATCTAATTGTGTTTTTCATAAACATACTAGAACACATAAGTATAGACCTTTAAAAACTAATATATGATATTTATATGATGTATTTATAACTAGTATTGGTGTATGAAACATTAATACTATTAAACTTTCTATCAGTTCGAGCCTCAATATTTAGAATAGGCATTAGTAGATGTATATTAGGTTATAGCTTAGAAAGATAAATTACATATTTTCAAGGAAAAAATCATTGGAATTAGTTGAAATACCTTACAAATATCATGTTATATGAAAACATATGTTTATGGGAATATAGAGGATGATAATGGTATTGTAAATAAGAATATGGATAAAGTTGTACTTAAGGAGTAAAATTAGGGATAAGGAATACATTATGAGGAGTCTACTTCTTCTATTTCAATTTTAGAATCAATAAGGATTCATTTATCTAATTATTAATATATGAAATATTGGTAGTTTATATTGAACGATCTCATAGTTTTAAAAATCTTACTTTTAAAAATTTATTGTTTATTCTAATCAATGATATCTATAACTATATACTGGAATCTAGAAACAGGGATTAGAATTTAGGTTCTTCTCTATTGTAATATAGGATTTAGAATGTATCGAAGTACCACCATTATTTAATTAAACATCGTCATTTTATATATTTTAGGGAAAAAATAATGTTGATGATGTGATCCTTGGTTATAAACATAAAAAAAATGTTACAAATTTTTAAAAACCATGAAAAAATATGAATTGTGTATGATATGAAACTAAAATTATTTATATTATTTTCTAATTTACCAATAAAAAACATTGAATGTGATAAATGAAATAAAATTAATTCTTGAGATACATAAAATATTTTAATATAAAAGTGTTAAATTTAAAACATCTACTTTTGTAAGATTAATACTAGAACATTCCTCTTCATGGTAAATCCCTATTATCATTGTCTTCTAAGAAAACACACTCTGATTCATTATCTTCTGATAATGATTAACAAATTGATGGATGTTATTGTTGTATTCATGTGTTTTGGATGAATCGCCATAACGTACTTTGGATTTATTCATAATTATTTATCAATAAAATAAGTTAACCCTATAGATGACAACATTTCTATGAATCCAATAAATAATTTTTGAAAAAATCTGTTTCTGTGCGGATGTGCGTCAGGTTACGCTGTTCCGCCAGGACGCGTTCGCGCGTGCACCCGTCGACCCGAGGGGATGGGCGCGCGGCTTGTGGCCCCGCAGTCCCGCTTTCCAAGGGCGGGCGGCATCCGTCCCTTATTCAGGGGCGTCTTCTCCTTGATCGAAACCGGGATGATGGGATGTCGGCTCCTCCTTCCGTGGACGTCTCCTCGGAACTCGTCGCCTAATCCGAGTCTCCCTCATAGATTTAAGAATGTTCGTGAATCTCGTTCCCGGCGCCATGTCTCCATGGACACCGGTTAATTACGCTTCTTCCGCCCGGATGCTCCAAGGAGTCTGGTCGGGGCAGCAACCTGCGGTGAGGAGACCGAGTGGCTCTGGGTGTCGGGGGCGTGTCTTAACACTGCGCCTCTGCATGTCTGCCTTCCGTCCCTAATAGGGATTCTCGAAGGCGTGATGGCCTGAGGCATCCTGCGCTGGGTGCGGGGAACTGTGTTACCTGAGGTTTTCCTCAGCTTCCCATGTTTAACACGGGGTATGCCGCGAGTTTAACGTCTAGCGGGGACAACATCGGACTGATCAACACGAGGAGTGGATCAGATGACGGAACCCCTTGCGGGGAACCTCCGACGCTGGGGCTAGCACATGGGCGGCTTCCTGAGTGAAGTGGAGTGGAATGAAATGGCATGACCCCACCGGGATGTGGCGGCCCGGGTAAGGATCAGGGTGGATGATGGAGTGAAGAGATTGGACCCCGTAGGGGCTTCCTACGTACCGCGCGTTAGCGCGGATCAAAGACAGCGTAGTTCGGATATACAGTTTAACGTCATGCTGGACGTCGGCAAGCCGACTCACGAAGAGATCGAGGCCGCCAGGTGGAGGATTGAACCGAACCACCTCGCACAGAGGGGGATGGATCGGCCGGGTGAATCACAGTTTCAGGTCATGCTGGACGTTGGCAAGCCGACTCACAAGGAGGTCGAGGCTGCCGGGCGGAGGATTGAACCGAACCACCTCGCACAGAGGGGGATGGAACGGCCGGGTGGATCAAAGTTTTACGTCATGCTGGACGTTGGCAAGCCGACTCACAAGGGGATCGAGGCTGCCTGGATAAGGATTGAACCGAACCACCTCGCACAGAGGGGGATGGAACGGCCGGGTGGATCACAGTTTCACGTCATGCTGGACGTTGGCAAGCCGACTCACAAGGAGATCGAGGCTGCCTGGATAAGGATTGAACCGAACCACCTCGCACAGAGGGGGATGGAACGGCCGGGTGGATCACAGTTTTACGTCATGTCGGACGTTGGCAAGCCGACTCACAAGGAGATCGAGGCTGCCTGGATAAGGATTGAACAGAACCACCTCGCACAGAGGGGGATGGAACGGCCGGGTGGATCAAAGTTTTACGTCATGCTGGACGTTGAAGGGAGAAATAGGAGAAGGCAGTGGGGAAGTGAAATGGAGATACACATGTGCAGTCCCCCACAGAGGCGGATTCATAGGTGAATCAACGCAAGTGTGAACCCGGGAGGGGTCCACTGATGGACGAACCGACGTAAATATGACCGGGACGACCAGGTGGTGGGCTTGAACCTCGGAGAGGCTTCTTACGTACCCTGTTTAGGAGACAGGGATCAAAGTCCACGTAGTTCGTTCTGCCTGTAACACTCTACCCCCGTGGGCGAAGGCCACTCCAATCCTGACATCCCTGCAGAGACGCGCGGGTGGGGGCCACATCCAGACCGGGGGGATCCTGCGTGCGAGACACGAGATCAGGTGATGCGTACGGTTTAACGTCTTGCCGGACGAAGTACAGTTTAACGTCGTGTGTTGAGGACGAAGCGGACGGTTTAACGTCTTGCCGGACGAAGTACAGTTTAACGTCGTGTGTTGAGGACGAAGATGCTTGGCAGTTTAACGTCTTGCAGCGCGGACGAAGTACATTTTAACGTCTTGCAGGACGAATGCTGAACAGTTTGACGTCTTGTAGCTCGGACGATATGCTAGGCAGTTTAACGTCGTGCAGCTTGGACGTGTGCAGTTTAACGTCATGCGGGACGAGGCACAGTTTAACGTCATGTTGGACGTTGAGGTGCCGCCAATGGGTCCGTGTCACTTCGCGCGAGCCTGAAAGGCCGCACGGGAAGACAACGTACGGTGCGGGCACCTGTGATGAAGATCATCGGGCACCACGCAGGCGGGTACCCTCAGGGGGTCAAAGGGGGCAACCCTGGCGTTTTGCAAGCAAAAGAGGAGCTTTGCGCGCAATACCGCGGGTCGGCGCGCAAATGGACGGGCTGGCGTGCAATTGGGCCAGCACTTTGCGCGCGAATGATCGAGATTGCGCGCACCGGGCTTCGGATAGCGCACGGGGGCAACGGCTCATTCTTTAATCGAATGGCCACTTTGAAAAGCGGGGGGGGTGCGCGCAATCGGGCTGGATTGCGCGCACCCCGGGGGCAATTGCGCGCAAGAGGCTTCTTTTGCGCGCGAAGGCATTAGGGTGAAGAATTATTCAAAGGAAAGGGGCCCAAGGGATTGCACGCGAAGGCGAACCCCGAGGCCTTATTGCGCGAAAGAAAAGCGGTTACCTGTAGATCGGCATTGCGCGCGGGAGGGGCGGGATTGCACGCACGAGAGACCATTCGACTTCCGGCCACCTTCAAAACGTCGGGGGTCGCCTTATATTTATAGGCAACCCCGGGCACGGAATCCAGGTCGCGGGCGCGAAATTCTCTTCGCGGGCGCGGAATCGGGCCCGGCGCGCAAGGGAGTCGCGCGGGCCACTGGCGCGCAAAATTGCGCGCCGGCCCAGCGCATTTCACGCATCCCGGGAGGTTTGTGTGCGGCTCATCAACTTTGCGCGCGGGTCTCCAAAATTCCGCGCAAGGCCTCCGGGCCCTCCGAAACCTGCTTCCGACTCCAAATATGACCTCGCTTTCCGCATCCAGAGCTTCGTTTGGGAACAACGGACTTTTCCGGCGTCTACAAAAGCCCCCCCTAGGAATCTGATCGGCGAGAGGTTGCAACGATCGGGTTCCGAGGGAGACGCCGGAATGCCGAAGTCCTGGGTGGCGCGGGACTGTGGCGCGCAAAAAAGGGCGTCGGGAGCGAAATTCACTGTCGCGGTCGCGCAAAATGCTCTCCGCGCAGCGCGGACTCCCGGCTCTGCCTATAAATAGGGGCCCTGGGTCCCCCGCCCCGTACACTGGCCTTCCGCGCGATAAGCATCTCAGCTCTCATGCGCGAAATTGCCTTTTCCGGCGCGGAATTCGACCGCTCGTCGCGCAAACCTGTCCGGAATTCGGCCTGCTTTTGCGCGAACACCCGGGGTTTTACGCGACGGACATCCCGATTGCGCACCGTCCACTAGGATTGCGCGCCAACTCTCAACTTTCTCTACCAGCCTCGTCCGCTCCCGCACGCTTCATCCCTTTACCCGAACGACTCCCGAAGCTTCTGAGATGGCCGCGAATCAAGGAAATGAGGGGGATGCCGCCACTCGCAGAGCTGAGATGGCGACGAACGAGGAGGTCTCTGGAGCCAAGGAGATTGTTTCCAACAATCAATCCTTGTTCGACTTGCTGACACCGGCCCAGAAGACATATCCACTGTCGGACAACCTGCGGCTCTGGAACTTCGGCATCCTAGATGAGGTTCCGGTGCCAGGGTTCGAGGTTCATGCGCCACGGACCTGGGTGACTCGAGAGGACGAGCTTCCCCGCTATAACATCACCAACAATGGGCATCCTGCCAGGGAGACCAGACACTTAGATGTCTATGTCCTGAACCCGAGGACGCGAACCATCGTCGGAAGTGAGCCTACTGCGGAGAACTCTCTAGCAGTCTACTCGAGCATATATCGCCAGAGTGTCACTGACGACACCAAGGGCTGGCTGAAGGACTGGGACTTGCGGTCTGGGGGCAACTTCACCAGTGAGTGGGCCTGGGCGTTCTGGGTACGTCACACCTGCGATCACTTCGCGGAGGATCTGCGGTACATCGGCCTGTTTGAGGCGGTGTGGACGTCGCAGTTCCACTTCTACCAGCAGTCCGAGCTCGGGCCGGAGCTGTTCACCCGCTGGTCCCCGGATACCAACACCTTCCATCTTCACCATGGGGAGGTCGGCATCGGTCTCTGGGACATCCACTACATCGGAGGTATCCCACTGGAGGGTTACCAGTACGATGAGTTCCTGCCTCCGAAGAACACCTGGGAAGACAGGTCACGGACTCCCATTCTGACCTCGCATCTGCTTGACCTGGCTACGCAGCGGCTCGGGATCAAGGACTTCCAGAAGGACATAGCCTACAAGGAGTGGTTCGGCCAGTTCTTGGAGCATGACCCGGCGGTCAAGATGCCAGGCAGGGGGAAGCGGTGCCCGACCGCGGCTCAGAGGAGCCGGAACGGGTCGTACTGGCGGGTCCTGGAGACGGGCGACTACCGCTCATGGGGTACCGCGTCATCGAGGCCCGGGACCCAAATGTCCGGTACGCGGCGTTCCTGGCCGGCTTTCTGAGTGGGTGGCTCCTGCCAGTGCGAGACGCGAGAATGGGCGTCCGCCCGGCGACACTGGCGATGGCGGGCGCTATGGCCGCCAACAAAAGATATAACCTCGGGGTCCCAGTGTTGGCTAAGCTGTATGCCATTCTGGGACGCATCTCACGAGGGGGGTCGCCACGAAGGATCTGTGGGCCCTTCCAATTCTTCCATGGCTGGGTGGCTGCTCACCTTGGTGGGTACACGTTTCCGAAAGCCATCATTCCTCCGGGCAACAGCCTGCGACCCTCCCTGCTGAACATTGCGGGGGTCTCTCCGATGACCCTAAGTGAGGAGGGCGTGAGGATTCGGATTGGCAATCATGCCAATTTCAACTTCAGCCCGTTCCCCACTCCCGTTGGCCAAATGATCGACAACCGGCAGGGTCCGCTGGAGCAGCACGAGTACTTCCTGAACATGCGGGGCGGGGTGCTCGTGGCTCGGATCGACGGGAAGGTGATCTGCGAGCCTTACGTGCCAACCCGGTTCGCCAGGCAGTTTGGGTGCCTTCAACGGATGCCGAAGAGGGTATTCACTGCTGTCCGGGAGGAGACGAACCCTGGCGTCCTTCGCCAGATGTGGCTGATGTTTGCCGCCTTTGGCTCTGGCGACGTCATCACTCTCCCTCCAACCGGGGTTGACGCAGGCTTGGCAACCGAGTACGCCGAACACTGGGCCATCGCGTACCCCGAGGGGCTTCTACGGAAGCCAGTTCAGCGGCTCGAGGTCACCCGTGCGGAGACCGAGCGTCAAGGAAGGAGGCGAGGCGCCGCCACACGGCGGAGAACGGAGGCGCGCTAATCAGCGGAGCCGGCGCGAGCAGGGACTTCAGCGGCGGGTACATCGCAGGCTGCCGCTACGACCTCGGCGCCCAGAGAGGGGGCGCGTGCGGTGGTCGAAGAGCAGCCCGGGAAGCAGGTAAGGCGTCTGCTCGAACCCTCCCACGATGCAGTCTTCCCGGCGCTGTGGTCGGCCTGGATGACCCTGCGGCAGTCACTGGGGACCGACGTCATCTGGCGAAAGATACTCAGAGAAGGAATCTATCTGCCAGAGGTCGGGCGCCTCCAGATCGCCGACAGGGTGGACTTCAACCGGCAGTATGCGTATCTGACGGCCATGGACGAGTACGCGCGCCAACGTGGTCAGCGTGCGGAGCCATCCCTTCTGGTGAAAGTGATGCTCGGTCTAGAGCCCGCTCCAGAACAGATGCCGCCGGGAGAAGATGATAGTAACGACTCTGAGGAAGAGGAGGAGACGGGGGGGGATGAAGGCTCCGAGGGAAGGTCCCATCGGGGGAGCCCGCGGGAGAGCAGCGAGGTGGCCAGCTCTGACAATGTTGATGTCACTGAGCTCCTCGAGGTCCGCTTCTATCCCTACTCAACCTGCTTCATCCATTCTCTTATGCAGCTTCTAACCCATTTCTCCACCTTTCTCAGGAGCACACGGATGTTGGTCAGGCGTCCTCAGCGGGAGTAGGAGAGGCGCCAGCAGGACAAGGTGGGGGCCAGACACCCATCATTGAACTGACAAGCGCTGAGGGGTCCCCTGCTGCAATTGTTCCTGCGGTGGCCGGGACAGCGGAAGATGACGCTCTGAACTCCCGTAAGTCTCCTTACATTACTGCTGGTGCTTGCCGTTGACGATCCGTGACTAACCACGGCATGCCTTGCGCAGTGATCTCAACGCTGGAGGCTCGTCGGGTTGCCGAACCCGGGCCATCCACGAGTGGACCGGTGGAAGACATGCCGCCTGCTCCGGAACAGACTTCCCACACCGAGCCGGCCCCACCAACTGCCGATCAAGGGGCTACGGACGTCGGCGGTGCTGCCATCGGAGAGAGGTCGGGGGCTGACGAGGGTGTCAACGCCGCTGGGGCGGGAGAAGATGGTCGCCCAGATGTTGGGGAACCTATCCCCCGTGAGGAAATCCCAGGGGCGGACCCTACAGTAGACCTGCTGGCTGCCTTCCCTGCCTACCGGCCTGCCGACCCCGAGGAGATGGACGACTCAGACGCAGAGGTGGTCGAGGAGAGCCGGATAGCGCGCCGAAGGGGGTGGAAGTGCATCTGGCGCTTCCTCAAGCGAGACCCATCGGAGTGGCTGGGGCGCATGGGATCACTTCAAACCTGGCTGCGCTTCCTGTGCGCCGGGGGAGCTGATGCTCAACGCCTCCATCTGACGGTCCGTGATTTCAAGGCCGAAAAGATGCGCGAGAGCCGCCGGCGTGCCGACGTCGCACAATGTCGGGACATGTCGGAGAGCACGCGGGCGCTCCTCGTGGCGGAGCAGGAAGTTCGGCGTCTCGAAGGGCATGCGGCAGAGAAGAAGGCCTTCGTTGCAGCGTGCACCGAGCTTGTGGAGCAACTAGCAGACCAGCTGGTTGACGCCCAGGTACAGCTAACGGAGGCGGGCCAACAGATGGTCACTATTCAAGTCGAGCGGGAGCATGCACAGGCCAGAATCGACGAACTGCATGCTGCGACCGCCGACGAGGAGAGGGCACGCAGAGAGCGAGAAGCAGCCCTGGAGGCGGCCAGCCAAAGGGTAGCGGCGTTAGAAAGACTTATCCAGCACGCTAATCCCTAGGGGCTTTGTTTTTCCATTCCCAAAACATTTGCTTCCGCTACTCAATATTTCGATCCATTTGTATGAATCACCATATTTATCTGCATCTTTTGGCTTAACATGCTCAACCACAATCCATTGTCTCGCGGGAGTGTTAACCAAGCTTCAGGCATCCACAATTGGGCCTGGATTTCTAGAGAAAAGAGGGAGGTCATTCCTAGGAAAGGAGACCTCAAGCCTAATCAATGTATCATCCCCCCAACTTGTTCCGACACACGAGCGGGACAACGCTAGGGGCGTTGAGATTTTATCCGAACATAGGAAAATGAGTAAGGGTGAATCGCGTGTACCGAATTCAGAAATCCACATCGGTTGGCCTTCCAGGAAATGCCCAAGACGGCAAGCGGACAATGGATCAATCGACCATACTACTGCAATACACGGACCGAAGGTCATCATCCATATTGCAGGAGGCGGATCACATGTCATCATCAATGCCGCTTTGGGGTTCCTTCAGGCACAAGGGTGGAAATCCAGATCAACAGGGCATGCGAAGCGTGGGGCGAAGTGATGATTTGTTCGGACAGAATCCAACGCTCTCAAAATTGCGCCACCGTGGGGAAAGCGTGTTAGGCGGATGCACTAATCTGGCCGTGAATCACCCCAATTCTCAGACAGAACCTTTTTAACGAGGAAACTGTTTCTTCCCATCATTGCAATGGGGCATCCCGAGCTGGATCGGGGAGAATATCACAACTGCACCACTCTACCCGAAGTCAGGCCAGACGGCCGGCGACGAGGAGGGGCGGGACTTAGCGATCCCCGAGGCTGGACCCGAGTCCAAATGCCCGGGCGTTCCTACGTACTCCATCAGGCTGGAGATCAAGCCACACGTAGTTCTGAAAGTGCAGTTTAACGTCATGCAGGACGTAGAATCCCATTTGGGGAGATCTTAGTTTAAGGTCTTAGAGCTCAGACCATAGGGGTAGATCTTAGTTTAAGGTCTTAGAGCTCGGACCATAAGGGTAGATCTTAGTTTAAGGTCTTAGAGCTCGGACCATAAGGGTAGATCTTAGTTTAAGGTCTTAGAGCTCGGACCATAAGGGTGGATCTTAGTTTAAGGTCTTAGAGCTCGAACCATAAGGGTAGATCTTAGTTTAAGGTCTTAGAGCTCGGACCATAAGGGTAGATCTTAGTTTAAGGTCTTAGAGCTCGGACCATAAGAACCTCAATGTACGCCGCATCGTGGTCCTATCCCCTGAATATGCGAAGATGCACTGAGGGATAGTGTCAAGAGTGTCGAGATTTTTCCTGGTCAGAATGGGGGGTGGAAAAAGTGATGTGAATCATACGGCCATTCACTCAAGGACTGGGGGCACCGGCGTAACGATATGGGAGTACTGCCGACCGTGGCGGAAAAGCAGCATCAATATCGCACTAACCGTTGATGGAATGAGGCAGCAAACGAGCATCGACCGCTCAATCGCAGGATTCATATCGATTTGCTGCTCGAGGCCATTGGGGGCACCAGCCCGAGTCGGTGGGAGAGCACTGAGGCATTGTGTCCAAACCGTTCATGGGGGCTCCACCCAGGGCGTAGGCGATGGGTCCGAATGAAAGGGAGCACGAAGCCTGAAAATGGAAGGAACCTGACCAAGATGAACCTGACCCTCCTGGCAATAAACCAGAGTACTCTTGACACCAGTGGACCACTGCAAGGGGTCGAGGGACACGCCTTGAGGGTTGCCTGAAGGCCGCAGATTCCCCATAGAAGGGGGAATCTCTAAGAGGTGGGGGGCTGGACCCGAAGTTTCAAACATCCGGGCGTTCTTACGTATCCCATGAGGATGGGAATCAAGCCATACGTAGTTCTTGAAGCACGGCGCAACACAATCGGGCACCAGCGCGGGGAAGGGTGCGGGTCTGACCCTCGCACACAGAAGAAGCGGTATTTGATATTTCTTGTTTGTCCTTAAAGATAGATGGTTTTTCTTTGTGTAGCGACATGCCTGCGATTAAGGAATCCCTGGCGTCGCCACAATAATAAAGCCATGAAAGGCATTGATGAATGGCGTGGTTATGAGCCAGCGCCCAACGTGAGTGTCCCCTGAGGAGAACATCACGATGCAGTGCCATTTCTCGTCGGGCGGCCAAGACGATCACAGTTTACGGTCGTGTGGTAGGACCAGACAACACAGTTTAAGGTCGTGTGGTTCGGACCATGGAGGAATCCGCGTATTGCGATATGGCGGACTCAGCGGAGGTGGGAACATACCCAGCCCTGCGGTCACGCACGATTCCAGGAGAAGGATCCTGGGATAGGGGCCTGCGTATGTCCATCACCCGAGGGGCAGAGATGCTAGCCTCGAGATATACTGGGCCCAAAACGCGATTGTTCGGGCGACTCCTTCCTCCTTATGGGGACGAGGGTCCAGCTACACATGGCCCTTAGGGAGGACATCAGCATATATCCTTGGTGCTCAGATCGTGGGAGCCTCGACAGACACCATTACCCTGGTTGGCCTGCCTAACGTGTAAAGGTATACTGAAGGTCAGTATGAAGAGAATGTCGAGATTCCACTACAATGCACAAAGGCGGAGTGTGATGAGGACCACGCAACCAATGTTCGGAGCCTGAAAGAGCCGACATGGCGATCAAGGACGTCGCTGACGATATTCGCAACACAACATCCGATCGCGTTAGCCTAGAACGGGGCAAGCAAACGAGCATCAACCGCTCAATCACAGGATTCATATCGATTTGCGGCCCAGGACCCGCTGGTAAATTGACCCGGAGCGGTAGGAGAGCACTGAGGCATCGTACCCAAACCGCTAACGAGGATCCCTTTGAGTGAAGGCTCGAACAAGAGGAAGCGCGAAGCCCGACAAGCAACACAGGACTTGTCGGGATTGAATCCGACACCACGGGTCATAGACCTGAGTACCCAAAACACGTTAACAGCTCACCGGAAAGGGTCAGAGGACTCACCCTGAGAGCAACCAAAAGACAGCAGATCCCCGTGATCAACCAAGAGACGGGGCTGGACCTGAAACACAAGCGTCCAGGCGGTCCTACGTATCCCATAAGGATGGGAATCAAGCCCTACGTATTCTTGAGAGGCAGTTTAACATCATGCAGGACGATGAGGGGTGTGAGGTAGTCCTACACACGGGGGGAGGCGTACTGCGCGGCCAGTAGACCGACGTGAATGAGGACATAATCCCCCGCTCGCGCGTTACGCCTCACACAAAAAGGAGGGTAACTGGGGCCAGAGGCCCAACACGGGATAGAGATTCCCGGGAAATGGGGCTGGGCCTGAAACATGAATGTTCAGGCGGTCCTACGTATCCCATAAGGATGGGAATCAAGCAGCACGTAGTTCTTGAAGTGCAGTTTAACGACATGCAGGACGAAAAGAGAAAAAAAGGGGGGAGCAGAAGGCATCCCCAAACGTGGGGGGCGTACAGCGTGGCGAGCAAACCGACGTGAATGAGGGCATAGCCCCGCGTTCACACCATACGCCGCACACCCAGGGGCAACTGAGCCAAGGTCCCGAGATGGGATGGAAATTCCCGAAGGAGGGGGCTGGGCCTGAAACATGAATGTTCAGGCGGTCCTACGTATCCCATAAGGATGGGAATCAAGCCGCACGTAGTTCTTGAGAGGCAGTTTAACGTCATGTAGGACGAATGCTGAACAGTTTAACGTCTTGTAGCTCGGACGTAGTACAGTTTAACGTTGTGTTGGACGAAACACTTGGCAGTTTAACGTCTTGCAGCGCGGACGATATGCTAGGCATTTTAACGTCGTGCAGCTTGGACGTATGTAGTTTAACGTCGTGCAGGACGTGGTACACTCAGACAAAGTACTGCTTGAGGAACCTAGCGTTGGTGGGAGGAGTGACACGCTCACCATCCATAGTCGCTAGGGAGTACGCGCCATTGGGATTAACATTGTGGACGACAAGAGGTCCCTCCCACTTGGGCTCCAACTTGGGTGGCTTCCTGCCGGGGATCATTGGCGCTCTTAGGGCTAGCACTAGGTCACCCTGCAGGAAGGAGCGGAGGCGAACCTTCTTATTGAAAGCTCGATCCATTCTGCTTTGATGCGTCTCCAAGTTGTGCAAGGCGCGAAGTCTATTCTCATCCAGTGCTTCCAACTCGACTAGACGGGCTTCAGCAGCTCTGTCCGGCGCTTGCTGGTCGTAGACCGCAGTGCGCAAGGACGGTAACTGGATCTCGATGGGCAGGACGGCCTCAGCTCCATACACCAGGGAATAAGGGGTCATCTGGGTGGAATTACGAGTCGTCGTCCGATAAGACCAGAGGGCGTTGGGGAGCTTGTCCGGCCAACTCTTCTTGTTCTGACCAACCATTTTTTGCAGAATGTTAGAGAGGGTTTTGTTAAACGCCTCGATCTGTCCATTCGCCTGTGCATGATAGAGAGATGTATGGTTCGAGTGAATGTTGTATTTGGCGTACAACATCTTCAACTCGGCTGCTCGGAAATTGGCTCTGTTATCCGTGAGGATAGCGTGAGGCACTCCAAATCGATGAATGATGTTGGAGGTCACGAAGTCAGCGATCGAACGGGATTTGACCTCTCTGAGCAGAATCGCCTCTGCCCATTTGGAGAAGAAGTCCGTGGCGGTCAGAATGAACCGGAACTGGCGAGCCGTCGCCGGCGGGTAAGGTCCCACAACATCCATCCCCCAGACTTCAAAGGGCCAAGAATACCTGGTGGTATGGAGAGGATCCGGCGGCCGATGCACAAAGTTCGCATGAACCTGGCACGCATAGCACCTCCTGGCATACTCGATGTAGTCATGGATCATGGAGGGCCAGAAGTATCCCAACCTCCGAATCTGGTGGGACAGCTTCGGCCCAGTCTGATGGGCACCGCATGAACCAGCATGAACTTCTTGCATGACTCGTGGGATCTCAACTCCCTGAAGGCAATGGAGGAGAACACCATCGAATCCGCGTCTGTAGAGGATCTGCTCCAGGCCGGGACTGCTCTGGAGGACAAACTGCGATGTGCGGCGTCGAACTCGCTCGCGCTCGGCCCGATCTGACGGGAGAATTCCATGTTGGAGGTACTCAACCAAAGGCACCCTCCAATCAGGGGATGGTTCGACTGCCATATCTGGGGTACTTGGGGATCCGGGCACAGGGGCAACCGCGGTGAGATTACTTACCGACGGGCCGCGATCTCCCTCCGGGATAACGGGAGCGATGAGCCTGCGGCGCGTCACGCGGATGATCAGGTGGTCCTGTTCAGGCTCTGCAAGTGACGCAGCAAGGCTGGCCAGGGAATCTGCTAGACCGTTCTGCGACCGGGGAATATGGACAATTTCTGGCCGAGAAGGGAACCGGGCCATCAGAAGGAGGGTGCACTCCAGTAATGGCACAAGTTCCGGCTTCCTGACAACATAGTCGCCATTTATCTGCTTAACGATCAGCTCGGAGTCCCCTTTCACACACAGATGGGGCACGTCGATCTCGAGAGCTAACTCGAGGCCGGTGATGAGGGCATGGTATTCCGCCTCATTGTTGGTACAGCCCTCTGACAACAGGAAAGAGTATGGCAGTACAGCTTGCTCCGGGGTAATGAAGACGATACCCAAGCCCACTCTGTTGAGCTTAGGATTATCGAGTCTCCTACCGGTGGGGCTCCGGGAGGCACCGTCAAAGTGCATCTGCCAGCATGGACCGGCATGATCGACCGAGAGGATGGCCTAATCAGGAAAGCCTAGATCCAGCGGCTGATCCGCAGAGGTTGGGTGAGCAGCCAGAAAGTCTTCCAATGCTTGCCCTTTGATGGCCTTCTGAGACACATACCTGATGTCGAACTGCTGGAGAATCACAGCCCACCGTGCTAGACGGCCAGTCAACATAGGCCGGCTCAGGATATATTTCAACGGGTCTACTCGAGAAACCAACTGTACCTCATGGTGCTGCAAGTAGTGCCGTAATTTCTGTACGGAAAATACGAGCGCCATGCAGCTCTTCTTGATGGGGGAATACCTAACTTCCGCATCGAGGAGCATGCGACTGAGGTAATATAGGCTATTCTCTGTTCCCTCGTTGTTCTTCTGGGCGAGAAGGGCACCCAGGGACCATTCCAGGGCGGTCACATAGAGGACCAGCGGCTTCCCGGATACAGGCGGCATCAGAACCGGAGGTTGCAGCAGGTACTGCTTGATTTCCTCGAAAGCGGTCTGACACTCTTTATCCCATACATAGGTGGCACCTTTCTTCATGAGCCGAGAAAAGGGCTTACACGTGCCGGCCAGATTCGCGATGAATAGGCGTATATAGGCTAAGTGACCTTGGAACCCTTGCAGTTCCCGGATGTTACCTGGGGGAGGCATCTGGCTAATCGCCCTGATCTTCTCTGGGTCGATCTCAATACCCCGGTATCTTACCACAAATCCAAGGAACTTTCCGGAGGTGACCCCGAAGGCACACTTTAACGGGTTCATCTTCAGGCAGCGAGACCGGAGGAAGCCGAACACTTTCTCAAGATCTTTCAGATGGTCCTGACGCTGGCGCGATTTGACTACCAAGTCGTCGACGTAGCATTCCACCAGTGTGCCAAGGATGGGCTTGAATATGCGGTGCATCGCCCGTTGATAGGTGGCACCTGCATTCTTCAGGCCGAAGGGCATGACCCGGTAACATAAGGTACCTTGGGGGGCCCTGAAGGTAGTGAACTCCTCATCCTCCGGGGCCATCCGGATTTGGTTGTATCCGGAGTATCCATCCATGAAGGAGAGGGCTTAGAACCCTGCCGTGGCGTCAATTAACAGCTCTGTCACTGGAAGGGGAAAATCATCCTTTGGACAGTGGCGGTTGAGATCGCAGAAGTCGATGCAGACTCTGATCTGCCCATTCTTCTTCCTGACCGGCACAATGTTGGCCAGCCATTTGGGGTACTGGACTTCCCTCACGAAGTTGGCTTTGATAAGCTTGTCAACTTCGGCCTCAACCATGGCACCGTGGAATGGGTGCATCTTCCTGGGAGGCTGCTTGAACCCGCGATGGTTCGCCGGGAGACCAAGGCGGTGGACGGCTACCTAAGGATCTAGCCCCGGCATCTCGTCATAGCCCCAAGCGAACACATCACGGTGCTGCCTGAGAAAGTCCACGTACTGCTGCCGCTCCTCAGAGGGCATGGCGGCACTGACCAATGTGGGTCTCGGATCTGCTTCGGTTCCAAGGTTCACTTGTACTAACTCATCGACCGTGGCGGAGACGCCCTCCTCAAAGGCTGGGGGTGCATCTTCCACGTCCTCTCCACTCGGGGAGGGATCGTCCACGGGAGAGACTGCGTTGGAAACTGCATTGGGGCTACCAGATCCTGCTGGGCCGCTGGTACTAGCACGGGCGGTCGCGGTCATCTCATCAGGAGACTCACAGGCCGTCGAGACCATGGCTACGTCCAACCATTGAATCGGGAGGACGTAAGCGTCATCCAAGCTTGCCCAGGGATCACTTGCAACAGCGACAGGCTCGACCTCACCTGCCAGGATCTGCTTATCCTTGCTCTTGTAATAGTCCGCTTCCAGATAGCGGGCTTCACATGAGGCAAAAGGAGAGGCATCTCCCTGAAGCACACCTACTCGACCATTAAGGGAGTATTTGAGGCATTGGTGGTATGACGAGGGAACCGCCGCATGAAGGTAGAGCCATGGCCTGCCCATCAATGCGTTGTACGCAGTGTCTTGAGAGACTACCATGAATTCGGTGTTGGCAACCAAGTCACCGAACTGGGTCTTCAATCGTATCTTGCCGACCGGGGTTTGCTCGGTGCGGTCGTACCCCTGGATCCTGAGGTCGGAGGGAATCAAGTCATCCTCAGACAACCCCAATCTCCGGAGCGTCCGAGTGGGAATCAGGTTAATCCCGGACCCCATGTCGACAAGACATCGCCGGACTTCAAGGCCATTGAACTGGCCGGTGACATACATCGGGCGAATGTGCCCCTGTATAGGAGGGTCTTCATCCTTACCAGAGAACGAGATAACTGCCTGGCATTCGGCGTCTTCAATCATTTCGATGTGAAAGGCCTCTGCAGCCGCAACCTCTGTCTCAAACTGGAGGGGGCTCTTCAGGGCTTCAGCGAGTGCCTCGCGCATCTCAGATGACATGCGCAGAGCCTCAAGGATGGAGAGTCTCGCTGGGATGTCGTCCAAGTGCTTCAGGACATCATATTTTTTGGCCAAGCGCGAACCCTTGGGTGCAGGAGGTTGCTCTGCAGTTGGAAGCATGACGGGCCTTACCGGTTGAACTGGCGGCCGACTGGTGCTTGGCGCATCTCGCTGTTCATTGGTTGAAGCCCGGGAAATAGTCACCGTACTGTGGTCAGGAGGCCGGGATGGACTCGTGGCAGGGCGGAGCTGATCGCGACGCGGCTGAGGAGGTTCTGCCTAGTCCCATACCACAAACAGTGGCGGAGGCGAATCCGTCATCCCCGGATGGGGGGGCTGCGCACGCTGAGCTCGATCTTGAGCCTGCTGCCTAGTCTCAGTGGCGTGCACGGCCTGGCTGGAGGTACCAACTGTTGTGCCCCGGCGACTCCTGTTGTTGCGGCTCCTCCGACGATGGCGATGACCGGGGACACTAGTGAGGTCCACCTGGTGTTCTTCAACGTCGGGAACCGAAAAGGGATTTAACAGCTCGACGGTATTAACCGAAGCGTACCCAATACTGTCATCGGACGAATCATTCACCACTAGGCAGATCCGAGGAGGGATCCCGATCTCCGGGGGCATGAAATCGCCGAGAGTGCGGGATAGTGGCGGAACTGGCGGGGCGGGCTCTTCCTTCTTGCGCCGCCGCCGTTTGCTCTTCTTGGAAGAGGCAGGCTGGGACGACGATGCCGAAGTAGCACCCGCAGATTCTGGGGGCTCAGGCTGATTCAAGCGCGCACGGATGATTCCATGGGCACGAATGATCGTCTTGCGGGCCATCCAGTTTTTATACATCTGGGACCCGCGGTCGTAGACCAGCTGCCATTCGTCCTCATTGCCGCTATCATCGTCTGATCCCACGAACACGCCCGCCACTTGTGCTAGAGCTAGGCCCAACCTGATTATATTTTTGTTAATCCGGTCTTGGAGCCAATCCTTAAACACATAGCACCGCTGGATGGTGTGTCCCAGGGCCCGATGGTAGGGGCAGTAGCGGGGGTTATCCGTGAGATGTGCCTCCTCTGGCCTCCAACACTCAGGCAGTCGCACAATCCTCTACTCCAGGGCGCTCCGGAAATAACCGGGGACCTGATCCTCGTGAAATGAGTAGGTCAGGTATCGCGGGCCCCTGGGAGCGCGATCTTGACGAGGGTCTGGAGGGGCCTGCCGAGGAGGTGGACCCTGATTATCTCGCCTGGGTTGTGGCGGTACATTACGCGGAGGGGCGGGCCGGTTCTGAGGCTGCCGCTGCTGGGCCGGGAACTGAGCCCGTGGAGGCGGATTCTTGTGAGGCTGTGGAGCTGGCCTCGCCGGCAGCAGCTCCAACGGCCTGGGGGCCTCTATCTGGGCAACAGCAGCGGGCTCAGCCCTGCTGGCTCTCCTTGCAGGAATCATAGGAGGCAGCGGGTGTGCCTGGCTGGCCTATTGCAGGGCTTCCTCAAGACGTTGAGCTTTGTCTGAGAAGTCCCTGAACCCTCCGGGGTAATTCTGAGTGATCAAGGAAGGGACCATCTCGGTCTTGACGTTCCCGACGCACATTGTCAGTAACTGCTCCTGAGTCAATGGCATGTCAAGGGAATACGTGAGACACTTCCATCGGGCGACGAAGTCCACGACTCGCTCATCAGGCCTCTGCTTGCACTTGAAGAGGTTTGAGATACTCGTCTTCCGGGTCGTGGAACTGAACTGGTAGAGGAACTGTCTACGAAGGTCCTCCCAGCTAGTTATCGACCCGACGGGGAGCTGGCTGTACCAGACAAATGCTGGCCCTTCCAGCGTCTGGACAAAGCAGCGAAGCTTGGAGGACTCTTGCTACGCTGGAGTCCCCAACATAGGCCCACACCTCGAGTTGAAATGGGCCAAATGCTGTGGCGGATCTCCAGTCCCGTTGAAGGGGGCAAAAGTGGGATTCCCGAATCCCGGAGGCGCCGGCATGTCATCCACCCATGCTGGGTATGGCTTGCTGTCCGGTGGGATTGCCACTAGCCGAGTCTCAAAGGATTCCAAGCGGGCGATGAGTGCCGCCATCGGATCGTCCGGACATGGGTTCCAGTCCTGGCGAGGATCTCTAACCACGAGCGCATTGCATGGCCCTTCAATCGGGTCGTCGACCGGGTCGTCGAACTCGGCAGCTCGTGGGATAGCGGGCGGAGCGGCCCTTGGGGCAGCGGGAGGAATCCGAGCGGGGTATCTCAGGTAGTCACGCCACTCGGGAGGGTGTGGTGAAACATACCGCGCCCTCTTGCCATAGGCGATGGCCTCTCTCCTGTCGGCGAACACGGCATAATCACGGTTTCCCGGGAGAGCCTCATCGAGGGGTGGATGTTCCTGTCCCTGCTGTCCTGGCCTAGAATCACCGTAGTCAGGCCGATGCTCTGCAGTGCGCTCGGCGAGGAGCTGGTCAACCAGCTTCTTCTGCTCGGCGAGCTGTTGACGTAGCGTAGCCTTCTCGGGATCCTCATCCGCCCTCTGCGTGGAGGCAGATGGGTCAGCGGGCTTTATAGCCTCGTCGTGCTCTTTACTTTTACTGACGTTCCGGCTCAACGTCAGTGCTTCAGTGGGTGCGGGTAGTCCCAGGAGGTTCCTCTGATGGCGAGTAACTCTCACCGATGGATCCAACGATGGCTTGTCTTCGAGGGAAGAGCCCCGTCGAGAAGTTTCAAGTCGTTCCCCTCTCCCGACAGGTCAGCCATATTGACTGTTTCCGTCCTTAGGGATATACCCTCAGGGCCACCCAGTGAATCGGGCTGTCGGCGAATCGCACTGAAGCGCAGGGCAGCGTACTGCCCCCATCCACAGATATACACGTGGGGAGTGGCTTCCTCGATGACCTTGCGGAGTACTTGAAAACACTCAACGCATCGTTGTTGGAGGGCCTCGTGGTGCCCAAATGACCCGGGGTGCCGAACCGCGGGGAGCGTGGTCAGGTCAATTTGACGGCACTGCTCACCAATATCCTCCAGGTGTGCTTGACTCCCGGGATATGGCATTTGTAGGCAGTGAAGACGGGAGTGAGTCTCCCGGAGAGTTCGGCGGAAGCATTCGAACTCGTCCGGGGTGAGCGATTCAGGTGCATCAAAGTCCGGTCCTGCGACTGGCCAAAACTTCTCAGGGAAGTGGCCCTCTGCAAGGACGGTCCAAAAGCTCCACGACTCAAACTCGGGACCCAGGTCTCCTAGGTCCTCTTCAACGACTGGGAATGGACGGGGAACCGGTAGTGGTGCCGAGGCGGGCCGCCGGGCCGACGGGCTGGCCGGCGGTGAATACGGCGAGCAGGCCGATTGGCCTCCATATCCCGGGCCGCCCTCTGAGGGTGGCGGTGCCCCAGCTACCACATCACGATAGGACGGGCCGGCGAGCGAACATCCTTCCGTAGTGTCGGTGCTTGCCGAGGGTGCACTAGATCGTTGTTCGACCGTCGGTCCCCAGAAAAAGTCTCCGGCTTCTCCGATCGAGGCAGAAGGTGCTTCCGGAGGGGCCGGTACCAACCGCAAGCTTGATCCTTGGGGGTCTACCCGGCCCTCGCTACTCCGGATATACCTTCGGAGAGAAGCGGGGATCATATCGATCTCTCTCTCGGGAAGTACGAGGCTGACGTGCCACATTCCTACCCCTGCCCCTGACTGGCGGGATTGGGGGGAGGGCTCTGTCGCCGAATCATACTCCGCCTCTGTATCAGAGAAACGAACCGGTCGGATCTCTGTCCGGAATTCCGTAACATTCTTCCCTCGGCGTCGACGCCTCGCCCTCCTTCCCCTGGGTGGTTCTTCGGGGCATGGCTGATCTCTATCCTGGCGTCCTCCGGCCACACTGGTGCTGGGGCCAAGAGGACTGGAAACCAAGGTGCGAGGAGCACCGGGACAGATATCAAAGGGGACGCGGGAAGAGATGATTCCGGGCGGGCCTCCGGGCCGAGATCGGAAGGTGGGATGACCCATGCCTCTTGGATCGTCCACACGGAGTAGCCCCTGTTGGCGAACAGCGCTACCGCGAGGTGGTCCGCGGTGGCTATTGTCTGTACCAGCAACCGGGAGAGTCAACCCAACCTGCCTTAGGGGCGGTCGGGGCCTCGATCCGGGTCGGGCATAGAAGTGCCCCTGCTCAGGATGCGCAGGGGCCTAGTGACTGGAGCCAGCAGTGGCTTGAGCCAACGCGACCGCTGTTGCTAGGTCCCCAAGGTGGGCATCCTCTTCCGCTCGTGCCCGACGTTGGCGTCGAGACAGACGAGTCGGGATGAGCGGCGCGGGCAGGTGGAGAGCCTGTTCCTTGACTTGAGAGGCCTGGCGGCGATGTCGCCGTGGCCTGACAGGAGCCCTCATCGCGGATCCCTGGAGCGAATCCCGGATAGGGTGGTCCTGGGCATCTTCCACCTCATCCGCATAGGGGAAGGAGTTGTCGGAGCGTTCCGGGGATAAACTCCCGAAACGGTTGGACGTCGAGGTAGGCAGCGGTGCCTCCCTGCGCGGCCCTCGGGGGTGGCGTTGGTGGCGAGGTGCAGCTCCCTCGAGGTCTAGGCGAGCCATGTCCCTGGTGGGGATGACTCCCTCTTCCTCATATCTCCGCACCAAGTTGTTGATCACCCTTCTTTGGATGACCTCCGAGGGGGAGAGAGGGCATGGTTGCCCCGCAGCTGCGGCTGCTGGGACGGCTGTGGAACGGGCGGGACCGCGTGGAGTAGCCGCGTCGGTGTTTCCCCTACCCCTGCGCCAGTGGGCGGGTGGCGATCAGGCACTGGATTGGGCGACTTGATTTCTGAAAGCAGGGAGAAAAACCCATTAACACTGATAGGAAAAGGAATCGACAACCAAACATTAGTGCCACGACGCCTTCCATGGGGAGGGGGAACCCAGGCCCTCGACGTCGTGAGACGGAGTGCCCGATTTCCCTTCCCCAGCCCCTGGCGGGTAAAACTGAATGCTCGGTCGAGCAGCATGCTGATCTTCCAACACCTCTGAAAGCCATAGGTCTTCTTATTGAGGAGAAGAGATTCACGTCGGGTTCACCATTTTTCTGTTTCGGTGCGGATGTGCGTCGGGTTACGCTGTTCCGCCAGGACGCGTTCGCGCGTGCACCCGTCGACCCGAGGGGATGGGCGCGCGGCTTGTGGCCCCGCAGTCCCGCTTTCCAAGGGCGGGCGGCATCCATCCCTTATTCAGGGGCGTCTGCTCCTTGATCGAAACCGGGATGATGGGATGTCGTCTCCTCCTTCCGTGGACGTCTCCTCGGAACTCGTCGCCTAATCTGGGTCTCCCTAATAGATTTAAGAATGTTCGTGAATCTCGTTCCCGGTGCCATGTCTCCATGGACACCGGTTAATTACGCTGCTTCCGCCCGGACGCTCCAAGGAGTCTGGTCGGGGCAGCAACCTGCGGTGAGGAGACCGAGTGGCTCTGGGTGTCGGGGGCGTGTCATAACACTGCGCCTCTGCATGTCTGCCTTCCGTCCCTAATAGGGCTTCTCGAAGGCGTGATGGCCTGAGGCATCCTGCGCTGGGTGCGGGGAACTGTGTTACTTGAGGTTTTCCTCAGCTTCCCATGTTTAACACGGGGTATGCCGCGAGTTTAACGTCCAGCGGGGACGGCATCGGACTGATCAACACGAGGAGTGGATCAGATGACGGAACCCCTTGCGGGGAACCTCCGACGCTGGGGCCAGCACATGGGCGGCTTCCCGAGTGAAGTGGAGTGGAATGAAATGGCACGACCCCACCGGGATGTGGCGACCCGGGTAAGGATCAGGGTGGATGATGGAGTGATGAGCTTGGACCCCGTAGGGGCTTCCTACGTGCCGCGCGTTAGCGAGGATCAAAGTCAGCGTAGTTCGGATATACAGTTTAACGTCATGCTGGACGTCGGCAAGCCGACTCACGAAGAGATCGAGGCCGCCGGGCGGAGGATTGAACCGAACCACCTCGCAGAGAGGGGGATGGATCGGCTGGGTTAATCACAGTTTCACGTCATGCTGGACGTTGGCAAGCCGACTCACAAGGAGGTCGAGGCTGCCGGGCGGAGGATTGAACCGAACCACCTCGCACAGAGGGGGATGGAATGGCCGGGTGGATCACAGTTTTACGTCATGCTGGACGTTGGCAATCCGACTCACAAGGGGATCGAGGCTTCCTGGATAAGGATTGAACCGAACCACCTCGCACAGAGGGGGATGGAACGGCCGGGTGGATCACAGTTTCACGTCATGCTGGATGTTGGCAAGCCGACTCACAAGGAGATCGAGGCTGCCTGGATAAGGATTGAACCGAACCACCTCGCACAGA
The DNA here is from genome assembly GCA_963277665.1 of Viscum album. Classification (NCBI taxonomy): domain Eukaryota; kingdom Viridiplantae; phylum Streptophyta; class Magnoliopsida; order Santalales; family Viscaceae; genus Viscum; species Viscum album. The sequence goes on from OY728137.1 coordinate 979,619,214, forward strand.
GGGGGATGGAACGGCCGGGTGGATCACAGTTTTACATCATGCTAGACGTTGGCAAGCCGACTCACAAGGAGATCGAGGCTTCCTGGATAAGGATTGAACCAAACCACCTCGCAAAGAGGGGGATGGAACGGCCGGGTGGATCACAATTTTACGTCATGCTGGATGTTGATGGGAGAAATAGGAGAAGGCAGTGGGGAAGTGCAATGGAGATACACATGTGCAGTCCCCCACAGAGGCGGATTCATAGGTGAGTCAACGCAAGTGTGAACCCGGGAGGGGTCCACTGATGGACGAACCGACGTAAATACGACCGGGACGACCAGGTGGTGGGCTTGAACCTCGGAGAGGCTTCCTACGTACCCTTTTTAGGAGATAGGGATCAAAGTACATGTAGTTCGTTCTGCCTGTAACACTCTACCCCCGTGGGCGAAGGCCACTCCAATCCCGACATCCCTGCAGAGACGCGCGGGTGGGGGCCACATCCAGACCGGCGGGATCCTGCGTGCGAGACACAGGATCAGGTGATGCGGACGGTTTAACGTCTTGCCGGACGAAGTACAGTTTAACGTCGTGTGTTGAGGACGAAGTGGACGGTTTAACGTCTTGCCGGACGAAGTACAGTTTAACGTCGTGTGTTGAGGATGAAGCGGACCGTTTAACGTCTTGCCGGACGAAGTACAGTTTAACGTTTTGCAGGACGAATGCTGAACAGTTTAACGTCTTGTAGCTCGGACGATATGCTAGGCAGTTTAACGCCGTGCAGCTTGGACGTGTGCAGTTTATCGTCATGCGGGACGAGGCACAGTTTAACGTCATGTTGGACGTTGAGGTGCCGCCAATGGGTCCGTGTCACTTCGCGCGAGCCTGAAAGGCCGCACGGGAAGACAACGTATGGTGCGGGCACCTGCGATGAAGATCATCGGGCACCACGCAGGCGGGTACCCTCAGGGGGTCAAAGGGGGAAACCCTGGCGGTTTGAGTGCAAAAGAGGAGCTTTGCGCGCAATACCGCGGGTCGGCGCGCAAATGGACGGGCTGGCGCGCAATTGGGCCAGCACTTTGCGCGCGAATGATCGGGTTACGCTGTTCCGCCAGGACGCGTTCGCGCGTGCACCCGTCGACCCGAGGGGATGGGCGCGCGGCTTGTGGCCCCGCAGTCCCGCTTTCCAAGGGCGGGCGGCATCCGTCCCTTATTCAGGGGCGTCTGCTCCTTGATCGAAACCGGGATGATGGGATGTCGGCTCCTCCTTCCGTGGACGTCTCCTCGGAACTCGTCGCCTAATCCGGGTCTCCCTCATAGATTTAAGAATGTTCATGAATCTCGTTCCCGGTGCCATGTCTCCATGGACACCGGTTAATTACGCTGCTTCCGCCCGGACGCTCCAAGGAGTCTGGTCGGGGCAGCAACCTGCGGTGAGGAGACCGAGTGGATCTGGGTGTCGGGGGCGTGTCTTAACACTGCGCCTCTGCATGTCTGCCTTCCGTCCCTAATAGGGCTTCTCGAAGGCGTGATGGCCTGAGGCATCCTGCGCTGGGTGCGGGGAACTGTGTTACCTGAGGTTTTCCTCAGCTTCCCATGTTTAACACAGGGTATGCCGCGAGTTTAACGTCCAGCGGGGACGGCATCGGACTGATCAACACGAGGAGTGGATCAGATGACGGAACCCCTTGCGGGGAACCTCCGACGCTGGGGCCAGCACATGGGCGGCTTACCGAGTGAAGTGGAGTGGAATGAAATGGCATGACCCCACCGGGATGTGGCGGCCCGGGTAAGGATCAGGGTGGATGATGGAGTGAAGAGCTTGGACCCCGTAGGGGCTTCCTACGTACCGCGCGTTAGCGCGGATCAAAGTCAGCGTAGTTCGGATATACAGTTTAACGTCATGCTGGACGTCGGCAAGCCGACTCACGAAGAGATCGAGGCCGCCGGGCGGAGGATTGAACTGAACCACCTCGCACAGAGGGGGATGGATCGGCCGGGTGAATCACAGTTTCACGTCATGCTGGACATTGGAAAGCCGACTCACAAGGAGGTCGAGGCTGCCGGGCGGAGGATTGAACCGAACCACCTCGCACAGAGGGGGATGGAACGGCCGGGTGGATCACAGTTTTACGTCATGCTGGACGTTGGCAAGCCGACTCACAAGGGGATCGAGGATGCCTGGATAAGGATTGAACCGAACCACCTCGCACAGAGGGGGATGGAACGGCCGGGTGGATCACAGTTTTACGTCATGCTGGACGTTGAAGGGAGAAATAGGAGAAGGCAGTGGGGAAGTGCAATGGAGATACACATGTGCAGTCCCCCATAGAGGCGGATTCATAGGTGAATCAACGCAAGTGTGAACCCGGGAGGGGTCCACTGATGGACGAACCGACGTAAATACGACCGGGACGACCAGGTGGTGGGCTTGAACCTCGGAGAGGCTTCCTACGTACCCTGTTTAGGTTAGTGGCATTTTATTATATTTAAATTCTTTATATAATTTATTTTTTCAATAAGGGATCGTTTTATTTTATAAATACACATGCCGAGAGATACTCAATAGGTACAAAAAAAGTGTTCATGTTTTTTCAAAACCACTATTTTTTGAATGATACCAGCAAAATAGATTCCCTTTGAATGGATGATTTGGGTAAATTTGTTCAGAAGACTATAACACAAATATCAATAAAGATAGAGAATGTTATTTATCAATATATTTATTTTATATATTCCATGATCAAAAATTTAATGTTGATTTTTACAAGATAAACTATGAGGTTCTATCATCAATGTTATTAAGGAAAAGGAAAATTAAACTATTTTCCTTAGGGTATATTAATAAAATCAGTTTTAAAGAAAAAATAAGTAGATTTAAATTTAGGAAATTTTGTGAAATATCAAAAATGTAATACCATATCATCATTTCTGTTGAAGAAAATTATATATTTCTAGAACTCTACTTCATGCTATATATGTGAATTTGTTCAAGAATGTATAACTAAATAGGATAATTTTCTAACCTATATACCTAGTGATATAATACCTTTTAAGAGAGTATCTATTAATGGATTATAGGGTACAATCTCTTCCAAAACCATGTTTTCAATTCTAGTTAATATTAAATTTGTTGTAAATCATACTTTGATTAATGATGGGTTTGATACTCAATGTTAGGATGATAGTGGAGTTTTTGTGTATATTAGGGAATATCATTATGGGGAATCTGTTTCTCTTGTTAAAAATATGTTAGTTGATACCGGACTTATGAGTTTTAATCATAATCAAATTCTAGAGGTAGAATATGATCCTGAAAAAATTGACACAATTCATCCATGATCAAAGTTTGATAAACTATGTGGTGATGATATTTTTATGGAATCTAAAAATAATTTTCCTACACCCTTAGTATCATTATGACATACATATTCTCAAGGAATAACTTATTCAGTATTAAAATGATTGTAAATAATAGAAACATAAGTTGATTCACATTATGTAATGGTAGATATTTAAAATATGAGAGTATATAATTATGATTTAAAAGTGAATATAATTATATGGAAAGTTTATATAATAGAAAATTTATATTTATCATTATCTATGTCAGACTATAGTAAGATATATTTATTGGTGGTTTTCCAAACAGAAATGATCAGTAGTCTTCGAACTGATCCACCTATGATGTTAAATACATCTAATATATTTGGTAAGAAAATTACAAAAATAAAATACTTATTAAGGGTTTTAATGTTGTTTTACATAAAAAGGATAAGATAAGTGATCTTATTTATATGGATTCATATCAAGGAGATATTTTTCTAAATCCTCCTTTAATGCAATCAGATTTAACTCAATTAGTTCTTAGTCATATAAAATCCTATCGAGATATTGTAGAATATAATCAAAAAATATTGTAAAGATTTATGTTATATTTTAGATAATTTATAATGAAATTACAAAACTCTTCTTTGTATCACTATTAATATCATGTTCGTCCATATTTCTACAATGGAGTTAGCCAGATGATATCAGACTTGGATTCTATTTCTTATCAAATACTATGTAATAAAGATGATATTCATTCTCAGGTTAAGGTGGATGGGTTGAAATATTTACTTGTTGGTCAATTCCACTACACCTTGGAAGATAATAAGAATCACAGTATTGGGATGGATGTGTTCATGAATTTTCATTTTGGTCCCCATTATAAATATCATGATGATATTATAAAATATTTTTTTTATTCCCAAGAAATAATTACATGAAATTTTGTAACTCCTTAAACATGTGAATATAAAATTTCAAATTATTGATATGTGAATAAATGAATTAGAGAATATTGGTCAATATTCCAAGAAAAAATCATGTATATATTTCTAATAATCATTAGAAGTAAAATTCCTTGTTTTAATAAGGGAGTTAGTTATATATAAGCCTCTAATAGATTTTCCTTAATTGGAATTAATTATTATTATTTTTGGCTTTTTTATGTTGAATTTGTGCCCACTATTAATTATTTGGTTTAAAATATTCAATAAATGTAGTTATGTAAGTTATTGATTGTTTTCTAGAGAAAGTTAAATGAAAATATTGAAAGGTAGAGTTTTTGATTTGTCAAATAATTGAAATAAAGTTGTTTTCAAATATAATTATAAAGAATATTCTTTTAGAGATTCCTTTTGGGTTATCGCTTATTGATAGTACATACTTTACCAATCATCAATTAATTAATATATAATTTTATATTCTAGGAAATTAGAACATCTAAATATGTGTATCAGGAATTTGTTAAATTCTAAGAAAGAATCTCTTATAATTCCAGAAATTTTAAGATTAGTTTTGTTATAAGAATATAAATTTGTGATTATTTCCTATTTTAAATTGGAATAAGTGGAACCATTAGCCCTCATACTACTTATTCATTTCCATAAACCATAGAAATAATAGATGGTGACTAGGATCATTGAGGTCCATTTGTTTAAACTACATCTACCCCCAGATCCAATCTTACCGTCAATGTACATCCACCTAAAAAATCATAGATTGAATTCATTCTAACACTTGGGTTTACTAAATGATATTGGTTATTTTATTTAGTGGATTTATAATTTCACATCACAATTATTACTTAAATAATTCATTATTTTCCCATTTTTTATGTGTCCATTAGTTGTATTGACATTTTATTGTGTATATATATATCTAAAATATGTTCAATAAAACTAAATCATTCCATGATTCTATATTGTTTTCACTGTAATAAATTTGATCAAAATTCTAATACTCTATATTAGACTGTATTTTGCTTATCAATTCCATTATTTTTCACAAATAGAAGTATTGTAGAGGATTCCACCTTTTTTGTTAATCATTTTTAAAAATTCATGAATGATATATACTGAAATTTTTATCAAGATTATTAATCATTAAGAAGTGGTAGAATATTGAAATATAGATATTTATTCAATATATCTTATAAAAATTGTGTTTGTAATCTCAAATTCCCACTATATTGTAATAATGTTCATATTTATTATAATGATCATAACTATCTATCATATTTTTGATTTTTTAGTGATTAATTTAATTAAATACTCATTATGAATGTTATTATATGAAATATTCCAATTTTTAGAAACTCTATAAGGTTACATTTTAGATATGTAGCGAAAATTGCTTTAATTTTCAATCTGAAATGTCTATCCCCAATGTATAAGAATCAACTACATCAATCCGCTATGTTTTGGTATCACCTATATGGAAATAACCTACATTAATAAGGTCTTTATTGTGATAAATTGGGTATGTCGATAATTTTGTAATATTAAATGGTCGTGTGGGTTAATCATTTATTTGAATCAACAACATTGTAAAATAATCGACAATGTTTTAAATGGAAATGTCGACTTTAGCTATGTGTGTAAAAATCCAACATGATTCAAATTTTATAGTTGACGTAACATACTCTATGTGAATTCTAATTTTCAATCATCTATATCGTGCTATAAATTATTATTTATTATTTTAAAAGAACATGAGTGAGAATTTAATTATTAAGAACAACCTTTATTTTATAGATTATGCCATTAGTGAAAAATAAATTATTATAACTTCCAAGTACCATGATAAATAATAATTAAAAATATGATATATTTTTCTCTATAATAACCATGGATATACAAGGAATGTGATGTGTCACTGAACCCAAATTATACATTTTGTATGATATGTATTTAAATAATATGCATTCCATGAATTTCCTAGTAGATAATTTAAAATGACAAGTTTTATCCTAGGAATATACTATTTTAAAAAATGATCTAATGTGTACTTGAACTTTTGAGAAGTTTTACACTAAAACATTCTAAAAATATGATCTTTTTTTATATGTAAATAAGGAAGAATTGTTCTCTTCTACTCTATTTTTCTTAGGGAAAATACAATCAGAGATCAGAATATTCTCTTGGAGTTATTTTTCCTTTATATATTATCTCTTTAGAATATACCTTTTCTTTAAGTTTTACATTAATATTGCAATATTATATCTATAAAAAAATTCTTTGTCATGTTTCATTGTAAAGTATTTCATAAAAAGAAACATTTAACAATATTGATTGTAAATCATTTCTCATTATTCGTTTGAATATCATTTAACTTTACTAAGTGTCAATTTTAGGAACATAGTCATTTACTCATCTATAAATATGTTGGGTAGTCCTTGAAAACTGACTATTCTATTGAAAATCATCACACTCATGGAGAAGCATGGTTAGAGAGTAGGATATGGTACTTCAACATTAATAACCAATAAATATATTTGTGTTAGTTTCTCTTCATTATTCTTAAATTTCCCCTCATACCTTATTAAAAAAATTAATATAATTTATTCATAAATCAAAGAGAGTTGTTTTTATAAGTGAGGTAAAACTAAATGAAGAAACTTCAACTCCCCCCCCCCCTCTCTTGAGACATTGTACTATCAGTATCAGATAATAGTTCATGTTTTTTGTGATAACATGATGATTTAAATATTTTCAGAATCATGATTTTGTATCATGGTGGAAATTATGTGGGAAAAACTAACTATTTTGTGGAAGATACCAACTAAAGAATTTTGGGCGTCATTTTTCATAAGAATTTGAAGAAACAATGTAGAAACCAAAAATGAATAGTTATTCAAAAGTGGTTTGTGGGTGAATATACAATTGTAGGTGAGTTCATAGTAGGTCATTGTTATAGTTGGGAGCACCACAAAATTCATATGATCTGGTAGGTGGTGTTAATATAAATTAGAGGATATAATTGTAGTGTGTGTTTTCACAGTTTTATCATGGGAACTAATTGGTGGATTGGTCATTGGTGAATGGTATTCACTTGTTATCAGATATTTATATTGTTTTTTCAATATTATAAAAATAACACTTTGAGATCTCAATGAAAATATGAAATTTAGATGTTTTGAGATAGGGTTTGCGGTATTCCAAAACATATTAGGGAGGAGAATAAATATCCATGGAATGTTGAATTGTCCCATGTTATTATGGGTTGAAAATTCATGGGGAATTTTTTTCATTCCCTTTCATGGAAGGGTTTTTGATAATCAAATCATATTAAGGGATTTAAATTTTTATCAAATACTTTACAATTTGTTTATGGTTGGTTAATGCGCAAGTAATAGATGGAATCTTAGAGTGAATGATTGAGTAGGCCTATAGTTGTTTAATGGTTATAGAAGCTAGTAGTATGATAGTGAGCCACCCATGGATAGTCGATAAGAAAGCTATATGTTTGGAATTTATCCTAGTAGAACCTTCTAGCCCAATAGTATACTTCAGTGGATTTTCTGCCTATACCAGATGGATGGCCCCATATAAATTTAGTGACTCTCAACAGCCAACCAGTGTGTTTACCTAGAAATTTTTTCATCATTGTAATTTTCATCATTTATGTGATTAAACAACTAAGGATTATAGGGTTTGTCTATCTTGGATAAAACCATTGGGAATGTCTCTCTTTTCAACCCCCCATTGTGAGTTCTCCTTGAAGAAGTATGTATCAATAAAAAATATGTTGTTGATTCTAGCTTGATACATAAATTCCATTCATTCATGACCCTATATATCATTTAATATGATTTTTTTATCAATTTCAATTAGGGATTCGATGATGGATAAATTGGAACATAGATAAATCAATCAAAATTAGTGTACGTTCTATCCATCATACATATATCATAAACTGAAGTGATAACATCATACTATTTCTTTATAATTCTTTCCAGGAACACAACATTATAAATATTATCAAATTATTTTAATTAAATATAATTTTATTATATTTTTAGTTACTATTATATTTTAGGGATTATATGTGAGACGACAAAAGGGGTTCTAGAATATGTTGTTATGGGAGCACGAATGATGGTGTTTTTTAACTATTACTTTTTTTCATTAAATAAGAATTAAAATATTTTATTATTAGTTATTATTAATTTTTTAATCTAATAGATCTTAATGGATGTCAATTTTCTTGGATTAGGATATTCACAACTTATACAAGTGGAGATAATTCTTGAGAGACCCTTGGGGAATCTCGTTACAAAAGATAACTCCCTTTGCATTACGCGGTCCCTTAAACACAAAAACAATATATATTTATGAAGTGATGTGTATAATTCATATCATGTATCATCATTTCAGGTATATTGGAAACTGACTAAAGGAATCTAAGGATAATTGAAAATATTTCATTGGGGTCCTTTTCTTTGGATGAGTTCCCCTGAGAACTTGTAGTGAGTCGCAATCATTTTTAAATATAGTCTTTAATGTGTCATAAAGATTTTTTTAATGGGAACTCATTATATATATGAAAATGGGTGTGATGTAGATGTTGTACTTTGGAATTAATGTTTAAAGTGGTTTGTTCATGTGATGTATGTGTTATGTTTAGAGAATACAAAATCCTCCAAAAGAGAACTCATATGGGATGAAGACACAATATGTGTCATGTTTTTCCTTTGCTATTTACCTTAAAAATCATGTGGGTCTTGGTAGGGAATTTTACAAGGGACAAGGGTTAGGATGAGAATATAGGATATAGTGTTAGTTTTTAGTGATGAAAATGGTCAGTGTTAATGGATGAGGAATAATGTTAGATTGTATCTTGGCCTAGATATGTCATTATGGAAATTTATGTTTTGTTTTGATCAGGTTATGCTGATTTTTATTAGATCTCCATCGATCAAAAATGGACTTTTATTAAGTTATTTCTCTTTATAACAATGATGATGTGGTATGTATTTTTGTGAAAAAATATCCATTAGATCATGTTTGATGTGGCATGCATTGGTCTGAATGTGTTTCCTTTACATTCATGGTTGATGTGAAAGGCATGGGAATTCATGTGATTATATTTTTAACATGTTTTTTAAAAAATTTATATAGTGTGCCTTTATATCCTATAATACTTATTAATTATTGATTTAAAATTCTTGTTCCCTCTATATTCATGCCTATTGTGAATATTTTTCTTTTTGATGACAACTTATGAAAGTAATGTAGAAAAATTGATCATCCTCACATCTCTAACCCCTAAATGCTAGAGAATGTTCTATAGAGACATGTGATTATGATGACGTTAGGATTTTTATTTATGGTAGGGTATAATTACCTTGATTCTCAACCTAATATAGAGTATGGTGCATGATTTCCTAAATTATTGAAGAAATTGATATTGGTGTGCTAGAACATTATGGTATGTCCATGCAGATACCATGGTAGAGTATCCCTGTAGTGTATCTGAAGACTACGATAATGGTTTGATGACCTCATGCCTTAAATGTTATAATTATTTATGAGAGGCCTGGATAAAACACATGGTTTTCCTTATGAACTCACTATATGGTGGAGGAAATTGTACTTATATCTTAATCACATATGAGATGAAACATTATACATATCTAAATACATATTGCTGCAGTATTATGGGATGTGACTATGAAATCTTTGTTAATGCATGATGACCAAACATAAGTCTATTTTCTAACACATTTGGTTTATATTCATTTATATATATAATAATACATATATTAGGAATTCTTAGTTATGCACTATAGATTTTTATTTTTCACACCCTTCCTAGGAACCCTAGTTCACATGTATACCTTATTTTTATATTCAAGATGATAATAGGATATGTAGTTGATATTACTAGGTGTGGATGAGAATATTGGAAGTAGTGATATGGATAAAGACTGCGGTTATAGGGTGACTTCAATGTTTTTTTCGTCAACTTATCCATGTTTTTGTCTTGACCAGTGTGAAACCAGTTGTGCATTTCTATGAGAGAATAATTAAAATATAAATTTGTTTGAGTATTTTATTTTGTACATTGATTTATGTTTTTAGTGATTCAAAAATCATTGTTCAGCCTTTTATTACGTATTTAATATATTTTAATAGTCCCTCTACTACTGTTGTTTTCTCCTTTTTTATGAGGAAACCTCTAGCTTGTTGGGAGGAATGTTTGATTCACCATAGAACACCAGTATTACTAATTATTTGGTTATAGATTTAAACGTTAGAAATTAGAACACATTAAAAGGATAGAATCAAAATAATATACATGAAAACCAATGTTAACAAGTTTTTCCATTATTTTTATAATCTTGCTTGAATAAAAATCAATAATTATATGTTCATATCTTAGAGTATTATCTATATAGGGGAGATATATATATGTTTACTTGGGAGTGAATCAATGTGAAAAAATATACCAAATGAACATTTATCAAATTATAGTAATAGTGATTCTTTTAATAAATTCCCCTAGTTAGTCTATCATGTGATTTTATAAAAATATAAAAATGTTGTCACATGAGACCCATGAGGATATATGATCAGGTTCATGACCTATTGTAGTTGATCTATGAGAAAACTTATTAGAGTCAATACCCATCTGAATATGAAATGGAACTATTTGGGATTATGTGTTGGGGTCTACATAAAATAAATTATTTATTATAGGGGTTATAGGTTTAACATCTATGAAATTGTGATACTTAAATGAAAATATATTTATATCCATTTTAACTTGGTTATAATTTAATTTTTGGATCATTAATGATTAAAACATCCATGTTAAGGGTTCTTGGAATGGTGTACTATCAATATGGGGGCCTCCAAATAATTTTATAAAGGTTTTTGATGGTGAGGAAAAAAGACACTGAATGAATATGTGTTAGATAGTGCGGATATTCATTAGTATAAAAATTTACCAAGATGTGTAATAGAATATGGATTCCTAGGAATCTTACAAAGATATCATAGGATAACCATGGGGGTATGATGGATAGGTTCATGGACATTGGTTGTCATTAAATGACTTCTATTCGTAATCATAACTCAAAAAACAACATTATCTCGAATAAATATATAATATTATTTTATATCATTAATTTTATTAATATATGGGATACACTATCAATGATAATATTCATTTAATGGAAAATAAACTAAATTACTGAGATATTCCAAATCACATTAAGTTATATAACACTTATCATACCGATTTAAAAAATATATATTTTGAAGTACATGAGTAGATTTCATAATTCACTATAAATAAAAGTACCAACTTAGAGTATAATATATGGATCAACATGAGAACAATTATAGTGTCTAATAGTTATGTAGGAATTCCATTGATATTTAGGAAAAAAGTAATTATATTAACAATATATTAACGTTTATGAAATTTATTTTTACATTAGTGGATGATTATAAATATATTATATAGAATTTTTAATATATTTAAATAATATTTAGTGTTTCCTATATTTATCATTTTTTCCATTATGGTTTTATACTATATTATAGGATGATTCTTGTGGATACATAGTTATTTTTAATGTTTTAACATATATTTTATATAAGAAATTATGGTATATAGTTTTTGGAAGATCTGTGAATGTATTTTAATAGATAAAGTTAGGGGTATAGTATTCCTACTGATATTTTAGATCATCGTTACTTATTCAAAGCCACTTTTGTTAGCGAAGGTTCATTATAGGATAGTTCATGAAACCATTTATGTACTATCTAGATAAGCTATGTTGGTAATGTAAAATTTATAAAAAATTATTTCATTTTTATATAAATTTCTATTTTAAAACTTTTATACTATGTTAGTAATTCAGATATGATTAATAATTTGGTATTGATTAATAACAACTAATACGTATAAATATAAGTACTCAATAAGTAGTTAAAACTCATTTTGTTATTATATTAAAACACAATGTTATAACTACCTTAATATATTATTTTATTTTGAATAATGATTTATAAATTTATATATAAAATATATTCTTAATATTCCAATCTCCTAGAATGATTCCCTGGATAAATTATTTTTGGGTGTAATAAAAAATATGTGTTAGTTTCTTTTACATTAAACCATGATTAAAAATTTCAAAACATGTTTCATTCATTTTGAAATAAATTTTTAATTATCAAACTCGAAAATAAAAAAATAAAAAAAATATTTTTCACATATAATTAAAGAAAAAAATATAATATAATTAATTTATTCTATATTAAATAAATTATAATTCTATATAATTAACATTAAAAACAATGGAAGATAATGAATTAGAAAAAAAATAATAAAACATGGACTACATATTTGAAGACATTTCTATATCTATAAAAAAATTCACATATTTTCTACCATTAAATATAAATTTATTCATCCTCATGTAAAATAATATAAAAAGGGATCATTGAAAACCAATATTTTTGACCTATGAATTAATATATATTTTGAAAATATATGGTGTAATTAATGTAAATTTAGAAAAAATTAAAAAAAATTATATAATATTATCCCTCAAATGGAAAAACATCTTGTTAATAAAAAAAGTATAATAATTTATATGGTATTATATTTAAGATTACATAAGGATTATTCTCAAATACAGTAACTGTAATTATTAGATTATTTTGAAACTAAGACTACTTTTATTGGATTTATGGTCACTTATGAGTCAATTCATAAATTTTTTGAGACACTATAAATATTTTTTTTATTATATAGAATTTTATAGGATGATAAATCAAAAAAAATATAATTTGGAATGTAAATTCATTAGTGTTCTAAATTTATTATATTAACAAAATAATATGTCCTTGAATTTTGGGTTATGTAATAGCATGTTTTAGTTGATGTAATGAAATCATTTTGTGTAACTATTTTTTCTAACACATGATTATATAAAGATTTTTTCATTTATTATATATGTAATTTAAAAATATAAAAATGAAATTATACATGAGAAAACCATAAGAACCATTTTGTAAAAGGGATCTTATTTTCTCTCTCTTTTTTCGATAGGGGTACTATCATATCATGGTCATCAGTGAGGTCCTAATTATGAAATATTTTTATGGATTTGGTTTACTTATAGTGAAATGAATTTTTTAGATGACGCTATCAATTTCTTATAAATAATATTGTAAATTAAATTTTGAGTCAATATATTTTGGATATGAAATTGTATTTATTTATACTCATATAATTATTCAAATCCTGTAAGGATGATCATTGTGTAAATATTTTTTATTCCATTTAATAATTTTAAAAGTCCCAAAAACCCTATAGCGGTAATAGAAATAAAATATGTGACTCTGAAATGGAATTATTATTTTGTAAAACAATGTTATTCTATAATGAAATTAAATATCATCAGGCGGGATGGAGTGATATAATGTCCTCCCATATAGAGTTATCACTTAAATGTTTGTAATATTATCATTATCTTATATATCACTATAACTGATAGAAGAGATCTATATATTTGATAAACTACTCAGTTACATGTCATGAAAAGTGTTTTAATATGTGTAATGTGATATCATACAAAATATATTCTGATACACTGAATATATATATATATTACATATTTTGGGTTGTTATATATGAAAAATTCTCAAACATGATATGAAATGTGGCGAACTATGTTTTTTTCAAATAAAATAAATTTTATTTAAATATGTGTGTCATATAGAATTCGTTTTATTGATATCTGTCTGTGATATAACATATCATTGTCATATTATCTCTGTGATATATATTTTTCCTATATCTTGGGTGGTTATATATGATATATCACTAAAATCAAAATAGAGTTCAAAATTAATATTTTTATTAAAAAAATTATTAGTATCGTCCCATTTATCTTAAAAGTAATTTTAGAGGACTTTAGAGTGCACCAAATCTACTTTTAGAGGATTGTATTTTTGGCTTAAGTGGTTTTATAACATTTCAAAATCTAAAAAATAAAATTATTGTTGTCTTTTTTTTAATTAAATCTTATAAATATGATTTTTTGATGATAAAAAAAATATTTTTACCATTAAAAACTATTTCATTACTATTATTTTCGTTTTATTGAGAGTATGATTCCTATAAATATAGGTTCAGGAAATAAAATAAGAATAAAAATTTAATGATTTTATTAATTAACAGAACTATTAATAAGTTATATTCATTAAAAATAATAAATTTATTTTACTCAAAAGGTATATTAAAACATTTTTCATATATTTAAAGAATATATTTAAACATTTTCATAAAATTTTTCCCTCGACATATTATAATTATATATCTTTATTTTTCTATATTAACCATTATCACACAATATATCATGGAAGAAACTACATTTTTAGTATTATTTTCTATCTAATGTCTATAAAATTATGTTTCATAATTTTCTAAAATATTAAATAGTAACAAATAAAATAAATATAATTATTCAATTACATTCATTGGAAAAAAATGATGAGAAATTTATTAGTATTTATCTAATGCATTTTATGTATTTTCAAGCTTCAACTTCATTGTAAATTTGTAACCATGTATGTAACAAAACAATTACTACAATGAGATCATTTTTAGACCATAGAAATGTGGAAAACCAATAAATTATATCATCCATGAAATAATAGGTCAAGATTTATTATAACTTAACAAATATAAAGAATGAAAAAATACTAGACTAAGAGCCCTAAAAATGAAATATATGTTTTAAAAAATATATGGGTTGTGATCCATTAACCCATTTATCATTTCCTATTATATGAAACTCAAATATCATAAATCAAATAATGTTCTTCCTAGACATCTCAATTCCATTAGTTCAATCATTGATTTGGAAAACACTAATTAACCAAAATCCCATTAATAAAACAACATCGAAGAAATGGCAGACCCAAATATACCGATCCCTCTAAAATCAATCATGATATTAAATCCAATAAAATACCAAATAATAAACAAATAATTTTAATACCATTGAAATTAATCATAGAAATAATACCAAGAAATTTCCAACCAAAACCACTAGGAAAACACATAATCAACATCAATTTAATAAAAATATAATAATTGAACACTAAGATTACTACCCAAACATAGGATAATAATTTTTGTATAAAAAAATTATATAAGGATTTTTTAATACACAACTTCCTAATCTCATCTATATACAACATCTTTGGAAATATATCATCTAATTGATGACATGAAAAATCCATAATTGAAAAGATACATGATTAACCCCAACTAGTTGATATTCATATAGAAAATTAGAGAAATATGTAAATAAATAAATTTTTAGGGATATACAAGTTATAGGGTGACACCTATCTCCAACCTCTCTACCAAAGAACCACTGGAGAACAAAAATTATAAGGATAATAAAGGGTCCCTAGAATCACAAAACTAAAAATAAACCAAATAATTTTTCAATTGTAATATTGGTACTGGGAAAAGGGTAGCTATAAAATTTCCATACTATATTTTATTTAGGATCTCATGTATTTAGTTATTATATCATTCTATTATTCCACCTTCTAATATACTAGGAAAATATTTCCATTTATTAAAATAACATGAACATGTTTGCATCATTTATTTAAAAATTATTTATTTTTAATTATTTTTAATATTGAATCTTGTTTCATTCAAATTGTAACGTAGAATTTTAAATCATTCAATATTCATAATCACAAATTGTATCCTCATATGATAATTAATTTTAATTTTATCACTAATTCTTCATTGATAAAGTTCAAAATTTCTACATATGGCTGTTATATAATCTTACCATTCTAGGATAAAAGTTGTGATATTATAGTATTATGAACATGGGTATCCCTTACACGAATGATTAAGGTTGGTATGGATGTCTTATTAAAAAATATTTTATCAATTCAAATGTTATTACATACACTATTAAGATTCACATTAGTGAAATTTAACAAATTTTCTTCTATAATTATTCTTCTATCTATTCTAAAAGATTCATAGATTTGATAAAGTTTTATTTTTTACATAATTTTATTCTAAAAATTTCTTTAATAGTGTTATAGATAAATATATTGTTTTTAAAAAATTCTATAAATTTTTGTCCAAAAGATATACTTTTGTAAATGGTTTTTATTTATTATATAGTTTAATTTAATTTCAGGAACACAATACCATGTATTTTCTATATTCAATGTAATAAATTTTATTATAGAAGTAGTGACTTCATTATTTTTTATGTACAAACCAATTATAAGTAATGATATAATTTTATATTACTATCGTTGCAAATCCATGGATATAAAAAATCATGGATAATCTCAATTTTTAACTAGAATAGACTATGTGTATTGTTTAAATATAATATAGATGAATACATTAAATAATAGGTTGTGGTATTATCTATTAGTTAAAAAATATAATATTATTATTACATAATCAACAAAATTATCCTTGATGAACCTGAATAGTTTATGATTATTTTCATCCTATGAAATAAATTATATTAGTACATCTATGGAAATATAAATTGATAATTTTTTCTTATGATTTGGTTAAAATAATAAAGAAAAAATTTTATAAAATGTCATTTTGTTTTAAAAAATAATTAATAAATATTTTTACTCCTCTATAACACTATCAAGGATTAAATATTTATCAGAATAAAATATCACTAATACATGCCAATGATGAATTCTAATAAATGGATAGAGTCTGTGGATGAAATAGATATATCTAACAATGGGATTATCGACGATGATATTTAAATTATACATTTTAAATTCTAGTAGAAGTGTATAAAAATTGAATATAAATGTCATAATATAGTTATCTATATATATATGAATATGTAAGACAATAAAAATTTATAATTGATCAAAATATAAAATTATAAATGAATTGTATATGAAATATATGGATTTTTTAAATAAATAAAATAAAAAACTAATATCTCTTTAAGAGGTCAACTAAAGAGTAAATATATTTATATCTAGATATAAAATATTTTAAGAAGAATATTATATTAAATGAATAAAATAACCACAAATTCCTAAAAAATTCACTGGTAAAATAATTTTCTATTGAATAAATAAAAATAAATCAAATAATGTCATCATTAATGATTGGTTAATACCCAATGAACTTAATTGATGTTACACTTATGATTTTTTAAAAACTCGATAATTCCAAAAAAAGTTATGAATTTTATTTATTAATGTGGAATAAACATGGGCAGAATGTGATGAATATTATTATAATTTTTTCTATAATTGTTAGAAATTATTGATATATGTTAATTAATAAATTCATTATGATAAATAAATAGAGTTTTCATATAATAAATTGTTATAGATTCAGTAATGACCTAATCATTAAATTTTATTATTTTTAATTAATTCTCTTAGAGATCCTCCAATAATGAAGTAATTCAATGATAATTTTACTGGTCTCTTTAGTGCACAATATTTAATAAAATTCATATATCATCAAATCTAATCAAATATACAAATATAAAATATATAGTCCCTTTTCTTGTATTTAATTTTACACTATAATTTTCACTTCTAAAAAACCTTATAATCAGTGTGATGTAGTTTAGCTAAAAATTAATAATGATAATCTAAATAGAAAAATATTAATGTTTATTTATATTTGATAAATATTTTACAATATATATTTTATATAAATACATTCAAAATCAAAAAAATAGAATTTTATACATGGCCTCATCGACTAATTTATAATTAACTAAAGCTATTTTTTAAATAAAACTAAACAAAATTTATACTATAAGATAACCATAATATATTCGTATAAATTATATAGTCACCTATTGGAAAAAACACACAAATTAATTACCAATACTTCAAAATGAAATTGGGTTTTACTTCTGTCAAAATCAAAAGTATCCATTGTTAGAGGCTCTGAAAAAGATAGGTTCAAGTAATTCACTTAGATAATAATTTCATACTTAAATTGATATATGTAAAAAATATATATTTATAAAATTTATAAAATGGACTTTTGAGTGCTAAAAAGGATAACCTTGATCATTAAAGATGTTTTTCCTATAATATGACTATATTGAAGTAAAATTTTTGGAAATTGATAAAAATATTAGGTATACATATAATATTCCATGATAAAAAATAGTGAGAAATATTTAGAGTACAATTGTTTTATATTTGAGGTAAATATTTAACATTTATGCCATTCCAATTTTCTCTAATATTAATAATCATGTTTTTATAAAAAAAATGTGATTGTAGACAACCAATTAATCAACAGAACAATAAATATACCACAACTAGTTTATTTGAATATATATTTACATATTTCTATAATTATGTCATCCAATATAATATAAAATTATGTGAAATATCCAATCAGAATATCTTCTAGTGTCTTACCTTATAATATGTCACTTATTTCTTGAGATGGGTATTTCTATGTGACCTAGAACCTGTATCCTCCTATTCTAGAAGATTATAAGTAGTTTTGGGGGTTAATTATCAGTTTTTTGGGACATTATACCCCTAATCATATAAATATAAAATAATTATATTTGGTAAGAAATTTTATAAATGATCAAAATTGTGGGTTTTTAATATAATATTCATATAAAAGAAATATTTCAAAAAATAAATAATACTCATATATAGAAGAATATATTAGTGGTTTATTTTCAAACTCTATGTAAAAAATATACATATTCACTTAGTTTCTCCAATAAATTTTTTGATAGGATTATATCCCTTATTTGAAAATGAAAT
This sequence comes from Viscum album, assembly GCA_963277665.1. Taxonomy (NCBI): domain Eukaryota; kingdom Viridiplantae; phylum Streptophyta; class Magnoliopsida; order Santalales; family Viscaceae; genus Viscum; species Viscum album. The sequence goes on from OY728137.1 coordinate 979,638,338, forward strand.
ATATGGTTATGAAATCAACCAATATTAATATATGTTATTTGAGTATAATAATCATTTGAAAAAAGAAATATACACTTACATTAACTAAATGTATTAATGTAAATGAACAATATTTTAGGTAATAAATAATAGTGACATTAATCTCTATGGTTACTCATCAAACTCTAATTAAGATTTACTAAAAATATAAAAAACCTAAATTATTATATATAATAAAATTAAATTTATTATTATATTTATATGATTCGAGAAAAAATTCCAATGAAAATATGAAATCCATCACCACATGTCTAATTCAAAAAATTGGATACCAGTACTTTTCTAAGAGAGCCATCATTATAGTGTCAAACACATTACAGGAGTGTTATCTAATAGATCATAAAGGGATCTGAGAAAACCTATCATAATCATAATTTAGTTTCCCTTCCATGATAAACCCCATTAAAATTATCTGACTCAGGTCTCCCCCAATATAAAGGAAAACACTCCACCTCCTAATGTCACGTTCACAATTCATCGTCATTCCCATGTCTATATTCCTTGGTCTATATACATGAACACCCTAGCCACCTATGTATGACCCCATTTTAATTTTTGTGAACCACTGGTGTATTATTTTAATAAACCCAAGCCACCTACATGATATTCCACAACCTAGTCTATAGTGGACTATTAATGGTCCACCACAATCTCATTTTTACACACTCTTGAATGAAATATGAAATTATTCATGTTCTCTATGTTATTAGGGATTCAATCCATTCATAAGGTGTTTCCAAAGTCTGAAACTAATTGAGAACATTCATAGGGGTTTTATCACCATTGTGATACATGACCTAGAATATATTTGGGAATTATTCTATACTTCCATGTTACCAAGTGATCCACGATGTTCCCCACTACGGATATCCTTCACATGGGTCACTATTATTGGGAAATACCTTTCCTATAAAACAAAAATTGGGAGATTATTTACCTATATACCAACTATAAATAATGAATTTATGAAAGCCATGTACCCTAAGGAGAAACTTCACCTTGACCATATATACAATCAAACACATTCACCCTTGTCTCAACTATTAGTGTTTGAATTATACCTCTTCCCAAATATAGATCCTCACATCACTATGTGTAACCCAATGTGTAATCTTCACTAAGTCTCATATTGTTCTCCTTTTCTACAATAGTAATATACATAGGCCTCCTATTGGGTTTATCCACAACCATGTATTGTAATGTGAATTTACTAATAGATATGAATATTAAAAAGGGAATCCTAATTCGTAATTCCTAGTGAGTAACCTTTGATCACCCCTATTATTGAATAATTGTCTTGATGGAGCCTCCTTCTTCATGAACTACATGTTTAGTAATTTTAGGTTTCCATAATATATAGAAGTCCTCCTTCAGGTTAAATCCAAACACACCATTAGAATATTAAACATTAGCATAAATTAAATTTCACTTGGTCCTGGTTATATTACATTAAAATGATCTATATAGATCCTAATCCCAAAAATATTAAATGGTATGGTGATTCCTACTAATAGACTTTAAAATATTTGGGAACTAATTCCCTATATATTTTTAGACTATAATCCTAATTCTCATGGGAAAATAACTCCATCCACCTGCATAGATGGAGAAAAGTATCATTGTGACTAAATTTGTGGATTTAAAAAAGTGTAACCAACCAAATATGGGAGATATGGAAACTCACTAATATATATATATATATGTGCTGACAATGAGAAGTAATTTTTTAAAAATAAATAGAATAAAAGTAATTAGACCAATACTTTGATTTAGAAATGATTAATGATCTGTTTTCAATTCATCGGAGATCCCCTAAGAACATAATAAAACCCCCTAAAAGGGAGTGATGAGATCAGCCTCCCATAATATCGACCAACGTGCATTCCATGGTTTTTTGGTATTTTGTATAAACCACGTATCATTGGAATGTTAGACTATGAGTGACATAGAACAAGTCATATATTATAATGATATCAAAAGATATTGAGTGTCATTGTTATTATGTAATTGATTCATGGATCATCCAACCCATGAATAATAGAATAGTGTAATTTATTGTCTCAATGATGAATTTGGATCCTTGTGAGATTTTTTAACATTACCATTCCCATTGTATTATTAAAAAACATTTGAATAATGTTATACAATAAAATGACCCCATATTTGGCCATTTATAATTATTGGTTTAGAATGCCCGTAGTGTTAAATATTTAGTTTATATTAAATTTAGATGTCACAACTCATTTGGATCCATTCACATTAAGTATTATCTTTATCCATTATGTACATGAATATCTATGGTGAACTATTCACTGGGGGTCTTACTAATCAGACAACTATCGATATAATCCCCTGTTTTTCACCCATTCCCTTACATGAAATGTTTTTATTACCCAAAAAAATGTTCTCCTATTATCCATTTATGTTATCCTAATTAATATAAAAATACTAATGTCAACCTATCAATTATATAATAAATAGATTACGACTCATGTTTGTGATTCATATAATACAACATGGACCACACTATATTACATAAGTGATCAATAAATTTTAGACACCCTCAATGGGTTGAAAAAAAAACAATTATCATATATTATTATAATTTATATATACTAATAAAAACACTAAATGTGAGGGAACATGTATGAAAAAATATATTAAATTTGAACTCATAAATACATGAAACTGAAAATTGTACATCATTATATTTCAATTTTATAAATAATATTAATTTGAGTTCATCTAAACATTAAATAATAATAATAGATTGAATTCCTATTTAAAATACTCCTTCAAGGATTACATAACCATTTTGATTTTTTAGATATCCCATAATATCTAATTCTTCACTAATGAATAAATCCCAAAATCAGTAACCAATTAGCAGTGGTCACTAATTGTAGTTGAAATATATAAAAATTATGACAATATATATGATTAAAAATAATGGTATATTAAAGAATATAAATAGATATCTAATTACTGTATTACATTAAAATTTTAATCTAAATGTAAAAAACATAAATTTTTATTTGTACAAAAAAGTTATCATAATATTATATTTAGTAAACCTCAGGTTCTCCTAACAAAATTGTAAAAATATAAAGGGTGATATCCAAAAATAATTAAAAGGATATTATAGTGAAATATAACATAAATTAATCATAAAATAATTATCATATAGAGGACAAGTAAATAAATGATTCCCCAAAAATGAATATGTAAGAATCAAATCATTTATGACTAATATATAAATTGATATAAATAATCTCATGTGTAATAATAAATTATATCACAATGATAAAATTTTAATATAATATATCATAACCATATCATTTTTTATTTCTATGAAGATATCGTAATTAATGTGTAAGAAGACTACCATTACACTGGGTAATTTTTTGAAAGACAAAAACCAATTATTTTAGGGGATATATAGTTCTTCATGGTACCATCATTTATTTTGTCTAATTCCACATTGATATCAATAAAAATTATAATAATTCATATCATAATGTTAATTAATGATCCTAACCAATAAAAATGGACCTATAGCCAATAATTATACTTATAGAGATTATGGATATATTGATTAGAACTGTTTCCCGATATTATAGAATATTTTTTCATCTAGAAGAATATAAAACAAATAAATTATAAATAAGATAGGATATTTGAAATTAAAATTAATTTACCTTTATCATATGATTGATAATAGACTAACAAGGTTATATTACTTTATCATAAAAGGATAAAAATAATAATTAATCATTTAATACATTAGATACAATTTATAGAAGCCCAATGATATTATATGAAATAAATAATTATGATCATATTATATAATAACATATATTTTATATAAATTTGGGATATATTACATATTTTATATAGGAACACATTTTTCAACATGAATTGAGATAAAGGGTTCCCCTGCGAAAAAATAGAGTTTACTCAACAATTAATATAATGGAGGATGGGTCAGATATAACATATATATACATCGATATAGTTTATATGCATGAATATTTAATTTATATAATACCAAAAATACATAGAATATGTGTGGAATTAGGTAAATTTTTTTAGATACTGGAATATTTTAGAAGTATACTAACTTTTAATGGTTACTTAATTAGAATGAAAATTAATAATAAATTTTGAATTCCAAATGTGATTTATAAAAATAAATCACCATAATTTTTTATAATTAAATGTAATGGAATATAATAAGATTATAAATATAAAATTAATATAAGATATTGTGAACCCTTTCAATGATATGTAGCTTCTTATAGAAAATGAAATAATACCTTATAACATATACATGATATTTGGAGGACCATTTGAAAGGAAATATATAGTATTACCATGCATGGATTTTTTAGAGTTTGGGATAATGGGAGGATGAGATGGTTATAAAAGATTATTGATATAAAATTTTGAAATAGTATTTTGAAATATTAATTGTTGAAAATTGAATATCATTGGAATAATCATAGTCTTAGATCAAGGTATTTATAATTTAAAACATTGAATCATGTATTAATTTGATAATTAATTAATATGATATTATCTATCTTATACAGGGCTTAAAAAATTATAATGATTTACATTTAATTCCATAAATTACATATTAGATTTTGTAAAAATAAAAATGGTTTTTTGAAATTGGTGTTCATGTTCTAAAAAAATTAATAAAACAAATAAATATTTTTTTAAGGAATCATTACTATCATATATTATATCATATTATGTCAAAATGATGTCATAAAACTTTATATTTAAAAAAATCATATTTAACTACAAAGCAAAAAAAATAATCAATTTAATAAAAATCTTAGAAACACACCATTGAAAATTTTAAATTAAAATATTATAAACTTGTAGTTCTTTTATAAAAAAAATTAAAAAAATATAAAATATAATATTTAAATAAGAACATTTTTATTTTCTGAATATCATCATATTATCCTAAAAATTTTATTATCTCAACATTAAAAAAATGAATTATTATTAGATATATATAATTAAATTTATATTCAATGATTAATCCACAAAACTTATTTCTATTAGTTATATCATTGTTTAATTTATTAAACACATTTGTGTCTCACAAAACAGTCACATTACAGTCGCAACATTTTTTTATTTTTTAAATAGTCAACATACCCAACTAGAGGCCATATTATCAATTATTCATATATATAATTCAATCTTATGAACTCATTCATTCCATTATCATTATTTTATAACATGTTAGTCATATTTCTTAATTTTTCCTTCAAAATTTCAAAGATAATTTTGTTAAAATATTTTTCATAATATTTGATAGATAAAATATAATAATATTAACATTTTATTATAATGTCAGATATTATATTGTAGTATTTTTCTCACATATAGTGAATGCAGATATTTATTTTATTATATAAACCATTGATTAAAATTTTTTTATTACACTTCCTTATAGATATTTTAATTATATTTTTATTTGTTTTTATAAAATATCTTGTCTCTCAATGTCCCACCTTAAATAATATCATATTAAAATTTTATTAAATATTTAAATCCATAAATGGGTCTTCTCCATTCATCAACATGGCTTCTATAAGCTTCATCATTACATTCTATAACTTTTTTATACCTCCATATATCAAACCGTATCATAGTTTCTTAATTCTATAACACATTCCCACTAATTATAAAAATATTGACCTAATAATTATGATCATAAAAATATATCTCAATATATATTTCAATATTATTTTGTTCATGTGTGGAATATAATTTATAAATCATTCATATTGTTACATTAATGAAATTATATACATAATGAGGGTGGGTTCGCTAAACAAATGAAAATATATAGAATTAAATATCTTTAATATTTGAAAGGAACCACTCTAACTTAGACATATAGTACACTTTTGACCAAACTATAGAAATTAATTCCATTGATATACATTATAGATGATAGGATACCATTATAGAAGTTTAGTATCCCTCCTTTAATTATTTGTACATCAAATGTTTTTACTTTATGATGTCTTGATATGTTTCTGGGTATCTCATACGTCCAAAAATCTAATTATCTAACATAATGAAAATTTATCCAAGAATATTTGATTGTTAATTATTTATTCATAAAAATTATTTAAGGTTGTGAATTTTATCATGGATTGATACATATTATTGATTGGTAATAACACTAGACTGGGATTTTAATCTTACATTCCTTTGAAGTAAAGTAACCACGTTATTGACATTTCATTAAATGCTTGGATATTATATTAAAATTTCCAATCCATATATTGATGCCAATAAATTAAATAAATTATATCTATATTCAAATAATATTAAAATCTTCCCCCAAATTATTATTTTAAATTAGAGTAAAAGTTTGATTCAATTAATAATGGTTAATCAAGATTCCTAAAAACTAAAATAATAATCAGTCACAAAATTCACATAAAGGGATAATGAGGCTTATTTCTATAAAATTTATAAGTGTGTAAGGTAATATATATTATTCTGTATTGAATTAATCCTCTTATATATCCTAGAATGTCTATTAAAAAATCCCATTAGTAGTTTGTCTCACATTCAAATTGGTATAGAAAACAGTGGTATAAAAACCAATTAAACATGTCTATAACACATTACATATTTGAATATTAGGAATACCGTTACTTAATTAGATCTCGTTAATATTATTTTTCTCAAAAAATAATAATCATTAAAATAAGGATACATCACACAACTCTAGTCATGTATATGAATATTTGAACAAAATTTATTCATCAATAAATTTATTTAGTGGATCTTGTTTTAATGGAACAAAAAATCACATTATAAAAATAAAATCTTTATCTTACTAGATGAAATATAACTATTTAAATCATGTATATCATTAATATTCTTTCTTATGAGTCTTTCAATTTTATTGGTATTTATTTACAATCTCTACTAAATATTGTTAGGAAATTTTTTGGGAAATAAATTATATTTCCCCTCTTCTAATAATTTCCTTGCCTAAAATTACTAATTCTTTTATTATGTGATGATTCTCTACCCTCCTCATAGATGTAACCTCATTACCCCCTTAATAAATCTATCATCCACATTATTTAATATCCCAGTGAGGTACTATATCAAATAGTTATATCCCATTAGTAATTATAATCCTCTTGTTTTTTGACATTCAATATCTTATTTAATGAATATATAATACAAATTTTTATTATCTTTATATGTGTACTATATTTCATTATATTGATTGTGTCACCATATATTAATTAAAATATTTATAATTGATAACCCAATAATTTATGTTAAATAATTTTTCTCAAGGGTTATTAATTGTCTTCATACAAATGAAATAACTATATCATTTTATATAATGATTCGCCCATCAGTATTAATTTTTTCATCACTGGATACATGAAATAATTTTCTACCCTGAAGTAATATTTATTCAAATAAATTTAATATTCACTTATTTAATTCTGTATAAAATTCATCACATAACTTCATTATTTTGAATTTAATCACATTAAATGTAAACATGGTTAATATGTTATCTAATTCATAAAATTATATTTAAATAACTGATAGTGATGAGAAAATCCTATAAAACTACACATTTTGGTTTTATTAATTACGGTAAAAAATTTATTTTACCTTCGTAGTTCTTAAATATTAAATATATATTCCATAATTTTATATAATATATCATATAAAATATTATTCTTAATACCAATTTTCACACTTATCCAATTTTCCATATAACACCCTTTACATTAGCATCTATAGAATAATTTATTAATGATTATCAAGATCATCATATATTATAGTGTATATCAATAAATCATAAATAAAAAACAAGATATTTTAACAAATATAACCCATTAATCATCTGCACTAAAGATTAATAAACTCATTGGGTGAATATGTTATTCCAAAATGAGTTTCCATTCATTCATACTTCCAAAAAAAATATAAAATTACTATGTTGTATATTATCCTTATTACATTTAATATAATGATAAACATGATGATGATCATTCTATGAGAGTATAGGACCCCATGATATTTTTAAATCTTGTTAATATTTCATAGTATAAAATTGTTATTTTTAACAGTAATATAATAAATTTCTCTATAATAAATAGAACCACATTGACCCATTAATATTCATTACAAATTGGAAAAAACTCACAATGAGACAATTGGTCTTATGAATCCTTCATAAAATAACTCCTACAATTCATTATTTAATTTAATCTATTCCACTAATTTTAATATGCATGGTATATAATTTATTAGTTTGGAATTTATGATTAAGTAAAAGAATAAATATGTATCCCAATAATGTATATATAAAGTTAATTCCATGAAAAATATATGAATTAATTCTAAAAAAGAGATAAATCATATTTTTTTTAATATCATATTATTTTATTGGAAATATATTAATCAAAACATCACTAATAGAATATTTAATATTTTATATGTAACAAAACAATATTTTATTATATATATCTCCAAAAATAAATTTAATTTTATATGATGGATTATAATAGACACAACCTCAAGTCTAAATGAGTAATAATATAGTGCATCATCATTACCAATCAATTAATTTGGTAGAAGTAATAGGAATCACAAAAAACATTATAAAAAACATTATACTTGTTTTATATACTTTAAATATATATTTATAAATATGGTCACAATTTTTTGTTGTCATTATATTGTTAAAAAATACATTTTCCTCAAAATTGTTGAAATTTTTTATTCTGAGAAAATTATAAAAATAATTAATTTTAATTTTTGTAATTGTATTTGATACAAACAAATTTTTTTTTAAATTTACATTAAAAAATTACTCTAGGTTAATGTTTTTTATTTTTATAAAAAAGTAAATTTCCAGTGAAAAGGGAAAAATACCTTTTTTAATCAACATTTTCATTTCAAGAATTTTCAAAGATCATTTTATAAAGTTATCAATTTTTAAATTAGTTCTCATATATTATCAAATGTCTAATTATGTACATTAGGAACAATTTTATGGGTGAATTTGTTATAAAAACATTTTTAAAAATGATTTTTTATAAAAACTATTTTTCATTGGTTATTAATCATAAACTAAATTATATAATAACTAGATATTTAATAATTAAAATATAATTCCATGAATTAAATAAAGAGGTATAAATTGTTGAAATATTTCCCTTTTAATTTTTTCTATTTTAAACAGTTACCATATTATAGTTTTATTACCATGGTAATGGTAAAATGGGTTATTAATGGTTAAAAATTACATGATATTGTTTAAAAACATAGTATTAGATAATATGATTTTCTTATTTTATAAATAATCATCCATAAATCTAAAATATGATTATTTTTACAAATTATCATTGATTTATTCATTTATAACATAAATGAAAAAAAGGTTATAACCACAAATATTTTATTTTTTATATAAATAATATTATTTGAATGAGATATTATCAACATATAATTATTTTAAAAAAATTATTTTTAATATAAATGAATTATTATTATCATGGTAATATTTTGATATTTTTAGTTTTAGTTAATTATATTAAATGAATATGAAAAACTGAAAATGTTCATGTACAAGAAAAAATAATTTCAAGAATATGATATTAAATTCCCGAAATGTAATATTGTTTTGGTGATTTAATGGGATAGTAAATTATAAAAATAAATATAACTTTCGTAATTTTTTAATTGTTATATATTCAAATTTCGTTATATTTATATTTTTTTCAATGTAAAGTTATTTTAATTGTTCTTAAAATGAAATTATTAGTATTTGATGTTTAAAAATATGGTATTAAAAAATTTATAAGTTATTAAAATTTTGAAATGGAGACAATATCACTATAAAATATATAAAATATCATCATATGGACATTTTTATCCAATTCTAACCATTTAACTAAAACTATAACCCTTGATATTAAAAAAATAATTACCACTACTAGTGATCAAATTTGATATACAATGTTGTTAATCCAAACTATATTGTTCAAAATATTTTCTATGGTAGCCGAATTATAATTTATGATAACATTAAGACCATATTTTACATTTCATCAAATACCTCAAAATGATTCAAAGTTTTTTCAAAAAGAGATTCATATCACATTATAATATATATTCAAAATTTAAAAATAACATTATATATATTTTTATAAAAACCAATATTTTATTAAGTTATTTGAAATTCATGAAAATAATACGAATATATATGTGATTAGGATGTGTTCTAGAATATCATCCATAGTCAATTTATTGTTCACGTATCCTTTTATTATGACTATATTTACCCATAACAATTAATAACATTAATAATACAGAAATTATCAAATGGTGTAATTAGGGGTCAAAATAAAGAGATTGTGGTTAAATAATAACATAATGTTATGCAAATATTAATGGATGAAATAATTTTTTCTCATCCCCATATTAACATTTAATAAAATAATATAGGAGGAATTTTTTAATGAAAGTTATTGTATTAAAATTTTATGCATTATGAAATTCCAAGAGAACCCCTCACCTCTCATATAAAAGGACACATCTTTTCCTCTCCTTCTCGAACATTTTAAACATTCTATAATTCCCATACATTATACTATTGTATTATAAAATTCAATAGTAACAGTTTAGAAGTTATGATATTCATAAATTATAATTTAATTAGTATTTATTATTGAATATTAATGAGTCATACTAAAGAATAAATAGTATCATTATCTTCCCACTACCAATTCATTTATTCTTCTACCACCTCAAAATATGAAAAAATATGTTATTCTTGTTAGGTAATACCATTACCACATGTTATTTTTTGAATTCGGATTTTAGTTTTCTATAGAAAGTTGGTGATAATATTTATGCATGGTAATTACATTTCATCTAATGGGGTTAAATTATATATAATGGTTTTTGAGAAGTAGTTGTAAATCGGGATCAGGGTGTAACACCATGACACATATTTCCACCCAAAAATGATTTTGGGATGAGTGCCACTAGCATTAGGTGCACCTCCCCATAAGACAAAGGCTTCTGAATAGCAATGAGGGTGTGACAAGGTTATAGTGGGAAGACTACACCCTGTGTTGTTGATGATATAATGGTCAATGTAGACATATAATTAACAGTAAAAAGAAAATAAATAAACAGACTCGAATATGACCTACCAATGGAGGTGCACATTCAATATCATGTAATCATAGAAACAATAAACAAAATTTGTAGTGGAAATTATTAAACAACCAAAAATTCATTTATAGCTAAACATACATCCATAAAAGGTCACACAATACAATATATACAAAGGTTCACCATTCGGTGACCACAATATATACATATATATATGTGGTATGATGAAATAAAAAGGAAACTCAAAACGAAATTCTATATAATGAATGACCATTGTTCCCATGCCTTCTATCCAACACTAAAAACCACTTTGTTCGATATCCTACAACTGAACCTTTACCTGAACACAAATTATTAAAATCTACACATGTCCCATAGGGCCAATCTATGTTTTGAGAATGATTTTCATTTTAGTACCACCCACACATCATTCCCCTGATTTTTTTAAGAATGTGTGACTATAAATAAATAAATAGGATCACTTGAAAAATGTAATGAAAATATTCCATGGTGGTAAAAATTCACCAGGAAGCTATCACCTTCCTTAACCAACGCCAAGAAGTAGTACCAGAGAGGTCCCTTTTTCTAATCCCTAGAAAACCCCTAATATAGGAAAATTCTAGGTTAACCCTCATGTTATGTCTAAAATTTCACCCGTCACCACGTGCCTCACTACACTCATGTCTATATCTAATCATCAACTTTTATAAGGCATATATAGTCAATTAAAAATATGGTTCCTTAGGCCCCTACTCAATAGCATACATCGACTCAAATCCGAACATTCGTAGGTATAATGATATATGTCCTCAATGTAATGTCATCATCAGATCATAACACACCATCCTAAGGAACAAAAATGTTTATATTTCTTAAATAAACCTATCTCGACGCCCTCAATATGATGAGCCTTATCACTCAAAAGATAGCCTCAACACTATTATCTAATATATCCTCACCATAACTATGGAATTCTATGTAAATTACAATGAACTAATTTCTTAAGACTTACTATAGGTGGCCTATACCAGAATTATTTCTCAAGACAACCTAATCACTTATCCAACTTGTGTTCACATGACTTCAAATTTCACTTTCTAGAATCATGGGTGAGCGAAATCCCAAAAAATTACCTAAGGGTAAGATCCTAACCTTTTCTAGAGCCATCCAATGTGGAATTTTAGTGAAATTTTGATTTTATGTAAGTAACTTTGATTGTTGTTGTGACATGGGGTGATATTGGGTGAATTCTAAGAGAATTTTGTAGAAAAGAGGTTGTGCAAGATAGGAGAATAGTTAGTAAAAACTGTACGGCTGCCTATGAGATATTGTTTGCCTATGGGATTATTATGTAGTAGCTTTGGGATGGTCAATTCATGGTTTGAGAGGCTATGTGAGGTATTCGTGCAATGTTCCCACTTGAAGTAGTGTCTAACACACGGTTACCGCACGGTTTGTCTATCCGTGTGATGAAATCATGTGAGAGCAGACAGTGAGATCCTAAAATTGTTTATCTCACCCATTTTAATCTATTAATGGCTTATTTTACTTCTTATAAGGCCCTAAATATGTATTTTACTTTCATAATGGTAAAAAAGGTTCTCCCAATGACCCAGATGGTTTGTAAGTCCTTATTAACGCTGTTCTTTGAGATAAAAGGCCCGAATTGAAGATCATCTCTTCTCATGGTGATTGGATTGCATCTTGATGCTAATATTGTTCTTTCTTATATCATTCCATGATATTTACATGGAGGATATCATATATTTCCTTGCATCTAAACCTATGTGATGATATATAGATCTAGGATTTAAGATAGAGATCCTTATTTATGAGATCTTGATGTCTTTGAACATGATATTAGTTTAAGGATTTAGATCCAAAACTTTTATCAATTCCATTGTGCCACTTAGGTCTTGGGTATTTTCATTGAGTGACATTCCATAAACGAATTGTGGTAGGAGGTCTAAATGTAATTCCTATAGTCGTGGATTTGATATTTATATGAAAAATTGAAGAATTTATAGAGTCCATTAGCAATTGATTCTCATGTATTGGCTTAATTAGATTGACCAATTTATTTATTGAACCATTGTTGAAATAGGGTATTAATTGGGGAATTAATCATGAGACTAAGGATATTTCCTATTAAGTAATTAATTTGGGAAAATTTATTATAAGAGATATGGGTTTTAATCTAGAAAATTAATTAGGGTATTAATTTTGAGATATGAAATTGGCTTAAGTGAAATAATTGATTTTGAATTAATTATTTACATTGGGATTATGATCTAGAAAACAAATTAAAGGATTAATTATGAAGATTTGGGATTTAGAATGAGATGATTTTTTTTAGAAAATTAACTATGATATATTATTTGTGATTTTGGTTAATTAATTAAAAATTTAATTAATGTGAAGGTGGAATTTATTTACTTTTTTAGTTAACAAATGGATTTGATATATTAAACTAATTGTTGAATTATTAGGGGAATTGACATTGATAATTAATTTATTAATTAATCGTATCTTTATGAATGGGAACATGGTCATTCTAAATTGATAAGTACAACTAGTAACATATTCTTCATACTTATGAGTCAGAGATTGGGAACATGGTAATTTTAATGTGAAGTATACACTATAACATGGTCATTTTTCTTATGAGTAAACATAATAGGAACATAGTCATTCTAATGAAGATTAAACATTGTCACATTGTAATCTTACCTATTTTTTGTGATATTGGTAAATTTGGACAGGTAAATTTTAAATGTAAAATTAATGAATGAAAAAAATGGAACTCCAAGTTATAGCCTCACACGAGAATATTTGAACTCCGACATGAGTTGAATTATGTAATAAGATATCATAGCCCCATAAATACTTCAATATTAATCAAGAAGCATGTATTATGATATTATATTACCAAGGTAACAATTAAGTCTTTGGTATGAGATGATGTTTGTATTGTGGCACGAGCATCCTTGGGAACCCTAGAGTTAATGTTGTTAGGTAAGAATAAAGGATAATGTAATAAATAGTTATTTATTTATTATACTTATTTCTTCTAAAATTTCATACACTATATTTCTACTTGAATTGTTTAGACATAGTTTTTGGTGGCCTAATGAGTAGTACTCACACCCTATTCGGGTTTCCTGATCTGTACTTGAATAGATTATATTGTTTCATGACTAGATATGTGCAATGGCCCTAGGATAGGTGTCTGATTGGGGATGTGACATAGAGAATGGAACCAAAAAAAATTTGGGACCCGTTTTGAGAGTATTAGTGTCTTTAATTTTAATTGAATTATAGACAATTGACACATGTATTGGCATATTATTTTTTCCCTTTCAATTGATTATTATATTTAATGTTTTCTTATCTTATTCCATCAGCATGTTTTTGTTATATATGCATTTCCATTTTATTATTAATTTTCTTTGGTGTTTTATTTTGATAAATGAGGGTACAGTATCCCAATGAATTACTTATCATACCCTTACTTCCAGTTGGTATCCTCTAGTGCACGGGGAGAAGAGTCTGAGGTCATTTGGTGAACAGGCTTGGGGCACTGTCAGGTTGTACCCATATGTGGATGCTACAAAGTTGTATTAGATATCTATTTTTATTACATCATCTTTGGTCTTACTATTTTGGGAATGGTTGACATGAGACAATGAAGAGTCTGGGCATGGTAATGAGAGCATACATAAGAGTTTCAAACCCATTTACAGGGGAAATCCAAGTACTTTGAGTGTGATTATTGTTATTGTTTTTTGATGAAATGGATGAATATTATTTCACCTTGGGTGATGCATTTGTGGTGTGATTTGATTATTGTTTCTAAGAATTTCAGAGTATTAATTCATGACCCAGAATGGCATGAGAGTTAAGTCTTCATGCATCATTAAAGGAACTTAGGGTTATTGTGGAATGCATTATTTTAGAATAATGTTGGAAAAAATGTTAGGGGTAAGTTGTTAAACATGATCTATTTTCCTTGTTTGGGAGATTAATATAAAAAATTGTGCCTAATATGAATTCAGTATGATTTTAAGAAGATAAAAAATGATAATAGTTGGGTTTTTACATTAGAAACATGATTATGATAGTTTTTCCCCTTGTTTAAAAAAACCTAAGAGAATGATGGTTAAGGGTAGTGATAGGGCATCAGTTTTGACCATGTGGAGAGGTGGGGGAAAAGGCATGTTGTGATTATTATATCATACATAAATTTTATATGTTTGTGTTATGGGACATAAGGCATGTGTTTTGACTTTTAGAGATTATGAATCCCCAACAATTGTTGAGGGGATGACTGAGGGGTGTGATTAGGAATGGATTTCTAGTTTGGGAACATGTGGGACTGATCATGCTAGCGAAAGATGATGTGGAGAAATTTCAAGAGAACATCACTCACTACATGAAATTCAGGTAAAGAGACCCAAGTAGAGTTGTGAAATGTATGTATGAGTTATTAAGGGAGTTTTAATTTTAGTACCCTCTAACATTTACTAGAGTTAGTAGACATGAGGGGGCTGAATTCTGTGTGGAGTCTATAGTGACAATAATTGACTATCTAGAGACTCTAGCTAAGAGGAGGGACATGGGGGAAACTTATATGCTATGGGGATCTATGAAGCACTAGTAATACATTTAGTCACAGACTAGAGAGACCGACGGAATGTTGTGGAAGGAATTCTTGGAGAGGTTCTTGGAACACTTTTATCCAGAGTTGCTGAGACAATAGAAAGTTACTAAGTTGATGCATCTAACCCAAGGGAGCATATCGGTGATGAAATTTGTTAGATGCTACATAGATCTAAAACACTTTTCTCTAACATTATCAGGAGATGAGGATGGAATGTAGAATCGTTTTCTAGATGGACTTAAGTGTGATATTAAGCCTCAGTTGAATTTCTATAGGATGATTAAATTTTTGGAAGTGGTAGATCAGGCTATCGTATTTAATGGGAACACGAGGGAGGCTTCTATTAAATAAAAATTAGTTGTTACTGGATGATCAAGAGAAGTGACTTATGAGAGAATGAAGCATCATTATGAAAACACTTAACTAAGAATATGGAATAAGAGTTAACAGATAGGAGGTTTTTTTGAATATGACCTTACCGGGGTGATCTTTCCCCAGTGTTCTAGGTCGGGACCCTATCATCGACAATATTCCCAACCACCAGTAGAGTGTTGGGCTTGAAGCAAGATGAAATATCTATAGAAGTTATACATGTCACAATGACATACACATACTGAAGGAGCTTCTGGGATGATTCAAAGTCTGGTAAGAGGATATTATACACGAAATTGGAATGTTAGTTAGAGTTATACGAGCCAAGGTAGTAGAGGCAGTGGACATGGTGATTCTAGGTAGGAGTGCCCACATCAGCATTGTGGTTCTCCTATGGAGATTCAGATAGCATCACGGAGAAGAGCGTCAGTATAGTTACATATATTACAACATACACATGTGGATAGCGAGGTTGGGTCATTAACAGGGATAGGTACTATTCTAGTGGATTCTAAATATTCTAGTGTGTTGTTGGATACTATTGATTCTCATTACTTTATATTTTCAGAACTTGTTAATGGTTTCAGTCTGGTGGTGGAGTTTGTGAGTATGGTTATGACTTCAGATACACCATTGGAAGTACGATCTATGGATATTTGTCTTTCAAAGGGATGTTATGTAGTGATCAGTGAAGATAGTTTCATATGGTATATATATGTTCTTTATCTGATGGGGTTTATCCTAATTATGGGTACGGACGAGCTACTCACATAAGAATCCCACGTCAATTGTTACCATAGGAGGGTTATGTTTACATATCCTAAGGGTGACTAATATATTTTTCATGGAGAGTGGGATATCCAAGAAGGATGAGTAGGTCCAATTATTCAACAACTAGAAGATCTCATATCCCATGTTTCTATTCTTTTGTTGGATGATGGTGGTTTTAGGCACAGTTCCCTTCCACAAATAGTTGAACTATTTTAGGATGTATATCCTAAAGAATTATTTGTGAAACCGCATGAAAGGGATGTGGAATTCACTTTTGAGATCATGTTGGGGCATGATGCAGT
Organism: Viscum album; assembly: GCA_963277665.1. Lineage (NCBI taxonomy): Eukaryota > Viridiplantae > Streptophyta > Magnoliopsida > Santalales > Viscaceae > Viscum > Viscum album. The sequence goes on from OY728137.1 coordinate 979,655,687, forward strand.
ATTTATTTGAACGTACAGAATGGAACTGACTGAGCTTAATGAGCATAAAAATCAGTTGGAGGAATTATAGGATAAGGGATTTATCTATCCATGTACATCACATTGGGGATCACCTATTTTTTTCTAGGAAGGACGATAGAATTTTATATTTGTGTGTTGATTAATAAATGTTGTGAAAATTTAATACGAAGAGTTGATATCCTTATCTGTATATTGATGATCTCTTCAACCAATTGAATAGCTCTTGTGTTTTCTGAATGATCCATTTGGGATCAGGGTTTCATCAGTTGAGAGTACAGACTCATGATATACTAAGTACTACTTTCCTATGCATTTATAGTCTTTAAGAGTTTTTTGTAAGATTTTTTGGGATGAAAATTGCCCTAGTAGTGTTTATAGATTTGATGAACAAGATCATTCATCCATATCATGATCATTTTTCTATGGTGTTTGTGGAAATAATCTTGGTTTACTCCAATACTCATGATTATTATTCCAAACATCATGACATTATCATGAGTAAACTCAAAGAGCATCATCTTTACACCAAGCTATAAAAGTGCTTATTTTGGATTGTTTAGGTAAACAGAATTGGGAACATCATATCGGAGGAAGGTGTGTCAGGGGACCCATAGAAGGTTCAAGAAATAGTTTCTTGGGAGCAGTCTAATATTTTTATTGATATTAGACTATTAGTGGGATTAGATATATATTACATATGATATATCAAAGACATTTCTTATTTGGAAGTACCACTGTCAGGCTTGAACAAAAAGGGAGTAATGTTTGAATGGTTTGAGACTTGTGAGAGGGGTTTTCAGGAGTTGAAGAAGAACTTAACATTGGCCCCAATTTTTATCTATCCTAAGTCATTTGAGTATTATACAGTTTATTATAATGCTTCAAGGATCGTTCATGGAGTTGTGCTGATGCCAGGAGATCAAGTTGTGGTGTATTAGTCTCTGTAGTTTACGCCTCATGAACATAATTTTTCTATGCACTTTCTCGAGATGGTAGTAGTGGTTTATGGTCATATGTGTTTGAAACATTATCTTTTCAATGAATGGTTTACAGTCTCTACATATCACAACACATTGAACTATATATTTTTACATCGTTATTTGAATCTTAGGTAGTGGATATGGGATGAGTATATATAGTCCATTGATTTTGATATTTTATATATACCCAGAAATGGAAATAGTTAGAATGATTCCTTGATCCAGAAAACATGGACTTAGATGGTTTAGAAGTTGAGTGAAGATGGATGATGATGACATTACTGGCTGAAATGTGTGTGGTTGTTCACGAGTGTTAGGAGTTGATGAATCTAGATTCAGTTGCAGTTGAGTCTGTACTTTTTATATAGATCAGGGATAGATACTCTAAGGATCCAATGTTCTTAGCCTTAAAGAAAATATATGATGGGGGAGAGACCTTTTTACTGATAGATATATGAGGTTGAGGTCAAATAATTGTGGAATCATGTTGTTGTACCAATGAGCATGCAAGTGGAGCTCATGTGGGAATTTTATGTCGCAATGTTGGCGGCACATCTAGGTGTAACCAAAATGTTCCATGACCTATGACAATAGTTCAGGTGTCCGTACATGAAAAAGATGATAGGAGTGTTTGTGATAAGAGGCTTCACTTTTTAGCTGGTAAAAGAAGAGAATTAATGACCTGAAGGGTCAATATAATAATTTTATATTACGAAGTGCAAGTGGTTTGACATGACAATAGACATGGTGTTGGTTATTCCAAAGAAGAATATGAAAAATGAATCTATTTGGGTCATTGTGCATCGACTAACAAAGGTAGCCCATTTCATGCCTACAAGGGAAACCTTTATAATATAATAATTTGGATAATTATACATTCGAGAAATTGTACATCTTTTTTGAGTTCCATTGACTATAATTTCTTATTGTGTTTCAAGTTTTACATCAAGCTTCTAGAAGGTCTTGGAGAAATCACATGGCACATAGTTATTATTGAGTATGGCCTTCAACCCATAGATGTATGGGCAGTCAGAATGTACTATATAGGTGATTGAGGATATGCTACGGTCATGTGTTCTTAACTTCAGTGGATCTTGGGAAAAGCGCTTGGACTTAGTGGAGTTATCCTATAAAACAGTTATCAAGAATCTATACTAGTGGAACCATAATAATATCTTTGTGGTAGGCCACGTAGATCACTGCTATGTTGTATTGATGCTAGTGAGTTTGAGTTGTTGGTACATCTGGGTAGGTACAGTTAATTTGGAAACATATGAATATATCTCAGAGTCGATAGAAGTCATATGATGACAAATAATGAATACCCCTAGTGTTTATAGAGGGTGATATTGTATTCTGTTTGGTGTCTCCTAGGTTGTGTCACCACATGATATGAATATAGGGTAAATTTTTACCTATGTTTGTTAGACCCTTTGAGATAGGTGAGAGAATCGGGCTGGTGGGATACTGATTGGCTCTTCCATAGAGATACTACAGTATGCATTATGCTTTACATGAATCAAAACATTGGTGGTATCACCCTGACCAATCCCTTGTGATGTATTTGGCTGAGGTTGACATTGAGATAGTTGCATCCATTGAGGAGAATTAAATATTTGTATTGGATTATAGTGAGAATGTGGTGAAGGGAAAGACCATGTCAATTGTTTATGTGTTATGGAATCATAGATATATACAATAGAAAACATAGGAAAGAGAATAATATATTAGGTATCAATGGACCAGTATTTTTTGTTTGGGATCATGGAAAGGCTAGGTGTAGCTCAAGGACGAGCCATTATAAGGTGGGGATATTGTGATATCACGACCTTTTCTAGAGTTATTTCGTACACAATTTCAGGTTATTTTTGTATTTACATAAGTACATATGATTGGAGTTGTGACTTAGGGTGAGTTTGGGTGAATTCTAACAGAATTTTTGAAAAAATAGGTTGTGTTAATTCGAGCACAGTTTGAACAAACTGTTCGACTGACTCAGAGAAACCATGCAACATTTGTCATTTGAGGTTGTAGCATTGGAATGGTCAAAGCGAGGTTTAAGAGTCCATGAATTGTATCTATAAAATGTTCTTCATTAATTTAGTGTATAGTGCATGGTTGACACATAGTATGTCAATCCATGTGACTAAACCATGCGATGGATGACAGTGAGATCCTAAAACTATGGATCTCACTCATTCTCAATTTTTTTTACTTATTTCACCTCTTATTCATCCTTAACTCATGATTTTACTTTCTTGAAGGTAAATAAAGGTTTTCCCATCGACCAAAATGGATTCCAAATCCTTTTGAACACCATTCTTTGAGCATAAATGCTTGAATTGAGGATCCTCTCTTCTCACGGTGTGTGGATTTCATCTTAATGCTTATCCCTTTATCTTATCTATATTTACCTGATAATTTCATGGATTATATTTTATATTTAATTTTATTTAAACCTATATGGGGAGTTCTTGATCAATGACTGTGGATTTACATATTGATTTACGATATCTGGATAAATTTGACCTTGATTTTGGTTTAAGTATTTAGATTCAGAACATTTAACAACATCATTGTGTTGCACGCATTTCGTTGATTTTTTGAGTGAAAATACGCCAATGAATTGAGGAAGGTGTTCTAAATATAATTCATGTAGGCATGTATATGATATTAATAAGAAAAATTATATAATTTCTAGAATCCTTTAAAAATTTATTCTTGTGAATTTGGTTAATTAGGCTGACCTATTGATTTATCAAAGATTTGGTGAAAGAGAATATTATTAGGGGAATTAATCATGAGACTAAGGGGATACACTATAGGATAATTAATATAGGGAAGTTTATTATAATAGATAGTGTCTTGATATAAAAAATTAATGGAGGGATTAAATATGAGATATCAAATTGGCTATGTTGAGATAATTAATTTTGAATTAATTATGTTCTTTGAGATTATGATCTAGATAATTAATTTTGGGATTAATTATGATGTGATTAGTTTTATAATGAGATAATTAATTCTGGAAAATTAGTTATGAGATATGAGTTGTGATGTTAGTTAATTAATTAATTAATGGGATTGTGGAATTTAGTTAATTATTGTGTTAACTAATGTATTTGATATATTTAAATAATTTTCTAATTAATATGGGAATTTATGTGGACAATTAATTTATTAATACAAAATGTGTTTACAAATGGTAAAATGGTCTTTCAAAATTTAGAAGTATAAATGGTAACATGGTCATTATATTTATATGTAATAGAATGGTAATATGGTCATTCTAGTGTGATGTATACATGGTAACATGGTCATTATACTTGTGAGTAATTATAATTGGAATATGGTCATTATAATGAGGATTAATCATGGTAACATTATCACCATTCTTATGTTTGTGATATTAGTAGCTTTAGAAATGTGGCTTTAAAATGAGAAATTAATGAATGGAAATTATGTCACTCCAAATTATGGCCTCACATGAGCTTATTCAAACTCTGTCATGATTCAAATAAAGTACTAAGATATCATATCACCTTGAATAATTTGAGCTTCCGTAAGAATCCGATATTAAGATATGATATAATCTAGGGTATTCTTTGGTATCCGGTATGAGATGAAATTTGTATTTAGGTACGCGTATCCTTTGGAACCCTGGAGTTAATGTAGTTAGATAAGAATAAATGATAAAGTAATATGTTGTTATATATGCATTATACTTCTTTATTATGGAACTACACACACTATCTTTTGACTAGTATAATTTATACAGTGTTGGAAGTTGCCTATTGAGTTGTACTCACACCCTATTCGGGCTTCATGAATGGTACATGAATAGATTATGTTCATGAAGGACTAGATAAGGGAAAATACCCAAGGAAATGTGTCTTATTGGGGATGGATAATAGAGAAGAAAACTAGACTTGGTTCGGAAACTGTTTGGGGAGTCATAGTGTATTTTCATTTTGGTGCATTATAGGAACTTGACAGTTGTACTGGAATAGCATGTTTTCCCTTTAATATGAGTATTTTATTTCTTTTTTGGTTATTATTTGACATGAGTATGGTTTTGGTTATATATGGTTCTTTGTTTATTTATTTATTTACACTTGTGTTTTATTCTAATAAATGAGGGTATATTCTCCTCATAAATGTCTTAACTGACCACTGCTACTAGTGACTAGACTCCAGCATACTGGGTGGCATGCTTGAGATCATGTGGAGAACCATCATGGGGAACCATCTGGTGGACCCCGGGCTGAGACTTTACCCTAGGCCACAAAAAATTTGACACATCATGAGCTTGTTACCATGTCTGTCATATTCAATGGTCATTCTATCCAATATAATAGGCCATGACCTCAACTTGATGGCCTTTACACCTCAATCTGGAGACCATATGTCCCAATCAGTGATCACATCGCCCAACTATCCCAAGGAAAAGCTCATCCTGATGGTCAAATCATCTTGACTCCATATGGCCACCACCATCTCAATCATATGGGCCAAGCCCATCATGGTCCCACATACATCAATAGTATATCACAAGAATTTATATTAATAAAATCAATTATATTTGAAATAATAAAATTAGATATAATTAAATTTAACCACATAAACTAAATATAAATATATAATTTAATATAAATAACACCCCTGACATGATTTCCCAATGTTCTAATCCTATGATACATCAAAAACCACTTTTCAAATTCAGTGGTCATTCCCATTGGCAACCCACAAGGGTTCAATTAATTAATTAAGAACAAAAATAAAATTTGAATGATCTCACTCAGCTTATACAATGACACTCTAAATACAAGCCTCCCAAACACTCCTAAAATTTCATGTAAAGTTATGCACCACATACATTGGACTCATAGGTGTAGGAACAACTGATGTTAAGCCCACAATACAACCATTTTGGAAGATATTAGAGTTTCCAATGAAAGACTAACAAATAAAAAAATGACTCACGTTGATTTAGTGGTTCGTGAGGTGAGATAAAATTAAAAGATGAAAATGGATGATGGGAGCCTTACCGAGGCAAATCCAACTCACACGATGATAATCAAAACTGATATTCAATGAATAAAGGGGTAAAACCAAGGAAATGAAGAAATGGGAGAGCTACCTCTTGTTATACGTGACCCATATTTGAGTAAAAAGGGGGAAACCAATTTATAGAAGTAGGGGAAATTTTGTAAAATAAAAACATTATGACGTGTTACAGTAACTTCACATAGTTTTCCAAATAGCACAAAAACCATATAGGCTACATTTCAAGAGTACGTCCTAAGTGCTAGTACCCGTGCAGTATGCATACAGTTTTCCTACCTGTGTGCATGTCAGGTAAAATACCTCTGTAAAAAATTGAAGAGGGTCATGCATGTCCATGTGAATCAACCTTCATGTTATGAGAAATGATGTGAAGGTTAAAAATTTGGATTTAGAGTTATCTATGAGAGTCCTCAAGGTTTAACAAAATTGTTCGCATTGACCTATAAACTCCAAAATTGGGACTGAGGCCTCGGATGGACCCAAAAACCACTCAAACAACCAATGAATTATATAAAACCCTAAAAAATTACAAAAAATATATACAGGGTTCGAAAAAACTCAAAATTTTGTTCTTATGATTGATAATTAAATTGACATTCCCATAAATTCCATGAATTCAAAAGGGGAGATGATTGTTACCTGCTCAAAAAACATGGAACGTTATAATATCATTACATTAACAAATCTCATCTATGTGGTGTAAAAACCCATAGTTGGTACCGAACATACCGATCCTGTTTAAAAAGACCAAGACTACCCCAGTAAAAAGATAACATGTCAACATCCTTAAGAGGGGGATCCACACCTTTTGAATGACCTGACTCAATCGTATCTTGACAAAAATCTCAAAATAAATATATTTTGTTCTATTAACCATTACAGTACTCAAAACCCTCTAATGATACATTGTCACTCTCATACCTCATCATGTGCCACTATGTCATACCGAACACCCATCTGAATTCTACACTACATCGGGCCCCCCGTCATACCCATGTCAACCATAGAACTAATGAGGTAACACATCTCACCACATGATCAAATCAATAATGGTTCCTCACACATCAACCCATTATTAAATCTCACTAATTCGATTATTATAATGAACCCCATGTTACCCACAACTCCTCAATGTCCTGATTCCAACACACCACAATAATCATCAATCAGACTATGCACCAACATAATTCAAAGTAACATGTACCTCACAGACACACCCATATATATATATAACACCTGATCTATTTACATCATAATAACCAGAATCTAGTTAGTTTTCACATATAGAATGTGCACCTCGTTCACCCATAAATGAATATCCACAAAAGGCCATTACAAAAAATAGAAAAATAATTCTGTTCACACCTTCAGTGTACCTCTGATCGTCATCATCTCATTAGACTACCCCTGACCTGGTACCTCCATAACATTAACCTAGGATGAATCCCATATACCAGAATATTAAAATCCTTGGGGTGGTGAAACATCTACTGGCCACTGACCCCACTTCTAGGTCCTTATATCTCTTCCCTATCCTCAGTATGTAGCGGAAGCTCATCGAACATCACCTAGTACTATTACCGAATAAATTTAATAATACTAAGTTTTCCCAGGTCCAAAAATAATAGTTTTCCATGAATACTTTTTGAAGAACCTATTGAGATGCTTGACCATCCCAAATTTCTATCAATCCTTTGGAGTCCTCTCACACTATGTATAGACATGTCCTTTCTTATTGCACGGGATGAAAGAAATCAACAACTCAATCCATAGTGTAATAGCTGATTCATTATCATGAATACACTTCTAGAAATTATCTCATTCTTATCTCATTCTATCTGATGTGTTCCCAATGAAATCAACTAAAGTCATCACTTGGCTTGATTAAGGCATATTCATCATGTTTCCCTTTGGAATGTGCACCAGGTTCACTACCTCGTAAAATGATTCTACCCTAAAGTTGTTTACATACACCATAATGGTGTTCTGTAAACTATCCTTGAAATGCCTCACCCAAGAGGTTTTTTTACCAATCCGGATTGGTAAAAATAGAGACAATTCATTGATGGTCACTATATATTCCATGACGACCTTGCCACCAGATGAAGCCTTATAAAATCCTAATCTCTCTTTTCCTATAGAATCTGAGGGAATAAATGCTACAAAAATCATTACTTAAAATCCTTCTAGGCCAGTCCCTCATGTCTTACTACCTATATCTACACACCTCACATGTTCTCACCTAGCACAATAAAAATGAATGTCGTCAACTTCACCCTCCACCCCTAGAGGCATATCCAACTGCTCAAATATAATCATCATAGAATCGATCCAATTTTATCTTCTTATGGTCTTCCATCCACAAGAAAATGTAGAGGGTGTTTCAAATGAAAAACCTTACCAAGATACACCATAGAATACTCTAATCCCTGTGTACCCTTATTAATATCTACGTTAACCTGAACTAGGATCTCTCTGAGCTGCTCACCCAACAGCATCGCCAAAGTTGTAAATTATGGTGGATGACCCATTTTCCCAAGAGATTATACCTATGTCTGTATATATATATATCATATTTTTTCTAACCATAAAGATCCTGAAACATTTCATTATTTTATGGCACTAAATTATCTCCCAATTTAAAGATCCATATGAGATGAATTGGAGGAAACACAAGGAATACCATTATAAGGTTATAAACACAGATAACATATATATATATATATATATATATATATATCATGCAGATAGATAATGAAATAGCAGGAAGCATCAACTACCTACCCTCAATCTCTCACATAGAATCCAAACCACCGTGCATCCCACCCTCATGGCATCCTTACATTACTATATAATATCCATGTACAATTTTTTTTTTCAGACCATGCCTCGTCCTAATGAACCATGACCCCTCAAACTGACGACCATGTTGCCCAATATAGTGGTAAACATCACCCCATTTCATCCTACCTAGCTTATCAAATAATATCTAGGTTCATATTTATATTTATCACATGGAATATAAAATCACCCAAGTAATTTTATATACCAGGCACCAACATATTCAGAATAGAAAAATCCTATCTACCTAAAAAGAGGACAAACATGCATAACAATCACCCCTTTCTATACTGATCCAAGTGTTAAATATCCATTAATTGTCGTAAAATTCTATGGGTCACAAGTCACATTCCATAAAAGATAAAAAAAATAACCTTCCAATAATTCTAGTTATAGTGGAAATTATATAAATTGTAAAATGATTAAAATAGAATATCATTTATAACCCATGGTAACTTGGTATTCACCTCATACATGAGGCTCTGGCCACCCATGCACGAGTGATAAATCTATTTTTGATAATATCCAAATATCCTATATAACATAACCAAATATTAATACTAATTAAAATGGTCATAGTTATACTAATGATGCCATTTTTAGTTCCCTGACAAGAATTTCAATCTGAACAGTGTTTTCAGGTCAAGTAACATTAGACTTAGGTGCGCCTCCTCGTACGCCAAAGGCTTCCGACTATTAGTGACGATGCGAAAGGGTGATCGTGGGGAGACTATACCCTTTAGTTATAATGAAATAATGGATAAAGTATATATAAAATACAAATAGGAATGGAAATAAAAAAACTGAATTGAACCATACCTACCAATGGCGGAAGCATAATCAATATCATGCAATAGCATAAAAAATAAACAAAAATATAAGCCAAAATAAATTATAAATACATTCATTCATTTATAGTTAATAATTAATCCACAATAAGTCATGAAACACAATATCCATAAAGGGTATCCAATTTTTGACCATAATATATATATATATATATAAATCATGATAAAACAGAATGGAAAACTCAAAAGCAAACTCTACCTAAGGAATGACCATTTTCCACATGACTTTCACCTCGCACTAATATAAACAATGATCCAACTGATAAGCATATAACATTACCTGAACGTAAAAGCATAAAATCAATAGGTGTTGAAATGGGATTGTGTAGGTTCAAAGAATGAGTCTCAGTAGGGTACCACCCACATGTTTGTACCTTAAATTTGTGATTACGAAGGTGTAACTATAAATAAATAAATAGAAACACATTCATAAATTGAAAAAAATAATCAATGGGGATCAAAATCCCTACAGAAGCTATCTCCTTCCCGAACCAATGAGGGAATTTTGTATCAGATGGGTCCCATAAGAAAAGCCTAATCAGAAAACGGATATGGGAAAAGTCTAGGTAAACCCTAAGGTTCCACGTCCATTATCACCAGAGACTACATGCCTTATGAACCCTCATTTCTATATATAGTCACTGATTTCATTATGGTATGTCCAATAAATTATAAACTTAGTCCCTCAGACACCTTCTTGAAATCACATATCTGACAAAATCCCAATGTTTGGAGCCACAATGATATTTTACTTCAATGTTATATCACTATCTGATTATAGTATGATGTCCCTAGGAAAGACAATATCTAACTACCCAAAACATTCTAGGCTCAATATCCTTAATACGACAATCCTCATCCCCAAATCAATAGACTTAATATTATCATCTGATAGATCCTTGATATCCCCATACCTTTCTATGAAAAGACCCCCCGAACAAATTTCCTACACTGTATTACCTAGGACCTCTATCCCTAAGAGTTATCAAAACATCCTTATCACTAGGGTGACCTATGTGAACATGAATTAAAACAAATATTTGGCCAATATTAGTTCAGTGGTATCACCACAATTGTAACTAATCCACACCTTCTCTATCCCCTCATGCTTCTATAACTATGACACTCAAATCTGATGGCCATGCAATCCAATATCATTACCATTCCCACAACCTAATGACTATGATACCTCAATTTAGTGACTATCTCACCCAACATGTTATCACATCACCTAGGAAACCAAATCCAAACATGTCACGAAGATCACATTGCCTCCATTACTTATAGACATTTACATCTCAATCTTAAGCTTAATCACATCATTATTCTAAGGACATCATCATAGTATCCCAAGAATTTATATAGATAGATTCACATCAATTTTAAATAAAACAATTATTTTTAATCAAATAGATACACATTAAATAAATTTAATGAGTAATTTAAATACAAGTAACACCCTCAACAAATCTACACAAGGTTCTTAGTATCTCATACAGCTCAATAAACTTGTCAACATGAGTGGGAATGCCCATTTTCACCAAAATTGGGTTAAATTAATTAATTAACCACAAAAATAAAATTTAAATGGTCTATCTTGGTCAATATTATGATAAACTAAAATCCACACCCCCAAAAAATAGAGAAAACTCTAAGAAAGGTATGCACCACCTAACATGGACTCGTAAATGTAGGCACAGCCAACTCCAAGCCCTGTCTCCGACTGGTTTGGAAGAAATCTGAGTTTTTTATGAACTATTTGAAAGTATGGAAAAATTAAATGCATGGATTTTTAGAACCATGAGAATAGAGAGAGAGAGAATAGAAGAATCGGTGAGGAGAACCTTATTGAGATGGATCCACTATATCTAACAATGATCAAAATAGATCTTAGAGGATGGAAGGGGGTAAAATCCATGGATTGGAGGAAATGGGAGAGACTCCACTTGTAGTACATGTCCTAGAGAGAAGAGAATAGTGGAAAACCTAATGAAGAAGTTTGGGGAAATTTGGTAAAATCATTTATTTATGATGTCACGTAGTTAACTCAAACAATTTTAAAAATCTTTTGGAAACTGTGAAGGATATAATGTGAGGGTATTTCCTATCTAGAACTTTATATGTGTCTTAGACATGGTTTGGGATACCTATGTGCATGACATGTGAAAATACTCTACAAAAGTAGTATAGCTTCACGTGTTACCATATGACTCGTCCTTCAAAGTATACAAATTGTGGAAGTTCAAACATGTGCTGCATTGTTTCCTAGGAGGGGACAAATAGTTTACCTAAACCGTTCAAATTGACATGTAACATCCAAAACTATTCCTTCGAGAGTCTGACTTACCCTTAACCAATTATAACACTTGAAGATTTCTCTAAACCCTAAACCTATAAAAAAAGATTTTTGCTCTAAAAAAACATTGAATTAGGTTCTGATGATTGAAAAATAAATTATCATACCCACTAATTTAAAAAATACTTATAAAGGGAGAGGATTTTGACGTTCTCAGATGACCCGAGATGTTACACAAGGCATTAGATGATTACATTATATGTATAGGTAACAAAATTTGTAATGTAAAATATAATTATATTTATTAAATGTTGATTAATTTATCAACATTTTTGGGTCTCTTGTATTACAAATAGTTGAGGGGTATTATGAATCATTTAAATATCATGATTTGGGTTTTTGATGGCTTTTTATAAGTGCTTTTCATTTAGTTAAACCATATAGCATCTCTCTCAAAACCCATAGACCACCCAATATTTTTTTCGGATCACCGCTTCATCCAAATCATTTTTATGTTATCAATAATATGGGTTTTTTGTATAATTCCACTCTAGGTAAGTGTTCATTTGGGTTTTTCAATATATTTGGTTGTGGAAATTGTTTTTTGTGCAATTGTGACCAAATTCATGATAAATTTTAGTATTATATCAATATTTTGCAGTTTTCAATTTTGCATGATTGTTACAAGGTTGATATCTTCATTTCTAGTCAACTTTGTTGAAGGAAACTACATATATATATATATATGTTTTAGGGAGGTTTTTCTATACAATGTATTAATTTTATAAATTTCATAGTAATCCTAATAAATTCCCTTGGGATTTTAAATAAATTATTTTGGGGTTTTCATTAAATTGATGTGAATTGGGGTTTAAGTGGATTTCTTGGAGAGATAAATTTTTTTAAATGGGATTTCATTGATAATATATTTGTTTTGATTTGAGAATGTGGTTTTCAAAAACTGAAGATATTTGACATGTATTTGAAAATTGTTTTATAAATTTTGAACATGGTTTTAAAATATAATTTAATAAGCTTGGAAATTTGGGAATCCTCAATTCAACCAGAAATTGACATAGAAAAACATAGTCTGTGGGGCTCCACATGTGGTTTTTTATGATATCGAAATAATGTAGAAGAAATAAATATTAGTTATATAAAACATTATGAATGTTTAATTTCTTTTATTTATAGTATGTATTTTCACATATGATGTAGGTTAAACTACAACTTTCTTGGTCATATATAGTTTTCTTATAGGATGATGGTTTTTATCATAGATTGTTTCTCACATTTTTTAAATGAGGTTTTATTATATGGCATCATATGATGGAATTTCAGGGATATGTTTTAAATTTATTATCGTATGATTCATGGATATGCTTTTATGTTTTGTCAAATCTAATTTTAATGTTTCTATTTTGGGAATATGAATGTTTATTAAGAAAACTAAGGGGATAATAATTTATAATTGATTTGTATTTATGAAAAGACTTTCTAAAATTGATGTATTTTAAAATTTGTAATGATTTCATTCATGATATTATCTTTTCAGAAACACTATAGTGGAATCCTATAAGGATTTTGGTCATAACTAAATTTTTTATTTTGCAGTTGATGATGTTTTATTACATGATTTAGTTAAAAGTAATAGCATCTTGTAGTATACTAGATTCTCTTGTTGTTACATCATTTAATTCATGATGGTTTGGTGCAGACTATTTTTTACAAGGAAACATTTCCGTCTTTCATGATTCATAATTTTTTGTCTAGTTGGTTTGGCATGTATTTTTTGGATCATGTGGTATAGTTTGATTCTTCACATAAAATGGTTTATAGGTTTTTTTAATTATATTCAAGACTTTTTTGTGTTTGTTTCACCTCACCTTGTAAAGGTTTATTTAAATGTTTGGGGCTGATACCTCAATTTATTATTCAACTAAAATACCTCTTTAGTGTTGGTAGAGGGAAACCCATTACATAGCCTGAAGTCCCAAGGCAAAGTGGCCTGAATACAAGTCTTGAAAGCCCATTTTTTGGTCCAAAGGACCCCCTCGGTGAACAGAAACTACTATAGTACCCACGCTGCTATAGTTCTGCCACCGATACAGTGCCTACTATTGTGCCTCTGCTGCTACAGTGCTCTCGCTTCTGCAGTTCCACCGTGGCTACAATACTACTACATTTCCCTGCTACATTGTTGCTACAGTAGTGTAATTTTTTCCATTCCCTAATTTGATCCAAGGTTTTTTTGATGACAAGAAGGAGCATGTACCTCTTGGGTACAAGCTCATTGGAACCATGTGGTGGTTGTCTTGGGAGTATGTTTTGGTTGATCTAAGATTGTATGTTTTAATATGGTATTATTTGGAAGAATCGACCTTAAGAATTTTAACACTTCATGAGTTTGGTTTTATTTCATAGTTTTATATGAGTTAGGATCATTAAAATTCAATTATATGTGTGGTAAATGGTATGGACAACTGGTTTCCATAAATTATCTTGATTTACAATGTGTGGTCTGGTACATTTAAAAATATTGAGACATGAAGATTTGGATCATTTTAATTATTTGTATGTGATGCTTATAGAAATTTACCTATTCCTTCTACGAAATTTCATCCATTGATAGAATTCATAAATTACATGAAATTTCGGTTTCTTAATGAATTGGTATTAATTATGAAAGTGGTCTAAATATTTTTGCAATGTCATCATGATTTAATTGGTTATTGTAATGTTTTTATTAGAAACTGCCTCAGATAAGAGCTCTTCAAAATATATGAGAGGAAGTTTTGAGATATGATCCACATGAAAATATAATGTTGGACCATACATTGGTTGAACTGATAATTCATGCTATTCCGAATCTAGGTTTTGTGGGTATCAGGATCACACGTAATGTGTTGGTTCATAGATCTGAATTAACAAAGCATCATACAACATTTTTTGGTTGTTAAAAAGGACCATATGAATCATTGGAGTGGATTGAGATAATTGAGTGGATCATAAAATACATAAATATTCCTGAAGTCTCTATGTTCATTTTTTTACATATATTATCATGGGACTAAGAAGGAGATGGAAGGTCTCTGTTGTGAAATCTAACTTTAACAATTCCATACATGAGTTTATTTTAATAAGAAATTAAGCAGTAGTCTTATCATGATAAATTATGTGGTTATAGGACCAAGAGTTTATTACATTTAATAAAGGATGTGTATTATTATGTTCAACTCTACCCATTTTACTGAGTTGGTGCATCTTTCATTTGATATTTTCACTAATTAGAACACAATGGGTAAGAGGTTGAATTGGGACTAAGGCATGATATTTGTTTCAATGTTGATTCTCATGTAACATATTACATTTTTTGATGTGGATGAAAATTTTTCTTTTATTTTATCTAAAAATGCAGGAAAGGCTAGTTTTGGTGGAGCTTCTATTGGTGTAGTTGTAAACAAGGTTTATATATTCTAGTAAGAGACTGAATCATAGAGGTAGAAAGTTTTCATTTGTAATCATTTCAAGGTAATCATTATGGAAGTAGAATATTGTTTTGTAACAATGTGGGTGGCCTCATTCTACCAATATAAATTTTGTGGGAGATCTGAATTCATGAAATCATTAGGGTTGATTTTTCCATTTTAAACACTTTTTTAATATGATATCCCAATGAAGTAAGGTTGGATCCACATTCAACATGGGTTGTCAGGTTCATGATGATTCTTCCAAGTTGGTTGGGTCTTATACATAGTCTAAGGGGGATCTTCTGGTGGATGATAAATCTCATGGAAGAGATGTGACAGGAAATATATATATATAGTACATAATATAATATTGGAAAATGAAATAGGGGTAACTTCTGATTGAGGTATGATTTTCATTTCATCTTCTAGGATGTAATATCTAATTTATATAATTGATACTAATTATTTTCTGTAATAAAATATTTATGTTCTGGGATTACGTTAAGAACAAATTTCCTACTTGTTTAATTAATCTATGTCATTTGGAAATAAGTCCCAACAATTTTTAATGTTACCCTAATGAATGGTGATGATAGAAGACTATGAGGTGGTATGCTAAATTTTATTTAATTATATTGGCATTATTGAATTGATTACCAATGTGTATTTTATTAATTGTTTTAAGGACCAAATAGATTTTTAGTTCTATCGGGTGTAGTTCTTATATATCTATCGGGCCTCTCAAGTCGTTCATGGGTGAGTAAAACTCTCAATCAAAAAGGTAAGGGACCATTTTTAATTTTTTTTGTTATAATCTCATTCGTGTTGAAAGGTATGTTTACTTATATAGTTTAACCTTACATGGGTGGTAGACTACATGAAGTGGTGTATACATAGCCCAAAATCTTTTTGGATAATTTATATGTTTTACCATTATAGATACAGTTTATGTTTACTATTAACCTACTCCCTACAACGATGCATATTTCATTGATATATTATCAAATGGGACCTTCTAAGTTACTGGAACATAAATCCCATTTTAGGGACATCTAGGTAATTGGATTTTTTCCAATATGTTTATCATGGGATTCACCCTTCCTCTTTTTTGAGAAGGAAAATGCCAGCCCTCAACAATGGATTAACTATCAGATGTTGAAGAGGTTGAATGTTAAGAACTATAATTTGTTTCTATTATTTTATGAATATTTAACCACATTTTTGGGGATAATGATTTTCAAATATTATCTATCAGTCAGGTGACAACTTATTTAATGTTCAATTTGATGATATATGTACAACAATGTCTATGATCAAGTATGATGATATAATTTTTTTGGTTATCTATTCTATTATAACTAACACTACAACAATGTTTATGGATTTTATGAACATGAACCATATAGCATTCCGCCTTTTTATCACATAAACATTCATTACATTTTACAAAAACTGGGGATCTTTATGTTTTGGTGTCTTGGAAACCAGGAACTTAAAACATGAAAACATAAAACATTCTTCTTAAACACTTGAAAGGATTCTCCTCATGTTCATCCTAGGTTCATTACAACATCTCATAACCTGGGGACAGACATAAAAAGAAAGGGGGAGCAGAAGGCCCAGTAAGGGAAACCAGAGAAACATTTAACATGTGAACTTGAGATACATCAACTATGTCATGAAAAAGAACATTAAGGCATGGGAAAGAATCATGTGGAATATCATAAAAAAATAACATTTTTTATAACTTGAATATGTGGCTACAACATTAAATATTTACAATCACTTCATTTCGCTAAAGTCCATCCCCAACATGTCATTAAAAATTACCAAGGTTATTCACCAAGGTATCCGTCTAAAAAGTCATCTATAGAGATTAAGTCTTTACCCAATGCATTGTAGCGCTATCTGGGCGCACCCTTGACATGTCTTTATTATCATGCGAGCCACATATATCATCATCAATCATTTCATAAACAACCCATATAGCATAAAATAAATGGGTTTCATTTCATAATCATAACGTTTTAAAAACTGCTTTAATGGCATGATCATTATGTCACTTTAAACCCACGGAAAGGGAAAGCAGGTTTCATGTATGTAAGTCCCAGAATTTAAAATAGAACATTTTGATATATACGTGAATACCCATATAGAAAAGGCAGCTTTGAGTATTCACTTAAAAATAAAGAACTTTATAAAAAGAGAGAGACATTTTGAGACAAAAATTCTGCAGCATAACGGCTATGTTACAGGGTTTTAGAAAACATTGAAAAGAGAGGGGACATGGGTCAAACATTCATAAATGACCCATAAAATAGTATAGGGACATAATATAAGGGATTTAAGAACATGGTAACAAAATTTGAAATTATACCATATGAAATGAATAACATGAAAGGAAGACAAAATAATATTTCTCTTATGAAAATTCTGCAGCCTAACAGTGTTACATAAAATTCAACAAAAAAATGAATTGATGAGATCAAATAGGGTCTCTCATAATATGAACATAAAAGATTAGTATGATAGAGATATAGATCATACCCCAACATAATAAAAATGAGCTTTCAAGACTTGATATAGAATTAGAACTTTGAAAAAGGAGAAAGGTGAAAGAAACACTTAAAAATTCGGCAGCCTAACGGTGCCACATAAAACTTCAAATTAGTGAATTGAATAGATCAAATGGGTTCTCTCATCATATTATCATAAAAGATCAGTATGATTGATATAGATATCATACCCCAACATAATAAAAAGGAACTTTCAAGGCTTGACATGAATGTAGAACTTTGAAAAATGAGAAAGGTGAACGAATCCCTTAAAAATTCGGCAGCCTAACGGCACCACTTAAACTTCAACAAAAATAAATTGATGAGATCAAAAAGGGTATCTCATCATATGAACATAAAATATCAGTACGATAGATATAAATATCGTACCCTAACATAATAAAAAGGATCTTGAAAGACTTGACATGAAAGTATAACTTTGAAAAGTGAGAAGGGTGAAAGAACCACTTAAAAATTCGGCAGCCTAACAGCACCACTTAAAACATCAAAATATTGAATTGAAGAGATCAAATTGGGTATCTCATAATATGATCATAAAATATCAGTATGATAAATTTAGAGATCATACCCCAACATAATAAAAAGGAACTTGAAATACATTACAGGAAAATAGATCTTGAAAAATGAGAAGGGAGAAAGAATCCATTACAAAAATTTCGGCATCCTAACGACGCCACTTAAAACATCATAAAACGAAATAATGATAGTAGTTGGGGATATATCATTATAGGAATATAAAAAAGGGAAGTAAGAGGAGTATAAAATACCACCCTTTAACATAAGAACATGGAGCATAAAAGAAATTATATAAAAGAGATTTCTTGAAAAGAAAGAGAGAGATCAGATCCCTTACCTTAAAACGTAACTCTTAAAACTCAAAGGTTGGGACATTGAGGGATTGTGGGCACCTTGGGTGGACTCCTTGGGAGTTAATAAGACCCGAACTTCATTGGGGGAGAGTGAGGAGTCGAATGGATGAGAGGATGGCTTGGTATTTATAGGGAAAGTGAGGGGACAAGGCATTAATGGCCAAGGGACACCTCATTAGTGGTTTTGGAAAAACCATGGGCTTGCCCATGGTATTTGCCCATGTTATTGGCCACTTGGGACACCTCATACCTTATCTTACTATTCATAAGTCGACCATATTGATTTCATACTTAATAAATCATTTAATGATGTCATTAAACACCCGTAACTTAAAAACTGTATTTTCACTATTCATCGAAAATTCAACTTTCTCAGAATAATCCCAAAATTTCACCTTAACCAAATATCAATGCTCTGATTTCAAAAATTAAATCCATTTTATAAAAATAATTTTCTAAATATTTTTAATTAAAAAACACTATTCACCGAAAATTTATTTTTTTCAGAAAAATCCCCAAAAATTACCTTAACATAATATCGATGCTCTAAGTTAAAAAATGAAGTCCATTTTTTAAAAATAATTTTCTAATTATTTTTAATTAAATTTTTTATTAAAAAACACTATTCACCTGAAAAAAACAAATACTTGAATAATAATTTATGAAATCGTTATTTAACCATTTTATTGAATCACATTACTTAATCAAAGTGCCTAGCTTATTTTAATACTTTCTTTAAGTGATATTACTAATCCATTTGGTCACATTACTAATCGTAAGCAAAAAATCACTATTAATAATTTACTATTCATCAAAAATCATTTTGATTTTATTAGACTCTAAATTACATACCGAACATAATTGAAGAAGACCATTTTTTGAAAATCATTACACATTTTTAATTATTTAAGGTGTATATAAACATTTTTAAAATATCCATTTTCTAAAATTAATCAAAAATATGCATACTATATTTATCCGTTCATTTGAAAATTCATAAACTTCATCATAAGAAGAAATACAAATTTTTATTTAAAATAAAGGATTACACAAGGCAGTTACGGTCTCCTTAAATAGACCCTTATCACGCCAGCATAGGACCTAAGTGTAAGGTGTGCTAAGGTGAGAGAATATGAGGGAGGCTCGGCCAACATTGGACGAGTAGTAATTTATATCAGTTTGAACTTCTCGTTAAGGCGATTCCGTTCTAGCTTCACACGATGATGTTCAGCTTGGGTTTGGTCCAGAGCAAATCCCAGTGGTGCTACCTCCTTCCCATGTTCTGTTAGATGGGCTTCAATCGGTCCAAGACTACTGGGTGAGGCCATCGAATCTTCTTTATATATTAATTAACCTAGATTACTTGTATTTAGAGAGAATAATCAAAACGTTTAGTTTCCAGTGGTTATATTGACCAATTGTCATATAACAGTCAAAACCCAACAGTCTCATTTTAATTATACTCATGTTATCAAATGAAATAGTTTTGTTGAGTATGAAAAATAAAATAACACACAAAATTAGGAAACACGATTTATTCGAAATTTCGGGTCGTTACAAACCATCATCATTTTGTGGATAGTTTTGTTATTATTTTCATGGATAATGTTTTGTTGTACAGTATGTTATATGAGGACCATTGAGGCCATATGGATATCATTCATCCAAAAATGAAATATCATTATCAATATGGTAATAATTTCAAATGTGATTATTTGAATTGGGATTACAAAATTTTTAGGTATTTCTTATCTAGGATGGGTGTCTTGGTGCATCACAAAAAGGTTCAGGCTAATATTTCCTATGAGCATCTGAGAGTCCTATATTATATTTTGTGATTCTTGTGTTTGGATAGTTACTATAGAATGTTTTTAAGTATTTATCCAAGATCTCATCTTTTATTACCACTATATCTTATAAAGGTATCATGTTTTAGTAGAATGACTGACGTAAGAGATATTTTGAGGAGATGAATGTGATATTTAATTCATCACTAGATTCTATTCTTCTGGAATCAAGTTCAGGTTTTTATGTTTTCTCTAAAACTTATATAATGTTTTTAGGATATTTCCCAATGCATGGGTAATAAGTTTTGGCCTATGTTTCAGACCAGTTATAAAATTATGAGAAGTGAAAATCTACTCTGGATCATGAGTTAGTAGTAGTTATGGATGAACTCAAAATATAGAGACACAAGCTCTTTGGGAAGTGTTTTACTAAGTATTTTTATCATAATTGCCTGAAAAATATTTTTACTCATATGTATCAAAACATATATTATAGTTACTAGGTAGAATACCATAATCAATTTGATTGTGATATTATGTACACTCTATAGAAAATATATGTGGTTATAGATGCATTGAGTGGGAAATTAATGAAATAATCTATGAAGGAATCAGTAGATTAGTGGTCTCTGATGAGGTTTTTGGGTTACATGAGATATAGAGTATAATAGTTTGTTGGACATGTTTGAATTTCGTTGTTGAATATTGAATGTTATTTTTATGGAAGGTTTTTTCATAATTAGTTGAAACACAAAATGTTACAATGCTCACTTAAAATTCATCCCTATGGGGGGGGACTTCAAGTGAGTGGTCTTGGTGTCCCAGTGGTTCTTTGTTCTTCTATTTTAGGATGTTTGTTTCATTTAACTAAGGGAGAAGTTTATTTATGATGGAAATCATTATTGTTTTCCATTTTCCCCTAGGGATACCAACATGTGTCTTAATTTGAGAAAAACAATGTTTGGTAGGGGATGAGATGGTAGATAATAGTTTTCAATTCATGGATCCATAATTTTCATAGAAACAAGAAAGACAACCATAGAACTATGGATTTCATAAAACCCTTATCTATTCTTATATGGAAGTGGGATGATATTTCCATATATTTATTCATTTATTTTCCATGAACACCTAGTGGGATGTATGCTATTTGGGATAACAATGATCAACATAGGAAATCATCACATTTCCATCCTATCAAGGAGGGGAAAGGAAAAATAACTTAGGGACTTGTATATTTGATATATTGTAAGGGTTCATGGGGTTACCTCTGTAGTTTTTTCTGATAGAAACTCATGGATCACTGATAGGATTTGGATTTCTTTTTTGGATTTTAAGGGTTACCTAAATATATAAACTAGGGATTATCATCTGTATATGGAAGGATATAGAGAGAGTAGTGTCTAGTATCTTGATTATATTATTAGGGATTCTATTAATTATTTTGGATGATCATAGAAAAATCATTTTTGTTTGGTTGTATTTTCATATAACAATAGTTATCAGGATTTGATAAATATGGACCCCTTTGAGACGTTTTATGGGTGGACATATAGTTCTCACATATTTTTGACTGATTTGGTAGAGGATTCCACTGTTTTGGTCATGTCTTGATTAGGATGTTACAAATACAATGTATTTGATAAAAATGAGATTGATCATAGCTCATAGTCATCAGAATTATTATGTGGATAGTCGGTGGATTTTATTGTAGATTGAGGTTGGTGATTGAGTTCTTCATAGATATTCACCTCTCTTTAGAAATCATTAGTTGGAAAAACATTTCATGTGGGAACAATGTTTTTTCATCCCCATTGATATCATTTGACAATTGGTAAATGTGATCTATCGATTGGAATTTTAATCAAGATTGAAATTTATAAACTATTTGTTTCATGTTTATAATAGATCATTAATATGTGATTGGATATTAGGATGTTCATCTTGTGACCTCCACTACAATGGATGAGTATCCATTTCAAAATTATGGATCACCTAGTGAAAATATTATGAGGTAAAATGATTCTTATGGACTAGGTACATTGGAATTATGTACGAGATAGCCACATGACATGTGAGATGAAATTATTACTGGGCCATCATTATAATTTAATTTTTTCATGTATAATAATCAGTCATATTTCATTATAAAAATAGTTTATGGTTTGGATATTGAAACACCATGTTACACTTTTAATGTTCTCCCTTCAACATGTGTTTTATTCATTTTTGGATTTTAATTTTATTCAGAAATAGGGTAATTTTCTATCAATTGGCAGACTAAATGTTGTGTAATGGGATTTCTAGTTGTGTAAGGGTCATTGAGAAGATGATGGGAATGATGTTTAGGTCATTAAAGTATTATAGGATACGTAAAATTTCTATTCCTTTTAATATTAAAATATGGTTTTTCAAAAAAAAGGGGCCATGATTATCTCTATTATTGTGTAATTTTTATTAAAAACCATGTATTAAAATCCATGAAAAATTTTGGTTTTCAAGTCCTCGAGTATTTTTCTCACCAACATCATCCAAATTAGAAGGTGTTCATAATTTTATCAAGAAAATGTATTCATATTTATCCATTTGGATTCTTGTTTGGAATGTATATTAGTAAGAGACCCAAATAAAAGCATTTTATTATCGCATCCATCTTTTATTTCAATTGATCATGCTATCAATATTCCATCAATGCAATGATGTACTAAATCATATTTTCATTTATTCCATTCATGATAAACCATACAAATGTTCAACTCAATACATAGACCATGTTGGTGACTCTAGAAGAACTTATTGGTAAATAACTAAACAATCCCACATTCAATAGATAATGTTGTTCTACGTATCCACAAAACTTCAATGATATAAATAGATGCATGTTATTAATATGAATAATCCACTAAAATTGAAATGAATGGAGTTTGGATGATATGATGACACACCAAAAGATATATTTCATTATTTCCATAGGAATTTATTTTGGAGACTAATGAGAAATTCCATTGGGATGTGTCCAAATTCACATCAAGGTAAGGGTAATGGTTGTATCATCACATTGTGTTTTTTTATTCAGTACTAATTTATTAACTTAACAAGAACAATTATGTTTATTCATGGATCTCTTTATTCATATTGTCTCACTAATAGTTGTCTCAGATATATGAACACTTCAAGGTACTCTGTGGGTAGATAGAGAATTCTGAGTTATGCTCATCACTTAATAAATCATGCTTGGTCTAATCATTTGATTGTACAACAATTCATGACCCAAATCATACAACTCCTTATTTATCAATTTTGAACTCTATAGATTACCTTATTCTAATAGATTCCATATACTTCTAAATTTTTACCTCATTTTTTTAGAAACCATTTCCTTCTCTTGAAGGTATTTTTAAGTAATCATTTTAGAATTAAATGATGGTTTATCTCCCTTTATGATTCATATATCCATACATTAGAAATCCAATAATATTGTGTAAACCTATATTATCATCATTGATAAGTTTGGGGGATCCATTCTTTATAAAGAATCATCCACATTAATTTCTATTAGAAGAACAAAATAGATCGTGAAATTATAGTCCTTATTCATCTCACACCATCTTTTCTAGTGCATATTAATTACCTTCTATGTGAATTGATATTCTATTATTTATGATTAATATATATATCAATCACCTCCTCATATAGATAATGAATTCAAATTTTCAATTTTAATATCATTGTAGTTGACTGTTGATCATGTGTTGGATTTTTCTACACTAGAACATGAAACTACCTTGAGTTGTAGTCTATCACATTATCATTTTGATTAATTACACTAAAAATTCTATTATATGATGAATATATTTCTATCATGAGATGTTCCCCATTTTAGGGAAGAAACAGTATTTCAATAATGATATTTATTTTTTCAATTTTATATGATTTCTTTAAATTCATTAGGATTTAAAATCTATACTCTCTTCTGACTAAATTGGTTTATTAGTTTTTTCAATCATGATATTCTTCTTACGAATCATTGGAAATACACATCTATTCAATGGAATCTAAAAAACACTATCTCTCAAATTTCCTTCATGGATTTCCCCAATTACAAATATCCTATAAGGGTCCATATATATCCATTTTTAGGTGATAACATTCCCTAATAATGATATTTTTTCTATAAGTAACTCAAACATATAGAATTTTCATATAGATTCTCATTTCAAAATGGATTTAACAAAATATACAATATATAATCCTGCTCATCCATATATTGAGAGTATGTTAGAATATAATCTTTAAAGTCAACCATAAAATTTCTTAGGTAATAGCCAAAATCCCATATTGGTTTTATCTATAATTATTGCTAGTGAATAAGTGATTCATAAGGGAATCACAATGAAATAATAGTGCTCATTCCACGTTCCAAATGAATTTTTGGAATATCAACCTTCTTCACCATTAATTATTAATATAATGACTAGAGGTAAACCTTAGTGAATTATAGGACCCCATATAATTGATTGAAAACATAGTCAATTTATGGAGCTGGATATTTGATTTTTATCATTATTTTTTTTTGTGTCATGGTAATTAATGTACAGGAACATTTGTCTGTACCTTATCCTGACAAAGAGGATCATGTCCCTCTATGGTGTAGCACTCAGGCATATAAAAACCTTATCTAGATTATCTTGTCACTTCTTATATAGTTCATTCTAATCAATAGTTTATATTATATAGGGGTATATGGATATATTCTGAGTTTTAGGAATAAGTTCAATAGAGAAATCAACATCATGTTCAGGTATAAGACAAAGGAACCCTTCGGGTAATACAATAATATAATTCCTCCCAATGAGACTATCTTCCATCATGATGGTATACATTATCTCAATATCTTGAGAATGATTTTTTTATCATAAGGTAATGATATCCAATCATTTGAAAAAATTCCATGAGAAATTCATCCTTCTCCATAAACCTCTACACAATAAATGGATGACTTATATGTGAGGAGTAATTTTTGTATACTAATAGTTCTTTTTTTATTTATATAATCATAAACAAAAAAATTTAATATATAGAATCAAAATATGCCAGAGGTAGTATGATTTTTTTAAGGTTCAATCCACGAACATTGAATGAGGATGATAAATATACATGGGATGAAATAAATGAACATTATTTTATCTCAAAGATTACTCTACCCCATGTTTTGAGGTATTGTTTTAATAATTCTACTAATCATGATAGATATGAATTAATGTGTCAAAAAAGAATCAAAATATACACTATCTATTCTATAATTATTATCTATTATACATATCACTAGATATTTGTCATGATAATACTCAATAGTCGTGATATCATATTTCATTCCTTGTTCTCTATGAATTTTAGGTTGTTTTCCCCGAGTTATCTAAAAAATCATTACATTGGGGTGTTGGATTTAATTATTCAAATGATATGTACTGTTGAAACACTATAATTTTGGTTTAGTGTTGATATGAACCATCTTTTCCTCAATAACATATGTGGCATTAAACATGACACTTGGTTATCGATTCTTTTGATTCCCTTTTTTCTCAATATTAAGCACCTCTTATATACCATCAAATATTATTTGGTATGTTTCTCACCAAACATTTATCATATTTGGTATTTGGGGTTATCATCACAATAATATTTATATTTTGATCCTCTTTAAAAAATATCTTACTTGAAATTTTCATCTTCAGGCCCAGGAACCCACTGAGAGACTTTGATCTCTATATCCACCATGTGAGAGAAGTGAAAAATACCTACATTTATTTTAATGTTTAAAATTACTAAATCTATAAATAGATTCATAATTAATTAACTGATAAATTTTTCACTACACAATGCATATTGATAGTAATTAATTTGTAATATTGTGAAGGCCTTGTGATGCATGCCTCAAAATCCCTTAAATAACTCACTTCATTTAGCCTCAATCTAAGAAAATCCCACTACAATTCAATATAGGTATTTTTCAGAAATTATAATTGGAAAATATTTTATTCAATCCCTCTAATATAATTGAATCAATGTCTTATTTTTACATCATTTTATTTATCAGTTTCTACTACTATTCAACATATACTACTAGAAAATAAGTAGGAAGTGTTACCTTATCCTATTACAAACATTACAAGGAAAATAATATCATCACATGGAGCTAATATATTGTTTCATTATGTGGTGACTATAATAAATTTGTGTTTTATAATTCCATTTCCAATTATATTATTCATCTACAAATTTACCATTCTTATGATAAGGAATATTTTTTAATAGAATCATGTAACTATTCATAGAATGGGTCAAGTGAGAAAGTAATTCCATGAAGTTCTAATATCCCACTTCCATATTTTTAACAAAATCATTAGGGTAATAAAAATATTTCCTATCATGTTGTATGTTTTCATAATTCCCATATTTTCTTCTATTAGCTAACGTAATGTAAAAATGAGATGACTATACTTCCACTAATAAACATTAAAAAGGGAAACTCTGAACATATAAGGATTAACTTATAAAGGAAATTTATGTCCCAAATTATGTGTCTCTATGTTTAAATAATGTTCATTCATGAATATTTCTACATTAATTAATATTTCCAAACATTTTATTCATTTACACCATAATTGATCTCAAATAGGTTGTGAATTTTCCAAATAATATCTCTACGGAAAGTCAAAGTTCTTGTGTGACAAGGGATATTTTTCACCAACCAAGTGATAATCCAGCCTATTTTTAGTTCACCAATTTCATTGTTATCACCACTAGGTAGAATTAATCTAGATCCATTCCCACTTGTACAATTCATAAGGGATGTATTTATTGAAAACCATATGCTCTAAACATTAATTTAATTCAAGGATATTTTCCTATACATAGAATTATCCCTAGGGATCCCACTAATTTATTATTTTTATGATCCAAAAATATAACTAGGCCATTATCATAAATAGAAATTATTGATCCAACCCTTTTACACAAATTATTACAAGATGTTTAAAATATATATCCATTAAATACTTCCAAATGATTGAAAATAAAAATTAAATTAGAGAATTGATTTTTAATACATCAATATGAATCTAAAAAAATCCTTCATTTTATTCTACCTAATAAGACTCTGTTTAGAATTTTTATATTCAAACTATATAGTATTCCATTGTAATAAAAGGGTGAGCTATAAAACCTAGATATTGAATAATCATGATAATGAATCATAACCTATGATTAAAATTCCATAAAATGATAACATAAAAGATAATGACCTAAAATAATAACATCTTATTATATCATTAATAACATGGAATCATATTATTATTGAATATTAGGGAACTGGATGCAACATAATAGATGATATAAAAATAATTCAAGGAAAACTACCAAGGAAACATCATATGGTAGACAGAGTCCAATAATGGATTAAGATTTCTCTCGAAACCCATAAGTATTTTCTAATGGTTTAAAATCATTACCCAATGAATTGGAGCGCTATATGGGTCATACAAACATAAAATTTACATGAATATATTTTCCAAAAAAATATCTTATAGCATAAAAATGAGTTAACCTTTGAATGAAATTATTTTTATAACCTTGGATAAAAAAATAGAAATTGGTTGTTTCAGAATGATTACAAAGATAAGAAGAAAATAAATACTATGGATATCAATATCTAATTACTTAATCATAGTTATCAAAAATTATTTTCCATTTTGAATAATTGAATCAGATAATCATTTCATAAAATTATTGTGGGATATAAAAGTTCCCCTTAATCCGGTTTGAAATTAATGTAGAAATTCTAGAATATATTATTAATGCATGTGTTAACCAATAAATAGAACATAAAATAATTGACTTATATACATATGAAAAAAATATATAGAATATGGAATATTATATAACATTATTGAGAGATGAAAAGTTAGTTATAGAGACAAATATCATAGCCTCAAAAAAGGGTTGTTCAGAGGGATCCCATACTACATATTCAAGAATATATTTTTATATTCCCTTAACTTCTAGGATAATAAAATATGATTAATTAATTATTTAATCTATAACCATTTATATATATTATTTTATAATAGTTTTATTTTTTTAATTAATAGTAATTTAATCTAGATACAATGGTTTATTTTTTTGTTATGAGAGCAATCATTACATTGTTCCATTGAAACAACCCAAACATTTATTAATAAAAATCACTTTATTTTTATTTAATTAATTGTATTATGGTCATAAAAAACACATAAAATTATTTTATTATATACAATTAGATTATAAATGACTATTACGTATATTTACCATTGATAATAGAGTCTTTGAACAATGATCACATGAATTGTATAAATATAGTGTTTTAAAAATCATCTTGGAAACGACGATGGAAGTTATAGCCTCACTAAGTATGATCATACCCTTTGAAACCCAATTAGAATAGGTAATATGGGAGAAATAATTTATTTTATTTTCCATGGTCCATTCCCAAGACTATATCTAACAACTTAAGAATGAGAGAAATCTTTTAGAGGAGATGTTCAAGCTGATTGGGATAACAGCTAAAACCATGTTCCTTGAAAAACCCCATGAATGCCCCACCATCGCACACCTTAATCTTAGGACATATTTTATTGTAATAAAGATTTTTGTATCAATACCCTAGTAATAATATTATATATATTATTTTGGATTTAATAATGTATATATATTTTTCCAATTATTGATAAATTATAAATTATTTTTAATGAAAAATAGTATTGTTAAAAATATATTTTGATGATTTAAAGGATTTTTGAAATAAAATATATTTTAGTAAAATATTATTAAATTTTTATTTAAAAATATAAATGATCGTGTAATTTTTATTATGTCAAATGCAATTTTTATTAGGGTTCAAAAACTATTGTTGTCTTAAACACGTTATTTTCAACAAATATATTTTTTATTTTAAAACTGATAATTAAAAAATTTGGAAAATTACTTAGACAAAATTAATATTATTTTTGGAATCAGGATTTATAAATTATCCAACAACAATTTTTTCAAAATTATCATAGAGAGTGGAATTTTTAGGTAAATGTTAAATACCGTATAAATATATGTTGTGTCTTATGACATCATAATGAACCAATGGTGATGTAATATATACTATAAATTTAATCCTCAGTAAAATATAGGACATTTAATTTAAATTATGTAATTTTAAATTTATTTTAATTATTTTATAATGCCTTAGTGAATCCTCCATGACTTATAATATATTTTATGATTTTAAAGTCATTTCATTGAAAGTGTTCCACATATCCACATAATAAAGGGAAATATTTTATTAGCTTCGTCCCTTAACAATATAAAACAATGATTTTCACTCCATTTATGTAGAAACCATGGTAAAAACAATGGTATGATTTTTGTTTTTGAAAATTTTATTATGTTGTGTTGAAAACCAATAAAATAAATAAATCCACCACATTTCCTATATAAAACCACTCAATCTTTGATTTCGATTCACTAAAACTATTTCAAAATCATCCACACTTTTCCCTATACTCCCTATATTTCTCCCAAGGAACCCCAAATCCCCCAAGAAACCTCTCTTAAGCCTTTATATTCACACATTCAAATAAGGGATTTTTCTTCTAACCTTTGTATTCAAGCACCTTATTCGATATTAGTTATTTTAATATCAATTAAATGTATTTAAATTCATATTTAATCATTAAATTACTGTAAAATTTATTTTATTTTAATTATGGATGATTTTTTTCACCTCATTTGGAACCTTACCTATGTTGACACAATGCCAAAATTCTGAAAGTGGTTTTCTCTATCCACTTTTAATCAAGCACATCATTTATGATATTCCATTTAAATTTATATTCAATTATGTTGGGATACATTCATAACATTCCCACATAATTTCCACATGTCTTACAATTGATGATATACCCTTTTCAAGATCATTTAACCCTCATAAGAATGTCTCTATACACCCGTTATAATGAAAACATTTTATAAGAGTTATTTTGTGTTTTCCTCTTTCTTCAAGGTTATTTATTATGTTACACATTCTATTTTCAATTAAAAATGATGGGGAATTCCCTTCCATGTCCATATTACTATATATATCATTTTTGAGTTATGATATACACCTTTCATTCTAATTAACCCATTTTATGAGTTTCTTTATGAAGTCGTTATGTTTCTGAATTTGCACCATGATTTACCATGAAAAAATAATTGTCTAGTGAATGCCTTACACATTCCTCTATAATGAGTATTCAGCATTAGTCACATACTCATATATCTTGGGTAATTTCATGAATTAATTCCGCATTTCTAGATCTTGAAATGAAATTATTATGATTAATGGATTGATGTTATAAGGTCATTTTAGCACACATAAGCATGCGATTAAAATGTTTAGGAAGAGTGATTCCTAAAAGTGCTCCAATGTAGTGGGTAATATTTAGTATCATGATACGCTGTGCTGGGACAAGGTTTTACCTAGTTAATTTTTAAGACATTATCCACCATAAAGTCTGGGCAGTTTATCACTGACTTATATTTATGATGATGTGGTTTAAGTTGTTTCCACATTTCCCATGTCGTGATTATCAAGCGTTGTCATCCTTTATTATTCATGTTCCATTATGCCTACCTAACATTCCTTGTCTAAAATGTATTATTTGCCTAATTTCATTCAATTTTTATTCCATTACTAGGATTTATACCTCACCCCTTTCTTTTGTACTTCCTCAAATTATCTCATTCAGTGTTAGGTACGACTTAATGATGGTGACATGTTAAAGAAGTTTTCAATATAGACATTGTTCTATTTAATGTTTCAAGTTATTATAAAATGTTCCTACAACCTAAATACACTTGAATGGTTGTTATAATTGGTATCATAGGATATGTTTAGTTGTATTTTTTATTAATATTAGAAACCCCTAGTGAAAACTATTACAGATAATACTAAGTGTAAGGGAACATCCCAAAATTTTGGTGAGTATAAATATAGAGGTTTATCAAGAACATACATCATTGTTTTTATATTTCAAGAGGACTTTGTACAAGAAAATATGTTCCAAGGTGCAATCTCTCTGATAAGGTGTTCTGGGATAGACTCAAGGTAACTTGGTATATGAAAACGGGCCTTAATATGCACCTGTTTTACCACTCCCATGGGATATTCTTTGGTAAACTAATAATCTCATTTCAAACCATGATTAACAGGAATGGTTTTCCATAAGAGTGTATGTTATGTTATATACCATGAATAATATATATTTAATCCTATAAATTCATATTTTTTGGTAGTAAATGTCTCTTATAAGTAATACCTTTATTCTTATAGGATTCCCCTTTATGTGATTAATAGTTTAAAAATACTCATCCCAAAGTTTTTATTTGATAAAGTTGAACCAGAATCAAAAAGAAAAATTTAAGGTTATCATCCGTAGTTCTATACATTCCTTAATATCACAAAATTTTAGTATAACTATTCAAACACCACCACAAATCATGGAAGTAGAGATGTCGGTGAATTTGAAAAATGAGTTAATTATTGAATCCCATCTATATAACACATCCCCTACCACAATGTCAAGATTTTACATCACAACAAATATTTTAGTTCATTGTTCGGTGGAATTTAATGCAATTATTGGCATGGATTGGATGTATCTATATAGTGCCAACATAAATTACCATGAGAGGGAAATCACCCACCAAATGTTGAATCAACCTCTAATTCAATACAAGTGGAAGGTGGAGTTTAAAGCTTCATTAGCACCATAATCTCAAGAATGGATATTACTTCCCTATAAGAAAGTATATATAGATAAAATGATTTATTCTAAGAAACATACCATACTTTGATACATTCCCATTTTGAGGGAATATGCTAAAGGGTTTCATTGGGAATTTCCTAGTCTTCCTCATTGTTAATAAGTCAAATTTTTAGTCGATCTTATACCAGCGACAGTTCCAATATCCAAGACTTCGTATAGGATGGATTTTTTGGAACATAATGAACTGGAGAAACAACTATATGAAAATTTTTATAAAGGATTTATATTCTATAGTGCTTCACCAAAGGGTGCACAAGTCCTCTTATTCAAAATAAAGGATGGGTCAAATTTCATTTGCATTGATTATTATGATCTAAAGAAAATAATGAAAAAAATAGGAAACATTTTCCCTGAATTTATGACTTGTATGATTATATAAATGTGGCTTAATACTTCTTAAAGGTATATATACAGTTAGGATATTACCATGTATGTGTTGAAAAGGAGGATATACCAAACATGAGAGTCGGTAAAGGTAAAAATGAACAGTAATGTTTCGTGAGGCAGTAATTCGTTGTACATAGAAACCGTAATTGTGTTACCCATTTTATTGAAGTGTGTATATTTTTAGCTATAAACCATAACATAAAAATATATTAGTATATTTAGGACAACTTTTTTACTATATAATAACTTAATTATTATAATTTTAGTTGTGGAAAAATAAATAAACCATAAATGCACATTGCATAATGTTACCTCTTTTTCGAGTAACTTCTTTTGGTTTGCACCAATGGGATTCCATGGTTTCCTTTCTGAAAAATATGTGGATTATAGATTGATGTTAGGGGTGTTGGGAGACTATTTTAGTATATTTTTTATGATCCAATGTGGATTTAAATGTATGAGTATGGGAAAAGGTGAATTCCTTTTTATAATGGAGGAGTGGCATTATTTTAAATACCAAAATATATACACTATTTAGAGGTATCCCTTACACATGTACCACCAAAATGAAGAAATAATAGATTAAATGGTTTTTATGGTCCATAATTCTTCCAAAACACAAAAATAAGTGCATTTTTATAATTTTCTTCTTTAACTTCTATGTTTCCCCCAACATTATCAATTTATAACTAATTAAAGTAACTAATTTTCTTTCCTAAGTAATATATCCTTTATGAATAAATTATGGTGAAATTTATTAGAAAATATAGACCAAATTAATTATAAATATTATATCTAACTTACAAAATAAAAATTATATGTGTTTTGGAAATTAATTTTAAACCAAGTACATGTAACGCGAAAAAACACTACTTTAACCTGAATAGTGTTAACAACGTTTTTACTATCTATGGGTCAAAATGTTAATTATAAACGATAAATTGGTCCATAAAAGGAACATACATGGTATATAATAACATTAAAAAATCACTTTGAAGAATATAGGAATTTTATTAAATTTTAATCATTTAAAAAATATTATTTATGTCAAAATAGTATTAATATCAATTTTGACAATATTTATGAAATTTTAATTTAAAAATATTAAAAAATATTGGAGTCAAAATATATTAAGTTGAGATGTTTGTAACATGATATATTCATCTAAAAATAATGGAACATAATAGTAAATTAAATTATATTTAATTTTAATGTTTTTATCATCATTTATCTTATTTAATTATTAACTAAATAATCCATACATTAGTGTTTGTTAAGTGATTAATGTAACTATATCATCTCAAAAAATTAAAGTTAAATTAACATGACAAAAAAAATATTTAAATTTAAAAATAATTTTTATAACTAAAACTATGTAGGTTCCTCCATATTCAAAAGATTTATAAATATTACAGTTAAGGGAGGTATTTTTTCTATCTTTTCCTTAACTTATTATACGGGTCACTATCATTAAATAGTATCCAAATAACTCATAAAGTTATAAAAAATGGTATATGGTCTAAATATTGGTATCCAATGGCTTTTGGACAAGCGTCTAGGTCATTTTAGCACTTAAGATTAAAGTTTATTCCCTTATTAAGCTTAATTTTACATTAATCGCTTTAATTAATATCAATTGCCTTTACTAATATTTTTTTCCAAAATATATGTTGATTTTATTAGACTATAAATATTATAATAATTAAAACTCCGTATTTCCATTTTTAAAAATTCAATTCATATAATTTTCAAAATTAAATTTAGAGATAATCTAGTAGATGTGGCAAGGAAGCAGGTTTTTAAAGTGAAAATGTTCAAAAGTTCATTAGGTCTATATATATAAATTAAATATAAAAAAGTTTTTAATCACCCAAATTAGATGAATATATATATTTGTTATATTTTTACATTAAAAAAATTTATATATTATTGAAACTTAATAATTATTCAAACAAAAAAGCATTTTTAAACTAAAATTGAGTATTTTTTACTATTCAACAAAAAAATGAATCTTCTCAAAAAAATACAAAAAAACCATAATAAGAAAATTTTGACATTTAAAATTCAAAACATATTCTTATTTTGCCTATAAATTTTTTTAAAAGTTTAAAAATTTATTTTAAAAATAGGTTCTCTATTAAAAATTGATAAAACATAGCCTTGCATGTAACACAAGATAACTTAGTGTTGTGTTTAGCCTAAACTTAATATGTTGTCTTTTATAAAGAAATAGAGACAAAACAATAATTTCTTCTAAAATTAAAATATTTTAAATTATTCGAGTTCTACATTCTCTAAATCTTAGTTAAATTGTGTCATCATAATTTGAACTTGATCTCAGTAATCAAGGGTTTAATATTTGAAAATACTATTGTTGAAAACACCCACATCATAAATAGTGTTAATAAAACATATTATTAAAAAGGGGGAAATTAAAATGTAAATTTAATCATAAAAATAGGCTTTCTGATAGAATAATGTTAGTTGAAACATGGATATGGAAGAAAAATAAA
The DNA here is from genome assembly GCA_963277665.1 of Viscum album. Lineage (NCBI taxonomy): Eukaryota > Viridiplantae > Streptophyta > Magnoliopsida > Santalales > Viscaceae > Viscum > Viscum album. The sequence continues at coordinate 979,691,239 of OY728137.1, forward strand.
ACTATCAAGTTTTGATGGAGAGTGATAGAGAACATGTTCAGTTGAAAGTTCATGACCACAAAGCCCTAAAATAGGGTTTTGAAAAAGGTAATTAATATCATATAAAATGATAATAATAGGGAAAAAATTTGATTCAAGACCCTCTACTTAGAGTTAATAAATTCTTTCACAGTCTATGAATATAAGTAAATATACATTTTTATAAAAATAATCTTTTCCATTGACTACACCTTGAATAATTCCTACTTTATCTCTTGGCACAAGATGCTTTATATAATGAATTAATATATCAATCTATGAAACAAAATCCAAATTTAAACATAAACTATTACATAAGTGGTTATCTTTTTTAAAAGATTATTATCCAACACATTAGAATGAATTTCACTGAATTTTCCAAAATGAACATATCATAAGCCTTTAATCAATATAAAGCAACTCTATGATATCATATTCGAAACGTGATAATACCTTCATAATGTATTCTGTTAAAATATTGTAGGCACATAAATTGTTATTAAACCATATTTGAAACACGAATTTTTTATTATTCCTTAATTAGGACATATGTTATTGGTCTTATTCCTTAAATAAAAAAGTGTTCTAACCTCCATCAATGATGGTATAAACCACTTCTTTAACAAACCATTAATTAGTTCCAAGGTAGTCTGTAATATACAATATTCTTTATCCAAACATCATTACTTCAATATCAGGATCATATTAAGGCTTCAATTTCCGCCAACCATGCATTTTCCAAAAAAGTTCAACATTCTACTAAATCACATTTCATGGTTACTGATACCAATAAACATGCACTTTTAAATCTTTTATGAAAAAGTATTTCAGTATAATCCATATTATTTTAATAATAATTATAACCAGAATATCATTAATAAAATATTTTTACATCAATATTCAAGATTCAAAATACATAGGCACATTAATAATTCATCTTTATATTTAGTAGTATTATAGTCTTTACCATGATCCATTAGCTTCTTTTGGGGTAAATTTATTTGATACTTTAGAAACTAATTTACATAGAGCCTCATATCCCTATAGTTAAAGAATTGAACATTGGAAAAAAATTCTTGACCTTCAAATCATGAGTATGGTTGCCTTTTTATTCACATATTAAAAAAAATTCATCTTAAGAAAATACCAAGGTGTTTCCTTCCACGATTATCATATGTGGGAAAATAATTCCTTCCCTTCTTCCATTTAACCATGTTTTCTACAATTTTCCTATTATTCTCATACTTTCCTCAAAATCCACGATACATAGATAATTTTTTCTCTATCTCTCTATCAAATGATATTATATCCTCATGTGATGAGAATTCTAGGGAGATTAATTTATTTCAAAAGATTTTCTTCAGACCATAAAATATATGATACTTCTTTACTCATTGAATCACATTCATAGTCACGGTTTAAATTCCTTATTTTAGGCACTATTTATAAATGACAACATATACTGGGATAGATAATAACATTATGAAACACAATTTAAAATCCAAAAACTAGAAAAATACTTTAAGAAAATTGAAAAGTTTTTGTGTATGTAATCTCATAATCATAAACATGGTGTATTTGGGATGTTCATCTATACATATCCTAAAATTCAATCACAGGGTTATGATTCTTCATCTCGGTTTTCTAAATATAGTTTATAAGGTTGATTTTAAACTTTCTTTGATAATAACTATAACACCCTGACCCAGAATCCCAGTTCCTGGTCATGACATTATTATATTAGCATGATTAAAAGGAATAAAATTTTGAAGGACTTGTCAGTTTAGTAGTTTTGAAAAAACTTATTACATATGTGATTACCATATTAAATTGTAAAATATAAAATAATATATGATACATAAAAAATTAAATTAAATTAATCATTGAAAGATTATTCAAAAATTACTTCTTCATAACTTGGGTAAAGGAATCAAAATAAAAGTGAGATCAAATTATCAGTAAATGTAAGTACATCAGAAGCAATAATTAATAAATGACAATAATTATAATGGAAATGTAAATATATGGGTACAAATTCAATATAAATATATCGGTAATGAATAATAAAAATGGAATTGTGGATAAAATAACATATGTAATTGAAACAAAAATTGATAATGAACTATATATATATAAAATTTTAAAGTGATAATCTCATGGATACATGATAAGTAAATCTAAATGAGGTAAATTTTTATTTATTTTATTCTATTTTCCTAGGAATTTGGTAACTATACCTTTAATCCATTTCATATGATAGTTTATTTTATCTAATATAAACCTATCTAATATTGTCAAATGATTCGCCTCATGAGACTACAGATGCATCGAGGGGATTCCATTAAGTTATTCCTAACCTATGTCATACATGTCTACTCTTATTATAAAAACATTTTAAGGTTTTTTCACTAATTAATTTCATCCCATGATAATACCAATGAATCTAGGGGCTATCTATAACTGGGCCACACCCGTGTCGTACCAATACAAACCATTCCTCATGTATCAAATAAACAATTTAATTAATAAACAATATGTATTATCATATAATATACATATTTATTATAAAAAATGGATTTATCAATAATTAATTATTTTAGTATAATTAACCAAAAAAATTGACATTGGTGAATGAAAATACCATTGAAATATCATTAAAACATTCTTGGGGAAAATAATCTTTAAACATTCCAATGAGTCCCATACCACGTTGAAACATTTGAATAACAATCCCCATGAAGGTATATCATTAAACGAAACATATTATTTCATATGGATAAGGATATTCATGATATAAAATTTAAAATTTTATTATATACACCATATAAAAGAAATAAGTAGTGAAAATGGTGTATTCCCATGGATGAAAATGCTAGAAAAAAAATTCATTACCTTGAGTCTGACTTGTCATGTTTGTGTTTATATTACTAAATAATAAACATACTTTAATTTTTTAATTCATTTAAAACTTTTTCAGTTTTATTATCACTTTTACCTCACTTATTACAATATGGTATTCCACTACATAAACAATTATGTTTATGTTAGGTGTTTTTACCAAATTTGGTTCAACTTTCAAAAACAACCTCAGTAGGTAGACTATGGTCAAAGGGTTTATTATATTAAAATTTCTTCAAAAATAATAATTAATTAACAAAAATATTTAAACACAAATAATTTTATTAAAACCACTCATTAAATATTGTTATGAAAAATGAAACGATGTAACAATCATGGAGATGGTAGGTCATATGCACACTTGAGTAACATTCCCATTTTCAATGATCATTACAGAAAGAAGGTAAGTGAAATTTATCTTTAGATTGTGATAATTTTAGAATATATACCATTTTTTTAATAATATATACATACATATATAATTATCGTGATGTAAAAGTAATCGCATCACTCTGAGGAGGTAGTAGTCTACACGTCCACGAATGAGGTAACCACGGTTTTAGTGTGTGAAAATGTAAAAATTTAAATGATATATTATGTTTCCCTAAGGGTAATTATGTCATTAATATTATATATGTCATTTATTTCACATATTTTTTATTAAAACCATCCTTAATTCATTCCATGTATAATGTGAATGTATCACATCACTTTGAGGAGGCGGTAGTCCACACATCCACAAATGATGTTATCATATTTACACAAAATAGAAAGCATTAAGTTATGTGTTATATAAAAATTAAAGAATTATTAAGCCAATATAAATACCAAATATATCATATATAAATAGTTTGTCTATCATAATTCCCAACCATTAGTGGAGGTAATGGAAAAATTAATGACATCGTTTTATGAGGCGGAAATTCACCACACACAGAAATTGTAAATTAGTTTCCCATTTTATATAAGTGTGTGTAGGTTTTGGTAAAACCCTTAACATAAAAAAATATCAATATATATATTATATATTTCTTATTATATAGTCATGTAATAATAAGAAATGTAATGTGGAGAAACAAATAAAACATAAATGCATATTGAAGAATGTTACCCATTTTTTAGGTAACTCCTTTTGGTTTAGAGTAAAGTGAATCCTTGGTTTTCATTCTGTAAAAGTTGAGGATTATATGATTAGAGTAGAGGTGTTGGAATAATATTTCATCAATAGTTGTATGAGACAAAGTGTCTTTATATGTTTGATTAAGGGGAAGAGTGAATGCCTTTTACAGTAGATGAGGTGTGGCATTCTTGTAAATACCAAACATTATACACTATTGGGACTTCTCCCTTACCACATGTGTCTAAAAAAAGGAAAAAATTAATTAAAAGGGATGTATGGTCTATAAAAACCACTAAAACACAATAATGAGTTTATGTTTATAATTTTTCTTTTAACTTCCATGTTTCCATAAATTTAATCATTTTGGTTTTTATTAAAGTAACTAGTTTTTTAACCATAGTAATTTGACCACTAAGGATAATTTAATGTGGGTTTTATTGGAAATTATAGAACCACATAATTATAAATATTATACCTAATTTACAAAATAAAAATCACATTTGTGTTGGAAATTAATTCTAAGCTAAGAGCATGTAACGCACAAAAGCCCTTCATTAACATGGACCATGTAGACAATTATTTTACAATATATGGGTCAATATGTTAATTATAAAAGATCAATTTGTTTATAAATGGAATATATTTGTTATTTAATAATACCTATAAATCACTTTTAAGAATATAGTATTATTATTAATTTTAAACCATTTAATAAAATGTCATTTATTGTAAAATAACATTAATGTGAATTTTAAGATTATTTATATAATTTTAATTTAAAAAATATAAAAACAAAATTTTAATTCAAATATATTAATTTCAAATATTTTTAACATGTTATATTCATCTAAAAAATAATATAAAACAATAATTCATTACATTTACTTTGCTTTTAATGGTTTTAACATCATTTATTTTATTTAATTATTCACTAAATCATCCATCTTTTAGAATTCTATAAAAGTTTAATGTAATTATATCACCTATAAAAATTAATGTTAAATTTCCATGACAACCAAAAAATATTTAAATTTAAAAATAATTTTTATAACTAAAAATATGTAGATTCCTCCATACTCTAAAGCTTTATATATGTTAAAGATAAAGAAGGTTATTTTTGGTCTTTTTCCTTACTTAACATGTTATATGGGTCACTCATAGTATCCCAATAACTCATAAAATAATAAAAAATGGTATATATGGTTGAAATAATGAATTCCAATGGATTTTGGAAAATTTTCTAGGTCATTTTGGCACTTAATTTTAAGGTTTAGTCCTTGTTAAGCTGAATATTACCTTAATCATTATAATGAATTTTAATTACTTTTACTAATAAAAGTTTTCAAAAAATAAGTTGATGTTATTTGATTATATATATTATAATTATTAAAACTATTTATGTCTACTTTTTGTAACTCAATTCATAGAATTGGAAAAATTAAGATTAAATCTAATATCATAAGTGTGGCCGAGAAGGAGGATTTTAAAGTAAAAATGGTGAAAAGTTCATTAATTCTTTATATATAAATTAGATATAACAATGTTTCCAATGACATAAATTGGATTAATAAATATATATGTGATATATTTTTACTTTAAAATTTTTAAAACATAATTTAATATTAATAATTATTTAAATGAAAGGTCAGTTTTCAACTGAAATGCAGTATTTTTCACTATTCATAAAAAATGAAACATCTCATAAAAATAATAAAAATTCACTCTAAGATAATTTTGACATTAAAATTTAAAATCTTAAGTTTATTTTTACAAATTAAATTTATAAAATATTTAATATTTAGTTTTAAAATAGGTGAACCATTAAAAGGCGGTAAAACTCAATTGTGCGTGTAACAAAAGATAAATCAGTGTTTCATGTATCGTAATCTTTACATGGTGTTATATAAAAACAAATCAAGAAAAAAATTAAAATATTTTAATTTCATTGTGTGTAACAATTATTTTTTTTATAATATATATTTTGATGTCATTTCTTTGGTCTTATATTTATATAGAATGATCCTAAATACCTAATTAAATTTTATGATTTTCACTTATGATATAATAATATTTTTATCAGATATTTCACATTTTTCTCATATTATAAATCTTTTTATTATCTAATGGTTATGTATAGTTGATAATTTTTCCTTAATGGAAACTTTACCTCACCCCATTTATATGTTTCTAGTACCCCCAAGTAATGAAGATGATTATATCATAAGATATGTCTGCATGAGCTTCTAGAGGTTCATGTTTATATTAAAAACATTAAAAGTGTTGTAAAATAACATTTTTATAAAGTTGGTATCCAATACACTAAAACATTAGCTCTTTTGGTTGTTTGGATATTTCTAAGATTCACTATTTAAATCACAATATCAATGTATTATTTATACACGTTTATCATGGGTCACTATAGTTACCATAAAAATGAGTTAGAATTTGAAACTAATTGGAAGTATATCGATGAAGATTCCATTTTTAAATATTGATTTTCAAACCATGGAAATATTATCAATGATATTTAATCAATCATTCATCATTGGATAAAATTTTATAATTAATTATAATTTTTTTGTAATTATTCGATGGAGCTTTGTGTCTATAGATTAGAGATATAGTGAATTGTAGAGCTTGGAAAAATCATGGATGGAATGGTGTCAATTTCTTGAGGATGTGACTTCATTTTTATATAATTTGGTCCTTTATACATAATTATATCAATTACTTATAGCTCATTTCATGTTCTTGTATATATACTAATTTGGGAATTCTATAGTGGGGATAGGTGGGATTTTGTGAAAGTATATTACTTGGCTTATTGGAAAAGTTTGTGATAAGTATAATTATCAAAAAATAATATATGACCATACCTAAATGATTGGGTAGTGTTCAGGACCTGATATAAGATCATACCCTCAGTGAGTTGGTAGTGTTCATTATATGATACGATACCATTCATTGAGGTATAGGGTAGTGATCAAGATGTGGTATAAGATAATATTTTTTGTGGGACGGTGGCGTTCAAGAAGATGATCATTAAAATGTCTTTATTGAGAGGGTAGTGGTTAATATATGATAGGGGACCCTACATTGACTAAGAGGAAAGTGTTCATGACATTTTAAAAGACTTCACCCTAAGTGAAATTGTGTTGTAATGTGTCTTAATGTGATACTGGGACTTTTTGTAGGATTCCACCATGTGTGGGATAGTGGAGGTTGAGACTCAGATATTGATCCATTTACAAATCTATAGAATTTCTGTTTAGGGTTGTGATTATAGATGAATTATTTACTAAATGGGATGAGATATGTGAGGTTTCAATTCATGTAGTTCTAGTTAGCACCGGGTAACATTATACCGGTATTGTAACACCCGTGCCCCCTTATTCTTTCTTTTATAGCCATGTCCCCTTAGACTAGTCTTATAGTACATGGCCTTTATAATGGAGTCTCATTTTTCTTCATTCACATTATATTGTTCTACCTATATAGAGATCCCAGTCATATGTGTTTATATTTATAATTGGTATCATTTATATTATAGAACATTTCAATTATATGTGATCAATGGATGTTCTATCTCTATGATTATTTATGATCACTTTGAGGTCATATGTTGATTATGTGTTTTTATAGTTTTTTATTTATATTTTTACCAAGAGTATAGTCTCTCAATATTTCTCATAGAAAATTACAACTTCTAGGAAATATTTAGAATATAGGGAGACAATTTTATTGTCATGTGACACTATAGCTATTTTACATTATTAGATATTTCAAATGAGTTTTTAATCCAATATATCTAGGAACCTCTTTCTGTAGCCTTAGTCCTCTGGATGTTATGAATAATTCCATGATTCGATATTGTTTTCAGTATGTGAATCTTTTTAATGGCATCATCCTTCTATATAAATTTAGGATGCATAAAAAAGTTTAAATGGGGTGATATATTATTAAATATCGAGGTAAAGAACCACCCAAAATTCTATTTTGTAGAGTCCTAATCTAGGAAAAAAAAATTTAAAAATAATAATGTTCATAAAACCACACTCAAAATGTCCACACACTCAAAATCCCTAAATTAAGAGATATAAATCCATGCATTTGATATCCCATCAAAAATAAGAGGTGAAAAAACACAAAACTTATTTTCAATATAATATCATGAAACCTTAGACTCCTCATAGTCAAAATAATGTAGAAATATCCACAAATGAGTATCACCCCTCAATTAAATAAAATCCAAAATGATCTAATTCCCATTCTATCATTGGATCAATCTAATATAAATATTTAACTCCTATAACCAATTCACTATATCCAGATTATAAACAATCCCCTCATATGTAGTATTACACTAACAATAAAACTCGTTCATAATATATCTCCAAGACACATCCTCATATTTTATTCCCATCCTCTGATGGTCTACTGGAGTAACCTATTGTAACTCACCGACCTTAATGAAACACAAAATATTCACACTACCTATGTTTGTAAAATAAAAAGTAAATGATAGTAACTCTAAAAAATGGGATACAATTATTTTAGCGGCCCGGACCACAATACCCCGAACCTAGGATGTATGTTATCACATTATCATAAGATACAAGTAATTGCATCCAGAAGGACCGAATATATTATTAGTCTTGGTAAACTAGATACATATGTAAATCTTGAATTACAATTTAATACACAAATTACAACATATTTTTTTTAAGAATAAAATTTTTCCCTCTTGAATATCCTTCCATATAAAACTTAGTACTCCTTATACAATGCTGGGTAAAGGAAATAAAATAAGGTTGGGTTAAAATACTCAGTAAGATTTATATACAATAGAATATATCTTGAATCACTCATAATAATCAACTTGGAATTTTTAATAACTAGGAAAACACACAATTAAAATAATTTAATTAATCCTAATCAATATATAATTCTATATAACATAGAACATATTACATTTAAATAACTAGATAAGTAATAATCAATATTTAAAAGAAAATAACCGATAATACATTCTATTTAATCAATAAATAGAAAATGAAATGCATCCAGATATAATATCATAGTGAAATATCATGGATTATAATAAATGAAATATTAACAAAATAGAATATTAATTATAGGATTCCATGATCTCTAGAATCATATTACCTTTATTGAGAAGACCCTTCACAAGTCAGTTTAAAAATACATGTCAAAACTAGTTTAATGCTAGATTAACTTGGCTATCTCATGAGACCTACTAATGCATTGAGGGGATATATTATATCATTCTCCACCCATCAATTTAGGTCTAAATAATTCCTAATATATTGAATAGTCTATATTATAAATTAAAAATGAGATTTATCATCAAATATTCATATTGATTAAAGAATATGGATTTATCAATATTTCCCCAAAAAAACAAATCACTTTCAATGTAAAACACATTATGTAACCATGAGATCCAGTTTATGTAATATTAATATCTATGATAAATTTGATGTAAATTTAGGGGAAATTTAATTTCTAATTATCATAGAAAAGTTAACATATCAAGGTGAAGTTAATGACAACAAAATAAGAGAAGTAAGTGAATATCAATACTATCCTTGGATAAAATAATCATAAAACATATAGAAGAAGAATAAGGATGGTATAAACATATAATAATTGGATTAATAATAAAGGCTTGTTGTAATTTAGGAATTTAAATACCATAAAAATATCATTAAAAACATTCTTGAGGAAAATATCCTTTTTATTATGAAAATCATTTTGAAAATCATTTTTTTGAAACAAAAATTAAACAAAATCCTTAAAAAGATTCCCTTAAACATTCAAATGAATTTTCAATCAAATTATTATGATTATGGTAGTTAAATACTTACTTTTAATAAAATTTTAAAATAACGTTCCCTTTTTCACTGTTAAAAATCTTGGAATGTTACATGTTTATAAAATGACATGTAGACTCCATTTACATTTTTAGTAAAGGAAAAAAAAGTATTGATTTAAAAATGACATAAGATTCCACTAAAAACATTTTATAAAAATTTAAAATGGGTGAAAATTACTTTAATAAATCATTTTTGAAAGGCCAAAAAGTTTTTTGAAAACTTTTTTTGACAACAATTATTTGGAAGAAAACATATTTTCAACGGAAGAGATATATGAACTCAGATTTTATTTAAAACATTTTCTCAATTGATTTAATATTCGAACTATGTAAAATGGACCTATTAAATAAAAATATAATGAATAAATATCTGATTATAAAATAACATGGTTTATTGAACATTTATCAAATAATTTACTTCAATTGAAATTCCAGAATAAACAATCTTCATTAAATATGATTGTGAAGTAACCCATTGAAAAGATCACAATGATAAAGTGATAATAAACCAATGAATTGGTAATGTTTATAAAAATTAAATCCACATCAAATAATTTTAAATAAAACATAATCTAATAAAAAGAAATTATAAATATTATATTAGTGTGATATAATCAATGAAGTATAATTTTAACCCAATGATCGGAAATTTAGATATGAAATTTTTTATGACATGGTAACTTGTAATTCAAATAACCTTGGATGAAATAATTAAAATTTAAACTTATTAAACCATGAATATTGAATTATTCATGATTTAATTAGTCAGAGGTGAACTATATAGACTATATAGTATAAATTAGTTTCATAACATTATAATATTCTTCAATGAAATGAAATTGAGATAAAATATCATACCTCATGATTCCATTGGATTTAACATTCTTTAACCTCCTATAGAGTGGTTTTTAACATGTTATTAACTGAAAATAGAATCTTATTAGTATATATAATATCACATATGAATATTTTATAACATATTACCACACATTCATTAATAATATTTTATTATTTCTAATGGTTGTGTGTTAATTATGTTGTTTTTTATGCATGTTTTGTCAATAAAGATCCAGTTTATGCACATGTTACATAGTTATATCACCTAAATAATAATAATAATTACATAATTATTAAATTTTTAAATAATTTTTACTTATAAAACAAATAAATATTAATTTTAATGAAAAAATAAGTATGTTATGATCTTGGAGATAGTATGTCAAACATACACATGAGTAATGTTTTCATTTTTCAATAATGATTACGGAAAGGAGGAAAGTAATGTTTTGTCTTTCCATAATGATAAAAATATCATATATATATATACCATATTATATACTTATATACATCTCCCATGTGTTTTGGTGATGAAAATACAGTCACATCGCTTCTTGAGGGTGGTAGTCAACACATACACGGATGATGTTATCATCTTTATGTGTGTGAAAATAAAAGAAATAAAATGATATATATTATATTTATATAATTAGAAATATCTAATTATTTTAATAATTATGTCATTTATATCATATATAATAATTACCTTTATCATTATCATCTTTCATGTGAAGCGTTAGTGAAAGATGAAGCACATCGCTTCATGAGGTAGTAATTCATCATATACATGAGAAACATTATCATATCTCTTATAAAATGTTAGGTAAAAATATATATATGACATATTAATAATATACATGTAAAAATTTTATAAATAACATATATATACATTATATCAATAAACATACCAAACATGCGGAGGTGGAAATAGAAAAAAGGATAACATCGGTTCGTGATGTGGTAGTTCGTCGTACACACAAATGAAGGTTTTGTAACCCATTTCATTTAATTGGAGATGATTTTATATCATAAACAAATTATTAAAAAATAACATTATATGGAATATAATAATGTTTTTATATTATTATTTTATAATAAAAATTTAATTAGGTGGTGGAATAAATAATATAAAGATGCTCGTTGAAGAACATTACATCTTCCTTAGGTATCCTTTTTAGATTTGCACTAAATCCTTCAAAGGTTTGATTTTTTGCTATAATATGGATTCTAGATTGATATTATAGAATTTGGAATGTTATTTTGGTTATTATTGTCATAAAAAATGGATAGATGTTGTGAATAAGAGGAGATAGGGGTGGCATATTATAAGTAGGGAGAGGACACACTTGATATTTTTGAAATGAATTGATTAATCCAAATGTTTTCATGGGTAAAAGTGTCCACAATAGTGAATTATATAACCATATAGGTTTAGTGGTCTAAATATGTCCATAAAATCGTTTTTATACATATTTTATGTTATTTTATACCCTTATCTTTTTATTTTAACCACCAATAGACCCATTTTTACATTAACTATGGTAATTAATTTTTAATACATTTAGAAATAATTTTTTTCAAAAATTAATATTTCCATATTATAAATTAAAGATTATTATGATTCAAAATATTAAACCCATTTTCCAAAATACAATTGACATATGTGTTAAATTTTAATTTTAAATTAATTATGCATACGTATTGAGAAAACTAGTTTTTATAGAGAAATTATTTAAAAGCTTACAATGTTATTATATTAAAAATAAACATAAAAACCATTATAATGACCTAAATTGTATTAATTTATATAATATATATCTAATTTTAATTTAAAACCAATTTAAATTAAAACATAAAATTACAAATTATTTAAACGAAAAGGCAATGTTCAATTAAAATTTATTTTTTCATTATTCATCAAAAAATGAATCGTTTCTAAACAATAAAAAAAATAAAGATAAGATAATATTGATATTTTTATTTAAAAAATTAATCTTATTTTTTCAAATAAATTTTCTAAAAGTTTTCAATTTTATTTTTAAATTATATGCCCAAAGTGCGATCAAAATGTCTATTATAAAAATATGATTTATTCAAAGAACATTTCTTTTCTTTTAAATGATTCTTATATTATATCTTATCAATAGATAAGTAATTTATGTTTTCAAAATATATATTTTTTTACTTTATTTAATATTATTATTACCCTCCATTCTAATATCTAGGGGATAATTTTGATATTAAAAAATAATACTAATAGTTTATTCTTGTTCGGGAAAACATGGCCTTGCATATAAAAAAAGCTATCTAAGAAACTCATTGTTGTGTGTATCATAATCTATAGAAGAAATTAAATTTATTATAAAATAATTATATTTTAATGACTTTTTGTTTTTTATTCTCTTCTATTTTAGGTGTTTTGTGTCACATATGCTACTGAATAAGATATTATTCTTTTAGAATTTTGGGGTGTTACATTATCCCCACCCTAAATAAATTGTGTCCTTGAAATTTAAACAAGAACCCTCTAATCTATGTTTTTATATTTTTAAAATTCCATTTTTGAAAAACCCATATCTTAATAGGTTGAATAAAACAACCTATTAATAAGATATAAATGTATGTTCGTTGGCCATAGGGATTAACACATTCCTTGATTTCCAAGTAGAATAACATTAGGGAAAGTGAAGATATGGACATAATGTAAAAGGATAAATAATTAAAAAAAATATTCAGGTGCTTCATAACAAGTAATTGAATGACCATTTTAATATTAATATCCTCATATATATAAAAAAATGGTAATTTAAAAGTATATCTTATTCATCGGATATTAATGTGATAGGATAAAATTTTCATTTTAATGTCATTTTTTATAATGTTGTGGAATTATGTTACTATATAATAATATAAGAAAATATACTTGATACATTTATATTCCATAAGAACAATTCAATATTTTGGTGATTCTTCAACCACTTTCCACTTTATCACTTACACCAAGAAATGAATACCGAAAAATTATTTTTTTCTTCTTGAAGCACTACAATTCACTTTTAACGGGTCTTAAGATCCATTAAAGAGTGATAATTATTTAATTCTATCTCTAACTATTCTTCAAAACAAATATGGTTAGAACACGTTATCCAATATAACAAATAACTCTCTAAAACATAAAAGTAACACTATTGGTACATCATTTATATTTATTTTTCAAAAAAATTAACTAAATATAATGACATATTATCCAGGACATCAAATAGGCTAGTGGTAGGTTATAAAACCTTAATCTCTATTGGTGATGGGGTCAAGCCCCATGGAAATTATGGATGTGATGCTTTTTCAACCTGTATAGAGTTTTTCCGTTTTCAAAATTTTATTAATATAATTCCAATAACGCTCCAAAAAAAAATGATAGACATCCTTGAAATAAAATTAATCATAAAATAACCTTTTACTATGGATTTCATTATAACTTGTTTTCCTAAAAAGTTTAATAAGGTTATTTTAATATTATTACAATGTCATAAATGGTCATATTAACCATAAATTATATCAATACCTTTAAACACATGCCTATAAAATTTAAAGAAATTATTTCTCAAATGAATTTTTTATTAAATCATATACTAAACCATGGGTTAAATTTCTATAAATTTCTCCCAAAATATCTTTAATCATGGTATAATCTCATCATATAAAACATGAAAAAGGATTTTAAGTACAGTACCCTTGGTTATTGGTATGTAACACTTTCTTTGGGTTTTTATGGATATAAATTATAAGGGGAAAAGTTACTAGATTTAGGTGAAATTTAAATATGTTTTGGGGGATAAAGGAGAGGCACATGGGCTACGCACGGTTTACCCAAATTGAATGGTAATCCAAGGAGAAACCAATAACAACAGTTGGTTTGAGGCAAATAGATTTAGAATGGTGTACACATAGTTAAGGAGGTTGTGTAAGGAGGTCATGCGAGGGCCTGTCTAGATAATAGATAATGTATGGTAAACGTATAGTTATTCTAACCATGCAAACTAACCATGCGCATAGTTAATGTGAGATCCTAAAAATGTGTATATCACACGTTTTTTCATCTAAAATACTCGTTTTTACTTTTATGTGGCCCTAACTTGGGATTTCTCTTCCTTGAGGAAAGGAGAACCTCTCCCAAGAATTTTGGAGCCAATATGAAGGGTTCCCTTGGGGATTAGAAGCTTGATTATTGAGGTATGTGATCATTCTCATCATTCATGATCGGTTTCATAGATCTACTTCTTCTCTTTTCATGGTTTCTCAGATCTATACTTGTTATGGGTAGATCTATGAGTGTGTATTACAAATAAGTTAAGATTTGATCTTTCTCTCTCTAGGAGAAGATATCTAAGGTGGTTCTATGAAGAATCAACCCGGTTTTTATGAGTTTTCTTCATCTATTGTCACGTTTTCTCAAAACCTTCGAGGTAGGTGACTTCCATCTCAACTCCTCTTGCTAAAATTTATTGTATTAGTTTCAAATTGATTAAATTTGATAATATTGATTGTAAAATCTTGGTTTGATACATGGAATAAATTTCTTTAGTGATGATTTATCTTTTTTAGTTGATTGGTGAAATCAAGAAAAAAATTTGTGACATTTTTTTTCTTAAATTTAAAATGGTGATTTTAAATGTTGGATTTGCTGGAACATCTAAATGGTCTGATTGGGAAATGTTTTTTAACAAAAATACATTTTATAAAAATGATATTTCATTATAATGGTTTTAATGAAAAATTATTTTCCATTAAAAGAGTGATTTAATTGAAAGGGTTGGTTTGGAATGATATTTGTGCATATATGGTGTGTTTTCATGTTTCGTATATAGGTCCTGGTTGAAATATGAACTATTTCTTGGTGAAAAAGGGATAATCAATCATGGGATACAATTACCTTGTGATGACATGGTATATTGATGAGAAACTGCTCATGAGTATGGAACTGTCATAACAAATCTTGCATGGCTGATTGTGTAGTTTTATTGAATGGATTGGGTATGCTAAACAGAACATTGAGATATGGTTTTAAATATTTGTTTAGTTATTTTTTGGAAAAAATAACCTACTGTAAAAATTGGTTTCAGTTACACTCGTCTGCTTTTTATTTCATATGATTTTGAAACAATTTTGAGAAATTGTTTTATATAAACTATTTTATATAGATGTTTCTAAATCTTCTATCCTAGTGGTTTGAGTAGTTAATTTATTGGGTAAACCTAATTAGATTTATACTCACCCCTTCTTTCACATTTTGGTGCTTTTGCAGATGCTATCTTCCGGGACAGGGGTAAAGGTAATGTACTGCACATTTTTAGTACCACTTCGTGATACATGGGCTATTTGGTGATCTTGGATAATGGAGCTAGGGAAGCATGAAGTCTTATGATCTTCTTTTAGTCTTTAGTTTTTTAGACATTGTTTACTCTGATACTTGTCTGGTCTTCCGCTATTTCACACTTTGAAATTGGTTTGATATGAATAATGTAGTTGAGTTGTCTTTCTTTTAATCATGAATCATATAGTGAGCTTTTTTAGGGTTTTTTTGGTTAGTGTTTAATTATTAAAGGGTAACTCATCCCCCACTTATATTTGATACCCTTAGGTAGTTATTTACAGCCTTTGGTGTCTTGGATATGTCACTTAAGTCCTATTAATGATTCATTGTAGTCCCAAGACAATGATAATTAGTGGGTTAATACAGATGGTATCATCTTGTTCATTCCTTGGCTAACAACTAGTTTTAAAAATTCCTAGTATTGGAGTTGAAGTTCATCATTGTATATTCCTTGGGTTGGAATCTCATAAAGGAGTTGGATTGATGAAACTTAAAATTTAAAGCATAAAAGGAAATAACTAACCCTTTTATATTGAACTTCATGTGACCAAGGAGTTGGGTACATAAGTATTTGGAGACAATTCTGTGATTTGGAAATCTCATTGTCATGGGTTTAGCCAATGACACAAACATACAATTCATTAGAGAAATGAATTCCCACTATGAGTGTAAACATAATTTTTAGTAATAGTTTATGTGTGTAAAACTTTTTATTTCTAAATTAGTTTGAAATTGTTTTTCAAAGAAAATATTTTTAAAAAGGATATGGTTATGGAATTTTGAAAATGGTTTTATTTTCAAAAGAAAGAATAGATTTTTTAAAAAAAAATTATTGAACATGAAAAATATTATCTTTTGAAAATAATGTTGTGATAATTGATGTGATAGAATTTGAAATTCAAATTTATTAGTTTCTAGAGAGTTAGACTAACAGAGTTTGTAGTTTGTTTAGAAAATAGTGCCCGAAAGACATCATAAGAATGAACCAGAATAAGCTATAGAGAATATGGTTGCACCTGAGCCACAAGTGAACCATGAGCTATTTCAGAGCATTTCCATGGGTTTCAGAATATGGAAACGGGGAACCGGGGGGATGAGCCAAGGCATGTGGACCATTCCATCTAGTTCATGAAGCAGAATCCACCAATATTCTGTGGTGATTTTGAACCTGAAAATATGAAGGTGTGACTTGGTAGTGTGAATCGTATCTTTGATTTCATCGGTACACAAATAGAGATAAAGGTCAAGTCAGCCACATATATGCTTGAGTATTTTGCACGCCAGTGGTGGGAACTAGTACTGCATGATAAAGTGAATCAAGGCCTTATTGGGGATAATTTTTAGGAATTATTTAATAAACAATTCTATCCTCACACTTTCAAGATCCATAAGATGATAGACTTATTTAGCCTGAAGTATGAGAATCTCTCTATTAAAGAGTATCCATTTAAATTCATGAATTTAGTATTCTTTACACCAAAACTTGTGGTGAGTGCATCCCTTAAGGCACACATCTTCGAATTAGGTTTTAGGAAGGAAATTTGATCAAAGATTGTGGTTATCTATATTAATGATTATACATATATGGTAAAAATATCGATGGTGGTTGAGTGAGACATATCAGAAGCTATTGGAGTAGGATGTATGATGGTCCCTACTGGAAATGGTGGAAACCCCAATTCCAGGAGAAAGAAAAAGAGAGATACATATTCCCATGGTGGGATCACGAATAAGAATCAGAAAGTTGGATCAGTAAATATTCCTCCACGGCCAAATAGCCAAGTATTCTACCAATGTGGTTCTTTTGACCACATAAAGCAAGAGTTTACGGCACCACCAAGAGCATGCCATAATTTCAACAAGATGGGACACCTAAATCACTTTTTTTGTAGTCCTCTGAGGTTATGTGCTCGAGACACTACTTTGGTATCGCAAGCAATGTATGCTTTTATAGGATTAGGCCAACATAATCAGTCTCATTAGTAGAGAAAAGCTATCTATGGTAATTCCCAGAATACCATGACTCCTAAATAAGAAAAATCTTAGTAAGGCAACAAAGAGCATAGTGTAGTGAAGAAGAAGCTATTTGGAGCTGAGCAGATGACTGTGTATGATCTGTACCATCTACAGTTAGATGTATGATTTTTTTGAATTATACCTTCATGCAAGTACTGTTTGATACTATTTCATCACATTCATTCATTGCTTATGGTGTTATTGACCTGATATGTTTAAAACATGAAATTATTATCTCAGTGATAAAACTACAAACTCCTCTCGGTGAAAGAGAATATCAATCCTTTGTGTGTAGATCATGTGATATAATGGTTAATGGAGCTTAGCTGAAATGAGAATTCTTGATATTGGAGATAGATGTATATGATGTAATCCTAGGTATGGATTGGTTGAAAATCTTCAAGGATCACATCGACAATTATAGGAGGATAGTTAGTTTCATGACTGAGGACAACATTGAGCATCTCTTTAAAAGAGAGAAGTTTGTGAAGAAGGGTAAAATTTCATTATTGGCACCACTGGTGGGAATGATCTCTTACTTTTTCGCGGTGTTGACGTTGGCATCGATGGAAGATATCTAGGTTGTCAGTATTCTAGTAGTGGTGGATTAATTTCTACATGTCTTTCCCAAGAACTTCTCAAGGATACCATCTGTAAGGGAAGTGGAGTTTTTGATTGATCACCTTTTGGGGACCAATCATATTTCCATTTTTTCTTATAAGATGGAACCAATAGAGTTAAGGGAATTGAATGTGCATTTGGAGGTTCTAGAAAGTAATATTTTCATTTAACCAAGTATATCTTTGTGGGCACCCCGGTCTTGTTTGTGATGAATTTTTATGGAATTCTTCGCTTGTGTGTCAATTATTGTAAGCTTAACCAAGTTATGATAAATAATCAATATCCAATTCCACGTAATGATGATTTGTTTGATCAATTGATGAGAGATTAGTGGTTCTCTAAAATTTACTTGATATCAGGATATCATCAATTGTTAGATTGGAAGGAAGATATCCTGCAGATAGCTTTCAGAAGAAAATATGGACACTATGAATATGTAGTCATGCTTTTTTTCTCATTTTTTTAAGGTTGGGGCCGAAGCCTCATTTATTATTTAATGAAAATAAAATACCTCTTTTAACTGGGTAGAGGGAGACCCATTACATAGCCCGAAGGCACAGTGGGTATTTATCCTTTTACATGGCCCATATGCCCAAATTTTTGGCCCAATGCACTAGCAGTCTTCACAGCATTGATGAATCAGATATTTCATAAATTGTTGGATTCTTTTTTTGTGGTGTTCATAGATGAAATAATGATGTATTCAAAGACAAAGATTCATCTTGAGTAACACATGGAGATAGTGTTATAAATCATGATATTTCAATTTTTATATGTCAAAATACTTAATTGTGATTTTTAGATATAGATGGTATGCTTTATTAGCCTTGTGATTTAGGAAAAAGGTATTTCAGTGGATCCTAAAAATATATAAGTTGTAATCTCGTGGAAACTTCTAAAGAATATCTTTGAGATATGAAGTTTTCTTGGTCTAGTTGGCTATTACTAGTGCTTTTTTCATGACTTCTCACAGATAGCCTCACCAATAACATGTTTGAAAAGGAATAAGAATCCATTTCTAAGGATAGATGAATGCTATAATTATTTCCAAGAGCTAAATTTTTGTCTTACTTTGGAACATATCTTGATTTTACCAGAATCAGGATAGGGATATGTGGTGTATTGTGATGCTTTGAGATCTGGGTTGGGTTGTGTTTGTATGCAAAGAGACCATGTTGTAGATTATGTTTCAATAAATTTGAGAGTTCTTGAGAAGGATTACCTAACACAAGACTTGGAATTTGTATTAGTCATTCATGCCTTGAATAATTGGCATCATTATCTCTTTGGTGATAAATTTACTATGTTCACATACCACAAAATCCTAAAACAGATTTTCTCACAGTGATATTTGAATATTGATGGAAAGGAGATAGATGTATTATCTCTAAATGATTAAATTTTACATAATATATACACTAGGAAAACATAATTCAGTGGAAAATTCATTGAGAAGAAATTCATATTCAAAGTTAGTGAAAGAAGCTTCAGATGAATGGTAGTTGATGCCAGTCCTTGTCAACATGCATGTGAATGTGAAGACCAAGGAGATGTTGCAGTTTTATTTTAAGTTATGCTTATTCCTAATTTAGTAAAGATGGTCAAATAGGCACAAACATCTAATGTCGAATGCCTGGTTATGAGTTCAAAAAACAATGGTGGGAAGACCATTGAGGGTTAGAAACTTGATGGGAGTTCAATTTTTTGTTTCAAAGATTAAATGGTTATACCTATGGCTTTTCATGAGAAAATCCATCATGATTACCACCATTTGAGATGGTTTTTACATCCAGGAACATAGAACATGTATAAGTAATATAAGGTCTAGTTTTGGTGGACAAGCATGAAAAGGAAGGTGTTCGAGTTTGCCTCGTGATGCTTAACATTTCAGCAGGTTAATGCAGAGCATCAGAGACCAGTGGGTATGTTGTAGTCTTTATAGATTTTAATTTTGAAATGAGAGTATATAGTTATGGATTTTTTATTGGTCTCTTAATAATGTTCCATAAACATGATTCCCTGTGGGTTATAGTGGATTATCTTACCAAATTGGTCAATTTCATTCCAATTCATGAAAATAATATGGTGGAGGATCTATCTAAAATCTATATATATGAAGTGGTAAAGAGGAATGGTGTACTAGTTTCAATAGTCTCAGATAGAGATCTGAGATTCACGTGTCGTTTCTGGAAATCCTTATAGAAATCCCTTAGAACTCAGTTGAATGTGATCATGGTATATCATCCTTATAATAATGGGAAATCTAAACGAATGATACAAACATCGGAAGACCTAATACGGGCTTTTGTAATAGATTTTTTTAGTACATGGGAGGAGCACATACCATTAGTAGAGTTCTCATATAATAACAGCTATCAAGAATCAATACATATGGCCTCGTTTGAAGTGTTTTATGGGTTTCCTTATCATTCTCTACTATGCTGGGTAGAAATAGGTGAAACTTCACTAGTCGAGCTGATCCTTGTCTAATAAACAATAGATAACATTAAACTGATCAAAAAGAGAATGATACAGCACATAGTTTCTAGAAATCTTATGAGGATCATCGTCGATGGTTATTGTCATTCACCGTGAGTGATCATGTGTTCTTGTGAATCTCCCCAAGTCTTGGACAATGTCATTTTGGGATGCAAGGTAAGTTACCTCTTCAATAAATTAACCCTTTCAAGATACCGGAATGGGTTGGAGAGGTGGCATACCGGTTGGAATTTTTAGCATGGATCATTTTTGTGCATAATTTATTCAACATACATCAGTTGAAAAAGCATCAGCCTAATCCTGACCATGTGATCATATGGGATCATGTTGACCTAGAGTCGGATTCTTCATTGGTACATATTTTAGTGTAGATAGTGGATAAGAAAGAGAAAGTATTGTGTAGGAAAATCATCAGTCTAGCCTAGGTTCTATGGAAGCATGGTTAGAATTAGGAAGAGACTTGGAAACATAAGAAGGAAGTGAAAGAGCAATGGATGAAATTCTTTTAGGGCAAGGATGGTTTTCTACTTTCCTGGGATGGAAAGAAAAATGGTAGGAAGAATTCAGTACTCTTGGTTTCTAGTACAATACCCTTTATTTGTGTTTTTTATTAATAGAAAGTATAAGGGGGAAATTTAGGAGATTTAGGTGAACTTTAAATATGTTTTGGGGGATAAAGGGGAGGCACACGAGCTGCGCACGGTTTATCCAAACTGTGTGTAAATCCTTGGAAAAACCATGCACTATAGAAGGTTTGAGGGAGAGAGATTCAGCATGGTGTGTGCATGGTTAAGAAGACCGTGTGAGGAGGCCTTGTGAGGGTATGTCTATATAGTAGATAATGCATGGTTAGAAAAAGATTTTTCTAACTGTGTGAACTAACTGTATGTATGGTTAAAGTGATATCCTAAAAAAGTGGATCTCATGCATTTTTGCCTCTAAACTACTCATTTTTTTCTAAGAAAACTTAACTCAATATTTATCTTACTTTAAGATATGAGAACCTCTAACAAGCATTTTGGATTCAATCTGAATGCTTCCCTTGGCGATTCAAAGAAATATTCTTGATATATGTGATGATTCTTCATTTTTCTTGATTAGTTTCTTAAATCTAATTAGATATAATTCTCCACTTTTCTTGGTTTCTCAAATCTACACTTGTTATGGGTAGATCAACGAAATTTTATTCCAAATAAGTTAACATTTGGTCTTGATCATTCTATTAGAAGATATATAGGGTGGTTTAGTGAAGAATAAAACAATTTTTCATTAGTGTTCTTCATCCATTGTTAAGTTTCATCAAAGCCTTTAAGGTATGTGGATTCTCTCTTGCCTCCCCTTTCTATAATTGATTGGATTAGTTTCAAATTGATCCTAAATGGCCCAAAGGCCTTATTTTAATTTTATTATGGATAATCCCCTTTCAAGGGTTTATGGGGAACCCGTACATGACCCGTAGGCACAAGGCACAAGGCCCAACTGACCCGCAACACATGACCCGAAGGCCCAGAGGCATACCATTCCCATTAAATGACCCGCAGGCCCAACCCACTAGAATTTCCCCTCCTCAATTTCTGAATCATTGATCACCTAGCTCCCCACCATGCACTGTTGTTTAGCTAGCATTTCCCCGTAGAAAGTTTCACGATGCCTGGTCCCGATGGCGGTTTCCATACCCTCTCATTCTTACAATATGCTTAGCTCTGCTTTTGGTGGTTGATAATCTGGTTGCTATGATCCTATTCTAGGGCATGTTCTTTGTGATCTGGGATACTCCGTGGTCTCTATATCTCGAAGGCCTAGTGTCCCAAAGGCCTTTGATGACCCAAATTCCCTTGAAAATTAATTTTCAATATAATGGTTTTAATGAAAAATAGTCTTCAATAAAAAGTGTCATTTTATTGAAAGGGTTATTTTGGCATGATCCTTTGGAATATATGGTGTGTTTTCATGTTGAATATATGCGGCTTGGTTGAAATATTACCTTGTGCTCAATGCCTAAGGGTTAATGTAACATTGGATAAAATTACCTTGTGATGACTTGGTTGATCGATGAGAAACTACTCATGAGTATGAAACTGTAATAAGAAAGTATGCATGATTTATTATGTGGATGTGTGGAATGGATTGGGTAATCTAAAATGAATATGGATAAATGATTTTGAATCATTATTTATATATTTTTCTATAAAAATAACTTGCGGGAATAATTGGTTTCAATTACACTTGAATGCTTTTGGTTGCAAGTGGTTTTGGAGACATATTTATATTTAGTTATAAACTGTTCTGAGAAATTTATTTATATATACTATTTTATATAAATGTTGTTAACTCTTATATCCTAGTGCCATGAGTAGAGAAGTAATTAGAGAAACCTATAAACTTTTATACTCACCCCTGCTTTGGCAATTTGTTTCTTTTGCAGATGTTATCTTCTAGGACTGGGGTAAAGGTAACATACCGCACATTTTTAGCACCACTTTGTGTACATGGGATTTTTTTTGATATTTGAGTATGATTCTAGGGAATAATAGAGTATTATGGTCATCTTCTTGTCTTTAGTTGTTTATCAACTATTTACTCTGATACTTGTTTGGTCTTTTGATGTTTCACAATTTGAAAATGGTTCTATATGAATAATATAGTTGAGTTATCTTTCTTTTAATCATGCATCATATAGTGAGCCTTTTGGTTATGGTTTTTTTGGTTATTGGTTATTTATTAAAGGGTAAATTGTCCCCCACATATATTTGAAACCCTTTGGTAGTTATTTCTAGCCTTTGGTGTCTTGGGGATATCACTTAAGGCCTAGTAGTGATTCATTGTATTCTCAAGCCACTGAGAATTAGCGGGTCATTACAATAAGGATTAAAATTATGATCAATATTAAACATAAAACCCCCTAGTGGAATCAACATCCCTTATGTTAATAAAGAAATATATGATTATAAAAATTAATACACTCTTTAGATGATTCATGATTCTTTTAACCAAAATACCATTGGTAGAAAAATCATCAACTTACTTCTTGAACCGCAATACATAAATACATTGTCCATTTTATTTTCACATTGGTTCATCCTTGACCTAGGTTTTATCCATTAGAAGGGGGAATTGAGTTAGATAATGCTTAGGTTCTCAATATTTAAGATCATATACTAAAAATGGATTGCTAGGATGATATTTATTTCATTTCATCATAGTCCTCATTTTTTTCTCAGTATTTTAATACTTTATACCCTTCTTTTTTCTTACAAATAAATGAATTTTTCGTTCTTTATAGGAACTTTTTTCAATATGAAAAACTTATCTTTAAAATAAGGCATTAATTTTAATCCTCCATTCAAATACTTCATAATATTTTTCAATGAATATGTGAATTACACTAAACATATACCGATAGAGTGTCAAACTAGGTGCATAGTAAGGCCTTTTTTGTGCTCCAGTTAATGATTAGGTTAAGAAAAATTCACACTTCTCAATTTTATTACCCCTATATACATATCTTTCAGAGCCATTACATCATGTTGTATAAAGACATGTATGAATTTCTTGGAAAAAACATCTAATATCTACCTTAACAAAATATTTGGATGTTCTTTTATACTTATAAAAAAATCTATCATTAGGTTGTGATCGTTAATGTTTTTATCCTTAATCTAGTTCCTAATGTTTCTATTAAACCTCCTTTTATACCTACTATAGTGACCCCTACCCCAATATACTATATTTGGTTATATACTTATTTATATTGTAATAATATACATGGAACAACATTCTGAAGGACTAAATATTTTAGTAGTCATAGTTAACTAGATACATATATTAATCTTGATTTAAATTTGAATACAAAATTTACAACATAATTATTTTCTAGAATAACATGTTCTCTCTAAAATATCCTTTCATATATAACTGTGTACTCTCCATGGAATCCCGTGGCAATGAAAAAAAAGGGTGCTCTCAAATTCTTGGAAAGGGTTAAGTACAGCAGAGGAAATTATGAATCAATAAGAATAATCAAAATGTAAATGTAAATAAATGAGAACTCATGTTATTTAAATAACTAGAAAGCCATAATAAATATGGAAAGGTAAATAAATGAACATACATTCCATTTAAATAATTTTATATGTGATAATCAATATGGAATGGTAAATAATTGAGAACATATGATATTTAATTAATTAATTGAAAATGAAATGCATTGAGAGACAATATCAAAGTGAAAATATCATGGATAATAATAACTAAAATCTATACAAAGGAAATTCATTATTATTGGATTCCATGATCTCAGGAATCATGGTACCAATACTATCAATACCATTCACAAGATAGTTTAAAACTATAGTTATAAACCTATTAAATTCTTGATAAAATTGATTGTCTCGTGATACCTACTGATGCATCGAGGGGTTATATTATACCAAGTCTCCCCTTTGTTGACATATCTAAATCCTTCCTCATATATCTAATAATTAATTTAATTAATGAATAATTTACCTTATCATCAAATATATGTATTGAGTAAAAAATATATATTTATCAATATTTTCCTAGATTATCAAATAACATTTAGTGTATAAAATTATATATAAAAATGAGACATGTTTAATGAAATACATATATAAATGATAAATAAAATGGATATTTATATGAAATTTAATGTCTAATGATCAATGGAAAGTGAATATCTCAAGGGTAAATTAATGACAACAAAATAAAACAAGGAATTGAATATCAAAACTATCATTAGTCAAAATAATCATAAACCATACAGTGAAAGAATAATGATGATATCAACATATAACCAATAGATTAATAATAATGTTTTTTTCATTGATTAATAAAAATACCATAAAAATATGATCAAAAAATATTGAGGAAAATATCATTTTCATTTTGAACATCTTTTTGAAAATAATTTTCAATTAAAATCACTTTCAAAAAATATTTCATTTAAAAATAAAATTATAAATGTGAAAATGGAGCTTCAAATAAATTATGGTAATGATGGTGGGTAATTACAAAAAATAAGTGAAAGTTACAAAGAATATTCATTTTTACACTATAACAATATAAAGAAGGTTCCTTCTTTATAAAATGACAGGAAGATTCATTCCATATTTTCAACAGAATCTAAATGGAAATTATTTTGAAAATGAAATAAAATTCCTTTAAAATAAAATTAAACAATAAAAATGGATTGAAATGAAATTAATAAATCATTTTTATAATTTTAATAACATTTTTTAAAATATTTTATGTAAACATGTATTTGTAAGAAAACGGATTTCCGACTGAAGAGAGAAATGATGCCGGATTTTATTAAAAAAGTTATCAGTTAATTTATATAACAAAGTGTGTAGAAATTAAAATATTACCTAAAAATATCATTAATATTCAATTGAGAATAAAATGAAATGGTTTTTTAAAAAATGATCAAATAATTTCCATCAATTAAAATTCAAGAATAGATAATATCGATGAAAATGATATTGTGAAGTAAACCCTTGAAAAGAACATAATGTTGAAGTGAGAGTCAAAAAAATAAAATTATTTTGTGTATAAACTAAAATTACAAATAAAAAAGTTTAAAAATAATAAAATATAATCAAATTTACTCCCAAAAATAATCTTAGAGTGATATAATCAATTAAGTATAAGCTTATCTTAGTGAATGGAAATTGAGTTAAGAAATTATCTATAACTTGTTAACATTTAATTCATATCCACTTTGATGATATAATTATAATTGAGCCTAAAAATAAAAATACTAATTAATTATTCATGATATTACAGTTTAAATAGGTCATATATACGCCACATATGATAAATTAGGTGTATAACATTATAATATGCCATGACATTGAGATGAAATCACTTACCTCAGTATTCCTTCTGATTGACCATTCTATAACCTTCTATACAGTGGTTTGAAACATGTTTTTAACTTAAATAAAACCAATATTAATATTTATAATATCACATGTAATCCATTTATAATTTATTATAACCTATTCATTAATGCTCTTCCATTCTTTTAATTGTTTTACTTTTTAATTACCTTGTTTTCTCATGCATGTTTTTTATTTAAAGATCTATTTCTTGTGAATATTACATGGGTAAATAGACATGAGAATAATAATCAAGACATAATTATAATATCTTTACATCATTTTTAAATTTTAATCTAATCATTACTATTGTTTATGAAAAACTATTTACTATAGGATCATGAAGAAAGTAGTTCATACATATGCATGAGTAACGTTTCCATTTTTCATTAAGCATTATGGAAAAGTGGTAAATAATATTTTACCTTTAAATAATGATAATTATATCTTATATACCATATTATATACTTATATATATCATCCATGTGGTGTGGTGATGAAAAAAAGAGTCACATAACTTCGGGAAGGTGGTAGTTCACACGTACACAAACAATGTTATCATCTTTACCTGAGTGAAAATGAAAGAAATAAAATGATATATATTCTCTTTACAGAATTATATATATCCTATTAAAATAATAATTATGTCAGTTATATCACATATAATCATTAAATATATCGTTATCTTCTTCTATGTGAAGCATTAGTGAAAGACGAATCATATCGTTTCACGAGACGGTAGTCCATCGTACACACAAGCGATGTTATCATATATCCTATAGAATGGATGATAAAAAATATATATGATATAGTGACTAAATAGGTATAAATATTTTATAAATATCATATATGTAATTTATATCAATCATAATACTGAACCATGTGAGGTTGAAATGGAAAATTACACACCATCGGTTCACTAGATAGTAGTCCCCCGCACACATAAATATTAAGGTAATAACCCATTTTATGGAAGTGGAAATTGTTTTAGGTCATGAAATTATTATATAAAGATAAATTTACATTTAATTTAGTTATGATGTTATATAAACATAGTTTTAAAATAATGAATGAGTTGAATAAAAAAATGAAATAAAGATGCTTATTGAAGAACATTGTCTCTTATTCGGGTATCCTTTTTATGATTACACTAAATACATCAAAGGATGGATTTATTCCCAAAATAAGGATTATAATATTAGTTTAGGGATGTTATGATTTTATTTTTTAATGAATTTTCTTAGAAAAATAGGTTTTATGGTTTCAATAAGAGAGGATATGGACTGAGCTTTTATAAGTGGGGGTGAGGACACACTTGGTATTTTTGAAATGAATTGGCTGCTCCCACATTATTCATGTGTCAAAAAAATAAAAAATGAATTATTATAGATCCATATAGGATTAATGTTCTAAATATGGCCATCAAATTTCATTTATACATATTTATCATTCATTTCTACCCTTATTATTTCAGTTTAACCCCTATTATACCAATTTTTTACTTAATTACGGTAATTAATCTATTTACATTCAATATTATTTTTTGTCAAAAAATATACTCATATAATTATAAATTATAAATTATTATGATTAAACAAACTATTCCATTTTTACAAATTGAATTCACGTAATTAGAAAAAAATAATTTAAAATTAAACTCGCAGACGTGTCGAGAAAGCAGGTTTTTAAAGAGAAAATGTCAATAAGTTTATAATGTTTTTATATCGCTATTAAATATTAAAATGATTAAAATGACTTAAATTGAGTTAAATGATGTAAAATTTATGAAATTTTACTTTAAAATAAATTCAAAATATAATTTTTCATTATATACTTTTTAAACAAATTGGCAGTTTTCAATTAAAATTTAATATTTTTCAATATTCACCCAAAAATGAAAATTTTCATAAAAATCCAAAAAACATAACCAAAGATAATTTTGATATGATTATTTCTAAAATTATGTTAATTTCAACAAATAAATTTTCTGAATGAGTAAAATTTATATTAAAATTTTGTGTGTAATGTACAATTAAACCGTCTTTTAGAATAATATAGTTTTTCGTAAAAAAATTCTTTTAAAAGATTCTTATTTTATAAGTAATAATTATGTGGTTAATACAAGTTATTAAACTATATATTTTCATATCTTATTTAATCATATTAATTTCCTTCATTCCAACTTCTAGGTGAAAATTTTCATATTATATAATAATATTAATAGTATAATTTTGTTTGGTAATACTCGGTCTTGTGTGTAATGCATGTTATTGATGAAACTCATTATTGCATGTATCATAAGCATTTGATGAAATTAATTTTATTCTAAAAGAAATATTTTTTTACATCTTGGGATGTTATATTTTCTTCTAAGCTAGGAATTTCATGTCACATGTGCTATTTAATTTAATGTTATTCATTTATAATTATAGGGTGTCATAATTATTATAACCATATTTTATTCATTTTATTTTCAAATGAATTTTCACCAATTAAATTAAAATAAAATTAAAAAATTATGTATATAAAAATCCTAATTCTATACCCATGAATTAGTATCATCTCACATAATTTTTTCAATAATTTTAAGGTTATTGAACCGGATCACAGCAGGGAATTATTCATGTGGCCAAACTAGTCTCACTTTATATATCATATTCTATTATTTATAAACACTAATTTCCCTTCCATACCCAAATATTCCTAAGTGGTTCCTAACTAAAAAATAAATTTTATCTCAAAAACAAATCTTTGATACCACTATTACATGGAATTACCATAATGGAAACCCCTATTGGGCTAGTAAATAAGATGGGAGTTACTTCTAAAGTTGACCTCCAAAATTCCATGAGTTAGTGATTATTATATTTAGTAGAAAACTAAAATATGGGATGTTTTCCAAAATAAATTCAAATAATGTGAAATAAAAAAATATTAAACATCATATAATATAAAATATTACTCAATAATTAGTGAAAATACATTTTTCACACAAATGATGGCATTTTGAGAAAACACATCGATTAAACTCTTAATATAGGACACCAAAAATGATCACGGTCCCCTCAAGATAGTAATATCAAACAAAATAACCAAATACCTTCTAAATAATCTGAAAACACACACAAACACACACACACACACACACACATATATATATATATATTAGTAGTAATAAAAGAACACATATTTGTATAATCCTTGAATTCCTTTAAGAAAAAGGTATTTGAAACATACTAATACATCAAGGGGTAAAAAAATAAACCAAACCATCGCCTATACAAGTTCATACAACACCAATCCTCAAAAAGGATCACACAAAAAACTATGAAATTCTTTTATAGTATCATAATATCACAATAACATATATTTAAGGTACCTTAAAACAACATCCCTACTCATCCAGTCACTCCCACACACACAAAAAATTAGTGCTGCAATAGATTCCACATGAACATATCACATTATACATCACTACCACAACCAAATCGTCATCATCATTTCATAATAAATTTCCACATAAAATTGGAAACCATTTTCATATACCACATCACTATATCACTATTTTTCATTGCATCCTCGTCACAATATAGTAATTTGAATGTGAGCCACATCAACCACACTCTATCTTACTACCATGTGTGTTCACCAACATGAATAAGAACATATTTCACATCATCACCACACTATAACATAAAACCTCTAATTGATATCCATTATAGATTATGTATTATAAACATTTTTTATTATCATTTATAATTAATCTTAAAGGAAGATAATTAGAATGGAGAAATTGATCATTTGTTCCATGTACATCTTAGAGGTCAAGGAAAACCCCAATATGTAATGGAACAAACTTCAATAACCATGATATGATTACTAATATTTTACATTAGTATAATATAAAAGGAATGACATCTTGAAAGACCAAATATTTTACTTGTCTGGTTAAATTAGATACATACTTGAGTCTTTTATTACATTATAATACACATAATATAGAGTAATGTTTTATTCAAGAATAAAATTATTACCACTACTGTATCCATGAATATCATTCATAGTAAACATTTTATATTCTTGGTAAGAGAATAAAAATAAAAGTGATATTTAATTCTTAATAAGAGTAACATGAAGAGGAAGTTATCATGAATATGTGAGGAATAATAAAATTTAATGTTAAATTACTGAACACCCATTCTATTTAAATAAAATGAATATAATGAATACATATAGTGTATTTAATATGGAAAGGTAAATAAATAAACAAAAATTCCATATAAATATAATAACTATCATGAATATATAAAGATTAATCAATATAGAGAGAAAAATAATATAACAAACATCTCATTCAAATAACTTTATTATCATGAATAGATAAGGAACAATCAATATGGAAATGTAAATAGTTGAACAAAAATCCCATTTTAATTACATTACTAACTTGAATATGTAATTAATAAACAATATAAAAGGTTAAATAACTGAAAAAAATCCATTTAAATTAATTGACTATCAATAATAGATAATGACTAATCAATATGGAAATATAAATAACTAGAAATATATTCTATTTGAGTAACTTGACTATCATAAATATATAAGGGATAATAAATATAGAAAAATATATAACTATGCACAAACCCCATTTAAATAACATGAATATCAAGAATAGATAATTATTAATCAATATTATAATGTAAATAACTAAACACAAATGTAATTTATATAACATTTCTTTTATGACTAGATAAGTAATAATCTATATGAAAAGATAAATAATTGAACAAAAATTCCATTTAAATAACATTAAATTCATGAATAGGTTAGAAATAATCTATATGGAATTAAAAATAACTAAAAACAAATTCCATTTAATCAATAATGGAGAATGAAATCCATCTATAGATAATATCATTGTTAAAATCTCATTGATAATAATAACAAAATTCTTAGTGAATGAAATTCTTAGTTATTGGACGTCATGATATCAAGAATCATGATACATCTACACTCGATACCACTCACAAGGATGTTCAGAAACATAGGTGGAAAACCATTTAAATATATCTTATTTATTCTCCTCATGATAATACCAATGTAAATATAAGGATAAACAATCCATATTAAAATGAGACTGTGAAATGAAACCCTATAAGGATTATAATTTTGAAGGGAGAATTATCCAGTGAATTCATTATGTGTATCTAATGTAAATCCACATAAAAAATTTCTATATGACAGAAAAAATTCAAAATTTAATACACATATAATCATATAAAATTAAAGATAATGAATAATTAATATAACCCAATGAAAAGAAATTGAGTTATGAAATTATTAATCACTTGGTATTTTTCAAGTAAAATCCCCTTAGATGAAATAATTAAAATTCAAGCATAAAATAACATAAATTATTCATGAATTAAGATATTACATATATAAGTGTCATTATATTCACCATATAAAATAAAATAGGTGTAAAATATTACAATATACCTAAATGATGGGAAATTGAGATGAAGTCACTTACCCCACGCTTCTATTTTATTGAGCACGATTTAACGTCATTTATAATGGTTTTAAGCCTATTATTATTTGATAATAGACCCATATTAAAATTTATAATATCATATATTATCTTTTTATAACATCTTATCACCCATTTGTTAATAATCATTTATTATTTTTATTATTTTGGGTGTTAATCAACTTGTTTTCTCATGTATGTTTCGTCATGAAAATCTGGTTCTACTTTTTAGGATATATACACATCATCTATACAATTATATTAATGTTAAAAATATCTTTATTTTTCAATAGATACAATTTTATTATAATTATTTAAATGTTAACAAATTGAATGGATTACATCGCTTTGTGGAGACGTTTGGTTATACATACACATGAGCAACGTTATCATTTAATTAACAGGTGAAAGGGTAAGGAAGTAGGAGAAATATTAATTTTATAGAATAACTATAATTTCATTTATATAACATATATTCATTAAATATATAATTTCTACATTCTATTACATGTGTATGTAGAAAACGAATCACACCACTCCATGAGGTGGTAGTCAATTGTACACATGAGCGACATTATCATATTTTAACCATAATTGAATGTAAGAAGGTATATGTTATATAATAATTAACTAAGATTAATAATATAATAAATACCATATAAATTTTTTTAATCCATCATTATATGTGTCCTTGAATTGTGGTGATGGAAAATAAACTATATATGTTCCTGAGGTGGTAGTCTGTTCTACCCACGATCGACAGTTTCAATACCCATTTAATAGAAGTGGACATAGATATAAGTCATCCCAATATAATAAAAAAATAAAAAATTATGGAATATAAAAAGTTCATTATATAATAATTTCTTAATAATATTTGAAGGAGTTGTAAGAATAAACAAAATACAAACGCTTGTTTATGAACGTTACCTCTTATTCAAAAAAAATCATTAGTATTTCACCAAAAGCCTTCCTAGAATGATATTATGATCAAAATAAAGGATATAAAATGTTTTTAGGGTATTATAGAATTTATTTGGGAATTTATTTTCTGAAGCAATTACTTTATTATTGGGAATAGAGGTGAATAAAATGTGGCCTTTATAAGTGGGGGAGATAACACACAATGAATTTTTAAAAAGAATCAATTACACCAACATTTTTATCATGAAATAAGCCTAAAAATTGGGAAATTATAAATCCATATAGGTTATATAGTAAATATATATCAATAAAATGGGTTTTTGAAATTTTTAGTTTATTTAAACCCTTATGATTTCAGTTTCACCCCCAGGTAAATCATTTTTTACCATAACCGCAGAAACTAATTGTTAATGTTTTTACTATTGAAAATATTAAAAATTAGATTGATCATATATGATAATATAAAATGATATTTTTATACTATTAAATACACTATTTCATATTAAATTCAATGAATTATAAGAATATAATTTCAAATTATACTCACAGACGCGTTAAAAAAAGCGGGTTTTTAAAGAGAAAATTCTTATAATTATAATATGTTTTATTATCAAAAGTCAATATGAGATTAATTCAAATTACTTATATTTGTTAATAATTAATATAATTTAACTATATTTTAATTTAAATCCAATTTCTAATATATCATAACATTAAAAATTATTTAAACAAAAAGAAAGTATTCAATAAAAATCAATATTTTTAACTATTCATTGAAATTTGAAACATTTCAGAAAAATCCCAAAAAATCACCCTAAAATAATTTCGATAATTTGATTTCAAAAATGAATTTAATTTTATAAAATAAATTTTATAAAATTTTTATATATTTATTTTAAATTTTCTGTTCAAAGCACGACTAAACCATTTTTTTGAAAAATAACATTTTTTAGACAAAAAAATATTTTTAATGATATTTCTTTTATATGTAATCAATAATTAACCATAATTTTAATAATTTAGTTATTATTATTAATACTATCTAATTTAATGACTATAATATAATTGTATAATATATTATTTTTTATTTAGTCTTGGTGTTGAGTGATTCACAAACAATCTGTGTGACTAAATTTAATGAAATGTATATCATGGGTTTTTAATCTCGGTGTTGTGTGTGAGGTTCACTATTGAATAAAATTTACATAATTTAAAATTTTGCGGTTTGAAACTCTCACCACCATAAATAAATTGAATCCTTATAATTTTTTCATGGGCCCAGAAATCAAGGGTTTCATATTTGATTTTTTTTGAAATTCCACTTCATAAAAGAGTTGATAATGATTTTTATTGATAAGAGAGAAAGGTTTATAGGAATGAAATATAGAATAACCCATAAATAGGTTTCTAGGTGGGAGAAAATTATTGGATCCAAAATATATAGATAGGTATGAAAATCCTTAATAATTATTGATATTTATAGAGATCATTCATCATAAGAAAGTGAATAATAAATTGAATGACAAGGACCAAAAAAACATAAATATGTGATGATTTTAAAGACCATTTTACTTATCAGGTATGATGGTAAAAAGATAACATTTTTGTTTCAATATTACTTTACTAATATTATTTAATTCCTTTATTATGTCTGAATATAAAGAAATATACATATTTTATATCATTCTCTTTCATAAGAATAATTTGATCATTTGGTTGTGCCTCAATAAATTTCAAATTAATCACTTACTCTATGAAATGAATATCCAAAAATTAATTATATCTTCCTAAAGACATAAAATTAAATTTCAAAATATTTTAATATCTATAAAAGAGTTACAAGTATTTCAGTCTATCTCTAACTATTTTCTAAAACCAATATGTTAAGAAAAGGTTATCCAATATAAAACATTAATTTATAATCTTAAATAGTAACACCAATAGTTTACCATTAAAAATTATTCATCAAATTGATTAATAAAAAAAAATAAATCTTAACCAAAACTTTAAATAGCCTAGTTTTTAAGTTAAACACATATCAAAGATAATATAAACATTAATGGTTACTAATAACATTAATCATATGTCTAAAAAATTTAATATAATTCTTCTTCAAATAAATTTTTTATACTATAAACCAAAATGTTTTATTCAAATAAATGTTTTTCAAAAATATCTTTAATCATAGTAGACCCCCATCACATAAATATTAAAATTTGTTTCTTATGTCTTTGAACATATGATCAAACATACACTTTTTAAAAAATGAAACTTTAGGTGTAACCAAGTTCATTAATTGTCATCATCTATTCAAATCATTAAAATGGTTTGTAATGAAATTGTAAATTATATAGACCATATACCTTGGAATTTTCAAACAAGATTTATAGTCATGCCCATTTCCATATGTTAGGTAATGCTCGACTCAAGCCTAATGTTCCTTTTTTGGATTCATTACCAATATGTGCATCTATTCCATAACCATGTCCACATTTAGTATTAAAAAAGGTATGTATTTCTCTGAAATAACACAAAATATCCACCTTAACAAAACATTAGGAATTTCTTATATAATTATCCTCAATGTATATCAAGGGATTATATTATATAATATTTTGATTCTAAATCTAAATCCCAATTTTTCTACTAAACTTGCCCTAATAGAAAATTTAATGACCATAAATCCAATAATCGAGAGCCAGGGTCCACTTTAATATATTAGAATAAGATTCAAGGAATTTCATCTCCTGTGACAAAAAAGATTATTAGTCTTTCAGTAAATGATAAATACATGATTTGTGCATAAATTTTGAATACAAAAATTATAACATAACTTTAATTTTGATAATTTAATTATTCCCACTAGTATATACTTGAAAATAATTCATATTACACGTCCAATTTTCCTAGTAAAGAAAATAAAATAATGGTTCTCTCAAATTATTAGTAAGAGTTACATATAGAAAAAGTTTTCTATAATAGATAAGGAGTGATAAATAAGGAATAGAAAATAACATAACACATAATCTATTTAAATAACTTTGCTATCATGAATAGATATTAGGTAATCAATTTTTCAAGGAAAATAATTGAATGAACATTCTATTTAAATAACATATCTATAATGAGTAGATAAGGTGTAATCAATATCTAAATTTCTATAAATTAAGACACATTCCATTTAAAATTTTTGACTATTATGAACGGATAAGGAAAAAATAAATATGGAAAGTAAAATAACCAAACACACATGCCATTAAAAAAAATATTATAATGAATTGATTATAAGTAACCAATATAGAAAGTTAAATAAACAAACACAAATTCTATTTATATAAATTTACTATACATAATAGATAAGAGATAATAAATATTTAAAGGTAAATTAATGAGTAAATCTCCTATTTAAATAACATGAATATGATTATTAAATAAGGAATAATCAATATGGAAAGGTAAATAACTAAACACATATTCTATTTAAATAACACGAGATTCATGAATTGCTAAGTAGTAATCATTATGGAAAGGTAAATAACTGAAAACACATTCTATTTAAATAGCATGGCTATCATGAATAGATATGGAATAATCAATATGTAATGGTATATAAATGAACACATGTTCTATTTAAATAAAATGAATATGATTAATAGATAAGGCATAGTAAATATGGAATGGTAAATAACTGAAAAAATAGAAAATTTAATCAATAAATGAGAATGAAATATATCTGGAGAGAATATCATTGTGAAAATCTCATAGATAATTATAAATTAATTCATAATTTTGGAAATTATTAATTACTAGGTGTCATGATTTAATGCATCACGAAACCTTTACCATCAAGACCATTCACAATACGTTTTAAAACAAATAGTACAACCCATTTTAATTCTATTTTACTGGTTCACCTCATGGGAATATTGATGCATCAAGGTTTTATACAATTCTATGCCCCAGCCATCACTAAATTTCAAAATAATTCTTCATATATCGAATAATCAATTTTACTCATTATTAATTTTTCTAGTCATCAAATATCATTATTGAGTAAGGAGTATATATTGATTAATACTTCCTTAGATAAACAAAAAAAATAATGTATAAAACCATATATATATATGATATATATTTTAATAAATAAACATATCCATTATAAATAATATGTATATTTAATGTAAATTATATTTCCAACGATCACTGGAAAGGAAATATTTTTTGGTAAAGTAAATTACTATAAAAAAAGAATCAATAAAGTGAATGTTAATAATATACATGGTAAAAAAGATCATAATACAACCATATATATAAAAATTATGGTATCAACACTACATATCCCTAGTGTAATATAATTAAAATAATATATTATTTCCATTTTGAAATATATATACCATAAAAATATCTATAAAAAATACTTGAGTAAAATTTACATTTCATAATAAAATATTTTTTTATACTCAGTGTTAAAAAAGTATTCTTAAAATAAATTTAATTGAAAATATGATTTGAAATATATAAAGTAATATTTAAATCATTGATTGTTCATAACGTTAAAAAGTTTCATAAATGTAGTACATGCTAAAAATATTCCTTTCAAATTTTTCTAAAAACACAAATGGCACATATTTGGAATAAAAATTCAAGATTATTTTTTCAACATGTTATAAAAACTTAAAAACTATTAAAATTTATTTAATGAATCATTCAGAAAATTTTAAAATCATTTTTAAAATCATTTTTAGAAAACATGGTTTTGAATTAAAAATGATTTTCAACCGAAGAGAGAAATGATGTCAGATTTTATTAAAAATATTTAATCAATAAATTTATGTACCAAAGAGTGTGTAAATATTAATATTTTTCAAAATAATCATTAAAACCCATGGTAGTGTAAAATTAAAGTGTTTTATTTGTAAATTGTTAAATAATTTCCTTGAATGGAAAATCAGGCATAAAAATCCTGATTAAAATGAGACTTTGAAATAAACTCATACATATATATTAACATTGAAGTGAGAATTAGCCAATGAATATATTATTTTTATGAAATGTAAATCCAAATAATAATAATCAATATATTATATAATCGATTCAAAATACAGTACCCACATAATCATAGAATATCAAAGACATCAAAGAAGTAATATAACCAAATGAAAATAAATTGAGTTATGAAATTCTTTACCACTTCGTAACATTTAATTCAAATAAAATTGTATAAAAATAATTAAAATTTGAAAATAAAAGTAAATGAATAATTAATTATTAATGATATTAAATTTTAAAGTTTCTGTAAGAAATTAGGTGCAAAACATTACAATATGCCTCAATGAAGAGAAATTGAGATGAAATCTCTTAACACAAACTTCCATTAGGTTAAACATGATTTGTACTCATCTATAATGGTTTAAAAAATGTTATTAATATATAACAAAACCATATTGATATTTATAATATCATACATTATCATATTATAATAAATATTCAACCATTTTTTATTTTTATTCATTATTTTCATTCATTTGAGTGTTAATTTCCTTGTTTTCCCATTCTTTTTTATTTCTTAAAATATTGTGTAATTTTGTATATGATATAGATACATCATCTCCAAAATCATATTAATATCATAAAATCGTTTTTTAATTAGTCATAACTATTTATTTGTAATATAAATTTTATCATAGGGAATGGATTGCATTTGTTCGTGCAGCCGATAGGCTATACGTATGCACTACAGATATTAACATTTCTTTAACAGGTGAAATAGAGAGAATTTATCTGATATATAAATTTTACAGAATAAATATTTTTTAATATATATAATATATGTTTATTTAATTTGTTATTATTCAATTTCATGTATAGTTTATGTGAAAAATGAAACAAATTTCCTCATAGAGAGGTAGTCTCTCACACACACGAGTAACGTTATCAAATTTGTTAGCTAAATAAACATTAAAGAGGTATATATGATTTTATATTCAAATAAGTATAATACTATCAAAAATATAATATAAATGTTTTAAACCCCTCATTATACCTATCCGTGAGATTTGGTGATGGAAAATGAACTACATTGGTTCGTAAGGCAGTAGATCGTCGTACACACGATCGATTGTTTAATTTCCAATTTGATAGAGGAGGAGATTGAAATAGTTCACTACCTTAGCCTAATAATATATAAGTATATTTAATATAAGTTAGATATTATATAATCATGTTTTAATAATATTTTAATGATATGTAAGAGGAGTAAAATTAAAAATATTTGTTTAAGAATGTTTCCTCTTCTTCAGAAAACTTCTTTAAGATTACACCAATATCCTTCCTAGGTTGGATTTCTGATAAAAAAATATGGTCTGGGATTTTGGATGGGAATTATTTATGTGTTTTGTGTAGGTATTGGCTAAATAAAATGAATCCATATGTTTTAATTTGGGAGAAGAGTGGGTAGCCTTTTATAAGTGGGGGAGAGGATAGTCATGGAATTTTAAAAAATAATCAATTACCCCGGGTTTTTTATTTGGTCACAAGACTAAAAAATGTATCATTATAAAAAATAATTAAGGATAATGTCAAAATATTTCCATAAATTGGGTTTTTTACATTTTTAGATCATTTTAACCCTATTATATCAGTTTTAATGACCCAGTAATCAGCATCCAATTTAAAGTTATTCCTGTATCAGAGAGGGAAAAGCAGGCTTCCAAAGAGAAATTAATCATAAGTATAAAAGGTTTTAATATAAAAATTAAATATTAAATAGATTATAATTATATAAATTAGTTAAATATTAAGATAATGTAACAAATTTTATTATAAATACAATTTAAAATATAACTTGCCTATGTAAATTATTTAAATGAAAAGGAAATATTCAATAGAAATTATTATTTTTCGTCATTCATTGAAAAATGAAACATTTCTTAAAAATACAAAAAATTATCCCAAATATAATTTTAATATGATTATTTCAAAAATAAATTTAATTTTTTAAAATAAATTTTCTAAATGTGGTAAAAAAAATTAATTTATATTTTTAAATAGTGAATAAACATTTTTTTAGAAAAATACAGTTTTTCATAAAACATTTCTTTTTATTTTAAATGATACGTATTTTATTTCTAATATATAGATAACCATAATTTTAATAATTTATTTATAATTATTCATACCTGCCAATTTAACATCTAGGTTAAAACCTTAAACAATATTATGCTTCATTTAGGCTTAGTGTGTCATGTTCTGAAAGTTAACAAAGATGTTAAATTTAAAGAAATATATTTCATTTTTTTTAAGCTCAGTGTTTTGTGTTACATATTCTATCAAATAAAATATTCATAATTTGTAATTTCTGGGTGTTAAAAAATACCACAAACCTTATGGTAAATGAAAATGATTACCTAACATAGGTGTTAGTGCATAATTAATATAATGAATATATTAAAGATACAATATATATATAAACTAAAGCTTAAAGGTCAGTTTACTAAATAAAATAAAAAATTACTACTACAAGTAAAATTCAATTTATCTCAACCCGAACACAGTGAAAACTTATGGCACCACAAATCATGGAACAACCCTAAAAACTAGTCTAATTAAGAAACATATAATAATATCAACTTTTTATTTTATCATATCATTATCCAATTTTATGATTTACCATTTCCAAAAATATTGAATTTATTATTTTCTTATTTATTCGATTATATAACATTTTATTTTGACAATTAATAACTCACTCAACAAACATCATTATAATTTACCCCAATTATTTATTCTAAAAAACATTACCCCATAACATATTCCTCTTTTAATTATGTATCAATTATTTTATTTTATTTCAACATGACATCATATTTAGGTGCAACTATGAAAAACCCACTACATCCTCCACCAGATCACCATCAACCACTACATAAACCCATCCAATAACCACCGCACCCAATATAAATCAATATAGACCTCATTATTTCTTTCTTCCAACGTCAACCATGCCAAACCAGCACCAATATCATCACATCATAACACCCCAACATTCAATACAATTGGAAAAAT
The DNA here is from genome assembly GCA_963277665.1 of Viscum album. Classification (NCBI taxonomy): domain Eukaryota; kingdom Viridiplantae; phylum Streptophyta; class Magnoliopsida; order Santalales; family Viscaceae; genus Viscum; species Viscum album. The sequence continues at coordinate 979,732,936 of OY728137.1, forward strand.
ATTATACCACCCTGAACTAATAACCATAACTCATCAACAGAATAAATTAAAAGTGGAATCACTTCTAGATAGTAATAGAAAATAACAATGATAGTAACAAATATTGAAAAAAAATGATCCACCATAAGAATACTACTTTAATTGTTCTTCCTTTCTATTAAAACATTAGTCATAAACACGTCAATTTTAATTATGGAATACTATTTCTTTAATTATTCTCCTTCATTAAATGACTCACCGATTATGAGAGGTGATACTCATTATAACAGTAAGAAATATGAAGTACTATAGAAATTAAATTCCATACAACAAATAAATAATAACATGGAAATAAAATTTAATCATGTAAAGTACAAGTGAATGACCCCATTACTATTAAATTCCATTAAATATTTTATTTTAATTAAGAGTTTAAACTAAAACATAAAAATACTAAATGAAAAAATTTATAATAATTTCATAATTGCATAAGAATATAAATTATGTGTCTTTAATCACCAAATTTGATCACTAGTTTGAAAAACATAGAAAAATAAGGGGAAAAATGATCCCAATACAAAAGAAATCTAAATAAATCTATCACAATATATTGAAAACTAGTATCTATGAATACTAGGACCCAAATTCACTAAATCCTAACCAAATCATGGTAACTCCAATATTATATATTCACAAAAACAAAAATTGAGTTATGTAATAAAAAAATAGTTTAAAATAAGAAGTAAAACATTAATCGAACTAAAGAATCTCATTCACAATAATCCAAATTTAAAACTAATTCTAAATAATTGATAAATTTCAATTGAGACAACCCAAAATAGGCCTATGGTTTAGTGTATGTTTGAGTAATAAAATAATTTTTTATAAGATCCATTAGTTTATAATTAAAATATGATAACTTGGAATCATAGTATGATCAGATTTATCAAACTGTAATAGTATAATGATATAAACTTCATGGATTTACCTTCCTAAGTATCAAGGATTCAAAATTCCTAGATATAATATAACAATTGGAGATCATATTGTAGTGGTACTCTACACACTACCATGATTTAATACCTTATAATCATGGTGAAAGACTACAAATTTAAATTTAAAATGTTGACATACATACACTCACATTGGGGTGTCACAGCCTTCAATAGTATAAATAACCAAAAATAGGTTTAACAATGAAATTAACTCACAAAGGCCACCATAGAAAAGATAAACATTCAAAAATGTGATACCCATCATGTAATTTTAACCCAAAAACCTCCACACCATAATATAACCCATCATAATGTTATTGTATCCCCTACTCTAGAATGAAAAACCCCAAAAATTCAGGGAATAATCCATATTCTACAATACAAACATCACACCCCCTCTGTACTACTCATTATGAAATAGACTTACTAAAAAATCTCTTCTCCTGTAGAAAAATAACCAAACATCAACACACATGGTCACTGAATGATCCACATCAGTAGTATAAAATACTCAATGATAACTCCTTCTTTACACCAGTAAACACTCCCCCAACACCACTAATGTACCTCTTGGTACCATAATTATATATAAAAAAACATCAGGTTATAAGAAATTCAATTTCATTACATTAATAGTCAAATATCCTTATTTATTATTTTATTTTATAATTTAAAAAAACCATAAAACATATAATGTAATGTAAAATTCACTATTTAGTTTTTTAAATAGTAAAGTTCTATTTTATAGTAGTTTTTTTGGGATTATATGTAAAGATAATTTATTGTATTCTGAATTATGTCTGGAAGTTTATTATTTTATCTTTCCCTAATAAAATAGATGTTTTTCGATATGAATAATGTTTTAAAAATACAAAAAAAAATTGTCCCAACTTGTAATATTTTTAAGATGATATTTAAAAATTATAAATCTAGTGTAAGTAATGATTTTACATATTAAGTTTTATTACAAAATAAATTATTTTTAGAAAATTTATGATAAATAAATTTTACAATTAATATTAAAAATAAAATTAATTAATATTGTAAAAATGTGAAATGTTTTCAAATACTTTAGTGGGGGTGTAATTACATTTTTATGTTGTGTTTTAATGATGGATTTCACATCAAACTATGCATACAGTGAATGATTTATTTGTATGAGTAATATATAGGCCCAAATAACAATCTTATTTTTAAAAAAATACAAAAAAACATGTTTAACAATATTTTTATATATTTTAAAATAATAGTGTGATGTTTAATAGAGTGTAAATGAAAGAATTATAAAGAGTTATACTATTTTTAAAGGATATTAGTTACGATTTTTATATTAAAACTAAATTTAAATATAATGAAAGAATTTTTTTATGTGGTCCTTATTTATATAAAATTATCAAATTAAATCATGATATTAGATAAAATGAATGAAATTATTTAGATACAACAGTTTTGAACTTTGATTATTCGTAATTAAGGATAAAACCATCATTTCATGATAATATTCAAACATATCCTTTAATATATCATCTAATTAATGAGTTTAGAAAATTAATTAATATTAAAAAACATAGTTATTTTCATATTGATGTATCATGTGTGACATGTAGATATATAATATTCATTAAAAATATGGTTATTTTAAAAAACGCATTAATTAATTTAATATCATTATAATTTATGATTTTATAAGACCAATATTAATTTATAAATTTTTGTGGTATATTCTAAAATGAATTGAAATTAAAAAAATATATAGTAAATTTTTAAAAAATTAAAAGGTCTTCATTGTCATCCACTCATGTGCGATAAATTTGTAAAATTGGAGTTGAATGAAAAATAACCACTTATAGTTAAAACAATGAAAAAAATAAAATATATGAAAAATATAGAATGAAATAAATTAAAATGACATTTTAAAATTGGCACTAGCAGGTTATTATAAGGAGAAATGGATTTGACTTGGGATACACTAGTCTAACATATATCCTAGATTGATTGACTTTAGTTTACCACGGATAATTTCTTTCATAATGTTATTGGTATCCTTGGAGTCCTTTTTTATGATACTTCTCATTATGTAAGGTTGACTGGGTTCCCATAGTTAGACCCTCATATTATGGTACCTTCCTTTTCCTCGCATTGATTTTGAGCTAATCTAGTGGTTGATGGGTATATTTTTACCATGTGGAGTATATTACATATCTAAGATCATATTTATCCTTCTAAAATATGAGTATGTAATTTAATCCCCTGATTAAGAAATATTGGGTAAGTTTATTTCCATACCAACTTTTATGAAATGTGATGCAAACATTTATTTTGATGAAGGACTTGTAATTTATTCATATATCTCAATTTAAATTAACTCATAGTGTTGATAATGGGTGAGTTGGCTTATAAAATATTATGATATTCTATTTCATATAGTTGTATTAATACAATGGGTAGATAGATTCTAGGATGATAACTAAATTTTATAAGTAAAAATAGTATATTTTTGTATAATAATATTTTTATTTGATGAATAGCACACCAAATCCATTTCTATTTTTTCATGTACTTTTGTTTTGTTAAAGGGTAATCTTTAAATATTTTTATCAATTTTTATTTCATAATTATTTTCAATTATATGTAAGCTTGTAGGGTTACAAATAAAGGTTGTTTGAATAAAAATATAATTGTAGTGCAAAATGGTTGCCTCCAATTGATATTATTTATGTGATTAATTAGGTGTATTTATAAAAAATTGGTTATAGTTTCTTGAATTAAAATAAATGATATAAAACAATGATTAGTGTCTGTAATGAAAATTATGGAATAGTGAATATAACATATCAATGGAAAATTAAACTAAATATAATATCACATAGTGTGATTTATAATTTTACTCTCTATCCAATACATCCTAGAACACATGATGTCATATACATGTGATATATAAAGTTGTGCATAAAATGTTTTTTACGGTAGTTTTTTTTCATTTTTACATCAGCTTTTGGCTGACGTTATTACAGGAGATGTTATAAACATTGTTTTTTACATTGGTTATTTTAAAACCGACGTAAAAAATACAAATCCGAAGCATTTTTCACGTCGGTTAATAAAATCCAGATGTAGAAAACGCTTCGGAGTCATGGTTTATTACATCGGTTAATTAATAACCGACGTGGTATATACCCATTTCACATCGTTTATTATATAAATGATGTCATAAATCACCCCTCTAAAGCATTTATCACGTTAGTTATTTTTATAACCAACCACTACTAGAATTTTACACTTTACCAATGGTTTCAAACCATTGGTAAAGGCCTGGAAACTGTTGGTATATATTATACGAACAGTTCCCTCAACCATGGTGAAGTAAGGCATGGAAATGGGACAATACCAACGTTTTTGTGAAAACCGTTTGTATAGGTGTCAAAATGGAAGGTATACCAACGGTTTTCTACAAATCATTAGTATATGTGTGTTAAAGTATAACATATACCAACGGTTTGTAAACTGTTGGTATATGTGTGTTTCACTTCTACCAACAGTTTATAACTGTTGGTATAGAGGGCATATACCAAGCCATAAGGCTATACCAATGGTTTTGTTATAACCATTGGTATAAACCTATACCAGCAGATATAACAAACCGTTGGTATAGTTATATAATAGTATCTATACCAACAGTTCTGCAACCGTTGGTATACAATTGCTCAGCTCCATAGTAGCAGGCCCCTCTCCCCTCTCCAGACCTCCAACAACCTAGCAACCCCTCTCCAGACCTGCAAAAAAACCAATACAAAATCCTCATCCAAAGTATTCAAAATTTAGAATTCATTCCAGAATTTAGAAATTTAGAAATTCAAATGCAATAACACCCATAACAAAAAATGCCTACATGTTATAGGAAATGAAATAACACCCATAAGAGTAATCCAAATTTAGAATTCATTCCTCACTCAAACCACAACACCAACACGCATAAGAGTATTCAAAATTTAGAATTCATTCCTCACTCAAACCACAACACCAATACACACAAGAGAAAAACCCTACATGCTATAGGAAGCACATGGGATGTTTAGTCAGGGTCTTGGGTTGAGTATCTTAAAACAAACAGAAAAACTTGGGTATAGTGGCCAGGATCGTGATACCCATAAGATAGAAAATGTTAGTGCTCGTGTGCTTAGACCTAGGATGAGTTATAGGAAGCACATAGGATGTTTATATTCCTCTAATGAGTATGTATCCATGTATAAATTGTTCTTGATGTGTTGGTGGGAAACATTGTCCAATCTCGACATATGAGATGGGTTACCAGAATAGCCTACATGTTTTTTATAGATTTTTCAATTAGAATAAGGGGGTATGTGGCTAATTGTAATTTGCTCTTCTGGGTGTGATGTGAGATGAATCCCCATCTTGGGTAGTGGGTATGAATATTCAATTAAGTCTTTGGTATTGGGTTCCCAAAGGGACTTTGGTTTGGTCCTAGAACCCACTATTTGAGGATGGGATTGAGGTGATCCATGGGGTTATGGTGTCACCATATGTATTACTCACCATTGGGGTATTTTTATGAGACTTTGAAACATATTTTTCAAGAATCTATGTGTAGCCTTATTGACCAATTTGTTATATGGTATTCTTGAGTGTTTATACGTTTCATATTAAATCACTATATAATATTTATTTTTTGTATGTTATGGTATAGAATGAACGACCCGTGATTGAGAATTAGAACATGAGTGTCGGTGCATGTTCATGATGGGATGTCAAGACTCATTCCTAATATAATTCTTGTTTTTCTATATATAATATGACCCATTGTGTTTAAATCTATGCCTTGTGAATATTTTCTTCTAATAATATATGACCAGTAGACCATATTTTATTTTTTATCCCTTAATTTCATGAATCTATGTGTAACCTTGTAAGGATTTTCCGTATGTCAGTTGTTGTTTTCACTTAAAATGTTGTCTGTTTCAAACAAAAGTGAGACACTTTGAGTAATACCAGTCACACCATGCCTCAGATTGAGGTGGAGTTGACTCTTACCCATCACAAATGATCCATGGATCATTGGGTGGGAGGGATGTCTGGGGTAGGGGGATGTCCGGGGGGTGCGGGGGGGATGTCTGAGGGTAAGGGGGGATGCCCGGGGGGGGGCTATCCGGAGTGCGTTTTCAGCCACCACGGTCACACGACACCTACAGTTGAGGCTCTGTCTGGTCGACCATTTCAAAATTTACCCACAATTTGTTTTCGTCTGATTTCATGGCATTCTGAGGTCGTTCGGCCAGTTTCGACCACCCCATGCACATTTTTCAAGCGCGCCAAACACCTAAAAAACACATATTCTATCGTTTCGCGCAAACCGCGAGTCCGAATGGCGTGAAATCTTTTCTTACACCTCAAGAATAATAATTAGGGTGTTTTGGGTGATTTCAAGTCATTCTGATGTCATTCGTTATGCATTTTACCGTAAAACACATGTTTTGGCCATTTACAACACGCAAAGTGTGTTTTCGGCCACCGCTGTCACACGACACCTCTGATTGACGTGTCGTCTGGCCAACCATTTTACAATTCACCCAACCTTTGTTGTAGTCTAATTTCATGGCATTTCGAGGTTGTTCGGACAGTTTCAACCACCCCACGCACACTTTTCAAGCACACCAAACACCTAAAAACACATATTCAGCTATGTCGTGAAAACCACATGTCTAAATAACGTGTCGTCTCCTCATACACCTCACGAATAATAATTAGGGTGTTTTCGTGTGATTTCAATTCATTTTTATGTCGTTCGGCATGCATTGGACTGTAAAACCCATGTTTTTCCCATTTATGACACACAGAGTGTGTTTTCGGCCAGCGCGGTCACACGACACCTCTGATTGATGTGTTTTCTAGCAGACCATTTCATAATTCACCCACCCTTTGTTGTCATCTGATTTCATGGCATTCTGATAGGGGTGTCCAAACCCGACCCGACCCGAAAGGGTTGGGTCGGGTTGGGTCGAGTTCAAAAAAAATATGCACGGGTCGGGTCACTCTAGGTTGACCCGTGGTCGGGTTGGGTCGGGTCATGGGTTGGAACAAAAATTACCCAACCCGACCCATCCAACCTGATGACACCTCCACCTATCTTCCATCTAGCACTGCCTTCTCACCTCTCGTCAGACCCTCATGTCTATGCCTCTCCCTTCTGGCCGACCCAAGTCCATATCCCTCACTGCTATCATCCTCCTTGCCTCTGCCTCTCCCTCCCAACCCAAGACCCTCGCCCTCACTACAATATTTCTCTCTATATCCTGCTATGATTGCGTCCCTAAATCCACTAAAGACTACTACCGTCCTAATTACTTTGTCGCCTCATTCCTACTCGCTTGAGATGAAGAACTGAAGATGCTAAAGTTGATCGTATTTGATCCTCCAAGCCAATAATGAAGAACTCAAGATGCCAAAACTGAAGCCATAGCCGAGGCCAACCATATTTGAATAAATCAGGATGCTGAAGTTGTAGATGACCTAATTCGATCGTTATATTTTTGAAGAACTCATAAATTCCGAAGTTGAAGCCGACCAAATTCAATCAAGATGCCAAAGAAGAACAGATTCTATCAGATTCAATTGATCCATTGAATCCAAATATATTCAATCCATTGAATCCAAGGAAGAATCAATCCTTCGGGCCACTAATGCTCTCGGTGCCTACCATCAATGAAAATCCACAGTGCTGGTTAAAGATTTCTGAAGAATACGAGAACCCTAGATTTCTTATGAAGCTTGTTTTTTATGATGAAAATAACTACCTCACTGCCTATCTAGATCTAAAGATGATGCACCTCCTCATTGAATATTAGTTTCATCGATTTACCTGGACACTGAAACCAGATTTATCAGAAAATCCAATCTACTATGAGGGTGTTGTCTGGTTAATAAATCTTGGAACTATGATGAACTAAAGAGAAGAAACAAAAGGTTAAAGATCTGTCGAATCCATACTTTTTCTGATGAAGGAGGAATCTTGGGGTTGATTCTTTGACGGGCTGAGGGTGTTCTCTATTGTGCCATGGAAGACGAACCGGAGTGGGGGAGAGAGGCATCACACAAAAAATTGAAATCGGTGGATTTGTTTTCAATAACCCATCGACCCGACCCAACCCGACCCTATCTGAGACGGGTTGGGTCAGGTCAGGTCCAAACGAAAAATAATGTCTGACCCGACCCATCCTATTTTAATTGGGTCGGGTCCAAAATACCCCCCAACCCAACCCATCCCGACCCATGGACACCCCTACATTCCGAGGTCATTTGTCTAGTTTCGATCACCCCACACACGTTTTTCAAGCACACCAAACACCTAAAAAACACATATTCAGTAATGTCGTGCAAACCACGGGTCTGAATGACGTTCCATCTTTTCTTACACATGAAAAATAATAATTGGGGTGTCTTGTGTGATTTCAAGTCATTCCTATGTCGTTTCGTATGCATTTGACCATGAAAAACATGTTTTGGCCATTTAGGACACGCAGAGTGCGGTTTCGGCCACCGCGGTCACACGACACCTCCGATTGACGTGTCTTCTGGCCGAACATTTCACAATTCACCCACCCTTTGTTTTCATCTAATTTAATGGAATTTTGAGGACGTTCGGCTAGTTTCAACCACCCCAAGCACACTTTTCAAGCGCGCCAAACACCTAAAAAACACATATTCAGTCGTGCCCCACAAACCGCGCATCCGAATGATGTGTCGTCTCCTCTTACACCTCACAAATAATAATTAGGGTGTTTTCATGTGATTTCAAGTCATTATGATGTCATTCCTCATGCATTTGACTGTAAAACCCATGTTTTGGCCATTTACGACACGTGGAGTGTGTTTTTGGCCAACGTGGTCACACGACACCACCAATTGACGGTCGTCTAGCCTACCATTTCAAAATTCACCCACCCTTTGTTGTCGTCTAATTTAATGTCATTCTGAGGTCGTTCGGCTGGTTTCGACCACCCCACGCATTCATTTCAATTGCACCAAACACCTAAAAAAACAAATATTTAGTCGTGCTGCGCAAACCGCGTGTCTGAATGACATGTCGTCTCCTCATACACGTCACAAATAATAATTAGGTTGTTTTCATTTGATTTCATGTCTTTCTGATGTCGTTTGGCAAGAATTTGACCATTAAACGCATGTTTTGTCCATTTATGACACGCAGAGTCCTGTTTTTCCCATCATGGTCACACGACACCTCTGATTGACGTGTCATCTGGCTGACCATTTCACAATTCACCCACCTTTTATTGTTGTCCAATTTCATGGCATTCTGAGGTCATTCAGCTGCTTTTGACCACCCCATGCACACTTTTCAAGCGCGCCAAAAACCTAAAAAACACATATTCAGTCGTGCCGCACAAACCGTGTGTCCGAATGACGTGTCTTCTCCTCGTACACCTCACGAATAATAATTAGGGTGTTTTTGTGTTATTTTAAGTCATTCTGAGGTCGTTCGTTATGCATTTGGCCTTAAAACACATGTTTTGGCCATTTATGACACTCAGAGTACGTTTTACACCACTGTGGTCGCACGACACCTCTGATTGATGTGATTTCTGGAAGAACATTTCACAATTCACCCACCCTTTTTTGTCGTCTGATTTCATGGCATTCCGAGGTCGTTTGGCTAGTTTTGATCACCTCACGCACGATTTTTAATCGCGCCAAACACCTAAAAAACACATATTTTGGTGTTCCATGCAAATCGCATATCCGAATGACGTGTTGTCTTTTCTTACACCTCACGAATAATAATTATGGTGTATTTGTGTGATTCCAAGTCATTCTGATGTCGTTGGGTATGTATTTGACCGTAAAACCCATGTTTTGGCAATTTACGACATGCCGAGTGCGTTTTCGGCCAGCGCAGTCACACGACACCTCCGATTGACATGCCCTCTAGCTGACCATTTTTCAATTCACCCACCCTTTGTTATCGTCTGATTTCATGGCATTCTGAGGTTGTTCGGCCGATTTTGACCACCCCATGCACGCTTTTCAAGGACGCCAAACACCTAAAAAACACATATTCAGTCGAGCCGTGCAAACCTTGCTTCTAAATGACGTGACTTCTCCTTGTAAAACTCACGAATAATAATTAGGATTTTTTCATGTGATTTCAAGTCATTTTGATGTTGTTCGATATGCATTTGACCATTAAATGCATGTTTTGGGCATTTACGACACGCAGAGTGTGTTTTCGGCTAGCATGGTCACACGACACCTCCAATTGACGTTACGTCTGGCCGACCATTTCAAAACTCACCCACCCTTTGTTGTCGTCCAATTTCATGGCATTTTGAAGTTGTTCTGCCAATTTTGACCACCCCACGCACGCTTTTCAAGCGCGCCAAACACCTAAAAAACACATATTCAGTCGTGTCGTGCAAACCGCACATCCGAATGACATGTCGTCTCCTCGTAGACCTCAAAAATAATAATTAGGGTGTTTTCATGTGATTTCAAGTCATTCTGATGTCGTTCGATATGCATTTGACCATAAAATACATGTTTTGGCCATTTACGACTTGCATAGTGTGGTTTCTGCCACCACGGACACACAACACCTCCGATTGACGTGTTTTCTGGCCGACCATTTCACAATTCACCCACCCTTTGTTGTCGTCTGATTTCATGGAATTCCAAGGTCGTTAAGCTAGTTTTGATCACCTCACGCATGATTTTCAAGTGCGCCAAACACCTAAAAAACATATTTAGTCATGCCATGAAAACTTTGAGTCTGAATAACATGTCGTCTCCTCGTACACCTCACAAATAATAATTAGGGTGTTTTATTGTTATTTAAAGTCATTATGATGTCGTCCAGCATGCATTTGACCGTTAAACGTATGTTTTGGCCATTTACGACATGCGGAGTGAATTTTTGGCCAATGCGGTCACACGGCACCTCCGATTGATGTGAGGTCTAGCCGAACATTATAAAATTCACTCACCCTTTGTTGTCGCCCAATTTCATGGAATTCTGAGGTCGTTCGGTAGGTTTTGACCACCCCACGCATGATTTTCAAGTGTGCCAAACACCTAAAAACACATATTCAGACGTGTCATGCAAACCCTATGTCTGAATGAGGTGTCGTCTCCTCGTACACCTAAAAAATAATAATTAGGGTGTTTTTGGGTGATTTCAAGTCATTCTGATGTCGTTCGACATGCATTTGACCGTTAAATGCATGATTTGGCCATTAACGACGCGCGGAGTGCGTTTTTGGCCAGCGTGATCACATGACACCTCCGATTGACGTATCGTCTGGCCGACCATTTCAAAATTCACCCACCCTTTTTTCGTCCGAATTTGTGGCATTCTGAGGTCGTTCGGCCGGTTTTGACCACCCCACGCACACTTTTCAAGCATCCCAAAAACCTAAAAAACTCATATTTAGTTGTTCCAGGAAAACCACGTTTCGTAATGACGTTTCGTCTCTTCGTAGAATCAATAATAATAATTAGGGTGTTTTCGTGTGATTTTAAGTCATTCTAATGTCGTTAGGCATGCATTTGACTGTTAAACGCATGTTTTGGCCATTTACGACCCACTGAGTGCGTTTTCGGGCAGCGTGGTCACACGACCCCTCCAATTGACATGTTGTCTAGATGACCATTTTAAAATTCACCCATCCATTGTTTTCGTCTGATTTCATGGAATTTCGAGGTCGTTCGGTTGGTTTTGACCACCCCACGCATGCTTTTCAAGCGCGCCAAACACCTAAAAAACACATATTCAGCTGTGTCGTGAAAACCACATATCTGAATGATGTGTCGTCTCTTCTTACACCTCAGGAATAATAATTATGGTGTATTTTGTTATTTCAAGTCATTCTGATGTCATCTGGCACGCATATTCCCGTTAAACGCATGTTTTGGCCATTTACGACATGGGGAGTGCATTTTCGGCCAGTGCGGTCACACGACACATCTGATTGAAGTTCTGTCTGGCCGAACATTTCACAATTCACCCACCCTTTTTTTATATCAAATTTCATGGCATTCTGAGGTCGTTCGGCCAGTTTTGGCCACCCCACACACTCTTTTCCAGCGCGCCAAACACCTAAAAATCACATATTCAGTCGTGCCACGCAAACCACGCATCTGAATGATGTGACATCTCCTCTTACACCTCATGAATAATAATTAGGGTGTTTTCATGTGATTTCAAGTCATTTTGATGTCGTTCGGCATGCATTTCACTGTAAAACACATGTTTTGGCCATTTACGACACGCAGAGTGCGTTTTCGGCCACCGTAGTCACACAACACCTCCGATTTACGTGTCGTCTGGCCGACCATTTCACAATTCACTCACCCCTTGTTTTCGTCTGATTTCATGGCATTATGATGTCATTCGGCCAGTTTTGACCACCCCACGCACGCTTTTCAAGCGCGCCAAACACCTAAAAACACATATTCAGCCATACTGCGTAAACCATGCGTCCAAATGACATGTTGTCTCCTCGTACACCTCACGAATAATAATTAGGGTGTTTTCATATGATTTCAAGTTATTATGATGTCGTTCGTCATGTATTTGACTATTAAATGCATGTTTTGTCCATTTACGACAGGCGGAGTGCGTTTTCGGCCAATGCGGTCACACGACACCTCCGATTGACGTGTCGTCTGGTTGACCATTTCACAATTCACCCACCCATTATTGTAGTCTGATTTCATGGCATTCCAAGGTCGTTCGGCCAGTTTTGATCACCCAACACATGGTTTTCAAGCTCACCAAACACCTAAAAAACACATATTCATCCATGCCGCGTAAACCACCTATCCGAATGACGTGTCGTCTCCTCATACACCTCACAAATATTAATTATGGTTCTTTTGTGTTATTTTAATTCATTTTGATGTCGTTCGATGTGAATTTGATCGTAAAACACATATTTTGGCCACTTACGACACGCAGAGTGCGTTTTCGGCCACTACAGTCACACGACACCTCTGATTGATGTGTCATCTGGCTGACCATTTCACAATTCACCCACCCTTTGTTGTCGTCTGATTTCATGGAATTCAGAGGTTTTTCGTCTATTTGTTATCACCTCACAGACGATTTTCAAGCATACCAAACACCTAAAAACACATATTCAGTCATGCTGTGAAAACCGCACGTCCGAATAAAGTTTTGTTTTTCATACACCTCACGAATAATAATTAGGGATTTTTCATGTGATTTCAAGTCATTCTGATGTCGTTGGGTATGTATTTGACTATAAAACCCTTGTTTTGTCCATTTACAACACACCGAGTGTTTTTCTAGCTAGCGCGGTCACACGACACCTCTGATTGACATGTCGTCTAGCTGACCATTTCTCAATTCACCCACCCATTGTTGTAGTCTGATTTCATGGCATTTTGTGGTCGTTCGACCGGTTTTGACCACCCCACGCACGCTTTTCAAGCACGCCAAACACCTAAAAAACACATATTCAGCCTTGCTATGCAAAACGCGCATCTGATTGATGTTTTGTATCCTCTTACACCTCACAAAAAATAATTAGGGTGTTTTTGTGTGATTTCTAGTCATTATGATGTCGTTCAGTATGCATTTGACCGTTAAACGCATGTTTTGGTCATTTACGACATGCGGAGTGCGTTTTTTGCTATAGTGGTCACAAAACACCTTTGATTGACGTGTCTTATATTCTACCATTTCAAAATTAACCCACCCTTTGTTTTCATCTGATTTCATGGAATTACGAGGTCGTTCGGCCGGTTTTGACCACCCCACGCACGCTTTTAAAGCGCGTCAAACACCTAAAAAACACATATTTAGTCATGCCACTCAAACTGCGTGTCTGAATGACATGTCATCTCCTCTTACACCTCAAGAATAAAAATTATGGTCTTTTGTGTGATTTCATGTCATTCCAATGTCATTCAGTATGCATTTGACCGTTAAACGCATGTTTTGGCCATTTATGACACGCGGAGTGCGTTTTCAGCCACTGCGGTCACACGACACCTCTGATTGATGTGTCGTCTAGCTGACCATTTCACAGCTCAACCACCCTTTGTTTTCGTCCAATTTCATGGAATTCTGAGGTCATTCGGCTGGCTTTTACCCCCACACGCACGATTTTCAAGCGCACCAAACACCAAAAAATTACATATTCAGTTGTGTCGTGCAAACCGCACGTCCGAATGACATGTCGTCTTTTTCTAAACCTCACGAATAATAATTAGATTGTTTTTGTAAATTATCTAAACAATCCGAATGCGTTTGATTGGTTTTCCATATGCCGGTTTTTGTTTTCACTTAAAATGTTTCCATTTCAAAGAAAAGTGAGACACTTTGAGTGGTACCTGACACACCGCACCTCGTATTGATGTGGGGTTGACTCATACACATCAAAAATTACCCATGTATCATTTTCCTAAAGTTTCAATAGAATCCAAATGCGTTTGGTCAGTTTTAAGTATGCACGTTGTTGTTTTCACTTAAAATCTTGTCCATTTCAAATATAAGTGAGATATATTGAGTGGTGTCGGCCACACCGGCCCTCAGATTGAGGCGGGGTTGACTTTTACACGTCACATATGACCCCGTGGAACTTTTTCCTAAAGTTTCAACAGAATATGAATGCCTTTGGTAAGTTTTTTTGTATGTCAATTGTTGTATTCACTTAAAATGATGTCCTTTTGAATCAAAAGAGATACTTTGAGTGGTGTCGGCCACACCGCACCTTAAATTGAGGCGAGGTTGACTCGTACACGTCAAAAATGACCCATGTATCATTGTGTTGAAGTATCGACACTATTTGAATGTGTTTAGTTAGTTTTTCGTATGCCAACTGTTGTTTTCACTTAAAATGTTGTCCATTTTAAATAAAAGTGAGATACTTTGAGTGGTTTCGGCAACACTGTGCCTCTGATTAAGGTGGAGTTGACTCATACACATCATAAATGACCCATGGATATTTTTCCTAAAGTATCAACACAATCCAAATGCGTTTGGTCAGTTTTCCGTATGCCATTTGTTTTTACTTAAAAGAGTATCCATTTTAATCAAAAGAAAGACACTTTGAGTGGTACCGACCACACCGTGCCTCAGATTGAGGTGGGTGGGGGCTATCCGAGGGGTTGTTTGGGGTCCAGGGAGGAGGGTGGGGGGGGCTGTCCGGGGTCCAAGAAGGAGGGTGGGTTATGTATCTAAAACTCTATCTAGGTATCATACATCGAATTCTGACATGACTGCGAACCGCCGTGGGGTGTCGTCCTAGAGCAAGGACAAATAACAGTATTACCATGGCGTGACCGTGGCAAGACCAAGATGTGACCACGGCGTGACCGCGACGTGACCACATCATGACCACGACGTGTTGGGCCAGTCCATCAACATCCACTTGGCAGCACCTTTCAACCAGGATTCCAAATAAATCATATGTAGTTGTCCTTCACATTATAGAAACTTATCTTATGTTATAAAAAATAGACTCTTGATTTGGGATTGTGGTATGATAAATATATATTTTAAATTTTTTGTTTTTAAAATTGTTACTAGGTATTTGAAACTACTAATTGAGAGTCAAATTACCACACCCTAAACTATCACTGTGAGTTTTTGCAGACAGCGCACCTCTGTTGGAGGGTTTTTATTATAAAAACTTGACTTTAATTATCAAATGAAAAAATTATATTAAGTATAACTTATTCAAGATATGAAATTAAATATAATTAAGTAGAATTAAGAAAAAATCTAAATTCAATTTAAAGAATTCTTAAATTAAAGTGGCTTCCATATTTGGTCAAAAATAAAGAGTTATACTGAATTCAAAAATATCCATACCAGAGTGAAAAATGAGGTTCAAAAACAATGAGTTATACAAAATTCAAAAATGTAATGGATCAGTCTACCCCTGATTAGCATCACCGTCACCACTATCATCATCAGCCTCATCCTCACAAATATCTTTGTCCTTGTCGTCGTCCTCGTCAGTGTCCTCGTCCTCACCCGCGGCCCCATCCTCACCCCCAGCCCCATCCTCACCCTCATCCTTATCCACATCCTCACCCTCGCCATAAAATATAAAAAAATAGTAAAATTAATTAAATATTATTTTTATTTTGTTATTACAGAAATATTTTTACCTTCAATTTCAACCAAGAAGAAAACCCTTTTCTATGAAAAGTCTCTTTCCGTCTCAAAGATAAATAATGATGCTTTATATATATCAATTCGTTATGTTCCCTATAGATAAAAATAATAATAGTTTAACAAATATTTAAAATTACAAGAGATAAGATAAGAGATACATGTATCATTTACTTACTTGATATACTCATCGAACTAATCACAATTGAACAACACTGTGTGATGTCCCATATCTTTCTCTTCAGGGCTTAATGTCGTCAATGTATATGATCGTGGAATTCCTCATGTCTGAGGAAGTGATGGAAAAATGGGTTCAATTTTCACATATTGTTCTTCTTTATTTCTAATTGGTCTGTTTATTCTCTTAGTAAGATCAAACAAATAAATTGATCATAAATCCATACATTCTTGAGCCAAGTAACCGTTCACAATAGAACATTCAGGATAATTTGTGTTCCGAACATATGATTTCAATGTGTACATTTTTCTTTCAATTGCATATATCCAACAAAAAGAAACGGGTCGTCAAAGAATTATTTTGGTTGGAGGATGTATAGTTAGATGCAACATGCATGTAACAAATAATGGAGGGAATATTTTCTCTAACTCACACAAAATTAATGGTGTCTCTACCAATAGTTTTGCAAGAAGGATTTAGACAACGTTTTTGCACAAATATCTCTAAAAAATTAGCACAACTGAATAACTTAGACTCTTACATAATTGGACAAGAGATAACGGATTGTTATTAGAATCAACCCATGCAAAAGGATATGATAATCATGAGTCTTCAAAGATTTCAACTTCAACTCTTTTCTTTTAATCCGTTTTGATATATTTCTTGAATAGCCATGTGGAACTTTAATAGTCTCTAGCACTTCCATAAATTGATTTGTTTCCGCAGGTGTCATCACATAAGAAGCACATGGAACTTTCCATTTGTTTTCACTGATACAATTAGGATGAAATTCTGGTCTGATCCCCCAATCTACCGAGTCACGCCGAGATCACAAATCATCTTTTGTCTTCCCTTTGACATTTAGAAGAATAGAAAGAAAATTTTCACATATATTCTTTTCAATGTGCATTAAATCTAAGAAATGATGTAACATGTTGGTTGACCAATACGATAACTCAAATAATATACTCTTCTTCTTCCAATTGTAACAGGTATCATTGGGAACATTTTTCCTCTTTCCAGAATTCATTACACCCTTCCCAAAAAAATAACTAAAATCTTTCAATTCATTAAGCACATCAGTTCTAGACATACGCTGATGTGGATCGTCAGTGTCCATGGTATTGTAAAATCTTCGACGATTGTTTCTATATGGATGGTTCATTGGCAAGAATCATCGATTTCCCATAAAACTAAAACTATTACGATATTTCAGTCTTCTCGATCGAGTATTCTTCATAAAAACAGGACATGATAATTTCCCTTTTGTGCTCCATCCAGATATCATTTCATAATAAGGAAAATCATTAATCATCTATATAAGCGCAACACGCATCTAAAATATGTCTTTTGAACTTGATTCATATGTAGTAACACCCACATCCCAAATAAGTTTCAACTCTTTTATTAAAGGTTTCATGTATACATCTATATCATTGTTGGGATCAAAGGGCCAGATATCAGTATACTCAAGAGAGTGTAAGTCTTTTTCATACACAACCATGGTGGAAGGTTATAAACATGTATGAAAACTGGCCATGTGTTGTGCGAAGTAAGAATATTCCCAAATGGATTAAAACTGTCACATGAAATACCCAGTCTCACATTACGCATGTCTACTACAAATTCAGGATATCGAGCATCAAATCACTGCCATGAAAATAAATCTTCAGGGTGAACCAACTCTTCATTATTCTTTTTTCTCTCTTTGTCATGCCATCACATTTTTACTGATATTTCATCAGACATGAAAAGGTTATGTAATCTGGGGATCAAAGGAAAGTCCCACATTACATTTTGTGGCACACGATATGGTGTTCCATCATATTTTAGCTTCCATATAGAGGTTCCACTTTGATAAAATCATTTCATTCAGTAGTTTCCTCCCAAAATAATCTGCAATCATTCGGGAAAGCATGATTATTTTTGAGAATCCATGTTCATCAAATAACTTCCATGCCATATAGTGGATTGAGGTAATATCTTCATCATCTAGAAGTAAGTCCTTCAAGAAGGTAAGAATGTAATCGATTGTAGTATTTTAAATCCCATACATATTTTTCCCATGAAACATTCAAATTAAAAATTCCAACATTTTTACTTTACCACATAGCAAATATACTGGAGTTGTCGCAGCATCATTCAATTTTATCACCCTATCAACATCATCATTTTCATTGGACACATCATGTGTGCTTGTATAGAAATATTTTTGGCTAGATATCCTTTCCTTCTCATGATGCAAAAAAATGGAAACTGATCATATATCAAACTCTCTAATTCAGTCCTATCATTTGGATCATCAACATTTTGAGATTCCATTTTCTCTCCATTGTGATACCACACATAATAATTTTTTTGGAAACCATATTTGGTTATATGATAGCTAACTGCTTCACAACTCAACCAAGGTCTTCCAACACAATTAGAACATGTTCAGTGTATGTGACCACTATATTAAGCCTTGTCAAATGAAAAATCTAAAATCTGTTCAAATTATTTTGAAAATTGGTTGAAATATGATCAGTTTTGTACATCCAAATTCTATCCATTCTGTAAAAAAATTGAAATAAGTCATTTAAAATAAATTCAATATTATTGAAGTTCAATAAAAAAATATTTAGGTAAATGAAAATTGTTTACTTTAAATAATAGCATAACTTACACATTACTCTATATGAGAATCATATTAAGAAATACAACAAAATACAGTGTATATAAGAAAATAAGATACAGAATTTCTAATGCCTATATTCAAGGATTGCCTTGTAAGATATTGGAAGTGGATCAAGGAATACATAATATTTAAGGGTATTGTTGGGAGTACATGTGTTTTATACTTTAACTTCTTCAGGGAGATAGGGATGAGGAGTAGGATGAAAATCACATCAAAAGTAGTTATGGCCTCATTAAGTTTCACCTTAACCATGGATTAATGGATCCTAGGTTTGGGGCCATAGATCATAGGTTGGTAGGGTTTATTCATTGAATCATGTCCCAATTGATTTTGGAGGGGGACCTTCAATAGTTATAGGTATGGATTTTATTATATTAATGCTATTAGATCCCTAATGTACTACTTGGTCTTCACATTCATTTATTTTTTATCTCATTTTTTCTTTTTTGTGGTTCATGATTGATTTTCCCCCTATTTTTTAGGGACTTAATACAAGCCTTTAGAAGAGGATGGATAATTATTAGAAATGACCAATGTTTCTTGTAGTGGTTGTACGTTATAGACATTAATGATTTATCATGATCCAATATATTAAGAACGTTGATGTTATTTTTGATACGAGACAGTTTACATATTATAAATATCACATTGATTTTTATAATAAGTGGATTTATTTTACCACCCCTAATAACTTGGAGTACATTATTACATGGGATTAAAACCTAGAGGTATGCAGAGCATGTCCATGACTATCCATGATTGGGTCAATTATGGCATAGATGGTAGGTGTGGTTCTAAGAATGAGGAGGCACTGATGTCCGGGGTGCAGGGAGGAAAGTGGGGGGTTGTCTAGGTTCCAGGAAGGAGTGGGTTTTCCTAGGTCCAGAAAGGTGGGTGGGGGTTTTCCTGGGTCGAGGGAGGAGGGGGGCTGTCCAGGGTCCAGGAAGGAGGGTGGGGGCTATTCGGGGTCCACGGAGGAGGGTGGGGGGGCTATCTAGGGTCCAGAAAGGAGGGGGTTGTCCTGGGTCCAGGATGTTGGGGGGTTGTCCGGAGTAGACCTCAAAACACATAATGGGGTTCCAATATTTAGTTCTGAGAATATATTATCCAAAGCTACAAAGATTCCACATGTAAACATGATAACTTTAAATCAGTGCCTAATGTAATTTCATGACATTTTATGGATATGTGTTTTGTGAAAAAACTATAAATTACAGTGATGTTTTTGAATGATGGTTTTATTCCCATATGTGTATGGAATTGAGTAACAAGGATGATTTATTCCATTTAACCAATGTTATAGTGTATGTTTAGGATGAATTCTTGCATTTAACTATTGTTCTATTTTATTTTTAGGTGAGGTGAGTTACAAACCATGTTAGGCATGTCATTAGAACATGGGTTCTTCCATTTAGCCATGTTGTCTTGAATTTCAGGGATGAAAGTGTTTTTACTGAGTTAATTACTACCCACTCTATAGTATGGACAACACATCATGTAGGTATACCCATGAAACAAATCCATGTGTAAATGGGACGTTTTCAGCACCCTATTTGGCCAAACATACTTTTCACCATAAGGGATAGGCCATGTATATTTACATGGCTATCCAAGTCATGTACTGTGTGTAAATTCCCATGTACATTCCCAGGACACTATATTATCATAGACACCATGTCAACCATTATACACACCATGTGAACCCTTATACCATATCGTCATTATTACAGCCATTAAAAACAACTTATTAAACAACACCACTTGTCAAAGATAATAAAATTGAACATAAATCAATAATAATATTGGATGTATCAAGTAAAATGAATGCATACTATATTACATCCTAAATGACCACCCACAACCATGATTAATGACCAAAAAGATCCCCTTTTGGCCAAATCAAAAGTGAAAACAACATCACTTGTAATCAAATTGAACATAAATCAATAATAATATTGGATATATAAAGTAAAATGAAGTCATACTATATTACATCCTAAATGACCACCCACAACCATGATTAATGACCACCAGATCCCCTTTTTTCCAATTAAAAAGTGAAAAAAAAAACACATAATTGCAGAACAAAAAAATCAAGGAATCACTTATATATTTGATGTGTAGAAGAAAAAAATTCCTTGATTGAATATGGATCGATATGTAGAATAAGTTTGGTTGGAGGAAGATTGGATTTAAGGTGCGGAGGGGAACTGCAATCGAGTGGAGGGGGAATGGATTACCGATCTGTATTTAGGGTAATTTTTTCCAATAGTTTTTAAAAACCATTGGGAATATATTTATTTACCAATGGTTTAAGTAAACTATTGGTAAAAAAGTTATATGGCAGGCCTTTACCAATAGTTTTGCAAAACCGTTGGTAAAATCTTGTATAAAATCATCTATACCAACAGTTGACATAAACCATTGGTATAGATAGCCATTCCCAACGGTTTACATAAACCGTTGGGATGTAAGTGTTGGTAAAAGAATAATTTCCAGTAGTGAACGTGATAAACCTGTCTATCAAGAAGTTTCCAATGTCGGTTATATAATAACCGACATGAAAAAATATCTACGACAATGGTTATTCTATAAACGATGTAAAAAACTATACATTTCCTTGTATTATGTCAGTTATGAAATAATCGACGTAAAAACCATTTTCCATTAATTTATTAAGTCAGTTTCTAAATAACCAACGTTAAAACTAATCCCAACTCATTTTTTAGGTCGGTTAAAAAATAACTGACATTGAAAAAAAAAATTAAAATAAAACTAATCAACAACTACTATGCCCAGCCAAAATACCTGAAGCAGACCAAAAGGTTACCAAAAACAGACCAACCCCCCCCCCCCACCCCACTGGACAACCCCCACCACCGATCAACCACAAAAGTCCAAAAACAGACTAAAAATATACCAAAAACATACCAAAACCCGAACAAAAATAGTCCAGAACCCCCCCCCCCCCCCACTGTACAGCCCCCACCACACCCCTGGACACCCCACCCCATTGAACACCCCCAGACCAAAAGCAAACCAAAATCCGACAAGAACCCCCCCCCCCTCCCCCCCACTGGACATCCCCCACCACACCCATGGACACCCCCACACCCCTGAGACAGCCCCCACACCCATGGACAACCCCCCCTGGACACCCCCACCACACCCCTGGACGCCCCCCACACCCCTGGACTCCCCCCACCCTCCTCAACATCCCACCCCCTGGACAACACTCCCAAACCCCTGGACTGCCCTCCCACACCCCTAGAACCCCCCCCCCCCCCCACCCCGCTGGACAATAGTCCCCTGGACCAACATTGCATGGAGGAGACCAAGAAAACACACAAACAACCATATATTAGTTCAATAATCTAATTTGGGAAACTAAATAGTCACTTGCGTGTACTTGTTTGGTATATTTTGGATCATCGCATTCGTCTTCTCCACGTCCCTCTCCACTAACTGAACTGGTACCCTCTTCCCACCAGTGGGATTTTTGTTAACGTCATTTTAGTCATCTCATGGGATGCCTTGGGAGTATCATTTTCAGTCCCGCAAGATCCAGGAGATTTCCACCCCCAAGATCCAGGTATTTTAGTAACACATTACAGCGTTTCCCCCATGGTTACACTAGCATCAAAGTGATAGAATGAATGATGTTTCCAGGGGAAGAAAGCATTGGTGAAACATTTTTAGAGCTCAATATTCTCATGTGAGAGTGATGAATACCCTCTAGCATCGTTCAGCCCCCCGAGGGTTAGCGGCGCCTCCTCTCCCAACCCCTGGACTCCCCCCCCCATCCCCATGGACACCCAAAATACCCCCCACCCCACTTTACAACACTCCCACAACCCTAGAAACCCCCCTCACCCCACAGGACACCCCCACACCCCTGGACACCCCTTGAAAAGCCCCCCACTCCCCTGGATAGACCTCCCACCATCTTGGAAATTGTCCCACCCCCTGGACTTTCCTCCCACTCTCATAGACACCCAGGACACCCCCCCCCCCACCCCACCGGACAGCCATCCCACACCCCTGGAGACCCCCCCACCCCACTTGGCAGCACCCACACCCTTGGAACCCATCCCCCAGACCAAAATCTATAACAAAAAACCAACATATGTAGATGAAAACAAGAAGTATAGCAAAATTAAACATTCACTTATATAACATTCAAAACATACAATGTAAACTTAAAAAAAAACTAAATCCAACCTAAATGACTACCAAATACACAATTACAATGACAATATTCAAAATTAGATTTTACACTACAAACATCTAAAATTCAATCAAACCTATAAAATAATTTGTCCATTCCACTTGTAAGTGTTTGATGTCTTGAGCACTATAGGTTTGAGAGTCATCAAATAGCTACAAATAAAAAGGATAGAAGTTAATGTGTATAATAAATAAATCAAATGAAATATTATGGAAAAGTTTAAAAGGAAATCTTACCAGGTCAAAGTTCACAACTATTCCAGTTGTTATTATTTCGTACATAAATCTTAACATATAATATCTGCATTTGATGATGCATTATTGTTCAAGATAATTCTATTTGAATGAGTGTAAATTCAATATATTAATTTTATATAATAAATAAAAATGTACAAATTATAAATGGATATTTACCATTACATTTACATATTTGATCTTTGCACTTCTTTTCTTTGTGTTTTTTCGAAAGTAGACCCATGCCCTGTTAGAAAATAATAGGAATTCGATAAATTTAAAATTAATTATAATATATAAAACTAATGAGAAATTGAAACATAATTTTCCAACATTTTCTTAAAACATTCCCACACATCGCCATAGATAGAGCTTGTCCAATAAAGTGTTTTCTCCCTTGGGAAAAAACCCCTAACATCCAATTATCACTGATAAAAGAAAATTTAAGGTTAGTGGTTTTTTATGTTAAAAGATAATGAAATATTTTGGAGAGATGTGTTTCATACCTCTCACAAAAAGGCATCAACCAACATTGTGTGACTATGTATTGTTTATGTCTTTCAGCAATATAAAGCATTCTTTGTTCCTCATCCAATGCACGTGCATCAAGGGAAATCAAATGCAGGTCCAAGAATCCATATACATCTATCCGCTCATTCTTATCACAAATTTTATAAAGATACCTAATACAAAATAGACATAAGTATACATTTTTAATAAATATAATGCAGGGAGAAGGTTTTAAGACTTACATGGAAAAAATTTACACCGCATTGATTCCCAACTTATCTCCAGTAACAAGCTACATGATATCATTTTTCACAATCCCCACAGTTATTTCACGTCCACAAACATGATCTTCTATGGGATACTCAAAATGATCTGCCAACAAATTTGAATATCTTAACAATCTGTCAAGACTAATAGAATCTGTATCTGATGTCATAGACATTTGTCTTTGTTGTTTTCTATAAAGTATTTCATTAACTTTGAAGTATTTCTGTTAAAAAAAATAGAAAAATAAATTTGTTTTCAAATGATAAATCAAATTTAATAAAATATAAAATTGAAGATATAACATACATACCTATATGGTAATGAGTTGCAGAAGTGTGGATGGCCAAATTAAATAATGGTTGATACTATGTCCAACTGTCTTCACCTCATCTATAGGTAATGGTACTCGAGCTGATCTATATATAATATCTTGTACAGTGAACCTATGATTCTCTACCTCTAATTGTTGATGATGAATTGTATCTCCTATAAAATATAACAACCCATATGAAACTATATGATGTTGAGGATCATGAACATACAAATCCAAATAAGTAGGAAGTTGCAGCGGAGGAGTAAAATAAAAAATGGGGTCCTCTGGGTGAGGAGGGGGAGTGGGAGATACTGGTGAAGGTGGAGGATAAATAATGGGGTCTGTAAGGGGAGGTGGAGGAGTGGGAGTTGGAGTCTGAAATTGTCTTTGAATGTTTGAAAACATAGACTGTACTAATGCTCTAATCTTTTCCTCCATCATTGCATTAATATTATGAAATTAAAACTCTAGGGATTCTATTTTTTTATAAACACCCTCAATATAAGAATTTGAAGAATGTGGCAACACTTTTCTTACTGATACACCTGTTGGATATCCTTGTACATGACCAGGATGTTTGGGCTTTCCCAATGCTACAGATAAAATATATTGCCTCCCAGTATTTGTAAATACCCCCTGTGAGTTCTGCTCCACAAGAGAATCTTGTATTAATTAATTGAACAATTATGTAATGATTGAAATTATATGAAGAAAATAGTTAACCTAAATAAATAAAATAGATATCTTATAAACCTATCAGCTATGATTCTCAAATCCTCTGAAATATATTGCCCTTTTTCCCCATCTGAGCTCTCTTCCATTTTTCATGTCTAAATAGAGGGGATGGAGGGGCCACCTCTCCAAAGCTTGAAGACTCACCTCTTATTTTTTGTAATTTTTCCACCATAATTTGTTCTTCCAATAATGTATACCCTCCTTGAGATAAACTATGAGGGTATACATTTTTAGATTGGATCATCTGATGATATTTCCTAGTTTGCTTTAAATTAAGAATAAGAAATCATTAACAAAACATTAATAAGATCATTTATATAATAAAGCTTATAAAATTATACATTGACCTTACCAAAAATGAATCTTTTCTTCTACTTTCAACAAACTGTATCCATGTGTCTGTATATATGAAAGGATATATACGACATGGATTATCGTGACTCCTATTACCAAAAATAAAACCAGATTAGATGGTTGATTTGATATCCCTCCATCTCCTAGCAGCCATCGATAAGCATTTCTTCCTGAATCCTCTAGTGTCAAGAATATAAAATGTCATCTGATAAAGAAGAGCTTAAATATATTATATATACTAGAAACTTTTAAAGAATAGTCAATCAATAGAAAAATATCATAGCAATATTGTCTCCCACAACTAAGAGATTTCCACTTTGTCCACACTTATCCAGTCATTATACAAAAGAAATATTGGGGAACATCAAGAGGAGCATGTGAATATTCCTCCATAGAGGTATGACCAATATGCTCATCTCCAGAATCATGTGGTTGATCAACTGATTAATCTGTCATTATCATTCAAATCAGAAAAACAAACATTAGTTCAAAAATATAGAAATTCAAATATTAAAATACTAATGTAAACATAAAATAAAAAATTGTTCTAAGTTACATAATAGTAAACATGGTTAATATGGTAAGCATCTTAAACAATGGTAAAGATGGTAAAGATGGTAAATATGGTAAAGATGTTAAACATGGTAAACAAGGTAAACCTGGTAAACATGCTAAACATGGTAAACATGGTAAACATGGTAAAGTAATTGTCATTGAACAAAAATAATATATATATAATTTAAGTAATGGTAAACATGATAATGTAAACTAAACAAAATTAAAACAAAAAAACTTATACTTATTTGTTTTAATACATGTTTCAATAAAGAAAAAAGTTACAACATATAAAATTTTATGAGAATAATAAATGTAAACATGGAATAAAAAAATGTTACCTATAATTTTAGGAATGTACAAATAGATTGTTTTCCCAAATTTTGTCGTCGTGATCGTTCCTTATGGCACAAAACATGTCTTCAACATGCTCATTACTATGTTCTTTTAATTATTCCATGGAAGTAGGGATCTCACATTAATTAGCATCTTCATCAAGTTCATCCTCACCAACATATTGTTTTTTCACTTGTAAAACAACAACCCACTATATATCTGATTGATCTACTACATAGAAAATTTATTTATCATGTGTTTCTATTATATAATAATCAGTTGTGTCTTCCAATCTATTCAGATTAACAAATGTCATTCCAAATTCATCATGTCTGACATTTTTGTTACCGATAAACCATTTACAGTTAAAAATAGGAACTTTGATTTTAAATTAATCAACATCCCTTATTTCTTCAATCACTCCATAATATGCACTTGATGCATAAATTGGGTTTTTTTATTTCTCACTCAAAAAATGCATTCTTTCTGCAAACACCAATACACCACTATTCTTAACTGCACTTCTATTGTCCAGAGCTTTTGTATGAAATGTATAGCCATTAATTTCATAACTGGACCATGTTATTACATTTAAACATGGACCACCCAATACCCATTTTAATGTCTTTGATACATCTAATCTACCAGGAAAGGTCCTTTTAAAATGTGAAAAAAAAATTGTGCTAATTCAAAATCCACATTTCTTTCTTCTTTGGTTGACATTGTTTCAACTCATTAATATACAATGTGATATACGGTTGAGCATCGACTATGTTATTCAAGATGTATAATTCTAACTTCTTCATCTGTTCAGCTAACAAGGATTTGACATTCATGCCACTAATCCCCTTTACCCCATTATTAACTCGTTCATGGAGAGATGAAGGCAAACCTATGTGATGCGCTGCATCCAAGTAGCTTGTACAAAACTCTGCAACATCCTCAAAAATATACTTTTCAATAATGGAGGCTTCAGTTTGATATGGATTATTAACATACTCTTTCAATATTTTCATATACCATTCAAAAGGATATATCCAATGAAGATATACAGGTGCATAGAAATTTATTTCTCGAACCATATGAATCATTAAATGCACCATTATATCAAAAACAGTTGGAGGAAAATACATTTCCAATTGAAAAAGTATACAAATTTCATCCTTTTTCCAAATGTTCAAGGCATTCACATCAATCACCTTATTAAAAATTGAATTGTGGAAAATAACACAAATTCATTATAGTATTTCTGACACAGATGGGCAATATTCCACGCAATGCAACTGGTAGAAGTTGTTGCATCATGACGTGACAATCATGAGATTTCATACCTATCAACTCCAAGTCCTTCAATTAGACAAAATTTTTTACATTTGAAGAATAACCTTGAGGCACTTTGATATCAGTAACACACTAAAAAAAGATAATTTTCTTCTTCTTGGATAATGTATGACAAGCTGGGGGAAGAAATGTTCATCTTCCGTTAAGAGTGGGAGCT
Organism: Viscum album; assembly: GCA_963277665.1. Lineage (NCBI taxonomy): Eukaryota > Viridiplantae > Streptophyta > Magnoliopsida > Santalales > Viscaceae > Viscum > Viscum album. The sequence goes on from OY728137.1 coordinate 979,760,969, forward strand.
AACTCCAAATGTATTCCCATTGATAGTAAGTCTAATCTTGCATTCAACCCATCTTTTTTCTTTCCATTAATATCTAAAAATGTTCCAATCAAAATATCACAGATTTTATTCTCCACGTGCATGAAATCAATATTATGTTTAAATTCATGATTTCTCCAATATGGTAGCTCAAAAAATATTGACCTTTTCTTTCAAATGTGTATAGCATTAGCAAATTTCTGTGTCTTTCCCAATTTCACATCAAGGTTTTCCACCCTCTCAAAATACAGATCAGGGGATAATGGTTTTGGAGCAATATTAAATTCTATTGATCCATTGAATTCCTTTTTTGTTCTTCTATAAGAGTGATCCATATAAAAAAACTTGCAATGACCCATGTACACTGTTTTCCTCCCATAATTCAATTGACAATATGAAGTCTGTTGTTCGCAAACTGGACATGCTTTATGCCCTTTAACACTATATCCAATCAAATTTCCATATGCTGGGAAGTCATTTATAGTGAACATAAGCACTTCAGGCAGTTGAAAATATTCCATTTTATAAGAATCATACACCCTAATAGCATCCTCCCATATAAGTTTCAAATCATCAATCAATGGTGACAAGAAAACATCAATATAATTTTCGGGTTGCTTCAGACCAGAGATCATTATACTCAACATGACATATTTTCACTCCATACAAACTTCAACAGAGAGGTTGTAAATTACCAATAAAACAGGCCACGAACTAGGTGTGCTACTGAGGGTTTGTTATGGATTTATTCCATCTGTGCATAACCCTAGTCTGAGATTTCTAATTTCATTTCCAAATGTACGATAATGCTCATCAATTTTCTTCCATTGGGGACAATCAGTTGGATGACGTATTTTTCCATCACAAATCCACTCATCATAATGCCATCTTAACCTTTTTTTATCATGTGAATTAGAAAATAAACTTTTGAAACAATGAATTATAGGAAGATACCAAAATACATTTGAAGGGATCTTTGTAATCTCTATATCAGCCTGTGATTTTTCTTTCACCTTATACCGTTATGTCCCAAATTTAGGACACTCTGGCAGAAATTCATATTCTTTCCTATATATGATACAGTCATTCGGACATCCATGTATTTTCTTGTATCCCAATCCCATTAGTAATAATATTTTATTGTCCTTATAATGTTAATCTAGAAGATTGTTATCTTTTTGAAGAATATATTTCATCAATTGTAGAAACTCTATAAAACATATGTCACTCCATCCATGTATCGCCTTTAGGTTAATCAATATTAACACTACCGACAAAATGTAAAATATGTATAACTAAGATACAATGGTTGTTAAGCATCACCATATAGACGCGCAATTGTCGATTATATCTCAATTTGTTCTGCTACAATATTATGAATCATTTCATCAATTCCATCGGAGTTACCATCTTGCGAATCATTATCATCAGTAGATCTGACATTCCATCCAGTTTAACCATGTCAAATCCGAGGGCTATAACTCGGATTAAAACAATGAAAAATCAGATGATCTTTTCTCTCTCTACTTTTTATCTTGTTCATATTTAAACATTTCAGGCATGGACAGAAAAAAATGTCACTACTTGGAACATTTCATTTAGCAAATTATAAAAAGGCATCATCACCTTCCTCATATTCATTACTCATTTAATGTGTCGTAATCCAACTTTGACTCATTATTACCTATAACAAATATCAAAATTATACATCCTTTTAAGATAAGACAAATATATGTTTATATGAAAAATATCATAATTTTAATGTAAAAAAATTTTGAAATATAAAACAAATCTATGCGTATTTAAAAAAATGTGCTTGAAAATGATTTTAAAAAGAAAATATAGTTAGATATAACAGTTTTAAATTCATCATGGATCCTTTCTTCTTAAGGTTCAGTAAAAATACATCCTAGTGCAACTGGATACCAAATTCACCCTTCCATAAAAAAATATTAAGTATAAATATTAAAATATGTATACATTCACTACTGAAAATTACACAGATCCTAATAGTTTGAAACCTCTTGACAGCCCCACCCCTCTAGACAGCCACCCACCCCCAACCCCCTGGACACCACCCCCACCCCCTTGGACACAACCACCCCCACCCCCTGGACACCACCCCCACCCCCTTGGACACCCCCAAGACACCACCACCCCCTTGGACAGCCCCCCCCCCACCTCCTAGACACCACCCCCACCCCCTTGGACACCCCCTGAACACCACCACCCCCTTGGATTGCCCCCCCACCCCACTGGGCATCCCCCACCACCTAGACAGCCCCCCGCCCCTCTAGATTCCCTCACCCCCTTGGAAACCCCCTAGACACCACCATCAACTTAGACAGCCCCCCTCCACCCCCTAGACACCACCACACCCCCTTGGAAACCCCCTGAACACCACCACCCCCTTGGATAGCCCCCCCACCCCCCCCCCTCTAGACATCCCCCACACCCTAGACAGCCCTCCGCCCCTCTAGATATCCCCACCCCCTTGGACACCCCCACCCCTCTTGGACACCACCCCCACCCCCTTGGACACCCCCTGGACACCACCACCCCCTTGGACAGCCCCCCCCCCCACCCCCTTGGACACCCCCACCCCTCCTCGACACCAACCCCCACCCCTACCACCTTGGACACCCCCCTGGACACCCCCCACCCCCTAGACACCCCCATCCCCTTGGACACCACCCCCACCCCCTTACATACCCCATGGACACCACCACCCCCTTGGATAGCCCCCCACCCCTCTGGACAGCCTCCCCCCCTTGGACACCCCCACCCCTCCAAATAACCCTAGAACACATCGATTACTATAAAAACGTCTATTTAAAAATGACCAAACATCCCTAATAATAGAAGGAATGAAGGAGAATAAAAAGTGGATGAAGAAAAAAAGAAACAAACAATAAAGTAAGAAGAAAATGGAATAAGTAACTTATTTAAGGAAATCAAATTTCAATAGAAGGAAATAATCAAACACTGTAGCATAGGGAATTCCATGGAATCCAATAAAACCATGGGTGTAATGACCCAAAGTTTTTCAATGGAAATCCCATTCTTATAATCATGTCTTAAAATCACATGAAAACACAACATAATGAACTACTAAGTGCTAAGTGACCATTAAACATAAGTTTGTCACTTCTGTGTTCTCAATTTTGAAAGTCTGACATACACGGTTGTGTTCAAGATGATTTTTGGAGTTTAATGAAACAGAAATAATTTTTGGTGAATAGTAACCTACAATTATGAATAATAACATGCCCTTATGAATATTAATATGACCATTATGAATAGTAAATCATCCAACATAAGATTAACCTTACCCATGAATAATTAAATAAAATTTAGACATCTTAGAATGTTATAATTTGTCCTTAGTAAATGTTTGGGTATTTTGTAAGTCATAAATAATCAATTATAATTAATTAATTAATTTAAAATAACATTTATGTTTTTCTTAAAATGTGTTCATTAATTGTCAAATTAATTTCTTATAGTTTTTAGATAATTTTATAAGACACTACGTAATTTTTGAAAGAACTATACAATCAGTTTTAGTTTTAAAAACTGTTTTTTTAAGTAAATTATGATTTTAATTAAATATTAAATTAATAATATTTAGAGAATTATTTTTGAAAAATGGACTTCATTTTTGTATTATACACGTCGAAAAATGTTAGGGATAAATTTTTGGGATTTTTCTGAAATACTTGAATTTTTGGTGAATAGTAAAATACATTAATTTACCGTATAAATACATTATAATTAAAACCCACTATTCTTGACATCACAAGTGATGTAAGAACCCAAATCCCGAACTCAAATTCCTTATTTACTCTTATTGGTCATGTATTACTCACTATTACTTGTCTTAGGGGAAATTAATAAACTAATGAATTTTATATTAAGGAAACACCTCTGCCCTCCACTATAAAAACCACCCTTCACACCCTCATTTCCTCACACCTCTCAACTCCAAGACTTCTCTAAACTCTGAAAAAACATCCTCCCTAGACCCTCTCCAACTTAAAAGAGCTTCTGGTCTCATTAAAAGACAAATCTTAGGCCCTTAAGGATGATCTCAAGAGGAGGACTCAAGAGGTAATTTCTCTCCCTCTTCTCCTTTAATTTCTTTTCAAGTTCAAGTTCATTTCTTGATCTCTCCCCAAATATCATCAAAAAAATGGTATTTTAACCCAATTATTATATGTATAATGTGATTTTATTATGATAATGGGATATTATATCATCCAACCCCCTTTCCCCCTTCCTTTTATTTTTCTAAGGAGAACGTTGTTCAAGAGGTGTTAATTTATCACCTTTAAGAACGACAAGTTTTCTTCTTCAATTTCTACCTTCATATCTGGTCATGAAACCATTATTATGGTTAAAAAAAGAACATTTTATATGTATTATCTCCTATTTAATGTTCTGGAACTAACTTATGACCATATTACTAAGTGACAAGTTAAAACAAGTTCGTTTTGATCGAAAAACCGCCCAAATTAACCCAAATAATCATCATTTAATTCTTGTCTAATGATTCATCCACATGGATCTAATTTGATTCATTATAAGATAATTAAAACTCCTGAAATATCATTAATAACATGTAATATTATTTCTGTATGTTTACCCATGTTCTACCCAAACATCAATTTAAGAATACAAGTGAATCACTCAAGAAAACCATGAAAACAATCATTCTCGAACAATGTTTTAAAACTATATAACTCATCCAAAGGCACATAAAATCACTTAATGAAACCATAATGAACAATATTAATGTAAAAGTGGTTCTGTATTACTAATTAATGAATATAATGTCATTATAGAGGACTTTAATGAGAAGGAAGCATTCAGATACAAGGTAAGGGGAAATTCTCGAACCCAAATTTCTTCCGTCGGGTTCTCCCTCTTTCACTCCATTTTAGGTATGGTTAATCCTTAAATATCATTTTTTTCATAATTGTCTTTAATTTTCTGGGATATACATGTTGGTCACTAGTTTTTATGTGAAATAAAATGTTTTCCAAAAGATCTCCTCTTTTAAGAACACCCATTTTACTTCTCACTCAAAGTGGACGGTTCTTGTAACATGTACGTTATTCCTTCTTTATTTTGGGATCCCAAAGATTATGAATGAGTTATTATGAGATTAAACCCATTAAAATCCATGGGTTAGTTATGTAAATTTATTTATATGTGTTCTATGTGGAAAGCATGGTGATGATAATGTTATGATGTGATGGGTGTGCTCGGAATTATATAGCGCAATATGAATGTTTCAATGTGACGGGTGCACACCGAACTATACAGCGCTCCAATGCATTGGGTAAAGTGATGAATCTCATTATTATATGTGAAATGAAGTGTGAACAAGATTCTATCTTGGATCACAAGTATGTGTTTTAGTTAACCACTAAGACATGATGTTTCATTTTTATGCATTTCCACATTTCAAGTCCTACATTTATGCTTCCTCTCATGTTCATGATATTTTCACCATGTTATGATTATGCTCACCCCATGCTATATTATTATTATATATCCAATTACTAGGATTCTGTCTCACCCCTTTTTATGTATATCCTTAGGTGGCTACTTGTTTTAAGAAGATTACAAGTGCCAATAAGAAGCTAGAGAAGAAGAAATTAAATAAATGTTTATGCTTGATGTTGTAATTGTTATGTATGATCCTAGTTTTTCCCAGACAATAATCCTTTTAATCCTCTATGTGTAATACTATTATGTTTTTTATCTTTATAATGGTGTAATATTAATGGAAGAAAAGGTTGGGTCACTATATTTGGTATTAGAGAAAAGGTTTAGTTAATTTGGGAATTAGGATTAGTGAACCCTAGAGAAAACCTATAGCATGAGACTAAGTAAAAATATGAACACGAGAATATTTACATAGGGATACAATATGTTATATTTTTTGTATAAATTGTTTAAATGAAAAAGTTATTCATGAATTGTTTTTTGTTCTAACCTTTTATATTTTGGAAAATGGTGGGAACCAGGAGAAATCAGGCCAATAACTCGTGCAAGGGCCAATGCAACGATTGCCCAAATGACATCCCCAATGATTTGGGAGGTGGAGTTCAAAAAATCATGGAGATTCTTACCAATTAACTCAGGTTATGAACAATAACCATAATAATGGGGCATGTCCTCCTTCACCAAAGAGGGAGTAACTGACTGTCGAATGTTTTTTGCAGCAACGACCACCGACGTTTGATGGATCTTCTGATCCACTAGTTGCAGAACAGTGGGTCAACTCCATGGAGAATATCTTTTCTATTCTTCACTATTCTGAGATGGAGAAGGTGATAATATCTATTTATCATCTAGATGGAGAATCCGATCAATGGTGGGCTTTGATTAAGAACACCAAGACAAGGGATGAAATTGAAGAGATGTAATGGGAAGACTTTAATATAATGTTTCTTAATAAGTACTTCCCACAAACTCTTCGCACGACGTTGGAGAGAGAATTCATAGGGCTCAAGAAAAAAGTAGGACAATATGTTACAACCTATGAAGAGAATTTCACAATTCTTCCAAGGTACGCTTCAGGTTTTTTTTTATCAAAAATGATAGAAAAATTGATAGATTTATAGCGGATTAAAACCACAACTTCAAAAGGCTCTTGAAAATAAAGACTTTGGGAGTTATGAAGAATTTTTTCGGTGTGCTCTCAAAGTGGAGATGGAGTTTAAAAAATAGACCCATTGATATGGGAATAGGAAATGAAAGATGGAGTTTCAAGCCGGTGGAACTAATGATAAAGGTGGGAAGAAAACTCTATGACCCACATGCCCAAAATGTGGGATGTTTCACCATGGGAACTACCTCAAAGGGACAGGGAAATGCTTCATGTGTGGGAAATAATGACATCATGTTCAAGAGTGTTGAAAAGACACGAAAATGAAGGATAATGTAGCTGATGAAAGGAGATAACCACTCATGGTTAAATGCTACAACTGTAGGGAGCTAGGGAACTATGTAAACTAGTGCACTAAACCACGAGTCCTCGAGGGTAATCAGCATTAGCAACCATCAACTGTCAGGAAAAAGAAATATCTTTTCATATTCTGGACCATTCCATGATTCTCTACAAATGCATGGAAGATCATGAATCTCCTTTGTAAAATCATTCAATGGTGTGGGTGTTGATTCCCTCTGAAGAAGCATACCTCGCCCAAATGGTTGAGTCGAAGGAAAGTGCCAACCTTGAAGAAATACCCATCGTGAGGGAATACGATGATGTATTTCCCTAAGAGTTACCTAGAATTCCCCCCAGATCATGAGGTAGAGTTCTCAATTGAACACATACCTGGAGCTACTCCTTTCTCGAAGTGTCCCTATAGGATGGCTCCTATCAAACTAGAGGATTTAAAGAAGAAACTGAAAGACCATCTAGACAAAGGGTTCATACACCCTAGTGCATCACCTTGGGGTGCACCGGTGCTCTTTGAGAAGAAGATGGATGGAACAATGCGGTTGTGTATCGATTATCCGGAACTCAACAAGGTCACCATAAAGAACATGTATCCTCTCCCAAGGATTTATGACTTGTTCGACTAGTTAAGAGGAGATCAATACTTCTCAAAGGAAGATCTTCATTCTGGATATCATCAGGTAAAGGTGACAAATGAAGATAATCAGAAAACTGTCTTTCGTACAAGGTATAGGAACTATGAGTTTTTGGTGATTCCCTTTGGACGTACTAATTCCCATGTAGTCTTCATGGATTTGATGAATAGATACTTTAGACATTACCTTGACAAATTTGTGGTAGTTTTTTTGATGATATTCTCATCTAATCCATGATCAAGGAGGAACATGAAGAACATATAAGACTTGTGTTGGCGACATTAAGAAAGGAGAAGTTTTACACCAAGTTCAGCAAATGTGACTTTAGGATGAAACAAGTCACATTCTTGGAACATGTGATCACAAGTGAGGGAATTTCTGTTGATCCTTAAAAAACAAAGGCGATCAAGGAATGGCGCAGGCCCTCTAGTGTCACATAAATCCGTAGTTTTCATAGATTAGCTGGGTACTACCGACATTTTGAGAGAATGTTTTCTGATATATAATGATGCTTCAAAGAAAGTCTTGGGTTTTGTACTCATGCAAAATAACAATGTGATAGCCTACGCCTCATGACAGTTGAATATCCATCAGCAGAACTACCCGACACATGATCTAGAGCTAGATGCCGTGTTTTTTTCTTGAAAATCTGGCGGAACTACCTTAAGGGCGAGAAAAGTGACATATACACAGACCACAAGAGCCTCAAGAATATATTCACACAAAAGGAGCTCAACATGCATCAAAGGAGATGGTTAGAGCTAATCAACGATTACGATTTCTCTATTCACTATCATACTAGAAAGGTGAACAAGGTAGTTGATGCTCTAAGCAGAAAAGAACCTATTACTCTATCCATGTTGTGGATTGAGAAAGACCCTATCTTCTTGGATATGCAAAGAATGGATTTGTAAATCATAAGGGTAGGGGATACATCCTACCTTACCCAAATGATTGTTCAACCATCCATCCAGGAGAAGATTAAAGAAGCAAAAAGGGATGATTTAGAGATACAAAGGAGGGTGAATGTAGTAAAAGAATGGATGCTTCAGGAGTTCCATATCGATGATGATGGTGTGATTCGGTTTGGAACGCGGCTTTGTGTGCCTTCATCACCGGGGATAAAGAAGGAGCTATTGGACAATGCACATAGCTCAACTTTCTCTATCCATCCGGGCAGTACCAAGATGTACTGTGATCTCCAAGAACACTTGTTGTGAGATAACATGAAGAAATAGATTGCAGAATATATATCAAGGTGCTTGGTATGTCAGCAAGTTAAAGCTGAGTGAAAAAAGACCAAAGGTATGATGAAGCCATTTCCTATACCCATGTGGAAAGGGGAAAATGTTACTGTGGGCTTTTTCATGGGTCTCCCAAAGACGTCAAAGAGAAATAATGCGATATGGGTTGTGGTTGACAGACTCACCAAGACTGCCCATTTTATCGCTATTCAGGAAGATCACTCACTTGAACAACTTGCAAAGATATATGTGAAGGAAATGGTGAGACTACACGGTGTTCCACTCTCAATTATCTCTGACCGTGATCCTAGGTTCACATCTAAATTTTGGAGGATCCTTCAATGTGCTTTGAGTACTGAATTAAATTTCAGCACAGCCTATCACCCCCAAACTGATGGCTAGTCTAAAAGGACTATTCAGATGCTTGAAGATATGCTAAGAGCCTTCTCTCTTGAATTCAATGGCGGTTTGGATCAACATCTCCCATTGGTTGAGTTCTCATACAAAAATATCTTCCACTCGAGTATTCAGATGGTTCCATATGATGCTCTATATAAAAAGCAATGTAGAACTCCAACCTATTGGGATGAAGTTGGAGAAAGAAAGCTACTTGGTCCCGATCTTGTTCAAGAGATGATAGAGAAGGTTAACGTAATCTAGAAACACATCAAAGCTGATCAAAGTCAGAAAAAGATCTATGTTGAAAACCGTCAAAGGGACTTGGAGTTCGATTTTGGAGATAAATTCTTCCTTAGAATATCTCCATGGAAGATAATCATGCGATTCGGGAAGAAAGGGAAGATAATCCCATGGTATATTGGCCCCTTCGATATCCTTGACCGCATAGGAGTTGTGGCCTATCGCATTGAACTTCCACCGAATATGGATCAAGTTCATGATGTGTTTCATGTATCACTACTGAGGAAGTACATACTAGACCCCTCACATGTACTAAACTCAGAGGTGGTGCAGCTAGAAGATGATCTCTCCTATGAGGAGTAGCTTGTAAAGATTCTGGATCGGAGAGATAAGGTTCTACACAACAAGACAAACCATCTGGTCAAAGTGTTATTGAGGAACCATAAGTTTGAGGAAGAAACATGGGAACCATAAGAGGCAATGAAGGAGAATTACCCTCACCTGTTTGTGTAAATTGAAAATTTTGGGGCGAAATTTCTTAAGGGGGGAAGAATGTAACGACCCAAAGTTTTTCAATGGAAATTACCTTCTTATAATCATGTCATAAAATCACATGAAAACACAACATAATTAACTAATAGGTGCTAAGTGACCTTTAAACATAAGTTTGTCACTTCTGTGTTTCAAATTTTGAAAATCCGACAAACACGGTTGTGTTCAAGATGATTTTTGGAGTCTAATGAAAAAATAATAATTTTTGGTGAATAGTAACCTACCCTTATGAATAGAAACATACCCTTATGAATAGTAATATGAACCTTATGAATATTAAATCATCCAAAATAAGAGTAACCTTACCCATTAATAATTAAATAAAATTTAGACATCTTAGAAAGTGACAATTTGACCTTAGTAAATTGTTTGTTATTTTGTAAATCAGAAATAAATAATTATAATTAATTAATTAATTTAAGGGAAAATGTTTTTTTTCTCAAAATGTGTTAATTAATTATCAAATCAATGTCTTATAGTTTCCCGATAATTTTATAAGACCCTACATAATTTTTGAAAGCACTATACAATCTTTTTTAATTTTAAAAACGGTTTTTATATGTAAATTATAATTTTAATTAAATATTAAATTAATAATATTTAGAAAATTATTTTTTAAAAATTGACTTCATTTTTAGATTCTACATGTCAAAAAATGGTAGGGGTAAATTTTTGGTATTTTTCTAAAATACATGAATTTTTGGTGAATAGTAAAATACATTAATTTACATTATAAATACATTATAATTAAAACCCACTATTCCTGAAATCACAAGTGATGTAAGCACCCAAATAACGAAATCACATGACTTATTTACTATTCTTGGTCATGAATGACTCACTATTCCTTGTCTTAGGGGAAATTAATAAACTAATGAATTTTATATTATGGAACCCCATCTCCCCTCCACTATAAAAACCACCCTTCACACCCTCATTTCATCACACCTCTCAAGCTCCAAGCCTTCTCTAAACTCTTACCAAACATCCTCCCTATACCCTCTCCCACGTCCAAGAGTGTCTGGTCTCATAAAAAGACCAATCTTAGTCCCTTAAAGAGGATCTCAAGAGGAGGACGCAAGAGGTAATTTCTCTCCCTCTTCTCCTTTAATTTCCTTTCAAGTTCAAGTTCATTTCATGATCTCTCCCCACATATATTAATAAAAATGGTATTATAACTCCACTATTATACATCTAATGTAATTTTATTATGATAATGGGATATTATATCATCCAACCCCCATTCCCTCTTCCTTTTATTTTACTAAGGAGAACGTTGTTCATGAGGTGTTAATTTATCACTTTTAAGAACGGCAATTTTTCTTCTTCAATTTCTACCTTCAGATCTAGTCATGAAACCATTATTAGGGTTGAACCAGAAAATTTTATATGTATTATATTTTATTTAAAGTTCTGGAACTAACTTATGACCATATTATTAAGTGATAAGTTAAAACAAGTTCATTTTGATCGAAAAAACACCCAAATTAACCCAAATAATCCTCATTTAATTTTTATCTAATGATTCATCCACATGGATCTAATTTTGTTAATTATAAGATCATTAAAACTCCTGAAATATAATTAATAACATGTAATATTAGTTCTGTATTTTTACCCATGTTCTACCCAAACATCAATTTAAGAATACAAGTGAATCACTCAAGAAAACCATGAAAACAAACATTCTCGAACAATGTTTTAAAACAATATAACTCATCCAAAGGCACATAAAATAACTTAGTGAAACCATAATGAACCATATTAATGTACAAAAGGTTATGGATTTCTAATTATGGAATATAATGTCATTATACAAGACATTAAAGAGAAGTAATCATTCAGATACAAGGTAAGGGGAAATTCATGAACCCAAATTTCTTCCTTCGGGTTCTCCCTCTTTCACTCCATTTTTGATATGGTTACTCCTTAAAGATCATTTTTTCATCATTGTATTTAATTTTCTGAGATATAAATGTTGGTCAATGGTTTTTATGTCAAACAAAATTTTTTCCAAAAGATATCCTCTTTTAAGAACACCCCTTTTACTTCTCACTCAAAGTATACGGTTCTTGTAACATGTATGTTATTCCCTCTTCCTTTTGGGAACCCAAATCTTATGAATGTGTTATTATGAGATGAAACCCATTAAATTCCATGGGTTAGTTATGTACATTGTTTTTATATGTGTTCTATGTGGAAATCATGATGATGATAATGTTATGATGTGATGGGTGCGCGTGGAATTGTATAGCGCAATATGAATGTTTCAATGTGACGGGTGCGCCCAGAATTATTCAGTGCTCCAATGCATTGGGTAAAGTGATGAATCTCATGAGTAAATGTGAAATGATGTGTGAAAAATATGCTAGATTGGTTCACAAGTATGTGTGGTAGTTAACCACTAATACATGATGTTTCATTTTTATGCATTTCCACATTTCAAGTCTTATATTTATGCTTCCTCTCATGTTCATGATTTTTTTTCCCATGTTATGATTATGCTCACCTCATGCTATATTTTTCTTATCTATCCTCTTACTGGGCTTCTAGATCATCCATTTTGATGTATATCCTCAGGTGGATACATGTATTAAAAAGATTACAAGTGACAATAAGATGCTAGAGAAGAAGAAATTAAATAAATGTTTATGAATTTTGTTGTAATTGTTATGTATGATCCTAGTTTCCCAAGACACTAAACCTTTGAATCCTTTATGTGTAACACTATTATGTTGTTTATCTTGGAAATGATGTAATAGTAATGTAAGAAAAGGCATGGTCGCTATAGTGGGACCTCCAATGGTTCATAGAAAATAGGAGAAAATGGAGTAAACCTGAGAATCAAATCAAATTTAAAATAAAAACTCAGATGGAGAAAATAAAAGTGTAAAGCCTATCATCATGGAACAATGGGGTCAGGATAACGGCATCTTTGAAAACCACGACATGGTATCCTCCATAACCAATAATTTTCTCATAGTCAATAACTGGTCAAAATATATATAACCAAATAGAATCATATTGTAACACTCCTCATCTTTTCATAATGCTAGAATCCATAAAAATCATAGTGGAAACCTCATGCTCCTTAAATATCCACAAATGTTCTCCCAATTCAATTTGAAAGAAATCTTGGTTATATCATAGCACAACACTAACCACTATGATGGAACCACCATAAATTAAACAACACTAATAAATTATAGCCTAATATCCATGAAACAATATAATCATCGTGTCATAATCTCCCAAAACGACGATGCAATAGTCAATCCCAACTGAAACTTATCCCCAACCCCCTTGGACACCACCCCCACCCCCTTGGACACCCCATGGACACCACCACCCCCTTGGAAAGCCCCCCACCCCCTAGACACCACTCCCACCCCCTTATACACCCCCTGGACACCACCACCCCCTTGGACAGCCCCCACCCCTCTTGATATCCCCCCTACCCCTTGGACATCCCCCCACCCCTCTAGAACCCCCCCCCCCCCTCCACCCCCATGGACACCCCCACCCCTCCTGGAAACCACCCCCACCCCCTACCCCCTTGGACACCCCCCGAACACCCCCAACCCTCTGGAACCCCCCCCCCCCCCCCCGGACAACCCCCCAAACCCTTTAGATAGGGCCCCCACCCCCTTGGATACCCCCCCCCCACCCACCCCCTTGGACAGACCCCCACCCCTTTGACACCCTCACCCCTTGGACCCCCCCCCCCCCACACCCCTAGACTGCCCCCCCCCACCTCTATGGACCCCCTGGACACCCCCCCCCCCCAACACTCTGGACAGCCCCCCGAACCCTCTAGACAGCCCCCCACCCCCCTTGTATAGCCCCCGCACCCCCTGGACACCACCCCCACCCCCTTTGGCATCCCCTACACCTCCTTGTACACCTTCAACCCCCTTGGACAGACCATGCACCCACCTGGAAACCACCCCCACTACCTTTGACACCCCCACCCCACTAGATAGCCCACCCAACCCCCCTGGACACCCCCACCTACTTGCACAGCCCACCCCCTTGTAAACCCCCTGTACGCACACACACACATGATAGAACACACAAAAATCATAAACTTTCATGATATCACTTCCATAGGTTTATTTTAACAGGAACGAATTTAGCATGGTATAGATGAACACTATGAAACTTACCATGATAGCAAGAACAATGTTAAATAACATCCCAAAAAATTAGTTTAGGGTATCACATAAAATAAAAACTGAAAAGGAGTCATGTGAGGCATACTTGAGTGTTTTGAGTCGACCTGATAGATCTAATAATAATAAATATGAATAATGATGTTGGAAAAATGAGGCTGGAGGGCATGACTTAAATGAATTGTTTCTAGGTTTTTCGTGCGAGAGAGACGAATCACAGGTCACCCGATAAAAGAAAACAGAATTACTAAATACGGGGTGAGATAGTTCATTTAAAAGATGTATCACATAATTTATTTAATGACCGACATTGTAAACTATTTTTTAATGTTTTCTATGTTGGTTATTTAATAACTGATGTAGAAAACAATTTATCACATCGTTTATAAAATAATCGACATGATATATATCGCTCTATACCGACATGATAAATTGCTAAGATTAGCTTTATCACGTCGATTTTTTTATAACTGATGTGGTAAAGCACCGAGCTTTCCTTTATCACATCGGTTATAAAATAACCGACATGATAAAGTGCCCCAGATTTGATTTTCACGTTGGTTATATAATAACCAATGTGAAAAAGCTATTCTCCGTATATATCACATCAGTTATAAAATAACCGACATGATATATCGATTATTAAAGCTTTGCACGTCGGTTATATAGACCCGACGTGAAAAATGCCGACATGTAAAACATTTTTCCCACTAGTGATAAAATCACACAGTAATTATATTATTAATACCCAACATGATTTATTTTTCATTTTTCTAAGACATTAGGATATGTTAAGAATGTCTTGAAGCTATTATATAAATTCATTAAATCATTAATATATACCTGATTTAAATTTTTTAAGATAATATATTTCCTAAAAGTAAAACTCCAGTGACTAATATTTTAACACTTTCCATTTTTTAAACTTGATTAGGATACCATTTTATTTTCACTATGAAGTGAGAATTTTTAATTGTTATATGTTTTGAATCAAATTATGGGTGATCTAATGATTCGAAAATAGGGTTCTTCCACAATAGTTAGCTTTTGGTGAGAATCAGTAAAGGAATAATAATTAGTAAAATAATTATGTAATTTTTTTATATTATTATTTTCTTTTTTTTTTCTATTAATCTATATTACTTGTTTATGGTTATGATGTGATTGGGAGAGGGAGTTTCAAGTGGAAAATAAAATCTCGAAATGGTGAGGTTTGGTTAAATATTATAGTCTACTGAAGATATTCAATGTTTTATTTCAAAGAGAGTTATATGTTATTATTAAATTATTAAAAATATTTCTTCTATAAAAATTATTCCTTTTCTATTAAAATTTTACCCATCCAATGACATTTTCATTTCTATCAACAATTTTATTTGTGTGATTTTTTATGTGTGGAGCTAAGTGTAATGAAGTTGAGTGGTGAATGTAAAGAAATGATTGAGGGTTTTTTAATAATTGAGAAAATGAGTTCGGTGACTCTAGACATCCAATATAATTTTATCTTTGTATATAGATTGGTTTAATTATACATGGATAGGAAATGTAGTACAAAATAGTGATATGATATTTAAGATTATATGATTATGGTATTGTAAGATATATATTTATATTAATAAGATTATGGATGAAAATTAAAATTATTACTTTGATAAAAAATAATTTTTTAATAAAACATTAAATTATAAATGAATTTAGGAGACTATTTATTTATTTAATAATTTAAAGTGAAAAATATTGTAATAATACAATGAAGTTATAATTTCCATATAGCGGTGTTAAATATATTAAAATTTATGAATTAATTTTTATTCTAATATATGATGATACGTTCATTTTAGTACATTTTATAAGGAAGTTGTATAGCAACATCCCAAAAATCTATCATGAAAGAAAAATAAGATCAATATCTTGCCTAAGATATAACATCGAGCATTTAGAGATTTGAGATGTATTACAAAAATGTTATTATTTAAATGTGACCTAACCATTGAATTATAAGGTATGAATATGATTAAAAAATAATGAAATACATTTATAATATTTCAATTCAAAAAATGTATTGATTTATTCATTGAAAATAAATACTAAATTTTTAGTGAAATCATTTTTATGCTTCAAAAATTAGTTTTCATAAAATGTAGTTTTTATTAAATTTTGTTGGTATAAATTATGAGTAATTTATACCAATTATAGATGTTTTATTTTATAAAATTAACAAAAAAATATAAATTATATTGTCTAATTTTACTAAGGTGTAAATTTTTTAATTTTTCTAAAATGGTTGATTTTTCAATGAATAGGGAAAAATACTAATTTTCCAAATACTATCATTTATTTTCATTAAATAAAATAATAAAATAATAATTATATTATATAAATAGTGAAAAAGTTAATTATGATCCATTTATAATCTAATTAATTCCATTATAATCATAAATATTCATTATTTTTATTTAAGATATTGTTTATAAATAATAACGCATTTTTCAAAAAATTGTTTTTCATTGTGTTTTTTGAATTTATATTAAAATTTATTTCTACCATATCATGATATTTAATATTGAAAATGGATACCATATTTGGAATCTAGAGGTAAAATTTTGGTAAATTAGTCACTTTTAATTTTGGTCACTATGTATAGTAGACATAATACATTTTAATTACCATGTTAAAGGTAATATGTGTTAATTATGGATAAAAATAATGTTATTAGGCATAAAATTAATTAAAAATATTTCATTATTTCTTTTATTTAGTTTATTTCATCCTTAATAAAAAATAATAGAAAATATGAGCATATGGGTTATTTTTCTTTTATTATGACATTTATGTTATTTTATGGAAAAACTAAATACAAAATGTCACTCTCTTGAATTTAATACATCTAAAAATATTACATAAGGATAAGTTAGGTTATAAATATTTCTCATAGTAAGATAAATTTTATAATATTTTAATTTATTTTTAATATTTAGTGATAAATTAATTACCATAAATACTTACACAATTCCAACACAGTGCTTGTGTATGCAATTAAAAAAATTAATTAGATGATTTTAATACATCTAAAAGAAATATTTTTTGGTTTCATAAAATCGTTACATCAAATTTAATGAGAAATATAACATATCAGAGATGTTTAAAATTTTTATATATTATTTCAATTACTAATAATTATTTTCCAAGAAATATTATGTGATTAGTTCAAAAAATGACTTTTATAGTGTTTTATGTAAAATACATTTTATTAAATTTCATAATAATCATACGAAATCCTAAAATAGTACAATGATGATTATAAATGGTAAAAAATTCTATCCCATCATCATTTATGATCCAATTTTAAACATTTAAGTGAAATGTTATATAATTAATATTGAAAAACTATTTAGTATGATTAAGGTTAAAATTGGTTAACGAATAGTTTAATCAAAAATATATGGTTTAAAATGATATAAAAACTATAAAAATTATATTTTATGATCATATTAATAGAAAATAATCCATATCATAGAAGAAATTTTATTTTGGAACCATTTTACAATAGTTAGACTCATATAATTTTTTAATACTTCGCGTATTTCCAAAATAAATACATTATTGTTATTTTATAATAAAAAATATTTCATTAAATTATTTAAAATTCATAAAAAATCACTCTTTGGTATATATAAATTGAAATAGTATATCATATCAACCACCATGTATTTATTGGTAAATTCTTCTTATTAAAAAAATTCATAACCCTTAAAAAAGAGAAAACTCTGATTTGGCGGTAATTTTCAAAAATATGAAAAAGGGGTTGAAACTAAAATATAAGGGTTAAAAACACATTAATTTATTTAAAATAATTAGATGATATTATTTAGTAAAATAATAATCCTATATTTATATAGTGTCAATTTTGATTCAACTGATTATAAAAAATATTTAATAATAATTTAATATATTAGGTTGTTATTAGAGGCCCCCTCCCCTCACTTATAAAAGGGAACCTATTGGAATCTCTTTCCCCTATATTTTTAGAATTATATCATAGAAAATACCAATATTTGTACCATCCGAACATCATTAAACTTTTCTTTAATCTTCTATTCATTCTAAAAGTATATCTCATCATGTTTTAAATTAAAATAAAAAGTGGTTTATCATAGAAAAGGTATAACTCCTAATAGTGAGGTTTCAATTTTATTTCATCTTATACCTCATTAAAAAATATGGTATAAATTATAAAATTAAAAAAAAATAGTTTATTAAATATAACAAATTTTAATTATGGTGATGAAATAATATAAAACCTCACTTTTCATACATAGACATTATTTAAATTTTGCATAATACTTAAACAATTTTTACAAACAGATGCCCAAGGACCATATTAGTTTAGTTCCTTTGGAAACATGGAAACATAAATACTGGTACATAAGAAAACTTTATTTTCACCCACTAGGTTCTTTAAGACTATCACCCCTCTTAGATATATCATATATGAAATGTATCTTCATAACCTGGGGAAGTAAACATAAAAAAGAGTGAGCTATGATGCTGATAAAGGGTAAAAAAGGGAAACATGTAATCACAAACATGAAAATATGGATATTATAACATGATCATTACATTAGAGGATCACACCCCGCATATAAAATATCATAAACATGAGTAATAGGATAATGCTTGGAATTTCAAAAGACATTAATCATAAGGAAATAAATAGCATGAGCCATGAAATCGTAAATGATGAATAAGAAATAGTATTTTAGGAATATGTATAAGAATAGAAAATTTATTTCAGGGCTGCCTATGAAGAACGTTATAACATGATAGGATTGGGATAAGACCTATGTACATACTTCGGGATTGAGATAACAACCCATGTACCCTCTTACTTTTGGTCTTGAGATGCAACCCATGTACCTTTTTTTCAGGCTTGGACTATAACACGTGCACCCTCTTACTTTTGTTCTTGGGTTACAACCCATGTACCTTTTTATTTTTGGGTTTGGGCTACTACCCATGTACCCTCTTTCTTTAATCTTGGGCTCCAACCCATGTACCTTCTTGTTTTCGGGATTGGGATATAACCCGTGTACACTCTTTCTTTAATCCTTGGGATACAATCCACATACCTTCTTATTTTCAGGATTTGGATACAACCTATGTACCCTATGGCCTCATATACAAATTATCATTGCCTAATTTATTGGATGGAGATATAGTTCCCACCTATCACATAAAAAATCATTCATACATATACTACAAGATAATACAACTATCATCATATCATTAACCATTAAAAGAGATAGGTTTCATAAAGATCAAATCACAACCCATGAAATGAAATGGTTATCGTTAACATTTCATGACATCATAACCTATAGAAATATAATGGTTTAATAATCACATCATGAAACCATAACTTGTGAAAAGAATAATATTTCAGAAGTGTAAAACTTATGGAATTGAAATGGGTATCATAACCATCATTCCAAAAAAACATAAACCATTAAAAAATAATATGAATGGAACCTTTGGATCATTTCCTAGAAGGGCATGAGTAACACCAATGGATGTTATCTTATATGGAAAATAACTTAGAAGGATATTTTGAAATCATTTCTTATGGTAAATATCCTTTATTCTTTGAAAAAAGTAACTTTAAAAAAAACTTCTTAAAACCATTTTCATTATAATTATATTTTAAAAACACTTTCATAAAAATTAACCATTTATACATGAAAGGATGCCTTAAAAAAATTAACATCGGGTAAGTCCATACATGTCATACGGGGTGAACAGATCATTCCTTTTATAAGGTAAAACCCTAAACAATGCCTCGTTTTGAAATAGAAAAAATGTTCCTTTTAATAAATTAGTAAAATAAATAAATGGTTAAAATATTCTTTTAAATATTTTATTAGAATATTATAATATTTTTCAGAACCCTTTTTAGAAAATATTTTTTTGAAGGAATATAGATTTCTGATCGAACTGAGGGCAACATCATTCTTTCTTAAAAACACATTCTTAACTATATTATGTACAAAATATTGTTAAAATGGTACCAATACATTAATATATCATTAATAAAAATAATATAATAATATTCATGAGTGTTATTAAGAAATGGATCATAATATTTCATCAAATAAAGTATAAACATAAACAATCTCGATAAGTGGTGAGATTGTTTCCAAAAACTCTTAGCACTTGGAAACATTGAACCATAATCCCCATTTAATAAAATTAAATTAAATTAAACATAAATATCATGAAAATAAAAATATTCATTATATAACCTTTCAAATACATTATATACACCTTGTGAAAAATTATAGGTCCATTACATGGCATGTGTCATAAGGAAGGCAATTTGTGATGATATTGCTTTACTAATTTGGTAAATTTTGAAACATAAACCCCATGAGATTAAAAAAATAAAATGGATATGTAAATAAAAAAAATTAAGTATAATAATCATATAATACATACATGTGCATTATACACACCATACAAAAGTAATGGGTGGTGAATAAATCATATATCTCCCAGAAATAAAAAGCGAGATGAAATTCTCTTACCATGTGTCTTGACTCTAATCATACTAATAAAATATTCTTGTATAATAAATGTAAGTTTTTTATACATATTTTAAATAATCATATTATTATATCTAGTTCCACATGTGGTTTTATTATGACCTTGTATTTCCCTCTTGTTAACAATTCTATGTTAACATTTCACTTCGGGTAATATCCACATTTCATGTGTCTTAATTTTTTATATCATTCATAATTATACTTACATCATGATTTATATAATTTAAAACATGATAAAAATATCATATATAATCAGTATATTTTTATTATAATTATCTATAAAATATATAAGTATGAAATGGAATACACCATTCATGGAGGTGGTATGTAGTACATACACATGAATGTTGTTTATGTTTTTATTTTCAAATTGAATGAAATAAATAAAATTAAATATATGTATATATGTGTTTATATTTATTAACATTTAATTATTATATCATATATATCATATAATTTTACACAAAAAATCCATAATGCATTCTATGTAGTGTGTGAACGAATCACATCTCTTTGAGGGGGCGGTAGTCCACACTTCATTAAATGAAATTATAGCATTTACAACAAATGTGAAGTGAAAGGATATGTGTTTTAAAAGAAATTAATAATATTAAATACCTAATAAATTTAATATATAAAATATATAAACATTTTTTCTATCATAATTTCTACCATGAGAGGTGGTAAAAAAACATGAACAATCATCATTTAGTGAGGCGATAGTTCACCACACATATAAATAGTATGTATGTTACCCATTAGATGGGGGTGTTTGTAAGTTTAGGAAGATAACTTGTAATAAAAATATACAAGAATATTTAATATACTTTTTTTATTATAAAATTATGGATAAATAAAGTGGTTGGGGTGGTGAAATAAAATAAAAGAAAGGAGCTTGAGAGAATTCGTTACCTCTTAATTGGGTAACTCCTTTTGGTTTGTGCCAAAAGGCTTCATTGGATTTCTTTCCTCCCAGTGGGAGGATTCTAGGAGGTAGGTAGGGATGTTTTTAAGTATATTTGGATGATCTTTTCTGAACCAAAGTAGTTTAAGTGGAATGAAGAAGAGGTATAGGTGGTAGCCTTTTATAGAGAGGGGAAAGGATACACTTAGAATTTTTGAAAACCAGTTAGGTGTACCCATGCTTTCACAAAAAAAAAAATCATAAAAAACAAACCAAACTCAAGAACAGAAGTTTAATATCCAAATAATTGACATAAAATTGTTTTTGGACAAGTGTATAGGTCGTCTTTGGTCTTAAATTTAAGGTTTTGTAATTTATTAACCGATTATTTTTTCATAATCATTGTAATTAATTTTAATCACATTCACTATTATTTTTTATCCAAAACAAATTTAACCTTATTAGAAATTATAAATTATGATGATTCAAAAAATGGAATCCAATTTTTCAAATTAGAGCCACATAATTGGTAGAAATTAATTTAAAAATAATCCCTATGGTGGGACGACGCTGTAGGTTTTTAAAGTAAAAACATCCATACTTTTGTTAAGTTTTTATACCCAATTTCAAAGTTAAATTGATTCCAAGGAACTTAATTGGATTAATTTTTAAAAATATTATATAATTAAACTTTGAAACAAAATTAAAATAAAATTTAACCTTATAAATAAATTTTTTGAAAATGCAGTTTTTAATTAAAATTTGGTATTTTTACTATTTATCTAATCTAACATAAGACATTCATATTTTCCTTGATGGCACCGCAGTCTCTGGGAACTTCCCTCTCTTAGGGTCTTCGTTCGTCTTCACCAATCGGCCTCCCACCGTGGAGGTCGCGTTTCAATCTTTGTTGTTGATTTCTCCCGCTTCCCTTTCCCTTCGTGTTCTTCAGCTTCGTCGTCAGATTCCTCTAATTCTCCTTTGGCCGCCGCTTACCTGGATATTTTCCGATCCATGCTTCCTTGGATCTCATTAGTTGGAGGCCGCTTGTCGGGAGGAGGAGTTTCTTTGCACGTGGTGGCTCCTTTCTGTTTGTGTGCGCTGGTGACCTCTCCTATGAGTAGCATTGCGGTGGACGTTGTGGCATTCATAGATGTTGTCCAGGGCCGTTCGACAGTATTCATGTTGTGGGGAGTTTGACGGCCTAGATTATGGAGCTTCGTAGGGATTTGGTTGTTGCTGTGTCTCTCACTTCCCAACTCATGAACTCGGTCCAGGGTTGGGTTTCTCACTCGATATTTCTTCAAATCAGTCTGTTGCCTCTTCTTCTTCAGCCAGTAGATCTTCTTTGCACTCCCTTTTGGGAGTTGGGAGGTCGGTCGACAGATCCTTCGGTAGAATTTTGATCAAGCTCTTGCGGTGATCCACTGCTTTGATCATGAGGAGGATGGCTTGGTCTGATGGTGCAGGCAATTGATGCGGTAGAGGAAGGAGTGTTCTTCGCAGCTTTGGGATGGATCTGATCTGTTTTTTTCTCTGTTTTCCCATTGTTGTGTTTGCTAGATCGATCTATCACTGGGAAGAAACTATTGTGGTTGGAACTTGTTGTTGGTCTCGTTGTATTTGGATGGCGTGTTTTGTCTTGAAGATTGCGTTGGGTGGGCGAACTCAAAGGAGGGATGGGTGTCTTGACACCCATCATTCAGCCGTCTATTCTTCTGTATGGATGGGCACCCGGATTGAACTTTCTCGGAGTTCTCGCTTGGATGTTGCGGCACCTCAAGTTGATGGTTCAGTGAGTCTCTAATTGGCACCGTCGGGGGGTGGCTCGAAAGAGAGATAGGTGTGCTGGAACCTATCGTCCAGTCCTCTTCTAATACTTCTATATGAGTTAGAGGAATGCTCTACTTTGGATGTTTTTCCAGCACAACACATTTCATCGCAGAAGGGGTGGCGCATCATCCAGGTGGATTTCGTTGTGGCATTTTCAGTTTGGGGGGATGATGAGACTTTATGGCATATTTTTTGCTTTGATTTTTGTTACCCTTTGGCTTTTGGATCCTTATTGGCCATTTATCGTGTTCTGTTTTAATGTCTTTCATCTGTTTTTATTATGGTTTACTCCTTCTTCCCTTCAAAAGTAGTTTCTTTCTTATTCAATAAAAGGGGGGCTTGCCCCCTTTACCAAAAAAACTATTCATCTGAAAATGAAGTTTCTCATAAAAATATCAAAAATTCAATGTAAGATAGTTTTGAAATTATAAATTCAAAAATGAATTTTATTTTATCACATTTAATTTCTAAATGTTCTAAAATTAATTTTAGTATTTTTCACTGAAGAACACGGAAAGTAGTTTATCTGAGAAAATAGTATTTTTAAACATATATAGAATTTACCAAAAAAACCATTCATTATCAAAATGTTTTATTTATATAGAACAATATTTAAAAATTATTTATCACTATTCATACTACTAATTTTAATGTATAGAATATAATTAAATAATTTAAATAATTATAATAATAAAAAGATATTTTGTAGAAACTCAGTGTTGCATGTAACATATGCCAAATTGGTGTTGCGTGTTGTGTACGCTAGTTGTTGTTGCATGTAATGTATAATAAGTTGAAAGCTAACCTTGGTGTTCTTTGTAGAGGAAGTTAAAATTTATGTTCTGTGTAGTGAAAATTTAACTTGGGGTTTCATATAATGCAATCCAAACATCATGCTTTAATATAAAATAAACTATTTTTAGTGTTATGTAAAATGTAAAATATCACAAAGGTTAAATTAAATAAAATAATAATTATTATCAAAATCATATAGTGATACATTATACCCCCCTTAAAATGAATTTATCCAGCAAATTTTATATGGGTTATCAAAAATTATATACCTGAATGTTTTATTCATAGAAACACACAACATAAAAATGGATACTAAAACTTCGCTTAAAAAGGGAAATTTTTAATCATAATGGTCACCCAAAGTAACATATAACAAGGTTTCCATATAGGGGAACATAAGTTGGGAGTGAAAATTGGACATGGAGGAAAAGAATAAATATTTATAAGGAGTGATTTAGGTCATCAATCAAAAATAATTGAATGATCAAAAAAAGGTCAAGGGCCTAAAATTAATAAATATGTGATGATTTAAAAGGTCATCGGTTCAAAAAAATTAAGGTATTAAGAAAACACATTTTCTTTTTATCATTATCCAAACATTGATAAATTATTTTATTTACAAAAAATATAAGAAAACATACCTACTGTAAAAAAAATAATTCATCATTTGTGCTTTTATCAATTTCTAATTCATCCATTACATTATGTAATGGATGTATATAAATTCACTTTTATGCCTGAAGTGCTAAAATAAACTTTTATCGGACATTAAGTCCCATAAAAGAATAAAATGAATAACTATTTCTCTCTAAATATTAATCAAAATTAATATAGTTAATACATTAATATGTAAACATAAAAAGTAACTCTACTGGTTCATCATTAATAATTATTCAACAAATATAATTACACATTAACCAGGACATCGTGTAGGCATGTGGTAAGCATAAAACCCAAATCATCCTTTGGTCAGGGGTTTACGACCCATGGACTTGTTGTTATTGATTGCTTGTCAAATAACATACATGATTTCTTTTTCTCCAACCACACTAATATATTTTCCAAAATATTATGGAAATCCTTAAAATAAGGTTAATCACTAAATAGACTTTTAACTAAGGTTTTCAATATGGCCTTAATACATAATGTCACAAACTAAATCTGGTTGTCATCGAAACCAGTGCCAAACCCATCCTGTGACAAGGATCTATGGGTGTTACCAATCCCCATGGCCTGTCACAAGTTCATGGGTATCATAAACTAAAAATTGGGAATGATTTTCTAGAGTTTATAAACTTAAAACAACATATAAACCCAATTAAACAAATTTGGATTTTTCAAACCAAAAAATCATTTAAAAAAATTTAGAACTATATTAAACAGTTTAAAACAACTAAAAAGGACTATAAAAAAGTTTAAAACCGAAAATAAACATCCCAAAAACCACCTCAAGGCAAGGGACACCTCCCTCAAGCCATCTTTACAGGACATCACCACCAAGGACCAGCTATAAACCCGAACCACTGGAACTAATAACTGTACCCAACCTATAAAAAATAATCAAGTATAATTACACCCAAGGGTATAAAAAGGTTTTGATCCAATGCCCAGTAAAATACCACCACTAATAGATTCCATCTGATAAACATTCAAATAAGAAAATCATGCAAGTTTTTATAAATAGGAAATGCTAGTTACAATTTTTAAAATATGAAACATAAAATTTAAAATAATTTTCAAGTGGTCTAATTTATAGAATAAACACTTTTAAAATAAATTAAAAAGATACTGAATTTTCTATCCAAATATACCGTATGTTGATGGTAAGTATAAAGGATCTAATGAGCACAAGCAATAGGAAATAACCCTGAGGCACTAGCTAGTTGTGGGTCCCTGGTACCTCGTATCTCGGCGAGAGTAACCATCACAAATATATTTTCTCATTCATGAGCCACTAGTAGGGAACAAACTCACAACCTAGTGGTCCCCAATAATCATCATCATAGTTTAGATAGAGTTGTAAGTGTCAATCTTGCTAAGTGAAACTGAGGCCAAACCCCTTGGATTCACTAGCATACTAGTACACGTCCACCCACCTAGATACTCAGGTTTTCCCCTTGTGATAAAACAACTTCAACAAGTAAAGAAATATAATTTTCACATGAAAATATCATTTCCACATAAAAAATTCACCAAAAATCCCACATGTATACCACACAAGTCACAAAAGTGAACTTTTTATTCAAATTGATTTTGAAATCCAACTCACACTAAAATAGCCCACAACACTTTTAAAATTTATTTAACACTTCCACAAATACATTAAATAATTTTATAAAATCATTCCAAGATATTAAAAATTACATAACAGTCCACTCACAAATTACATAATACCTTTTTCATAACCAAAATCCATTTTTCACATCACACTCACACAAAATATCTCACATCACTTTCATATATCTTACACACATTAGTAAATCCTTTAAACATTTTTATAAAACATTTCCAAGATGAAACACATTACAAAACAGACCCTTTCACATTTAAAATGTACCATTTCAAAATATACACACTCCAAAATATTTTAACAATATGGTTTCACTTCTAACAGAAATAATTAAACGATTCAAAACATTCCTAAAACAATTCCAAGGAGTGTACTCATGCTTTTCACATAAAACTAATTTCAAAACCATCTTTCAAGGACAAAATCATAGTAATACCAATTTGAAACAGAATTTTCATCCCCAAAAAAATTTATTAAACCACCCCCAAGTGTTATTCAAATACATCAAACAATACCACAATATTTCCACACAAAAACACATGTTTTCAAAATCACTTTCAAGAAGTAAAACATTTTTTTACAACTTAAACCCATTTGAAACCCCTATTTCAAACCCAATGGCACCCCAATACCCTGCCAAAGAATAATTGGCATCCCAAAAAGGATTTAGTAAACCAATTTCATATATTATATAATACAACCAAATAATACACTAAGTGTTACAAATGAAAAACACTCAATTTCAAGCTAAAATGAAACTATAAAATTAAAAAATTAACCAAATAAATCATGAAATGTTTTCGCAACACAAAAAACATATAAGGAATATGAATAATGATTAAATGCACAAATATAAATCATAAAAAATTGTATACACATGGAACCACCTACAGAAAGTGTCGAATCTCTCAAATCTTGGTGTGAAACATCAACCACACCACCGCTGCACCGTAAAGAAGTGAAGAAGAACCTAAAACCACAAGATTACACAAAAAATACACAAAATAAAACCCTATGTTCTAAAAGTAACTTTTCAACATTTTAGAACATCAAGAAAGAGGGAGGAAACTCTAATGAAATGGAAGAAATCAAATAGAGAAACCCTTACTTGAAGAGAAGTTGAAGAAATCACACCAAATCAACCAAATGTGGAATCTCCAAGAAACAAAACCTGATAGTGAGTATCTAAGGAGGATAAGGAAGTAATTTGGGGACTTAAATGGGGTAAAATTTTGAAAAATTAATGATTTATGAAGTAATAAAGTTACCCTCTCAAATCTAGATGGTTTAAGAAACCCTTAAAAGATTTTCCCTACTTAGTGGTACAAATTAGCTCCAAAAATGAGAAACTGATAATGGGGGTGATAATAATGATATTGGACTCAATTGAGAGGTATAATAACCAAAAAATAGTAAAAAATAAAAAAGATATTAAAAAATTAAAAAAAAACATTTAAAGTAGAAAATAAGATTACGGGTATGCCCAATTACTTAATAAAAAAACCCCAATACACCAAGATTATGGATTTATAAATGCTCTAAATTTATATGGTGGTATTAATAGGTCTGAGTAGGCCAATTAGAAATTTCAATGGATAAAAAATCTTTAAAATTTAAGGAGTTATAAAAGAAACAAAATTGGTTTTTAAATCTAGAAATGGGCTCACAGATTGTCCCAAATTTTGAAAACCTACCATTTTAACAAAAATGCATGAGAAACCCCCAAAACAAAAAAAGAATGGAAATTAAATTAAAAATACCTTTAAAATAAGTCATTTATGTGACATATAAACACTTCATCTAAAGTTTAACATTAACTTTTCATGAATGGTTAACCTTATAACCATTTTGAAAGGTGAAAAATCCAAAATAGTAGAAATAAGGTCATGAAATCCTCTTAACATTGATCCCCCATGAGTCATCACATGGAAAACATGTGAATAAATTAATCATATATTCTATTGAAAACATGTTCATAACATTAATTTCCATAAATCCTTGTTGAAAACATACATACTTCCAAAAGATAATCCACCCTTTATTCCTTCAATAGGCTCTTCTCTTAAAAAACTTGTCTATTGTAATCGTGGGTTAATACTTGTAAATATAGAAAATCAACATGATTTTACTTATCCAAAATTCATTTAGAAAAATATGATCAATGATTAGACTTAAAAAATCCTACACTAAAGAATCAAGAATATTTTCAAAGATCTTATTTTTACGAAATCCCATAGGAAATTACCCAATATGGAGTTTCCCAATTATCATGGATCACCTCATCCATTGGTATTGCATATAATTTCCATACTCCCTTTATATTAAAAGTTTTTAGGTGCTAATCACCATTATTAAACCTTGGATTTGGGAACTTTTTAGTAAAATACTCAAATTCATAGCAATCGAAACACTAAAGTGTGGGAGGTGCATTATGCAGAGTTTTCTCATTATTTGCATCATTATATTATTTTTTCTAATCACTTTGGTATTAAACATCTTGATTCCCTTATTTTCCACCATAAAACATTTACTAGTCCCATTAAGACAATTTCCACCATGATTCTTTCCACAATTAGAGCATAAAAAAGGCCCATAGCCTTATCTCTATTGTTTTTTTATTTTCCTTTGAAATCAATCTTTTTCTTCTTATTAAAACCATAATACTGATTCATTACTCCAAACTCTATTTAAATTTCCATTGCAAAAAGAAAAATATTTTAATAACAACCAATGTATCTTATGGCCAATTCCATTCTGAGACTTGGATTTAATCCACTGAATAACCTATCAACCTTAATTTCTAGTTGGATGATAATTCCTGAATCGTACCTCACAAGGATTTCTATATTAGCCTTATAGTCACTGATAGATTCATCATACATTTTCATTAACTTGAGGAACTCCTTTCCCATATTCTTAAAAATAATTTGAAGAATGTACTTATTAAATAATAATTTATTGAACACATCTCAATCCACGGATTCAATTTCATCATACTTCCTCATATTCTTGATTAGATTCCACCATTGGTCTGCTTCACCTTATAACCGATAAATAACCAGAAATACATTCTCATGATCCAAACACTGGAGAACAGAGAATGTATTTTTCTAGTGGTACTGATTCAGTGTTTAGAAACAAGTGGATCAGAATACTTTTTAAATAAGGTGTATGTTTCTTCATTAATGAATCAATATAATGATCTCCAATCCTTTGATTGTTTTTAAGTTAATCATGATCCATATCTTGAGAATGTTGTGTGATCATAGAAATGAGGTTTTCAATTCCATTTCCCAAATCATTTGGATCATAAAGAAAAAATTTGTTTCATTTTCCCCCACAATCACCATTAAATGGTTCCTTGGGGTTCTAACCATTGACTAAATCCAAAAAGCATAGAGTATGAAATAATTATCATAGAGAGGAACCACAAAATCATGAAAATTCACTTATAGAATGTCTAAATTATGACACCATCCTTAATATATGAAATCGTAGGTTTATCCTTGGTTATTCATAGCAAAAATATATTTAAATCTTTCATGGTTGTTCATGAATAGTTTTTGAACTACCAAACAATATCCCTTGAGAGTTTCAAAGTAGGTGTGCAGAAAGGCCCATTGTCATGTAATAGATTATCATAAGTCAGACCCAAACCATCTTGTCAAATTTGTTACCCCTGGGTATATCTGTGCAAGAGCCATATCTACTTGTAGTATCCAGATATGGATATATTTCTAGGAAACCAATCACTCTATCCTTTACAAAAATCCCATGACATTTTCCTATACTTTTCCTCATCCTTAGACTTATCCTTAGAAATTTTCATAGGGTTATTACTACATTTTACTCATCCTAGTGTCATAAGGTTAACTAAACATTTTATCTGATACAAAATATAGTGAACCCTTCTTTTTATACATATACATTACATAAATTTTGTGGAATACTTAAAAACATTTTATAAAAATAAGCTATAAGACCATATTAGTTTAGTTACTTTGGAAACATGAAAACATAAACACTGCTACATAAGTAAGCTACATTTTATCCCACCAGGTTCTCCAAGACTAGAACCCTTCTTAGACATATCATAATTAAAATATAACTTCATCACATGGGGATGTAAACATAAAATGGGTGATCCCATATACTCAGTAAGGTTAAACAAGGGATACATGTAATCATAAACATGAATATAGGGGTATGATAATGTGATCATAAAATTATAAGATCATACACTTCATATCAAATATCATAAACATGAGTTATGGGATTAATCTCAGCAATTCATAAGACATAAATCATAAATAAATAAACATCACGATCCATGAAATCGTAACTGAGGAATAAGACATAACATTTGTGACATATATAAAAGAATATAAAATTTGATGTCAATCCTACCTAAAAATACCTTTATAACATGATAGGTATAGGCTATGACCCATGTGTATTCTTTTGGGCTTAGGAAAAAAACCATGTACCCTCTTACTTTTATGATTGGGCTGCAACCCATGTACCTTCTTGTTTTTAGGCTTAGGTTACAACTCTTATACCCTCTTACTTTTAGGCTTGCTAAACAACCAATGTACCTTATTATTTTTAGGCTTAGGATACTACCTATATACCCTATTTCTCTTAATATTGGGGTATAAACAATGTACCATCTTGTTTTTGGGCTTGGGCTACAATATGTGAACCCTCATTATTTTAGGATTGGGCTACAACCCACGTACATTCTTTTTCTCAGACTTGGTATATAACTTGAGTACCAACTGAGCTCATATACAACTTATCATTACCCAATACATTAGAGGTAGATATAGGTCCCACCCATCTCATAATAAAATCATTAATATATGTTCTACAAGATAATAAAACATTCATCATATCATGAAACATAAAAAGAGATAGTTTTATAAACAAAAAATCATAACCCATGAAATTAAATGGGTATCATTAACATTTCATCACATCATAACCTATAAAAATATATTGGTTTTATAACCACTTCATGAAAGTAAAACTTGTGAAAAGAAGTGGGTTTCAAAAGCATAAAACCCATGGAAGTGAAATGGCTGTCGTAAGTATCATTCCATTAAAATATAAACCATTAAATAAATAATATGAAAGGAACCATTGGATCATTTCCTATAAGGGTGTGAGTAACATCAATATATTTTTTCGTATATGAAAAATTACTTGGAAGGATATTTTAAAACATTTCTTGAGATAAATATCGTTTCTTATTTGAAAATGGATCATTAATGCATAAGGACTTCTGAATACCATTTTCCTTAAAAATATATTTTAAAAACATTTTCTTATAAAGTAAACTTTTAGACCTGAAAATTAATCATTAATGAATTGATGGTGGGTAAGTTCATACATATTATGTGGGTTAAAAAGAACATTCCTTTTTCCTAGTAAAAAAATTAGAAAAAATGCTTCATTTAGAAAGTCAAAAGAATATTCCATTGAAAACATTGGTAAAAGAAAATAATGATTAAAATTTATTTTAAATGTTTTAGGATAATATTATAATATTATTGGGAATCCTTTTTGGAAAATATTTTTTTTTAAGGAACACAGATCTCTGACCGAATATAATGTAAGGTCGGGATTTCATAAAAACACATTCTTAACTATCTTATATTAAAAATATTAGAAAATGGTACCAATAAATGAATATATAATGAATAACCATAAGATAAGAAAATTCATTAGTGTTCTTGAGAGATGGATAGTAATATTTCATCAAAATAAGCATAAACAAAAACAATCTTGAAAAGTGATGAGATTGTTTCAATAAACTCTTAACACTTGGGAACATTGAACCATACACCCCATTTAAAAAAAATTACGCGAAACATAAAATATCATGAAAATAATAATATTCATGATATAAAATTTCAACGTCAGTATATACACCACATGGAAAAATATAGGTGCATAATAGGGCATGTGCCTCAAGGAAGGAAATTTGTGAGGAAATTACTTTACCGATTTGGTAACTTTTGAAACATAAAATCCATGAGAGAAAGATAATAAAATGGATATTTAAATACCTGTAAATTTAAGTATAATAATAATTTAATGAATATATGGAATGTATACACCCGAGACAAAAGGAATGAGTGGTGAATGAAGCATTTTTCTGAGAGAAATAAAAAGTGACATGAAATTTCATTACCTTGTGTCTTGACTATCGTTTTACTCATACAAGAATTATATATAATAAATTTAATTTTATTATTCATATTTTAAAAAATAATATTCTTATATATATTTCCATACATTTTTTTATTATGAACTTATATTACCCACTTTTTGACAATTATATGTTAAGGTTTCACTTCGGGTAATACCCACTTTTCATGTGTCTTGATGTGTTTTATCCTTGATCAATATGCTTATATCATGATTTAAAAAATCCAAAACATGATATAAATATAATTTATATTCATTATATGTTTAATTTAATAATTTATAGAATATAGAAGTATGAAATGGAATACACTGTTCATGGAGACGCTAAGTCATACGTACGCATGAACGATGTTTCCATTTTTATTATCGTATTGAATGAAATAATGAAAATTTAATTTTTGTATATATATATATATATATAATTATTATAGTTGAATTATTATATCATATATATCATATAATTTTACTAAACCAATCCTTAATACAGTTTATGAGGTGTTTGAATGAATGACATCTCCTTAAGTGGGCGGTAGTCCATACTTCCTCAAACGAAATTATCATATTTATACCAAATGGGATGTAAAAAAAAGATATTTTTTGAAAAAGGAATAAATAAGATTAAATAAATAATAAATGTAATATATGAAATATATAAATATATTTTCTATCATAAAGTCCACCATGAGAGGCGGTAAAAGAAAAATGAACAATTGTCATTTTGTGAGGTGGTAGTTCGTTGCACACATAAACAGTACGTTCGTTACCCATTAGATGGATGTGTGTGTAAGTGTAGGTAGATATATTATCGTAAGAAAATACTAGTATATTTAATATAATGGTGTTATTATAAAATAATGTAACAAATATTATGGAAGGGGTGGAGAAAGAAAAAATAATAAAGGATCTTGATAGATGTCGTTACCTCTTAATCGGGTAACTCATTTTGGTATGTGCCAAAAGGCTTCCATGGATTGCTTTAATCCCAAGTAGAGGATTATAAAAACTTTATTAGTGATGTTTGTAAGTGTATAGAGATGATATTTTCTGAACCTATTTGGTTTGAAAGGTGTGAATAATAGAGGGGTGTGGTTTTCTTTTATAGGGGAGGGAAAGGACACACATGGCATTTTTGGAAGAAAAAAATAGGTGTACCCCCATCTTTACATAAAAAAAGTCATAAAAATAAAAAAAAAACTCTATAATATAAGGTTTTTTTCTAAATAATTTCCATCTAATGGATGTTTTATAAGTGTATAGATCTTTTTGGGTATTAAATTTAAGGTTTAGTTCATTATTAACTTAATTTTTCTCTTAAGTATTATATTTAATTTTAATCACTTTCACTCATATTTTTGGTCAAAAACAAAGTTGAACATAATAGACATTATAAATAATTCTTATTAAAAATATATAATTCATTTTTAAAAATTATAATCACATAATTGGAAAAAATTAATTTAAAAATAATCCTACTAACGGGATGACACTAAGGCTTTTTAAAGTAAAAACATCTAAACTTTGGCTAATTTTTTATACCCAATTTCAAATTGAAATTGATTCCAATGACCTAAATTGTATTAATGGTTAAAAATATTATCTAATAGAACATTTTAAAAAAATAAATATAATTTAACCTTATAAATAAATTATATGAAAAGGGAGTTTTAAATTTAAATCTGGTATTTTTCACTATTCAACCAAAAAATGACGTTTCTCAGAAAAATCCCAAAAATTATCCATAAGATAATTTCAACATTATAAAATAAAAAATTGTGTTTATTTTATCAAATTAAAATTTTAATTGTGTCTAAATTTAATTTTATTGTTTTTTAAAAAAAGACAGGAAAAGTAGTATATTTGAGAAAATAGTATTTTAAAACATATAAGGACGTTACCAAAAATTATGTATTTCATTTTTCAATATCTTTTATTTATATGAAACAATATTTCAAACTTAATTATCACTATTAATATTACTAATTTTAATTGATATATTATAATTTTATAATTTAAATAATTAGAACAATAAAAATATGTTTCATAGAAACTCAATGTTGTGTGTAACGTATACCAAGTTGGTGTTGCGGGTTAATTACGCCAAGTATAAATCTAACCACATTGTTCCCTAAAGAGAAAGATAAAATTTAAGTTTTTTGTAGTGTAATATTAACTTGGTTTGGTGCATAACGCAAGACAAACATCATGTTTTAATATAAAATACACTGCTTTTAGTTTTACGTGAAATGTAAAATATAATAATGGTTAAATTAATTAGAAAAAAATAATTCACAAAATCTCAAGGTGTTATAGGAACAACCAATTTCCACCTTCTTTCCATCATTTGAGAAGAGAAAACATCCCCCGAGTGTGTGTACAACTTATCATATTCACATAGCTGTGTAATACGATTTTCATCTCTAATTTACAAGTATGTTTATAATGGTGGATTTAATAAATAAATATATTATTTATGATATTATAATTATTTTTAAATTTAAATTATTATTTACCTTTATTCTGTTCCATATGTTTAAAAATATAAACAACATTCCTACGTACATACGGCCTACCATCCCCTTGAATGGTGTAATTTATTTTTCTATCTATACCTTTTATGGATTAATCTTTATATCCATATATAATGAATTTATATGATATTTATATTATTTTAACTTACTATTTTTTTTGAAACTCTTATCTATAAAATATAAATTTAACATCTGTAACAAAACATGGATGAGATCACTAAATATTTTACACTAGAAAAAATAATAATAATGAAGTATTATTGATAAACATGTGATAATATGTTATAATTAGGTTGTATATAATATTTTAAATATGAATATTATTCTTATATAAAATAATAATAATTTTAAAACCCTTATAATTTATGTTAAATCACATACAACAAAGTGGAATCTTGAGGTAAGGGGTTTATAAACTCATTTTTTATTCATTGTTTTATACTTCTACTTTATTGACTATAACATGTCCAGATTATATGTGAAATGACCACATATTTTGTTATTTTTTACTTACACTTGTTTTATATAGATTTATATTTTTTATACATAGTCACTTCATTTATTAATTATAACTTCAATGATATTATCATTATAAGGGATTTAGTCTCTATTTCCACTCCATTGAGATATACATAGTATTTTCACCAATTTAATTTTATATTGTTTTAATACATCATATTTAATTTATTTACCATGTATATAAAATTATTCATGTTGAGTACGTTTTTAATTCTTGTTCACTCCTTAAATGAGTAACAATTTTAATGTAATAATGATGTAATAATTTATGTTAAAATAATTTTTTTTGGGATTCAAATTATTTTAAATGAAGAAATATTATAATGTATTCTATATAAAGTTGTAAAATTATTATAACATTTAGATTTTTAAGGATTTTACATGTTTTCTTATAACATTTCATATCATTTCCACTTGAATCATGCATAGAAATGTTTAAAATTAAACCCAATCTTATTTCCCTTCAAATTGGGGATATTTTTATTTTAGGACTATATTTCACATAATTTTTATAAAAATAAAATTATATTTTCTCAAATGATTTATTAATGATATTTAATGTTATAATTTGCCTTTTATAAGGTTTATATAATTTTTTTTAATTCTTTCTCAAGGATTAATTTTTGACTTTGTTTATAAAAAAATTCAATAGGAATATTTCTTTATATCATTCACAGTGTTAACAAAATTTCCCACCATCGCAACTATTTTATTATATTCATATTCATACAAATGTTTAGAATTTTTTTTCAAGAAAACCATTAATGAAAAATTATTTTAAGTGTTTTGTCTACTATTTTATTCTATCCAAAAATTAATTTGTTTTCTAGAAAATCTAATTTTATGGTGATTTAATAGTCATATCTCACATCTTAACAAATTTTATGGTCATTAAAATTAAATTAAAACATTCACTCTATTGGATTAATTTTAATCAGGAATATATATATTATTGGTATCATGGATATTCATATTTCCTAAACCATATAGAATTTCTTCTTATGGTTTTTTTCATAATGATTGATAGGGGAAATCATGATGTTGATATTCTTTCCCCAATATTTATATTTATAGGTAAGTAATAGAGTTTATGAATTAATTTGACTGTTCTATATATTAGGAATGCAATGGACCTATTAAGTGATGGGTGGGGACGGATTTTAGATATCCCATCAATTTATTGGTAAGTCTCGTGGGACAAACTAGTTTGGGTATTTTTTTTAAGGTCGTAACAATTTATGTAATATTTCTTGGCATGACTCCATTATGGTAGTTTTAAGATATGCAACATTATGTATTCTATTGTTATGAAATTAGTTATTTTCATCCATGTTATTATTTTAATATTTATTATATCGATGAATATGTTTCAAGGTTATCATACTATTTATATAGAATTATTTGACCATTATTTATTCCAACTATATTATTTTCAATTCTCATGTTTTTTATTAAACGGAACGTGTTTTCATATATTTAACTTTCTATATTGATAGTGACCTATTTACACATGATATATTATACTGTAAATAACTCTCATTGATAATTTGACCTCACCCTTGTTTTTTCCTTTCCCAATGATATAAATAAGTAATCGTTGAATGAGTTCCAAGATACTAAATATTTTTTGTAGAAACCCAACCCCAAATATCCCAAAGTCAGTGTCTACTTTCAATTATATTGGAATGATTATAAGTAATTAAATCTTAAAGGACTGATAGTTTATTGTTCTTGGTAAACTAGATACATAAATGAGTCTTGTACTTCAAATGACTTCACTAATTACAATATAATTTCTCTCCCTTTAAATAAATAAAGTAATTTAATGATAACTTTAATCCATATACTAAATCTCTATATATCATTCATTGTACTCTTCTTGGATTTATTGGGAAATAAACATAATAAGGGTGAGCTCAAATGCTCAGTAAGGGAAAAATATAGTAGAATAAATTATGAATCAATGATTGTAATAAATATGGAATGGTAAATAACTGAACATGCATGACAAGTAATCAATAGGCTGAAAAAGAATTTAATAAATAATAAGGTAAGGTAAATTAAAACACATTCCATTAAAATAACTACATAAGAAAAAATAAATATGGAAAGGTAAGAAACTAACACACATTCTATTTAATCAATGAATTGAAAATGAAATTTATCTAAAGATATGTTGATGCAAAACATCATTGATGAATAATAAGTGAAACTAAATGATTAAAGTGATTAATTATTGGATTAATGTTTTCAGGGAACATGGAACCATTACCATAGAGAGATAGTTTACATATTCTAATTTGTGCAACTAATTTGTCCCATGAGACGATGCATCGATGGGATTTCGTTAATCAATCCCAAACCTGTATGGAATGCCTTAAATAGTCTTAACCCATGTATCACATATTCAAAACATTCCTCATATGAAATAAACAATATGCCTTATAAAATATTTATGTTGAATAAAGTATACTGATTTATCAATATTTTCTCAAATAATCAAACAACTTTTAAAGTAAACATTGTAAAAAAAATGGTATATGGTTTAGGAAATAATATTATCCATGAAAAATGATATAGATATTAAGGGTATATTCAATGTGAAATGATCATAGTAAATTTAATATTTAAAGGGTATTAAAAGGAATCAAGGAAGTGAATGTGAATATTATCCTTGGACAAATCAATCATAATCCATCTATAAGAAGATTAAGGATTGATTCAGTAATACATAACCCAAGTAGATTAAAATAAAGTATTGTTTTATTTGATTAATGGAATCATTATAAAAAGTTATTTTAAAAACATTATTAAAGAAAATATCATTTTTTTAAAACCTTTTCTATGAAAATCACTTTTGAAAATATTTTATTTAAAGATTAACCTTTTAAACATGAAAAAGAAGATTTTAAAAAATTATGGTGGGTAAATTTTAAAAGATGTTAGAGGTAAAAATAATATTCCATTTTTATGGTTAAAGGTTAAATAAATTCCTTGTTCAGTAAGTGAAAAAAAGTTTCCGTTGAAAAAAATAGTAAATGAAAAAAAGGGTAAAAATTTCCTTACCAAATCATTTTAAAAACATTTTTGAAAATATTTAATTTAAAAATGGTTTTTTGAAGAAAATTTTTTCTCTAAGAAATTTCATTGAAATTTAAGTAATGAGTTCATTCCTATCCTATGGTTCTCCATAGTGGAAATTTGGAGGGGGTATGTTTTTTTCCCTTCCCCCTCCCCTTTCCCTTCTCCCCTTTATGGGCTCTTCTTCTTCAACAGTGCTTAGTTGGAAGGATTCTAGGTTTTTTCAAGGATGATGCTTGTGGAAAGCTCGAGTGAAGGTGTATATATTTTTGAACCCTCATCGATAAAGACAACATTCTTGGTGATGGTTTTCTCATTGTGATGTTTTTTTAGAAAGAATTTGGTAATCCTGATGACTACTGATTTATATTAGATCCCTCATCACCCAATCCACTACTCTGGACTATAATTTCTCTATTATTCTCTAGGTCAGATCTAGAGTGGGGGATACTATAAGGTTTTGGGTTTTATGTTCTGGTGCTTAATGGGATTCATGGCATGCCTGAGTCAGTTTCCTCGTGATGTGTCGGTTTCCAATTTTCTTTCCCATCGTTTAAGCTAACGGTCGAAGACCTTTTCTGCTCATATCCATACCTTGAAATCTTTTTCATCTTCACTTATCCTAGTCATAGTTGGAGTGGTGGTACTAATATTTTTGGTATGTGTGGTTTAGAAACCATAGGTGTTCTGGGCACGACTGATGTTAGTTTGGATTCTGGTTTCTATCCTCCTCGATGATGGTTTTATTCAGTGTTATCTTTTTCAATGTCTATGGAGTTATTTTTGTTTATGTTTCACTTATCTGGATGGTATTTCTTCTTCATTATGGTGATTTAGGTGATGATAGTGAGAATTTTATGATTAAGGTCATCATATGTGGATGACAGCATGGTGTAAGGATGATGATAGGTTGAATGTTCTTTCTGTGATGCTGATTTGTAGTTATGGCAGCAATGGCTGGTGGGTCTCACCAGTGATTTTAGGAGATGATGTCAGTGAGGTGGTTTTATGTCATGTTTCCTGGATTAAATAGGCTCACTAGATAAGGATCCATGTCCCAAGTCATCCTAGATGGTGATGGGTTTGATGAGGGGTTTTTTTAATTTCAAATTTGGTTACTATGTTTCAAATTTGGTCCTAGGATTGTTGTTTACTATGTTGGATTTTAATCTTGAAATTTAATTAGATTTTTCATGTATTTTAATTTGATTTTACAACTTAAACATAAATTATATTTCAAAAATTAAAAAAAATATGGATTTTAAGGAACAATTTCTCTTACTAAAGAGAGATAAAAAGTTGGGTTTTCTTAAAAACAACTTCTAAAACATTTTGATTACCAAAGAGTGGGAAATGGTACTAATACTTGAAAATGTTAATGAATAACAATCAAATATAAAATTAAATATTTTATTGAATGATTTTCACATAATTCAATGAAATTTAAATATCATTTAATGATCATTAAAGTTATTATTGAGGAAAATAATTTTTAAACATTCGAAACTGTCCCATACCACTTTGAAACATTTTAAATCATAATCCTCATAGAGGAATAATGTTATATGAAATATTAAAATATCATGAAGATAAAATTATTAATTATATAATATATAAAAATTTTAGTAGATACGCCACACCAAATATGTAAGTGTTAAACATTACATTTATCTCATATATTTAAAAAGTGATATGAGAATCCCTTACCTTGTGTTTCCTTTTTGGTGAATGTCATTTAACCTATAGTATCATGGGTTTAAACATGTTAATAACTTATAACATAACCATATTAATATTTATGATATCATATATGATCCTCTAATAATATCTTATTACTTGTTTGTTAACACACTCAAATTATTTAACTATTTCGGGTGTTAAATTCCTAGTTCATCGAGTATGTTTTAACTTGTTATTTTTTTTCTTATTAAATATATCATGGTTTCATCATATCCATAATTTAAACCATGATTTTAATATCATATATATTCATTATATATGTATCTATAAAAATATATAATGTTTGTAGATAATAAATGAAATTCACCGCTCATGAAGATGGTAAGTTGTAGATACTCATGAATGCTACTTCCATTTCTTTGTAGTAATTTAAAAGAATGAAAATTAAATGATATGTATTTAAATTAATATTATA
This sequence comes from Viscum album, assembly GCA_963277665.1. Lineage (NCBI taxonomy): Eukaryota > Viridiplantae > Streptophyta > Magnoliopsida > Santalales > Viscaceae > Viscum > Viscum album. Next base: position 979,802,122 of record OY728137.1, read on the forward strand.
ATTTCATTACTCTATTTATTTAATATATTTAATATATTTTTATTAAAATTATCCCCAATAAGTTCTATGTTTAGTGTGAATGAATCACATCACTTTGAGGGGGCGGTAGTCCATACTTCCTCAAATGATGTAATCAAATTAATAAAAACTGTAGATTATTAAATGTATGTGTTATAAAAGTATTAAATAAGTATAAATACATAATAAATATCATATATAACATATATAAATATATTTTTCATCATAATATCTGACAAAGAATGTTGGTAAAGGAAAAATTAAAATTCATCATTTCGTGAGGCGGTAGTTCAATGTACACAGAATCAGTATGTTCAATGCCCATTAGATGGAAGTGTGTGTTAGTGAGGGAAAAAACATTAATAAAATAATATCATAGTATATTTATGATACTTTTTTTATAATATGAACATGTAATAATAAATATTTTTGTGGTGGATAAGTAAATGAATGAAAAAGTGAGTGTTGGAAAGCATCGCCTTAAAAATCAGGTAACTCCTTTTGGATTATAACAAAGGGATTCCTTGAATGTATTTATACTCAATGAGAGGATTAAAGGTCAAGGTAAAGAATTTTTAGAATATATTTGGTTATATATTGATCAATACTATGTTGTTTGAGAGGTTTGAGTAATGGGGAGAAGTGGTGGCCTTTTATAGTGGAGGAGTGTCACTCTTGTAATATTTGGAAAAAGGAATTCAATTCACATTTTTCATGTTCTAATTGGATCCAAAAATGGGACCATTAGATAAAATATAACATGGGTACAAAATATGGCCATCAAATTTCTCTTGGAAAATTTTATAGGTTGTTTTGGGGCTTAAGGTTGAGGTTTAATCGCTTATTAAGCTTAATTTAACCCTAATTGTTGGAATTAATTTTTAACAATTTCACTAATATTTTTTGTTAGAAACTATAGTGACCTTATTATACATTATATATTATTATGATTGAAAATATAGAATCAATTTTTCCAAATTCCAATCATATATGTGGCATAAATTAATTTAAAATTCATCTCATGGGCGAGACGACAATGCAGGTTTTAAAATTAAAAATGTCTGAAAGTTTTCTATGTTTTTATAATAAATATAAAAGAGAAATTGATTATAATGACATAAATTGTATTAATAGATAAAAATATTATCTAATTAAACTTTAAAACCAATTAAAATTATAATTGAACCTTATAAATAAATTATATGAAAAAAATGTTTTGAGCTAAAATTCTATATTTTAACTATTCATTAAAAAATGAAATGTTTCAAAAAAATATCAAAAAAATCACCCAAAAATAATTATTATGTTTACATTAAAAATATTAATTTTAGTTTTTACATATTAAATCAATTATTTTCTCAAAATTCATATTTAATATGGGTTCTCCAATAAAAGGCAATAAAATTACTTTTATAAAAAATATAGGTTTTTATGTTTAAAATTTGGTTTATTCTTATCTTATTCATATCAAACCTAATGGATGAATATCAAAAATATTTAATTGAATATATAAAATATATATTTCATTAAAATTTTTAACTATTTGTAATTAATTATGTTTATTAAGATAAAACACATTTGAAAGCATAAAATAATAATATTTCTTTTTTATATCCAATTTGTTCTTATTTTCTTTTCTCATTAATTGGTAACCCAAGAATTCATTTTATATTTATATAAACAAAATATTATCATAATTTATTTAATACTATTAATAATTTATAGTTTATATCTTTAAATATTATATAGTAATATTTTAATAAAATTTTATTGTTTGGTAAAACTCGGCCTTGAATGTATTGCAAGCTATCGAGGAAGGTCTCTCCTATGTGTAATAAAAACTAACTCAGTGTTTCATTCATTACAGGATATATCATGTATTGAATTTATTTAAAATAATAAATATATATTAGAGTCTTGGGATATTATATTCCCTTATGCACTTGGTGATTCATGTTATACACGCTATCAAATACAGTGTTGTAATATAGAATTTTGGGGTGTTGCAATCTCCTCGTGTTAATTAAATTGCATTGGTTACTAGATATTTAATACATTTGAAATATCACCTCTTGAGAAGGTTTTGTAATATATCATCTAGAAAAGAGGGAATGGGAAGTACAAATGTCACATAGGTTACAATGTAACTAGGTTTTGTAATATATCTTCTAGAAAAGAGGGAATGGGAAGTACAAATGTCACATAAGTTACAATGTAACTAGGTATCTAAGTTGGGGAACATTAGTGGAAATTGAAAATATGTACTTAGAGGAAAATAATAAATATTTATATAAAGTAAATTATATCATCAATAATAAACAAATTAATGTTTAATTAAAATTTTAGGGTCTCAAATGCATAAATAATTAATTATTTCGAATACCATCTTTTTAACAGAAATTAATGTATTAAAAAACATTTTGTTTCTAAGCCATTTTCTCAATGTTTGGGAATAAATTTATGAACCAATAATATAAGGAAATATTCTTACTTGATAGGTTTAAATTTCATATAAACAATACTATATTTTGGTTATTCTTTGATCAAATTCTAATTCAGCCCTTTTCTTTCTAAAATATATTAGAAAATGATTTTTTTATGCCTGAAGCACTAAAATATACTTTTAAATGATCATAAGGCCTATAATGGAGTGAAAATTATAACTATTTATCTTTAACTAAAAACTAATATGGTTAATATGTTAATCTCTAATCCTAAAAATTAATACTACTAGTTCATCATTAACATTTATTCATTAAATTGTTTAACTAAAAATAATGAAAAATTAACTAGGACATTGCATAGGTTAGTAGGTGGTGTAAAACATTTATCTTGCTTTGGTCATGGGTTAAGGACCCGTGGCCTTTCAGGATTTGGTTAGTTGTCACCTAAATTACATATTTTCATTTTCTAAAACCAAATTAATATAATTTCTAAAATAAATCTAATGGACATCCTTGAAATAGAATCATTAAATAGACTCTTAAAAAAGGTTTTAAATAAAACCATTTTTTTAGGTATCATAATCTTATTTTACTATTATTATGAAGTCATTACTGATCTTATGAACCCTAAAGGTTATCAATACATTTAGAATTTCCTCTATATAAATGTAAATGCCTTATTCCTTAAATAAAATTTTCTACCCAAATGATAATTTTATAAAATAATGTATATTCCTTAGACATTTCATGATTCTTATAGCCAAAATACCACTTGTAAAATACTTCTACAATTTCATGATTGAATCCCAAAAAATATTCAAAATTGGTTCTTCCTAAGTATAAGGTTTAATCATAATATCATCTATTGGATTTATAAATCATTACACCTTATCATCAATCTAAAACATCTTAGATTTAACCAAGTTTTTTATTTTTATAAAATGTTTAAATACATCAAAATGTATTGTAAAAAAGATGTCTATTATCTAATAATATCACATAGGAGTGTCAAACTAGGTGTGATGTAAGACCCATTATTGTGTACCAGGTTTCCCTGATTTAGACCTAAATCACCTTGTCAATGTTATTACTCATAGGTACATTTATTCCAGAACCACATCCACTTTTAGTATCTAGATAGAGATGTATTTCTATGAAGACCCACATAATATCTAACTTTCCCAAATTCTAGGATGTTCTTATATACCTTTACTCAAATTTTACCTTATTGAAATGTTATATAATCTATGTTTACCTAAATATATTTCCCAAGGCTATTACTAAACTTCCTTTGATACCAACTATAGTGACCCGACCCCAGATATCATAGAGCTAGTATCTTCTATCAATTAAATTGGCATGACTACAAGGAATCAAATCCCAAAGGACTAAGATTTTAGTAGTCTTGGTAAACCAAAAACGTAAATGTGTCTTGTATTAAAAATTTATACCATAATTACAATATAATTATTTTCCCTTTAAATATATAAATAACATTGAGTATAACATAAATACATCTAGTAAATCCCTATATATCTTTTACAATATTCTTCTTGGATTATTTGGGAAAGAAACATAATAAGGGTGATCTTAAATTCTCAGTAAGGGTAAAATATAACAGAAGTAATAATAAATCAATGAGAGTAATAAATATAGCCTAGTTAATAATTGAACACACATTCCATGAAATAAATGGGATGAAAAGGATGTGAATAAACAATAATTTAAGGTAAATTAAAAAACATGACATTAAAATGACTAGAGTAGGAAAAATAAATTTTCAGAGGTAATAAACTAAAACACATTATATTTAATCAGCAGACTAAAAATGAAATTTATCGATAGAAATGTATATACAAAATATCATGGATGAATAATAAATCAGAATAAATGAGAGTAGTGCTTAATTATTGGATGCCACATCATCTAGGTACATGGAACCATTATTGTCAAGAGACACTTTACCTATTCCAATTTTCACAACTAATTCATTTTATAAGACTACCAAAACATTGAGGGTCTTTCATTAACTGGTCCCCAACCCATAGAGATTTCTGTAAATGGTCCCAAACCAAAATATTTAAGGTCTAAAACATTCCTCATATAAAATAAACAATATTCTTTATCAAATATTCATATTGAATAAATTATAAAAAATTATCAATGTTTATTTAGATAATAAAAAGACATTTAAAGTAAACACCATCTAAAAAATGGTATATGGTTTAAGAAATTGTCATATCCATGAAAATGGATATAGAGATTTAAGGGAAATTTAATTTTAAAAAATCATAGGAAATTTTATATTTCTAGGGGACTAAAAAAATCTACTAAGTGAATGTGAATACAATCCTTGGACAAATCAATAATAATCCATCCATAGGAATATTAAATATGGTATCAAAACAACATAACCCAAGTAGATTAAAATAAATGGTTTTTTTATTGATGAATGGAAACATTATAAAAAGATATTTTAAATGCATTATTGAGGAAAATATCCTTTTTAACCTTTTGAAAAACTTTTAATTTGAAAATAACTTTTTAAAATATTTTCTTCAAAGAGTAACCTTTTAAACATGAAAAGTAATCTTCAAATAAATGATGTTGGGTAAATTTGTACAAGCTGTATGAGGTAAAAAGTACATTCATTTTTCATGGTTAAATGTTAGAAAAATTACTTATTCAGATAGCGACAATAATTTTACATTAAAAACATTGGTAAAAGAAAAATAGTTTGATTTTTTTTACAAAATCATTTTAAAACATTTTTGAAAACATTTTAATGAAACATGGTATTTAGAAGAAAACAGGTTCTCTAACTAAAGATAGATAAGAAGTCAGGTTTTTTGAAAAATATTTTCTAAAACATTTAGAGTGCCAAAGAGTGAGAAAATGGGATAAATACTAGAAAATGGTCATGGATAACTATATGAGAGAAAATAAAAGGTTTTATTGAAAAATTGTCATATAATTTCATCTAAAAGAAATTCCATTGAAATATCATTAAAGTTATTATTGAGTAAAATAATCTTTAAACATTCGAAAGTGTCCCATACCACTTTGAAACATTTTAAAACATAATCTTAGAGGAGTAATAACATTAAATTAAAGTTTAAAATACCATGAATATAAAATGATTAATGATATAGTATAACAAAAGGGTCATTAGATACACCACACAAAATATTTAAGTGGTGAACATGAAATTTATCTCACGGATGTAAAAAAGTGAGATGAGAATCCCTTACCTTGTGTTTATTTTCAGGTGAACATCATTTAATCTCTTATATAAGGGGTTTAAACATTTTAATTACTTATAAAAAACCTAATTAATATTTATGATATCATATTTGATCCTTTAATAATATCTTATTACCTATTTGTTAACACTCTTTCAATATTTTACTATTTCATGTGTTAATTTCCTAGTTTGTTGAGTATGTTTTATCATTTTATTTGATGTTATTATTAAATATATTATGTTTTCATCGTATAAATAATTTAAAAATGATTTTAATATCATTTATATACATAATATATATATATATATATAATAATATATAATGTTTTGAGATAAGAAATGAAATGCTCCATTCATGGAGACGGTAAGGCATGCATACGCATGAACACTACTTCCATATCTTTGACATATTTTAATAGAATGAAAAGTCAATGATATGTATATACATGTATATTTTAATTATATTACCCTATTTATGTAATATATTTGATATATTGTTATTAAAATTATCCTCATTATGTTCCATGTTTAGTGTGAATGAATTATGTTACATTGAGGGAGTGAAAGTCCACACTTCCTCAAATAATGCTATCGTATTAACGCAAAATGTAAATTATAAAAGGAATGTTCTATAAAATTATTAAAGAATTATAAATACATAATAAATATAATATATAACATATATACATATAATTCCCATCATAATTTCCAACCATTAATGTTGGTGAAGGAAAATAAATGATCATTGTTTCATGAGGCGGTACTTTGCCATACATAGAAACAATATGTTTGTTAGCCATTAGATGGATGTGTGTCTCAAGAATCAGATTTGGTCTCCATTTAAACTAGTTCCCTATCTAGTTTTTGGAAAGACCTAAAGGTCATTACATGTTCCAAAAGGCTTCCATAAGTTCCCTAGTATCATAAATAATGGTTTGGGAATAATTTACCTGAGTTTAGAAGCATTAAACAGCCAATAGTAATAAATAAACCAAATCTAAACTTTAATCCAAATAAGCCTTTAACAAAATTCATAATTGAAGTACATAAGCTTATAAAAATTACAAAGACTAGAACAAGGGAATAAATCCAAAAATAACAGCCCAAGCACCACCTCATGTCAAGGGACATTGCCCTCCAGCCATCTCCATGACACCTTACCAAGAAGGACCGCTAGTAACCCAAACCACTGGATCCAAGTACTCTTACCTTACATGTGCCAAAAATTACCAAGTATACATACAACCAAGGGCGTAAGAATGGTGTGATCCTTATACTAATAGGATTCTACCCAAAAAGATTCCATGTGATAATGATTTTAAGAAAAAAATATTTTATATTTAATAAACAAGAAAATATAGAAAAACAATTTCTAAAAGATGAAACTTTAAATGAAAATAGTTTTCAAGAGGAAAAATTTGGAGAATATACACTTTTAAATAATACACATGTTATAGAAAATTCTAAAAAAATACACCATATTCTCAAGGTAAGTAAAATATAGCCAATGAGCAATGGTCACGAGAACACCCTTAGGCACTAGTCAGTTGTGGGGTCCTAGGTACATCATATCTCAGTGTATAAGTAACGATAACCAATATCCTTCTCACGCATGAGCCACTAAGAGGGGAAACCCAAATTTCCTATTAGTCCTCAAAAATCATCAAATTTTAGTTAGTGCTGTCATATTTAAACTTTCTTTGTGAAATAGGGATGATGTCACTACCGAATCACTAGAATATTAGTCTTTGTCCACCCACCTATATAATTGATTTTCCCTATTTGTTCTCAACAGATTTTCACATGTAATAAAATACCAATTACACATAAAAATTCCATTTAAAAATCATTCACACACCAAACATCCCACACACATGTCACATAATACCATTTTTACATCCAAATTCATTTTTAACATTATACACACACCAAAACAACCCACAAACATGTCTCACACCTTTCTCAGAATTTAATAAATCATCTCTGCAGTTTATAAATAATTCTCAAAATTTTTGACATAACAAATCATAAATTTATCTTTAAAAACCCCATTTTAAGAACATACACCCACCAAAATAGTACCCAAACATATTTTTCACAATTTCTGTAACTCAATAAATAATTTGAAATTTTCATACAACTATTCTAATAACTAAAACAAGTCTTTGCACACACAATCCATTAAAAATTCCAATTTCAAGTCCAAATTCACCTCAATACTATACCAAAATAGAATTGGAATCCCTATAAGCATTTTATAAACCAATTACATATTTTATAAGATTTCCTCAAATAATACCACATGAGTTACATCTAGAAAACATACAATTTCAAGAAAAAATAAAATTTTCAATTAAAATGATTAATAATTATATCAAAAATGATTTTCACACCACAAAAATTAAGTAAGAAACATGATATTAAATTCATGCAAGTAAGACAAATCATCAAAGAATTCTTACACTTGGAATCACCTACCTTAGATGTCAAAACCCCCAAATCATTGTGTGAAACTTCATCCACACCATCACCACACCACAAAGGAATGTAAACGAAACCTTAAAAAGAATATTTCACTAAGAAACTCAAAAATAAACCCAAGTCATGAAGCCCTAGTTTCTATACATTTTAAACTTCAAGGAGGAGGGATGGAATCCTAAGGAAATGGAAGGAACATGAGAGAAATTAACTTACTTGAAGGATCTTGATGTTTCTTCACCAAAAACCCCTTAAAAAATGGGTTACTAAGCAGCTTGAGGTATGTTGTAATCCTTCCATGGCTGTAATATTCTAATGGAGGAAGAAATTATTTTATTGAGGTTAATCCCATAAGGGAAAAATTGGAATTAAAAAAATATTTTTAATGATCTAGACACAATGCACGGTTTGGCTGTATGGTTTAGTAAACCATGCGGCCTGTTATGGCCACCCAAAACATGTACATTTTCAACAAAATTCAAGATAGACCTAGGGTAAAACAAGGGGGGAGGATAGGTTATGAATATGAGAGAAATAATGCACCAAAATTTCAAATTTATTATACCTAGATTCCAAGAAAATGACCATGAACCCGACCCAAACCAGAATGAAGTAAAAATTAAAAACCTGGGTGTGACAATTCTCCCCACCATAACGCTTTGTACCCCTGGAAAGACACAAAAAAGACATATATAAAAAAACCCAATACTATTTCCAAGTTCAAATGGGGTCCCAAATGAAAATATAACAAGGAAACTACCAGCAGGAGAAAAGGGTTATGAGCTAACTCAAGAGGACAAGACGGACCCCCCCCCCCCCCCCCCCCCGCTAAGGGTCACCCGCCCCCAAAAGCCAATACACCTCCAGTTGACCAAACAAAGGAAAAGATACCCTCACCAACAAAAATTTAAACCAATTTATTGTAATAGGAAAACATAAGCAAACCACATTCTAAGACAAAACAAATTAACAACTACCAAAAGAAGTTCAATCAATTTACCTGAAAAGAACAATGAATTTGAACGATGTTACCACAATCTTACTTAAACAAAACCATTGGGCATGGTCTAATCCCAATGTTTACAAAAATGAATTTTGTAGTTACATATCTCTGAATGATACTACCTACAACCAAGACAATACCAAGGACAAAACCGAGTTACTGATATGGGGAGACCCGAACAGACTCCCCACCATAGAAAAAAATTAATGCCTGAGACCGAATAAGGAAACCAATAAGGGGAGGCTCAAATGGACTCCCCATCATAATGGATAGGATAAAATTATGATTCTATTGAAAGAAATCACATGAGACCCATGGTGGGTATCCCCACCATAAGAACCAACCATCTTAACCAACTATCATGGGCTGACATGAAAAAGACCCAACATGGCCAACATGGGGGCATCCTGCACAATTTATTCCCCCACCGTAAGAGGATCATACAATAAAACTCCAAACAGAAAAGAAATTATGTGGTTTACCTCTCCCACAAGAATTACCAACCTTGTATGAGTTCAACAAAAACTAAGACCAAAATATACCAATAAGGTTATTCATACATGAACAACCATACTGAGAGTCATGCCCATAAGGGTTCAGGCACTACGGTTTTGAGAAGACAATACCACACTGCCTCCTAATAACCAAGGATGAAATTTTACACCTAAATGGATTATAACATTAAGGATCAGGGTCCGCAAGTCTCTTTCCACACACTGAACCACATGAAAATAAAATTCCAGATCGAAACCTAAAACTATCTCCACATCCCACACCAAAGACAGAAGATAAACCATGATCCTTTACACCCATGGGGATTCCTGACTATGTGACAGCTTCACTCCATGACCTACAGCTAGACCTCAGATTATTGAATCACCTCCTACCTCACAGTAAGGATCTAAAACCCCATATGCATAACTTCATCCTCTAGTGCCACAAGAAACCACACCACGGTCCAATAACATCAATATGAAACAACACATCTCGCAAACTACTTACCTTTTCATGGCACCTTCACCGAGATAGGGACATAGTAGAATCACTTTCATCACCTCTTTCACCCTAAACAAGATCATTAGTGGAAAGAAAACAAGGAAGACCCTTCATTTAGGACAGATAATTTCAATAATTCCCAAAGAAAGACACACATTCATTTGAGCATAAGTCCTCAAAATGTTCTGCAACTTCCACCCTTACCCTTAAAATAAAACACAACACAGAAAGACACCACCAAACACAGACCTTTCATCGGATAGAGACATTACTAAGAGTAGAAACTTGAAGAAAGTACCAAGCAACATGAGATTACCAAAAACACCCATAATAGCTTTAAATGACCATATTTTCCACACTGGTGACCTAACATTAATTCTTTTCTTTTCAAAAACTAATGAATGAACCAAAGGACCATAAAGACCGCAGACAAAACCATCAACTCTAGACTGATTTACCTTTCCTCACTAGAATTCCCCTACACTTCTTACAGATAAATCCTAAATACACAACATTGTCAAACTTCACCTTTAACAACTCGGACAACTTAAGAGACTGAGGTATATTTCAACATTACAAAACCACTCTCCTACTAGAATAAGATACAATTAACCGAAAAATAATAGGGGTAGACTCAATCTCCAAATATCAAGAAGATAGTCCTTATGTTAATCCACTGTAAGATCTACCAACTGTGAGTCACCCTTGGTCTCACTTCAATCACTCATTTACTCTTCTATGGTGGTGTACCTGAGCTAATAGTAAAACCCAAGTACCAAACCAAGCTGGTATTTTTGTAAAAACATATCACAATCCAAAACCAAACACATGAAGGGAACCAACTCAAGGACTTCCTGAAATATTTCTCATAAAATACCACCAACCAACACATTAACCCAAATTATTAATGAAGCACAAACCCAAATTATCATTTAACAAGAGGGGTTCCTGGCCTCAAAACATCCCACAACAACATTCCCAAAAACACATAGGACACACCACCAAAATATTGATTATAAAGACATCATATTTTCCTTAAAAAATAATTTCTTTGAAATTAAACATGGTCAGTGGTTAGATCCTTCTCCAATGGTATCTCATGGGCCTCACACATGCATGTTTCCATTCCACACCAGGAACCCTCCTCATATCCACCCTAATGCTCATTCGGTCATTCCATTAACGATCCATCTTTCCATGTAAACCCATACATGTGTTCACCCATGGGGATACCAAAGACTAAAACCGAACCTTTCCTCTTTTTAAAAATCATAACATTCTACCCACACTTTCTCTTTCTCAAAAATTCTAACAAAAAATCAAAAAACAATTCAAATCATAAAATCATTTTCAAAAAGTTACAAAAAATTTACATAAAAACTCATATTAAATTCTTACACATTAATTTCAAAACATTTCACCCTATTTCAAAACACTTCTAAATTTATGACAAGCTTCATTTCCTCAATAACAATTTAATTAAAAACTAAAATCTTATTATTTTAAAACAAGGTTTCAAAGATTCATAAAACTTTTCAAATTCTCACTAGTTACCAAAAAAATCAATTTCTAACCTCCATGCATAACATCCAAAACACTAAATCTCATTTAAAGAAACTTTGAATAGTTTATCAAGTTCTATTTTATACATATTTTTAAATCCCACTTCAACATAATTAGTGATTTCCAAAAGAAATTTCCAAAAAAATCACAAAAAATAATTTACACCCTTTTATAAATCAACCCATTATCGTTTTACTGGGAAATAATGTAACAAAAAATAAAATTTATTAAAACCAATTCATTTTTACCTTAAAACCATGTCTCCATTACTTGAAAATAAGGGCGTTCCAAAATGATTTCCAAAACTCAAAGAGTCACAAGACGCTTCTTAAAAGAGGGAAACTAGTGTCGGTGGGTGGCTCAGATATAAGGTTGTCCGCCATGCGTCAGTCATGTCACTGTCATGGAGAGTGTTCTAGGAACATATACCTAGATCCACATGGCTTTCCAGACCCTGTGATCTCACTGTGACTGTTGACCCAACTCCAATTTCATTTCCCAACCAACGAGAAACGAAAAGGACTAAAAGACATATATGGGACTCAAATTCCCCTAGTAACTCAAGTCCCTCCAAGATGTGTGTTGTCTAGGAACCTTACTCATAACAATAACATCATGTTATAATGACCCTATCTCAGGTCTATCTGGACTCTTTCCTAAAAGAACGTGACCCAAAAAGAGTGAACCTCTTTTGATACCATTTTGTCACGAACCGGATCTGGTTTCCAACCAAACTGGTTCATGAAATGGTCAGTGGAAAGACCCTAATGGTGTTAACTATCCCCATGGGATATAAAAAGTACCCAAGTATCATAAATAATGGTTTGGGAATGATTTACCTAAGTTTAGAGACATTAAACAACCAACAATGACAAACAAATAAAATCTAAAATTTAAACCAAACAAGCCTTTATTAAAATTCATAATTGAAGTACATAGGTTTATTAAAAGACTAAAGACTACCACAAAGGATGAAATAAAAAAATAATATCCCTATAACCACCTCATATAAAGGGGAATCTCCCTCAATATATCTCTATAATACCACACCAAGGACTGATAGTAACCCGAACCATCAACTCCAAGGACACTTCCCTTACCTATGCCAAACTATACCAAGTCTACGTACACCCATCAGTGTATGTAGGGTGTGATACTATGCCCAATAGGATTCCACCAAAAATATTCCATGTGATACACATTTTAAGACAAAAAACTTTCATCTTTTATAAAAAATAAAAGCTAGAAACAATTTCTAAAAGATGCAACTTTAAATTAAAACAGTTTTCAAGAGGAAAAATTTGAAGAAAGTAACTTTTAAATAAAACAAACGTGTTATTGAATTTTCCAACAAAACACAATGTATGTTGATCGTATTTACAATATATACAATAATCACTATTCATAGGAACACCCCTATGCACTAGTTTGTTGTGGGGCCCTAGGTACATCGTTTCTCGGTGTATAAGTAACCATAACTAATATCCTTATCGTACATGATCCATTAGGAGGGGAAAACCCAATATCCTAGTGGTCTGTAAACATCATAAAATATTAGTTAGTGTTTCAATCATCAATATTTATAAGTGAAATAGGGACAATACCACTATCGAATCACTAGCATACTATTCATAGTCTACCCACCTAGATACTCGGGTTTCCCTCTTTCTTCTCAGTCAAGTTCCACATGTAAAAATATACTAATTGCACATGAAAATTACATTTAAAAATCTCGAACATACCAAACAGACCACACACACGTCACATAATACAGTTTTTACATTCAATTTTATTTTTAACATCATACACACACCAAAACAGCTCACAAACATGTCTCGTACCTTTCTCCCAATTTAATATATCATCTCAATAATTTATAAAAAAATTCTTAAAACTTTTGAAATCACAAATCATCACTTTATATTTATAAAACCCATTTTAAGAACATGAACCCACCAAAATAGTACCCAAACATGTTTTTTACCCTTTGTGTAACTCAATAAACCATTTGAAATATTCATAAAACAATTTTAAGAAGTTAAACAAGGATTTTCACACAAAAATCTATACAAAACCCCACTTTGAGGGCCAAATGAACCCCAATACCACACCAAAACGAAATTTTAAGCCCTATAAACATTTAATAAAACACATGCATATATTATAAAATTCCCTCAAATAATACCGCGTGATTTAAACATGAAAAACACACAATTCAAGAAAAAATGGAACTTTAAAATAAAACCCTTAACCAATTTTATAAAAAAAATATTTTTTCACCACACACAATAAGTAATAATAGTTCTATGAAGTTAAATCAAGAAATAAAACTCATCAAATAATTATTACACATGTAATCACCTACCTTATATGTCAAAACTGCAAATCATTGTGTGAAACTTCATCTGCACCACCACCGCACCATAAGAGAATGAAAATGAACAATAAACAAGAATATTGAACCCAAAAACTCAATAAAAAACCCTAGTTATGAAGCCTTAGTTCTTAGACATTTGTAACTTCAAGGATGAGGGAGTAAACCTATAGTAAATAGAAGGAACAATAGAGGGTTTAACTTACACTAATGATCTTGATGTTCCACCACCAAAAACTCCTTCAAAAATGGTGTCTAAAAGAGATTGAGGGAGCTTAGGAGCCTTCCATGGATGTAATGGTAAACTGGGGGAAGAATGTGGTTCATTAAGGTTAATCCTATGAGGGGAAAACTGAAATTAAATATATATTTTTAATGAGTTGGACACTATACATGGTTACACTTCATGGTTTATTAAATTGTGCGTCCAAACCGTGTGGCCTGTTCGGGCCATCCAAACCTATTCCTTATTTATCCATATTCATGGGGACATAGAGGTAACCATGGGGAAAATATAGGCCAAGAATAGGAGAGAAATAATTCCCCAAAATTTCAGTCATTTCCCACCGGGTTCCCAAGAAAACGACCAAGAACCCGACCTGAACCAGAATGAAGTAAAAAATTAAAAACCCGGGTGTGACAGTGTGTGTTAGTATAGGTAAAACCCCTAATAAAACAAAATAATAGTATATTTAAGATACTGGTGTTATTATATGAATATTTAATAATAAAATTTGATCTGTTGGAGAAGTAAATGAATGAAAAGTGATTGTTGGAAAGCATTACCTTAAAAACTGGGTAACTCCTTTTGGTTTATAACAAAGGGATTCCATGGAAGGCTTTACGTACAAAAGGAGAATTCAAGGTTGAAAGGAGGTATTTTTAGAATCTATTTGGGTAGATATTAGCCAAACCTAAGTGTTTTTAGATATGTGAGTAATGGGGAGAAGTGGTGGCCTTTTATAGTGGAGGAGTGACACTCTTGTAATATTTCCAAAAAGGAATATCATGCAAATTTTTCTTATTGCATGTAGATCAAATAATTGAAACCATTCGTGAAAAGAGATTATAGGGTCTATCTATTTCCATCCAATAACTCTTGGATAAGTGTATAGGTCATTTTGGGTGTTAAGGTTGAGGATTAGTCCCATATTAAGCTTAATATAACTTGAATTGTTTTAATTAATTTTAATCACATTCACTAATATTTTTGGTAAAAAACAATTTTGAACTTATTATATTTTACAAAATATAATTATTACAAATATGGAATCCATTTTTCCAAATTAAAATCATAGAAGTAGCAGAAATTAATTTAAAATACTTCCCGCAGGAGGGATTACAATGCGGGTTTTTAAAGTAAAAATGTCTGAAAGTCTGCTTTGCTTTTATAATCAATTTAAAAGTTAAATTGATTCCAAGTACATAAATTGTATTAATTTATAAAAACATTACATAATTAAACTTTAAAACCAATTAAAAGTATAATTAAAACTTATAAATAAATTATATTAAAAACGGTTTTGAACTAAAATTTAGTATTTTAAACCATTCATTAAAAAGTAAAATGATTCAGAAAAATATAAAATATTTTCTCTAAAATTATTATTATTTTTAAATTTTTAATATTATGTTTATATTGACATATTAAATCAATTAGAGTGTAATAATTTAGATTTAATATGGTTTCTCTATTAAAAGGTGTTAAAATTGTCTTTATAAGAATATAGGTTTTATATTTATAATAGGGTTTGTTCTTATATTATGAATATCAAACCTAATGGATGAATATAAAAAATATTTAATTGAATATATAACATAAATATTTCATGAAAATCATTTAATATTTGTAATTAATTATGTTTATTAAGATAAAACTCTTTTGGAAGTCTATAAATAATAATATTTCTTTTTATATCCAACTAGTTCTTATTTTTGTTTCTTATTAATTTGTAACCCCTAAATTAATTTCATATTTATATAAAACATATATTTTCATATTTTATTTAATATTATTCATAACATCTAATTTATATCTTATTATTGTAAATAATAATATTTTAATAATATATTATTGTTTGGTAAAACTCGATCTTGCATGTAACGCAAGCTATCGAGGAAGGTCGCTCTTGTGTGTGATGAAAGCTAAGTCAATTTTGCATAAATTAAAAGTTATATCATGTATTAAATTTTATTAAAATAAACATTATATAGTAGAGTCTTGAGATATTATATTCCCTTATGCACTTGGTGATCTTCATCACACACGCAATCGAATACAAAGTTGTACTATAGAATTTTTGGGTCTTACATTTATGTTCAATATATTTATTTATTTTATTAAAAATGTAAAATAAGAACCATATTTTTCCATAATTTACAAATACTTATAATAAAATATTCTTCGAGATGAAATCACTTATATTTACTTCCAATGTAATAATGTAACCCCTAATTATGGGATACTTAGGTTGGTGTCTTTACAGTTGTTATAGAATATTTTTTCATAATCCTGGGAAATTTGATTTGTAAAATAAAATATTAGGGAACATAACCATATGGTTGACTTTGAGGATATGAATAATTAAAGGAATATAATGTAAAAGTTATATTATGGTATAAAGTATGTAGTTTATTTAGAAATACATCCCTTTTTAGATACTATAAGTGGATGATTATTTGGAACAGATTATTATAGGGGTAAAAACCTCAAAAAAGTTTTTTTAATATATCTATACCATTATAATATTTAATGGTGGGTGTTTGTTTACTTTGAACCTTTTTCCACACTCCCATCGATTTTTCTTCAGTTAATTTATACCTTTTTTATAAATCGTTTGACTTATTAGAGAATAGATGACATGGAAACAAATGATATTTTATTATAATATTGGATGAAACTAATGTATCATGGGATAATAATCCTAAGTTTTATCATTAGATTAAAGGAATAAATATCCCTTTAGTGGTTCTATGTTATGGGATTTTAACAAGACTAAGGATATTTTGGGAGACATTTATGGGAATAGTACACTTTGGTTTAATATATGTTTTAGTAAAAACGATGTTTCCGGGATAATTCCATTATATTTTGTCAAAATATGTTTAGAATTATTGATAAAATAAATGGTAAGTATAACACTATAATATTTTTTAAATTATTATTTTTTGAATTAATTTAATATTTTGATATTTTTGAATTCAGTCAAAACTTAATATAGAATTTATTATACGAAATCACTAATAGTGGCTTGCGTTATATGAAACACCAAGTAAATTTCTCTCCGCATGAAAAACCTATATTATCTTGATGAACATGAAACACTATGTTTGGCTTTTATTACACAAAATATTGGGTCCCTTTGATGTCTTTTACAACACATAAGGATGAGTTTTAACGAACTACAAGATGCTAATAATATTATTATTAATATATTATTATAGCTTCCTCCAAGCTGTTGGAATGGAAATTATTAATAAGGTTAAATAAATTTTGAAAATATGATTTAAACTTGTATATAAAATGAATCATTTGGTTATCAATTAGTATAAGTGAATGTAATAACTATTTGAAAATATAGAAATTACTTTTCTAAGAAAACTATTTTCTATGTACAAACGAAATTTTAGATCAATAAATTAAAAAAACCACTTTTAATTAATGTTTTCCAATATATATATATATTATATATGAAATAAATATTTTTGATACTCATAAAATAGACTTAGTAGGTATAAGATAAAAATAAATCCAATTTTAGGAATAAAAATATGTATATTTCTAAAAGGTAATTTTACCACCATTTAATGGTGAACCCATTTTAAATCTAGTTTTTTTACTTTTTTAATATTCTTTTCAAATAAAACATAATATTTATATGAATAATAAATAATTTTACTTTGGGTGAATTTATTTTATTTTTTTGATAAGTTTAATTTTCTGATAAAAAATGAAAAACACAAAATTTTAATTCAAACTACTCCTTCATCTAATTTAATTATATAGTTACATTATATTTTATTATGGTTTTAGAGTTTTATTCGATGAATTTTACATAATTTGATCAAATTTAGGTAATTGGAACAAATTTCACATTGAAATTATATATAAAAACATTTCAAACTTTTGGACCTTTTCACCTAAAAACCCACTGTCATAGTATGTCCGTGAGATTAATTTAAAATTAATTTATGATGTTTTTTTATTTGAATTTTGAAAAATAGATTAAATTTTTTAATAATAATTATTTATAATTTCTAATATGTTCATGTTAGTTTTTGAACAAAAATATTATTGAAATAGATTAAAATTAATTTCAGCGGTTAAGAAAAAAATTATCTTAATGAAGGACTAAACCTTATAAATAAGGGAAAAATGACATAGAAACAAGTCCCAAAGAAAATTTATGGAAATATTTTGACCCTATAATCCCTTGGAAAAATTTTTATTCATTATTGGAACCAACTTTTATAAGAAAAACATGGTTTGAATTCCTTTTTCAAAAATTCACAACAATGTCACTCCTCCATTATAAAAAGGTACTCACCCCTCCATCATATCCACACATCTCATGCCCTTTGTCTCACCCAAAATCAAATAAAATAAGATCTAAACATACCACCCAACATCCAAGAAGCCTCAATTTGGGAAAAATCCAACCAAGGAATCCATTTAGTGAAATCCAAGAGTAGTTACCCAAAGAAGAGGTAACACCTTTCCTCAATCACCTTTTTTAATTTTCATTATCCACCCCACCACATATTCTTATTACATTTGTATATAACAACCTCAGTATCCTCAATATACTTAGGTATTTTATTTTATGGTTTCAACCTACACTTCTATACACTTCCATCTAATAGTAAATGAACATACCGTTCTTGTCCAAGGTGAACTATCGCCTCATCAAACAATCACTACTCCAAAACTGGATTTATTTTGTGGTATGGCTTTAACAGTGCTAGCTAAAAGTACTGTTAAAGACCTCCTTTGTTAGTACTAGAAGAAGAACTATTAAAGGGCTCCTTTATCAGTGTTTGTAAAAAAGCATTGATAACCCCCCCATCAATGATCATAACAAAGCGTTAATAAAATAGAGACATTATTAGTGCTTCTAAAAAATGCTGATAAAATGAGGCCTTTATCAGTTCTTTTTTAGAAGTGCTGATAAAGACCCCCCCCCCCCCCCCCCCGCCCCTCAGTACTTTTTTATTAGTGCAGATAAATGGTATATTCCAAAAAACATATTTCATTAAAAAATATTAATATGAAAATATATTTATATTGATATAAATATAATATAATATATATATTTTAAATATTCTTTATTTAATTATAAATAAGAATTTACACTTAATAAATAAGATATTTAAGTAAAATAGATTATACAATAATTAGAAAAAATTTTAATTAATAATTTAATTATTACTATCGAGTAATAGTCATTTGATAACCATTTAAAGATAATAAAAATCCAAAATTTAATAAAAGATCTAAAATAAGTTGAAAACATAAGTCAAAATTCAAACATCCCTGACTTTTGATCTGTATGTTTATTTTGGATCTACCACATATGAAGTCAACGGATTCAATGATATCTACACTGTATAAATTATGGGGGACCCTGGTCACTATTTTTTCAATGTTAAAATATGCCTAGCAGGCCTTCGAAACTGATTTTTTAGTCGGGGTACCCCGATTTTTTAACATTCGATGGATTTTCAGCCTCATTTAAGATAGTCTGGTTGCCTTTTCTCAATTGAGACTAAATTTATTCCAAGGTATTACATTCATATTGATATTATTGTTTTGAAATTTTATCATTTTTTACAATGAAGTTTTATTTACAATTAAATATATGCATATTTTCTTATATTTACTTATAATAAATAACTTGTATAAATATATATGTCAACAAATTTATGTAAAATGTATTTTTAAATATACAAAATAAATATTTATCATTCATTTTATTTAAATAAAAAATTATACATTTTATTTACCTTTTAAAAATAAAGTAGTATATATATATATAATTTTTAAATATACATGTCTGTGTATTAATAAACACATATATATTTATTTATAATATAATATACATAAATGAATATTAATATATAATATATTTAAATAACTATAATTGAAAATAGATATATCAAAAATTTAACAATATATAAAAATAATAAAAAAATTCATTAAATATACAAGAAAATACACATGGCATAGTGGTAAACATAATTAGACCGCATAAGGGAGGTCCTGTGATCAAATCCAGTCATGTGTAGTTATTTAAAGTAGACTCTTAACACTGAGGAAGGGATGGGGTGCGTGGTAGAGGATGGGGTAGAATAAATCACTGAGAAAGTATCTATAAGCACTGAGAAAGGGGGTTTCAAGGGTGCATGATAAAATAATTCTTTTTATACTTTTAACAACAATTTTTAGCATTGTTAAAAGTCAACCGTTAATGGTGCTAAAAGGTATTGTTAAAGACACCCTTTAACACCAATAAAAAATTCTATTAAAGGAACCCTTTAACAATGCTAAAATAAAAGAGATAATAAAGGGTGCCTTTAACAGTTCTTATTATCACTATTAAAATCCTCCTTTTAACATCACTCATAATATCAATTCTTCTGAAGCACTTATAAATCCCTATAACTAGCATTAATAAAGACCCAATTTGTAGTAGTGAATGTTGTTCATTTTTCCTTTACCACCACTCATGGTTGGTCATTATGATGGAAAATATATTTTTATATGATATATATGATAGTTATAATTATTTTATTATTTATAATTATTATATAAAACATACCTACATTATTTACATTTTTGTAAATATGATAACTTTTTTTGTAGATATGTGGACTACTACCTCCTCAAATCATTGTGATTCGTTCACACTCTACTTGAAATTTTTTAAGGATGAGTTTAGTGAAATTATATGATATATATGACATAATAATTCTACTCCAATGAAATAATATATATATATATATATAAATAAATTTAATTTAATTTCTTTCTTTCAATACAAAAATAAAACGGAAACAATGTTCATGTGTATATACGGCCTACCGTCTCCATGAACGTTGTATTCCATTTCATATTTATATATTTTATATATTATGATAAATACATATATAGTGAATATTTCTGATATTAATACAATTCTTTATATTCATTAAATAATTAAATTAAGATCTAGGTAATAGGTTCAAGAATAACAAGAAAAAACATATACGAAAAACAACGAAGATTTTACCTGAAATGTAACATTAACATGGAGTTGATAATAAAGGGGTAATATAAAGTCATAAACAAACAATATATGGTATTAGATATAATAATATAGTTCTTTTGAATATTTTTAATAAAATTATATTTGTTATAAATTTGGTTTGAATGTGTAAGATGAAAAGACATAAGCTAAGATAATTTGATCTCAATTTTTATTTCCATGAGATACATGCCATATTCACCCCTTTGTTATTTTGTTTGGTGTATATAATGACCTATAGAATTTTATATCAATTATTTATTTAATTTAATGATATTAATATTTATATTTGATGTTTTTCATTCATGGCTATGTTACTCAACTAGTAATGTTTTTCTCATCTCGCTTTTATTTCTATATGTTTTATGCCTTATTCACCAATCATTTCATTTTTGTGGTGTATATAATGACCATGAATATATTCTATGATTATTATACAGATATTTATGGGTATTTATATATCCATTTAATTATATTTCTTCTTTGGGGTTTATAGTTCCAAATTTACCAAATCGATAAAGTAGTTTTGTCTTAATTTTCCTTCTTTGAGATATATTTCAGGTTATGAACCTATCTTATTCTATGGGTGTATATAATTCTTATTTACAATTTATATAATTAATCTTATTATTTTCATGATATATTAAGCTTAATTTAATTTTATTATTTCATGGGGATTATGATTCAAAAGTTATCAAAGTGGTAACAGTTTATTGCTACAATATCATCATTTATCGGGATTTTTTAAGATTATGCATCCATTGATTAAATATTATGATAAGCCCCTAAATAACACTCATGAAATTAATTATAATCTAGTTTTCCATGATATATTCATGTATTAGTACAATTTTTCAATCTTTTTTAAGATAATTAAGAAGTTTTTTTTATGAAAATATGACTTTATTTTTCCTTTTGATCAGAAATATGTGTTTTTTCGAAACAATGTTTTCTAAAAATGTTTCCAAAAATGTTTCACTATCATCCTATAATTTTTTAAGAAACATTTTACTAATCTTTTACCTTTTAAAAAAATGTTTTAAAAAATTAATATTCTTTTCATTTTCAAATCTAGACACTTTTCTAAACAATTATGGTGTGGAAGGAATGTTCGGCATGTACGGATTTATCCACCATCATGATCATCCTTCCTTTGAAGATTCCTATGAAGGGTTACAATATTTTTTTTATGGAAAAATATTTTACTAAATTTATGTATAGTAATTTTTTCAAAAGTGGTTTTTAAATAAAAAGTTTTTTTTAAAATGTTTTATAATTTAATAAGTGTTTTAAATTATTTTAAAATATTCTTTTAAATTTTTTCAAAGATAATTTCAAAGAATAATGTCTTCAAATTTGTTTTACATTTAAAAAGTGTTTTAATCATTCTAAATATTCATTTATAAGTTTTCCAGTTTATTTTAAAAAAATGGCTTTCAAAATATTTTATGTGTTAAAAATAATTTTCAAAAGAAGAAATGATATTTTCCTTAATAAATGTTTTAAATTAAATAGTATGTATTTCTTTATAAGAAATTTATTTTTCAAATGGTTTTATGAAATTGATTTTCAATGAAAGGCTATTTAACTTAAGAAATGTCCCATTTGATCTATGGAAATCCTTCTCTATATAATATGAAATAATTTGTTGTATTATATAATTTATTAGGGGTGTGATCCAATAATACCATTAATATTATTTCTTGAATGGGTTATGATTAGATGGGATGATGTTTATGACACTCGTTCCTCTTATACGAGTTATATTCTTTTGAAACCCATTTCTTTTCATGGGTTATGCTTTGATGAAATGATTATGAAACCTATATCTTTTCCATTGGTAATAATATGATAAAATGTTATTATACCTGTTTTATTTCAAGGGTTATGATATATTGTTTATGAAATCCATCTATTTTTATGGGTCAAAATATGTGAATGTTTTATTATCTTCTAGCACATGTATGTCTGAATTTATTTTGTGACATATAGTACTTTTCCCTCCATCCAATGAATTGGGAATAGATTTATATTTCCTGAGATAATTATTTTAATAAAATTGATGAGATTGATCCACTATAGAAGATGGGGAATCCTGGTCCACTATGGGATGATTGGGAATCCCGATACACTATGAGAATATGGGGAAACTCAATACCATACAAGGTAATGGATATGACTTGGGATGGGACTTCATCCCTCCCCGTATGTGTAGTCCCCATAAAGTGACATGTTAGGTTTTGTAAATGTGCCTTGAATTTTAGGGAATGATGTTGCATGTTTATGTTACTGCCATAAATTTTATGTCCTATTCCATTAAAATTCTCACATGGTTCATGTTATTGATTATATTATTATTCATGGCTTATTAACTACTAATATTTATTCCATGTCTCATGATTATGATATTTTTATGTAGGGTATGATATTAAGATTTTATGTTGATGTTCTCATACCCATATTTCCTTGTTATGCATATATGTTCCCTTTATTTACCCTTACTAAGAATTCAAGCTCACCCCTTTCTTGTTTTCCATTTCTACAAGTTATGGAGAATGTTTTTAAGTGGGATTACTAAAGGGGTGATCTTTAAGGAATATTTTTAATATCATTCACCAAACTAGAAGAATGTGTTCTATGTTTCCAAAGACGCTAAACTATTATGGTCCTCATGCATGTATTTTTTTAATGTGATAAATATTCTTCTAGAATTATGTAATATCAATGTATGTTAATTATGGTTCGCTATTTTTGGTATCAAAGGAAATGTTTATTCAACCTTTTGAAATTAGGATGATAAATTTTTATTAATGTCCCTATAAATATTTCTAAAGATATGTATGGGGATGTATCTAAGGACAAGTCTATCGATAAAATAATGTATAGGAAATTGTCCTAGAATTTTAGTAAAGAATATAGTGAGTAGTTTCTAAGAAATATATCCATATCTGGATACTAAATGTATATGTGGCTCTGGCACAGATATATATCGGGATAAAAATCCTAAAAAATTGTATTAAGCTAGACTCAATAGAGAATAGGTACACAAAAACGGGTCTTACTACACACCTAGGTTGACAATCCTGGGTTATATGCTTTGGGAATTCACAAACACTTTATGAAACATCATGAAGGAATAAAATAGAATATATCTATGAATAAAATTAGATAAACATATGGTTTTATAGAATAAATAATTATGTGTCATGATTTATAGATCCTATACATGAATGTTTTTCATGATTATGTGGTTTTATGTTATGATATGTGTTGTGCAAACTCTACTTTCTAGTGTTAGTAAATAGCAGGAACTAGAAAGAACTAAATTATCATTGAATGCTTCAGATTTGGAAAGTATGGTCATTATACCAATCTATTTCCTATGTGTTGATTTCATGAAGATAACCAAGAATACAGTATGAGTATTGGTTATAATTTTGAAGTTAAATAGACTACAAATGACATATTAAAGGTATGTGATTTTCTAAATATATTGATTAAATTAAACACAAGAATCATGATTAAATTGACATTGAGGAACCTTAAGACATGATTTATATTTCATTTTATAGTGAAAGGGGTATTAAAGAATAATATGATGAGTACCAATTAATGTTATAAGGATAATGTTAGTTAATTAAAGTGTATATTTTTTAGAATTCAAAGATTATGTTATATGAAACATGATATATATAACTTTTAGTATAATTTTTACTTTAAGGATTTAAAATTATATGATGAATGGTGATAAAGAATCAGAAAATTGATTTAATGGAAAGGTGATATTTTGAATTAAGGGAAGGTAAACCTTACTGTATTTAAGATATTGAGAAAGTTTTGTTTATCTTGGATAAAGAAATTATTGATTTGGATAAAGTAAATTGGATTTTATTTATGACCAAATAACTGATAAATGATTTTTTGAAAAATTGTTATATGATATTATGGATATAGTTTACAACTTCTTGGATTTATGGAATATATCCAGTAATCTCCAGAATAAAGAAGCATGAATGTTTTCCAAAATGGTTTATGTTAATTTAGGTTGTTACTATGTTTCAAGATAACATATGATGGGGGTATTCACATGTTGAGAATGTGACAAAAAAAAGCTATATTATGACATATGGGGGATCAATGTTAAAATTATTTAGTAACCTTTTTTCTAATATTTTGTATTTTCATCTTTTAGAAGGGTTATAGTGTTAACCATTTATAAAACAGTTTTTTTAAACTTCGGATGAGTTTTTAGAGATTAAAGTATTGTCTTTCCACATAGGGATTTATTAATATTCGATAACTTTTGAAAAAAAAAATTGATGTTAACTAAATACATATGAAATGACTTATCATTCTATATATAGATATCATGTTCTTAAAGTTCTTCAGGATTGAAAATTTGAGCTTAATTCCATGGAATAAGAGATTAAGTGGGAATTGATCAAGACATGACAAAAGGATGAGATTGTGTAAGGAATATAACTAGATAATGTAATTATATCTCCTCATGAAAATTATTAAACTTTAAGAAAAATGGCAGTGAAATAAAATTTTGTCCTGTTATCATCATTTTTTATAACAATAGTGACTTTTTAAGCCTCTTTGGGTTATGGATTTGTGATAATTAATATTCTCCTAACCATGTTATCTATCACTCTATCAAAATATGATATTAATATTTCTATTCTATGTCCAAGTTTTCACTTTCCACCAATTTTATCTTATTTGGAAAACTATTTATGAATTACTTTGGTAATATTTTTGTTTCCAACTTCCCCTCTTTTAAAGTATGTTTTAGAATTCATTTTTGTGGTGTGGGTTTCTGTGAAATGAACATTCATGTTTTAAAACTTTAAAAACATAGACGAGCTTCTAAGGAGAAATTACTTTTAAGGGGGTATAATGTAACACTCTGAGATTTTTTGAATTATTTTTTTCAAATTAAATGAATATATTTTTATTTTTCACATCACACAACATTGAATATAAATTTTATTATACAAAATCACTAAGTATAGATTGCGTTATACGTAACACCAAGTCAATATTGTGCTACAAAAAACACTTATATTAGCTTTTGGTATAAGAAAAACAATTTTTTCTTATATTATACACAATACTAAGTTCCTTCAATAGCTTTCATTACATTCCAAGCTGAGTTTTATTGAACTAATAAATACTAATATTATTATTATTAAAAATATTATTATAAAACCACCTATCCATTGGAATGTAAGTTAAAAAATAGGATAAATAAATTATGAAAATATGATTTAAATTTTTATATAAAACGAATTATTTTTTATCAATTATTAGAAGTGAACATATAATCTATTTGAAAATAAAGATATTGCTTTTATAAGAAAATTATATTTTATCTACAAACACAATTTCATATCAATAAATTAAAAAATCTATTTCGATTAATTTTTTTAATAAAATTTATATATTATATATTAAAAAATATTTTTCATACTCATCCAATAGATTTTATAGTTATAAGATAAGAATAAATCCAATTTTATGAATAAAAATATGTATTTTTCTATAAGGTAATTTTGTTATTTTTAATAGAGAATAAATTTTGAATTTTAATTTTGAAAATTTCATAAATTTTATTTTACAAAATAAACTTCAATTTTTAATCATAATATCAAAATTTAATTTGGGTTAATTTTTTGTATTTTTATTAAAAGTTTCATTTTTTGATGAATAGTAAAAATACATAATTTTAATTCAAAACTGTTTTTTTTATAATTTATTTATATAGATAAATTATATTTTAGTTTTTATTTAAAAAATTAATAGATAATTTTAACATATATTAATTCAATGTAGTTCATTGGAAATAATTTCACATTGAAATTGTATATAAAACAGTTTAAACTTTTATACCTTTTCGCTTAAAAAATCGCTAGTGTGGCACATATTAGGGAATAATTTTAAATTAATTTCTACCACATAAATGATTTTAATTTTTAAAAACAAATTAAATATGTTAAATTATCATATTTTATATTTTATAATATGGTAAACTTATTTTTTTACAAAAAATATTATTGAAAGTGATAAAAATTAATGACAACAATTAAGAGAAAAAATAAAATAACGAATGACTAAACCTTACACTTAAGGTCCAAAATTACCTATAAACATTCCAAAATCCATTATTTTAACATATTTATCCCTTATATTCCCTTTTAAAGATTTAATTTCACTATTGGATCCACTTTTCATAGGAAAAATATTGGTGAAATTCCCTTTTCAAAAATTTACAAGAATGACACTCCTCCTGCACAATAACAAGGTACTCACCCATCACACTTATTCACCCAACTAGAACCATTTTTCTCTCACAAAATCTCACAAAATTAGTTCCAAAAATCCCCTAATTCATTAAATATTCTTCCCATTGGGAATAAATCTAACCGTGTAATCCATTTGGTGTAAACTAGGAGGAGTTTCCTAAATAAAAGGTAACATCCTTCCTCAAGATCCTTTGTTTTATTTTCATTATCCACCAGTTAAAATTATATTATTCCATGATTATATAATTAACTTAGTATCCTAAATTTACTGTGATGTTTTTATTCTATTATTTATACCTTAACTTACACACACTTCCATTTAATGGGCAATGAACTTGTGGTTCTTTTGTACATCAAACTACCACCTCACGAAATGATGTTGTTCATTTTTCCTTTCCAATTATCATGGTTGGTAATTATGAAGGGAAATATATTTTAATATGATATTTATGATATTTATGACTTATTTATTCTTCAATAATTATTATATAAAACCTAAATTATTGCTTTCTATTTTGTGTAAATACGATAACTTTGTTTGTGGACGTGTGGACTACCACCTCCTCAAAGAGATATGATTCATTAAAACTATACATGGATTAAATTAAGAATGGGTTTAGTGATATTATATGAAATATAAGATATAATAATTCTATTAAAATTATAATATATATATATATATATGTCATTTACTTTTTTTCATTCAATACAACAATAAAACGGAAACAGCGTCCATGCATACGTACGACGTACCATCTCCCTGAATGGTGTATTCCATTTAATATTTCTATATTTTATAGAATATTATAAATATATATATATAGTATATATTATATTAATACTATTCTATACATTCTAGAAATAAGTAGATCATAATCTAGGTTCGAAGATCAAGAATAACACGCCAAAACATATATGAAAAACAAAGCAGATATTACCTGAAACATAACATTAACATAGAGTTGATAATAAAGGGGTAATAGAAAGTCATAAAAAAATAATATAAGGAATCATATGTAATAATATGGTTCTTTATTATATGTATAATAATATTATATTTATTATACATGAGTTTTGAACTTGTACAAAGAAAGTCAAGACTGAAGGTTAGGGAATTTCATCTCACTTTTTATTTCTATGAGATATATACCTTATTCACCACTCAATTATTTTGTATGGTGTATATAATAGCCTTTGAAATTTTATATCATTAATTTATGTTATCTAATTATATTAAAATAATTAATTTATGTTATTATTTTATAAGGATCATGATTCTATAGTTACTCAAGTAGTAAGGGTTTTCTCATCTCACTTTTATTTTTTTGAGGCTCATACCTTATTCACCACTCATTTAATTTGTGTGGTGGATATAAAATACATGAATGAAATATATTATTATAATATTTAAATTTATGGGTATTTAAATATCCATTTTAAAATCTTTCATTCATAGGTTTTATGGATTAGAAGTTACCAAATCGATAAATTAATTATGTCTCACGTTGCAATCTTTCAGATACATGCCATGTAATGCACCTATATTATTATATGGGGTGTATACACTACCCATTGACACGTTATATCAATAATATAATTATTCTTCTGGATATTTTAAGTTTCATTTAATTTTATTCATTCATGGGGAGTATGATTCAATGTTACCAAAGTGATAATAGTTTATTGATATAATCTCATTGTTTATCGTGATTATTTATGATTATGCTTACATTGATGAAATAAATTTAACCACCTATCAAAAAAACTCTTCACTACTAATATATTCTAGTTATACATGATATCTTCATGTATTATTACCATTTTACACTCTTTTTTACTTAATATAATTAAAAAAATGTTTTTATGAAAATCTAACATTATTTCTTCTTTCGGTCGAAACTTTATGTTCTTTCAAAAATGTGTATTATAAAAATGATTTCAAAAATTATTTACTATTATAATATAATTTTTAAATGAAATTTTCACCCTTTTTTTAACTATTAAAAAAATGGTTTTAAAAAATAATCTTTTTTTCATTTTCTAATTGAGTCACTTTTCTAAACATTTAAGGCGCAAAAGGAATGTTTGGTATGTATGAACTTATATTTCTTCATGACTATACTTCTTTTTAAGATTTCATTGAAAGTTCAAAATATTTTTCTTTATGAAAATAAATTCTAATATTATGTAAATTCATTGTTTTTAATGTTATTTTTAAAGAAAAATGGTTTTAAAAAGAAATATGATTAAATAAGTGTTTTAAATGATTGTCAAATCTTCCATTAAATGTTTTAAAATATATTTTTAAGGAAAAAGGATTTCAAATATGTTTTACATTTAAAAATCTTTTCAAATTTTTTATAACTTCTTTTATAAGTTTTAAAGTTTAGTTTCAAAGAAAATGGTTTCCAAAAGGTTTTATGATTTGAAAATAATTTTTCAAAGGATAAAGGATATTTTCCTTAAGAAATATTTTAACTGAAATGATAATTCTTTTCTTATAATAAAATTATTTTTGAAATGGATTTATGAAAAGGGTTTTCAATGAAAGGCTATTTAACTTAAAAAAATGTTCCATGTGATCTTTTAAAATCATTCTCCATCTAATATGACATACTTTATCATAGTTTATTATTTAATGGGGATATGATCATATAATACCATTCATATTCTTTCTTTAATGGTTTATGATTAGACGGAATGATGTTTATGACACATGTTCCACTTCCATGTGCTATATTCTATTGAAACCCATTTTTTCACATGTTATGCTATGATTAAATGATTATGAAACCTATATTTTTACATAAATAATGATATTATAAAATGTTATGATACCCATTTCATTACTTGGGATATGATATGATGTTAATCAAACCCATCTCTTTTTATGGGTCTTGATATGATGAAAGTTTTATTCTCTTGTGGCATATGTATGTATGAATTTATTATATGATAGTTGTGACCAATATCTCCTTCCAATGTATTGAGTAAATATATATATCTCATGAGATAATGATGGGAATCAATTTTGTGGGCTTGATTCACTATGGAAGATGGGGAAAACCGATCTTCTATGGGAATATGGGGAAACTTGATCCACTATGGGAAGATGGGGAAACCCGATTCACAATGCGAAGATGGGAAAACCCCAAAACATTATAAGAAGATGGGTAAAACTAATCCCTTATAGGGAAAAGATTTTGACTAGGGATGATGGTGCATCCCAACTAGTAGGTGTAGTCCCCAAAAAGTGCTTTGTTAAGTTCTGTAAATGCACCTTGACTTATAGAGAATGATATTACATGTTTTTGTTTCTTCCATGAATTCTATGCCTTATACCGTTGATATAACCACATAGTTCATGTTCCTAATTATATTATGATTCATGTCATATGGACTAAAAATATTTATGTTATGTCTCATGATTATGATATTTATATGCAGGTTATGATCTTTAAAATTTATTCTCCTGTTCTCATAAACTTATGTTCTTATTATGCTTATGTGTTTCCTTTATTTACCCTTACAGAGAATTTTACTGGACCCATTTCTTATTTTTTTTCCCTAGGTCATAAAGAAAGGTTTTAAGTAGGAGTACTAGATGTGAATATCGTTAAGTTATATGTTGAAGATCTTTCACAAAACTATGACAATGTGTTCCAAGTTTCCAAATACACTAAACTATTATGGTCCTTATGCATGTATTTTTGTAATGTGCTGAATATTCATCTAAAATGATGTGATATCCATATATTATAAGCTTGTTTAACTATAATAAATATAATTTTTTAGGTTGCGGTAATTATAATAACATATGTTTTATCATATAGATAACCATGGGAATTTATTTGAGGGATGAAGATTTAATTAACTTGTCGAATCATATATATTTTTTTACTGTTTTAATGGTGAATCAAGTAATTCTATGAAATTAATAATATTTTTTAGTAGAATATAAGATCAATGTATATAAATATAAGTTTTATTACATTATGGGATTGTTTACATTGTATTTGGGAAAAAAAATTTAAAATATTTTTCATTTTTGGGTTTTTAATTTATCTAGAAATATTTTTGATGAGACATAAACTTAATTATTTAATGAATGGATTCAGTTGAACTTTAGGGGTTATTATTGATGTTTTTTAAGATTAATTAATTATATTGGATAACTTGTGCTAATAATTTTGGTTTTTTAAAATATTAAATAATATAAGGAATGACTTTTCTTCTTTTTATGGATCTTATTATCCATTAAAAGTTAATTTTTGTACTTAGGGAATAAAAATTCATCTTTAAAATTCATTCTTGGAGTAAGTGATGAACTGGAAATTAATTGAAGAATAACTAAAGGATGAAAATGTAATTATTAAATTGAAATAAATTATTTATGAATATATACTCTCTTTCTATATATTTATAATAAAAGAATCACTCAATATTAGGAAAAATGATCATAAAAAAGGTATATATTTACCATTTTTAGATGAATTTATGGTCTCTTCACCATCATTGGTTTATGGTTTTTTTCTTATTAAATTTCTCATAACCTTTCTCTCTCACACTCTCTATTATCCCTTTAATGGTATTTTTATCTTCCATGTATATATTTTAACTTCCCATTAATGTAATTATTATCTAGAAACACAATTATGTGTTATTTCATATTACCTTTATCATTTCCACTTCTCAATTTTTTTTATCATATTTTAATTAATATATTTTCAAATATTAAAACAATAAAAAATGATAAACTTGTGGGGGTGAAATTAATTTATTGGGGGAGAATGTAACACCACAAAAATTTATTTTAAAAGAATAATAAGAATAATAACTTTCTTAATACGCAAAACTGAACTACAGTTACATTTAGATATATAACAAAAATGTTATTATTTTAATGTGACATAGCCATTAAATTGGTATTCATGAATATGATTATCTATATTATTAAATATATTTATAATTTTCCTACTCAATATTTTTTCACTAAGTTTTAAAAAATAAACACTCAATTTTTAGTGAAGTTAATTTTATGATTCAGAAACATGTTTCCTTTTAAAAGGTTTTTTATTACATGTTGTACATGAAATTATAATTAATTTCATCCACCTAAATAAATTTTATTTCTTAAATTTAAAATCATTTCTCAAATCAATAAATAAAAATAAAATTATAGTAAAATTTGATTATTTTTAGGAAATAATTAGGTTTTCAATGAATACTGAAAAAATAGATTTTTCAAATAGTATCATTCATTATCATTAAATAACGTAATTTAAATGTCCCATTATATTTCATATGATTTTGATATAGGTTAATTTTTGTACTTAAAATTACATTTTTCTAAAAACATTTTTTTCATTGTATTTTATGCATTTCTATTTTTTTGAAATATCTAACTATTGAATCTAAAAAAATGCATACTATATTTTGAATCAAAATGATAAAATTTGTGAAATATTTCTTTTTTTCTCATAATAAATTTTTTTACCACTGTAAAGGTAAAATGGGTTACTAAGAGTCAAACTAATGTGATAAGGCTTAAATTACATTCATAAATTTGACATTATTTCAATAGATTGGATTATTTCACCCATAATCATTGTAATTTTGAAATTATTACCTTCTAGTTTCATTTTCCTTTTATAATGACCTTTATATTATACTGTAAATATAATAAATAACAAATGTCACCCTTTTCCCTTTAATATATCAAAAATATTTATATAGTAAGAAAATGAAGATAATTTCATTTATAAATTTTTATTTTATAGAATAATTTATTTTTTATCATTTTAATTTATTTTTAATTTTTAGTAATGATATAATTTTATTAAATTATTACAAAATGATGATACAGTGCTTATGAAAGAAGTAAAAAAATCAATTAAATCTTGTTCACAATAGTAAATTTAATAATGTATTATATTTTAATGTTTTCGAATAATTTTGATGATATATATAAAAAATTATATTCGTTAAGTATTATATTTCAATTCTATTTTGTTCATGTTTCTTTCAAACTAATTTTTTTTTGAATAGTTTTTACAATGTCTTTAATGGTATTTTATTTTATAGATATTTAATAAATTATTTTAAATTCATAAAAAACCAAGAATAGGATAATTAAAATTATAAATGGTTTAAAATATCATATAATTCCCATTTATGATCCAATATTAATCTTATATGTAAAATTATTAAACATTGATATTGAATAATTCATTACTATGTTTAACATTAAAATTTGTTGACCAAGAAGTCAAAACAGCATATAAGTATTAAAAAAAATATCTAAACCTATAAATGTTTAATTATATGATTATATAATGACCATATAATCCTTATCATAAAATAGAATCCATTTTTGAACCATTTCACTTGATTTTGATATAAATTATATTATAATAGTTTTTTGTATTTCAAAAAATGACATCAATGATATTTTATAATAATAAATATTTTATTAAATTATTTAAAATTAATAATGATAAAATAATTATAAAATTTAATGGTATATCCATTAAAATATCAAAAAAAATCAATTTATGGGTTACTCGTCATTTTATGGTTACATTTTTGACCCCTAAATAGTAGAAATCATAGATATTGTGTTAATGGTCAAAAGGATTAACTTTTGGTTAAAACTAAGAGATAATGTTTAAAACATCATATAAAATTGTTCAAATTTTATTTTACAATATTATTTCAACATATACTCGTCCTATAATTTAAATATGCCAATTTTAAGTGACTTTATAATAATTATTAATTTAGTTGAATTTATACATTATGTAATTCTAAGAGTGCCCCTTACCTCACATATAAAATGGAATATATTATCCTCTCATTCTCATCCTCTTTTACCTTATAAATAGAATAATAATAACCATAATAACTTAATATATTCAATCATTACATTTTATATATTATTTTCTTGACAAAGTCACATACCTTCAAAGATTAAGGTGTAATAAAAAAGTGGTTTCCCAACGAAGAGGTATAACTCTTAACAAAGAATTTTATCTTTTATTTTTTAATATAATTACTATGAATTCGATATATACATTCTATAATAATTAATTAATTATTGTAAATATACCTAATTGATATTATGTCTGTAAAAACTTTTATCCATCTTCATTCCATCCAACATAAATAAAAAACATCACTCAGGCATACGTACGACTTACTGTCTCAACATAGTAATGTAATTCTCTTTTAATTACCACATTAATTAGAAGGATAAAATGATTAATTTAATAGATATATTTTTTTCGATATTTTTATTATTATATAAAGGATAATTAGTTTTTTATCATTTGTTCATTCCATCTATCAATAAATTGGAACAGTGGTTTTCTTACAAACAACCTACCATCTCCATAAACTGTGTAATTAATTTATTTATCTTTTCCTTTAATGGATGACTCTAAAAATATAAATAATGAATATATATTATAGTTATATCATGTTTAACGTTTTTTATATGAATAAATTATATCCTATGTTAAATAACTGGAACATTTGCGATGAAACATATATGAAAAACACTAAACAGATAACATTAGAAATAATAATAATAATGAAGGATTGTAGATAAATTGGTAATAAGATATTTTAAGTGGATCATATATGATATTGTCAATATTAATATTATTCTATTATTAATGAATAAATAAGTTTAATACCCATATGTAGGAGTTTAAATAATATTCAATAAAGTTAATGTGTAGCGTAATGGGTTTCTTAACTAAATTTCCATTCATTAGGTTATATTTCTACATAAATGACTATGTTATGACATAATTATGATTAAAAACCCTCTTATTATATTATTTTTCATTACCATGTATTTTTTATTTATATTTATTACATATAATCATTTCATTATTTAATTCACACTTTATTGATACAATATTTGTATGGTATTTCATATAAATTTTCATTCCATTGAGACAAACATGTTATTATACAAATATTTAAATCTTTGTGATTTATATAAATCCCTATTGATTTATTTCACATTAATATATATTTATCCACAGTTATTAATGTTTCAATTTACATTTACTCTTTCGTGGGATTTCAATTTTAATGTTACTAGAGAGGTAAGGATTTATTTTACAGTATCAATTTTTTTGGATTGCGATTATATTCATTGAAATAATCATATAATCTATCCATAATATGAATAATAAATTTTATTATCCTATGGATATTTGATATTTTTTCATTTGTACATATAAAATTTCCTCTTATTTTAAAATTAATCATGCAAATAAATTTTTAAAAGAATTTTTGATCTTATTTCTCTTTTAATCGAGTATATTATTTTCCAATTTACATATTTTAAAAAATTGTTTTACATTAGTTATTTTTATTTACTCAAATTATTTACTAAAAAAATATATGAAATACCTAAATTTTTACATGTTTTTAATGAAATATTTATAATTTTTATCGAAATGTTCACTTATATCATTCATTACTAAAATTTAAAAAAAATTACTTTTTATCATATATAACATTGACAAAATTTCCCACCACCAGAACTATTTAATGATATTTAACATCTTTTACATGATATTAATAGTTTCAAAAAATCATTATTAAAAATTTATTTTAAATGTTTCTTTTTAATTTTCATCAATCCTCTAAAAGTCTTGATTTTAATATTAAGTATACTTTTTGGTGAATTAATTTTAATATATCATCTCATTGTTAATTTTTTTTCATTATATTATCTTAGAATAATTCACATTCTTATTATCTATTATCATCAGATATATCCATATTATTTTCATTATAGATATGAAAAATTCCTAAACCATATTCATTTTCTCTATAATGTTCATTGCTACTTATTTGAAAGAGGAAATCCTGACCCCTCATATTCTTTACTCAATGGAGTTTTATATTGATGAGGAAATTCTTTATTAATTAGATTAACATTTAATATATTAGGAATTAATTTGATTAATTAAGTAAAATGTGGGTCTTGGTTATAGATAGACCCTTAATTGATGATTTGGTCCTATGAGATATACATATTGGTATATGGTTGTGGACTTTCACATTTATGTACAATATCTGGGCATGTGAAAATGATGGTAATTTCATGATTTCTAGAATAATGAATTAGATCATTATGAAAGAATTTATTGATATCCATGTAATTATCTAAATAGTTATGATATCCATATATAAGTTTAACGTTTAAGTGATTTCTTATATAATATTATTTGATCATCATATATTCCATCAAAATTATTATTCAAGATTAACTTACTGATTAAATGTAATTTTTTCATTTTTTACCTTTACATATTTATTATGTCATAATTACTCATTTTAATATATGTTGCATGTAACACTTACTAAGAATTTGTTTTCACCCTTATTTTTTTCCTAGGATATGAAGAAAGAATCATTAAATGATTTCATCAATTTAGACTATCTACTTTCAATTTATTTTTATTTTTTATTATGAATTTAAGATGGTAATAATGGTTGTATTTAGATTACCAAGATAAAAAATCTCTATATTCCTTTCAAATTTTATCACTTGTATATAGTTCTGGTGTAATAAAGTAACTAATGAATCTGGGATACTAGGGTTGGGGTCTTTACATGTTACACGTGTTATAGATTCCCAGAAACTTGTTGGATATTACCATTTGAACATTTATATCATTTATTATGACTCAAAAGTCATACCATAAGGCATGAGGGCTATTCTACATAATGGATTTAAAGAAATTAAATCCTAAAACTTGTATGATATTAATTCTAGAAAAACCAAATTTCATTTATAATAATCATAGTGGTGTGTAAAATAATCATTATTGATTTTACAACAGATATATTTCTTCATTCATCCTCTCTATGTTAATATTAGTGTTGAGTTGGTATAGATGGATTTATACCTACAATTTTGATGGCTATCAATCCACCCAATATATTGTATATACCACTAATTTTTTTTATTGTTATTGATGACTTATTAATAATATTAATAATATTAAAATAATGTATGAATATGAGTTAAAATTTTAGATAATAACAAAATTATTATAATAATAGATTGTGTTGATTGTTTTTGTTAAATATTATTAATAGTAAATTTATTTATATTATAGATAGTACAAAATTTCATGTGGTAATTTGGGTTAGTATATTTCCCTCAAATGGGTATACAATATTGGTTTTTTCTTGATATTTATATGTAATGACATCATTTGTTATTATGGATACGATTGAAACATTTTTTCATGAAATTAGTAGTTTGGTTTTTTATAGAGATGATACATATTGGTAATGAAAAGTGTACTGTGATTATTAATGATTCCAATAGATTTGTATACCCTTATATATCAAATTAATTTTGGTTGTTGATTAGATAATGTGGTTTATGGAGAGGGTATGGTGGATATGGGATGAGATATTTGAGTCTACTATGTATGTTAATGTTATTTATGTGGTAATTATTGTTTATTATTTTTCACAAAACCACCACTTTTTATTTAGTGTATGGTGTGAAAAAAAATCCAATTTTTGTGGATAATTGGATTGTTATCTCAACATTATACTACATTCACCAGTCCCATGATACAAATTCATATTTGAGATAATACATAATTCATAGAGACGATGAGTCTCTAGTTAATGTGAGTTTGTATGTGGAGGATATTGTATTCATTCTATTAATGATTATTTGATGAATATGTTATATGATATATTATTAAAATAATGGAGTTTCTGTTATAAAATGAATATAACTGAAGAATTCATTAGTGGTTATTTTTTTATATTCTATGTTTCACGAATGTATTATTATTATTTTCACATCAACAAATAAGAATCCTAAGTATAAACTAATTGATTATATTCATAATAACACCATAAATATATATATGAATTAGATTTGTAGGATATTTTTGGATGAGGTTTGTGGTGAAATTAACATGAGAATTATGTTATTTTATAACTAGCAACTAAAATAATTTTTTATTCATTTATGGTGTATAATAGATTATTTAAATGGTTTTTATATTGCAATTTTAAGGATATATGATA
This sequence comes from Viscum album, assembly GCA_963277665.1. NCBI lineage: Eukaryota > Viridiplantae > Streptophyta > Magnoliopsida > Santalales > Viscaceae > Viscum > Viscum album. The sequence continues at coordinate 979,840,918 of OY728137.1, forward strand.
TTATTTATGAAATTATTATTCATTTGGTCAATAATTACCTTGGATTCATATTATAATATTGTATATTTTTAAAAAATATCTTGAAATGGGTATATCCTTCCATTTGAGAATATGTACACTCAATGTCATTCGTTAACCACAGTTTTATTAAATTTGGTCATGTAATACCATTATCTATATTACTGTAGTCTTAGGTGGAGTCTTTCAAGGTCCATGATGCAACATAGTTGTTTTAGAAAAATATTTTTTGAATGAATTTTTCATAAGAACTAATGAGAAATACATTGGGTTTATATATAAATAAGATATCCGCATATATAATGGATAAATATATTGGGAAACTAGTAAATGAATTTTTTGGTGAATAATTTCTAAAAATGGACCTTGACCATCTAAAACCACTCATTTGGGAATGTTTATAATTTTTAGGGTGTTATATTTGGTTAGACCACACATCATGTAGTATAAATGTCATAATGATTACATGTATTATGTATAAATAAATGCGAAACATTTTTTGGATTATATAATACAACTCTTTTTTATAAATATATATTTATAGAGTAGAAATGATAAAATTCTTATTCTATAAAAAATATTCCAAAAATGATTTCACTAAAATGATGGGTCAATAGTGGTGTAGCAGGAACTGACTAAAAGATATGGAGTTAAGTATCATAATTTATTGGTCGGTGAGACATGATATATTTAATTAAAAAAATTTCAACATGATATATTTATGAATGTGTAAATTTAATTACATGTTTTTGTAATATAATTATTACTATGATTATAAATGGTGAAGTAACATTCTGAATAATCGAAATATTACTATGATTATTTAAGGTGAAAATAATTCTGGTTATTTATGAAAATATTAAAAATCATAAGGATTTATATTATTAAAAAGATGAATTATAAATGATTTTGGATATATACATATTATCTGAGTAGGAATTATATGTTTATTTATTTTATTTGGTGATTTTCTCTTAGAATATATCGTGAAACCAAAACATAAGATTTTTTTCTGGGTTCATCCCAACATCTATTTGATATAGCATCATTTGATAGAAATCTAATTATTGTAGAAATTCTTTATAACCCATGATCCAAATTTGGTATAGATATAAGATCTTTTTCACAGGGCCTATGTGATTATAATTTTTGGGAGTTGGTTTATGGTGTTCTGTTTCCTTGTGTGGATAAATATTTTCATATTATATGTTATACTAATTATATATTGTTCTGGTGTGGATGTTTTTGGTAAGATATTGGTAGAGCTAAATATTATTGTCTTGTACAAGACCCTTTATTAGTAAAAATTATTTATAGGAAGTAAAAACATATATGTATAATGAAAAATCTTGAAATAAAATGTTATGATGATATGTAATACATAATTAATATTTCTCAATCATTGATAGTTATGTAAAATTCAGGTCCTCCCTCTAGTTTTTAAGTCATAAAACATATGTAAGATTGCTACATGATTAACTTAAAGTTTTCTAGGACAAGTTATAGATAATTAATTCTATTTTCGTGTTTCTATAATGATCCATAAGATAATCCATCTTCATTTTTTCGCATACAATGAGTGAAATTAGTTTACTAGATTCAGGTACAATTGTGACATAAGATCAGTATTTAATATTCCTCTAGGTAATTAATTCACAATATATAAATTTATAACACTCAACATTTGAGTGATAATTATTACATATTATTCTTTAGGAATACTATAAGGACCCAACCTTAAAACATTATATAATCTTGAATTAAATGAATAATTCACATTGCGGATATTTTCAGGTTTAGAGTTTTATAGAATTAGGTCATAACTATTATATTACATCTCAAAAATTATAAATTAGACACTTCTACTCAGTTTCCATTTTTTCATAAATTAAAAAATCTTTAAAAAAAGAGTCATGTCTAGTTTCATGTTTTAAACAGCATAAGTTTTCCTTGATCCCATCCATGACTCTATTCATCTTTATGTCCTGTGAAAAACATTTCAAAACTTGGGATGAGCATAAAAAGCTCATTAAGGGTTATAAAATAAATAAATAAAACATTAGTCCATAAAAAACATAAGCTTTTTAGCATACCTCATGAAATTAAAATATTTATTAATAACACATAGAAAACATAAATCTTAAAGGTAACTTATGGCATCCAAACCATAATTATGTTGTAGCTTTCACAGCTATGTAGAGAGTTACATTCGGAATAACCATCGTATTATATTAACTAAATCTCTTAGTAAAAACATTATCGTTTACCTCTATCACTTTACCCAATGCATTGGAGATCTATCTCAGGCTCACCCACACTAGGTTTTTCATGGAACCACACATATACGTAAACAATTCCCAAGAACCATAACATATTCATAACACATAAAACAAAAATAATGGAAAGATAACATTTCCACATTTGTATCACAATATACCAAATTATATTGACATAACAAATTCATTATCAAAACAATTTTCAATTCCAAAATACATAAAATAGTATATGGTATATATTTTCCTTTTAAAACCATTATGGCATATTAAGGAAGCCAAATATCAAATAACGCTCGTGGTGATGGAAAAGGTCGTTGTAACCACTTACGTTAAAAAGAAAAATTCTTTTATGTCTTTTAGTAAAACACCTCGTAGAAAAATATTCCCATTGAATGAAATGAAAATTCAAAGGGGTTTATACGCTATATAAAATAAATTCGTGTATAAATCAAAATATGCCTCAATGAAAGGTGCTTGAGATGAAGTCCCTTACCTCGTGTCCGAATTGACCCATTCATTCTTTAATCTCTTGAATAATAACATAAAGATAATTTATACTCACTTAAGAAAATTTCCCCATTTTATTATTCCTTTTATATCACCTTTTAACATGTTATAAATATTATTTAATCATTTAATTTAATAATGGATGTTTTGTCAATATTTAGTACTTGGGTCAAAATTGAACTTCTTATAATTACAAGTTGTTCTTGTGGTCAAAATTCCATTATCTCCAGAATGATATTTATTATTTAGATATCATATATTTTCAGTATGTATATTTATTTATAACAGTACATAACATTTGGAGATAAGAAATAAAATGTACCATTCATAGAGACGGTAAGTTGTACGTACGCATGAACGCTACTTCCATTTCTATTTCATATTTTAATAGAATTAAAATTTAATGAAACATAGTTATATTATAATTCCAGTATAATATCATATATAATTTCAGTAACTCTATCTTTTATACATTTCACATATGGCATGAATGAGTCATATCACATTGAGGGACGGTAGTCTGCACTTCCTCAAATGAAATTATCGTATTTACCCATTATGGAAACCATAAAGGTATGATTTAAATGAAAAATACAGAAGCATATAAATAATATAAATATAATATATATTAAATATAAATATAGTTCCATTATAATGGCTACCATAAGATGTGGTAGTATAAGATTGAACAATCATCGTTTCGTGTGGCAGTAGCTCGTCGTCCATAGAAACAATATGTTCTTTACCCATTAGACGGAGGTGTGTGTAATTGTAGTTAGAATCCTTCTCATAAGATCATCATAGTATATTTATGGTATTTCTTATATAAAATAAAGGAATAAAAATATTTAGGGGGTTGGAGAAGTAAAATAAAATAAATTAACTTAAGAGAAGACATTACCTTTAAATCGGGTAACTCCCTTTGGTTTGAACCAAAAGGATTTCTTGAAGTGCCTTCTGCCTAAGGTAAGGATTCTTTGTGGAATATATGGATCTTAAGAGCTTATTTGGGAAGATTCTGGATGATCCAAGGGGGTGATAGGTGTGATTAATGGGTTAGAGGTGAGGTCTTTTTATAAGGGATGAGGGGCTCTTTAGGAAAGTTTGAAAATATTATTTTATTATATAATGATTTTCAGTTTATAAAGGACTAAAACTTATTAAAGTTTAAGATAAGATGACTCATGTTAGAAATAAAATCATAAAATAAAATTTTTTAAGGTTTGGGATATTTTTTTAAGTTTTATAATCTTATTAATTTAAATCATTCATTAATTCGGTAAACAATGCATCATTATTGATTTATAAATAATTTTGTTTGTTTGATGTCTAAAAATTATAAATAAAATACCATTATGTAGGAAATAATTTTATCTTTAAAATTAATATTTATAGTTTAAATGATAACTTATATAAACCCATGTAAAAATTGATTTACTAAAAGATATATGTTTATGTCATTTTTGTCATTACATTAAATTAATTAATATAATGTGTCATTATCACTCTTAAGTGGATCGCTGGGGTCCCAAAATCAACCCAAGAATGACCATGGTCGGAAATATATCAACCAATAGGATTAGGACACATGTTAGGGTATTTTAATATTATTATAATATTTTATTTTACCCTTATTTACCAGATTTACCCTTTTGCAATGGTAAATAAAATATTTACTGAAGTAAATATTCATAATGTCTAAAAATAAAAGTTACCTATTTACACAATTTGACCTCCTGATTCCAAATATGGAATCCATATTTCCAAATTCAAAACACATAAGTGGCATAAATTAATTTAAAATTAATTCCCCCTGTCAAAACAAAAAAGCGTGTTTTGAAGAAATAATAACTATCAAAAGATTGACACTTTTTTATGTCCAATATCAAAGTGAAATTACTTCCAATGAACAAAATTGGATTAAATAGAAAAAATATAATATAGTTACACTTTAAATCCAATTAAAATTATAATCTAACCATATAAATAATGTAGATTAAAAGGTCGTTTTGAATTAAAATACATTATTTTCATTATTCATTAAAAATGAACATTATCAGAAAAATACTAAAATTTCATCCAATGTAAATATTGATGTCATGATTCTACAGAAAAATATTATTTTGACAAATAGAACATATAAAAGTGATAAAAAATTTATTTCAAAATTGTTTTTCATCAAAAGGTGGTAAAACGACCTTTTAAATAATATTAGAGTATTTATGCTAAAAATAGGATTCTTTCTTATTTTAAGCCTCTAAAATTTATTGGATAATTGTAAAAACATATAAAAAACATTTATTATCATTTTATATTTAGTTTTGTTCCTTCCCTCCATTACAAAGGCTAGGATTTTAATTACCATTTAAAATAATAATATTATATTACTATTTTTCAATATAACTCAACATTGTGTACAACATACGTTTTCAAAGAAACTCGTTGTTGTGTATCTGGTACGCCATCGAACATAGCACCCCCTTTAAATTAAAAAGTAATATTTAATTAACAAAAATTAATAAATATTAAAATTTCTTATTCTTTATTTACCAAGGATGTTAAAAATACACCCATAACCTTCCCAGCATCATTCATATTATCACCCTAAATAGTTCAAGCATAAGAAATACAACCAACCTCATCTTTTTAATACCATAAAAAAGATTAAGTTGAGTATAATGAGAAAATAATCTCTTAATGGGAAGAATATTTATGAATTAAGGATTATACCATGTAGATAAAAACCAATGGTTGTGGTATGTACTTCCAGACTAATCCCTACCACACCATAAAATGAGTCTCCTTCCTTCAATGTATCCATAAATGAGTTCAACTTACCCATATTCTCTTTAATCTTCACGGGATCCAAGTTACACTATTATTATGATAATTTTTTCATCCTCTCCCACTATAGGTATAAAAAACTGGTATGATCAACAATATTTGAGTAAATCTGTGCTGATAAAACCTCAACAACACTTTCCATCCTCACATCAATGGAAGATCCTTTCAAATATTCTCTCAATCCATACAAAATATCAAACACTAGTAGAATTGGGAAATGTATACATGCTACCTTCGTAATCATAGTATGAATACTGTACTGATTATAATCCCTCAAGAATAAACCTCTTTAAATATCATCAATAAACTACCCATCATGTGTTTTATACCATCCAACACCACCTTAACATTCAAAATATCATTTCCACTAGAATATTATTTCATAAATAAAGGATATTCTTGAAGACTATTATGACCTTGCGAAACTAAACATCCACCCTTCACTAGCATCGAATCGTCCATGTCATCTAGGACAACTGTAATAGATGGTTCCACACATAAATTCTCCAAAAGAGAATGATTCACAGAATCATTTAATTATGTACCCAAACCATATTTTATCTCTAAAAATTAAAGTATATTTATATAATAAGTTGGTGGTTTTACATTCAATGGAAAACTAAAATAGGGGTAAATATGAGCTTCAAGGTCTTCTGAAAAAAAAATTAATATTTTATACTCTTATTAGGATGTTATATATATAATTTTTCATGATGTATATTCCATAGAAAATATATATAATAATAAATTCATGATTTATAGACAATATTTTACTTATATATGTATTTACCTTCTATCAAACTCTATAAGACCATTATCGGTCTTCAACAAGTTTATCTTCAGGTATAATCAAGTAATCATAAGATGCTTCATGAATTTATTTCTTTTTATTTGAATGGATGATGCCCAAAATTGATTTCCCAAATATTTTTTGAATCCCTAATCACCACAAAGGAAGAGGAATAATTATATTTATAATTAACCCCATGGAAAAAGTTGAATAATGGCCCATGCTAAATTAAAAGGACCACTAAATCAATGATAATCAATATGATTTAATAGATTATGATGATCCCAAACTAAAATTCATAAATTCATCTTCTAAATTGAGATAATAAAAATGATGACATGATTCCAGAAGTGAAAAAGTAACCATATTCATCAAACCTCAATTTACAATCATGTGCTTGTCAGAATCTTTAACCAATGGTCAATGATTAAAAAGTGAGCCACCGAATAAATATTTATCAAAGAAAAATTAAAAAATTACCGAATAAAAAAGTGAAAAACTAGGTATCCACTATTAAATCCATTAACATTCACAATGACCTTGATAAAAGTAAAATTCATAAGAGATTTCATATCTATGAATGAAAATAATGAAAAAGAACATGCATCCATGTAATGGTCGGCCTCTTCATTCATGGCAGTCGAATGAGGATCAATGAATGCCCTAATAGATTAGGTAATTACCATATCCAATCACCCATGAGATCACCCATCCCAAATAGTTGGTAAATATCAATTAGAGATCATTATTTTGTATCATAGTGTCATGACATGAATGATTTTTTTGAATTAGATATGAAGTGTTTTCCATGTGTGAAGAATGTAGTCAACGTACCTTTTTTATTTCAATAAAAAATACAGAAATCCATACATCATTTTTTAGGAAAATTATTCAATAATTTTTGTATCTCTATAAGGAATTTCATACCAATTTCACCTCATCGTAAAGATTCATCTCTACTTATTTTTCCTGAATATGAGTGTTCCAGATGAAATTTTCATATTATCATTTCTTTTTCTTCTTCATATTTTTATTTTAAATATATATGAAACAGTATAGTATACATGAATTTATTTATGGTTATTCTATTTTATCATGTTCATTTCATGACTGCATTGGTATATTTTATTAACATTCATGAGAGAGAATGGGGAAAAAATAATGAGTGTTCTTATACTCATATCTAATTGAAAAATGTTTTCCTGATTAATAATGAAATTTTGAATTTTTATGAGATATATTTTCACCATAAGAGCCTTCATTAGTGTCAAAGTAGAATTTTTTTTTTCTATATTTTGAGGTATATTAGAAATAATTTTTATGTATGTAATAATAATTATATGTATAGATTTTATGTAATTTATCTAATTTCATTTCTTTTTCAAAAAAATTTCCTTTTATTCATATTATAATATACCATATTTTGGTGTATAGTGTTTTTAATAAATAGTTTATTTCCTTTTTTAAAATTGTACACCCTTAAATGTGGTCGTAAAAACCTAGCTTATAAGAAATAATCATAGAATTTTATTCTCAATATTTTCCACCTCATGAGGAGTCCATGTGTGAATATATTTTGACACTAACATACTACCTTAATAACAAAGATATTTAGATAAATTATTATTAACATATAGGATTCTTGATTTATTAATGGAATGGTTTAAATGAAACTATATTACGCTATGTGATGTACTAATAATTGGTATAAATCCATTTTTAAAAATATCTTATTATCTTTCCATTTTTTACTTATAATGTTACCAGTATACTTTTATGACAAGGGAGGTAAATTACTAAATATACTAGATTACAAATGCAGGAATAATGCTAATGAATTTATATAAAAGTTATTATTATGAATCATATAGGTAGAGTTTTACAAAACCAATGTAAAGGTACATAGATGTATTTAACTTTCTCTATATTAATCTCTAAATCCCCTATATGAAGATCTCGATGTTTGTGTGTTGTTTTTATTCCCTATGTATCTATAATTTTAATAAGTTTGTAAAGACATTCAATCCAAAAAAAATTATATCCTTAATATTGAATGCATGATTTAGGCCTCCAAATAGTTTATCATGGTTATTTTTCTCTAGAAATTTTTTAAAATAATAAACATGATTTTAATTTTAATGTTTTTTTACTAATTAGATTTCTAGATCTTAAGGAATAAAAATTTTTCATCTAGGTTAATTTCAATATTCTCTATAGTTTAACATGTTTTATTAATATTACATAATTTATTTTCAATAACACCATTAAATGTAGAAAAATCATATAAATATATTAATTTTACCAATGTTAACCCATTAATTTAATAAGAATATAAAATAAAGGGATACTAAAAATAATAATAAAATATGAAATTTTACACCCATAAGAAAATAAAATTTATATAATAAGAGTGGATAAATAATATGAATCATTTAATGGTCATTTCAAATTTATATAGAGGTGTGGCACTCTGAATTTATTCTCAAATCTTCTCCAATATTCAAATATAATATCCATGGTTTAGAATCAATGAAAACAAAATAAATTGAAATATTTACTTATAAAATAACATAATTAAATTATAAAAAACCAAAATAAATATATAAAAATGGTTATATCAATTCACAATTTATAATTAAATGTATAAAATAATAACTAAAAATAAATCAATATTACTCATTAAAAATGGAAAAAATAATTTTCATAAAAATATCTATTGTGATATAATATGTTTTCATATAATTAATGTAATTTATGATAAATGAAACATTTAAACAACTTATAACATAACTTATTGATTATAAAATGCGTAAATAGTGTGATTAATTTATATTAAAACATCACATGTCAGTCATGGTGATTTTTATAGGGGATATTTATTATCCAAACACTGTTAAATAAAAAAACACGTGCCTGTAACCACATAATATTCTATTCATAATGAATAAAATAAATGAATTAAAATAAAACAATATAACTTTCAACTTGATGATAAATCGTTTCCAAGATTCACATGATCTTCATCAAGATAAAAAATTAGTAGTAAAAGGACCCATTCTTTTGGGGTATCTATGGATCACATGAACTCATCATTTCTTGTTAAGGATATAATTTTATATATTAATTTATATAGTCTTTAAATAAAGGATAGTGATAACCATGTGATAATAATTTTATACTTTAGGAGTTCTAACATGATTCACACCCATTTGAATCCCTTTATTATGATCAGTAATCCTTATATATGTATCTAATAACAAATTTGTTTACCACATATTGATTGAGAATTTCAGTAAATCATCCAAATGATTCACCTTCTTAATCCATTATATTAATTACTCATAATGATTTATGGAAATTTAAATTATCCTATATTTCATTTAAACTACAAAAAATCATCATCACATGCAAAACAACTGAGTATGATATTAATTAGAATGAAAAAAATAAAGGAATCAAAATTTTATTGTAGACCATGCATGTCCATTTACACCACCATGTTGTGAATACATTAATTAAGTCATGAATAATTATATCATACACAATACCCTTTTCTAATCAACTATTTACTAGTTACTCACTTTTTTATATATTTCAAATAATCTTCTACCTACACTAATGACTTTTATACTTCCCACGCTTTCACATTTCTTCACATCATATGTAACTCCTTGTCAAAATATATCCAAAAGATGGTTTTTATATCTTTCTAAATAGTTTTTTTGTACATCTATATTTCAATTTCACCACATACCATGTGATATGTAATAATATTTTAAAATCAGTCCAAAAAATATTCAAGATATCCTATAAAACATTGTTTGATCAGCTCACAATGTTTCATAAACATAAACTCCCCTATTATATTATAATAATGTTTTCCCCACATTCCTTTATAACCTTTAACTAAATTATAAATTCATGAATGAAAAAATATATATAGATCAATCCCCCTAGAAAAACACTAATGTGATTGAAGTTGTAAAGTGATCTGGTGTTATCCCTATCAAACACATGTATCTACATATTTTTTTCCCTAATCTGTATCATATTCAAGTATATATAATCATACAAACCAATTATCTAGGACCTCGAGTGACCATGGGAATCAACATATTTTAATAAGTTATATCAACTCACACATGCTCAATTCATTATATATAGTTGAAAGAGTTTTATGAAAACATCATATACAACTCATTTAAGTGGATTAGTGGGATATTCCATGACTGATTCACTCATAAGTAACCATACTCAATTAGAATTTTTTTCCTCAAGATTACCTCCCAATTCACTAGAAAATACAAACTTACAGAAAATCTTTGTGATGGAACGATGGGGATATTATACCCTCTATATCAAAGTGAAACACAACGGTTTAATACAAATAAAAATATAAAATTGAAATAAATATAATAATTAATATTGTAATTATATCTTCATTATAAATATAGTCAAGAATAGTCAATATCAAGTCTCGCAAACAAAATTTTGATACCATGTTGCTATAAAAAATGAGAGAAAACATACATCACAACACCTATTATAAAAACCATAAAAAATGCCAAAATGTATATCCAATAGCATGGAAAGAAAAATATTGGTCCTATAATCCCATACTCCTCCCATGTACAGAAATTCAAGTATCTATAGCATGTTTCTTTCCCTTGTCCCACCCTCCTTCCATGAAATCTATCCAAGTACCAATTAGAGACCGAAATAGGGTATCAATGAAACTCATTAGGCCACCACCAATTTTTTTTATAACTAATAGAATATATGAGTGTATAATAATCTATTTTGTAGATAATAGTAGAAATTGAATATAAATTAACATAAAAAACTCACATAGACTCAAGTTTTTCATAGGAACCACATACAACACTACCTTTTTCAAAATACTCCAAAATGCCTCTGATAATTTACAATTTTTTTAACTATTAAATATAATCATGTCATTTATTTTCATATATACCATATAGAATTTCATGTCAATTTATTTCAGATATGTAAAGGAATTTCATGTCCATTTCTTCCCAATAATTAATAAGGAACTTTATGCCCTTTAATTCTGATGAATAAGATAAAAAGTTGTATTCATTAATTAAAAATAAGAAATAAGGAATGAAATTTCATTTATTTACAATAATAAATTAGGAAATTAATGTTCATTATATAATTTAATCATGATCAAATTACATACATGTCATTTAATCAATTAAATGTATCATTAAATTTATATGACTAAAGAGTAATAATAAATTAGGCCTAGTGTAATCTAGTTTCCACTGCATCGTTTAACAAGAGTTAAGTGAAATCGATTACTATTCAACATTAATTTAAGTTATTTATAATTAATCAATTGGTTCATGGGTAGGGCCATACCACATCCCAATTCATCAATTTAATTTAAAACATTTCACCATACAAGGTGGATGAAAATACAAAATTGTGGTGTTTTATTTACAAGGGAAAAAACAATTCACCAAGGTATTTAATTAAACCCAACCAAGGGGATGGTTTGGCATAAGGTTCTCATCCTGTAACTAGTTACCAATGTCACATATTATTACAATTCAAGTTCAATGTGATAAATTTAATATATTTCATATTTTTAGTGAAATGAATAGAAGGTTTTTTGTGTGTTATAATGGAAACATAATATAAAGACCTAAATTTGTTGGGAAAAGTTATTTACCTCCTAAATTGTATGGGTAGATTTATTCTCATCTTGTATCAACCTTTAATTCAAAATGGAATGATAGAATTCAATGATGATGGAAAACTCTCTAGAAATATGATATATTAACTCCCATGATGATATCATTAGATCTAGTGAGAGAAATATAGAAAAAAATGAAAAGGACTAATATACATGACAAGGGTGATTGAGCATGATGAATTATTCTTGAATCCGATGTCAAATATATTAGATCTGTCAAAGCCTTGGTAAATAGAAGAGGAGAGGATCTATCCACTATTTTTTCAATTCATGAGAAATTAAATAGGAGGATGAACAAATAAATTTAAATTTATAATGGAATGAAATTGAAATTAACCCTTTTTTAGAATCCTTGTGATATTAATTATATTAGTGGGGTATTTATGATATATAAACCCATTTTATAGTGTCTATCCAAACATATGAAGTTTTTATGAGGGAAATTTAATTCATAAATATTTCCTTTAGATAGAATCTTGAATTTTCTATTCCCTCATAGATCCACCCTAAAAATTATGAAAAACCCATTCACAAAGGAAAAACGTGAATAACTGAACCCATGAATTAATGAACGGTGAAACCAAAAAATGAGATCCTACAACCCACCCCCCCTCTAAAACATCTAATCCCTAAATTTAACTTTTAAGGGTGGTTAAACATCATCTATGAATAACCCCATAAACTAATATTGTACATTGGACTCTCTCTACTAGGTCTCATCATGTACACGTTCATATTGTTATAATAGATGAACAAAAGTAACTGACCTACCAGAAAGCTCCCCCATTATATGATACATAATATGAATTGGATACTCATAAAAATAAGTGTTGACATCCAACTCAACCTCATTATGATGAAGGGCTTGCGATGTTATTGTATGATAACAATGAAGTTCTGAACCATGGAAGACATCATGCATGGCCCGGTACATCTGAGGTGAAACAAAAAGTATAGGAAATTGGCTTGAATTTGTCCAATATCTCAAAATACCCAAAAAATATAGTTGATAATTTACCCTACCTATGAATTCATTAATGGCCAAATCTATAGAAATCGTGAAATAAGATTCAAACTCCCACCTCAATCTCTAGAGGTCGATGATAATGATCTGCATAAGACTTCTACCAATATTGAGTTTTATCCATACACTTTCTAATAATTTTTACCTACTCTGATTCCTCCTAAATGATTCATGGTCCCAATAGTGCTACCTCCTCTTCTTATAACATTCATAGAGGTGATCATAATAGCCTATGGTATATGACCTCATAAAGAGACATCTATATAGCTGCATGGAAGATATTATTATAAGTTACTTTAGAAAGAGGTAAATTTTTCTCCCAAAAACCTCTAAAATCAAGGATGCTTGACCAGATCATGTCCTCTAACGCATTTATAGTAATATCAGACTAACTGTCAGACTGTGGGTGATAAATATACTCAGAATAACCAATAAATCTAGATCCTTCTATAAAACTTTCTAGAATCGATATTTAAATAGAGATTATCTATATAATAAGATTGTTCATGGGACTATTTGATGTTTTAAAATCACTCAAATATATATTCTTACATTTTTATCAACCAATAAAATCTCCCAAATGGTCAAGAAGTGGGTGAAATATTTCATCCTATCTGCAGTAGCCCATATTGCATCACTACCTCAACGGGGTTTCATTAATCATATCATGAAATCCATAGTGATTTCATGCCATTTCTTCTTTAATATAGGTCATGTATATAAAATACATGTAGTTTTATACTATTTTAATTTCACCATCTAATAAGTGGATCTCTTAGTAACAAAACCAGTCATCTACCCCTTTATACCTGGCCACCAATATAGGAAATATAATTCAAGATATATATTGGTATGTTCATGATATACCACACATTTAGATGTATAATATTCTCACATAAAATAATCTTTTATGCCTCCAAGTACCCAAACATAACCAAGAATACATAAGATATCATCCTCATCAATAATCCATCATAGTGGTTGTTTCTACCCTGTAACACTTTCCTCTAGGACTAAGACCTCAGTTTTTGAAATTTTACTCAACTTCACTCTATTTTAATGTGCATAAGTAACAATAATACAATAATAACATAATACTCATGAAAATATTGAAAATCATGATGTGTTTTAGAAAATATTTCAATGAAATTCCACTATCTACTAGATTCATGAACTACTTATGTCTGAGTTTTCCTGTTCAAAGCAGTAGTCACTACATTGACTTTTCTAGTATTATAATTAAGATAAAAATCAAAAGACTAAATTTATTCAATCCACATTCATTATTTGAGGTTTAAATAATGATGAGTGAATATATATTTTATGATGGTTTGATCCCATTATATAATGAGTCGTTATCCTAGTAAATAGTTCATCTAACAACAAAAGGCATGAATAACATTTTCTAGCTTGAGATTGTGCATTGGTTAATTACGCTCATGAGACCTCATCTACAAACACTCTAATACCATTAATAAATCCTCCCACAACAATTAAGTTTCCAAACCAATACCCGATTCATGAAAATATAATTAATACCCTTTAATAGGATCAGGTGTATTCTAGATTGGTGCAAAGGTAACTTTATTATTCAACACCTGAATGGAATTTTCCAATGCTTTAGGCCAAGGAAATTAAGCACCCTTCTTTTTCATGTACATAATATTTTCTAAAAGTCATTATAAATCCTGAATAAAATACATATAATACCCATATAGAGCTAATAAACTCTATATGTCAACTAAATTCTTGGTATTATCCTAACAAACCACACCTCCCATTTTCTCTATGTTAGAACCAATGCTTGTTTTAGCTAGTAGCTAGAAATAGAGTCTTGTTTTCCCATAGAAGAGTTGTGTATAGTAAAACTTGTGTGAATAGTTTTCCTTGTGTCTATAAATACCAAGTAAAACTCATTTTATATTATTGAAAAATATAAGGGTTTCACACAATTTTTCTTTCATGAAAAATCCAAAATTTTGTAAAAGTATAGTTGTTGCATGCAAGTTTTTCAGTTGCATGACTCGAAATTTTTAAATATACGGTTTTTTTATCTGAGATTTCATGTTCATAAACACATATCTATTATGCAATAATAGTATCATGGTAATTATGGACAAATACTTAAATTTCAATCTACTAAAGTGGTCATAAAATCATTAAACTATGTAAGATTTCACCCAAAGTAGTGAACTAGGGGAGTCAATAAAAGTGTTCTGAGGGGGTCAGTGTTATATCCCTAAAATATTTTAAAGGCAGTGTTTTTAGAATATATTGATTGTGTTTAATCATTTATATTATAAAAATAGTTAATATTAGTGGTTTTAGTTATGAATGAAACACTATCAGAGTATGCTCATTCGACTACCCCTTAGTGGTGAACTAATTAAAATTGTTGTGTTTCCTCATTGTATATGAATGTTTGATTACTTTATTATTCCATTAGATAGGTTTAAAAATTTCCTACTAATGTGGGAACAATATTCATATCTTTAAAATAAAATTTTGGCACCCTGATTCACCCCTCCCCTCCCACGGTGTTCTAGGGTCCTATAATTTATTTCAGAGGCAGGTTATAAGTATTAAATCTTTCCTCAGACAAATTCATGGATAATTCAGTGAATATTAAGGGATTCCTCCTATTTTATTGAAGAAACATCCATATTTAGTAGAATTGGATGAGATCTCATATGATATCCCTTGGGGTGGATGTTGTTTTTTCTACTTATAAGGGGATTTAGGTCACCGATGTGATAGGACTGTATATGGCTAAAACAAACAGTAGAATGCTTTATATAGATGTAAAAGAAAAAAATTCATTTACTATAGATATATCTGATCAAATATATTTGAAGGTGATGAGTTTCACATCATCCAAGACCATGTGAACGAAACTCTAAAATATATATTATGGTGTTAGAAAAGTGAACGAATCCAAACTCTATGTTTTTTCATAATAAGTTTTATGATCTGAAAATGCATCTAGATTAAAAAGATGATTGTTTTTTTAACCAAATTACTAAACATATTAGATCAATTAGAGGACTTGGGGATTAAATTAAAGAAGATGGAATTTAGAATAAAATATTGAGAATACTTTGACCCCTATATAATCCAAAAGTTCCAGCCCCTGAGGAAATATATTTTTCTATGCTTTCTCTTGATGATCTATTAAGAATCCCGGTTGTCTATAAAATCAGAGTCAAACCATAAGACATATCAACTCAAGAAAGAATTTATTTGGTAATAAAATCCATGGAAAAACATGAGATTCTTAGAGTATGTAATGATAGAGATAATGAGGAAAAATAAATTCTTTATCTATTTGACAATAAAGTAAAGAGATGAAAAGGGAGATTTGAATAAATTTTTTGTTGCCTTGTTTTGGTGTGGTAGAGTAGGGAAAATTTCTTCTCAGTGCTCAAGAAAATTTATTGATGATTAAAGTAATTAGAAAATCATGTAGGAACATTAGAAAAGGTCCCCCCCAAAAGAGATAAATCAAATCAAGAAATAAATTATAGAGAAAGTGTTTTTATATAAAGAAGAACAATATGGTAATGATTTTTTAAAGGATGTAGAACTAGAGTTTAAATATGAAACCTAAGAATCTATACTGGCTACAGTTGATAAGGTAGAACATTAAAAATATAAATATAAATATTTTTTTTGTTTTTCTTGATTTTAAATTTGAACTTGATATTTCTTTTGATAATGTTAACATTCAATAAAAGAGAAACATAGATATGAGAGGAATTATAGAAGATTCGTCAGAGTATACAGATCAACTTGAAGGGTAAATTGTTCAACTGAAAGAAAAGGAGGAAAAAAATATTAAAAATCATTCTTGTTTGGATGAAGTTGTGCAATTTAAGCTTTGGATGGAAGAATAGGGAAATTTCATCAATGGATATACATCTAGATTGTAGGAGAATGATAATTTAGTTGAGATACATGAAGAAGATGGTGTTACTATAAGAAGTAAACTGGAAAATGAATCAACATCAAGGGAAACAAAGAAGAAATTAAAATTTGAAAAATTATTAGATGCAGAGCTATTAGAAAGAGCTAAATGTTGTTTCTATTGAGTGGAAAAGGCCTTGAATGGTTAGAGATCCACATGTACGGGAAAATATAGAATTGGTTATGATGTAGAAACATCAAAATGTGGAAACAATATAATTCCAAATAAAGGGAAGAATATGGTTTCACATATAATAAATCTGCCTATTGATTTAACAAATAAATCATTAAACCCAACAAAAAAGAGTACTAAAAATAATCCTCAACTTTGGAGGTAAAAACAGTAGTCAAATTTTCTGAAGAAAGAAATGTAAATGAGGAGGAATGGAAGTGAGAAGATGTTTTCACTTATGAACTTTCAATTATGTGTCTTTCTAAGACATACCACATATTAATATGAATATTCAAGGAGATATCTAAATAGGGAAGTGCTATGAAGTCAACAAAGGTGAATGATATCATATCTTTTATCATATAGAAGATATTGTTTCTAAAGATATTGTTTTCACTATTCTAACTATGGCCATAAATCTATTCATTTCAGGTAGAGGAGTTGTGGGAATGAAACCTATAGAACTCAAGGACAAGTTAATACCTTCCACTAGGTGGAGTTTCTCTTGGGAATGGGTATTATCTTCTGGAATAACAATATGAGTATGATGAACCCATGCATATGGAAAAGAGATTGTAAAGGATATCTTTAGTCTCCACTCAATAAAGTATCTCCTAGATGAAAAATAAGAACATTGAGAAATATAACCTAGTTGAAATAATTATGAAATCTAAAAATAATAGTAGCACCTCGATTATTAATAGAATATGGTCATCCCTTATAGTATGAAATGAAAATTTACTAAATAATGTTACGAAAATGGTTTAAGTAATAGTGATGTTCAGAAATGATTGTGTTTTAAATATCAAAGGAAATCGAAGTACATCACTGGAAAATAAAGATCCAAGGAAAACAAAAGTTTTATATATGGATGGTTTGCATCATAATCTCTTGAGTGTGAGTCAACTCTATGAATCGGGATGGATAGTATAATTTAATCAAAAGGGGTGCACTATCAAGGCAATGATAGGTAATTATATCATGAAATGTTGCATAGTAGATAAAAATTTATACCAGGCTGATTGTAAAGAAAACATTTGTTACTTAACAGTTTAAGAATAAAAAAACTTGTGGAACTGAAGGTTGGGTCACACTAATCAAAATATAATGGAATAGATATCTTAGAATAGGATAGTCTTAGATATTCCAAATATTTAGTGTGAACAAGAAAATACAAGTGATTATTTCATGTGATAAAATATGGTCGGGAGTTCATATCTGCCAAAGATAAAAATGGAATTGAATCTGATTGATCTTATCCACATAGATATATATGATCTATTAAATGTGGATGGTGTATATGGAGAGAGGTACTCAATTATTTTTATGGATTATTGTTTTATAATTTCTTATGTAGTAATTATAAAGAGGAAACATCAATTGCTTGATTGAATTAAAATTTATCATCGAATAGCTGAGAATGAAACTAGACACACAATCAAGATTCTAATATCTTAAAATGGTTAAGAACACACATCCATTTAATTGTAAAATTACCTCAAAAAACATGGAATAATGAATGAGGTAGTTGTAATAAAAAACGAAAAAAAATTGAGTTTTTGAACATATAAATTGAGTGGTGAATAATATATACATAACTATATTGATTGAGAGCCACATTTAATATCATTACTAGAAAGAGGATGTTCACATAGTGGTGTAAACTCAAAATAGAACAGGGTTTTTATTAGAGAAACCAATACATGATATGATTTATGGTATGAAAGAATTCCCTCTTTGAATTATTTTCCAGTCTTTGGAAGTAAATGTTTCATCTGAAACAAATAAGTCAGTCAAGGAAACAATGGTGATGCTGCAGATGAGGGAATCTTCCTTGGATATTTAATGATGATTAAATCCTAAAAAATTTACCATAATCATCATGGAAGAATTTTGGAAAGAAGTTTTGTCATGATCATTGAATATAAATACATAAATACCCCAAAGAGCTCATAGGATGATATAATATACGATGAAGAAGAAAGTGTAGAATTGACTGATTCAAATGAAGAAATAGTGGATGGATTGAAAAATATCATGGCTCACAAAAAAATAATGATTCAGAAGAAGAATAAAACAAGGAAACCATTGATGATGAAACCTAATTATAACCTCATTAGAGAAATATAAGAGAAGAAATTCATCAATCCAATATCATTAGGTATTGGACTATACTTACACAAATAAGTATAATCAGGAATTAATAATATTTTTTCTTCCTCTAAATTGTGGAACCAACATCGTTTAAAGAAACAGTGAAAGATTTCTCATGGGTTAATGAAATGAATGAAGAACTGGATCAAATTGACAAGAACCAAACATGGGATCATGTTAAGAGACCTTAAAATAAAAATGTGATTGGAAAAAATTGGATCATTAAAATAAAATTATATGAGAATGAAAATTTCATTAGAAATGATATATGTTTGGTGTGAAAATTCCATGCACATATTGAATGTGTTGATGTTGAATAATCATTTTCTCCAGTGGATAGACTAGATTCAATTGAGTTATTTCTTTACATAGCTATTCAAATAGGTTACAAAGTTTATTAGATGGATGTCAAAATTCAATTCTTAAATGGTGTTCTTTAAAAGGAAGTCTACATTGAACAACCAGTGGGTTTTATGATTGGAAATGATGAAATGAAGGTTTGTAGATTAAAGAAGGCACTCTATGGTCTGAAGCAGGCACCATGAGAATGGTATTGTCAACTCAGTTACTTTATCAAGAATATTGAGTTTAAAATAGGAGGATCTGAATATAATATCTATGTGAATAATTCATAGAAAGATAAATTTATGTTTCTTGTGTATGTAGATGATATTAGTATTTCATTTAGAAGAAGGAATGGATCAATACAAGAATTTTATAATCACATGAAATCAGAATTTTAAATGAAAATTATTGGTGAACTAAAATACTTCATAGGGAATCAGATGCTCTATAAGAAGGATTACATGTTTATTTATCAAGAAAAATATTCAAGATAGATTCTAAAGAAATTCAATATGCATGACTCCAAACCAATGTTAACTCTGATTGTGGTTGGGACAAAACATGGAAATCCCGATGATGGTTCTTCTATAGATCACACCGTGTATAGTAGAAAAATTTTAAGCTTATCATATTTTATTGCAACATGTCCAGATATTGTCTTTGCAACATGCTTATCATCCCAATTTCAATGTAATCTAAAGGAAGATCATTTTTTAGAAGTTAAAGGAATCATGATTTATATTCAATGTATAATCAATTTTATCTTATACTAGGTAGTATAAAGAGAAAACAAATTATCTTCTTTTTATTATATTGATTATGTTAGAAATGTGATAAATCAAAATTCTACAAGTGGAGGTTATTTATTTATAGGATACAAATGCTTGGGATGGTTGATCAAGAAATAGGAAAGAACGTCTCATAGTATGTCTCAAAAAAATTTTATCTATGCTACAAAGGCATGAAATCAGCTATTGTGGATAATGAAACAACTAAAAGATATTGGTGATGAGTTGAAACATAAAATGGTAATTCACTATAATATTAAGAGCATGATCCATCTTATGAAGAATCCAGTTTAGGAATTTTTTACCAAACATATTGAGATCAAATATCACTTCATTAAATAAAATGTTGAACAAGTTGTGATTATAATAGAGAATATTAGAGCTGATTACCAAGTGGATGAAATTCTAAAAAATCTATTGGTGGAACATCTATTTGAGAAACATCGGTCTAACCTCAATGTTCAGCCACCTCCATATGTATGAAGAGGTTATGGGGAATCCCCTATCCCCAATTGTGTTAACTGTTTTAAACTGTTTAGGGAAGTGATAAAAGTCTATGGGGGGGATATGTTCTAGTTAATATTTTTTGAGATCTACATGTATAAATATTAGTTTTCTATGTTTATTTTTAAAGGGGGATAATATAATGGATAAATTCAAGGATTTTACTATTTTTTGGTTATAGGATATCGATAGACCATGAAATGATTATGAGACGTAATGAGATTTAGGTTTTATGAGGAAATAATTATTTTATCAAAGCTTAGCTTGGATTTATTTAAGCATTCCAGGGAATGAAAACAAATTCTTGATTCCCCTATTTTTTTTCTACACAAATCATTGTTCACATAGAGTTATAGTTTTGGATGAGTTGCCTCTCTTAGTTCGGGTTTTTGTTCATGGCTGGTTCTTTATTGAATTTATCTAGAAGACTTCCAGCAAACCCAAAGGGGTGATCAATAGAATCAAGTAATGTTATAGCAGGCATCTAGAAAATGAAACATTCTTGTGTTTATTTTTAATCCACACTAGGTTGATCAAATATATTGATAAAGAAATTTTTATATGGTATAGATGGCTTTAGTGTTGAAGGTGGCATTGTATCCAAGAGTTTTCCAAATTTTTGGTATAAAATTTAGAGGATAAATAAATTTGTTTAAAGACAAATATTTTATATCTAGGGATAAAGATTAATCATAAACATGTACACAATTGATGTTTATAGATCATCACATAAAAATATAGAGAAGTGTTGAGATGTGTGCAAAAGATGTAGTGGTGAGGAAGAAGAGTTTGTATTACATAGGATAGATTCACTCCATGGATGTTGTGAAAGAATATTATTATATAAATAAGATGTTAAAACTAGAGTTACACACATGGGGGAACGAGTGAAAGGAACTATCGTTTTGAGTCTCCCGTGTCTATAAATAGTCGGATACCACCTTCATTTGACGTAACATTTCCAATGAGTATCTGGTGTCTCTTTCGCGTGAAATATTTGTGCACTAAAGAGTTATGAAAAGTAAAACATGCATGAAGATTGTTCCTTGTGTCTATCAAGACCAACTAAAACTCATTTTTCGGTTGTATGAAAGATAAGGGTCGAACACAAGTTACCTTTCATGAAAAATCCAAAAGTTTCATTCAAGTACAAGTGTTTCATGCAAGTGGTTGAGTTGCACGACTAGTAGTTTTTTAATAACTGGTCTGTTTAATCAAGTCTTTCCATTAAATCAACTTAAATCAAAGGTTAAAGAAGAGTCTCATTCATATAAAGTAAATATACTTAAATTCAAATATTTTGAAGTGACCTTCAAGACATTAAACTAAGTAAGATTTCATCCAAATTAGTGAGCTAGGGGGATTTGATGGAAGTGTTTCGAGGGTGGCAGTGTGATATCCATAAAATATTATAAATTCAGTGTTCTTGGAATAGAGTGACTGTTTATAAATATCAGTTTTACACAACTAATAAAAATTACTAGATTTAGTTATGGTAGAATTGTTGTTGGTGTATGCTCCTTGGACTAGCCCTTAGTAGGGAACCAAGTAAAACTGTTGTATTTCCACTATGAAGATAAATGTTTTATTAATTTATGATTACGTCAGAAAGATTTGAAAAGTTCCTACCAACATGTGAACAAGTTATGTAACTTTAAAATAAAAATTTGACATCCTGATTCACCCCTCACCTTTTAGGTTATTTAGGGGTCCTATACTCTGGGTCAACAGACAACCCTGATTCTGAAATGATGTGATCCAAGGAATATAATTTATCAATTTAGTTGTTTCATTTTATGCTATTATCATATATTTGGTTCTCTCTCAATGTTTTCAATAATATATTATTTTGTTTAGAATCATCATGTTGAGTCTTATAATACACTAAGATATCATCCTCAAATACCACTATAAAATAATCCTTTTATAGTATGAAAATACAATTCATCAAGGCTATAATGACTGGTGGAATGATACCCAATGATAAAAGTGAACTCTCATAAAATCTATAAATTCAATGGAATTTTTTAGGAATATTTATTTTCCTAACTCATACTTGATGATATCCTAACCTCAAATCAAGCTTTGATAAAACTCATTCTCCTTGAAGAAAATCAAAGATATCATCTATAAGAGGTAATTGATACTGATTCTTAACCATAAGATGACACAAACATCATTAATACATAAAAATATAATATGTAATGTTCTTCTTATTTTTGAAAAGGATTAGAGAATCCCACGGAGAAAATTCATCAGCAACGATATCCAAGAATCAACACACTATATTATGGAATTGGGTCTGATGTGGTACATAATCATCAAGAAAATGGATAACAATCTGGGCTGACACTCTTCCAATCCTATGATGATCAGGTCCATCTCAATATTCTTATACATCCTATTTTCTATTATAAAAATAGTTATTACCCTAGTGATTTGAATGACACTCATAGATGATAGTAGTTGATATGGGAACAAAATAGAACTAACCATTCTATCCTGTAAATGATATAAAATAATTTCATTTAGAGGAATAAAATACTCCATAAGAAATGTTACCAGCCAATATCATGGGAACACTCGTCACCTTGGCATACACATTCTGATCACACTCTTAATAGAGTATCATGAGTCATTACTGCACAAAAATACACAATATCAAGGATAAGTATTTAAATAATGGACATATATGAATGAATTTTATGTGAATGTATCAAATAAAATAGATACAAAAGTTGAGGATACGAAAATCACATGTCATGACCCGTCCTCAGTGCCCGTGCCGTGACTACCCCAAGACCACCTTCCATAGGCCAGGGGCTGGAGACTAGCACCAAGGCGTAAATCCCAATAAAAAGGGAAGGCATTGCCTTTGAAAAGTAAACAAACACCACAGAGTAAGCAAGTGGAAAAGTAAACACTAAGTAAAACAGAGTACAACTGAAAGTGCGGAAAAGTAAATGGGCCAGTATACAAATCCAAACTGAAAGTAAAGTACAACCTGAAAGGGAAAACAACAACTGTAAAGTAAAAGCCGGTACACCGAGCTGTCCACTGGAAATCCCACCTGAAGGGTGGGTACAGATAGCTCCACTGCTCCTCGGGTCCCACCGTCCGCTCCGAACATGTCACGCCCAGTGGTCCACCTCCAGGTACTGTCCTGCTCTGTAAGCCTCACCCAAGATCAACGATGTCCGTCGTCTGCAACCAACACAACGTAGTGCGGGCATAGCCCGTGCAGGGGTGAGTATAATCTACTCAGTAGGGACCCCAAGAGTCCCGAAGGTCTCCCAAAATCCACAAAGGATAAACCACAAAGGATAGATACAAACATGAAGTAACAATCGACACTGCTTAGGTATATGCCCATACATATACCTAAGTCATCAATTCCAATACGCTCCACCCTCCGAGCCCAAGTACAACTCAGTCCACACAGGAAAGTATACGTATTCCACACAGGAAAGCAAAACGAAATCCACACAGGATAGCACAACATAATCCACACAGGAAAGTAACAGGATTCAGCTCACACAGGTATACTTCATCGAAAGACGATAAAGATGACCTCTAATCCATCTAAGTCGTCGGACCCACGAAGGATCGATAGGTAACTAACCCCCGCAAAGACCCACATAGGATCGGGCCCACACAGGACTTGTAGGCGCTAGTTCACACAGGACCGCTGAGCGCAAATACCCACACAGGATCAGACCCACACATGATCGGGCCCACATAGGTTCTGTAGCACTGGTCCACGTAGGATCTCTGAGTGCTATAGTCGTCATCGTCGAATCCACTAAGGATCTCTGTACTGTCGTCGTCGCAGTCACAGTAGCAGTAGCAGTAGCAGTAGCAGTCACAGTCGCAGCCAGCACTAGGGTTTCCGCACACAGCAAGCTCGTTCGGGAGGGTCCGCTCCACGAGCCGAGAGGCTGATACATCAACTATCACAAAGTCCATAGTTGATGTATCCAAAAGTTCCATATCGTCAACAGGAACTCAACGCAACAGACGGCGCGTCGATCGGACGCCCGGTCTGAGTGTTATTGGCTTTTTCGTCCCAGCGGCCCGGTTGGTTTTTAAGGCAAAACCAACCCGACCATACTCCACCTGCGTCCAAACCTCAGGCGGAGTATGCCAAACGTTCCTTCTCACTAAGAGGAACACAACAAAGCAGACGGCGCGTCAATCGGACGTCCGTAGCTCAAGATATGAGTGTTTCCGCTCCGAGGGCCCGGTTGGTTTGGTGTACGAACCAACCCGGCCGAACTCAAAGTATTCCGAAACTTTGAGTGCGATATACCGAATCGACCGCCTCGATCCAAGGATCGCATCTCCGCTGACGGTTCGTCAATTGGAGGTCTGTAGCTCATGTTATGGGAAAAAGACCGAAGTCGATTCGAAAATGGGGGGTCCGGGTCCGGGCCGACCCGGCCCGACCCGGCCCGGCCGGCGGCGCGGCGGCGCGGCCCGGCGCGGCGGCGCGGCCCGGTGCGGCGGCGCGGCCCGGCACGGCGGCGCGGCCCGGCCGGCGGCGGCGCCTGGGCGCCGCTTGGGTGCCACGCGCGGGGGGCAAAGCCCCCGCTTTCCTGCTGGCGGCGCGGCTGAAAGCCGCGCCTTTGTCAAATGGCCCCCCCACATGGGGGACTGCTTTTGAAAAAAAATCGGGGGGGCGCTGCCCCCCCTTGGTGTAACCGCCCCCCCCCCCCCCATTATGGGGGGCCGGTTTTGGCCAGCCGGAGGGAATTAATTCCCCCGGTTCTTCTCCCTTCCGGCCGGCCTGTCCTGGCCGGCCGGTCCTTCCTCAACGGGACCGGCAAGGCTGGTCCCCTTTCCGGCTTCCGACACCGGCGGCCCGGCTGGCCGCCGGTCTTCCAGTTCCGCCGCGGCCCGGAACCGGCCGCGGCCTTTGTCGTTTTGCGCGATGCGACGACATCGCGCCCCTCCGCCGTGGCCCCGCTCCAGCCGCGACGCCTTTGGTTTCCTTCGACGCGGCGCGACGGCGTCGCATTCAAGATAAACTTTCCACGGTGCGGCGCGACGGCGCCGCGCAATATTTTCCATGTGATTCCCGCGTGGTGCGACAGCACCACGCCATCTCGTTCATCCTCAAGAAAAATAATAATAATCAAGAACAAAGGAGGGGGAATTCGGCCGTGTTTGTGCGGACCGACCCACCTCTCGTTAGATGATAACCCTTAAATATTTATCCACAAGATTATCATGCTATAACCAAGAACGAGAGTAAATAAATAATCAACAAAAAACCCCTACCTCGGTTTCAAGAACGATGATCGTCAACGATCCTGTGAAGACGAGCATCGCGGTGGTCGGCGTCACGGAAGAAGGACGTCGATGTCGTGAAGCGAGGATTCAAAGTTCTTTGACGAGGAATTCGTCGCGGGAAATCGTCGCGGAAGAAATGACGCGGAAGGAGTACGTCATCGGTGTCGTGGGTATGGCGTCGCGGAAGACGATTCCCGAGAACATGGCGTTCTTCGTCGATGCTCGAAGGTTCTTCGCGTTCTTCGTCAAAGTTTGAAGAAGAAGAAGAAAGAGCTCTCCAATCCTCTCAAGAGCAAAGGAAACCAACCCAAAATAATAAAATAAGCTTAAGATTATTTTATTACACAATATTCCTCTTAGAATTTCATAGGTTTGAAATTTAAATTAACCATCCTCAATTAATTAAGCCAAGTTGTCAAACATTAATTGAAAAGGGTTAAAGGGGAATTTTTGAGAGAAGTTGAGGAGTTGGGGTTTGTGTGGGCCCCACCACACTTAATCCTCCCAAGGGAGGTTAAGTGGTTGTGGGTCCCACCCCTAACTCCCTTTGGGAGGTTAAAAAAAACAACAAGTTAAAATAAAAATTTGTATTTCACAAATTTTATTTAACTTATTCTAAAATTCCAAAAACTATCATTCAACCCGCAATAAACGCAACCTTGGAAAAGGTCTCCTTAAGCGAATATTAGCACTGCGAGTTCATCGGTGCCCTCAGAATTTGATTCCGGGCACTGGTTCAAAAGTTAGAAATTCTCGCTCGTTCGTTCACTGAACGTACCCGAGCCAAACTTTGGAAATTGATTCCGGGCACTCCGGGCCTCGGAATCAGGTGCCGTCAGAAACCGCGTTCTTGTAAAATTCCAAAGAAAATTAAGAAAAAATTTCCCTTGAATTTTACGGGTCTTTACATTACTCCCACCTCAGGGCTTTACGTCCCCGTAGAGATACATCAAAAACTAGGGAAACAAATTAGGGTACTGAGCACGCATCTGAGCCTCCCGCTCCCATGTGCTCTCCTGGAGGTTCCCGTGCTTCCATCTGATGCGTACAAGAAGAATCGATCGCCCACGTAGGACCCTCTCCTGTCGATCCTCTATCTCCACCAGGACCTCCGTAAAAGTCGCCCCATCGTCTACGTCAAGCTCCCCATGGTCAATGATGTGCGTCGAGTCATGCACGTATCTCCTCAGCTGAGATACGTCGAAGACGTCATGCACCCGGTGCAACTGAGGTGGTAGAGCCAGGCGATAAGCCACCTCGCCAATCCTGCTGAGGACCTGGAAGGGTCCGATGAAGCGCGGAGATAACTTTCCGCCTCGGCCAAATCTCCGTATACCATGTCGAGGTGAGACCCGCAAGAAGACGTGGTCGCCATCCTTGAACTCTAGTGGCCTCTGCCTCCTGTCAGCGTATGACTTCTGCCGACTCTAAGCTGTCCTCATCTGCTCCTGGATGACCTGGACCTTCTCTGTCGTTGCCTGGACCATCTCCGGTCCCACAAGTGCTGACTCCCCAGGGTCTATCCAGCACAAAGGAGATCTACATGGTCGGCCGTACAACGCCTCGTACGGTGCCATCCCGATGGTGGAGTGGTAGCTATTGTTGTACGCAAACTTCACCAAGGGTAGGTGGTCCTCCCAGATACAAACAAAGTTGAGGACACATGCGCAGAGCATGTCCTCGAGAGTCTGGATGGTCCTCTCCGTCTGACCATCCGTCTGAGGGTGAAAGGCTGTTCTCAGACGTAGCTGCGTACCGAACACCTCCTATAACCCCTTCCAAAGCCGGGAAGTAAAGCGAGCATCTCGATCGGAGACGATAGTTGATGGCACGCCGTGGAGCCGCACAATCTCCTGAACGTAGAGACGTCCCAAGATCTCCACTAAGCCCTGCTCTCTAATGGGTAAGAAGTGTGCCGACTTGGTGAGTCGGCCAACAATCCCCCAGATGGAGTCATGACCTCTGGAAGTGCGTGGAATTCCAGTCACGAAGTCCATAGATATGTCATCCCACTTCCACTCCGGGACCTCCAAGGGCTGTACCAAGCCTGCTGGTACCTGATGCTCTGCCTTCACCTGCTGGCATGTGAGGCATCGAGAAACGAACTCTGCTATAGCCTTCTTCATGCCCGGCCACTAGTGCTGTCGTCTGAGGTCCTGGTACATCTTCGCCACTCCAGGATGTACCACCAAAGGAGAAGTGTGAAACTCTCTCAGCACCTCCTCTCGCAAAGCGACTAGTACCATGGTACGTCCTCTGAAAAGGATGTCGTGCTTTTCTCCAAGGGAGAAACAATCAGGTGCCTGTTCCGAGGAAATCTGTGCACGCCGTGTCTCACAGTCAGCGTCCTCACGCTGTGCCTCTCTGACCCACTGCAGTAGTGGAGGGGTGACTGTGAGAGACTTGAGGAAGGCTGGTCCATCTCTATCCACGAAGGATATCTGCAAAGAGGCTAGCTGCTCCGTCGCCTCCTCAAGTAGCTGAATGCACGTCCTCCTGCTGAGGGAATCGGCTACTACGTTCCCCTTCCCTAAAGTATAGACTATCTCAAAGTCATAGTCCTGGAGGAACTCGAGCCATCGCCGTTGTCTCAGGTTCAGGTCCTTCTGCGAGAAGATTTACCTGAGACTCTGATGATCAGAAAAGACTGTAAAACGCTCGCCCATCAGGTAATGTCGCCATGTCTTTAGAGCGAAGACCACTGCTCCTAACTCCTGGTCATGGGTAGCGTAGTTCTGCTCATGCGGCCTCAACTGACGTGATCCATAGGCGATCACTGCCCGCTCCTGCATCAGAACACATCCGAGTCCGGTCCCTGATGCATCGCAGTAGACTACATACCCTACTCCCTCCTCAGGAAACCTCATGATAGGTGCGCTGGTCAATCTCTGTCTCAACTCTTGGAAGCTCTGCTGACATCTTTCTGACCACAAGAAGGGTTTCCCCTTCCTCCTTAACGTACGACAAAGCTGCAAAGATTTCTCCTTTGCCGAAAAGTGAAATCCAGTCTCATCCCCTAGATGAACCACGTTACTTTCCTAATACAGTCAATCCCGTCATGATTAGTTAATTCATGGCATGGATGATGTCGTAAGGCCTCGACGCTGCTACCAAAAGATCCAACCGTTACTCTCACCTCCTAGGGTTGAGTCACACTGTCGGCATCAGTGTGTGGTCACTGGGTTTCCTCCAGTAAGAATATCGCAAGTGAGGGTCAAGTCAACAGTTTTTAACCGGCACCTCTTAGTAAAAACAAACAAAAGACAAGAAAAAAAAAGTCACCAAGGTAAGTATCTTTTATTACATCAAATTAAAGAACAAGGACACAAGGAAACACAAACTACGAAGCTAGAGGCATTATTGGAAAAGGCCTATATGCCTGGAGCTAGTCCCGCACTAGTCCACCCGCTTCCGGAGCTCCATGATTGTAAGCTTTAGCTGCCTGAAGCTATGCTCTCCCCTAAGGTCGGGGTGGACCTCCTGGTGGTGGTGGTGGTAGAGCCTCAAAGCATCGCCCACCACCTACTGCTTGGCCAGCTCCTCTGCCTCGTCCGCCTCCTACCTGCGGACAACCACGGTCGACCCTCTCCCTCTGCCTTGGTGGTTCATCAACTGTCTGCTACTCCTCTGCATGGTGGGTCGGGCAATCACAAGCCATGTGGCCCTGCCCGCTGCACGAGTAGAACTGTCTGCCTCTCGAAAGACTGGCTCCGTGTTGTGTGCCCTGCACTGCTGAGCCAGTGTCCTGAGGTCGTCTGCCTGAAGGTCTGGTCTGTCTGGACCCCTGAGTCATCCGTCGACTGCCTGCTGCAGATGACTCTGCCACGTGCCGCCCTACAGTGGGTCTCGGCGCTGGTGTAGACTCAGCAAGGAAGCTCTCGATCAAAAGGGCCCGCTCCAGTACTCCTGTCTGAGTCAGTATGCTGAGGGAGATCAGCGATGCCCTGATCTCGTGTCTCAAACCCTGCTCGAAGGTCCGGGCCTGGAAGAATGGGTCTCATACCATGTCGGTTGAGTAGCGCGAGAGATCAGTAAATCTCGCCGAGTACTGAGAGACCGTCATGTTGCACTGCCGCAACTGAAGAAGCTCCTGGATACGCACCGCACGAAGGGTGGCTGGGACGAACTCCGAGCGGAAGAGGCTCTCAAAGTCCATCCATAGTAGAGATGCCTCATCGTGCACCTGGAGCATCAAGCTCCACCATCGGCCCGCTGTTGCGTGCAGTAGGCTCACAGCGAGGATCACCATGAGGTCTGCAGGTGTCCTCACTAGCCTAAAAACTCGTACCACTGCCTCCAGCCAGTCCTCGGCTGCCTGGGGGTCCGTCTCCCCATGAAAACTGGGTGGTCGCTGGCACTGAAACTCATGCAGTGCACTGAGGCGACGTGCATCGTCAGCGGCTGGTGCTGGAAGCATTGGTGGCTCGACAGGTAGAGCTACCGCCGGTGCCACTACTAACAAAGGGCCCTGCACCGAGGCCTCATCACTCGGTGGGCTGTCGTCACGCTCGACTCTCGGAACCCTAGCTGGCTGCTGTCGTGGGGCCATCCTGAAAAGGAATCAGCTGCGCCACGGTCAGAACAGTATACCTGATGAGCTGATATTAAGTAATCACAAAGAAATCTTTGAAACACACACGCACTCAATGTTTTCGTGCATTAAGTCGGAAATCAGTTTTCATGGTCCTGGTGTACGGATACGTCAGCCACCGCACCAACACTGGAATCCCTGGACTGATAACCACACTCAATACGCTAAACATTATTGCTTCTGATAGAAAAGATCAGAGTTCGCGGTAGAACCGAACTGCCTCTGATACCAATTTGTCACGACCTGTCCTCATTGCCCGTGCCGTGACTACCCCAAGCCCGCCTTCCATAGGCCAGGGGCTGGCGACTAGCACCAAGGCGTAAATCCCAGTAAAAAGGGAAGGCATTGCCTTTGAAAAGTAAACAAACACCACAGAGTAAGCAAGCGAAAAATTAAACACTATGTAAAACAGATACAACTGAAAGTGCGAAAAAGTAAATGGGCCAGTATAAAAACCCAAACTCAAAGTAAAGTACAACTCGAAAGGGAAAACAACAACTGTAATGTAAAATCCGGTACACCGAGCTGTCCAATAGAAATCCCACCTGAAGGGTGGGTACAGATAGCTCCACTACTCCTCGGGTCCCGTCGTCCGTTCCGAACACGCCACGCCCAGTGGTCCACCTCCAGGTACTGTCCTGCTCTGCAAGCCTCAGCCAAGATCAATGATGTCTGTCGTCTGCAACCAACACAACGAGTGCGAGCATAGCCCGTGTAAAGGTGAGTATAAGCTACTCAATAGGTACCCCGAGACTCCCGAAGGTCTCCCAAAATCCACAAAGGATAAACCACAAAGGATAGATACAAACACGAAGTAACAATCGACACTGCTTAGGTATATGCCCATACATATACCTAAGTCATCAATTCCAATACGCTCCAACCTCCGAGCCCAAGTACAACTCAGTCCACACAGGAAAGTATACGTATTCCACACAGGAAAGCAAAACGAAATCCACACAGGATTGCACAACATAATCCACACAGGAAAGCAACAGGATTCAGCTCACACAGGTATACTTCATCGAAAGACGATAAAGATGATCTCTGATCCATCTAAGTCGTCGGACCCACGAAGGATCGATAGGTAACTAACCCCCGCAAAGACCCACACAGGATCGGGCCCACATAGGACCTGTAGGTGCTGGTTCACATAGGACCGCTGAGCGCAAAGACCCACACAGGATCGGACCCACAGAGGATCGGGCCCACACAGGACCTATAGCACTGATCCACGTTGGATTGCTGAGTGTTGTAGTCGTCATCGTCGAATCCACTAAGGATCTCTGTACTGTCGTCGTCGCAGTCACAGTAACAGTAGTAGTAGCAGTAACAGTCACAGTCGCATCCAGCATTAGGGTTCCCGCACACAGCAGGTTCGTTCGGGAGGGTCCGCTCCACGAGCCGAGAGGCTGATACATCAACTGTCACAAAGTCCAGAGTTGATGTATCCAAAAGTTCTGTATCGTCAACAGGAACTCAACGCAACAGCCGGCCTGTCGATCGGACGCCCGGTCTAAGAGTTATTGGCTTTTTCGTCCCAGGGGCCCGGTTGGTTTTTAAGGCAAAACCAACCCGACTGTACTCCACCTGCATTCAAACCTCGGGCGGAGTATGCCAAAAGATCCGTCTCACTAAGAGGAACACCACAAAGCTGACGGCACGTCAATCGGATGTCCGTAGCTCAAGATATGAGCATTTCCGCTCCGAGGGCCCGGTTGGTTTCGTATACAAACCCACCTGTCCGAACTCAAAGTATTCCGAAACTTTGAGTGCGATATACCGAATCGACCGTCTCAATCCAAAGATCGTATCGCCGCTGACGGTTCGTCAATTGGAGGTCCGTAGCTCAAGTTATGGGCAAAAGACCGAAGTCGATTCGAAAACGGGGGGTCCGGGTCCGGGCCGACCCGGCCAGACCCCCCCCCCCCCCATGGGTCGGCCCGAACCGAGTCGACCTGACCCGGCCCAGCCGGCGGCGCGGCCCGGCCGGCGGCGGCGCGGCCTGGGCGCCGCTTGGGTGCCACGCGCGGGGGGCAAAGCCCCCGCTTTCCTGCTGGCGGCGCGGCTGAAAGCTGCGCCTTTGTCCAACGGCCCCCCCACGTGGGGGCCTGCTTTTGAAAAAAATGGGGGGGCGCTGCCCCCCTTGGTGTAACAGCGACCCCCCCCCCCATTATGGGGGGCCAGTTTTGGCCAGCCGGGGGAATTAATTCCCCTGGTTCTTCTCCCTTCCGGCCGGCCTATCCTGGCCGGCCGGTCCTTCCTCAACGGGACCGGCAAGGCCGGTCCCCTTCCCAGCTTCCGACACCGGCGGCCCGGCTGGCCGCCGGTCTTCCCGTTCCGCCGCGGCCCGGAACCGGCCGCGGCCTTCGTCGTTTGGCGCGATGCGACGACATCGCGCCCCTCCGCTGCGGCCCCGCTCCGGCCGTGGCACCTTTGGTTTCCTTCGACGCGGCGCGACGACATCACGTTCAAGATAAACTTTCCACGGCGCCGCGTGACGGCGCCGCGCAATATTTGCCGTGTGATTCCCACGTGGTGCGACGACACCACGCCATCTCGTTCATCCTCAAGAAAAATAATAGTAATCAAGAACAATGGAGGGGGAATTCGGTCGTGTTTGTGCGGTCTGACCCCCCTCTCGTTAGATGATAACCCTTAAATGTTTATCCACAAGATTATCATGCTTGAACCAAGAACGAGAGTAAATAAATAATCAACAACAAACCCCTACCTCGGTTTCAAGAATGAGGATCGTCAACGATCCGCGGAAGACGAGCGTCGCGGTGGTCAGCATCACGGAAGAAGGACGTCGATGTCGTGAAGCGAGGATTCCATGTTCTTTGACGACGATTTCGTCACGGGAAATTGTCGTGGAAGAAATGACGCGGAAGGAGTATGTCGTCGGGGTCGCGGGTATGGCATCGCGGAAGACGATTCCCGAGAACATGGCGTTCTTCGTCGATGCTCGAAGGTTCTTCACGTTCTTCGTCAAAGTTTGAAGAAGAAGAAGAAAGAGCTCTCCAATCCTCTAAAGAGCAAAGGAAACCAACCCAAAATAATAAAATAAGCTTAAGCTTATTTTATTACACAACATTCCTCTTAGAATTTCAATGGTTTTAAATTCAAATTAACCCTCCTCAATTAATTAAGCCATGTTTTAAAACATTAATTGAAAAGGGTTAAAGGGGAGTTTTTGAGAGAAGTTGAGGAGTTGGAGTTCGTGTGGGCTCCACCACACTTAATCCTCCCAAGGGATGTTAAGTGGTTGTGGGTCCCACCCCTAACTCCCTTTGGGAGGTTAAAAAAACAAGTTAAAATAAAAAATTTTATTTCACAAATTTTATTTAACTTATTCTAAAATCCCAAAAACTAACTTTCAACCCGCAATAAACGCAACCTCGAAAAAGGTCTCCTTAAGATAATATCGGCACTGCGAGTTCATCAGTGACCTCATAATTTAATTCCGGGCACTGGTTCAAAAGTTAGAAATTCCCGCTCGTTCGTTCACTGAACGTACCCGAGCCAATCTTCGGAAATTGATTCCGGGCACTCCGGGCCTCAGAATCAGGTTCCGTCAGAAACCGCGTTCTTGTAAAATTCCAAATAAAATTAAGAAAAAATTTCCCTTGATTTTTACGGGTCTTTACATCACACCTTGGACTATGTATAGACTGGAACTCTACTCTTTAGGGGTAGATTGTATAGAATATATTAGGTTTGATCTATAGCCTTCAGCTACATCATAATTTCTTTGATTAGGTCATCCTTATTGAAATTTCATTTCATAAGTGTATCTTCCTAATCCATGAGTACCTCTTAGACATTAATGGCTTTTGGTGCTTTAGATCCCTACCTAAAATGAAGCTAATAATCTTGCTCTAAAAATTTATTCCAGTGTAGACACTTTATCACTAACCACTAGAGTAATTGTCCTATAAAACCATATTATATGTCACATCCAACTTTAGGATTATCACTCCACATTTTCTATACTACACTATGTCTTTTTTTATCCTATATTCTCACATTATTGACATGTCACTTATAAATATGGGCACACACTCTAACTATTGTTCCCCATAAGAGAGCAAAAAATAATGTTTTCATCCCCTATAAATACTTATGACCTACCTTATTGATTAGCTACCATTCCACACATCTTCTTCATCCCTCAGGTTATGCAAGGAGATGAGCGTCGAGTTCTCTATTTTTGATATGGTAGTCAAAAAAATATATTAACATGAGAACGAATGGCCAACCTAAACCCATCTTAAATATAACTCTCTCTAGTCCAATAATCATCACAAAGAGTGGGAATAAAATTTTGGATCTCTATAAAGTCATATGATTATTCCAAAATAGATAGAGAAGGCTTCTCTAAACAAATAAATTCACTATTTCCATCATCTCTCAGTGTATCTAGGTATTAGTAATAATAGAAACTGTAACAACCCAAAATGTTATCACTGGAATTATTTCCTTTTTAAAATTATGTTAGGTGGAATAAAACACATACACATCGTGGATAGTCCAATAAAAATATCATTCTTATAAATAAATAATGAAATAAGCAATATTTAAAAAAATAAGGAACTTATGCCAATAGAATGGTAATCTAGCCCTTGGAATAATAACATGACCATTTAGAATAGTAATGGGGACAATATAATAGTAACCTCATAAATTAAATTATAAAAAAATTAGTCATCTTATAAATGATAATATGATATAATTATTTCATAGTATAAGTAAATTAATGTTTCAGAAATTTTTAATTAAGTGTTGGATTTTTTATAAAAAGTAAATGTTTATTTATAATTTTATAATTAACATAATTATTTGAACGAAAATTTAGTTATAAATTAATATTTTGTTGCCTTATGATTATAAAATAAATTTTATGACACCTTAATTAGTTTTTCAAAGTGTTATAAAATCAGTTTTAATTTTAAAATCAGTATTTTCCAAGTAAATGATGATTTTAATTAAAATTTAAATTTCTTATATTTAGAAAATTACTTTTATAAAATGGAAATTATGTTTTAATTATACACATCAAATAATATTTAGGGTTAATTTTTTATATTTTTATAAAATAGTTGAATTTTATTAAATAGTGAAATATGGTAATTTACGGTGTTTATAAAATACATGAATTATTGACTCATGGATGATATATGGATGATTTAAGCCCATAATCTAGAAAAATAACTCTTCCTTTTCGATATTTAGTCATGGAAATAAAAACTATCCATATTCTTGATCCAAGATAATAAACTAATAAAAAAAATAAAAAAAACACTCCTCTCCTCCTGCTATAAATATCACTCCTCACCACCTCTTCTCCTACCATATTACAAGCCTTTAAGCTTGTCCAATTTTTTCCCAATACTATTTTCAAGACCCTCCCCCATTTACAAGATACTTTCTTTCTCAAAAGAAGTTCAAAACCAATTTCCCTAAGGAGCTTCACAAGGAGAAGAAGTTCAAGAGGTAAAATCCTCTTTGGTTTTCTTTTAATTTCTTTTCAAGTTCTTTTATATTCTTATTCTATCCTCACATACCCTAATTCAAGTGGTATGATCACTAAAATATGTTATATATATAGAATTTTTTTATTATAATGGGATAATCCATCATCAAACCTATTCTTCTCTCCCTTTTATTCTAAAAATAAAAATATCATCTGCGAGGTGTGGATTTATTGCCTTCAAGGATGACAAGTTTTCATTTTACCTTTCAAACTTTAAGAATGGTCATAAAACCATTTTAATGGTTTAAATAGATTTTAAAATTTATGTGATAACCTTTTTATGTTTTGGAACTAACATATATACATAAAATTAAATAACAAAAGAAAACATGTTTGTTGTGATTGAAAAACACCAAAGATAATATAAACAATTATCATTAACATTTAATCGAATAAATTATCCTAATATATGTGAAAAATATATATAAGACCAAATAATATTACGTAATTTCATTAATAACATAGAATTTCAATTTTGGATAATTATCCCCATTCTACATGATCTTTCAAACTTGTATACAAGTGAACCAATCATGAAAATCCAGAAAATGAACACTCTCAAATGATGAAATTGAACACTATAACTCATCAAAATGGCCATAAATGAACTTAATAAAATTATAATGAATCAAATAAATGTAAAATAGTTTCTGTATTTTTTATTTAATCAATATTATTTGATTATATAGGATATTGAAGTTAATAAATCATTCGGACTCAATGTAAGGGGATTCTCAAACCCAACTCGCTTTCTTTGGGTTATCACTATTTCATTCCAAATTTCTATGTGGATATATCCTTAAATGTTACTTA
This sequence comes from Viscum album, assembly GCA_963277665.1. Lineage (NCBI taxonomy): Eukaryota > Viridiplantae > Streptophyta > Magnoliopsida > Santalales > Viscaceae > Viscum > Viscum album. The sequence goes on from OY728137.1 coordinate 979,878,257, forward strand.
AATATAATTTTTTCATTATTACATTTTTTTATGGATATAAATTTTTCCAATCTAATTTTTTGACAAATATAATAGTTTTTACAAAATAACTCTTCCTTATAAAAACACATCTTTTACTTCTCTTGAGATTGTTTCTTCTTCAATAAAGGTTAATGATTCTTATACAAAGTATGTTATTCCATTTTTATTATGGTAACCCTATATTTTATCAATGAATGTATCATTTATAAAATTCACATGAACCAAATTTCCTTTCCATGGGTTATTTTTTGTAGAATATTTTTATATGTTCTATGTGGGATGCATGATTATGTAAATGTTATGATGTGATGGGTGTGCACAGAATTATATAGCACTAAAATTCATTTGGTAATGGGATGTATATCATTAGATAATTTGAAATAAATGTTCAAATTATTATAAATTTGTTCACAATGATGATGATGATATTATTATGCACATATTTTATGCGTGAACAAAATGCTAGCTTTGTTCACAAGTATGTGTGGTAGTTGACCACTAAGACATGATGTTTCATTTTTATGCATTACCACACTTCATGTATCTATGTAATGATTCATATCATGATTATGATTATGATACCATGTTTATTTTATGATCATTATGAGTATAATCACCCATGTTATATTGATTCATGTTCTTATCTATCCTCTTACTAGGATTTTAGCTCACCCATTTCATTGATGTATATTCTCATGTGATTAATTATACTAAGAAGTACATGAGGTACATTAATAATATAGATAAGAATGAATTAAATATATTCTACATTTTATTATATAAATTTTATGTATGGTCCTTATTCTACCAAGACACTATACCTTTGGATCCTGGTTGTGTAACACTTTTATGTTGTTTACCATTAAAATATTGTAATATTCATGTAATAAAAGTAGGGTTGACATAGTTTGTATCAAAGCATGGTATAGTTAATTTGATAATTAAGATTATATAACATTAGTGAGAAACTGTAGTATGAGACTAAGTATATGTAAGCACCCAAGAATATTTGTTTTGAAAAAATTCTAAACATAATGATCCCACAAGATATTCCTTTATATTTAATTTCACATTGGAATAAATTATTTACTCATGACTTGTTAACTTATGTTTTGTTAAAACATTTTCTATTTTATAAAATGGTGGTAACTAGTAGAAACCAATCCTATAATCCATGTGAGGTAAAATGTTGTGATTTCCTAAATGATATCCCCAATTCCATGGGAGGTGGAGTTCAAAATTTCTTGGCGATGATTACCCAGATGTCTCAAACTATTGACAATAACCTGAATAATTTCTAATTTCCTCCTTCCCTTAAGATGGACAAACTAGATATTGATACTTTTATACAGTAATTACCACTAATTTTTAGAGGATATTTTGATCCAATAGTCGCATAGTAGTGGTTCAACTCAATGGAGAAGATATTTTCTACGATTTTTTTTTGAGATAGAGAAGGTTCCTCTAACTATTTATCATTTAGATGAAGAGTCCGGCCAATGGTGGGTGATGATTAAGAACAGAAAGCTGAAGTATGAAATTAAAGAGATGGTGTGGGAATACTTTAAGAGAGTAGTGGTTAAACATTTGGATTTTTTATTAACAATGATAGAAAAATAGATATATTCTTTAGTAATTTAAAAACAAACCTTTGAAAGGATCTAGGAATTAAAGTATTTGGGAGTTATGAATAATTTTGTCTATGTGCTTGAAAAGTGGAGATTATTTTTTATAATGGTCCCTTGTCTATCAATATAAGAAAAAAATGGTGGAGTTTCAAGATTTAGGATCTAATGACAAAGGTGGAAAGAAAACTCAACCACACACAAGTGAAAAATGTGGGAAGAAGAATCACGAGAATTACCTCAAAGGGACGGGGAAATGCTTCAAGTGTGGGAGAGAATCCCATCAAGAACATAAATGTCAAAGCGACATGATTAAGTAGGAAAATGTGTCAGAGGAAAGAAGAGAACCATCCATGGTGCAATTCTTTAACATTGGGGTGTAAGGGAACTATGCCAGCCAGTGCACTAAACCTCAAGACCTCAAGAGTAATCATAATTAACAGCTACCAAATCCAAAGAATAAAGGGAAAAGCTTATTCCATCACCACCACTAAGGTGGATCCTGAAAATGATGTGGTATATTGTTTTTTCATTCAAGAATAGTGAGTTTACTACTTGATTCTGGTTATACACATTCTTTCATATCCTGAAATTTAAGTAGAACAAATTGAACGACACCACAAAATATAGATGTTGAGTTATCTATGAGAATATAAAATGGGAAAATTATTGCATACAATGTATATAAATAGTCTTCTATTGATGTTTGTGGACTGAAACTACTAGAAAATATTTCCTTAATTCCTTTAGTGTGGTTTGTTTCTATATTGGGAATAGATCGGATATCATTATACAAAGACAATATCAGTTGTTGGTAAAGGGAGATTACTCATCACATCCTAAGGAATCCTCCATTTCTGTACAAGTGCAAGGAAGAGGATGAATATTATTTAGAATCATCATCTCAATTGTGAATATTATTTCCTTATGATAAATAATATTTGGCTCAAATAATTGATACAAAGGAGAGAATCATTCTTGAGGACATACCCATTGTGAGGGACTACACACTAATGTGTTCCATGAATAATTGCATGGTATTCTTCCTAATTGAGAGTTTGAGTTCTCAATTTAACATATTCTTGTATATCATCCAATATCATGTACATATTAATGATTTTACACCATTGAGTTGTAGAAACTGGAGAAGCAGTTACAAGAGTATCTAGATAAGGGTTTAATACGCAAGAGTGATTCGCCATGGGGTCATCCAGTCCTCTTCATCAAGAAGAAGGATGTATTGATGCACCTCTACATTGATTATCATGAACTCAAAAAAATAAAAATAAAGATCATGTATACCCTACCATTGATAGATGACTTGTTTGATCAACTGTGTGGGGAAAAGTATTTCTCTAAGGTGGATCTTCGATCGGGATATCAACAATTAAAGGTAAAGAAGGAATTTATTACCAATAATGTATTTAATGAGTTATAGACACTATGAGTTCATATTGATTACCTTAGGATTGACTAATTCTCTATAAATATTCATGGACTTAATGAATATATTTTTTAGAGATTACCTCGATAAATTTATGGTAGTCTTTATTGATGATATTCCAATATACTCCAAGTCCAAGGAGGAATATGAGGATCATTTTAATATTGTACTAAAGACCTTGTGGAGGGATAAGATATATGCAAAGTACAGTAAATGTGAGTTCTATATGGAGGAAGTATCATTCTTTAGTAATTTTATCACTAAAAAACAAATATTTATAGACCCTTCCAAGAAAAAGGAAATAGAAGTGTGCCTCAAACCAATATCTGTAATGAAGATTCATGGTTTCCTTGGTCTAGCTTGGTATTACCAGTGATTTTTAAGTAACTTCTCATGATTTTCAAACACATTATCCAATATGACTCGGATGGGAGAAATTTTTTTTCTGGACCCATTAATATGAAGACTTCATCAAAGAGATAAAAAAGAGGCTTATCACCACACCAGTAGTCGCACTTCCAAAAATTAGGGAACACTTTTTAGTATACAATGATGCTTAAAATAAGGGAATATTCTATATACTAATACAAAATGTAAGTTAAAAATTCATGGGAAAAATTATCCCACACATGATCTGTAAATGAAAGTTGTGATCTTTGCATTGAAAATCTAGTGGCGTTATCTATATGGGGATAAGTTTGAAATATATATTGATCATAAGATCATTAAATATATATTCACACATATTAACTTAATTTGAGCCTATGAATATGGTTAGAGCTCATCAAGGATTATGACTGCTCAATCAACTACTATCCTCAAAAAGAGAATAAAGTGGTGGATTCTCTAAGTAGAAAGGATCTTACAACTTTATCAATGATGTTAATTGAAAATAATCCAATCTTAATAGATATTCAAAGGATGGGAATGGGAATAATTAAGAATGAACATCACCAATCCTTTCTCAAATGATTTCCCAATGATCCCTTAAGGATAAAATAAAGGATGTTCGAAGAAATGATATGGAAATTCAGAAGAAGGTGAAAGATGTCAGAAAGGAGAAATACTCATATTTAAAAATTTGTGAGAAATAAGTTCTAAGATTTGGGTCATGAATATATGTATTATCCAATAAAGAGATAATGAAATAGCGTCTAAGTGATTCAAATAGTTCAAATTTCTCTATTCTCCCAGGAATCAAAATTTTGAATCAAGATATTTGAGATAACTATTGGTGGGATAATATTAAGAAAGAGATCATTCAATATACATAAAAGTTCATGGTATGTCAGAAAGTGAAGTCTAAAAGGAAAATATTATAAGGTGATGATGAAACCATTACCCATGCCAACATTGAAATGGGAAAATCTCACCTTGGACTTTGTCACTAGACTTCCAAAGACATCGAGAGGAAACAATATTATATGGGTTGTTATGGATCATCTAATAAAGATAGATAAATTTTTATAAATTAAAGTGGAATTATCAATAGATCAAATTGCAATGATCTACATTAGGTAAGTGGTAAGGTTGTATGAGGTACCACTATCAATTGTATCCAATCGAGATCTGAGATTCACCTCCATGTTTTGGAAAAGTCTCCAATATGATCTAAACACTATACTAAATTTTAGTATATATTTTCATAATAGAGATGATGGCCAATCTTAGTGAACTATTCACACATAATAATACCTTTTTAGATCATGTTTTATGGATTTCAAAGGATGATGGGACCAAAATCTGCCTCTGGATGAGTTCTCTTACGATAACAGTTTGCGCTCGAGAATCCAAATAGATCTATATGAATCCGTTTATGGGTAAATATATAAGAAATCATTATGTTAAGATGAATTCGGTGAAAATAAGTTTATAGGACCTGAAATGGTTGATGAAATGGTGGATAAGGTGAAAACCATTCATCAGCACATCAAGGCAGTCCAAAGTCAACAGAAGATCTTTATAGACAATCATCGATGGGACCTAGAGTTTGAGGTCAAAGACATGGTATTATTCTATATATCTCCATAGAATGGGATCATGATATTTTGGAAGAAGGTAAAGTTATTTCTCATGAACATCATCCCATTTAAGATTATTTATCATGTCAGAGATATGGCCTATCAACTAGCATTTCCACTAACCATGTCTCAAGTACACAATGTATTCCTTGTATCTCTCTTGAGAAATTACATAACAGATCCCTCACATGTACAAAATCCATAGGTGGTACAGTTGTAAAATGATCTCTCTTAGGAGGACTATCCAGTGAAGATATTGGACCATAGAGATAAAGTTCTATGAAAGAAGACTACTCACCTTGTAAAAGTACTGTTGTAGAACTATAAGTATGAAGAGACAACATGGGAACTAGAGTAAGTTATGAGGGATAAATACCCTCACCTTTTTATGTAAAATGAAATTTTGAGGGATAAATTTCAAAATGGGAAAGAATATAATGACCCAAACTTTTATCAATGGAATTTTTCCCCTCATATAATTATGTTATATAGTATAATACAAATACATAGAATTGAGATTCTAATAAAAACATCATTCTCATAAATGAAAAATGAAATAAGTAATATTTAAAGAAATTAAGGAACTTACCCTAATGGAATAGTAACCTGACCCTTGGAATTAAAATGTGACTATTTGGAGTAATAATTCAACCAAGAAAATAGTAACCTCATCTATGAAAATAAAAATAAAATTTAGGCATCTGATAAATGATAAAATGATAATATGATATTATAGTATAAGTAAATACTTTTTTTTGAAGTTATTAATTATGTGTGGGTATTTTTATAAACCATAAATGTTTATTTAAAATTTTATAATTAATATAATGATTTATGAGAAACATTATCCATAAATTAATATTTTTTTCTTATGATTATAATATAAATTATATGAGACCTTAATTACTGTTTCCAAGTGTTATAAAATCAGTTATATTTTTTAAATTGGTATTTTTCAAGTAAATGATAATTCTAATTAAAAATTAAAATTTTCATATTTATAAAATTATTTTCACAAAATGGATTTTATTTTTTAATTATACACAAAAAAAATTATTAGTTTAAATTTTTCATATTTTTCTAGAATAGTTGAATTTGTTGTGAATAGTGAAATACGGTAACTTAGGGTATTTAGAAAATACCTGAATTATTGAGTCATAGAAGATGTGTGGCTCATGTAATCCCATAATATCGAAGAATTATTCTCCATTTACTATATTTATTCCTGGTAATCAAAAATATTATTATTCTAAAGACCAAATTATAAACTAATGAATTAAATAACCAAAAAAACTCCTCTCCTCCCACTATAAATACCACCACACACAACCTCTTCTCCTCACACCTTCCAATATTTTAAACTTGTCCAATTTCTACCCATTCCTCTTCCTAATACCCTCCCACATTTCCATGATCCTTTTGTCTCAAAAAATTTCCAAACCAATTTTCCCCATTGAGGTTTTCATGGAGAAGAGGTTCAAGAGTTAAAATCCTCTTCTGTTTTCTTATAATTTATTTCCAAGTTATTTTATTTTATTATTATCTCCTTAACTCCTCTCATCCAAGTAGAATTATAACTCTATTATCTTATATATACTATAATTATATTATGATAATGTATTAAACCATAATAAAACCTTTTCTCCTCTATCTTTTATTCTAAAAAGGAAAATGTCATCCGTGAGGTGTTGATTTATCACCTTTGAGGACAATAAGAATTTGTTTTCCTTTACCGCCTTTAAGTTTGGTCATAATACCATTATAATAGTTGTAATATATTTTAAAATTTATTTAATAACCTTTTTTATCTTCTATAACTAAAATATACACATAATATTAAATAATAAAACAAATTGAGTTCATTGTGATTGAAAACCGCCAAAATTAATCAAAACGATTATCTATAACTTTTTATCTAATGAATTACCCTTATATATGGAAAAAATAACATATAATAACAATTAAAATTTTCTAATTTTTTTAATAACATATATTTTAAATTATGGATAATTATCCCCATTTTACATGATCTTCCATACATGTATACAAGTGAATAGATCATGAAAATCAAGAAAATGGACACTCATGAATGATGAAATTTAACACTAAAACTCATCAAAATTCCCTAAATGAACTTAATAAAAATATAATGAATCAAATAAATATATAATAGATTCTATATTTATTAATTCGTGACTCTAATTTGATTATCTAGGATAATAAAATGAATAATGCATTCGGACACAAGGTAAGGGTATTCTCAAACTCAACTCCCTTTCTTTGGGTTATCACTCTTTCATTCCAAATTTCTATGTGGATATTTAATTAAATGTTCCTTAAATATAATTTATTTTCTATAAACTTTTCTATATAGGATATACGTATTTCCAATATTATTTTTTGACAAATTCCAATATTTTTTCAAAAGAACCATTCCTTCTAAAAACGTATCTTTTACTTCTCTTTAAATTGCTTTTTCTTCACTAAAGATTGATGATTCTTATTACAAGTATTTTATTCCATTATTATTTTTTTAACCCCTAATTTTATCCATTAATGTAATCATTAATAAATTATCATGACCCCCATTTTCTTTCCATGGGTTTTTGTATGGAAAATATTTTTATACATTCAATGTTGCATGCATGGTTATGTAAATGTTATAGTGGGAAGGATGCGCCCAAAATTATATAGTGCTCAAATGCATTAGGTAATGTGATGTTTTTCATGAGATAATGTGAAATTTTTGTTAACATGATGATAGATTTGTTCACATTGATTTTGATGTTTTGATTATAGAAATATGTTATGCATGATCATGATAATGGCTTTGTTCACAACTATGTGTGGTAGTTGACCACTAAGACATGATGTTTCATTTTTATACATTGCCAAATTACATGACCCTATATAATGATTCCTCGCATGATTATGATGATGATTCCATTCTTATGTGATGATTATGATGACAATACTCACCCATGTTATATTGATTCATGTTCTTATCTATCTTCTTGATTGGATTTTATCTCAGCCATTTATTTTATGTATATCCTTAGGTGATTACTTATACTAATCAGTACATGAGGGATACTTAGAAGCAAGATAAGAAGGAAATATATAATTTTCAAGTTTTATTATTTAAACTTTATGTATAGTCCTAATTTTTAAGACACTAAACCTTTGGATTCTGGTTGTGTAATTCTTTTATGTTGTTTACCATTAAAATGATGTAATTATGATGTAAGAAAAGTAGGGTCATTATAGAAACTAGCTTGAAAATTCATCTATTTAATCTCATGATATAGACCTTAATAATTTAGGACATCCCACCAACAATTTAGGGATCCATGATTCATATATATTTCAATATTGAATCTTCTATTGAGAATGTATCCCATATACATTAATATTAGCATGATGGAATCTAGGCATAACCTAGCAACCTGGGGGCCACTGTCCCCTGAGAATGTTGGTGGATAGTACTATTGAAATTCTCATGTCAACTTCTCCAAAATATGGGTCAGGTCTTAGGGCTCACTGCATAGTCTATGTGAATCATAAAAACCCTCTATAAAATTATTTTCAGTTCATATATCAAGTATAATATTAAGTGATGTTTTAAGAACGAAATGAGGTAACATTGGGAGTACAGGTTCCACCACCTAAATAGTATGGTCATCACCACCTTCCTGTAATGTGACCTAATGTTATTATTGAAATATATTTCTATAATTCCAAAACAACACCTTAAAAAATATTCATAACATAAGGATCTCCTATAAAAGAATCGGATATATAAAAATCATTCCAATATAATAGTTAATACCCATATTTTTTCTCCTAAATCCTAGTCTAAGTAACTTAGAATATTATAAAGGAAATCCAGATACACTCCCCTCAACAACAAAAGGTCATTTCCAGGTTATGGTCTCATATCATATAGCATATGTTATAGAATATTGATATAAAAATGCATTTCATAGAGGAAAAATATCTAATAGTAGTATTTTTATTCCCAATTTAACAATAACCATGTCATTTAATAATAAATTCATAACATTTAGACATATATATCATCGTTAATTTATATGCATCTAAAATTCACAAGTTATAAAGTATTATTCTTTATAAGTTACAATTGTAAGTTTATGTGACTAAAAGTAGACTTTTCTGATAGTTTACTTATATAGATGACCATTGCCATTAAAGTACGGTTTTACCCTTTATAAATTGAAATTGGAAACCATTTCATTCTAAATAGTAGTGATCCATCCCCTACTCTCAATGTCTCCTGGCTAAATAATCCATATTTGGTTAGGTAAGGTTCCATCATTAATAAATACAAGAAACCACCATTTATGTTGATGTCAAAATTTTAATTAACCAGTTATTTTTATGATTTATCTTGTAGTAGCATTATTAAAATAATATATATGTCACTCAGGGCACATGAAACAAGTATCAGGAAACCATGAAATACAATCATTCTAGCCTGGAATAAGCATGGAATGTGAGTCTCTATAATCATATAAATATGAATGAGATAGTATATCATTATCATGTGAGGCCAAGGGTAAAATAAAATCTAGAATGATAATAAAAACCATATGTTATGTGTATCACCTAATGGTTAAATCATAATAACTATAATCATCAAACACTAGAACATTAAGTCCCATTAAAGTAAAAAAATCCATGCACATTGTTTACATACTCCCAAGAAAACGCTCATTATGAAATTCCAACACATCCTAGTCTCCTCTATACCAACCAAAAAAGAAAGAAAATAAGAAAAAAAAATATTTTTGATGAATTTATGATGTGAAGGTTCTGAATCACTTATAAGTAACATGATCTAGTTGGCCGCATGGCCTCAATCATGCCTCCCATTATATTATAGGCAACCGACTAATAATGAAGGTCTATGATGGAGCAGTGGGAAGACTATACCGACATTATCAATTTGGAAAAAAATGTTTATATAAAAATAAAATAATAGAATAAACTATATAATAATGAATATAAGAATAATATCATCCATAAATATATACTCAAACATAGTCAATATCTAGTCCAATATACAAAATGATGATGTCATGATTCTGTAAAAAAAACTTGGCAGGCATACAACATAACAAATTCCATACAAAATATACCAAAATTCACTGAGATATATATAATTAAATCGTGAAGAAAATCTCTATCCTTGGCTCACATACTACATCCTAGTATATATAGTAAATAATACATAGTTGGATTCTTTCCTTTGTCCTAACCTACATCCATGAAATCTGTCGGGGTACCAATCGGCTACCAGAAAAGGGTGTGAATAAAACTCAGTAGGTCACAAACAATAGTGTCAATATATTGTATTGTATATTAGTATAAAATGAAGTAGTTTTTAGGTAATAATAAAAAATAAAATGAAATAAAATAAACAAAACACACATCGTTTTGGGTTCCTCATATGACACCCATTCAACACTACCTGCATCAAACTATTGGGTAATTCCTCTGAAAATTTATTATTTTTATAATCAGTTAGTAGAATCATGTCCCTTAATATCATATAAACCATAAGGAACATTATGTCCATTTATTCAATATATTCCTTAAATAACTTCATGTCCATTTATTCCAAGTAATTAATATGGAACGTCAGGTCCTTAAATTCTGATTCACAGGAAGAAAAATTATGTCCCTCAATTATAGATAAGAAATAAGGAACATAATTTCCTTTATTTTATTTAATAAACTTTGAATTTCATGTCCATTATAGAAGTTAATAATGATGTATTCACATCAATTTCATTTAATCAATTCAATATATCATGTAATTCATACGACTAAAGAGTGATAAGAAAGGGGTCCATGTGTAATCTACATGCCATTATAACATTAAATGAGGATTAAGTGACATGGTCTTACCAATCAAATTTTATTTAATTAATATATAATTAATTATGTGGTCTATGGGTTAGTCAATACCACATCTTAATTCATCGATTCAATTTGAATTATTTAATTGTCCATGGTTGACACATACACACCATAGTAGTGTTTTGTCCATATTGGAAAATTAATTAATCAATGAATTTAATATAACCCAACCAAGGGTATGGTTTGGCTTGAGTTTCTAAACCTCCAAATAGTTACCGATGTAACATATCATGTCAATTAAAGGTCCTAGTGATCAATTTAAGATAATATATATTTTAGGAGAAATTCATGGAATGAATAGTGTGTAGCATAATAGAGACATAATATTAACTCCTAATTTTTTTGTAAAATGTATAGACCACCCACCTTAGATGTGTATAATAATCCCCATCCACTATAGACCTTTAATTTGGTCTTGAATGTTAAAAATTGATGAAATAGTCAAATGCCCTAAAAATATGGCGTATTAGCTTGTGTAAAGATAATATTTGTAAAGGAGAGAGAGATAGAGAAAATATTCAAGATATATTGTAGCCCTAAAAATTTTGACTGAACATTATGAAGGGATATTGAATTAGACATTGGACATAGAAGATTTATCGAAGCCTGTGTGATGGTAAGATGAGAGTAGATCTTTGCTACTATTTTTTTGTGTGACAAGTGAGGGTGGATTTTGAAAAATTAAATTCAAAATAATAAGTGATAGAATAGGAAATCTCCACCAATTTTTAATATAATTGTGAAATTTATGGAATGAATATGGTATTTTTTTTATTTTAATCCCCCTATTTTGGGTTCTTTCCAAACTTATGGGGTCTAATGAAGATAATTTACATCATAAATTTGTCTTATAGATAGAATCTTCCTATATTTTCTTCTTCCTAAAACACGTACAACCAAAAAGATAAAAGAACCATTTAGTAAGGTATAAACCAAAAATAAATAACCCAAAAATTAAAGAAGGTCCTACCCAGAAAAAATCAGGATCTGACCCCCCCCCCACCACCACCATCATAAAAACAACATGCCTCTAAGTTTCCTTTCCATGGTCGGTCATATATCATCTGAGAATACCTCCATCCACATAGCATGTATAGTGGCCTCTCTCTCTAGGGTATCACCATATACATGACCATTGTACCATAGATCCCAAACTAAATTAGCTAAACTTTATCAAAGATTCTTTCAAATAAAATCAAAAATATGGATAGGTTACTCTTCAAACAAAGCATAAAAATCCAAATAAAAAATAGGCTAAAGAGCACAAGATGGGTCTCAATGATAACAGTAAATCTATGAAACATAGAATATATAATGAATTTACTATAACATATATGGTAAAACTAACTAATAAGCTACCATCCTAACTCTCTCTACAATCTCAAAAGGCTTTTCAAATCTAGTTGATATCATACACTACATATGAATTCATTAAAGTAAAAATATTGGTGAAACAAAAAAATATCCTCCTCCCACCTCTTTCTCTAGAGGTAAATGATGACAATCATCATAAGACTAATTCATAAACTATATATATCCATATTATTTCTAATAATTGCTACCTACTTTGATGTATCCGAAACAAGAAATTATCCTATTACCATTATTTCTCCTACCCCTAACCATCACATAGGTGATCAACCCCACCTACTATATAGGGCCTCATAAAGATGAATCATTATAGTCTCTTGTATTTTATTATTAGTTGATAATTTATAAATACATAAATTTTTCTCCTAATAACCTCCAAAATCAAGGACGCAGGCTTGTATAATGTCATCTAATAACTATAGTGTATGCTTGGACTTTATATTGGTCTATGGGTGATTAAATGTACATAGAAGAACCTATGAACCTAGATCCTCCTAAAACCCTTAATAGAACCAAGATGTAAAGTTATTGTCTTTTTCCAATAACATATTATGTGGGCTAGCATGAATATCTATAAACCATAAGATGTATTGTATTTCATGTTCTTCCACTGAAAATGTCTCTTGGATATGTGTAAACTATGAGGCTTTTTTCATCTAGTACATGATAACCCTTACTAAATTACATCTAGTAGTTCACTTATATTCTACCTTCCCATGTTGATTGGTGGATTTATGAGGAAAAAAATGTTATCTCCCTCTTCATACCCAATCATCAGTATTAATAATGTATGTCATGAGACATCATGCTATGTATAGGATGTACCACTTATTTTTATACCTGAGATTATTATTTCATCTCCTATATCATGTATCTAGGTACCCTAGTACACCAATTAATATACAATATCACATCCTCATCAAAAACTCAAGATGACATTGGTTCCTCACTTGAAAAAAATTCCATCAGGGCCAAGAACATAGGAATAAAAATTTATCTTATCTTCAGTCAATACAGAAGTTTATAATTCATTACTAAATTTTCAATAAAAAAGATTCTTATGATACTCTTGATTCTCAAGATTCATCTTAGAAGAGAGGTACATCAGCTAAAAGTTATTACTGTCTTCATGAGCTGTATGTTTTTGATTCACCCATTCTCTTAGCATCACATATCGAATTTCCTTTTCCATGTGTATAAGAAATATCATAATTTAAGCACTTAAGATTCTTAGACTACCTTCAATTTTTGAGGTTTAAATCATGATATGTTAATGTGTATTTGAGGATTTTTTTATCTTTGTATAAAATGATTCTTTCTAGAAAAAAATAGTACCTCCAACGGCACAAGGCATAAATAATAGAGGCTTTCTCAAGATCATGTATTACGTAATTATTCTCAATCAGTCCACAACCACTGAGACTGGTATAACATGACTCGATCCACATGCATATAAATTACTCTTAGATCAATACCTAATGAATAAGAATATATTATATATCCTCTATAAGGATCAGGTAGAATCTGGATCAGTCTAGTGGAAAATCTTTTTTTCAACTCTTGAAATTCCTTTCACAATCTTAAAACCAATAAAATTTTACACCATTATTTATTAGTCTTATAACAAGTTCTACAATGAATGAGAAAAATTGAATGAAATTCATACAATACCCAACTATGACCAATAAATTATATATGTCAAAGAAAATCTTAGGATTCTACCAAGAAACCACAGTTCACACCTTCTATGGGTTAAAAGATACCCATTATTCTGATAATATGTTACCCAAGAAATGAAATTTTTCAATATAAGAGTGGAATATCGTGAGTATATAATATATATAGTTCTCAGATGCTATAATAAAACCAGAACAACCCAAAACGAAAAATCCAGGTACGGTTGGAAAACCTAATTCATTAATTCTATAAAGACAACCAGTGCATTCATGAGACCGAACAAAATTACTAATTACTCTTAAATTCCATATTTAATTTTGAAATATCTACAAGTTATATCTAATGTCCTAATGTATAACTAATGATAACCTAGAACTAAATCAATATTTGAGAAAACCCAAGATCCATGGAGATAATCAAATATATCATCTATACAAGGTAATTGATAATGGTTCTCAACTGTAGGATAATTCAACTATCATTAATCCATTAAAAGAATAAGGGTTCTATACACCATATTTGAAAAAAAGTATGGGTGAACCCCAAGGATATGTACTAGTTTGTATTAACCCTTTGGATTTTGGGTCCTCTAACTATCTATTGAGCAATTAAATATTAGTATGTTCAATACTGAATGGATGAATAGATATTGGTGTCTCTCCTAGAAATCGACCAATAGTAAACTCTACCTCTATTATAAGAGGTAACCAAGAAAATTTTTCAAGGATTAGAACCCTAAAATGAGCCATTATAACTGGTAATTGTATCTGACATGATCTTGGATCATTTATAAGAAATATACCTATCACTTTGTACACTCCTCCCAGATTGGGATTATTAGGTCCTTATTCACTTTCCAAGACATCACATTTTCATTTCAAAATATAGTTACTACCCTCAGGTGATGTGTAGGACACTTATAAATGATTTCAGTTGATATTGTGGAAAATATCACTAATAAATCTCTTCTATAAATGATGAAAACCACTATTATCTCAAGTATGAAAAGATTCTAGATGAAATGATAGTTTCCAATCCCAAGTGGACACTCCTTTAATTTGAATACACTTTCTAATCTCAATCTTAATGGATTATCAATAGGAATCACTCTAATAAATACAAAATATTAAGGCCAGTTATCTCCATGATACATTATATATGAATAAATGTGAAGTGTGTGTATTAAATAAAATATATTATAATGTTTAGAATACTAAAATCAAACCTCAAACTGTAGATGGACTTTCACTTTTCTCATGAGGTGTAGGATGTAATGTATTTATCAATCCAAGTGTGCATCCTTTTATGATGGTTTAATTTTATAGATCACAATTCCCAATTTATATAAGTCTATTCACATTATAAATTTCAATTATAATTCATTTTATTCCAACTACTATAATTTCATCCAATGAACCCAATGGTCTATGCCTCAAACATGCCATATTTGGTTAGTTAAGGTGACACCATAATGTGATGTAATAAAACAACATTTAGGTTGATTTAGAAACATTAATTAACCAATTATTTATCTCGTTTATCCTATAGAAATGTTTTTTAATAACTTATATTTCACTCTAGGAACATACATCAAATATCCAAAAATATAGTAATGTAATCTACATGGGATGGAATGTGCATAAAATATGAGTCTCTATATTTATATAAAGATAGATGATACAATAGCCCCTTTCTTTATCGATCTAAGGGTAAAATAAAATCCAAAATGTCATTAAACTCTACAAGTCATGTGTGTCACCCAATGGTGATATTAGTATAACTATAATTCAAAAAAACAAAATATAATGTCCCCTATCAGGAAAAAAAATTTCCCTACACATGGTTTTTCTAATATCAAGCAAAAAATCATCACCAAATTCTAAAAATTCCTATTATCTAGCCTACCAACCCCAAAAATACAAAAATAAAAGAAATTTAAATCATTGATACCGTATAATGATGTTATAGGCCATGTTCACTCATAAGTGACCAGACTCGTTGGGACACATACCCTAAAGAACCCTTCCCCATATGTTAAAGTCTGCTGACTAGAAGAAAAGTTCTATTATATTACTATAGGGATTCAATACCATCATTATTAGAGTGTAATGAATCGATGATATATAAAAAAACAACAGTGGTTGCAATATAATAACGAAGATCAAAAGTAAATATAGTAGATAGATATATATATATATATATTCAAACATAGTCAATATCTAGTCTCATATAAAAAATAATGATTTTCTTATGCAATACCAAAATGGGAGTAGGAATACAACAATACACATTATATACAAAACATTTTAAAATATTAAAATCTATCTTGAATAGAATCATGAGTGTAAGATTGGTCTTACGATCTCGTACTCCATTAATGTACTGGAAATAAAGAATCCATATTAGTTAGGATTATCTTATTCCAACTAGTACTCAAAAATTCTACCAATGTACAAATCGGTGGCCCAAACAGGGTATGAGTAAAACTTAGTAGTCCACCACAAATGGTGTCTATAAATAATCCAGTCTATGTGTATATAATTAAGTAGTGTATAGGTAATAATAAAAAAGGAAATAAATAAACTAAAATAATCCCACATTGTCTTGGGTTCCTCACATGATAATATTCAAACATTATAATATCTTGAATTTTTAAACAATAAATATTATGTTCAATAGTGTATATGATATGCTACATCAAGCTTAAACAAACAACTAAATATCATTATTTAAATTTTATCTTCATAACCTAGCCATAATAATTGTGGGTATGAACATGGTTAACTGAATTATGAAAATATGATTTACACATGTATATATAATTCTTTGACCAGTTATTTATAAATGAATATAAAACTCTTTTTTAAAATAAAAGGAAATGATTTTTTGAAAAACTATTTAAATGTGCAGAAGTGTGTTTTATACCAATAAATAAACTAATCACTCTTTTGGGATTCTATTATTGATATATATATACGTATATAATATTCAATATAATATATAAAATTTATCTTATGTATTTTCTAAAGATGATATAAGAACAAATCCAATTTTATGTATAAAATATGTATTTTTCAAAAAGAAATTATTTTTGTTGCTTTTTGATGTTGCAATTGATTTAAATCTAGTTTTTTTCACTTTTACAAATTATATTTGAAAAAATAATCTTCTTATTAGAAATATTAATATCAAAATTTAATTTTATTGAATTTATTATATTTTTTTAATATGTTTAATGTTCTGATGAATATTGAAAAATACTATATTTTAATTGAAAATTGTTTGTTCATCAAATTTATTTATAGTGTTAAATTATATATTTGAATGGATTAAAAGTATAACTAGATATATGTTTTATTATTTAATTCAATTTAGTTCATTGAAATCGGTTTTACATTGAATTTATATATACAAATATTTCAATCTTCTGAAAGTTTTTACTTCAAAAACTTGTTTTCTATATCAATCAACATGAATAATTTTAAATTAATTTTTCCAATTAAGTGTTTTTAATTATAAAAAATGGATTACATATTTGGAATTATATTTTAAAAACTTAGTAAATAGGTCCCTTTTATTTTTGTACATTATGAATAGTAACGTTAGTAATTTTTTTTATTACCACGGTTAAGGGTAAATCGAGTAATTAAAGGTAAATAAATATTATAAATACTATAAAATTACCACAAAACTTGTTATAATTTTATTAGATGAGTTATTATCGACTAAAATCATCATTGGGATGATTTTGTGACCTCTTAGAGCCACATTAATGACTTTAATTCATTTATACTATTCTATTCAAAGGAAAGTCAAGTTTATCATACTTTTTCTTTTAAAAAGTGCAATATTTTTAATATTGGGTTATTTAGAGGATACGTTCAACTATAAATATTATTTTTAAATATAAATTTTTACCTTCATCATGATATATTATTTTTATTTTTTAGGTAAAATATAATTAAATTATTGGATTTCATAATGATGATATAGTAATTGTTTAATTAAAGGAAATATGAAATAATTGATATTAAAATATAAAAATAAATATAATTTGAGATAATTAATGTATTCTATGAATTTTTTGGATGAATTTGACATGACAGTGAATATTTAAGATATTTTTTTAGAAGATATCATGTTTTATGATATTTTTAAAAGGTCAATTAATAAATAGTACCAAAATTGACATTAATGATATTTAAAAATAAATGATATTTTATAAATGATATAAAATTCATAAAAAAATAAAATTCAAAAAAAATATTGAGATAAGTGTCTAAATGTCATTAATGACTCATTTCTTGGTCTTTTTTTATTTTATAGTAGTTATATTATCCTTCAAATTTTATATTACATGATACTACAATAAGAATTAAAAAGATCAAATAAGGGTTAATGCTAAAACATAAGGATTAAAAACATATTCAATATATATATAATATTAATTAGATGAATTTATTTTAATCCATAATCATTCTATATTTTAGATAAATATGTTTGGAGACATTTTAAGTATAAAAATAGTATATATATCTAATATTTTGAAGAATTCCTAGAGTACCCCTCCCCTCTCTTATTAAAGAAAACCCATTCTTTACTTTTCTTAGCACTTAAAAACCTATTTGGTTTGGCCATATTCTAGCCAAATATATTTTAAGAATACCTACCCATATTATAGAGTACCTTTTTTATTCATGACATCATCCCTAGTGTTCTTAAGGTGTTAAGTAAAGGAGGTCCTCTGAGGAACAGGTATCATTCTTAATCAAGTATTTCTGAATTATTTCTTCTTACAATTCATTAAAATATTCTCCAAAAAAGATTAAGTAACAAATAAAGTATCCTAAATATTCTTAAATTTAATTATGTTAATATCATCACCAAAATCCATCTCCGCTTCCATCAAATGGGAAAAGAAATATTGTTTATGTGTACGATGAACTACCGCCTCGCGAACCGATATAATTTTTTTTCATCATCGTCTCTCAATACTAGTTACAATGATGGAATTAATTTTTATATATGATACTCATGAAATATTTAGTATTATTAAACAATAATATATCATTTACATTCTTACCCTTCCATGCATATAAAAATGATAATGTTGTTTGCGCGTATGTGTGAACTATCACCTCTACAAACAGATGTGATTAATTTTTCAGGACCACAACAAATAGATGATATATATATATATAAGTATCTAATTAATATTATTTTAATGATATTATTATCATTATATAAATATAAAATAATACTGACATTCTTTCCACAATTATTATTGAAAAGTGTAATCGTTCCTCATGCGTACATGTGGATTATCATCTCCATGATTGTAATGTAGATCATTTTTCATATCAATATTGAACAAAAATATTTAAAATTATCATTTATATATATATTTTATTATTATTTCATTATTATTATTGTTAATATGATGTAATTATTACAACTTTCACTGGTTACATCATACCAAATTCATTTTGGACTCAAGTATCGAATATCGTCAAAACGTCCGACAAAAAGATGAATAATTAAGTAATTATAATATAATGATAATAAGTGTTATAAAAGGAATAATAAAATAAAATGAGGTTATACTATATGTAAATAATTAACCTAAGTTTATTATTCAAGAAAATAAATTTTGTAAGTGATGATTTGGACTAAAGGTAAGGGACTTATTCTCAATCTCCTTTCATTGAGACATATTTTGATGTTATGCACCCACCTTATTTTATGTGGTTTATATAAAAACACATAGACATATATTATCATGAATTTATTTATTTTCATATTATTTAATTTTTTTAATGTTAATACTTCATGGGTCTTATTATTCGAATAATTAAAAGTGGTATGGAACAATTTGATTTAAAAATCACTTTTTAAATATTTAAAGATATAATTTGACATTATTTTCCTCCAAGTAAATGATTTTTTATTATTTTATGTGTTAATTTATATTGATATAAAAGGATTATAAAGGAAACTTTATGTCTATTTTTAATTTCATTCAATGATTTTCAAAAATTAATCTTTTTATTTTTTTTATACGGAATGATTGAATTTCTTTACAAAATACAAAAGGAATGTTCTTTTCTAACATATGAATCGAAAAACATTTCTCTACCTCTATGAAGATTATTTTATATTTTTATTCCTTTATAATTATTTAGGTTTTTTAATGAAAAATAAACCCGTTTATTACCTTTTCTGGGTATTTTGTTTTTGAAATTGTTTTTTAGTGTATTTCTTAACTCATTTTCTATTCATTGGGTTAAACTTATTTTTAATTAATTATTTGTCGGTATGGTTATGTGTGAAATGAATTTTGATTATCATCTATTTTATTTGCACTTTTTTATGTGGATTTATAGATAATACACATAATTTATTAATTTATTTAATGATATTCTCTTTGTAACGGACTTTATTTTAAAAACCTCTTTTAAAGTTTCTATTTTAACTATTTTTCCAAAAACCTAAAGGAATGTTTTTTTAACTTATATGAAATGGATAAATTTACCTAATTTTATGATTCCTTAATGTTTTGATGTTTCATTTACATTTTTTCAATATTATTTTCAAATAAAGTTCTTTCATTACTGAGTGTGTGACTTTTTAAAAATGAAAATTGATTTCAAATTGGAAAATTTATTTTTCTTTTATGCATGATTTATATGTTGTGATTATTTTATGGTCCATGAGCATTGTTTATGAATGTGGATGGTTAAATTATAAAATAAGATAATTTTATTCCATTATATCTCTCCAATTAATTGGATAAGGATATAGAGTTAACCAATATGGGTTCTTATATGAGATTAAGGAGATATATTGTAGTGGGTATTACAAATGTAACCCTGAAGGTTACTCCATATATAATTATGATTAATATAGTAAATATAAGAGTGATATGGAATTGATTCCAGAAGATAACTTTATGGTTTATGTTTTATGTGGATTTTTATTAGAAACCTTTGATTTTATGAAGTAAGCTAAAGAGCTTATGTTTTATGGGTGAAAAGTATAACTTTGTGAAAATGTTTTCAAGGGTTTGTAATTTTTCATAGACTAATGGTTTCTTTTTTATGTCACTTATTGATATTTTTGTGCTCATTCTAAATTTTAAAATGTTTTTTATAGGTCTTATGACTGATAAGTAAAAATAATATGTCATTATTAAATTATTGAAGATGTGCCTTTCAAATAAATCAAGTTTTATTTTAAAAGGGGTTTTATTTTATGGAAAAATAGATAATGAGTATAAGTTTCCACTTGTAATGAATGGGTTTACTATATAATTGTTTTTCCTAATTCTATAAAACTCTATACCTAAAAGATATTTGGGATAATAATTTTATTTATAGTTTTTAAAAAACTATAAAATATATTGTTTTTGGGTTGGGTCCTTACAGTTGGTATCAAATCATGGCTTAGACAACTCTTAATATTAGGATGTTTTCATAAGAGTTATTGATATCATCATGGGTTTAAAATTTTAAGTTTGATCATAATTTCACTTTATTAGAAACCCTTTTTAGGCTTTAAGTTATGAAATTTCATGTTGAATAATGGTATTATTAGAGATATTTACTTTTGAGGTAATTGTGGGTTATTACATTTTGGGATGCAAAGGGAAAGTTATGTTACAACCATTGAGGTTAATACATATTAAGCTTATTTTGAGGATTTTTCTAATATTTATATAATTTTATAATGATTATATTAATATAGTTTGAAAAATGGAGAACTTGTTGTATGATTAACAACTCGTTTCATCTGACAAGGCCATAGGAATCGAACCCACAAACAAAGTGCGATAAGGGTGCATCGCCTACCACTAGCCTTCATGAAGTCCCAGGTTATTATGAATTTTTCTTTTTCTTTATATGATTTTATGGAATAAAAATAAGTTTATTTTTGAACATATTATTTATTTAATTAATAACCTTGGATAAGTAACAACCTGTTGCATCTGATATGGCCAAAGGAATCGAACCCAAAACCAAAGGGTGATAAGGCTGCATCGCCTACCAATAGCATTCGTGAAGTGCCAGGTTATTATGAATTTTTCTTTTTATTTATATGAGTTGATGGAATAAGAATAAGTTTATTTTTTAACATTTTTTTTATTTAATTAATAACCTTAGGATTGGGAAATGATTTTGTGATTAAGTGATTAATATTGTTTCAGAAGACGTTCACAATTTTTGGAACCCGATATGATCAAGGTAAAAAAATAATATGGTATTTTATTCTATAAGTAAATTTTGAATTATATTTTTTAGGAATCTGTGATTTTTTTGTTTTTTTATGGTGATTCGGGTTATTTATGGAAATAATTACCATATTGTGGAGATTATGTTATTTAAGAAATTACATTTTTGGTATAAAACATTAATATTGATTGATGTTATTTGGATATAAATGATAAAATTTATCTTGGAAGAATATGTGATCAAATCCTTTTTAATTTTGGTTTTCAATCGTAGTTTGGGTTATCTTTAGGAATTTTAAGTAATGTTATTTATTGTATAATCTATGTTGAACATCATGTATTACAATTTAATATTGGATATTGAAGTAGTTTTTCAGAAAATAATGTTTATTATTTTTGGGGAATTATCTTATCTTGTACTGGCCATTTTGGTTTTGGTTAATGTGTAAAGAGGTGATAAAAATATAGTTAATCTTTTCATGTTTATGATATTCTCTAGATGTAGATTCTAGTGCTTTAGCTGTGAAAAAATCATCTTGAATACTCATCATTAGGAGAAAAAGATAATTTTTGTGGTGGAAATTGATTAAAGTATAGAACTATAATTTTCAAGTAAGTATGTTTCCTTATGTAGTGAAAGTAGTAAAATAATTCCTCACCTCTTTGAAAATGGTCTTAAAATAAAAACTTTATCGGTTTACTTTTCTTTTAAGAAATCAGTAACCTTTTAACCCATCACAGATTTATACTTAGGTTATTATTAACATTCTCATGTCCATGTTCTCTATCAATCTCCATCAGAATGGGATAGTTAGTTTTCTATTCAATATAAATGTTTTTCTATATGGAACCATAGTATGTATTATCTCATGTCACCTTCGAACTTCCCTTTTTTTCTTTAAAAGTGGAGTTTTTATCAATCCTTTTTCTAATGTGGGATTTCAATCTAGGTATCTTGAAAATTCAAACCTTAGTTACCAAGCCTGAATTAAAAATTATGGGGACACAATATCCAAGGTGGGATAATATAACATTAGAGTGTTTAAAAAAAATTAATACTATGTTTGATAGTGTGCATGATACGCCACATCGAGCTTAAACAAACAACTAAATATTATTATTTAAATGTTATTGTCATAACCTAGCCACTATAATGGTGGGTATGAATAGAGTTAAATAAATTATAAAAATATAGATTACCCATGTATATATAATTCTTTGACCTATTAATCATAAATTAATGTAAAACCCTTTTTTAAAATAATAGGAACTATTTTTTTGAATAAAAAATTTAAATGTGCAGAAGTGTGTCTTATAACAATACAAAATCACATTTTTTGGATAATATTAATCAAATATATATATTTATATAATATTCTATATAATGTTTAAAATTCATCATATGTGTTTTCTAGACATGATATAAGAAAAAGATCCAATTTAACGCATAATATAAGTATTTTTCAAAAAAATGAAGTTTTTTTGCCTTTTGATGGTGCGCTAACTTTAAATAAATTTCTTAAAAATATTAAAAACTATTTTTTAGAAATAAACTTCATTTTTTAAATTCTAATATCAGTATTTACTTTGGTTTAATTTTTGAAATTTTTCTCATAAGTTTAATGTTTTGATGAATAGTGAAAAAATACAACATTTAAATTGAAAACTGATTTTTAATCAAAATTATTTATAGTGGTACATTATTTATTTGAATTGTTTAAAAGAATAATTAGATCAATTATTTATTATTTAATCCAATTTAGGTCATTTGAATCAGTTTTACATTGAATTTAGATATAAAAACATTTCAATCTTTTGATGGTTTTTACTTGAAAAACTTGTTTTCTTGATCTGTCACAAAATTAATTTTAAAGTAATTTTATCCAATAATGTGTTTTTAATTTTTAAAAATGGATTAAAAATTTAGAATCATAAGGTAATTTTTTTTTAAATAGGTCCCTTTTATTTTTTTGAGATTATAAATAACAACTTTAGTAATATTTTTTAGTACCATAGTTAAGGGTAAATCGGGTAATTAAAATTAAAAAATAATATAATAAAAATTAGAAAATTACCCTCTCACTTCTCTTAATTTTATTGGATGGGTTATTATCAAAAAAAAAATCCTTGGGCCAATTTTATTACCTCTTTGAGCCACTTGGATGACTTTAATTCAATTATAGAATTTCATTCAAAGGAAATTCAATTTTGTTATACTTTTGTTTTTAACAAGTGAAATATTTTTAATATAGATTTATTTAGGGGATATGTTTGATTATAAATATTATTTTTAAATATAAAATTTTTATATTAATTGTAATATTTTTTTTATTTTTTTTGTAAAAAATAATTAAACTAAAGGCTTTCACAATGATGTTGTAGTAATTGTTTAATTAAAGGAAATATCAAATAAATAATATTAAAAATATTATAATAAATATAATTTTTGAGAATTGATATCATATAAAAGTTCTTTTGATTAATTTTACATTTTAGTGATGATTTAAAACATTTTTTCGAATATATTATGTTGTAATAATATTTTTTAAATTTAAGTTAATGAATAATGTCAGAATTGACATTAATAATATTTTTAATTAAATGGTATTTAATTAAATTATGCATAATTCATAAAAATAAAAAAATTAAACAAAATATTTATATAAGTACAAAAATTTTATAAATTACTCATTTATTGGTATTTTCATTTTATAGTAATTATATTAACCCTTATTGAGTAAATTATATGTTATCATGGTAAGAATTAATAAGGTCAAATAAGGGTTAAAGCTAAACGATACAGATTAAATAAAATTGACTAATTTTAATTGAATGAATTAATTTTTACCCATAATCATCCTATATTAAAAAAATCACATTTGATCCACTTTTAATATAACACTAATTTATATTAATTTAATAATTTGAAGAATTCCTAGAGTGCCCCTCCCTCTCATATAAAAGGGCATCCATTAATCTCTTTTCTTTACACTTAAAAACCTATTTGTTTCTACAAATATCTACCCATATCCATTCCTATAATCCCTACCCATATTCCTAGATCACTTATTTTAGGACGAACCCCATCCCTAGTGGTCTTAAGGTGTTATGAAATAGAGGTGGTTCGAGGAAGAGGTGTCATTTTTAATCAAGTATTTGTTTTATTTCTTCTTCCACATACTTAAAATACTCTTCAACCATTATGAAATACAAAACAAAATATCTTTAGTATACTGAGATTTTAATATGTTAATATAATAACCAAAATCCTTCTCCACTTCCATCAAATGGGAAAGGAATTATTATTCATGTGTTCGGTGAACTACCGCATCGCGGACCAATATAATTTGTTTTCCATCACCGTCTCTCAAGACTAACTATAATGATGGAATTAATTTTTTATATATGATATTAATTACATATTTATCATTATTAAATAATAATATATAATTTACTTTTTACCTTTCCATGCACATTAAAATGATAATGTTGTTCACGCATAGGTTTGAACTATCACCTCCATGGAGTGATGTGATTCATTTTCCAACACCAAATCACATGGATGATATATATAATTATAAGATTAATATGATATTAATTATATTATGATAATTATGAAAATATAAAATAATACTTACCTTCTTTTTATAATGATCATTGATAAAAGAAAATGTTACTCATGCATACGTATGACTTACCGTCTCCATGACTGTAACATAAATCATTTTTCATATACATATTTAATGAATATATTTAAAATTATTATTGATATAAAAAAGTGATTATTATTTCATTAATATTATTTTATATATGATTTACTTATAACCAATTTTACTAGTGTCAACATACAAAATTCATTTTTGACTCATGTACTGAATATCGTCAAAACATCTCACACGAAGTTGAATAATTATGTAATTACTATAAAATGATAATAAGTAATATAAAAGTTAAAATAAAATATAATAAGGTTATAATGTATTTAAAAAATTAACCTATGTTTATTATTCATGAATATAAATATTTTACATGATGATTCAGACTAAGGGTAAGGGACTTCTTCTCAATCTCCTTTCATTGTGGAATATTTTGATGTTATACACTCACCTTCTTTAATGAGGTGTATATACACCCCCTCTAACATATCATATCATGAATTTATTTTTATCATGTTATTTAATGTTTTTTTAAATATTATTCCTTGATGAGTCTTTTGAGTCAAATATTTCAAAGTAGTGTGGGGCACTTTTATTTTAAAAACTCTATTTAAATGTTTAAAGATTTATTTTCAAATTATTTTCCTCCATGTTAATATTTTTTATATTAGTTTATATGTTCATTTATATGGATATTAAATTATTATAATGTAAATTTTATTTCTATTTTTAGTTTTAATCAATTGTTTTCAAAAAAACTATCTTTTTATGTTTTCAATGTGTAATGTTTGACTTTCTTTACAAACGAAAAATGAAATGTTCTTTTTTAACATATACAGAGACAAAAATTTATATTCCTCCATGAAAATTGTTTGATATTTGGATTCCTATAAAATCCTTCATATCTTTTTAAAGAAAAATAAGCCACTTTTTTACCATTTTTGGTAATTTTTTTTTGAAATGGTTTTTGGTAATGAAATTCTTAACTCAATTTCCATTCATTAGGGTAAAAAAAATTAATCGATTATGTGCTGGTAAGGTTATGTGCTAAATGACTTTTGATTATCATATATTGTATTTCCAATTTTTTATATTCATTTATATCATATACACATAATTGATTCATTTAATTAACTATATGTTCCTTATAAGGCACTTTCTTATAAAAACAACTTTTAAAGTTGCTCTTTAAACTATTTTTACAAAATCCAAAAAAGAATGATTTTTAAAATTATAGGACATGAACATATTTTCTTGCTTTCTTGATGCCTTAATGATTTTATGTTTCCTTTACATTTTTACTCTCTTATTTTAAAAATAATGTGTTTTCATTTTTGAGTGCACAGATTTTTAAAAATGAAAATTGGTTTCAAAGTGGAAAAGTTATTTTTCTTTTATGTGTGATTTTTGTGTTGTGATTATATTATGTACCTTGGGGATTTTTTTAGTATAGGTGGTTCCATGATAAATTAAGGGTGGGTGATCCCATTATACCTCCCCGGTGAATTATGTAATGAGATAAAGTTAACCAGTAGGGTTTTTTAAGAGATTTAGGGAATATATTGCGGTTGGTATTCCAAATGTAACTATAAAGGATACTCCCTTTGTTTTTGTGATAAATAAAGTAAATTTAAGAGTGATATGGAATTTATTCCACAATTTACCTTTATTGTTTATGTTTTCTAGCGAGTTTTACTAGAAACTCATGACTTCATGAGGTATGCTAAAGAGCTTATATTTTATTTGTGAAAAGTATAACTTTGTGGAAATTTATTAATGGGTTTCTATGTATTCATGGACTAATGAATTTTTTCTTTCATTTTATGTCCCTTAATGAGTTTTTTTCATCATCTAAACTTAAAAAAATCAGAACTCTTAATACTGTTAAGGAAAAAAGAAGATTTCATGATGAAAGTATTAAAGATGTTTCTTTAAAATAAATAATGTTTTATTTTAAAAGGGTTTCGTTTGGTGTAAAAATGGATACTGAGAATAATTTTACACTTTTAATGTATGGGTTTACTATATATGAGTTTGTCCTAATTCTCTAAATATCTAGACCTAAAATATATTTGGGAAAATAATATGATATCTATTTTTAAAAGAATTAAAATGTGTATTGTTTAAGGTCGGGTAATTACAAACACTAACAGCTTCAAACTACTCTATAATGAAATTAAAAATTTATTATTTTTATAGCCAGTAGAGTGCACCATTTCCCTTATATAAACCATATGTAATTTAATTTCCATTAATTACAGATATTCATAAAGTAAAATTATGACCATTTATTCCCAAGTAATAATGAACATTATGTCCTTCAATTATGATGAACAAGAAGAAACGTCAAGTCCGTTAATTATAGATAAGAAATAAGGAACTTAATGTACTTTATTTCCAAAAACAAATTAAGAAATTATTTTCCATTATATAATGTAATCATCTTGTAATCACATCTATGTAATTTAATCAATTAAATCTATCATTTAAGTCACATAACTAATAAGTAAAAATGAAAGGGGTCTAACTGTAATCTACTTGACATTATATAATTTAACAAGGGTTAAGTTTCATCATAATAATACCATCACCTTTTATTTAACTGATATATATAGAGTCAATTGTTACATGTGTATATCAACATGACATCTCAATTCATCAATTCATTTAAAATATATCACTTTTTTTGGTCAATCCAAACACACCATAGTGTTGTTTTTGTCATATGGGAAAAATAATTCATAAATGAATTTAATCAATCCCACCAATGGGGATGGTTTGGTTTTAGTTTACGAAACACCAACTGATAACAGTGTCACATATAATTTCAATTCATGGTCCATGAAATAAAATCAATATATATTGCATATTATAGGAGCAACACATGTAAGGTCTGGTGTGCAGCATGGTGGTTGCATAATATAAACACCTAATAATTTATAGAAAAAGTATAAACCACATACCTTAGATGTGTAAAAGAATCATAATTATTTATTGTCCATCAATGAAGTATTAAATGTTATAAATCAATGAAATAGACAAACACCCTAAAAATATGGCATAGTGGCTTTCATGAAGATAACATTCAATATAGAAAAAGAAACAAAGAAAAGAATGAAGTGGACTCATAAACTTAATATGGGTGATCTCTTGTGATTAATATTTATTGAATCAAATTCTAGACATATGATATCTCTCAAATACTAGGTTAGGGTAATTGGAGAGTATCTCTCCACTACTATCCATATACAAGAGAAATGAGGGTGGATGAAGAAATAATGTTAAAATAAAAAGGGGTAGAAGGAAATATTTTCACAATTATAATATGGGTCATATTATTTATGAAATTA
Source organism: Viscum album (assembly GCA_963277665.1). Classification (NCBI taxonomy): domain Eukaryota; kingdom Viridiplantae; phylum Streptophyta; class Magnoliopsida; order Santalales; family Viscaceae; genus Viscum; species Viscum album. Next base: position 979,907,592 of record OY728137.1, read on the forward strand.
ATAGGGTTTTTATGACTTTAATACCCTATTAAAGGGGTATTAATGATCTTATGGGGCCCACTGAGGACAATTTATGTTATAAATTGACAATTTACACCTCAAATTGACAATTTACAACATAAATTTGTCATACAGATTAGATCCTTCTCTATTTTCTTCTTCCTAATACATCCTCCTAGAAAAGATAAAGGAAACATTTTCCAAGGTCAAAACCAAACAACCAAACTCAAAAATTAAAGATGTTTGTACCCTAAAATAAATAGGGTCCTACAATCTAATAACACAAATTTTTCTATAGTCCCTTTATTTGTGAAAATCCAATGTTGAGCTATTCTAGGAGCTGTCAGTGGATCATTTCAAGAGTTTTCCAAAAATTTCAGTTTTTCCGTCGGCATGTCAGTGCATCGGAATGTCAATGTGTTTTCATGTTAGTGCATCGGCAAGTTAGGGATTTGGTATTTATGAGTTAGGGGTGTTGGCATTAGTGAGTCAAGGGTTATAGAATCAGTGAGTTGAGGGCATCGGTGTCGGTAGGTCAGGGTGTTGGCATCTGTGAGTCAGGGGTGTTGGCATCAGTGAGTCAGGGGCAATGTCATCGATAGGTTTTGGCGTCAGTATCTCAGTGTCGGTAGTTCAAACCATCAGTAGGTCGTGTTAGTAGCTCACTCGTTGGTGGCTTAGCTTCAGTGGCTCAACGTTGGTGGCTCAGTGTCGGTGACTCACCCAACGATGACTCATTTCCAGTTTTTTTTCTAGTTTCTCCCCTGTAACGTGTTTTTCTCTATTTGAAGTTAATCAATCAACTCAAAATCATCCACTGGTATATCTCCATTATTTCCGAGGGGAATTATTAAATCACAAATAATTCTAACATTTGAAACCTCCAAGATGTGTGGTTGAGCCACGACCTGACTTTTAAGTACTTCAAAATGGTTTCTCTGATTTTCGGATCTTGCCTCTTCTTAATCCAAGATCCTATATTCCTTCTTCCTTTTTGATTCTCTTCGTGCACCTAGAGGAATTTTCCCAAGATGAGTTGTGTGCTTGTGCTGGAGCCCTTCCTACTCAGCCTTGGAGTTTTTCCTACAAGTCATTCCATTATTTATTCTTGGTGAAAGAATGAACATATATCTTTGATCATCTAAGTAGGGATTTTCTTTTGATTCTCTTTAATTGTGCATCATGCGGGGTGAGTATATTAATGGTTCCTTGTAAATAACGGGAGGATACTCTTTTAGAAATAATAAAATCACAAGAATTTAATAAGATCAAAATATAACTTGCATAAAAAAATAATGGGAAGAGTGTGGATTGATATTGTTCACCTATTTTATTTTGTTATCATTGATTCTTTTATGATTGTTGTGGTTGTATGTCTTATGAAAATCATGATAGTTGGTGGTATTTTCTTGTGCACTAGTGTTCAGTTTTGTTGTGATATTTTGATTAACATATGTAACATGAAATCTGATTAATCACACACACATGGTTAAATAAAAGGATGCCCCAAGATCAAACTTGTTCTGTGATCACCCCGGTTATATTAAATTGGAAATTTAAGAACCCTTATCAGTCAAATTTGATTACTCTTGGTTTGATGTTTGTGGATGTGTGATGTGTGTTGTGTGTTCTTTTCTAGGTTCTATGGTCTTGGTATGTGGGTGGTACAGGGAGTGTGTTAGTGTCTCGATCTGAGAGATTTTCTGTTTGCAGAGTGGATAAACATATAGGTAGTTGGATTGTCTTTTGTGTGTTGGTGTCTCAGTACAAGAGATTGTTTGATTGTGAAAAGGATAAACATGTAGGTAGTGGGACTATCATTTTTGTTTTGGTGTCTCAGTATAATAGATTGATAGATTGTGAAATGGATGACCTTGTAAGAAGATGAACATCCATTGTGTTGTGTTGGGGTCTCAAAGCAATGTCGAGTAGTGGGACTATGATATGGTTGTGGACACGATATGCAGTGAGGCTACATTGGGGATTTTTTTGGGAAGTGGGACTGTAAGACTGGGTTATGAGAGAATTAATGGGTGGTTTTTACTTTGAAGAATGATATTTGATAGTAGTTGAATAGGGATGTATAATAAGACTTCAAGTCCAGTTAAGTGTTATTATGCAGTGGGGATGCAAGTCCAGTTATGTTTTTTTGTATAGTGGGACATAGTTTGGTTGCTTGGTGTGGTTATGGTTGTTAGTTTTCCAGTGGTGTTGGAATAATTTAATTGAATCCCCTTAAATAAATAAATGGAAATTGAATGAAAAGGAGGATGGGTTATGCTTTGGCAGTGGCTATTTTGTGGTTGTGCATATAGGGGTACCAGCAAAAGTGGTGCTGGTGTGGGCTTATTGTCTGTTCGTGTGAAACCCATAGGTTGGGTTTGAATTCTTTTTTACCTATATATATATATTAGTTCCTTTGGATTTCTATATGCACCCCACCCATATTGAGAACTATGTTCCAAACACCTCCAACTCATGGAGGATGGTGTCGTTCCCAACATCCCACTGGGAGGATTGATGGCTGGTAACTAATTTTCTTCCTCACACCCTCTTCTATATCATACCACTTAGGCGTATCCGGGCAATCTTTAATGTTTTGATTCTTACCATAGTCCAAGATTCTTCGAGCAATGGTTTGTTTTGGACCAGGGGATCAGGTGTTTGTGGGATAGGTATATATTTCCCAAGTATCTTTTGGATGCATCCTAGGTGTCTTCGAGCATGGTGTGTGGTAGTGGAGGCCCAAGTGTCTTCAGAAATGGTTGTAGTTGTTGTGGCTCAGGTTTCTACAGGTGTGGTACAGTGCGGTTTGAGGCCCATGTGTCTGCGGGTAGGTTGTGGCACTGGGACTGCATGTGGGAATGGTGGCAGCGTCAAGAAGTCAGATCATTAGGAATGAGAGGTTAACCAGTGGTAAAGTTGTGTGTATGGTACCCAAATGTCGATATGCTTATATTGTTACCTTAATTAACTTGTGTTACTTGGGTGAGTGTGTCTTGGTGAGGTTGGTCAGGTTAGTATTCCTTAGTAGGTTCTTGAGGATCTACCATTTTCTTACTGGGGCATTAGTATGGCCCGTCACTTGTGCACGAGTAGCTTTAGATTCCCTATTGAGTATACTTGTATGATAACCCTATATATATATAATTGCTTTCAGATTTCCAAGAGGACTTAGAGGATTGTGCTAGAATTTACTAGCTTAGTTGTCGGGTTAGTTTCTATTTCTACTTATTTTCTTTTCTTTTGGTACATTATTTGGGAGTTTTTTCTTACTTTGTGTTAGTTTTACTTTTGAACATGCACGTGGGAATGGATTCTAGGCTTTACATTTATCTTCAGTTATTGGTGTTTCTAGGATTTATTATCTTGTCTCCCGTTCTTGTTCTATTAAAAGGTTAATTCCTTCCATTTATGTGAGATTTTATACCCTTGGTGTTAGTCACCACTCAGGGGCCTACTGAAGTTAGGACTCAGGGGTCATTATCTCTTCTTTACCTTGAAGAAGGAAGGGCATGGAACTTTTTTGTCCCTTCCATTATCTTAGAGAAGGCGGGTCGTGACCGAATGGTATCAGAGGTGATGGTTGATAGATAATATGGAGTTCGAGGTTAGGCATGGTGAGGATTGCAAGGATGGTGGGGAAACAGTGTTAGGAAATCTTGGTGCATGAAATTGGCTAGGGAAGACTGGCTAGGACACGATATTTTAGGGCCACCTGTGAACCGATGCAAGGAATCTGGACCTACTGATGGACCAAGTGAGGCTATACTAATTTTAGGGTAGAGACCCTAGGAAAGGTATATAAATCATAATGACTTGTTTTCTTGTGTGTCTATGGTAATTTGGGAATTAAAATAAATAAAAATTTCAAAAAAATTAATGAAATTTCCACACTTCTCGGGCTTAAGACTTTCTTATTTTCTTTTTTCAGTTATAGAACCTAATCATCATCCATGAGTGGTACGAGAAGTCGATGTCTAGTGGGTTGATATGGTTGATCAGTGGAGGGCCGATCGAGAGGAGGAGGATGACCAGTGGTAGAAGATGCTCCATGCCTTCCAGTGGAAGACTCTAGGAAAGTACGACGGTAGTGTCTCATACATAAATATAGAGAGATTGATCGAGGAGCTGGTAATCGCTTTCAGATTTATCTGGGATCAGATAGAGTATTGGGTTCCTCTAGTAGTGAGCCATATGTGAGGAGTGGTGCATCATTGGTGGATTATTTACCTTAGGGAGAAGAAAGAAACTAAGGTTCCATGGACTAACATTGAGAAGGAGTTCTAGGAAGAATTCTTTTCATCCACTATGAAGGCCGAAAAAAGGAAGGAGCTGCTCTCCCTTCATCAAGGGAGTATGTCAGTAAGGGAGTTGGGGATCAAGTTCAAGGATATCCATTGTTTTTATCTGAACCTCTTTCTGAATGAGGAGTCCTGAGAAAGACACATATAGGACACAATTTGACCTTATCTTTAGTATTTTATTACCCCCTTTACTCTACCAACATACTTGTAGGTTCAGAAGAAGGATGAAGTAGTAGATAGGATGCACACACTGGTAGTTGTGCCGCAAGAGGGGATCCATCCAATTTTTTCAAAGGGTAAGGCCATAAAAAATTTCTCTAGCGTCAGTGCCTTCTAGGTTTCTTCTGTTGGGGAGTAGGCCTCAGTAGTTCTAGTTTTGATCCCCCGATCCTCTCCCTTTCTCTATGGTCCTGAGACTAATGATATTTATCTGTGATAGTCATGGGAAATTTTGGAATCAATGCCCTATCTAAGTGTAGTACAATGGGGGTGGGCAGGTTCAACACCCACCTTAGTAGCAGTAGTTTCTAGCCAGGACATTCCAGCAGTAGGGGCAGTGAACTCTCGCTCCACTATGGGAAGATGGGGCTAGAGGAGGCTGACCTTAGGGTTCTCCTCAGGGAACTTGACTAAGATATGGTTGGGTGGCGGCCTAAAGACGAGGGGTAAAGGAGATGGGCACGGGCAGTTTCACACTGTAGAGGTAGCAGTTCCAGAGGGATTAGAGGTTTTTCAAGGTACAATCAGCATGTTTAGTACTCTTTCATATGCTATGTTTGATTTAGGATCTTGGAACTCCTTTTTTGTACCCATTCTATCCCATGTCGTGGGTCTAGAAGTAGAGATAATTTTTATTCCACTAGTGTTGAGTACACCAGTTGGAGGTCAGACCAGCTTGTTTGATGTTTGTTGAGGATGTATACTAATGTTAGGGCCGCAGCAGTCTAGTGGGGATCTCCTTATACTACAGATACAGCCATATGATTTCATCCTAGGCATCAGCTGGCTATTTTCCATGCACTCTATTATCGACTCTTCCAGAGAAGGGTCATGTTCTCAGATATGGGCAGCCAACGTGTAGCTTTTGTTAGAAAGAAGAGTTTCCAGGAGGGTAGTCGGCATGTGGAGCCCCTTCATTCCTTGTTAGCTATGTTGTCAGTGAAATCATCAAACTCAGAGATGGTGGATGTTCTGGGGATTTTCAGTGAGTTCATGGACATATTCACCGAATAGGTTGTGACTCTACCCCCTCTATTTGATGTTGAGTTTGGGATAGACTTAAAACCTGATACTTATCCGATTTTGATGTCTCCCTATCAGATGGAGCCTTCTGAGTTGCAGGAGTTGTGGATTCATGTTGATGACCTAATGAAGAAGGGTTTTATCCAGCCAAGTGTGTCACCATGGGGTTCTCCAGTCATGTTTTCAAAGAAAGAAGATAGTGGTCTCAGGATGTGCATATACTACTAGAGACTGAATCAGGTAACGATCAAGAACTGTAGCCCCCTCCTGAGGATTGATGAAATTTTTGAATAGTTTAAGGGAGAAGTTTGGTTTTCTAAGATCGACCTGTAGTCGGGATATCACCTTTTGAGGGTTAAGGAGGGTGACATTCTGAATACTCCTTTCAAGTGCAGGTATGGGCACTTTGAGGTCATGGTCATGCCTTTTAGCATTACGAATGCACCAACTGTGTTCATGGGAGTCATGAAATCTATTTTTCGTGACTTTCTAGACCGGTTCTTGGTTGTGTTCATCGACGAAATCCTGATCTACTCAAGATTAGAGGAGGATCATGTTGAGCATCTAAGGGTAGTTTTGGAGGTCCTTTGACACCACCATCTCTAAGGGAAGTTGTCCAAGTGAAAGTTCTGGATAGGAGAGGTTCTCTTCCTTAGACATGTGGTGTCCCATCAAGGAATAGTAGTTGTCCCATCGAAGGTTAAAGTAGTTTTTTCTTGGGAAAAACCCAATAATTTGATAGAGGTTTGTAGTTTTCAATGTCTGGATGGTTACTATCAAAGGTTTGTACCCGACTTCTCTCGAGTTGCAATGCCTTTGAAATCTTTAACCAGAAAAGACGAGGCTTTCCTATGGAGTGTTTAGTGCTAGGAAAATTTTAGTTATCTGAAAGGGAAGATGGTCAGTTCCCCAGTGATGAGGTTTCTATAGGAAGGGGTAATGTTCGAGGTGTTATGTGATTATTTTGGTCTAGGATTGGGGTGTGTGATGATGTAGCAGTGGGGAGTGATCTTTTATGGTTCGTGGTAGTTACGTCCCCACAAACATCCCCATGAATGTAACTATTACACCCATGACATGGAACTCGTAGCAGTATTGTTCATGTTGAAGTTATGGTGGAATTACCTCCTTGGGGAACGCTTCATGATCTTCACAGATCATAAGTCCTTGAGGTATGTATTCTCCCAATAATAACTAAACTTACGGAAGTGGAGGTGGATGGAGTTTCTTTAGAACTACGACTTCAAAATCTCCTACAGCTCAGGAAAGGGGAATATGGTGGTCGATTCCTTGAGATGGAAGTCATATAAGGATATAGTTTTGGAGTCTGTAGATGCTTGGAAGGCAATAGAGGAGTTTGTTGCTTTATATTTGGAATTGAGAGTGTAGTATGGTAGAGGATTTCTATTTCAGATGACAGTGTTGTGTTCCTTGATATGGAAGGTGGAGGACTATTAGTGGGGAGACTTAGAAGATAAACTTATGTTTGATCATGTTAGACAAGGTGATGCACTGAAGGGATGGTCGGAGGATAGTCAGAATCAGATGTTGTTTCATGGGTTGTTTTTTTCTCTGGCGGTGATGTGTGAGAGAGTTCTTGGTGAGTTCCATAAATCACCCCCAGTGGTACATTCAAGAGTCTCTAAGATGTATCGAGGATATATAGTTTAGTTTTGGTGGCCCAAAGTAAAACAGGTAGTGGCGGAGTTTGTGGCAAGGTGCCTCATGTGTCAGCAGGTGAAGTCTGAACACTGTGTTCCTGGTAGTCTGTTGTAGCCCTTAGACATTCCTTAGTGAAATTAGAATGATGTCATTATGGATTTCATCACATGACTACCTAGGTATGAGGGATTATGTGATGTCATCTGGGTAGTTGTAAACCGATTGACGAAATTAGCTCACTTCTTAGCAGTTAAGGAGACAAGCGCAGTGGATGCCTTAGCATAGAGGAATTTCGGTGAAGTGGTCTGTCTACATAGAGTTCCAAGTTCCATAATTTTGGATTAGGATACAAGATTTACTTCATGATTCTATAAGGTATTACAACATACCTTTTTCACCCACCAATGCATCAGCACTTCCTTCCACCCTCAGATGGACGGGCAGACAGAGAGGACCATCCAAACATTGGAGGATATGTTGTGAGAGTGTGTTCTGGACTTCGAAGGATCATGGGTATGACACTTTCTCCTGGTGGAGTTTCACTAAAATAATACCTATCACTCTACCATTGGCATGGAACCATTTGAATCCTTGTACAAAAGAACATGTTGTTTTCCCATGTGTTGGACAGTGGTTGGGGAGGTTGGTGTTCTTGGCTTAGAGGCAATGCAGTCCACAACAGAGAAGTTTTATCTTGTGAATGAAAGGATGAAGTTAGCTCGGGACTAGCATAATTCATATGTCGATCATATGAGGATACCCTTGTAATTTGATTTTGGGGACCACGTGTTCTTAAATGTCCCCCCTCGACATCGACAGTAGAGGTTTTTCAGGGGGAGTAATCATTCATCTAAGTTCATCAGACCCTTCTTAGTGGTGGGATGAGTTGGTGAGGTGGAATATCATATGGCATTGCCACCATGACTGGAAAGGATCCACAACGTCTTTCATATATCTCAACTCTGTCGATATCTACACGATGACTCCCACGTCCTCAACTGGGGAGAGTTGGATATCGAGGACGATGCGATGTTCGTGGAGCGACCGGTGAGAATTGAGGATCGTAAGGAGAAGGTGCTTTGTAGGTGGACCATTCCCTTGGTTTGTGTCTTATGAAGGTATGGTGGCCTCGAAAATAGTAACTGTGAATGGGAGGCATAGATGTATGCTCAGTACCTATAGTTGTTCTGAGTTTTAATCTCATGTTTTCTTTGTGCCTTGCTTATGAGATAATGTTCAACCTCTCTTGTTGTATAATGATTTTTTCCCTATTATTTGTTTTGTGTGAAAAGTTCTAACTATGGGGAGGGAAGAACCTGATCCCTAATCAAGAATCATTAATGTGTATGTGATTAATCTTGTGCGGGTGATTCAGTGCGACCCAAAGTGGAAAGTATCTTGACAAGGGGAAAGAGATCCCTAATCCATGTATCTAGACACTGGGATCCTTAGTGTGTGCATGATTTCTGGGGAAAATGGAGCCTTAGTGTCTCTCCAGTTATTCAGGATATAGATGTTAGAGAGGTGTTCTTGGATGTTGGGGTTTCCCCTCTAGTTTTTAACACATGGTGATTTACTATAGAGAGGTATCTTAAGGGATGGTTGTTCGGACCTATTTTCTTTTAGGTTAGTTTTACATTTTCAAGGATGATAATAGTTTGAGAGGTATCTGATGCAATTAACTGGATTTTCCTTAGTCCCTTCCATTGTAAAAAGCCGATTTTGAGGTGTTCTTGGAGTAATTGGTCACTCATTTCAGGAGTTTTCCAAAAATTCTAGTTTATCCATCAGCATGTCAGTGCATTTGCATTTCAGGGCATTGGTATTGTTGAGTCAGGGGTGTCAGCATCGGTGAGTGAGGGGCGATGGCATCGGTGAGTCAAGGGTGTCAGTGTTGGTATGTCAGGGCGTTGGCATCGGTGAGTTAGGGGCGTTGGAATCGGTGAGTCAAGGGTGACAGCATTGATATGTTGAGGTGTAAATAGCTCAGTGTCGGTCGGTTAAGGCATTAATAGGTCACATCGGTAGATCACCCATCGGTGGCTCAGTTTCGGTGGCTTAGCATTGATGAATCACCCATCAGTGACTCGTTTCTAGCTTTTCCTAGTTTGGATTTTCTAGTTTCACCCATATAACATGTTTTTTCTTTATTTTATGTTAATATATAAACTCATAGTCGTCTGTTGGTCTATCTCTACCATTTTAGAAAGAAATTATTAAATCTCAATTAATTCCAACATGTGAAACCACCAAGCTGTGTGGTCGAGCCATGACCCCACTTTTATGTACTTCGAAATTGTATCACTTATTTTAGGATATAGAGTCTTCTTAAGACAAGATCATCTCGTCCTTATTACTTTTTGTTTCACTTGGTAGACCTAGAGACTTATTCCCTAGATGATTCATGTACCCATGGTAGAGCCCTTTCTTCTTAGTCTTGGATTTTTTCCTATAACTCGCGTCATCCCATATTCTTGGCGAAAGAAGGAACTTTGATCTTTGATCATCCAAGTAGGGATTTTATTTTTCTTCTCTTAAATTATGCATCATGTGGGGTGGGTAAATTAATGGTTCCCTATAAGGAACGGTAGGATACTTTTCTTGAAACAAGAACTTCACAAGAATTTAATATGATCAAAAGATAACTTGTGTAAATAAAATAATGGGCAGAGTATGGTTTAATATTGGTCGCCTGTTTTATTTCGTTATCTTTTATTATTTTATGTTTTTTGTGGCTGAAATACTTCTAAAAATCATGACCGTTGGTGGTCTTTACTTATGCACTGGTGTTAAGTTTTGTTGTGATATTTTGATACACATGTGTAACATGAAATATGATTAATTATGTATACTCAGTTAAATAAAAGGATTCCCCAAGATCAAATGTATTTTATGATAAACCAATTTATATTAAAGTGTAAATTTAAGAACCCTTGTCGATAAAATTTTATTATTCTTGGTTTGATTGTTGTGGTAGTGTGTTGTGTGTTCTAGTCTCGGTTTTGTGGGTTTGGTATGTGGGGCGGTATAGGGGGGTGTTGGTGTCTCAGTCTAGTATATTGTTTGATTGTGGAATATATAAACTTTTAGGTAGTGGGACTATCCTTTGTGTGTTAGTATCTCTGTCTGAGAGATTGTATGATTGTGGAATGGATAAAATTTTAGACAGTGGGACTATCCTTTGTGTTTTGTTGTCTCTATCTAAGAGATTGATTGATTGTAAAATGGATGAACATATAGGCATCAAAACTGCCTTTATGTTGTGTTGTGGTCATGAAGTGACATCGAGCAGTGGGACTATAGTATGGTTGTGGACTATATATACATTGGGACTACATTGGGGATTTTTTTGGGTAGCGGGGAAGCAGGGAAAGGTTATGAGAGAAGGAATGGGTGTTTTTCACTTTGAAGAATGATAGTTGATAGTAGGTAAATAGGGATGTGTAGTGGGACTACAATTTCAGTTATGTGTTGTTGTGTAGTGGGACTGCAAGTCTAGTTATGTGTTTTTGTATAGTGGGACTTCGTTTGGTTTCATGGTGTGGTTACGGTTGCTAGGTTACCAGTATTGTTGGAATAATTTAAGTGAATCCCCTTAAATAAATAAATGTAAATTGAATGAAAAGGGGAATAGGTTATGCTTTTGAAGTGGATGTAGTTTTGTTGTGCATGTAGGGGTAGCAGCAAAAGTGGTGCTGGTGTGGGCTTGTTCTCTATTCATGTGAAACCCGTAGATTGGGGATGAGTGCTTGTTTACCTATATATATATTATATTTCCTTGTAATTTTTATATGCACACCACCCTTGTTGAGAACTATGTTCCAAACACCTCCATCTCATGGGGGAGGGTGTCTTTCTCAACATCCTGGTGAGAGGATGGATGGATGGTTACTCATTTTTTTCCTCACACCCTCTTCTAGATCTTGTCGCTCGGGCATATCTGGGAAAGCTATAATGGATTAAGGCTTACCATAGTTCAAGATTCTTCAAGCAAGGGTTGGTTTTGGTCCAGGGCCTCAGGTGTTCATGGGATAGGTATATTTATACCAATTATCTTCGGGATGAGGCCCAGGTGTCGTTGGGTGTAGTGTGTGGTTGTTGAGGCCCAAGTGTCTTCGAGGGTGGTGGTGGTTGTTTTGGCCCAGGTGTCTGTATTCTTGGATATGTGTGGCTTGAGGCCCAGATGTGTAAGGGCAGGTTGTCTCAGTGGGATTGGGTGTGGAAAGAGTGGAAGCGTCAAGACATCAGATCGTTAGGAATGAGATGTTAACCAGTAGAAAAGTGGTGTGAGGGGTACTCAAATGTTGATGTGTTTATATTGTTAATTTAACTGATTTTCATTACATGGGTGAGTGTACCTTGGTGAGGTTGGGATGGTTAGTATTACATGGTAGGTGCTTGCGGTTCTACTGTTTTCTCACAGAGGCATTAGTATGTCCCCTCACATTTGCACGAGTAGCTTTAGTTTCCCTACTAAGTATACTAGTATTCTCACCCTACATATATAAAACTATTCTCAGGTTTCCAAGATGACTTTTAGGACTGTGTTGGACTTTACTACCTCGGGCGTCATGATAGTTGATGTTGGTGTTTAGTTTCCTTTATTTTGGTACATTATTTGGGAGTTTTTTCTTACTTTGTATTAGTTTTACTTTTGAACATGCATGTGGGAATGGATTCTTGGCTCTACTTTTATCTTTAATCTTTGGTGTTTCTAAGATTTACTATATTATCTCTTGATGTTGTTCTATAAAAAGGGTATTATCTTCCATTTATGTGAGATTTTATACCCTTGGTGCTAGTCACACTATGGGGCCTACTAAAGGCGGGACTCGGGGGTCATTATCTCTTTTTCACCTTGAAGAAGGATTAGTAAGGAACTTTTCCATCCCTTCCCTCATCATGGAGAAATAGGGTCGTGACAAACAATGAGAACATTATATGACCTTTATCTATGTAGATAAGTACAAGACATATACCATATATATGTATGATAATTCCTTTCCTCGGTATATCTAAATCATCATAACATGTTTCATACTCATAATATGATAGGATAATCTCTTCTTGGTAAATCATAAACATATTACATGATCAAAAACATACCAAACAACCCCCTGATTAGCTAACTCATAATGCTTACATAAGAAATTTTTCATTATATAATTTTCTCATGAAAATTTTCATTTCAACCTTGATTATGGATATTCAATATGAAAGATACACCCTTATCGAGAAAAATAAACAGTTTTTGAAAATCCATGTGGTATACATGGTAGGTTATCTATCACAAAAAACTCATTTTATACATAATGAATATATTCCATATCTATATAAAAGTATATACATGTTAGAATAAACATTTAATGAAAACCTAGAATAATCTATGATTAATATTTCTTAGGGATAACTTAATATCATAATTGTTGGGAATCCCCTTCACCAATTCTTCAGATAAAACCATTAGAATCTATCATATTCCTCCAATATATGTACCATGTCAAATGTAGATAGGAAAGAAATGCACAGAGGAACCTGATAATCAATAAGGACTTCCTTAACTGAATGTATAAGAAGTAATAATACCTCAAACCCAATATTTGAAACAATTTTTAAACTTTTGATCATCCAAAACATGTAATGAAAGAAAAAGATGGAAGAAACTAATAATTTAAGTGCATTAGAAAATATATCATATGTGCAAGGGAGAAACACCAATACTACTTTTCCATTATAATTGAATGTAAAAGTATAAAAAATAAAATTATTAAATACATGTAATCTTACACAGTATCCACTTAAAATAATTAATTTATAGATTATCATTGGGGTTCCACAAACCTATATTTATTGTGTAATTTTGTTAATAGGTTAAACTTACTCTCCTAAAATCACAAACAAAACATTACATTACTACTTCGGCATTGATACTAACACGGTCACCCCTTGTCATTAGAAAATATTCAACCCTTCTCAACTTCATCGGATAAAATGAACATAGAATAAACATGTTTCTCCCATTATAGGTAATTTTATTAGTATCTCAATATTGTATCACTCCAAGTTTTATTGAAAGAAATTTTGGTTACCTAAATCCATTATACTAAATTTGGTGAACATAAATAGACTTCCCCTATAAAAATAAAATGAGTTGTCTATTTTCATTTCTCTTTATAATATATATATATATATATCCAAAAAGAAATAATATAAATATTAAGATTTAATTTTCCATAATATGATATATTTATTACTCTAAAACTCATTTACGGGTACTAAGAAATACACATAGGCACCCATCTGAAAACATCACATTTTATAGACATCTAAAGACGTATTATTATCACTAAAATTTTAGGGATTTAAAAAAATCAATAAATCCCTAAATAATATAAATTGCATCATTATGTGATCATATAATAAAACCTCTCATTAAACTCTTTTAATTAGTAACATACAGAAGTAATGTTTATTTACATAATAGTGACACTAAATAATCATATTTTAAATGTTTAATTCATTGAACATTTTATTACAACTCCTTTACTTCACAAAATCCAATGTTATGATGTTAATAAATACTATGGTGTAGTTAAAACACTTTCTAAATTCCTCATCATCATATTATATAATTATATTTCAATATTTTCTTTGAAATCATGTACTAAATGATTAATCTTTAACAATACATATTAAACTATTTTAAAAAATAAGGAGACATTAACATGAAATTATGACAGGTATAATTTTTTACATATAACTTTTGAACATTACTGAGTCCAAATATACATCTTCAATCCACTTTGATAATATATTTCATCGTAATACCACACAATGATACATAAAGAATTGGTGTTATATCTTTTTCAAAAATGTTATAGAATATAATGAATCACAATCATTGTGCATCCAACTATCATCTCATTAATATTGATGAAAAACTCTTATTTTATAAATAATGGAAATATTTTCACAATAATAAATTATTAATAAAATTCATCCACTACTGTCTTGATGAAATACTTTTCATCCAATTACATTTTATTATAACACTTTATTAATCATTTAAATTCAAAATCCAATATCTACAGTTCAATTTTCATTTATATTTGAATAGCTATACATATGAAAAAAATGATTGAATGTATATTTACTATCACATACACTTAAAAATATATAAGAACTAAATTATATATAATTAATACCTGATATTGAATATCTATGAAATTTATTTTACCCCATCATGTAGTTTTTATAGTTCCACATCCAATGATAATGGTCTTTATAATAGAATCATTTTCCATTCTTCAAATACATTAGTTTAAATGGATTTTTTGTAATCTTCAAAACCACTCTTATGATTATTTTTTTTATAATATTTTCCATTTTATTTATAAAATATTATCATATAACTTGAGCTATTATATCCCATGTTTTTCCCTTTAATCCTAAAAATATTTAGTAAAACATGTATACCTTTTTTGAATTTATAAATACTATAATTTAAAATAAAATATCATAACCTTTCCAATAGTGATTGTAGAATTATTTCATTTAAAAGATAAATCTAGAGAGGTAATCCTTATATTATTAATTCATTAGAATACTTAGTCAAATTTATAAAATTAGTAGTAACTTAATTACCTTCTTTTATTAGGAACTATAAGTGATCCTTTGACCCCCCACACAAGTCATGAAATTAATGTTCCAAAAATCGGCTTCCCATGTTTTTTATCCTCCTAAATTCACAAATATTTTAATGTTTCTTTTGAAAAATGGGATTTATGGAAACAATATTGAATATAAATACATCTATTAAATCACTTATATATTTTCATAAGTATATATTTCTATTTTTTAAATTTCTTCACTTGTTGGTTACTCTTGTTCAGATTTATCCGAAGCATAGAATTTTTTACTTTATTGAAAAAAAATCTCAAGTTACTATAATATTTTAAAAAGTTTATTCCATTGTGATTATACTTTTATAATATATTTATCAACATCATCTTTATTGATGATGATGAATTTTATCTTCTATATAAGGATTTATTAAATGATAAATTCATTTTAAATTCTTTTAATTTGAGAATTTATTAAATATGATCCCACTAAAATAATGACCCTTTTAACTGTATTTTATCCATGAGTGGAAGAAGATCCAAATTTAACTATGTTTGGGTCTATTTAGTGATTCTTACATAACTAATCTATATAGGTATACAATCATGTTAATCCTTTCATATTTGAATATTGGATTTTCATGAGGATAACTCTTTATCCTTATACATAATATATATTCAATAAACATATTACCCCTAGTATTTAAATCCTATTAAGGTTTCATATATATGTCTAACTAGTAATAAATAAAAAAAATTGGAACTTAATCCTAGTATAGTAACACATTATATTCTTACTTTACATAAGATAATCCATGGGTACCCAACTTTTCCAGAACCTACCCATTTGAAATATCAAGAAATAATAAGAGATTATATTAGAAGGAATATAACACTTAGTAATTTATGGATTTCTTAATCTCACAATATTATATCATATTTTTCATTTAAATGTATACATATAATTATATAGTTTGGAATACATATTCCTTCTTCCAAAATTAATATGGTCAAACCATATTGATGTCTAACTTTTCCATGACGTACAACTTGTGTTATTAACCTAAATTAAATTTCAACTGTATTTATACACATATGAACCCATCTCAAGTATATGGTATAAGAAACCCTTTCATGTAATGTATGAAAATTAAATAAATCTAAAATATTCATATGAGTACAAATTGAGTGATATGTAGTAAACCCATAGTATTCAGGACAAGGCGTAAACCTCTAGGCTACTGAGCAGTCTAACAAAAAAATGCTCTGCCTATAGTTGATTAATCATGAGTGATTTCAATTCAATCATAATTATAACACCTAATGTATATAAGCTATAATTGACTTATTAATACAATATCATAACCTAATACATTCCAAATTCAAGGTTTAAGAAAATTATATCAATTTTAATACCAAGCATTTAGCTCCTTAGATATATGTATGATTATTTAATAAAATATTTTAACATATTAAAACCAATTATTATGTCACAATTAATAATATAACATATAATTAAATGAATAATAAAGCTAGTAATAAACTAAATAAATGTTTTATTCATAAATTTAGACATGAGAAAAACATTTTTGGAAAAATTATACTAAACTATTAAAACTTTATTTTTTTAGTAAAGAATAAACATAAAAAATGATCTTTTATACAATACGGTATTTTTATGTATTCATTTATATGGTTTTAATATGAACACAATTATATTATATAAATGTATGAAATTTATAGATATATAAATGTATGAAATTTATATATACATAAATTATTAAATAACTCATATTCCATAATTTATGATTCTATATTCATAAATACCACATTTTTTAAATAATGTTACAAATATTATAATAATTATTAAGAAAGTTATTTATCTATAAATATAAATAAAAACATTTATATTTCACCATAACTTAACTATTTGAACACACATTAATCATATGTCTCATCAACCAAATCAATTTTTAACTGTTCAAGCCCCTATTAGAATCGGTACAAGCCCTATATGTCCACTATACTAAATAATTTTTGATAATTTTAAATATATATAAATATATATCATTAAAATTAAACTAAAATGGCCTATCACTATGGCCAATGTATTAAGAATTTTAGTTAATGGTCACACAATAAACCATGTTGTTTTTATTTCTATTTTTGGTTAACAATATCATGTTAGGTTCATGTTTTTTCACCAAGACATATCATTATTTAAGAAGACGTTATTCCTAGACAGGTAATATTGGGGTGATGGCATTACCTCAATACAATGAGTTTTTGGAAAACCCATTTTTTTCCTTCCAATTTGTTATTAGGTGAACAAATTACCCATTGTTGAGGCATATATAGAAAATCAGTTTGGTCAATTCATTTGGGGGATGCATATCATTATACGAATTGAATTTTCTAGTTTTTCTATAATTTTTAGCAAAGTTGTTTTAGAACAAACATCAAAATTTTAAATACAACTTGTCCACTATCGACTGTGCCATTTTTTATGGCCTGAAATTCAAATAAGGTAATGGAGCAATAATTTATTATAGTTTACAATAAAAGCGAATAATGTATTTTTTTTATTAATATAATTATTATTTATTTAAAATTATTATTAATTAATTAATATTAAATATATTTTTTTTTCTCAAAATAAAAATTAGAGTTACTGGAAGAATTTTTTTAAAATTTTAGGTTCCAAATAAATAATTTTTAAACGCAAAAGTTATTTTATTTAATAATTAAATATCATGTAAGTTCAAAATTATTATCATAAAAAACAATTCACTTTTGAAAACATCATTTTAAAATTATATGAGATTTATTTTTTCAAATTTTTTCTAAATAAAATGTCTTTTGGGTGAAAATAAATAAAATAATTTTTAAAAATATCATAAAATTAATGCAACAATCATGATATATTTTTTAATAAAAAAATTGAAATTTTTTTCTTGACTAAAAATGTATTTAATAATTAAAATATTTTATTTGAAAATAGTATATTGATTTTAGAAAAATACATTTGAAATTTTTAAACCTAAAATACATTTTATCCTATAAAAAATAAATTGATTCTTTTTAGAGTTTCTTGATATTTTTTCATTGATTTTAATTTCAAATAAATCTCCTTCCATAATAATATATAACTTAATTTCTTTAAGATTAATTCTATCCAAAATAACTTAACATATATCACATAATTTTCTAAATTTTTTCCCAAAAATACTACCTACTCAACTATAAATACCCTCATATTCATCCATAACTCCCCAATTTTAAATAATTATGCATTAATTATCTATTATTACCAATATAAAGAGTCTCTCGAAGGTTTTAGAATGGTTATAATGTTTTTTTATCAATATTTAAGAAGAAAATTTTCAAGTTAAGGGTTTTTAACAACTTCCCTCGTTTATTTTTATAAATACTCGCATTCATATCCTTTTCAATAAGATATGTTCTTATGATTCATTACTAAAAATCCATTATTATAAAATCAATTGGCTAAATAATTTGTTATAATTCCTAGAAAACCTTTTATCTAAGAACATCTTAAAATTTTGTTAAATTGAAGAGTGTGGTGTTTTTAAGAAATTATATCCCTATCTCAATACAAATAAGTATATATTGGCTCTAACTATGTTATATCACGGGTTAATATCCCATAAAAGTATTATTACTATAAAATAACCATATAAAAGTTGTTTTAAACTACTGGTATAACCATGGGAGTAGTTGTTATAGGCTACACCAATGGCTCCCAGAACAGTTGGTATATAGGCTGTGAGGATACCCCTATACCAATAGTGTTTTATAACTATTTGAATAAAGGGTTGTGATTTGGAATTTACCAATATTTTATTTGAATTGTTTTATATATTATTTAAAAAAATTTCTAAAACTATTTGTAAAAGTTTGTACTCTGGAAAAAAGGATTTTTATCCACTACAATTACCATTCAACTAATGCATTTCAGAAAAAAATTATGTTTTTGACTAGTCACATTAAGCATTTAATAATTTTATTATAAAAAAACATATTCAATAAATTTCAAAAATAAAACACCATTTATATAGTTTTTTTGTAAATATCTTTCCAAAAATATAAGGGCTCAATATCTTCATATTGACCATCACTTTCATTATGTACATCACTATTATCTTTATCATCATGAATGTCCTCTATATGATCACAACCTCTAATATCCTCATCACCATAACCACTATGAACATCATCATCCCACATAGTGCATCATCAAAATTCATGTATCAAAACTCACAGTGGTATTCAGTGATAGTGATGGACATAAAGCATCCATAACATTGAAAACCTACTTCTTTCCTCTACTTTTTTCATGCTCCTACATGGCTAATTATTTATCCTTTTCTTCCATTTTTTATAGGTTGATTCTATCTCCACATAATCCTCTTTCAACTCAGTTCTATCTAAACAGTTAAAGGATCCTAATATGGGCCAATAACTATTAGGTAATATATTATTTCAAGGATGACATTAGGATCATCAATGGTGCTCGTAACCTAATAAGAGTCGCAAATGATCATCTAGAATAAAGTTTTAACCATCTTATTCATTAAGAGCCTCTAAATCATATTATTAGTAATATAAATGGGATATTTAGTATAAAATAAATTTTAAATCCTACAAGTAACATAATAAATATTATAATATTTTCTTATGCATCTTTTTTTATATAATTCCCGTAATTATTATTTCTACTAGAGGAAAATAATTTCAAACATAGTACAAGACCTTCTATGTTAAATATTTCCCTCTAGGAATGACATTGAATGTATGAAAACATTTTTCAGTAATATTTTATTGATGATTTAATTTACTCATGAAAACTACTTATAAGAAGTTTAGTTATTTAAGTATTGAGTGATAAATACATTATTGGATTATTAGTTTATATAGTCATTTTCATACTTTGTTTTCAATTTAAAAGTGTTAAATTTATGAAATATGTAATTTTAAATGATTTTGTGACTTAAAAACCATGATTTTGATTTAATATAAATATGTACACATGATTTTTATTTTAAAACATATTTCGTCTTATTTTTTATGACTTATTTGGTTTAATTTTTATGGATTATGGGATATTTTAATGTTTCTATGGTTGGAACCATGGTATCTATAGTTCTTTATTAGGATTTTTTGAATTAATTAATGGATTATTTTGGTTGTGAATGGATTGGTTTTTCTTCATTTGATGAGTGATGGATTTTTTAGGTTGTTTATGGTAAGAAGATGAAATATATGAATTTTGTGTTAAAAATAATGATATTGTTAATTTTGGGTATTATTTGTGAGATGTATATGGGAATGTATTATGTTGGATGAAAGAACTATATATGGTTTAATTTGAGGGAATTAGGTATTACTATTTTGTTTATGGTGGTTTTTTTTTTCATTTTATCAATTTTTGATTGATTTTAGGGGTATGAACTGAAATGGGAAGTAGATTCATTTATGGATGGATAGTTTGATGGTCATATGTATTGAATTATTATAATTTGGTATTGAACCATGTGTATTTGAGCCTAAATAGATTATTGGAATGTTATTCTGAATACTCTGGATGAGAATTGTGATTTTTTGTATTAAGGTTATCAGGATTGATTAGAATTCTAAGGGTTATTGATATTTTTGGTTTTAAGTCATTGAAATGTCATTCATTGTTGTTTTATTAATTAGAATTTTCAATTTTATTTCTATATTTTTCTTGTTGAATATTGATTTACATAGGTAACTGATTACTAAAACTTTAAACATTCAAAAAAAGGTTTTTATAGTCTACGCATAATCATTTAATGTTTTAAGGTTTATTTTGACATTATTTAGTTCAGTTTAATTTTTGTAATTTAATTTTAGTTTCTATTTATTTAAATCACTTGTGTTCAATTAGATTACATTTCATTAGTTATAGATCAGATTGTGTGTGTTATGTCTTATTTGGATTGGTTCATTTTTCTTGGTACCTAATTAAATATTTTTTAATGAAAAATACATGTTGTCTCTCAGGATCCGGCATAGTATTTCACCCAAAACACTGAAAATACTTCATTTCATCCTTTATTTTTCTATTTAAATTTTATTATTCCTATAAAAGAAAATATACTAATAATGATTTTTTTTGATAAAAATCACAATAAGTTTCAATCAAGAAATCAATAAAAATTTGGTGTACAATAAACTTGTAACTCTTCCAATAACCAATTATTTAATAGTATAATGTCAATGGAAACTCATCTATGGTTTTTACACCCACTCAATATGATCCATATCTATCATCCCAACCATTATATAGATCATTCTTAAATTCTATTTATGTATCACCTAATTCCATCAAATGTGTTTCCCTCATGAATTCACAGTTATGAAAGTTATAGTGTAGCAGCTACCAAAATAATAAATACATTAAATACAATAATAATATAAAATTAATCAAAAAAAATTTGTTACCCATATTTGAGATCAGGTAGTATCCTTTATTTTATTCTCAGTGACTCTCTAGGAAATTGGTTTCAAGGGAATTTAGTCACAATATTTGAAAAGTGTTTCTATAAAACTTATATATTCTCTCATAATTATACCCATCACTTGATTATAATCATTATACTTTATGATCAATTATTTTTTGTGGTTCCACACTTCTAACATGAGGGTACATCCACACCACCTAATAATGTTATATTCAATTATGAATAAAAAAATATTAAATAAATACATTTTACATTGAAAATTATGGTTTCAAATTTTTCTATAGTTGTGAAAATATACTTGATCATGGATAATCAGTTAACTCTGATGGGTCTATAGGATCTAAAAAATTGTTAAACTATGTAGTTCATGTATTATAGTGTATGGTTTGAATGATATTATCAATATCTTCCTATTGAATTAGTAAATTAATGTTTGGATAGTAGATTTTATTATTCCTGTCATGAACCAAGACGCGGTTCCATCCAACCCAACATCGGATCTAGTCCAAGACATGGCTTGAAGGGAATTTTCAATCCCCACAAGTTGAAAACTAGTGTCACACATCAAATTAATCATAATAGGAATAATTTTTTCCCTATCAAACTAGGACCAAATAAATAAATAGAACAAGTGGAAAAACCAACAATAACTGAATCTCAAAAAAATAAAAAGTTGTCCAAATACAAAAACTACTGAAAATACAAACTAAATACATAACTGAGACCAAACCACACAAAACTATCTCCACATGACCTCTTGGTCACCACCAGCCACAAGACCAACCCACTATAAGAGCAACTAAACCGTAACCTGCGCCTACAAAATAGCTCGGGTCTACCGACACTGAATGGTACAAGTAGGTTGTGAGATTAAACAAATTAATAGGTAATCACCATAGATTCAATACATTTACTTTCCTAAAACATACCACAAATAATAATTTGAAAACACATTCTGAAAATAGGTTTTAAATCACATTAACACCCAAACATAACATTCCTCAAGTTCCCTTTCTAAAACAATACACACGGTTTTCCATTAAAAAACAGTTTCATTTTTCATAACCCATTTTAATTCTAGAACTCAAATATAAAACCAAGATAGATAATAAAAAGGTCTATGTAGAAAATATAGTAAACCAAACACCAGGAATAACTAGAAATACATTTTTCCAATCATACAGCAGAAATAAACAGAGCATATAGATATAAACTCATAATAATTTCTTAAACAACCCTAGAACAATCCCTATATGTACTCAATTTGGACTCACCTATCAATATATTATGTATCTCTATAGTCAATAACCAACTGGCCACCCTCAACTAACCAATTTAGTGGCACGTCCCACCATTCCCTATAAAGTCAAGGAGTTACCAACCCGTCTAATCAGGGTCGACAAGCAACTCTCACTCTTCCCTTTGGATGATGCCCATAAATCCCAGGATAATAATAATATTAACACTCGGTGAAATGTAGTATAGAAACAAAAAACAATAGAGTTCTCAAAAAGGATCCCTTAGAGAGGATCCCATCCAAATTTCTAATGCGCTCAATACCATAATGTTCCTATGCATGATCCACTAGAGAGGATCTTATCCAATTTATAGTGGTTAAAAAATATAATACAAGCAATACAACTCACATAAAAATCCATTTCTTTCACAATCATTATTAAATACCAATTTTGATTCACACTACCTAGGTTTTTAGTGCATTTTACAAAATATTCCAATATAAAAACCTAATTTTACATAAACAATATGAAATGGGCCCTTATGTATCAAATCCACAACTCTTTCCAAGCCAAGTGAAAAACATGAAACAAAAGGAGAAGTACCAAATAAACCATTACTCTAATCACTCAACCAAATTATCTTAAAATTCAAAAAAAAAAGACAAGAATCTGGAAAAACATTTCACACCACTTTCACAGATCATGGCACATATACCAGAAAGCTTGTCAGAGAGAAAGTATCCAACCATTTATTAAAGAAAAATAAATAGTACAACAAATCATGGCACATATTTAATAAACATAATAAGGAAACTCACTTTAAACAAATCCAATTTATTTTGGAAAACCAACTTTCACAAATGTGCATTTCATGTCTCTTTGAAAACATCTTTCTGAAGAAACATAACTTTTTTTTAAAACAACACATTGTACCACACAAAAGCATCACACCAAAAATTCATTCCTATGAACATACAACACCCAACTCATAATCTAATATTATTAGCAAAATAAAACCAAGGGAAAACACTACCAAAATCACTCAATTTCACTTTAAAAACTGAAATGAAATTTAATCAAACACTTTATGTGTGTTAAGAACTAGGAATAATTAAAGAAGTCCTTAAAAAACCATTTGACACCAATTTACCATTATCAAAAAAATTAAAAAAAAATTATTCTAACACATCAAAATCAAGGGAAAAAATTTATAAATCATTTAGGAATTCTCAAGCATCAAATGGAATGTATTGGAAAATAAATGGATAGAAACACCTACCTCAACAATGTGCGAATGCAACCAAACTTCAGGAGGAGAAATATCCAAGACTGAGAAACAATCCACACACCCAAACATCCAATAAATTGAATCATACACCAATCTAACCCTTAGGTTCCAGTCAAGAGAGAAACTCCACCAAGAGAGGCCATGATCTCAAGAGAGGAGAGAGAGGATAAGAAGAAATTGACCAAAAACTCAAAGGAACTCACCTTAGAACCTTGAAATGGATTTAAAAATAAATGGGGAGAAAGGATGGAAAAGTTTGGAGGACCCCCCCCCCCTAGTGCACCTAGGTCAAGAAAGGGGAGGAAATCTAGAATTGGGGTTTAAACACTACAGGGGAAAGGCTTGAATTTCACACTTTTAAGAATCTGGGTAAGTTGTAAGGTTTGGACACACCATTTGAAAATCTATGTTCCAATCATGCGATATTCCATTTTCCGAATCCAAAACCAAACCACTTGCTTTCCACATGGTTTTCCTAACTATTCACAGGTCGTGTGCGAATATCCAATCACCAGAATCAATATTTGCATTTACCTGGTTGAAGTGGCATGGTTTCCCCTAACGGTGCGCTACCTATGTGTGAAAATTTTCCAAGACCAAAACATCCATTTTTCAATAGAAACTCAAAAATTCAAACTGGGACTCCACACAAACCTCAACCAAAGGATCTAAGATCAATAAAAAATAAAATAAAGAAATTTCCAAGGTCGGGGTGTGATAATTCTCCCCACCGCAAACACATTCTTCCCCTAGAAATTCACCCTGTTGAAATATAAACAAATCATGGTCCAAAAAATCCGAATAAATCGAAAAAAAATCATGAACCTCAGGGTAAACTTTATCATCTCAAGTCACACCTGACCCGATCTAAAGAAACCACATCATGAGATACAATAGGAGAACATGATATGGTTTTCCCCACCACAAGAGCTCAACTAACACGACAAATATTGAAACCCCCAATAATATCACATCAGGGAGACCAACACGGGAACTACCAACATGAGCTACTCAAACTTCTCTACACCTATAAAACAAAACCCCTACCACAACTGGGAACTCCTAACTAAGTCAAAAATCCTCCAGCACAAAGTTAAAACCCCATGAATGAAACTTAAACCAAGCAAAGAACTCAAACGCAATATAAAATCATTAATTTCCAGAAGAACAGATATCTCTAAATAAGAATAAATAAAATATAAAATAGATTCATGAAGGGATAACCCTTTAAAGATAAACATCTAAGGCACAAAAATGGGATTATAAATAAGCAAGACCACCATGCCTCTTATAAAGATAAGAGAAGTTCAAATTGGGAAAGAAACTATGACATAAAAATTAAACTATCTCTATCCCAAAAAGGGAGACAAAATATGGGGCCATTTTCCCCGCAACCTCGGTGATTATTGATTATGTGTAAGCTTCACTCGAAGCCTTGTGATTGGAGCCCTGATGAGCGAAGCATTTACTAAATCATAATCAAATGCTAGCATCCTCTAATCAAGATGTCTTGTTCAGGAAATGCTTCTTAAAAACTTTACCAGATGACCCAATCGG
The DNA here is from genome assembly GCA_963277665.1 of Viscum album. Taxonomy (NCBI): domain Eukaryota; kingdom Viridiplantae; phylum Streptophyta; class Magnoliopsida; order Santalales; family Viscaceae; genus Viscum; species Viscum album. The sequence continues at coordinate 979,933,017 of OY728137.1, forward strand.
TCACAATGGAAACAAGTGTTTGGAGGATTGCGACAAGAAGGCTTCGAATTCCCAAACAGACCACACTGAAAACACACAAATGACTGGTATGATGAACAAGAATCTGAAACCAACAAAGGAGGCTTCCAAATAATAGGTTCCTTTGTAATACACCTCTTACTATATGGGGAACCCTCGTGAGCACCACCTACCACCGACTGCACCCCAAAATTCAGCTCATCTAAGAATGCCTTATCCACCAACTTCTCGAATAGAACATTACTAAATAAAAGGAATTTCTCCTTGATCTCTTGATAAAGACCCCAGATGAAAGGAGGGGATTTCAAAAAATCCTACGATGATATCTCTTAAGAGAAAGAAACCATCTCCTCAAAATGTTCAACATAGGCCTTCACTGACCGCTGGTCTTACTTAATACTCAAGGGCTCTTCCACTTTCTTCTCCTCCACCTCCTCAGGTATGAATCAGCAGATGAATATGTTCTTAAACACTTCCTACAGCATCCTTACATGAATTGATGGTGGAGAAACCACCTTCCACTGATCTAAACTCAGACCATCGAGTGAACTTAGCATAGCACTCTCTCTAACAACTTTGGGTGTTCCCAATGATCTGAAGACGATCTTAAATTTCTCAATCCATTCCACTAACTCTAATGGGCCATGATCACCATGAAATAAGGGAAAAACTAATAAGAATAAAAAACTAGGATAAACCCACTATAAATTTTGGGGACCTTTTCGGGCAGCATATTTTAATCAACACAAGAAACACAAAACCAAAATCAACATCAACCAAAAATGCATCGAAATGACCATCCCAGGCCAAAACAACTGGCTCACAGACCAAACATTACAACAAAACTAAAAACCTATTTTCAAAAACCACAACTTCTATTACACTTTCAAAGCACCAAAATCCATTTTTTACTAAATAAGAACCCACTTTCTATAGGAAAACAAAAATTTTAAATCATCTTTCCTTTTCAAAAACTTTTTGTAAACAAACCAAGCCAAACCTTTGATTTCAAATACACATCCATGGAATCCTATGAACCTTACATATGCGACCATTCCACTTCTGCTTATATCATTCATACACACATGCCACCATGAACTTCCTACACATATGAGAGTTTTCATAATGAATATGAAGGGTTATACATAGCACTTTATTATCAATCCAAGCATTTACCAATTTTTTTCACTTTTCCTCCACATTATCCCAAACTTTTTAGAATTCAAAATCACTTTCCCTTTTAAAAAACTCATTTTTTTAATTTTGAAACCATTTGAAATAAATAATTTCCAATCCAAAATACACTTTCATTTTAAAATTTTACTCACATAAACTAAGACAGAATCAAAACATAACTCACACCAAACTACAGAAGTGCAGAACTAGTGGCCATGCCTAATTTGGAAACATGGTTAGTGGGACATTCCCCATGTAAAAATCAATAACTAGAAGGATCTTAAACTGTGTAATCAGACTCCACATGGGTCACTACTCTATGTGAGATCATGACACAATAGTGTCTCATCACCAATTTCATTCCTCATTAAAAAGAAACCAAAAACCCAAATAAAATACTCAAAACCCAGACTACCCATGGTAACTCAAGGATTGGAAAGAGCAAGGGTTCATGACGTCCTTCCCGTACCTACCTCCTAGTTCCTAATAGTCCTAATCTCAAACTACCAGACACCCTATATAACAAGAACCTACTCTGATACCATTTTTTCATGAACCACGCATGGGTTCCATCCAACCCAACATCCAACCCCATCCGAGACATGTCCCGAAGGGTGTTTCTGATCCCCACAGGCTGAAAACTATTGTCGGGAATCAAAGTAATCACAATGGGAGTAATTGTTTCCCAACCAAACCAGATTCAAATAAATAGAACAAGAGAAAGAACCAACAATAACTGAATCTCAATAAAAATACAAATTGATCCAAATACAAAAACATTTGAACAAAACAAACTGAATATAGAAGTGAGACCGAACCACACAACATGATGTCCATGTGACCTATTGGTCACCACCAGCCACAATCCTAGCCTGCTCCAAGAGAAACCAAACCATAAAACTACATCTGAAAAATATCTCGGGTCTACCGACACCAAATGGAACAAGTAAGGTGTGAGCTAAATCAACTCAGTAGGTAATTACCATAGATTCTATACTTTTCTTTTCCTAAAACAGTCCATAAATACTAGTTTTAAAACACATTATGAAAACAGATTTTTAATCACATTAACACCCAAACATAACATTACACAAGTTCCCTATCTAAAAAAACACACACAACTTTCCTTTTAAAAAACAATTTCAATTTCCACAATACATTTTAAATCCAAAACTGAAATATAACACCAAACTAGAGAATAAAAAGGGTTGTGCATAAAATAAAAGAAATCAATCAACATGCACAACTAACAAGATAATTATCCAATCATACAATAGAAATAAATATAATATATAGATAGAAACTCATGATCATTTCCTGAACATTCATAGAATGATCTATGGACTTACTCGGTTTGGACTCACCTGCCAGCATATGGTGCAGCTCCATAGTCAATAACCAATTGGTCTCTCTCAACTAGCCAATATAGCGGCATGTCCCACCCAACCCTATAAAGTCAAAGGGGTACCAACCCATCTAATCGGGGTCAACAAGAAACTGCCACTTGACCCTCTAGATGAAGCCCAGGAATCCTAACACTTGGTGAAATGTTGTATAAAAACCACAACCAATATAGTTATTATGCATGTTTCGTTAGATAGGATCTCATCTAATGTTCTGATTCTCATAATACCATAATGTTCCCATGAATGATCCACTAGAGAGGATCTCATCCAAAATTATTGTGGTCTCAAAATATAATCCAAGAATTACAACTCACATAAAAATCCATTTCTTTCACATTCATTATTTAATACCAACCGATCCTCACACTACTTGGGTTTTCATTGCATTTTCCAAAATATGCCAACATAAAACCCCACTTTTACAAACATAATTCCAAATAGGCCCTTATGTTTCAAATACACAACTCTTTCTAAGCCAAGTGAAAACCATGAAACAATAGGATAAGTGTCAAACATGCCTTTATTCCAATCACTCACCTAACTTATCTTAAAATTCCAAAACAGTCCAAGAATTTGGAAATGCATTTCACACCACTTTCCCAAATCATGGCACATATTTAAGAAAAATAACATGGAAAATCACTTACAAAAATTCCCATTTATTTTGGAAGACCAACTTTCACACATGTTCATTTCAAGTCTCTTTGAAAACATCTTTTTGAAGAAACATCACTTGTTTTTAAACCAATAAAATGTACCACACAAAAGCATCACACAACAAAAGTCACTCCTTTGCACATACAACACCCAACTCATAATCCAACATTATTACCAAAATACAACCAAGGGAAAACAATACCAAAATCACCCGATTTCACTTGAAAAACACTAATGAAATTTTATCAAACAAGTTAAAAGCATTCAAAACTAGGTATAATTAATGAAGTCCTTGAAATGTCATTTCACACAAATTTACCATTATCAAAAACATCAATGAATTTATTCTAACACATCATAAGAAAGGGGAGCACATTTATTAGGAAAGACCAATGATGGGTAATCTTCAGGTTATGGTGGTACTCTGGCTATGGCAGATGGACGCGGTAGTCAGAGAGGTCAGTCAAAGACAAGAAGAAAGGTCAAGTGCTACTTTTGCAATAAGGAGGGCCATGTGCAGAGACGTTGTTATGAATTCAAAAAGCTTAAGAAGGAAAAGAAGACGCACGACACCGATTATGAGGATACTGGTTTAAGTCTTGTTCAGGGTGAGGGTGATTTACTTTCAGTTGGCATTGATTGTCGCAGATCAGATTTGTACACCGAATGGGTGGTTGATTCAGAATCATCATACCATATTTCACCAAAGAAGGGGCTATTTTATTCTTGTGAAGAAGGTGACTTTGGTAGATTGAAGATGGGAAATCGAGATTCTACTGATGTCATTGGTGTTGCTGATATTTGTATCACTACGAATGCAGGTTGTACACTGACATTGAAGGATTTGCGACATGTGCCAGGTATTCTCCATAATTTGTTATCTGTTAGTTCTCTTGATACTGACGGATTCAGGAGTTCGTTTAGCGGTGGAAGATGGAATTTTTCTAGAGGCTCGATGATTTATGCGCGCGGAAAAATGGATGACATGCTTTTCAGGACAGATATAAAGGCATGCGGTGATGTGACGAATCCAGTTGCGAAGAGGACTTCGTCAGATTTGTGGCAGTGGTGATCGTCGTGCATGAGTCGAAGACCGTCGATTAAGTTGAAGAAGGTTTGGAAGCCGAAGCTTGTCATGGAAGGTGTTTCTGATCTTACACCTAATTCTTTTTCTTCAGAGAGTGACACTATTAGAGAAAGAATGGAAATCAAAGATCGAGGTGATATGCTAAATGTTTCTGACTCCTCGAATGATGTTGAGCAGAGGGAGAAAGTAATTCCTGCAGGTGCTCCAGATTATGTGGCGATCACAGTTACGGGGGAGCCAGATATTGTTGATTCTAGTATTAGCGGTGCAGACATAAGTATGAAGAATACTTTGGTATTTGGATTTCTTTTGCAGGGGGAGCTTTCAGGTTTCCGTAAAAGATGCAAAAGAGGGATGTCATATTTTCTGTAGAGGATGGTTGTTGGTGTGATAACAACCGGTTTTCTTTCCAACTGAGTTTGTTGGATGCGATCTCCTTCTTCGATGGGCTAAATGGGGAGATTGTTGGGGTTCAGCCCACAACAGTCGGAACACCCTATGAACCAGCAGCGAAATTTGAAATATCAAGTCAATTTTATTGACCATCTTCCATACAGAAGAATTCACTCAATTCTTTTGGTCCAGATCCCAGTTCTTCATCTTCTTCAATACGGTGAATCTCGTCGTGAGAGCTCCTCTTTTGTATCATCGGATTCAATTGGAATAATCAGGAGCTCGGGCAGATCTCCGAATCTTGGTAGCGGCTATGAAATCAGGCTCTGAAGATCATTAGCAACATTCAAAATCAGATATGCCATCGGGTCCTTACACCGCGATGGCGTTTCGGCCTTAGGTGAAGCTCGTCTTCAACCCTCCGAGACTCGGGAGGATACAAAATCATTGGGTTCTCCGAATCCAGTTCACAGTTCAATCTTTTCAAAAGTCTTTGTGTTGAGCTCGACCGGCTCTCGGGTTCTCGTTCGGTCAAAAAGAAATTAGGGAAGAGGGGGAATAGTAACTCATATATTAAGAGATTGAAGATGAGACAAAACAAGCCAAGACACCCAATTGAAAAACAGATCCAATCAGACATGTTAGTGATTCGAGTGGTATTGAGTAGCAAAATGATGAACCACCATATTACCACCCCTTTGGTAAAAGAGAATGAGCAAATCAAAAAGCGGAGCTAAAGTGACCGGAACATCAACACTAAGAGGCCAAAAGACTGAAAGTATTCCTCTAGAGCGAATATATCATAGATGATAGTGAGGAAATCTGATTCTAGAGTGATGGATTTTCAGCCTTGCTCCAATTCGAATTCCATTCTAGGAACAATTACTTGAGCATCAGATAGTGTGGGTAAGAGAAACACAAAGTAGTAAGAGTGAAGAGCTGCAACATTCATGAGAGTCCCGAACTATGACGTTGAAACTTGTGATGCCTCTATTCGAAGGTGATGCGTCCACGTTAATTTTTAGAGTGTCACTAATGGGGGGGGGGTCCAGATACAAGGATCATACTTGAAAGGAGGGTCGTCAAACAAATACTTATTGTGGTTCCCATGCTGATAATCAGTGTGAAGCGCTCTCGACCCAAAGGGTGCATGACTTGGATATTTGGTTAAAGAGAATGTTGTTTCTCCTCACCCAAAAGATCCATGTCATTGTGCTGTGGGAAGTTAGGTCATTGGCAGAATGAATGTTGCTGCATCCAAAAACAATATAAACTACTAACTTAAAAAATTATCAAAGATAAAATTTGTTAAATAATTAATAATAAAAATGAACATTTCAATAAAATTAATTCAAACTAAATATTACTTTAACTAAATAATAAATGATTAAAAAATAAAATAAAAAACAATAGAATATTATTTAATAGACGGAATTAAGAAAAGATAAAATTCATAAAATAATTTAATTGTAAATTAGAGATAGAAATTCTTATATTATTAAATTCATAAACTTATTTATTAATTTAATCATTAATTAACTAAGTATTTAAATGACATAAAATAGAAAAGATAAAAAACAAAAGAATTGAAATAAAAACTAAAAGAAACAAAATTTTAAATTATTTAAATAAATTATTAAATACCTGAATAATTAAAATGTTAATACTAAAAACAAAAAGCTATCAATAATAACTACCCAGATCACAAAAATAAATAATAATCAAAGAAATAATAAAGAAACGATTAAAATATTGATAAATAAAACACCATTTAACAAATAATTTAATGAATAAAAAATTGATAAATTACACATTTAAAAAATTATTATAAATCCCAATAAGTTACTAATTATACCAAAAATTAACCAAAATGTGAAGATTAACCAAATTAATGTTATTTCAATTATCAAAATACACAGTAAATCCTTGAAAATGATGTGGAAAATGTAATAAATCGTGCTCACATCAACATCCAGGCTCAAGAAAGTTATTTGGGGGATTCATAAGTTGGAGAAAAAAACATGGGAGATTAATGATGCGATAAGGAATAATTGCCATCATTTTCTTTATATTGAGGTACACCCCAAATTTTAACAACGAAATTATTTATTGGTGGAAATGTAAGACCTAAGATTCAACTGTGATAATGTAGTTATTGTTAAATCAAATTTCTAATAAAATGCATAGTTTTTATAGTAACATTTTTATAATTATTATAAAATAATGTTAATCAATGAATAATAATTACACACATATGTATCAAAAGAAAAAATAGACTTATTAGAAGAACTATTTATGAATATTAGGAAACAAATACTTAGTTTGGAAATAGACAAGTTTTTTTGAATAATAATTAAATTTCACAGAGATATAATCATAAAAATATATTAATTTCTTGAATAAATATTTCAAAATTAAGTTAGGTTGAATTTTTAAGATTTTTTTCTATTGAATATTATTTTTGGGTTAAAAATAAAGAAATATTGTTTTTACGAATACCATAAAATGTTTGAAAACATTATGAGACTATTATTGTAAAAAAATAGTGGAACCATTTTCTCAAACAAAAATAAATTGAATCAATAAATTAATAACTGTAAAAATATTATATTGGATTTTAAAACTTACATTTGACATTTTGTAACATAAATTATATTTTATCTTAGTAAAAAAAAGTTTTATTCATTGCCATAAATGGAGTGGTAGGATTCTTGCAATCAATTTTTTTAATATAAATTATTCCATTAATTATTAACTAGTGAGCCAGAATATTTCATGGGAATCAATGCAACACAAAATTATTTTGGTTAAATACAAAACAAATAAATATTTCAACCCTAAAATACCCCTTCCTAAAGTATAAATGTCCACCCATTCTCCCATTCCTCTCCACTCTAAAGCCATTTAGCATGAATTCAATCCAATTTATCATCCCAATGAGTCATTCCAAAGAGTTTCTAAAATTATATTGTAATTATTGCATGTGAGTTCAAACCAATGGTGCTTACCCTAGAGGTAAATGGGATAACATCATTAAAACATGTTTTATTTGGAATATTGGACGTTTGGTTCCACATTATCACTCATAAAAACCATTATTTATCAATTTTTTAGGATATTTTATTGAGAGTGACTTCTTATAATTAAAGAGTTTTGGTTATTTACAAATATTCCACTCCTTCTTACTTATAAAAAAGAAACCTATACTTCTCTACACTACACACATAAAAATCCCCAATATTCATCCATTACCTGCCTATATCCCATCCTTAGTTCTATCCCCACATCCTATATAGATTTTTTTCATTATAAATCTAATCTAGTCATGCTTCTGGTATAATCTTAGAGAGGTGGAATGAGGAAGAGGCATCATTCATAACCGACCATTTTGGTTTGGATACTTCTTAAATCACTTTCAAATATTATTACACCTTTATGAAATAATAAAATAAATATATCCCATAAAATTACATGTTATTGTGTTAATTTATAAACCTATATCCATATCCTCTTCCACCATAAGGGAAATGAAACCATTGTTTGTGTGTACGATAGACTACCACCTCACGAACTAATGTAATTCGTTTCCCATAATTGCCTCTCAAAATAGTTTTTAATGATGGATTTAATGTTAATATATTATATTCATGAAAATTTAATCATTATATAAATTTAACTTCATATATACTTTCTTACAATACCATCCATTGAAAAAATGATATCATCGTTCATGCATATGACTACACCCGCTTCAAAAATTGATGTGATTTTTTCCATAAATGTGTAACCTGGATGGTATATAAATGTGTATTTAAAGAAATAGTATGATATTTATAATATAATAATCATTATGAAATTATAAAATACCACATACCATATTTCCATCATTATTTTTGATAGATGGAAGTATTTATCATGCGTACGTATGCCATATAGTCTCTATGATTATAACATAGTTCATATTTCGTAACCATATTTAGTGGTTGGTTCTAAAGGTATAATTGATGTATAATAATAATAATTATTTTAGTATTATTATTCGTTGTATTAGAAAATAATTTCCCCTTTGACCATATTCATCACATTGATGTCATTTTGAAATTATTAACTAAGCAAACTCAAAACACCCGACGTGGAAATAACTCACTAAGTAATTAAATTTAACATTAAAATATATCAAGTAAATGGATTATGTATAAGTTATTAAACCTAGAAATGGTTTTTAGGAAACCAAATAACTTATATAAGTTTATCATACATTATATAAAGGAAATACACGACAATTATGTACTTTAGGTAAGGGATTTATTCTCAAAACATCCTTCTTTAAGACACATGTTCTTTTATGAACCTAATTTCTATTAAAATGAGAATAAAGTTAAAATTTAATTTTTAACATAATTTATTATTATTATTCATGGTATTTTTTCTTCAACTTAAAGCTTTTTATCTTTCAAGTGGTTATTAGTAAGAGGTCTCAAAAACCATAAGAGACTTCATCTCAATTTCCTCTCATGGAGGAATATTTTAATATCATGAACCAATTTCATTTATATGGTGTACATGCTTACCAATTTACATTTAATATTTTAAATCCATTATACTTTATGGTATTTATGTTTCAATTTGAAAATTTTCAACTAAGGGGATCTAACCAGAATGTTACCAAGAGGCATGAAATTTAATCACTTAGTTTCATTTCATTAGTATATTTTACATCTTCATTGTCTTTGATATTCAATGATTATGTGTGAAATTACTATTTATTATTTTATGTTATATTATAGTTGCTTTTATATATTTAAATTTTATATAAAAAATAAATTCATTGATTGATCCCCACTTTAATGGATTGAACTTTGTAAGAGATTTCATCTCAATTTTCACTCTATTTAGACATATTTTTCATTGTAAAACTATTTATATTTATGAGGTGTATATACTTCCCATTTTATATATAAAATCATGAAACAATTTATATTCCTGTTATATAATTTTTCAATTTATCTAATTTATTTTGCGGGGGTTATGATTCAAAAGTTACCAAATTGGTATGGTTTATACTTCAATATCATTTTAATCGATAGTTTTTATACTTGAATTTCCATTCAAGGTATTCATATCATCCTTATATAATAAAACCATTTAATTTTCTAATCATTTGTTCATCAATTATATTTTCAAATAATGTTACCATTTTCCGCTCTTTGTATCTAAAAATGATTGAGAAACTATTTTTAAATAAATCCAACATTATTTCTCTTTTCAATAAAAAAATTCCTCTTACAAATCCATGCTATCAATAATTTTTTTTAACGACTTTTTTTTATATTTCCAAATGTAGTATTGTAGAATTTTTTACCCATGTTTTATTTTATTTTTAAAAAAATATGATCGAATCATTCTATTATTTTCTAAATAAGGCACTTTTTGAATTCTTACAAAAGTGTGAAAGGAATTTTTTATTTTAACTTATATGGAATGAATATAATTTCAAGCCATTATGATCATTCAATACAATGATGCTTCCTTACTAATTTCTATGTTTTTTTAAAGAATTTTTTTTCTACAAATTATTTAAAAATTTTAATATTTTTAATAAATTATTTCCAAGTAAAAGTATTTTCCCCTTGAGATATATTCCATGTGATATTTTAAGTTAATTTTTATCAACAAAGGAATCATTTTATGTTTTTGATTTCTTTTTTTTAAATATATATAACTTATATATATAACTATATCATTATAAGTATATTTTATTGGGTAAAACATTAATTATGTTAATTTATCAAATTTTTTATATATGGAATATATTATGATTATGATATAAGATAAGATTATTTAACTCACTTTTTTCCATGGGTAATCCTTATGTCTATGATTTACGTTTGGTTTTCATTTTTTTATAAAACATAATCATGAACATATTATGGTGGATGTACCTAGATATATCTCCAACTCATTGGGTAAATATTTAGTCTCATGGGGCATTATGTATGGATTATAGAGTAAACCCAATCAACTATGGGATGTTGTCCACCAAGTGAAATTGTCTTGGAAGTTATACATAACTTATGTTTATATCATTTTTTGTGTTACTACCACAATATATATGTTTCCATGATCTTTTAATAACTTTTTTATTTAGGTTATTCTCCCATATTATTACTAATGTGACATCTCCTTTATAATATCATGTATTAATTTTAACTCATGCGTTATGATTCCTAATCATGTTTATACCCTTAATGGGATTCTCAGCTCACCCATTTCCCCTATGTATTCTCTAGGTTATCAAATGTCATTTTATAATATCAAATATATTTTTAAGCAATCTAAGAGTAATAAAAATAAAGATGTTATGTTTTATTATCTTTTAATTTTTCATGAACCTAGTCTTCTAATGATGATAGGCCTCACAGTCATTGTGTTATACTTATTGGATTTTTATGTTTAAAATAATGTAATAAAATTTATAAAAGTCTTGGGTCATAATAGTTGGCATCAGAGTAAGGTCTAGTTATTCTTAGGGATTAAGGATAGAATAATTTAGTAATAACCTCAGAGATAATTCTATGTATAGGAAAATATCATTGAGTTTCAGTGAAGGATAGGGTGAGTGGTTTCCAAGAAACTAAATCCTTATATACATACTACAAGTGGATGCGAATATGGGATTGTTGTATATATGAGTAATAACTATGAAAATAGTGAATTGGGGATTGACTTGATGTTCACCTGGTACAAGAAAATGATCGTTTTTTCACACCTATATTGACACTCTCAAGGGATATGTTTTAGAAATTTATAGACTCTTTATGAACCATCATGATTTACATGAATGGATGATAATCATGGACGCCCTAGTTTAAATATAACATGTCTTCAGTTGATTATTCTACATTTTATAATAAGTTTAATGTTATAAATACACCATTTGAGGTTTTATGTTATAGAATTATATAATTTTTAAGTGTATTTTGGGATATATTTATGGTAATATAACCCCTGGATTAAGTATAGATTTTAGTAAAGAAAATAGTATTTGAAAAATTCCTTTGAATTTTGTGGAAATAAGTTTAATGGTATTGTTTACTTTTAGGTTTTATACTATAATTTATGATAATGTAATAATATTAAATTAATATTATATCATTTTGTGGGAAAAATATTCTATATAGATAACCTTAATTGATACAAACTTATTTGATCATTAATTTTATTTTGAGGACGTTCATCATATTTTTTGAGAACATTATAAGATTTATATTAATATTATTTATAAAAAAGCAACCTATATGATGGGTGAACACTCATCGTATCCAAACAGGATGTGTATAATAAACCCACAACCAATACAAGGGTCAATAGCACTGGCCTATGTGATTCCCTAGTTAGTATGATTTTTTTCATAAATGATTTAGTGGATATGTATTAGTTTGACACTCGAAAACATTTTATACGATCAAATATGTAACACGCTAAGATTTAAAATTGTTTTTATTCTAAATAAATTTATTCTATTTGATAGAATTTAGTACACCCAACCAATTGATTTTAAAAGAATAACATTGTATCTAATAGTGTACCCAACACAATAACACTAAGCCAAAATGAACCATGAGATACTATCAAAATTTAGTTGTTATATCCAGGATGTAGAATTAGTGGGTATGAATTGGATTAAATGAATTATGAAATATAAGTATATATTTCCTAATCATGAAAAAGTTATTGATAAATACTTAGTAATAACTAAAATATTTATTAAATTCATTTTATGCTCCAAAATAAATATTTAAAAAAGGATTTATTTTTTATTTTATGATTGAATTATAATCAATCTATACCAATTTTATAATTTTTTTATAAAAATTATATTTTTTTTAAAATCATAATATCAAAATCTTCTTATGGAGGAATATTTTGTTTTTTTAGAAAAGGATGATTTTTCTGTGAATCGTGCTAAAATATTGATTTTTGAAGTACTATTTTATCTTTTCATTAAATTAGGTAATATTAATGTCCCATTATTATTTGAATTTTATTTAAAAATAACATAAGTATAATTTTATTAGATTTAAATTAATTTATTACATTTTAATCATCTTTATACATGATTTTGATATTTTTTATTTTTATGCTTAAAAAAGAAATTTTCCGATAACTAATTTTAGATGCATAATGTTCCTCCATTTTAATTAATTAAAATAATATTTTATAATGAATTATTTAAATTAAATTTATATAATATATATCATGTTATATGAATTTAAATCCATCTCCTGATGACTACTATACATATAGTAAATATAAGATCATGATCTTCTTAAAAAATGCATTTCTTTAAGACCCATTTGTCAACAAGTTTTTTGGGTTTTATTAATTTATATTATAAAACATATATTAATTGAATTTTTAAAAGTAAATTAAATATTTTTAATTAAAAATAATTATATTATATAATAATTTTAACTTAGTTTTTGTTCATAATTAATAGAGGAAATAATAAAAACATTTTACCATAATAAAGGTGAAAATAGAATTATCTAGAGGTTAAACTAAGAAGATAAGGGTTAAAAAGAACCAAAACATGTCTAAATTGTATTTTATGGAAAAAATAAAACTTTATAACATATAAGGTTCAATAATAGTCCATTTTTTATACTTTTGTATGTAAAAAACGTGGGTATGATTTATTATTTTCAAAAAATCCACATCCTTACTCCTTAAATATAAAAGGGAACTTATTCCCCTTACCTTTTCACACATATCAATCCATTTAAAAAAAACCTAAATAAATATCTTCCTTACATCCTTATTCACATCATATATGTGTATTTATTTTAAAAATCCAAAACCTTTGGTTCTTAATAATATATCCAAAGGGGGATCTTCTAAACAAAGGTAATTATCTTCACTAAGATCTTTATTTTTAACTATTCCGTTTACACCTTAAATTATGTATTAACTCATAAAATATAATATAATCAGTATCTAATATACATAGTGATGTTATTATGCTTATGGTATAGTATTTTTAATTCCACTCCTCCATCACATGGGAAACAAAGCCATCAGTCATCTGTACAGTGTACTACTGCCTGACGATCTGATGTAATTTTTTATTCATCAATGAATCACATGTATATTAATAATTATGGAATTTATTTCTATATATAATACATATGAAATTATATTAACTTTGAAAAATTTATATACCATTCAATTCCTTAGCTTTTCACCCATTAAGAGAGTGATATAATCACTCGTGCATACGTATGGCCTACCGTCTCCGCAAAGCAATGCGACTCATTTTCCAAGTCCAATGTAAAATAATGGTTTAAAAAATGAACCCAATAAGTAAATATTATATATAAAACAATAATATAATTATTTATATGATGTAAAAATATCATATAAATAATGAAAAAAACTTTCATGACAAAACACACTTGAGAAAAAAAGTCAATTACCAAACAAAAAAACAATAACAATAATAATATATTATTAAAAAATAGGTGGTAAGATGTTATAATAGTATCATATATATGATATTATAAAAACGAATATGGTTCTTTAAAAAATTAACAACATTGTTAGAATCACTATACAGGAGGTTTAAATGTGTTCAACTAAATGGAAACATGAGTTAATGGTTTTTGTCTCAATTCCCATTCCTTGAGTTATATTGTAATGTTATTGTGCCTAATTTGTTTATATGGTGTATATACTGGCTATTTTAAATTTAATATCATTAGTACATTATAATTCATTTTATTTTATGTTTCAATTTTAATTATTTTGTCCAAGGGGATTTGAATGGACAATTTCCAGGTGGTAAAGAATTCCATAACTCAATTTCTTTTCACTATGTTATAATAATTATTCATCATATTTGATATTCTAAGATTATGTATGTAATAAAATATGATTATATTTTATTTTATTTAATCATTTTCAGGTGTATATAAATTTGATAAAAATAATAGATTCATTGATTAATTATCACATCAAGGTTATGATCATTGTAATCTTTTCTCATCTGAAATTGTATTATTTGAGACATATGTGATGTTTTACACCTATCATATTTTATGAAGTGTATATAATTACACTTTGATATTTTATATCATGAATCTCTTTATATTCATGTTATTTACTATTTCATTTTATTTTATTCCTTTCATGGGGCTTACTATTCCAAAGTTTCTAAAGTAATAAGTGATTTATGTTTCAATCTCATTTTAATCAGAATTTTTTATACGTGAATTTTTATTGAAAGAAATTCTCTGAAAATTATAAAATATACCCCTTTAATTTTATTCTCCTATGGTTATTCATTATTCCTTAATGTAATATTACCATGTTTCTATCTCTGGAGCTTAAAATTACTGAGAAAATGATTTTAGTAAAATCTTACTTGATTTCTCTCTTCAAATAAACATCCATTTTCTACCAAATCCATTTTTAAAAAAATATTTTCACCGATATTTTTATATTATTTCATAAATTCAATTTTATCTATAATATTATTTTAAAATAAATTTAAATGAATCTTCATGTCTTTTCCCAAATAAGTTACTTGTGACATTTTAGAAAAAAATGTGAAAGGGATATTTTTTAACAAACTCGTTTTGAATTAAACATTCCCGCCATCATTACCACTCAAATTTTTGAAGATTGATTTACATGTTTACACGGATATATTTAAAAAAAATGGTTTTCTTAATATTTTGGAAAATTTCAAATAATAAAATTGATTTTCTGTAAGAACCTAAATCTTTATTTCAGGTATGGATCATTATCCTAGGTTGTTTTTGAGGAAAAAGGAAGAAATGAGATTTTTCAAGTACATTCCATGTACTTTTGGGTGCATGCCATATACCAGATTCCCGCGTACAACCATGTACTGGCCATGTAATGGCTGAGTACATGGCCATGTAGGTGACGTAGAAGACCGTCTAAAGCGAGGGCCGGTTGAGGCTAGTACATGATGTGTACATTAATTGAACATGCCATGTACTTTTCTTTTGATTTGATAAATCAGAGTGGGGTTTCATATCACATCTAAAACACCCTTATTCTCTCCGTGTTACACACAGGAGAGAAATAAATGATCAAATAACTTTGATCTCCTCTCGTTTCTTCATCTGACCTTCGATCGAGATTCCATAGGGTGCGTTGGATTCCCACTGGTGAGTTATCTTTTTCCCTAGAGCCTTTTTCCCGATTCCTCCTCTCTTGTGGGTATTTCAGGGATGATCATTTTTACCTTTTTTATAGATCTACATCATTATAGGCTGATTCAAGGGCTGATGTTCAAGAGTATTGATTGGACACTATCAAGTTAAGTGATTTGTGCCTTTATATGATTGTATTTGGATTATATATTCTTAATGTTCCGAATACCCATATTTGGGGTGTTGCATGTTTTTGAATTTATCCCCGTTTAATAACTGCTATGGTTTTCTTAATTGAGATGGAAATATTTCTTATGCATATGGTTTCAGACCTAGATTATGGGTGAATTCCCTTGTTTGATCATTTATGTATGTTTGGTCTAGAATTCCTATTATGATTTCTTTGTTTTACATGCCTCATGTTGTTAGGATATAGTTACTGATTATATGAGATGCATGTGATTTTCATTGTGAAAGTAAGACTAAGGAGAATTTGACTATGATAGCTTCCCAGGGTAGGGTCATTTATGTATGAATTGTTGTTACATTAGACCCAGGACATTGACTACAAGAGCTACTAGGTGGTCATAGACCAGAGGGATTAGACCGTGAGAGCTACCCAGAGGGTCGTTATTAATTGAAGGTTGGACCCTAGAGAATTGACTGTGTGAGCTGCTAGGTTGTCATTATATTTTATTGTTACTTTGCAGACCAAGGGGGTATTGACCATGAGATCTGCCCAAGTATTTGTTTTCCAATGATTACTTCTATGTTAAACCATTGGGGTTAAAATATGAGAGCTTTCCTAGAGGGTTGTTTTTGATTGATTTCACAATTGTGACGAGTCTGCCAAGCCAAAACACAAGCTTGGTCTCGGTATTACTAGATTGTTTAGATGGTCTTCAGAGACATCTGTTTAGATATTACACAGGGGATACATATCTTAGGACAGATCCCGAGATTTCATTATTCAACAGTTTGAATAATTAATAAATGAAAATGAATGTAATTTAAAACTGTAGGATTGTTTACTTTTGAGTATTTCCTTGTTAATTACTTTATTTCTGTATATTACCTGCTATATATATTCCCAAATAGTTAGACATAGATATTTTTGTGGTTTCCTATTGGGATTCATCTCACACGCTGTTTGGGTCATGCTTTTGTACCCAAACAGATTATATAGTTGCAGGTATAGATAAGGGAAACCGCCCTTCTTTATCAGGTACTTGAGTACTATTAGAGTTGGAGAGAATGAGACCAAGCTGAGGCTTTCAGTGCTGTTGGAGTTTATTTCTTTTCAGTACTTTGGTTTTAGTATTTTATTTCCATCATTATGACTTGTTTGGATGATTTCCTAGACAGACGTGACATGCATCATTTATATATGCACCAGTTGTTATATTATTATTTGTCTTCCGTTGTTTACTTTTTTTTATATGGTATTAATGCTTCCGCTATTGTTTACTATTTGTTATTTTGCTATGTATACTATGAAAATGTGGGAATATTTTCCCCATTATCAGAACTTGTACCTCACTGCTAGTCGGAAGACTCTGGACTTTAGAAAAATGTGCTTTAGGTTATGTGACTAATCGGGTTCGGGGCACCTTTGTGCCGCACCCAGAATAGGGATGTTACAAAGTGGTAGCAGAACATGTTCTTTTGAGCTTTATATTACTATTTTGAAACTATATATAAGGATAGGAAGAAATAGGTAGTTGGTAGTAATATGTTCTTGGTATTATCTAAACCGTGTATAGGGAAAATCCAAGTTAACCTGAATATTGCAATTTTTCTGGTTTTTCAATTGTTATAGTTGATTTGATTTCACCGTTGGGTGATTCACATTATTTTTATTGTTATGATTTATATCATTATGGTTATATTTCTGTTGAAACTCGATGAGATGAGGGTATTCCATCTCATGCATCATATAGGCACTTGTTAGTGATCACATGTCATGAATTAGTATCATGCCATTTAGGATGAATTACTGATTGCATACTATTGTGATAGATGTTGTTCTAGATATTCATGTTGTTGTGATATATGTTATGATATAATACCATCTATTTGATAGGCTATTGTAATATTTAATGTTCTATTTGGATGGGTTTCAAACTTTGGTCCCTAAGGTGTTATGGGATCTCTTGGATTGGAATTTTGTGGATCATGTTTGAACATGAAATTGAATTTTTTCAAGTTATAAAGTGAAAAATGATGCCAAACACTGATTCGCAGGGAGTATGGGCTCCCATGAATTGGAATTTTTCATTCATTGGACAAAATTTCAAGTTTTTAAGGGTTCCAAAGAAGTTTTAGATGCTTACAATCTAGAAGCTTAGAAAACACAACGTGTATTGTTATAAACACATGCCACATGTTCTTCTGTTATGGAAGAAACAACTTTTCTTAAGTACACTCCATGTACCGTATGTACCTCCACATAGTCATTAACCATGTGACTAACTATGTGAGCAGACACATGGGGTTGATAAACATTTTGTAAAACACGATGTATATTGGAAGTACATGCTGTGCCGAAAAGGCCGTGTGTCCGTCCGTGTGACTAACGACATGGGTGGATGAAAAATAGGTTTTACACACCGTGTATCATTTATACATGCCATGTATTGTCGACCGTGTAGCCAACCATGTGACTAACTACATCGGTGGATACAACTTAAGTAGTACACATTTTACCTAGGGTGAACATGCCGTGTAGTGTTACCCCGGAGAGAACCATGTAGTTCTTGTCATGTAGAAGAACTTGGGAAGGAGGGAATATTCAAGAACACACTGTGTCTCAGGAGAAACACGCTTTGTGTAAGGAGTGTTACATGAATAGGATTGGAAGAGGTACACACCATGTTAAAAGTTTAATGGAACGCACTGTGTAAATTTTATACACTTCGTATAAACCTGTTTTCTAAAACTTGAATTCTTTCTTTCTCCTGTTCTGTTCTTGCACTTATAAATTGGAGTCCTTGATAATCTTAAACTGAGGTGTGCACTTGAACTTGCAGAGTCATGCCTCCAAGATTTCCTCCAGGTGTATCCCAAGTATAGGGAAATGAGCAGACACTAGAAAGGGTAGACCAGGGACTACCAGTAGATCCTCTCGTCGTGCTCGTATTGGCACCGGCTGTTATACCAGACATAGGTGTTGATACGTAGTTCCGTGAATTCTTTCTGAGGATGATGTAGACTTTATAGGGATCATCATATCCTGCCCTGACTATGGAATAGTTGATGAGGGTGTTCCAACAGCAGTATCCTCCCACTTTTTTAGGGGATGGAGGAGCACAGGTTTTAGATTCTTGGTTGGAGGCCATGCTTTCCATTTTTGAGCATTTAGAGACACCTCTAGAGAGAAGGGTGAATCTCACAACATACATGCTATGTGATACCACCAAGAGATGGTGGGAGGTTATCTCACATGCAAGACATCATCGGGATATGACTTGGGAAGAGTTCTAAAGGACCTTCTATGATTAATTCTACCTCAATATATCGAGGGTCGACCGAGCCTGGGAGTTAATGTACCTGGAGAAGGGTGCTCTTTCGGTGCTGCGTTATTCTTATCACTTTACTGACCTTCAGCACTTCACACCTATTCTAGGAGGCGACGAGTTATCTTTGGCTATGATATTTGAGGATGGTCTCAATTATGACATCCGATCGTTGTTGAATGTTTTCAGGTTAACTTTGGTGAAGGATATAGTGAACTAGAAACTAATTATTAGGCGTAATCTGAGAGAGTTTGGAGCTGTAAACCAGGGTGGTTTAGAATCTAGGGATGGTACTCCTTCGATTGATAGAAGGAAGCACCACTAGGGGATTTCATGAGATGTTTCTTCAGATAGCCATGTGGTATGCTACCAGTGCAAGAAGAGTTGGCATACAATACCAAATTGCGCGAAGGACCAAGTCGATTTCCAATCCTACAACAAGATGGGACATCTTTAGTGTTTTTGCAGGATTTTTTCAGCAGCAGAAAGTGATAGGTGTTCTGTTATGACTCCATATTTAGGAGCAAGACCACCAATTTCTCATCAGTCAGGGAATTTTAGTTTGTTAGGTCATTCAGTTCGAGGAGGTGGTCATGGCCAGGGTAGTCAGGATATAGGTTTTCAACAAAAACATGGTAGATCAATTCAGGGTAGTCATGAAGGGTCGCAGGGTTGTGGTATAGGTTAGAATTTTGTAGTGCAGCAGACCCAGCAAGAGTAGGATCAGGATCCTGGACCCTCTACGGTTAGAGGTAGGATTCTAGTTTTCTTAGTTTTAGCTTATGGTCTTTTTGATATAGGGGATTCCCATAGTTTTATATCTATTTCTGTCGTACAGATACTTGGGATCTATATCTTTACTTCTGGTGATTCTATGATTCTAGACACTCTGTTGGGGATTAGGAAAAATAGTGTACGTCAGTTCAAGGAGTTCCCTCTTGATATTGGTGGGTGTCACTTCTTATAGGACCTCTATGTCTTAAATATGATATACTTCGATGACATTCTTAGAATGGATTGGCTGGTTTCCTTTTAGGTCCTTGTTGACTACTATCTCAGTAGGGTGAGTTTCACATCACTAGAGGTTGGGTCTTTTCTATACAAGGGTGAATGGGATGTTCAGGTGAGCAGAGCTAGACCCGAGCATCATGGGTTGGGAGGAATTAAAACCCAGATTTCTATATTATATCTAGATGACTAGGGGACTTCACTGACATACGTTCCTTCAGTGGTAGATCATTTCATAGATATCTTTCCAGATGACTTTTCAGGTTTACATCTAGAGTGAGTGGTAGATATCTCTATTGAGATTTTCCCAGGAGCGGCATGGGTGTCTATTCCTCCTTAATGGATGGCTACACTAGAGTTACATGATCTCAAGAAGTATTAAGAGGAGTTGAAAGAAAAGGGTTTCATCTGACCCAATACTTATCCTTGGGGTTCTCCATTCATTTTTTCAAAGAATATAGACAGTACCCTCTGAATTTGTGTGGATTATTAAAAGCTGAACCAGTTTATGGTTAAGAACAGATATCCCCTATCGAGGATTGATGATCTCTTTGATCAGCTTCGAGGATCTCGGGTGTTCTCAAAGATTTACTTGAGATCCAGTTATCATCAGTTGCGCATTATAACCTCAGATATACCTCTTACATCTTTTCAGAGAAGGTATAGTCTATACAAGTATTTGGTTATGCCATTAAATCTCATGACTGCACTGGTAGTTTTCATGGAACTGATGAACAGAGAGTTCCATCCTTACTTGAATTATTTTGTGGTAGTCTTTGTGGATGATATCTTAGTGTACTCACACACTCGACACGACCATGCCACTGATCTTCAGATCGTATTGAGTACACTAAGAGGGCTTCAGTTATATGAAAAGATCTCAAAGTTCCACTTTTTGATGGACTAGATTCACTTCTTGGGTCATGTTATCTCAGAGACATGAGTATCAGTAGACCCAGATAAAGTGAGAGCAGTAGTTTCTTGGGAGCATCCAAATAACTTCTTTGAGGTACAGAGTTTTCTAGGGCTGGATGGTTACTACAGGAGCTTCATATAGGACTTTTCATGCTTAGTAGTGACATTAACATGAAAAACTAAGATGGTTTAAAAGTACTTGTGGACAGATTCCTACAATTCATCCTTTATAGAGCTAAAAGGGAGATTAAATTTAGCACCGATAATAATTTTTCCGGAGCCGGGAAAGAGTTACACAATTTACTGTGATGAATCAGGTATCATATTGGGAGCAGTTCTTATAGATGGGGAATGGGTCATTGTGTTGGGTCTATGCAGTTGAGGACAAATGAGTGTAACTAACCAATGCATGATCCCGAGTTAGCTATAATTGTTTATACTTTAAGTTGTTAGATACATTATGTTTTGTGAGAGCATTTTGTGGTATACACTGACCACAAAATCCTCAAGTATATCTTTACTCAGTAAGATCTTAATTTGAGATAGTGAAGGTGAGTTGAGTACCTTCAGTCTTTTGACTTTGAGCTTGCCTACATGACTGGGAAAGAAAACATAGTGGATGATGTGTTGAGAAGGAGGGCTTGGATACATGCAGTTCATGAGGCTAGCAGTGAGTGGTATCTTATGGATATAGTCTATGAGATGCATTTGGAAGTTCATGATAGACAGGGGTATACATTTATTTCTTCTATAGTTGTTACCTCTACCCAACTGGATTGAGTGCGAATGAAGCAACTATTAGATTCGGAAGGCCTAGTCCTATGAGAGAGTGTGTCGGGAGAGGACCCTACTCCTTGGTGGACTGTAGGAAAGGATGAGGTTTTTCATTTTCATGGGTGTGTGTGGGTGTCAGAAGACATACTCAAGGAGCTATTGTGATATTTTCATTCCTTAGTTTGGGCAGTTCATCCTAGTGTCACCAAGATGTATTGGGATCTACACCGTCAATATTGGTGTCTAGGTATGAAGAGGGATGTAGCTGGTTTTTTCATGAAATGTTCCACCTATCAATAGGTGAAGGTAGAACACTAGTGATCGGAAGGTCTTTTAAAACAGTTACCCATTCCCGAGTGTAAGTGGAATGATTTTGCGGTGGATTTCATGATGGGTTTACTGAGTTCTCCTTGAGGGAATGATGTGGTATGGGTTGTTATTGACAGAATCACAGAGGTTGAAAATTTCTTGATGGTCAAGGAAATCTTCAGCATTGATGATCTTGGAAGGTTGTACATATGAGATATTATACGTTTTCATGGGATTTTGCACACCATCGTTTCAGACAGGGACACCCGGTTTACATCTCATGTCTGTAAGGGACTATAGAGGGCTTTGGGTATTATGATACATCTGAGTACAACTTACCATCCCCAAATAGATTGCCAGCCCAAGTGCACGATTCAGGTTATAGAGGAAAATCAATGAGTATGCATCCTAGATTTTAGGGGATCTTGGGATAAATACATACCCTTAGTGAAGTTCACCTATAATAATAGTTTTCAGGCGATGATTCAAATGAATCCTTATGAGGATTTGTGTGGTAGTCTATACCGATCTCCCCTATATTGGTTAGAGGTAGGAGAAACAGCTATGCTGGGACCTCACCTTCTCCAAAAGACCACTGAGAAGGTGGATTTGATTCAGAAAAGGATGGATACTGCAAAATATCGGTAGAAATCGTATGTTGATCGATAGAGATGACCTTTGGATTTCAAGGTTGGAGATTAGGTTTTCTTACGTGTTATACTGAGGTTGGGACATAAGAGGATTAGAAGACATGGGAAGCTTTCCTTGAGATATGTCGGGCCGTTTTAGGTTTTAGAGAGAGTCAGGAAGGTTGCCTATCAGTTGAAGTCACCTCAAGGGTATTGGGATATGCACGGTGTCTTTCATGTTTCTCATCTACGATGCTACTTCTCAGACCCGTCTCATGTTTTTCAACTCGAGGAGGTTGTGTTGGAGGTGGATTCATCCTTTGAGGATCACCCTATTTAGACTATGGATTTCAATATTAAGGTTTTCTGTGGCTGGTATGTTCCTCTAGTATGGGTTCTATGGTATCATGAGTGAGTATAATATGGGACTTGGGAGAGGGGGGCCGAAGTACGATCATAGTGGCCGAATTTGTTTGATGCTTCTTTTTCACCACCCTTGGAAGGGAAATTAAGGGACAAATTGCTTAAAGGGGGGAAGTTTTTAAGAACCCCAATCTTTATTTTAGGTATGAATCTATATTTCAGGTTGTTTTTTAGGAAAAATAATGAAATAATATTTTTTAAGTACATGTTGTGTACTTTTGGGTACATGCTGTGTACCCGATTTACGCGTACAACCGCGTATTTCCCGTATAACAGCTGAGTACCTAGCCGTATAGGTGACCTGACAGACCGCCTAAATTAGGGGATAGTTGAGACTAGTACACAAAATTTACATTAAATAATCACACCATGTACTTTTCTTTTTATTTGATAAATCAGAGCGGGGTCGCGTCTCACATCAAGAATACCCTTCTTCTCCCCGTGTTTCATACAGGAGAGAGACGAATGACCAAAGACCTTAGAGCTCCTCCCGTTTCTTCATCCGAAATTTTATTGAGATGATGTCAGGTGCGTTGGATTACCACCAGTGAGTTATCTCTTTCCCTAGATCCTTTCTTCATGATTCCTCCTCTCTCATGGTTATTTTGAGGATGATTGTTTTTACCCTTCTTGTATATCTATGTCGTTCTAGGCCAATTCAATGGCCGATGTTCAATAGTGTTGATCATAAAGCATAAATGTAGGTGGTTTGTGCCTTTATATGATTGAATTTGGATTATATATGCTTAAAGTGCCAAAAAAACCATGTTTGGGGTATTACATGTTTTGGAATTTATCTTTTTTAATACCTTCTATGGTTTGTTTGGTTGAGAATGGGTTATTACTTATGCATAACATTTCATACCTTGATTATGGGTGTGTTCTCTTTTTTAATCATTTATGGCCATTTGGTAT
The DNA here is from genome assembly GCA_963277665.1 of Viscum album. Classification (NCBI taxonomy): domain Eukaryota; kingdom Viridiplantae; phylum Streptophyta; class Magnoliopsida; order Santalales; family Viscaceae; genus Viscum; species Viscum album. The sequence continues at coordinate 979,957,425 of OY728137.1, forward strand.
AGAATTCTTGTTAGACTTGCTTTGTTTTACGTGCATCATATTATTAGGATGGATTTACTAATTATATGAGATGCATGTGATTCCCATTGTGAAAGTATGACCAAGGGGAATTTGACTGCGAGAGCTTCCTGAGGTTGGGTCATTTATATATGAATTTTTGTTACACTAGACCCAAAGCATTGAATGTGAGAGCTTCCATGTGGTCATAGACCAGATGGGTTAGACCGTGAGAGCTACCCATAGGGTCGTTATTAAATGAAGGTTGGACCCTAGGGAATTAACTATGAGAGCTGCTAGTTGGTCATTATAGTTTATTATTTCTTTGTAGAAAAATGGGGTATTAACCTTGAGAGCTTCCCAGGTGGTCATTTTCCAATGATTAGTGTTATGTTAAACTATAAGGTTTAGAATGTGATAGCATTCCCATAGGGTTGTTTTTTATTGATTGCATGATTATGAAGAGTCTACCAAGCCAAAGGACAAGCTTGGACTCTGTCATACTAGATTGTTTAGATGGTCTTCTGAGACATCTATTTTTCTATTACATAGGGGATACATAGATTAGGATAGATCCCAAGATTCCATTATTTTACGGTTTTAATAATTAATAAAATTAAATGAATGTAATTGAAAACATTAGGATTGTTTACTTTTGAGTACTTCTTAGTTTACTACTTCATTTCTGTATATCAGCTACTATATATATTCATTGACAGTTTAACACAGATCTCATGGTGGTTTACAACTAGGATTCGTCTCACACCCTATTTGAGTCATTCTTTTGGACCCAAACTGATTATATGGTTGTAGGTATAGATAAGGTAAAACTCCCTTCTTCATCAAGTACTTGAGTGTTGTTGGAGTTAGAGAGCATGAGACCAAGCAAAGGCTTGCGATGCTGTTGGAGTTTACTGCTTTTATATACTTTGGTTTTAGTATTTTATTTCCAGCATTGTGACTTGTTTGGATTATTTCCTAGACACATGTGACATGCATAATTTTTATATGCTCCAATTTTTATATTACTATCATTATTCCAATATTTACTTTTTTTTGTATGGTATTACTGCTTCTGCTATTGTTCACTATTTGTTATTCCGCTATGTATACTCTGCCAATGAGGGCATAGTTTCTCCATTATCAGTCCTTATAAATCGATGCTAGTCACCATCCTCTTGCATTTAGATAAATGCGCTTGAGGTTATGTGACCAACTAGGTTTAGGGAACCTTTGAGAAGCACCCAGAACCAGGATGTTACATTTTCTAAGTGGAAAATTATTTTACTCAAGAGTATATTTAATGGTATTTTTATTATATTTCTATTCATTAATCATAAAACCCTTTATTTTATATATACTCTTATGGGGATATGTTGTAATGATACCATACTTATTCTTTCATTGGATAGTTTACAATCATTTTGACCATGGAATTAATTTAATATCTCTTCTTTTAATTTTTGAAATCATTATGTTTCCCTTCAAACATTCACTTTCATGTGATCATTTGATATACATTTACCCTAAATATATATATTATTTATCATGAGTATACATATTTATTAAATCCTATATAATTTATACATATGATTTTTCACTTTGAAAGTTATTTTTAATGATTTGGGAAATATTGATGTTCCATATTCTTTATTCAATATAGACATTTCTAGATAAGACATACTATTCATGAATTAAATAAATAATTTGATATATGAGGAATGATTTTGGAAATTAAGTGATATGTTGGGTAAAAAATTATATATTCCATCAATGCATCAATAATATCATGATGCAAATTAGTGATCTAACATTATATTAGTTTTTACCCATTTTATTAAACAACTTTTTGAAAGGTCTTGATGGTATATATATCTTGATGTCTAAGATCAAGACGACTAATATTAATATTTTCATTCAGTATAAATTCATTATATATTATCCATGAGACAATTTAATTTATTATATCTCTGTATGAATTTTTTGCTCTATTTATTGATTAAATTTCATGTTTTTTTATCATTTTACTTTTACATATTCATTATTCCTTATCTAATCATGATAGCCAGGTCATTAGTTATATAGAATGTGTTTTAAGATACTTGCCTTTCCAGATTTATTATTCCTTATCAAATCATGATAGTCAAGTCATTTAGTACATTGAACGTGTGTTCAGATATTTTCCTTTCCATATTGCTTATTCCTTATTGATTATTCTTTATTTATTCATGATAACTTCCCCTTTATGTAACTCTTGATGAGAATTTGATCTCACCGTTATATTATTTCCTCTTCCCATGATATAAAGAATGAATCTTTGAATGAGTTCATGGATAAGAAATTTTATACATTAACTATGTTATATTTCATGTTTTAAAATGAAATGAAAGACTCAAATGTGTACTTATTTAACCAAGAATAATAAACTATTATTTCCATTCGGATGTGATTTCTTTTTTCTGGAAAGAATGTTACAAAGTAACCACTGAATATAGTCTACTGGGGTTGGGGTCTTTATAGTTGGTATCATAGAATGTTTCATACAAACCTTTGTAATTATATTTAAAAAAACATAGATTAGAGAACCTAAACCTATGGTAAAATTTTAGAAGATGTATATAAGAGCACCCAATTGTTTTCGTAAGTATGAGATGATGTGATTTTTTCAATAAATACATACCCATATGGATGCTATAAGTGGACTTGGTTCTAGAACAATTGTACATATTGGTAATAAAATTTAAAAGTACTCATTGGAAATTGACTCAATCATCACCTAGTGCAGAACAGTGGGACATACTATGAACCTGGTTTGACACTATTGGGAAATTTTTTTAAAATAATTAACATTTTTATTATGAACCATCATTATGTATTTGAATATATGATGAAAATTAATGGAATATGTTAAACCTAAGGTGTCCTAGATTTAAAATATGGTGTCATGATTTATACAGTCCATAAATTATTATATGGTTTTCCGAAAATGATAAATATTTATCCCATTATGATTTTTGGTTATAGTCGATGGAAGGAACTAAATGGAACTGTGTTAGCATTGAATAGGATGGAAAATGTGGTGATTATCTAAAACACAATGGGATGATATTTAGAGTGAGGGATATTATGATTACGACTTATCAGTTTTTATGAAATATGATGTAAAATATATACCAAAAACAACTCTTCGACTCACCAAGGAAGAGAAGGATGAAGTTATCTAAGAGTGATAGTAGTGGACACCAATGAGGAAGAAGTACATGATCTCCATCATGTAAAAAATGTAAAAAGATACACATTGGAGAATGTCTCAAATAAACATTAAAATGTTTTATGTGTGTAAAATAAGGGCATAGAGCATTGAATTAATGAGGAAATGTGAGTATTTTGGTGGAGAGAAATATATTTCACCCTTAAAATTCATTTATAGTTTTTTGTATTGAATGTGGGGGGACAAGGAATTATCTGAGTCAATGAAATCATTTAAAATTTTACTTCAAGGAAAATTAAGTAACTATGTTGAAGTAAAAGAGTCAAATTATTTATTTACAGGGTTTAAGAATTAAAATTTAGAAGTATTTTTATAGATTATATTTTGGATATAAAAATCATGAAACAACCAATTATTTCTGTTAATTTTTGAGAGAATTTATATATATAGATATTTATATAAGATTAACTATAAAACTATGGACACCATCAAGTATTTATGTGTTTAATAATGATCATAATTACAGTATATTAAACACTTCTTTTTTGAGGTTTTATGTGATGAGATTTTATCAAGAATAAGGATATTTTTTGGATACATTTATGGAAATAAAACACTTATTTTATTATATGACAAATCTTTTTAAGGAAGAATGCATTTACATCTTTTGAACATTTGATTAATTTTATTGATAATATTTAATGATTATCTTATTTTTACTATCTTTTTTAAATACATGTCATCACAATTTAGGAACATTATAGGTTTTATATTAATATATTTTTACAAATAGGATAACCTCTATGTTAGTTAAGAACCCGTTTCATCAGAAGAGGCCACATGGATTGAACCCATGACCAAATAGTGACAAGAGTTTAACACCTTATACTAGACCATATGATTTTATTGTTAATATTTCATTTTTTACCTAAAAACATTGATGGATAAATATTAATGTTGAACCAGTGGTGTTACTATTTAGGTTTAGAGATCAATGTATTATATTGGATAAATTTTTCTAAACATTTTTTTTAGATAATATTTAGAGAAAGATGGATAACTTCGGTACTTAAGAGAATTAAGAAAATGTTTTTATGAAAAAATCTCTTTGTTTCTCATTTCAATCAGAAATATATGTTACTTCAAAACCATGTTTTCTAAAAATGTTTTAAAATATGTATTACTGTTATTCTATGATGTTTAAAGGAATTTTTTACCTATGTTTTACCTCTATACAAAATGATTTTAAAATGAATCTTATTATCATTTTCAAATCAAGGCACTTTAAAAAAAATAAGGTACAAAAGTAATGTTCTTCATGTACAGACTTACCCACCATCATGATTGAAATTTCCTTGAAATATACATTGTAAGATTACATTGATATTTTTTTAATTTTTTTTTAATATTTTGGATATTTGTTCATTTTAAAATGTTTTTCAATGAATATTTTTTTTCAAAAATATTTTATGTTTAAAAATTGTTTGAATTATTTATTAAATTTTCCTTTACATATTTTTAAAAGGACATGTTCAAAGAGATAGGGTTTCAAAATGATTTCAAAACATTTTTTAAATTTTCAATGTATTTTTAAAGAGAAAGGTTTTCAAAATGTTTTCAAGACTTCTTTATAAATTTTCATGGTCTTTTCAAAGATTTTTGTTTCAAAATATTTTCAATATTCCTTTATAAGTTTAGAAAAATATTTAAAATAATAATTATTTAAAAATGATTTATGTTTTAAAAAAGGTTTTCCAAAAAGAAAAATATATTTCCAATAAAAATGTTTTAAATAAAATTGTAAATCTTTATTGTAAAAAAATTATTTTTGAAATGGTTTTATGAAAAGTATTTTAAAATAAGGGATAATATCTTTAATAAATGTTCCATGTGATATTTCAAAATTATTCCCCATATTAGATTACATACTTTATTATAGTTTATTATTTCCACTAGGGATATAATCTAAGAACCCCATTCATATTCTTTTTTGAATGGTTATGTTTTTATAGAATAATGTTTATAACACATGTTTCTCTTCCATGGTTTATATGATTTTGAAACCCTATTATTTTCATAGATTATGATTTGATGAAATTATTTTGTGACCTATCTATTTATCATAGGTAATCGTATGTTCAAATGTTTATGATACCCATTTCATTTCATGGGTTATGAAATGATGTTTATGAAACCCATCTATTTTATGGGCCATGATATGATGCAAGTTTTTTTATCTTATAAAACATGTATGTATGATTTTATTATGTGACGAGTAAGACCTATATCTCTTTCTAATGTATTGGGTAATGATTTATATCACATCAGTATGGAAATGCTAGAATAAGGAGTGAACTCGATTCAGTATGATAGGAATGGAATAGGAAGTAAATCCATTTCATTAATACATGGATATAATGGGAAGTGAACCTGGTTTAGTAGTACTAGGCTAGAATTTGGAGAGAAACCAGTTTATTAAAGGATATTTTCGACTATGATGATCTTCGGAGTGAATCTTCACTACCAAGATGGTTTGGGGAGTGAACCCATACCACTAAGATGACCTTTGCAATGATGAATTGACTTATATGGAAATAATTTTATATGTTTATGTGCCTTTCATAATCCAATGTATTATGATTATGTTATGATTTCATGGATTATTCTCTTGATTCCCTTATGATTCATGTCTTTTAAAATACCAATATATATTCCATGAATCATGTTTATGTTCTTTTATATGTAGTGTATGATTTTCCATGTTATTATCATGTTCTCAAAACCTTGTTATTATGTTATGATTATGTATCTCCTTTATTTTTTTACACTAAATGAGAATCTGAGCTCACCCATTTCTAATGTTTCCTTTCCCTAGGTTATGAATTAAGGTTATAAGTAGGAGTATTAAAGGGAAAAATATTTAAGGGAGATATTGAACATCTTTAACCAAATTAGAAGATTTTTTTCCATGTTTCCAAATACACTAAACTATTATAATCCGTGGGCTTGATTTTTTGTAATGTACTGAATATTCATCTAAAATGATGTAATATCTATTTATATTATATCTAAGTCTCTATACTTGGTATAAAAGGATTGATTTAGTCAACATTTGGAAACTAGTATGATAAATCGTTAGTGTGATCCCTATGTATATTTGTATGGATATTTATAGGGATGTCTCAATGGAAAAGTACAGGGATGAGTTAATGTTTAGAAAAATGTCATAGAATATTGTTAAATGATAGAGTGAGTGGTTTCCTAGAAATAAATCCCTATATAGATACTATAATTGAATGTGGATTTTGAACATATGTACATAGGGGTAATCGGAAAACATCGTATTAAGCTAGACTTGATCGGGAACTAGTGCATGATAATGAGCCCTATTACACACCTGGTTTGACACTCCCAGGGGATATGATTTAGAAATTGAAAAAATATTTACAAACCATCATAAAGGATTTTAATAGTTTATGACTATGAATAAACTAGGATAGACCTAATCTGTTATTGATTGAAAAGTAGGTGTCATGATTTAGACATCTTATAAGTGATTTTTCTTGATTATGTTATTTTACATTATGATAAGTGTTTATCATAATATGATTTTTTGTTTTATCCAATAGTGGTACCTATAAAGAAATCAGCTAACATTTAATGTTTCAAATGTGGAAAGTATAGGAATTATACAAATCGATGTCCTGTGTGGAAGAATCATGAAGTGAATCAGGAAGGTGGTACAAGTATTGGATATAATTATGAAGTTAAGGAGAATGTAAAAAACATGTGAAAGGTATGGGATGTTCTTATAATATTTTTTAAATTAAAAATAAGAAGAATTATTAGATTTAGGTTTATGATCCTTAATAAATGATTCATATTTTATATTCTAGTAAATCAGTATTAAGGAATAATTTTGTAAATCATGAGTAATGGTTTAAGAATAAAATTAGAGGATATAAGTGTATAGATTTTGTTATATGAATCATGAAGTATATAAGGATTTTTTGTAGATGAATTTATTTAAGTATTTTGATTTAATGAAAAGGTTACATTAAAACAAGGTAACCCTAGACATATTTTTGAGGATGAGAAAATGATATTTTATATCGATAAAGGGATGATGATATGGATAAAGTAAATTGGATAATATTTATGATATCATAACTGATAAGTTTTTTTTTTAAAAATCTTCTATGATATCATGGATGAAGTTTAAAACTTCTTAGAGTTAAGGAATATATCCAATAATATTTGTAATAAAAAAATCATGAATTTTTTGAAAATAATTTGTGGTAATTCAGGTTATTACCATGTTTATAGAAGAAAATATGATGAGGGTATTCACATGTTTGGTAATTTAGGTTATTAGCATGTTTCAAAAATTATTTATTGTATTTCAGGTTATTACCATGTTTATAGTAATTCAGGTTTTTACCATGTTTACATTACCAATTTGGTAACTTTTGTCTCAATTTTCCTTCTATGAGATACATGCCATGTTATGCACCTATATATTTATATGAGGTGTATATACCACCCTTTGACATATTATATAATTATTATTATTGTTTTAAAGATATTATATATTCATTTAATGTAATTATCTCAAAGGGGTTATGATTTAATGTTACCAATGTTATAAGAGTTTATTGATGTAATATCAACGTTTATTGGGATTGTTTATGATTATGCTTACATTGATGAAATATTATAATCCACCTCTTAATAACTCTATTGAATATTATTATCCTATAGTTATTCATTTTATATCTAATTAATGGTACCATTTTTACACTATTTGGTACTTAAGATAATTATGATTTTTTATGAAAAATTCAACTTTGTTTTTATTTTCGGTCGGAAATTTGTGTTCTTTTAAAACCACATTTTCTTAAAAAACTTTCATTTTTTTAATATTATCCTGTGATGTTAAATTTTTTTACCCTTGTTTTAACATTTAAAAAAAAATTAAAAGGAATCATCTTATCCTTTTTTGACAAAGGCACTTTTATAAAAATTTTATGTCAAAAAAGGAATGTTCGGTAGATATAGACTTACCCAATTTCATGACTGTCATTTCCTTGAAGATTCATTTGTATATTTAAAATTTTATTTTTAAATAAAAATTTTCCTAATATTCTATATTTTTTTTGATTTTATAGTTTTTTTCAATGAAATTTTTTTTCAAAACTGTTTTTTTGTTTAGAAAATGTTTTCAATGACTTTTTAAAGTTTTATTTATATGTTTAAAAATATTATTTTCAAAGAAAAGGTTTTTCAAAATTATTTTTCGCCTTATTTTATGTTTTAAAATTATTTTCAAAGAGAAAGGTTTTAAAAATGTTTTCAAGCATTGTTTATGATTTTTCAAGGTGTTTTCAAAGAAAAAGGTTTTCAAAATATATTCAAGCTTCCTTTATATGTTTTCAATCATATTTTAAAATATATTTTTTAAAAAATTCATTACGTTTTAAAAATCATTTTTAAATTGAAAATTTTATTTTCCTCAATAATTTTTTTATTGAAATTATAATGCTTTATTTATAAGAAAATTATTTATGAAATTGTTTAATGAAAATAATTTTCAAAGAAAGGATATTTTCTATAAGATATATTCCATGTAATATTTCAAAATAACTCCCCATATGATATTAAATGATTTATTATAGTTTATGATTTAAATGAGATATGATCTAAGAACACCATTCATATTATTTCTTTAATGGTTTATGTTTTTATGGGATGATGTTTATGAAACCCATTTATCTTCCATGGGTTATATGCTTTTAAAACCCACTTCTTTTCACATTTTATGATTTGATGAAATGGTTATGATACCTATATATTTTCCAAAGGTAATGGTATGATGAAATGTTTATGATAACCATTTCATTTTATGGGTTATAATATGATGTTTATGAAAACCATCTCTTTTATGGTTCATGATATGATTCATGTTTTATTATCTTGTGGAACATGTATTTATGATTTCATTATGCAATGGGTGTGACCTATATCTATATCCAATGCCTTGGGTAAATATTTATACCTCCTGAGTATGATAGGTTTAAAACAAAGAGTGAACATGGTTTAGTATGACAAGGCTATAATGAGAAGTGAACTTGGTTCAGTATTACAGGGATTGAATGATGAGTAAAATTAGTTCAGTATGATTAGGGTGGAATGAAGAGTGAACTTGGTTTAGATTGACAGGGTTGGAATGGGAAGTGAACCCAATTTAGTAATAAAGGGATATAATTGGAAGTGAACCTGGTTCAGTAATACATGGATGAAATGGGGAGTGAACCTGGTTCGGTAAAGGATGTTGTCAACTAAGATGGTCATGGTAGTGAACATGTACTAAGAATATGGTTTGGGGAGTGAAACTATACAATTAATATGTCCTTGTAAGTTTTTCCTTAACTACTATATAAATCATTTTATATGTTTATGTGTCTACCATAATCAGACATCTTATTCTTATGTTATTATTTCATAGATTATGCTCTTGATTCTCTTATGATTCATGTCTTATAAAATACAAATATTTCTTCCATGATTCATGTTTATGTTCTTTGATATTATTGGAATTATTTTCTATGTTATTGTCATGTTCCCATACCATTAATCTTATGTTATTCTTATGTATCTACTTTATTTTGTTACCCTCACTGAGCATCTTATCTCACAACTTTCTTATGTTTACTTTCCCCAGATTATGAATAAAGGTTATAAGTAGGAGTAATAAAATAGAAGATCTTTAAAGGAGATGTTGCAGATCTTTAACCCAGTTATATGATTTTATCCCAAGTTTCCAATGACGCTAAACTATTATGGTCTTTAGGCATTTATTTTTATAATGTGCTGAATATTAATATAAAATGATGTAATATCCATGTATGTTAAGCCTAGATCACTATATAAAATATGGTACATTAATTAATGAATTAATGAAATGAATCAATATAAGTGTAATGGGATAAGTAGTGGAAAGTAATTAATAAAGTTTATGAAAATTTTTAGTTAGATAATGAAATATGTGGTCCATAGGTGATTAATTAATTAAGGTAAATGATAAATTAATAAACGCGATGATGATCATATATCTCTAGAAAGTGGTAATATTTTATTTAATTGAATTTGACTTATTGTATATCTAGTAGTGGGAAAACTGGTTATTTTTTAGATTTCAGAGATGGTATTGTGATAAGCACTGATTTGGGAGGCAATGATATATAGATTAAACCCCTAGGTTCATCTTTTGAATATATATTAAATTTATTGTATTTTCTATATTTATTTACACATCACCACCCAAGAAAGAAAACCTTACCTATTCTCATATATAGTCAGGGATTATGGGTACACCCCCAATATTAAATAAGTGGATAATATAGATGTCTCACTTCAACTCCTCCCCCCTCTCTCTTCTAGATATATCATAGGCTGTGATAGGTGAATGTTATTTTATATTGAATTTTAGTGATAATGTAATGATTATGAAGAGATATAGTTATTTCTCAATGTATGGTAGTTTCTATAATTTATGATTTTGGTATGTAGTTTGGGTTGTGTTATGGTTATGATGTATGTTGTTATTGAGGGTCCAAAAGGGATGTGAGAACCAAGGCATATGTCATTGTGACTTAAGGGTGAATAGTTAAGTTTGGAAGTTGGTGTAGGGTACCATTCTAATATATATATATATATATTGATATTATATTACTATAATTGTGTTCAGAATATAATAGTGATTATTTGTGAATATATGTGGTAGATTATATGGTTAGGTAAAATGTTTTTTCTTTACTATTTATAAACTAAAGAATTTGAATTCTTTTTCCATAAAGACTTTAGAGTTCTGGGAAGTATCCGAATTAGTATATATGTATGTCAACCCCTATCTTAAATATTTTTTATATATATTTCTAGAATGGATTTGGAAATTGGATATGATGATAGTAATTCATAATTAGAGAGTTTTTTTTGTTTTTGGAGTCATTATCATTGGACCTAATTTTTTTAGTATTTTTATTAGTTTATAAATGCAATTACATGGATTGTGGGGTCTTCATTTTATTGTATACTATTCTATTACTGTTGATTGGTGGTTTCAATCTTTATTTCTTGGTATTTATGATAAAATTTACTCCCATATGTTTAATTTATTCCCTAGATGTTATTTGCCAAACCTATTGTCTATTGTAGGTAGGATTTTTGGGGTTACATATGTATTTACTAAAATGTAGGAAACGTTGTTGTTGGTTAATGTTATCAATGAGTGGTATCAAAGATTTATTTGAGATTCTTAGTATATATTAGGGTTAGAAAATAGTGGGGATTTCATTATGTTTATAGGGAAACAACATTATTAAGTTTTATCATGTGATGTAGAAAAAACTGATTGTTTAGTATATAGATAGGTCCCTAAAAATTCATTATAGGGATATTAAACTTACGAAACATAATAAAGTGATATAATTATAATTGAAATATAGATACCAAGTTTTGGTATATGTATCAAAGCGAGTTATGTTTATTCTTGAATTAAAAATATATTGGGTAATTAAAATGAATCTTATTAAATGGATCAAATTAATTTCATATATTACAAAAAGAAGAAATTATTTATTTTTTAGAGATGGAATTTAGGACACATCCTTTATGGTTCATGTGGGATAAGTGTAGCAGGATTCCCCATTTAATTATAGGTATATCGATCTTAAGAGATAAGATTCATAGAGGAATTAATTGTGTGAGTTTCATAATTATATCTTGATGAAGTAAAAGAGGAATGTATCTAATTAAGAGAAATAAAGTTAGTTGGAAGAGCTAAAGGTAGCATTCAGTTAAATATATGTTGTGAAATAAAATTTACATGTATTAGTTATTTTTTTTTTGTTTTTTATTAGTGGTTAAATCTATTTCAAAGATATCATAAGAAGTTATAGGTATCATGGGGGTTGTTACAAAATCTATTTTTTAGTTTAGTTCCTTTATTTAACATTTAAGGATATATAGTTGTAGGAGATTTTTCCCTTTGACAGGGGAAATTGAATGTGTGGGGGATTGGAATTTAGCTTAAGGATTTTGTTCATTATATTTATAGTGAAAAATTTGGTGATATAAAATATTTCATTATAAAACAATTCATCAATATAGGAATTCATCAAATGTACTAAAGGAGTATAGTTTTGAATTAAGTATATTATTTTTTAGCCCAAGTTTTGGCCAATAGTAAGAAGATCTTAGAAATTTTCACTCTGATTATATAAATCTAAAATATATTAGGATTTTATAAGAATCATTGGCATGGTTTTATTTTCTAGTTTTTTTAAAATAAATAAATAGTTATACTGTTCGAACATTATTGTTAGTCCATGTGGTATTGGTGTCTAATTTAAGATGTAGTCTTATAACCAGTTCTCACCAAGGCCTTAACCATAGTAGCGATGATCTCATGACTTTGGATAGTATATGAGGTATAAAACTAGTAGAGGTTTTCTATATTATGTTACTCTTCCTCAGGGACCTATAGTAAAGCATGGTCATTGAGTCAAATAACATTATTTTCAGTGAGACATGGGAGAAATTCATGGTTAGATACATGTTATGAAGTATCCAATTCTTTGTTGACTTGATTTTTTTTTTGAGTTTTTATCTATTTTTCATATAATCTAGTATATTCTTGATGTGTTTTAGTATTATTTCACTGCTCTATTTTTTTTAAATTGTTCTGATATCTATACATAAGTTTGAGAAACATCTAGGGACCATGGTTTTGAATTTTCAGTTTGATGGTTTTCCTATATTATTTGAGGTTTTACAAGATATTAACCTAATAATAGGTAGTATAAATTAGATGGACTGTATATTTATTTACATTTAAAACCATATAATGTCATATTTAGCATGGATTGTTTATCTACTATGCATCTAGTTGGATATTTCCTTTGAAGGAGACAGAAATACATTAATGCAGAAGGTGACTTTGAAGTGTTAACTGGTGTGATAGATAATCATATGGATTGAAGAAATTAATAATTGTTCCCATATCAAATGTGTTAATTGATATTGGGTTCTTTAGAACTTCAATATGGGGTGTTTACTAGAGTTTTTGATGAGTTTCCCATTATTTTTACTAAAGATTTTGTAGAATTTCAACCGTAATAAAATATCATGTATAGAAAAGATTCATAACCCAATGTATGATAATTTTGTATATCTCTATATAAAACAGACCATTTAGAGATATGATGTTTTTGAATATAAGTAATTGATCAATTATAGAGGGGTTTCATATGTCATACTATTTCACCATGCTGTACATTTGTGTCAGTCGTAGAGAAAATGGATTATAGTTTCTGATTGTATAATGATTATTATTGATTGAATTATGTTAATGTAAAAAGACATTATCCCCATTATCTATTTCATCAATTGAAAAGGGATAACTAGTTATAAAATATCTATTAATGTTTTAGGTATCATCATCTACTGGAGAAGAATAAATATATCCCGAAAATTTATTTTAGTTATTGCTATGGAAATTTTGGAATTCATAGTTATACTATTTTATTTCACAAAAACCATAGTTGTTTTCATGTGACTGATGATATTAGGGATTTAGGTGATCTAAGATTTGTTTTTTATTATGGTTATAAATGATATTCCAGTGTATTTATCATAAGTGGAGGAACATGTTTGTGAATTTAGATCCATCGTTGATACCATCCACTCTATTAATTTCTTTTAAAGTTCATATTCTGTAGTGTAACTACCAAATAAATTTATTGAATATTTCTTATTAATAATTATAGTTTTGAGTAGATGGTGTAAAAAAAACATCGAACTAAAATGAAAATTCTAACAATTTAATAAAATTATTAAATTTTATTATTATAGCTATTAAAATTGAAAGAATTGATAATAATAACTATATTATGAATTTTAAAATTTATAATAAATTTATAATTTTAATTTTATAAAACTAAATCAGTTCTTGTATTTCTTGTATCAATATTATCTTAACATGATTTTTTATATCTTTTCAAAAATAATAAAATTTTAAGTGAATTCTGAATTTAATTTTTTTGTAAAACTTAACACAATAAGAATATTATATTTAAAAAATCATTTTTTATATATAGTGAATATATCCAAAAATAAAATAGTGCTTTCAAAAATACCAAGTTGAATTTATATAATCCATATTAAATATTTTTTAACTTAGGTATTGGTTCACTAAAAAAACTACTTATTATGTGCTCATATTACAAGTAAAATATTTTAATTTATTATAACATAATAAAAAAATTGATTTTATATTTGAGATAAACATTTCCATATTTTTTAATAAGTACAATTTTAGTTTTTAGGTGTAAAACATAGATTACTAAAATTAAAGTAAATTACTACAAAAATTGTTAAAACTATTTTTCTTAAATAGATGTTTTATGATCATCATATAATTATTACTTTGTAAAATAATTTAATCCCTGCACAATAATGATTATGATATATTTTTTAACCTATATATAAATTTAGGATCACTCATTAATTTTGTAATCAATACTATATATGATTAGGAACACTCAATTGTGAAAACATCTATTTTATATAATGAATTGTTATATATATATATTTATTTAAAAGATAATATTCACTTATTTATAGATTTAAATATATTAAAAATAGATTAAATTTTATTTTATCACATAAATATTTGGTATAATTCTTTCCCTAATATTTTTAAAAGAATATAAATTACTTAGTTGAAAACTATTTTCTTAAGTAATAACAAAACTGAAAAAATGTAAAAAACAAAGAGTAAATAACTAAAAACATGTTTAAAATATATTTTTTGGAAATCTTTGATAAGGAATTAATGACCCAATATCACCCAAAAATAAATTATTTTTATCTTTTAAATAATTTTACCATTGAAAAGTGTAATGATATCATTGAAATGTAATGGGTAATCATAAAAGTGAATATTTATTTACATATGAAATGGGATCACCTCTAACCCATCAGTGATAATATTTGAATTTCAATTTACATTGATATTATTCCAAAAATACCTATAATATAACTAATTTTCTAATCATTATTCCCTTGATCGCTTTTTAATATAACATAATTTCTTCATTTCTATGGAGCTCTGAAAGACGTGATCGAGTCTCCAATGTAACTGTTACAAAATTTTTAATATTTTATTCTTAATATTATTCTTCCAAATATCTTATAACAATGAAAATATATTTAAATAATTAAAATTATTATAGTATGATGTTATTATATAAATATAAAAAATTATTTATTCTTCTCTATTCACTATAAAACAACGACATCATTAGTGCGTGTCTGTATACTACCTTCTCAATGAAGTGAAATCTTACACTATGAATAACTAAATCTCATGGTTGGTTTTAATGATATTATTGAGAAATAAATATGATATATATAAAACAAAAATGATTCTTAAATTCTAAATTATCATAAAATTTTATTCCCTCTCACTCGTTCAAAAATGAAAACAAGAATCGTGCGTAAGTACAGACAACATCCTCTACGAGTGAAAAATTTTATTTTTCATCACCACAAAACATGGTTGGAATTAAAAATTTATTTAATATATATATAAATTATTTTTATTTAATTATTAAAATTTTATATATTATGATGCTAATATATAGTAATTTTGACCATAGGTAACAAACTAAACGCGCTATGGAGGAATTAACCAAACAGCTATATAAAAAAATTTAAGACAAATTTATATAAAACAATAAATTAAAAATGATAATAAATTGGAATTATAAAATTAAATATAGATGAATAACGTTCATTATAATTTATTTAGTAAAAATAATTTATTTTATACAAGAAGTTAATTGAAATTGCAGAGAAAATTTTGACATGTGGTGAGGGATCATCTATACCACCCTCATTACTTGTCCCTTACAGACTATCATTAATTTTCTCCCTTTATAAAATATTATTCTTATGAAACTATACAATTTTTTTAATATATTTCCCTAAAATATATAACTAGTTAAATATCATTTTCATTTCTTTGGTTTTATAGATTTTTCATTCACATAAAAATTCCTATTTTTTATAATCCTTGATCAAGGGACCATTATTATTTCATTTTTCATGTTATTAATCACCCCCATAAAACTATTTAAACCCATGTATGGATTATAAAAACCATAATTATTTTTTAGAACCATATTTCTTTAAATATTATTTTATGGAAAACAATAAGGTGTTTCGTTATTTATAAATATCCTTAACTTATTTTATAATGGTTCACTAATGTAATTCGTTTTTATCATTTCTTCTATAAGATGCTTCACATGGATATTATTCATTAGAAATAAATAATCAAGAACTATATACTTCTTCAATTACGAAATTCCAAATCAATTTAATTAATTATTTTATGGGGAATCCTTTTTATTTATGCTTTTATTATTCTATGAATAAGAATTATGTAAACCACTTAAATATTATGAGTTTGATCATGCTTAATTTTTATTTATGATTTATTTTTTCATGTGGAATTCACATGTATTATTTTAGTTTTGTAAAGGTTGGTTACATAATTTTATTTCCCTCAAATTAATTGGGAAATGAATTATATTTCATGATATATTTTTTATAGCACTAGATAATAAACTTAATCCACTATGGGACTGTCCACATTATTATAATGTTCTTGGGAGTGACACAAGTAACCTCATGCTACAACATACCACTATTTATTTCATAAAATGATGGTCGATATTATAACTCATGAATTTATCCTCATACTATAGAGTGTTTCTTGTAGTGGTATGGTTCTAAGGATGTACAATAAGGAAAATATACATACATATTATAGAAAAAAATAGAAATAATACCAATCTGATGTAATATCTACATAATAAGTAAATAGAACAACATTTATGAAAGATCCTATATGTGATTGAAAAAATATATGTCATAATGGATGAGATGTAAACAAATATTTCAGGCAATCATATATTAAAAATAAGTCATATTCATATCATAACCCGGTGATGGAAATAAAAATCATAGAAATACCCTAGAATGGTCCCACATTATAGCCAAATCCCAACACCCACACTCTAGCCTAGCAGACCAACCCATCAAGAATGAGTCATTTACCATATTTAACCTTCAACTAAGTAATATCTTTTTGGGTACCCAAGTGAAATGGTGGTCCAATAAAGGTGTGATCACAACTCACTAGGCCACCACCAATGATATCCCTAAATATAATAAGACTAATAAAATTCCTGTGGGGTTTTTATAAATAAATAGTCTACCATTTTTAATAAAATAAATATAATAAATAAATAACCCTTCATAACATGGGCTTATGAAATCACTTTAGGTCAGTTAAACTATTATAGATCCTTAGGTATAAAACCCCTATCAAATATACCTACATCAACAAATGTTGGGGTGAAATTGAGCATGTCATGATGATTGTGGATCTACAAGCGACCACATGGAATCTTGGTCCTCATACTAGAATTCTTCTATAACCATAAATATCAAACACAATCAAAGTGATCACATTGAAATTCCAAAATCACCATGTATCATAAAAAAATCATGGATTTCATCTTTCCATTTCTCTATAATCTGAGCACACATAAAAACATTCACAACATAAAATATCAGATGAAATCTAGGTTTTTATTCTATAATCCACATGGAAATCAAGCACACACCCCAGAATTTCCACTATAAATTATAATACATTATAATAAATCCAGGTGATCAGTACAACATTCCTAAGAATCATATATCATATGTAATCTAGTCTCTCATCCTATCATTATCTAACATCAAGTATTATATGGAATCTATGGATCTCAATACAAAATTACCAAATTTTATATATCATGAAAAACATAAGGAATTTATATTTAATAAAAATAACCTTTTATAAGGATCTATTATAAATTTTCATTTTTAAATAACATTCTATAATCCATTTTTTCTAGTTAACACCATAAATGACACTTAATTATATCTACACTAATCTAATTGATTTTACCCAACCACCCCATGGGTGTTATCAAATCTAAGGATTAACATTAAAATAGGTTACATAATTTCAAATTTTAAATATGCATTTACTATTTTATTTTTTTTACTATTTTCACCATTGATCCCATTTTACACTTTAACATTGTAAAATTTTATTTAAAATCTCAATGAAATTTACATCCCATCAAATCATACCATATCATACACCTTAAAATCTATAAACTTTGGTTTAACCATTTCTCACATCAATGTCAAATCATAATCTCAACTCTAATTTCAAGAAATGTCATTTCTTATACCTATTACCATTTAACCACTTGATGTTGTTTTGTTAAACTAAAGAATTAAATTTCATTTATCCTTTACATGGGTTCATTAAAATATAAGGCATGAAAATAACAGGGCGCATATCTTATATTTACAAATGCATGACACACATGCCCATTTCAATTAAATATTAATTATTTATTATTTCACCATATAAACAAGATCCAAAACCCAGAAACTTATAAAAATCTCAAAGCATTCACTTAATTTTAATCAAAAAACATTTAAATTTATCTACGTTTTAATAACCATTTAATAGGATCAAAGTATAATGTGAGACATCCCTTTAGAAAGTCATTCGACGTAATTAATTAGAATTATATATAGATTCATAGTAAGAAGAAAATTTATGATTTAAAGTTTCTATTTTTAATTTTTGGTTAGATACAAAACAAGTCAGTGTGGCTGAAAATTAGTTCACATTTAAAAATATGTAGGACTATAGTAAACACTTAGGTTATCCCTACCTCATGATCATAGTATTTCACTAGTCTAACATCAAGATCTATTTCATCTGAAATCATGATAAATTGAGAATCCAAAAAGAAGATCTAGAAATAGGTAATATTAGTGAAAATGAGAAAGACATTGTTTGATAGTGTACTAAATTATGAGATTATGGGAAAGTAGTTATAGCCTTACTTTTGGATCTTTAATGCATCCAAAATATTAGAATATTGATCAATAATAAGGTAGATCGACCATGGTTGAAGAATAAGAGAAAAATACCAAGCAGAAACTTTTACAGACTGTGGGAGGGGGACAAACCTAAGTCAATATTTAAGGGGGTGGCCTAAATAAAACATTAGGTTTTCCCTAATAAAAATAATATATAAGATTCCACTAGATAGCCAATTTCCTCTACTAGATCACCAGTGAGAACAATTAGAATGCAAAGTTTCGACCGTTTCCTTCTGTTAGTCAGTGGTATTACATCAGTATGTTGAAGCCCCAAATCCTCCCAAAATTCCTTTTATATAAATCCTAAACATCTAAAACTTCTTTAAGGAGAGTTATATAATTTTCAAAATAATTTAAACAGGTTCATACTTTTAGAGTGATTGGGTTCTAGGATGTGGGTGAGTGAGGACAAAGTGCACTAATTATATATATGTGGGCCTATGAAGGTAGTTTTTAGTCTAATAAGTGACACTAATGGGAAATAGATTATGGTGTACTAGTAAGGAAGTAAAGGCATTATAGGATACCCATGGGGACCGATGTATATGTTCATGTCCTTGGGATGTTGAATCATGGAAACACTTTCAAATGCCTATGATGTAATGTCTTATGTTGTTTCCAAATTTTTCAGGATTCCATGATGTTATGATTTCATTTACTTATTTCATATTTCCATACATATAATTATCCTTCTTATTGTATCATGTTACACCTCGTTAATATCATGTTATTCTTTATTAAAATGTCTATTAACATACTAGAATGTCCACCCAACCCATTTCCTTATGTATTTTACCTAGGGTATCATACATAGTTAAAAAATATTTGTGGGAGTTTGGATAACATTATAGAGTTTGAAATAAAGATTATGTGTTTATGTTGACGATTATGTATTTATTTTTTCAATCATCCAAATAAACTCAACCTTAAGTTCCTTGGCTTATATTATTATAAAATCATGTAACGAATCATGAAATAATATGTGATTATGTTTTCAAATTCTATATGAAGACATCAATTAGTTTTTCTATCGTCCATTTAAAAAAATATATGGTTATTCTATAAATATTCTTTATGTATTCTCACATTGGTCTAGATTGTGTTCTGATATATCATAGGATGAAGAACTCCTTTTGGTCTTAGAAATTATATCATCTTAAGAATAATTATGTTACACATAATATTGAGCTTATGTAGGCAGTGTTTTCATTAAATATATCAAGATAATATATTTTTAATGATCATTTTATATTTATAAAATCAATAAATTCTATGATATATAATCTCTTAGTGTGATATGAATATGTGTTAGGGTATGTTGGTTTATATCTTATAGGAATATTTCTTCAAGACATCCTACTGTATAATTGAATGGAATGTGGTAATTGATTCTTGAAGTAGGGTGAGTTAATATGATATTACTCAAGTCATTAGAGATGAGTGGGGTATTATAAAGGACAATGAATCTAATAATTTATATATGGAGGGAGTAAGAAGGGTAGTTTTCTTAGACGATATAATAATGAAGTCTTTCTTATTGAAGTAAAACTAGGATTCTAAAATGAAATATTATGATGTAAATGTTTGGAGAAATTCTATTTTCTATAGATATAATCTTCAAGGTTGTTCATAATATTATAAATATTAGGATTTTTTTCAAGGTGATATATTTTTTCTGATCAAAATGTAATAAATGATTCCCTATGAGCTTTTTAGCTCATATTCACAAGGGAATCACTGTGTATAGAAGTTCTTTTATACCTTGATGAGAAATTTTTGATGGTTGAAGAGGAAAAGATTAGAAAATGAATTTTTGTATTAGTTTATAAAATATCGGAGGGATAAATATGATTATAGAGTATATACTGGGTTTTTCTAGCAATTATATGTTCTTCAATATAAATTGAATTCCATTTTGATTGATTTATTTTCCAAATTTCCCCCATATTTGGGTTGTTGAAATGATATCTGTAACGACCCAAAATTATATCAATAAAAATTCCATTCTTATAGTCATCTCCTATAGTATAAACCACATAAAATCACTTTTATAACCTAATGAAAACTTTATAAATGAATAATAAATTAAATAATAGATATTTCTAAAAATTAAGGAACCTTTACCATTGGAATGGTAAATTGACCTTTGGAATAGTAATGTGACCAATAATAATAGTAATTCAGGCAATATAATACTAACCTCATATATGAAAGTAAAAATAAAATTTATTCATCATATAAATGACAATACGATATAATTATATCATAGTATAAGTAAATAAATATTTTAAATTTATTAATTAACTATTGATATTTTTATAAAACATAAATGTTTATTTATAATTTGATAATTAATAGAACTTTTTAAAAGAAAATTTATTTTCATAAAATATATTCATTATTTTTTTTATGATTATAAGATAATTTTACGAGACCTTATTTAATTTTTCAAAGTGTTATAAAATCAGTTCAATTTTAAAATTGATATTTTCCTTGTAAATGATGAATTTTATTAAAAATTAAATTTTACATATTTAAAAAATTATTTTCATAAAATGGATTTAATTTTTGAATTATACATGGTAAAAAATGGATAGTGTGATTTTTTTATATTTATCTAAAATACTTGAATTTTTACTGAATTGTAGAATACAATAATTTATAATAAAAGCTAAATATATGAAATTTTGAGTCATTGTTGATTTCAAGATTATGTAAGCCCAAAATATCAAACTCCGATTCATTATTTTTATATAATTAGTTATAATTATCATTCTATTGGTAGTGTTTATCTAAAATAATAAACCAATGAATAAAATAATGAGAAAACACATATCCCCTCCCTTATAAATACCACCCTTCCCAACCTCTTCTCCTAACATATTCCAAGATTTGATCCTTATCCAAATTCTATACAATCATCTTCCCAAAACCCTCCCCCACTTCTTTAATCATTTTATCTAAAATAATACCAAAACCAAATCCCTTAAGGAGGTTTTCTTGGAGAAGGATTTAAGTGGTAAGATCCTATTTCTTTTCATTTAATTTATTTTCAAGCTATTATATTTTCTTATTCTCTACTCACATCCCCTCATCCAAGTGGAATGATAACTGAAATACCTAATATATACTATAATTTTATTATTCTAATAGAAATATCCATCATCAAAACCCTTCTCCTCTCCCTTTTATTCTGAAAATGAAAACATCATCTGTGGGGTGTTGATTTATCACATTCAAGGATGAAAAGTTTCCATTTTCTATCACCACCTTCAAGTATGGTCATAAAACCATTATAAAGGATGATTTTTTTAAAAAATTTATGTGATAACCTTTTTTATTTTTTTGAACTGACATATATATAGAATACTAAATAATAAAACAAAACTTGTTCGTTGTGATCGAAAACTGCCAAAATTTACCTAAAATGATTATCCATAACTTCTTATCAAATGATTCATCCTAATAATATATAAAAAATGATTTATAAGATAATTTAATATTCTTCTATTTTATTAATAATATATAATTTCAATTATAGATAATTATACTCATTTTACACAATCTTCCATACATGTATACAAGTGAACTGATCATGAAAACCAAGAAAATGAACACTCTTGAATGATGAAATTGAACACTATAACTCATAAAAATTCCCATAAATGAACTTAATAAAATTATAATGAATCAAATAAATGTAAAATAGGTTCTGTATTTTTTGTTTAATCAATATAATTTGATTATATAGGATATTAAAGTGAAGAAATCATTCAGACATAAGGTAAGGGGATTCTCAAATATAATTTCATTTCTTTGAGTTATTCTCTCTTCCAAAGTTTGAATGTTCATATTATATTCATAAAATATAATTTCCATTTTAATTTTTTTTATATATATGTTTTAAATTTTATTTTATGAAAAATTAAAATATTTTTCGAAAAGATCTCTTCTTTTCTAAAAAGCACACCCTTTAATTCTCTTGAGATTGTTTCTTATTCAATAAAGATTGATGATTCTTATACCAAGTATGTTATTACATTTTTATTTTGTTAACACCAATTTTTTTTCATGAATATATTATTTATGAAATTATCATGAAACCCATTTCCTTTTCATGGGTTATTTTATGTCTAATATCAATATGCATTCTAAGTGGCATGCATGATTATGTAAATGTTATGATGTGATGGGTGCGCCTGAAATTATGTAGAGCTCAAATGAATTTGTTAATGTTATGTATCTCATAAGATGATGTGAAATATTCATAAACATGATTCTATATTTTTTCACAATGATGATGTTATGATTATTCATATATGTTATATGTGAATATGATATAAGATTTGTTCACACCTATGTATGGTAGTTCACCACTAAGAAATGATGTTTCATTTTTATTCATTACTAAATTAGTATAATTTATATAATGATTCCTATGATGATTATGATGATGATACTTTTCACATGTTATGATGATGATGTTTATAATCACAAATGTTTCATGTCTCATATTCATCATCTTACTAGGATTTTAGATCACCTATTCATTTGATGTATATCCTCAGGTGAATAATTTTACTAAGGATACCATGAGGGAAAATAAGAATATACAGAAAGAGAAATTAAATAATGTGTATTATTTATTATGTAAATATTTTTTATGGTCCTAATTTTCCTCAAAAACTAATCCTTTGGATCCTGGTTGTGTAACACTTTTATGTTGTTTATCAGTAGAATTATAAATAAAAAAATAAGAACAGTAGGGTTGCTATAGTTTGTATCAAATCATAGTTAAGTTATTTTGGAGATTATGATTATATAACCTTATTATAAACCCTCAGTATGGGACTAAGTATATGTAAGAAACCTAGAGAAAAATTCTAAACATAAGGATCCCATAATATATTACTTTAGAGTTAATTGCCTAAATGAATAATTTATTTCTTTATGACTTGTTTACTTATCTTTCATTAAACCCTTTTCTATTATAAAAAATAGTGGTAACTAAGAGAAACTAAGACAACATCCCATGTGAGGGGTAATGCAGTGATTTCTTGAATGAAATCCCCAATGCCTTAGGAGGTGGAGTTCAATTTTTCATGGAGATTCTTACCCAGCTGTTATAGGCTTTGAAAAATAACCCCAATAACGCGGAATTTCCACCTTCACCTAAGAGGGAGAAACTAAATATTGAGTATTTTATGAGGAAATTACCATTTAATTTTAGTGGATCTTATGATCCCTTAGTCGTGGAAAAGTGGGCCAACTCAATGGAGAAGACCTATTCTATAATTTGCTTTTCTAAGATGGATAAAGCGACTCGTTCCATTTATCAACTAGAATGGAGAGGCCTACCAAAGGTGGTAATTGATTAATAACACCACGACGAAGAAAAAAATTGAAGAGATGTAGTGTGAATAATTTAAGATAATGTTTCTTAACAAGTATTTCCCATGAACTCATTATATAAAGTTGGAGAGAGAATTCATTGAGATTAAGAAAAAGGAATGTGAATATGTTATAACCTACAAAGAAAATGTCACAGGGCTTGAAAGGTATACATTATGTATTTTATCAATAATGACAGAAAAATTGATATATTCTTTAGTTTTTTAAAACCACACCTTCTACAGGCTCTAGAAAATTGAGACTTTCGGAGTTATGAAGAAGTTTATTGTTGTGTTCTCAAAGTGGAGATGGAGTTTAAAGAGTGGTCCCATGGCTATGGTGATAAAAATGAAATATAAAGTTTCAAGCTTGAGGATATAATGAAAAAGTCGGAAAGAAAACTCAACCACCTACATTTCAATAATGTGGGAAGAATTATCATGGGAATTTTTTAAAAGGGATGGTGAAAAGAATCAAGTGTGGGAGAGAAGGATACCAAGATCATGAGTGTTGAAGATACATGAGGAAATGAAAAAATTTGGTAGAAGAAAGAAGATAACCACCCATGGTATGATGATTTAATAGTAGGAAGAAACCCATGGTATGATGTTTCAATAGTAGGGAAAAAGGGAATTATGTAATCCAGTGTACTGAATATCGACTTCTTGGGGGAAATTAGTATCAACAGCCACCAAATCCAAAAGTGTAAGGGAAATCTTATACCAACACAATTGCTAAGGTAGAGCTTGATAATTATGTGGTGATAAGTATTCTAGTTATTTATTCAAAAATATTAATCATACTATTTGATTATGTATCTTCACATTATTTCATATCTTTCATGTTTAGTAGAAAAATTAAAACACCATATAAAAATATGGAGGATGAGTTATATGAGAGAACAAAAAATGGGTAAATTATTGCATCTAAAGTATATAACTCCTCCCAAGTTAATATTTTTTGACTGAACCTCCAATAAAACATTATCTTAATTCCTTTGGTGGATTTTAATTCTATATTTGGCATAGATTGGCTATCTTTATACAAATACAACATAAAATTTTGGGAAAGGGAGATTACTCTTCACATCCTAAGGCATCGTCCAATTTTGTAAAAGTGTAAGGAGGAGGATGAATCTTCTTTTGAGTCATCATCTGAAGTGTGGATATTATTTCTTATGATCAAGCGTATCTAGCTCAAATGACTAGTACAAAAGATAAAATCATGCTCTAAGACATGGACATTGTGAGGGACTACATCGATGTGTCCTTGAATAATTTCCAAGTATTCCTCCTGACCAATCAGTTGAGTTCTAAATTGAACTTATTCTTGGGTCTCTGCCTATATCAAAGACACCTTATAGAGTGACCACCATTGAGTTGGATGAACTGAAGAAGCAGTTACAAGAGAATATTGACAACGATTTTACATAATTGAGTGCTTCGCTATTGGGTTCACTCGTCCTCTCCACCAATAAAAAGTAAGGATCAATGCACCTATTTATTGATAATTGTGATCTAAAAAATCAAAATAAATAAAAATTATCCCATTCTACAAATAGATGACTTGTTCGATCAAGTGTGTGGGGCCAAGTATTTCTCTAAGGTGGATCTTCTGTTAAGATATCACCAATAAAAGGTGAATAAAGAAGATATTCCTAAGAATTCATTTTGAATGAGGTATGGACACTATGAGTTCATAGTGATGACATTCATACTCACTAATGATATAACAATATTCAGGGAATTAATAAATAGATTCTTTAAATGATACCTTGAATTTTTTTTGGTATTTTTTATTGATGATATTTTGATATACTCCAAGAGAAAGGAGGAATATGAGGAGCATTTGAATAATATACTAAATACTTTGAGAAGGGTGAAACATTATACAAAGTAAAATAAATGTGATTTCTAGATGGAGGAAGTATCATTATTGGGTCATGTTATCACTTGAAAAGGAATATCTATAGACCTTCTAAGACAAAGGAAACCTAAGAGTGGCCCATGAAAACATCTGTAACAGAGATCTGTAGTTTCCATGGTATAACTGGATATTACCAAAGATTTGTGAAGAACTTATCACAATTTTCAAACCCACTAACCAAGATGACTTGGAAGGGAGAAAAGTTTTTCTGGATTAGTGAATGTAAAGACTACTTCAAAGAGTTAAAAAAGATGATTATCACCATTCCAATACTCACAATTCCAAAAAGTGGGGAACTATTTATGGTCGATAATGATTTTTCAAATATGGGATTAGGATATGTATTGATGAAAAATGAAAATGTGATAGCCTACGCTTCAAGGAAGTTGAAAATTTATGAGAAAAACTACCCTACACATGATTTTGAGTTGGCATTTGTGATTTTCACAATGAAAATTTGGAAGAATTATATTTATGGGTAGAAGTGTAAGATATATACTGATCATAAGAGCCTAAAATATATATTCACATACAAAGAGATTAATATACTCCAAAAAAGATGGTTAGATCTCATCAAGGATTATGACAACCCAATCTACTTCCATCCTATGAAAGAAAATAAATTGGAAGATACTCTATGTAAAAAGGATCCTAAATATTTATCAATGATGAGAATTGAGAAGGATCCAATATTTTTAGATTTGAAAAGGATAGACATGAGAATAATTAAGGAAGAAACATCACCAATCCTTTAATAAATGATTTATAAACCATCCCCAATGGAGACAATAAAGGATGCTTAAAGAAAAATTGTGAAAATGTAGAAGAAGGTGGAAGCTATGAGAAAGGGGAAATCCACAGAGTTTAAATTTTATGAGGAAGGAGTTGTAATATTTGGTTCCTGATTATGTGTACCATCCAACTAGAGATAAAGAGATAGCTTCTGAATGATGCACATAGCTCAACCTTCTTTATTCACCTAGGGAGTACAAAGATGTGTCTAGATCTCTGAGAGCACAATTGGTGGGAAACTATTAAGAAGGATATCACCAAATATATATTAATATGCATGGTATGACAGTAAGTGAATGCTAAAAGGAAAAAATATAAGGGTATGATTCAACCATTACACTTACCAACGTGGAAATGTGAGAATATCATCATGGACTTTTTCACTGGAATTATAAGGACATCTAGAAGAAACAATGCTATATGGGTTGTTGTAGACTATCTTAAAAAAGATAGCTCACTTTATCACAATTCAAGAGGACTTTTCACTGGATTAACTTACAAAAATATATATTAGAGAAGTGGTAAGGATGCATGAAGTACCACAATATATTTTATTTTATCGAGATCTGAGAATCACCTCAAAGTTCAAGAAAAGTCTCCAACATGCTCTAAACATTGAGCTGAACTTCAGTACAACTTATCATCCTCAAAATGATGGCCAATATGAGTGACTAATGCAGAAATTAGAAGGAATTTCGAAAGCATGTTATATGGAATTCAATGGAGGATGGGACCAACATCTACCTCTGGTTGTGTTCTACTATAACAACAATTTCCACTCGAGCATCCAAATGGATTCATATGAAGACCTTTATGGGAAAAGATACAGAACAATAACATGATGCGATGAAGTAGGTGAACGTAAGATACTAGGACCTGAAATAGTTTAATAAATGGTTGGAAAGGTGAAAAACATTCAGTAAAACATCAAGGAATCCCAAAGTCAATAGAAAATATATGAAGATAATCATCAATGAGACCTAGATTTTGAGGTTAGAGACATGGTATTCCTCTATATATCTACATAGAATTGGAACATGATATTCAAGATGAAAGGAAAGATGTGTATTAGGTATATCAACCCCTTCGAGATTCTTGATCGGGTTGGAGTCGTGACCTATCGATCTAAACTTCCACCTACAATGTATCAAGTACATGATGTATTCTATGTATCCCTCTTAAGGAAGTACATACAAGATCTCTCACATGTACCTAAAACAGAGGTGGTATATTTGGAAAATGATCTCTCTTATGATGAGAATCCAGTGAAGATCTTGGATCATAGAGATATAGTTCTACACAAAAATGCTACTCACTTGGTTTATGTACTATGATAAAACTATAAGTATGAAGAGTAAACATGAGAATCATAGGAGGGGATGAAGGAAAAGTACCCTCACTTTTTTTCACCATAGTATGAAAAACAAAATTTCGAGGGTGATATTTCATAAGGGGGGAAGAATGTGATGACCACAAATTTCATCCATGGAAATTCCCTTCTTATAATTATTTCATACAGTATAAACCGCATAAAATCACTTTGATAGAACAATACAAACTTTATAAATGAATAATGAATTAGTAAGAGTTATTTCTATAAATTAAGAAACCTTTATCAATGGAATTGTAACTTGACCTTTAGAATAGTAATGTGACCACCAAGAATAGTATTTCAGCCAATAGAATTATATCCTAATATATAAATGTATAAATAAAATTTATGTATATCATAAATGATAATATGATATAATTATATCATCAATTAAGTAAGTAAATATTTTAAAAATTATTATTAATGTTTTGGTATTTTTATAAAACATAAATATTCATTTTAATTTTATAAATAATATAATTAGTTAAAAAAAATATTTTTATAAAATAGACTCATAAATTAATTTGTTTTATTTTATTATTATAAGTTAATTTTATTAGGCCTTATTTAATTTTTCTAGGTGTTATAAAATCAATTATAATTTTAAAATCATTATTTTCCTTGTAAATGATGATTTTAATTTAAAATTAAAATTATTATATTTATAAAATTATTTTCATAAAATGGAGTTCATTATTTAATTCTACACATCAAAAAATGGTTAGGTATAATTTTGTGATTTTTCTAAAATACTTGAATTTTTAGTGAATAGTAAAATATGATAATTTATGAAAAAAGATAAATACCTGAATTTTTGAGTCATTATTGATGTAAGGATGATGTAGGCACAATATATAAAACTTTACTTTATTATTTTAATATATTTAGTGATAAGGTTAAAACTATTCATAGTCCTGAGAAAAAATAAGAAACTAATGAATAAAATAATGAGGAAACACCCCTCTCCTCCTCTATAAATATCAACCCTCACAACCTCTTCTCCACACACCTTGCAAGATTTTATCCATGTCAAAATTCTGACCAATAATATTCTCAAATAACTCCCCCAAATATATTAGACTTTTGTCTCAACAAAATACCAAAACCAATCCCCCTAAGGAGGTTCTCAAGGAGAATGATTCAAGAGGAAAAATCCCCTTTCTTTTCTTTTAATTTGTTTGCAAGTTATTTTCTTTTCTTATTCTCTTCTAACCTCCACTCATACAAGTGTCATTAAAAATATAGTACCTTATATATACTGTAATTTTATTATTCTACTGGAATAATCCATCATCAAACCGCTTCTCCTCTCCATTTTATTCTAAAAATGAAAACACGGTCCATGAGGTATTGATTTATCGCCTTCAAGGATGAGAAGTTTCCATTTTGATTCCCCACATTCACAGATGGTCCTAAAGCCATTATAATTTCTGAAAAAAACTGTATAATTTATTATATAAACATTTTATGTTTTTAACTAACATATATACATTATATTAAACGATAAAACAGAACAAATGTTTTGTGATAAAAAACCCCCAAAATTAATCTAAAACAATTATCCTTAACTTTTTTATCAAATGATTCAACATAATACCACATAAAAATGATTTATAAGATAATTATATATTCTATAAGTTCATTAATAAAATATAATTTCAATTTTATATAATTATACTCATTTTACACAATCATTCATACATGTATACAAGTGAACTGATTATGAACACCAAGAAAATGAAGAGTCCCAAACCATTAAATTGAACAAATAACTCATAAAAAATGACCATAAACGAACTTAATAAAATTAAAATGAATAAAATATATGTATAATAGGTTCTTTAATTTTTTATTAATGAATCTAATTTTATTATCTAGGATATTAAAGTGAAGAAAGCATTTATAAATACGGTAATAGAATTCTCAAACACAATTCCTTTCTTTGTGTTATTCTCCCTTCCACAGTATAAATGTTAATATTATATTCTTAAAATGTCATTTCAATTTTCTTTTCAAGTATATACATGTTTTTAATATTATTTTATGAAAAATGAAATGATTATTCAAAAAATAAATCCTCTTTCTAAAAAACACACCCTTTACTTCTTTTGAGATTATTTCTTCTTCACTCATGATTTATGATTCTTATACCAAGAATGTTATTATGTTCTTTATTTTGGGAACCCAATATTTTATTCATGAATTTATGATTTATGAAATTCTCATGAAACCCATTTTCTTTCCATGGGTTATTTTATGTCCAAGATCATTATAAGTTCCAAGTTGCATGCATGATTATGTAAATGTTATGATGACACATGTGCGCCTAGAATTATATATCACTCCAATTCATTGGGTAATGTGATGTATATCATGATATAATGTGAAATATGTGCGAAAATGGTTATATATTTGTTCAAAATTATTATGTTATGATTATTAACATCTGTTATACGTGAACATGATGCTAGAATTGTTAACAACTATGTGTAGTATCTCCCCACTATGACATGATGTTTCATTTTTTATGAATTTAAACATTCCTTCCTTTATCTAATTCTTACTCTCATGATTATGATGATGACACCTTTATTATTCTATGATGATGATGTTTAGGCTCACCCATGTTTCATGACTCTTATTCATCCTCTTATTGGGAATTCAATTCACTCTTTATTTTGATGTATATAATCAATTGAGTACTTGTACTAACGAGAACACGAGGTACAATAAGAAGCTAGAGAAAAAAGAAATAAATAATTTTTATGCTTTATTATTTAAATGTTTTGTACGATACTAATTTTCTACAGTCACTAATCCTTTTGATCCTAGTTGTGTAACACTATTATGTTTTTTATCTTTAAAATGATGAAATAAACATTTAAGAAAAGTAGGGTCTCTATACTATCTGGGTAATACATCACTATTTGATGGATTTGACTCATTTTAAAAAAATCAAGGAGTCAATTATGGTGGACTATTAATCACTACTGTATCTAGATGAGATACTAGGACATTATGAGGTTATGAGAATAATCATATTTGATCAAGATCCACAGTTTACCTCATAATCATGGAAGATTTTGGTGCATTATTTTCACCCCCAATAATACCTTAACACTATTTATTATCCCTATATGGATGGATATATAGAGTACAACATCCAAACATTGGATTAAATTATTTATGAATGTATTGTGGTTTTTTGAGGATGATGGGAAAATAGTTTTCATTTGATATATTTTTTCTAAAATAAATATATACAACTTATCCATTGAAATATAATTATTTTAGGTATTTTATTTATATCCTTAATGTCCTTTTTCCTGATAGATAAATGTTGAAAACTCAATAATTCTTAGACAATATTTGGTATATAGCATGATAGATAATGTTCCAGTGATTTATATGAAAATATAAGATGATAAATACCATTTAAATACTTATTATTATTAATGTATGATACGTATGGAGTTAAAGGATTATGATCATGTATTTTTGAATTTTTCTAATCATCATGTGTAGTAGAGTTTTGGTCAGGGTTGTAAGGGTTTAGTTTTTGTATCTTTACTTGACAAGTTGTCAGAGTGTGTTAGTGAGGTGGTGTATGATATTGTTATTACTCATTATATAGATAAAATTTATGAAATGTTTTTATGTATCTTAACTCAAATAATACCTTTTTAATGAATCCCTTTTCATTTATTGAATAATTTTTTATATTGTGGAGGTTGATATATTTATTGAACAACCCACTGATGTCTAGGATCAACATTAGAATGCATTTATTAAGTGTTTAATTTTTCTTATTGAGGTAAAATTTCTTATAGAAGTGTACGATGAAGTGTCTATCATAGATGTATTATCAAAATTATTAGTTTTTTTTTCATTTTTTCATGAATCATGTGGTTATTTTTATACTAATATATCTTCATTTTTTTCTTTTTTTTTTGTGATAAATTCATGCTTATATGATAGAATTATTCCATTTTGAGAAGTATGTAACATGGTGTTTAGTTTTAAGGTTTTTTTCTTCTCATTAAATATTATTTTTTCATTCTCAAAGATAAGAATCATCTCATATATATCAAATATAAAGGATCATATTTTTATGTTCTTATAATGTGTTTTTTCAAGTTGTTGGTAAGGAAAAATGGATATTAGGTTAATATGTGGAGATAATAATAGAAAATTTATTTTGGAAAGAAAAAACACTGTATGGTTTCCCATAATATCTTGAAGGAGTATATGGGTGACTATGGTATGGCTATATGTCTGGTTCCTAATCAGTCACTTGGAGTTTTTGGAGTTGAGTATTGGAACAGTTTTTTTGGATTGGGTTATGTAATTTTTTATTTCTATGATGATGAGGAGGGAATTTTGGGGGTTCTGGCTGGATTTTAAAATCATTATAGGACATGAGGAATGATAAAATAATATTTATATAGTTCATATTTGATTTATTCTATATTCAGGTTAACATTATGTCATTTTTGTTTCAAAGAAGAAGTAAGTAAATTATGAGGGTAATTATGTTATTTCATGATGGATTTTGGTTTAATTTAAGTTATAAATACAATCTTGGTGGTTATCGTTGTTTAATGGCAATGAAAAAAGTAAAATGTCTTGAGAAAAATGGTGAGATATAGCTATTTTGAAGGATTATCTTTTTGGATTCCCATAAACCAAGACCACCATGATGTGGAAACTCCTTAACTATTCCATGGTGAATTCAGTTCAATATTTATTATAATTCGATAAGAATCATCTCTTTGCTTCATTATTTTTGACTCTATTAGACCATAAACTTATAAGGAGTCTATTTATATGGTATTTAACAGATGTGGTGGCTCTAAAGACTACCATTTTTTATGATTGATACCTTGTGATCTACTATGTAATTTCTATCCTTAGTGTTCCTTTAACCCATTTTAATTTTATTTTCCAGAGACTATGCTAGGTATTTTGAATTTTTTGGATTTCATTTTAAGACATAGTAGATGATATATATATATATATATAAATATAAATGTTTTGAGTGGAGTTCTTAGAAATTATGTGGTGTATGATCATAATTTTATTCACATTATTATAATAAATTAATTGAAGCTATGTATGAGTTATGGGATTCAAAATATTTTCTTTTTATAATGAGTTAAATGTGTAACTAATCTTCTCTTTTTTTCATTGGGTAAAGAGTTGTAATTAAACTATTAAATATAATAACAAGATTAGAAATTAGAATTTATGTTGTGATGTGAAATTTTTTTACATTATTATTAATAATTTGTTTAATTTTTTTGTAAATAAATTTTTAGTAATTTTATATTTTGGTTGATATGTTAAAATTTGTTAGATTTGGTTAAATTATTTAAATTTGGTAATTAAAATTTTATGTGAAAATATGAAATTAATTATGAAATTATTCAGAATAAATACTCAAATTATTGAGTAATTATGAATTGATAAATGCAGTTATTTTCATATTTATCACTATTATTATTTCTTTTCATTTCTTATATTGTTATGGTGATCAAGTTATAGATTTTCAACTATGATAGAAAAATAGGTGATGATACTTTTTTTTATTGTGGTGGTAGTTTTATGTTGTTAATGTGAGGTAGTACAGTGGTTGTTAAGAAGGTGGTAATGAATATGTGGTTGATATTTACCCAATTATTAATGAAGTTGTATTTATAGGTTAATATGGTTTGTTTCATGGTATACGAGGGATATAAAATGATTACATAAAAACTAAAATAATGAAATTATTAAATGAATGTTGAATGGGTTATGTTGGGATAAATATGTGTTGTAAAAAAATCATCAATGTTGGAAAAATTGATAGGTAGTTACAAAAATGTGTGTTTACTATCTTCCCACCATAAATATAAATGTGATTTACATTTTTTTATAGAAGAGTTTTTATTTTACTTAATTATTAATAATAAAGAATGTTCTATGTAAATGAGTGAAATGTATTATGAAATCATTAATTGGATTAACAATTTATATATTCTGGATTTGGATTCTATAATATAAAAAATTTAAGATAAAAATATCCAATTAAATTATTGAAATACCACTTAATTTTTAGATTCTTTCCTTGTACACAGAGAATGAAAATCACATCCAAAAAAATAATTAAGGATATATTTTTAGATTCTTTTGATTATGAATCAGTCAATATATGTGAACCTTATTCCTTTTTTTTAAATGATTTAAAATACAATTAATAGAAAAGGATAAGGAGATAATAAACTATTTATCTTCACACATACTAATGTCTGAGGTCCAATGGGCATATAAAAAATGGAAATCATATTTACTTCATAACTTACACTAATGATTTCAATGGATATGATGATATTTTTATTATAAAATAAAATTTTGAAACCATTAAAATATTTATGATATTTAATTAAGATATACAAAATTATCATGGTAAAAGTATCTAAATACTTAAACCTATTCATGAGAACGAATCCTTATGTCTAGTGAATACAAAACATCTGAGATATTAAGATATTTATTACAATTCAATCTTCTAGGTACAATATAAAATAATAATGTTTTTGGATGTATAAGTCATATATTTATAGATATAGTTATAATAATTATGAGTCAATTTGATCTTATTATTTTATTTTAGGGTTATGTTCAAGATTTAACTGCTTTCCTACTTAATCACATTTCATCAATGGAAATCATAATCACTACATATGATATGTGGATATGATATAGAGTGAAAATTTTCCAAATAAATATTATAAAAAAATAAGTGTTATTAAACTCATTTGATATATAATTATTTAAAAATACTTTTAACTCAATATATAACATAATTATACAATATAAAATAAGGTATATAATTATTTTTCATCCTGCTATGAATAAACAAATTGTATTAATAATATGTCTATTTCATATGAATAAATATATTACATTATGATTCAATGATAGTTAAATTAAATATAGTAATGTTAATGAATATAATAGGAATAAATCATAAGATATAATATATAATAGTACCTTATAAAGTTATAGATACTAAACCCACTCAATATATAAAATAAATTTAAATGAATTATAGGATTAATTAGTATTTAGAGAGATATTGATTTGTTTTTGAAAATAATTATAATGATGAGAAAATTCATAACCAACAACTTACTAAGTGTTTATGGAGAGTTCTGATTGAATTAAATACTAAGAGTACATGAAATATAATGTAAACATCATGTCTATAAATTAATTTTGAAAATTTAATTGATTCATCTAAAGGGTTAGTACACATCAGTTCTAGAGGGGTTTATTGAAAATAAAATTGAATGGATAGTATAATTTATATAAATAAATATATCTTACCATAAAAAGGTTATAATAAAAAACATGGTATTAACTCTGAATAAATCATTCTTTAAAGAAATGATAATTCACATAAATATTTTTCATTACAAAAAATATTATTATTATAATGAGATATACTATATGTATGTTTACATTAAATTATTTAATTAAGAGTTTTTTGAGGA
The DNA here is from genome assembly GCA_963277665.1 of Viscum album. NCBI lineage: Eukaryota > Viridiplantae > Streptophyta > Magnoliopsida > Santalales > Viscaceae > Viscum > Viscum album. The sequence continues at coordinate 979,993,735 of OY728137.1, forward strand.
TGTGTATGCAATACAATCAAATTGTTTTTAAAATACAAATGGTTCTATTATGATATGAAAATTGAAAAATTCAGTCTAAGGATTAAAGTAAACATATTGATTTAAAAAAATTCATTTTAATAAGGTAAAAATTTTCCTTGGTTTCATTAAAATAGATAATATTCATGTGTATATGATATTTATAGAAATATAATTATTGTATTTTTAGTAATGAATGTTAATGATATACTACACATAAAAAATTATCTCCCTCTTTTAATTTATGAGATAGTTAAGTTATATAACAACCTATATCATTAATACACCTTATTTCATGATCTTTTTACATAAAGTTACACATAATACAATTCCAAAAGATCATGAATCCTAGTGTATTTGTGAAATTCGGTACACAACATAAAAACATTCAAAAATAGTACAATAAAATTATTTAAAACTTTCAAAAAAAGTTATTATATTCCATGGATCTTCTAAAACTTCATGAGATATCTTGAGGATGTACATAAGAAAATGGGTGAGCTATATAGACCAGTAAGTGAATAAACAAAGTATAAAATAAGGTACAATAGTATAAGTGATATAATAGGTATATAAATATAACCTAAAAGTGGTGGAAAAGATAATCTTGAACAATGATTAATGATATAATACGACAACATAAAGAAAACATGAGAATGTGGCGATCAAAAAATTCATGACATAAGAATAACTCAAATATAACTCATAGAACAATATCACATTGTGGGAAAAGTATCATAATGCATAATGTTTTCTCCATAAAACCATACATGAAGTCTCATGAGACTAAAACATTACCTAATACATTGGTGTGATATATTTAGAAACCTCTCATTTTCATATCATATACATTCATAAGTGTGACACATATATCATAAAACATAATGTTATATTTCATCAGTTTTAACCCCATGAATAATGATTTTGGGTTACATTAATATTAATCCTTAATAAATGAATATTAGGTAAAAATATTTTAGTACTATTGAGTGGAAATATGGATGGTTATTCATAATAAGAATTTTTGGCATTGAAAAATAACATGATAATTTGGGCAGCATAACAGGGGTACACAAAGGTTCATGTGAGTGATTAATGTGAGTGAAATGTTTCTATCATCACATGTAAATCATAACAGAAATAATATGGAAGTATGAAATCCTATCTCAAAATTAATAATTTTTAAAAAAATGGGAATAATGTAAAGGAGGTTCTTGAATATAGAGAAGCAGGAGAAGATCCATTACCTTGATAGGTTGCTTCTTAAAGATTTAAAGGGGATTATTAAGAACGTGGGGTCACATTGGTGGCTTTATAGAGGAAAGGTCATAATAATGTTGTGTTCAAAGGGATTTGAGTAATGTGAATGGGATTTTTCATGGGGTTTCATTTCAAAATAGAGGAGAATTCTTTATTCATTTCCAAATTTAGGTTTCAACCTTTATAAGAAAAAGTAATCAGAACCATATACCATTTAATGGTTTTATCCCATGGTTCCTTAAAAGGTGAACTATTTTTAATTATTTTAAATTTTTAATAACCTATATCATTAAAATAATTCCCTTGGAAATTTTTATGTGAGTCATGTTTAATAAATATTTGTTTTTAAAACCTTAAAATATAATATTGGTTTTGTAGGATTCATTAAGGATTTATAAAATCAATGAAATAATTTCAAAAAAATATTATTTTAAAGTGTAAATATATATTTTGTAATGGATAAATTTTATGTCATATTTTTCATCATTTTTGTGTAGTTATGATGTCATAATACAAATTATATATTTATACTGCATTTAATTTTTACCCAATAATTCAATTGTCTCAAAAAATTGTGAAAATATCATTGTTGGATAATTTTGACATGCTGATTTTAAAAATAATATTTATTTTATCAATAAAATTCGATACATATTTGTATTTTTAATTTTAAATAGAAAATCCACATTTAATAAAAAATACTTGTTTTTAGAATAAAATTTTTTTGACCCTTAAAAAAGTATTTATCAATTTTTAAAATTATATTATCTTTTAAATTTAATAAATATTTATTATAATAAATTTTTTTAAAATATAATTTATTTCAAAAAATCTTGAATTCATTAAAACCATGTCCTGATTGAAACTAAATATTTCCCAAAAATTCAATTTGTATTTCAACATATCAAAGTCTAGTTTTTAGAAAACTTTTTGTTTAAAAAAATAATACAAGGAATAAATATATTCATTGTTTTATTGAAAATATAAACAAAAAAATTAAATTATTAGGGTCTAGATATATGATATTTATTACCCCCAGTAAATTCTCTGAGGGTAAGGTGTGCGATGGTGATATTTTTTTGGGGTGGTTCATCATACATGGTTTGGGTCATGATATAGATGAGATTGAACTTATACCATAAGAGGTTTTGTTTATTATTTAGTTGTTTAATTTTTAATTTTACTTGACCAAGGGAAAATACCAATGATGCTATCTCCCTCAGAAGCTTTGATAAATTGGATTCAAATGATATGAACCTACTAGTTGAGGCCATCACTTCTTTCATCTGTACCAACTGGAATTTGTCATAAAACTTAATATAATAACCATAATAATAAATATACAGTTTCTATATTATCAATGGTTATGATTCATAATGGGTTTTTAAATTTATCATACCATATAAATACTCAAAATAGTGAAATTAGTGCATGTGTTTTCTATAACATCGTTATATAATAATGAATATACAGATTTAAAAAAGGGTTAATTTCATTTATTAAATATTGCTTCATTAGATTACCCTTATAGAAATTCAACTATCAAAATTTTTATTTGATACACAAAAATAGATTAGGGTACTTTTTTTTTACTTTCTCTTCTAGTTCCCATGTTTCTTACCAAAACTTGTGGTTCAGCCACAACACTTTGACTAGGTGAGTTGTATTTTTTCATATAACCTTATATCTAAGATCTAATATATCCCCTAACAAATCCTTGTATGAAATATCTATAAGGACCTGACCTTAAACCTTAATTAATATTGAATTAAATTGAATAATTCACATTGAGGATCTTTTCAGGTTTAGAGTTTTAGGGAATTAGGACATAACTATTACATCTTAAAGATTACAAAGTAGACACATCTACTTAGTTTCCATTTTTTCCACAAAATAAAAAATTCTGGAACAAAAGAGTCATGTCTAGTCCCTTTTTTTAGACAGCCTGACATTTCCTTGATCCCATCCTTGACCCTATTCAAATTTATGTCCTATGAAAAACATTTCAAAAACTCAGGATAAGCATAAAAATATCATTATGGGTTATAACAATACGGAAAGAAAAAATCATTCCATGTATACATAAGAATCAATGAAACCATACTTTACTCATAAAACAAAAGCACTTTAACATACCTCACGAAATCATCAAATTTATGAATAACTCATAGAAATCACAAGACATAAAGGTAACTTGAGGAATTCATAACATTTTTACGTAGGGAGTAACCCTCATGGTTACGTTTGGAATACCCATCACAGTAGATTCCCTAAATCTCTTCAGAGAAACCTTAGCATTTAACCCCTTCACAATACCCAATGCATTAGAGAGCTATATCTGGCTCACCCACCCTTAGTTTATCATGGAACCGACCATCTTCATAAACAATGCCCAAGAACCATAACATAATCATAGCACATAACTTAAGCATAAAGTAAAGATAACATTCCCACATTGCAATAACAATATAACAGTTTAAGATATTAAAATAATGAATCCATTCTAAAAACCATTTTCAAAACCATTTTAAACATTTAATAAAGATATTTTTGAATCAAAGTGTCCCATACCACTTTGAAGCTTTTAAAATTTTAAACCATTAATATCCATAAAAATAAATCCTTAAAACCATTTTGAAAACATGTATATTAATGAGATATATTTGTAAGAATAAATCATTAAAACATTTAAAATGGTAGTTTAGTTAAAGGTTTTTTAACAAAGTGAGTGACACTTGAATACAATAATTGAGGAATAACATTTAATAAAAACATTATAATATCAAGAGAATAAAGGGATTCATGATATAATATTCCAAAGTACAGTATATACACCATATAAGAGTGAATTGGTGCATAACAACAATGAAGTCTCAATAGAAATGTAAAATGAGATGAAATCCCTTATAAAGAAGGTATCATTAAATTAAGGATAAATCAATCTCATAATTATGTGTGAAAAGTATAATTACACCCAATAGAAGTGTATATTATGTTTAAAAAAAACATAGGTCATTAACACTTACTAATAGGGTGACACATTCAATAACAATAAGTTGAATCTATAGAAATCAAAATTGTGTTAAGAAGTTCCCTCGGTAAAATTCTACAGCCTAATGGCGTCACATTAAAATTCATAAAATTAGTTGATGAGAGAGAAAATGGTATCTAATCACTTGGACATACAATTTAAAACAATAAGGATATAGAATAACATATCCCAACATAAAAATATGTAAATTAAAAGACATTAAAAAATTCATTTAAAAAGAGGAGTGTGAAAGGTTCCCTAACCGATTTGGGCAACTTTTGAAACGTACACCCCATGAAATAAGGGTCATAAAATGAAGATGTAAATACCCATAAATGAGATTATATTACACAAATAGTAAAATAATGGGTAGTACATACACCACACAAAAGGAAATAGTGGCCAATGTAGCATGAATCTCAGAGGAATAAAAAGTGAGATGAAAATCCACTTATGAAAATTCGTCAGCCTAACGGCGCCACATAAAACTTCTAAAAATGTATTGATGAGATAAAATAGGGTCTATAATCCTATTAAAATAAAATATAAATCAATAGGAATATAAAATAACATCCCCCAACATAAGAACATGGAGCATAAATGAAATGACATAAAAGAGGGTACCTGAAAAGAAAGAGAGAGGTCAGATCCCTTACCTCAAGTCCAAATTTTCTTGTTCATTTCTTTATATTACTGAATAATAAACTTTGGTAAATTTAAAATTTATTTATGAAATAATTTAATGTTTATTAATAAATTCATATCACATATTATAATGTTATAATAATTAGTTAATTATGCGAGTTCATATTAGATGTTTTTGTCGATGTTTGGTACATGAGTCAAAAATGAACTTGCTTGAAAAATGATTGTCCATGTAGTAATGAGTAAATCATATCCAGAATATTATTAATGATTTAAATATCATATATATCCAGTACATATTCATTTTATACTATTCCATAACATTTGTAGATAAAAAGAAATGAAATTCACCGTTCATTGAGATGGTAGGCCGTACGTAGGCATGAACGCTACTTTCATTTCTTTGTGATATTATGGAATTAAAAATAAATGAGAGATATAGATATTATAATTACAGTATAATATACATGTTATATAGGTCACATATGTTCATTAATTTCATTTTGTATACATTCCATGTATTGCATGAACGAGTCACATCACTTGAGGGGGCAGTAGTCCACACTTCCTCGTATGAAATTATTGCATTTGCACAACATGAAAAGCATAAAGGTATGTTTTAAATATAAAACACATAAACATATAGAAAACATAAATACCATATATATAATATATAAAATATATTGAGATCATGATGGCCACCATGAAAGGTGTTAAGAGAATATTGAACAATCATCGTTTCGTGAGGCAGTAATTCGCCATCCACAGAAACAGTATGTTCTTTAACCATTAGATAGAGGTGTGTCTAAGTGTATCTCGAATATTTCTTATAAAAACATCCTAGTATATTTAAGATACTTTTTTTTACAAAATAAAGTAATAAAAAGAGTTTAGGGGGTTGAAGAACCAAAATAAAACAAAAGAACATAAGAGAAGACATTACCTTTAAATCGGGTAACTCCCGTTGGTTTGAACCAAAAGGGTTTCTTGAAGAGATTTCTGCCTATGGTGAGGCTTCAATGATTAATATAGGTATGTGGAGTGATGAAATGGGAAGGGGTTGGCCGATCCAAATGCTTGAGAGGTGTGGGTAAGGAGGTATATGTGGGGGCCTTTTATAAGAGGGAGGAGGGGCACTCTTGGAATGTCAAGAAATGTTACTTTATATTAAAATCAGTTTCAGATTTTAAAGGTCCCACATTGATATATTTAGAGGATAAGGTGATAAGGGTTTGATATATACTCATCCAATAGGTTTTAGACAAGTGTAAATCTTAGATTTTATATTATCTTCTCATTTTATTTAAATCATTCATTAATGGGATAATCACAACATTATCATGGTGTCATAAATAAATAAATTTATTTAATGTTTAAAAATTATAAAAAAATACTATGATTTAAGAAATATTTTTAGATTTCCAATGACTATTTATAGTCCAATATATAATTTACATAGGCAAAACTAAAATTGTTTTACTTGGGTGATACATACTTTGGTTATACTTTCCTTTTAAAAACATAAAATTAAAAAGTGTCACTATCACCCAAAAAGTGATTCCATGGGGTCCCAAAGTTTTCCACAAGGCATCCTATGTTCTTCCATGAAAAAACAAGTATAATTATCACACATTTTTGGGTCATTTGTTATTATTATGATATTATTTTATTACCCTTAACTACCCGATTACTAATTAATCACGATAATTAAAGATAATTACTGTCGTTACTATTCATAATGTCCAAAAACACGAGTCTTAATTAAATAATTTGGACCTTATGATTACATATATGGAATAAATTTTATCAAATTCAAAACACAACAATTTCAGTAATTAATTTTAAAGTAAATCCCGTTGTCAAAACAAAAGACGGGTTTTTAAGAAGTAAAATTTATCAAAAGATTGACTTGTTTTTACATCCAATTGAAAAGTGAAATTACTTCCAATGAACAACACTGTATTAAGTGATAAAAACATAATTAAATTATACTTTAAAAGTAATTAAAATGACAATCTAAATAAATAAATAAGTTTGATGAAAAGGCATTTTTGAATTAAAAAGCTGTATTTTTCACTATTCATTAAAAAAAGACATTATCCGAAAATACCAAAAATTAACCCTAAGCTATATTTTATATTACAAACTCAGAAATTATGTACATTTTACCAAATTCAAAACATATAAGTTTCATTAATAAATCATATAGTTAATTTCTGCTTTCAAAACAAATAGTGTGTTTTTAAGAAACAATATCTATCAAAAGATTGACACTTGTTTATTTCCATTTTCAAAGTGAAATTAATTATAATGACCACCATTTAATTAAATGGTAAAAATATATTCTAATTAAACTTTAAAATAAATAAAAATGATAATATATACATATAATTAAATTAGATGAAAATCAGTTTTGATGTGAAATGCAGTATTTTCCACTATTCATTAAAAAATGAACATTTGTCAAAAATATACCAAAAATTTATCCAAAGTAAACTCCAATGTCCCAATCATAAATAATAAGTTTATTTTGACAAATAAAGCTTATAAAATTGTGAAAAGTTAGATTTAAAAAAGGTTCATCATCAAAAGGCGGTAAAACAACCTTTTAAAAATATTAGAGTATTTATTCTTAAAATTGAATTCATTTGGATTTTAATCCTATAACATTTATTGGATAAATGTAAAAATATTTAACCAACATATGTAATAATTTTGTAGTTATTTATGTTCATTCCCGCCATTATAACGATTAGGTGTTAACAATTATAATATTATTATATTATTAGTGCGCAACGTAAGATTTCAAAGAAACTCGTTGTTGTGTATTGGGTACGCCATCGAGTATAACATTCCTTTTAAAGTAATATTAACATTTTATTCACAAATATTGATAAACATTAGAATTTAATATTATTTATTTACCTTGGATGTTACATCCTTCTCCCCTTTTGGGAATTCCGTCCTTGCAATTTCAAAACTGGGCTTGGAAACTTCATTGAAAGTCCCACATCGGAACAAGAGTGAGTAAAACTATCACTTTAAAAGAAAGGGAGAGAAGTACAAAGGTCACCCGAGTTAACCTATACTAGGATTCCAAGTAGGAAAATATGGATATGGAGGAGAAATAAAAGGGTTATGTTCTAATGGAGAGTGATAGTAAACGTGTCTAGGAGAAAGTTAACCACAAGAAAATCACAAACTTATGATGGGTTAAACTCTATTTGATTCCCCAGTAGGAGAAATTAACAGACAACATTTTTGTTTTAAGTTAATTTTAATTAAGAAATTTATTTATGATCATAAATAAAAGATAAGGAAACATACTCACTTTTCATGTATACTTTCATCTCTTACTAGATTTCATACACAAACTCATATTTTCTCCAAAAGGCGAGTATTTAGGAAGACTTGTTCATATTAAGAGTATTATAATGAACATCTTGAGAATCACCTAATCCACAAAATAGAACTATATATTTCCCATGTCTTTAGACCTTAACCAAACCAAAAAGGTTAGTACAAGATCAGATAATACCCCAAAATGATAATCCTTTATAAAAAAAATCTATTCTTAATCTCCAAAAATTTTCCAACAAAACCCAAATTTCAAACAAAGTCCATTCGATAAATAGTTGTCCAAAACAAATTCTTCAAAGTAAACCAAACTAAAATTGAAACCCAAATCTCTGATAGATTTAATCACATAGTCTCCTAAGATAAATATTAACATTTTTCTCCAAAATAACATCTGTTTCTCTTAAAGACTCATACATAAAAGTAATAAACCTAATCACATATCCTCCATGATATGCTAATAATTTTTATAGATAAACCAAAATTAACTTACTATTAATTAATAAAATCATATAACTAAAAAGAATCATTCAAACTAACCAGGGACTTCACATAGTCTAGGGTTAGGCGATAAATACTAGTTGCACTTTAGTTGTGTGTTCGATTCCCGCAGCTTCGTCCGATGTGATGGGTTGTCACATGGTCTATGTTTTTTCCTTTTTTCAAAACTATATAATTCTTAAAAAATTCCCTAAAAAGAGATAAAATCTTCAAAAATAACCATAACATATTTTAACATCAAGATTATCTCATGCCTTTCATATTCCATCGTATCATAGAGTAAACCATAATTATCTAATATGTAAGGATCATATAAACCCTAATGGTTACCTATATAATTTTTAACTGAACTTCCACATAGAGTTGGTTCTCTCTTACATGATGCATTAGGGAACTCACCAAGGTTTTGGTGGTTGATCATGACTTCTGATAGTTGGTTTATAATAACCACAATATTTCTCATTGAATCCCACATTTCATCCAGTCTCTTAATCAGAGAACCACAACAGTTTCCTTCAAACCCATTTTCACTTTGGTTCCTATTAGATCCATCCATTTACTAAAACCAAAAAGGTCAGTGTGAGTATATCAACAAAATCATCATGTACTAAAGAGGAAGATAAACACTAAGATATACTTATCCAAGTTATCTCAAACTCATTCCAACGTTAAAAAATAGCAATGACTCTATCTAATATAATAACCATTGTGGTTATACACAACTTTTCACTTATGCATAAACAAAACTCTAACCTCTAAAGTTATCTAAACTGACCTTTGATACAAACTATAAGGACCTGACCTTAAACCTTACTTAATCTTGAATTAAATTGAATAATTCACTTTGAGGATATTTTTAGGTTTAGTGTTTTAGAGAATTAGGATATAACTATTGCTTCTCCAAATTTACAATGTAGACACATCTACTCAGTTTCCATTTTTTCCACAAAATAAAAAACTCTTGAAAAAAAGAGTCATGTCTAGTCCCTTGTTTTAGACAGCCTGACATTTCCTTGATCTCATCCTTGACCCTATTCAACTTTATGTCCTGTGAAAAACATTTAAAAAACTCAGGATGAGCATAAAAAGCTCAGTAAGAGTTATAACAATATGGAAAGAAAACATCAGTCCATGTATACATAAGAATAAATGACACCACAATTTACTTATAAAACATAAGCACTTTAACATACCTCATGAAATCATGAGATTTATGAATAAATCATAGAAATCATAAGACATAAAGGTAACTTGAGGCATTCATAACATTCTTACATAGGGAGTAACCCTCATGGTTATGTTTGGAATACCCATCATAGTATATTTCCTAAATCTCTTCAGAGAAACCTTAGTGTTTAACCCCTTCACGTTACCCAATGCATTGGAGAGCTATATCGGGCTCACCCACCTTTAGTTTATCACAGAACCACCCGTCTTCATAAACAATGCCCAAAAACCATAACATAATCATAGAACCTATCTTAAGAATAAAGTAAAGATGACATTCCTACATTGAAATAACAATATAAAATTTTAAGATATTGAAATAATGAATCCATTCTAAAAACCATTTTCAAAACCATTTTAAACATTTAATAAAGATATTTTTGAATCAAAGTGTCCCATACCAATTTGAAGCTTTTAACATTTTAAACCATTAATATCCATATAAATAAATAATTAAGACCATTTATAAAACATTTATATTAATGAGAAATATTTATAAGAATAAAGAACTAAAACAGTTAAAACGATATTTTAGTTAAAGGGTTTTTAACAAAGTGAGTGACACTTGAATACAATAATTGAGGAATAACATTTAATAAAAACATTATAATATCATGAGAATAAATGGATTCAGGATATTATATTCCAAACGACAGTATATACACCATATAATAGTGAATTGGTGCATAACAAAAATGAAGTCTCAATAGAAATGTAAAATGAGATGAAATCCCTTATAAAGAAGGCATCCTTAAATTAAGGATAAATCAATCTCATAATTATGTGTGACAAGTATAAATACACCCAATATAAGTGTATATTAAGTTTAAAACAAACATAGTTCCTTAAAACTTATTCATAGGGTGACACATTCAAAAACTACAAGTTGAACCCAAAGAAATCGAAATTGGGTTAAAAAGTTCCCCCAGTATAATTCGACACCCTAACATTGTCACATTTAAATTCATAAAATTAGTTGATGAGAGAGAAAATGGTATCTCATAACTTGGACATAAAATTTACATCAATAAGGATATAGAAGAACATATCCCAACATAAAAAGATGTAAATTAAAAGACATAAAAAAATAAGTCTTTTAAAAAGAGGAGTGTGAAAGGTTCCCTTACCGATTTGGGCATCTTTCGAAACGTACACCCCATGAAATAAGGGTCATACAATGAAGATGTAAATACACATAAATGATATTATATTATAAAAATAGTAAAATAATGGGCAGTACATAAACCACCCAAAAGGAAATAGTGGCCAATGTAGAATGAATCTCACGGGAATAAAAAGTGAGATGAAAATCCCCTTATGAAAATTCGGCAGCCTAACGACGCCACATAAAACTTCCAAAAATGTATTGATGAGATCAAATAGGGTCTCTCATAATATTAATATAAAATTTACAGCAAGAGTAATATAAAAGAACATCCCCCAGCATAAGAACATTGAGCATAAATGAAATGACATAAAAGAGGGTACTTGAAAAGAAAGAGAGAGGTCAGATCCCTTACCTCAAGTCTGACTTGTGTTGTTCATTTCTTTATATTCCTGAATAATAAACTTCGGTCAATTTATAATTTCTTCAGGACCTCATTGAAAGTTTATTATTCAATTCATATCACATATTATAATGTTATAATAACTAGTTAATTATGCAAGTTCATATCAGATGTTTTTGTCGATGTTTGGTACATGAGTCAAAAATGAACTTTCTTGAAAAATGATTGTCCTTGTAGTTATAAGTAAATCATCTCCAGAATAGTATTAATTATTTAAATATCATATATATCCATTACATATTCATTTAATACTATTCCATAACATTTTCAAATAAAAATAAATGAAATGCACCGTTCCTGGAGACGGTAGGCCGTACATACGCATGAACGCTACTTTCATTTCTTTGTAATATTAAAGGAATTAAAAATAAATGAGAGATATAGATATTATAATTCAAATATAATATATATGTTATATAGGTCAAATATTTTCATTAATTTCAATCTTTATACATTCCAAGTATTGCATGAACGAGTCACATCACTTGAGGGGGTGGTAGTCCACACTTTCTCGTATGAAATTATTGCATTTGCACAACATGAAAAGCACAAAGGTATGTTTTAAATATAAAATACATAAGCATATAGAAAACATAAATACCATATATATAATATATAAAATACAATTACATGATAATGGCCACCATGAAAGGTGTTAAGAGAAGATTGAACAATCATCGTTTCGTGAGACAGTAATTCGCCATCCACAGAAACAATATGTTCTTTAACCATTAGACGGAGGTGTGTGTAAGTGTATCTAGAATAATTATTATAAAAAAATCCTAGTATATTTAATATACTGGTTTTGTTACAAAAGAAAGTAATAAATAGAGTTTAGGGGGTTGGAGAAGAAAAATAAAACAAAAGAACATAAGAGAAGATATTACCTTTAAATCGGGTAACTCCCTTTGGTTTAAACCGAAAGGGTTTCTTGAAGAGGTTTCTGCCTAAGGTGAGGCTTCAATGATGAAGATAGAAATGTGGAGAGATGAAATGGGTAGGGTTTTTCTGAGCAAAAGTCTTGAGAGGTGTGACTAAGGAGGTAGAGGTGGGGGCCTTTTATAAGAGGGAGGAGGGGCACTCTTGGAAAGTCAATAAATGTTACTTTATATTAAAATGAGTTTTGGATTTTAAAGGTCCCAAATTGATACATTTAAGGGATAAGGTAATAATGGTTCTAAATATACTCATCCAATAGGTTTTATACAAGTGTAAGTCTTATATTTTATATTATTTGTTCATTTTATTTAAATCGTTCATTAATGAGATAATTGCTGCATTATCATGGTGTCATAAATAAATAAATTTATTTAATGTTTAAAAATTATAAAAAAATTCTATGATGTAGGAAATATTTTTATATTTAAAATGACTATTTATAGTCTAATATATCATTTACATAGACAAAACTAAAATTGTTTTACTTGGGTGATACGTACTTCGGTTATACTTTCCTTTTAAAAACATAAAATTAAAAAGTGTCACTATCACCCCAAAAGTTATTCCATGGGGTCCCAAAGTTTGGCACAAGGCATCCTGTTGTCATCCATGACACAACCAGTAGCATTAAGACACATGTTGGGGTCATTTATTATTATTATGATATTATTTTTTTACCATTAACTATTCGATTACTAATTAATCACGATAATTAAAGATAATTATCGTCGTTACTATTCATAATGTCCAAAAACAAAAGAGTCTTAATTACATAATTTAGAACTTATGATTCCAAATATGGAATCCATTTTATCAAATTAAAAACACAAAAATTTTAGAAATTAATTTAAAATTAAATCCCATTGTCAAAACAAAAGATGGGTTTTTAAGAAGTAATCTTTATCAAAAGATTGACATGTTTTTACATCCAATTGAAAAGTGAAATTAATTAGAATGAACAAAATTTTATTAAGTGATAAAAACATAATTCAATTATACTTTAAAAATAATTAAAATTACAATCTAAATAAATAAATAAATGGGATGAAAAGGCAGTTTTGAATTAAAAAGCTGTATTTTTCACTATTCATTAAAAAATGACATTATCAAATACCAAAAGTTAACCCTAAGCTATATTTGATATTCCAAATTCATAAATGATGTCCATTTTACCAAATTCAAAACATATAAGTTTCATTAATAAATCATATAATTAATTTCTGTTGTCCAAACAAATAACGTGTTTTTAAGAAACCATATCTATCAAAAGATTGACACTTGTTTATGTCCATTTTCAAAGTGAAATTAATTATAATGACCCCAATTGAATTAAATGGTAAAAATATATTCTAATTAAACTTTAAAACAATTAAAAAAGACAATCTATCCATATAATTAAATTAGATGAAAAAGAAGTTTTGAAGTAAAATGCAGTATTTTTCACTATTCATTAAAAAATGAACATTTGTCTGAAATATACCAACAATTTATCCAAAGTAAACTCAAATATCCCAATCATAAAGAATAATTTTATTTTGACAAATTGAGCTTATAAAATTGTCAAAAGTTATATTTAAAAATGTTTTTTCATCAAAAGGCGGAAAAATAATCTTTTAAAAATATTAGAGTATTTATTCTTAAAATTGGATTCATTTAGATTTTAAGCCTCTAACATCTATTGGATAAATGTAAAAATATTTAACCAATATATGTAATCATTTTGTAGTTATTTCTATTCATTCCCGCCATTACAACAGTTATGTGTTAACTATTATAATATTATTATATTATTAGTGCACAACGTAAGATTTCAAAAAAAAACTCGTTGTTGCGTATTGGGTACGTCATCGAGCATAGCATTCCCTTTAAAGTAATATTAACATTTTATTCACAAATATTGATAATCCTTAGAATGTGATATTATTTATTTACCTGGGATGCTACAATATCATTATACAATGGTCCCACCTCCAGAGTCAGTACATGTTAGGGGTTTGGTATGTACTTCCTTGAGATGGATGCATGAAATACATCATGTTCTTGAGAGAGGTTAGGTGAAACTTTATTTGATAATCCACCGCTCTAATGAAATAAAGGATCTCAAATGGGTCTCTGTATATAGGGTAAATCATTCAAATCTTCTCAAACCCCATGAATTAATTCCATATATATATATGAAGTAACACATTATCTATGAACTCAAACTCCAGGTTTCATCGATGATTGTATGCATTTATTATCTATTGAATTTATGTGGATTTTTTGTGGCACTAAATGGTTTGAAACTTTTCTATCATCTATTGGATAAGATCTGGTCATATCAGAATCTGCTCTAAAACATTATTCTATCATGTCAGAGTCTGACACATCTTCCCATATAGAGCCATATAAGGTGACATTTGAATGATATAATAGAAACTATTATTATATAAGAACTTGAGTAAGGGAAGGTTATGATCCCAACATCAATTTAATACTATTTAATAATATATCAGCATTTATTTTAGAGATTTAATGGTCCTTTTATACTGACCATCTATATGAGGGTGTAATGTAGTGATAAATTCGATTTATATATCCAATGTTTGATGAAGAATTCTCAAGAATCATGAGGTAAATATCAAATATCAATATGATTTAATTTAGAGTTTAGATTTATGTAGCCTTACTACTTCTATTATTAATATCTTCATGATTTGTTCAAGATAGAAATCGTTCTTGATAGTAATGAAACATGTTGAATTTTTTAAGAGATCCACTACTAAAAATATGGTGTTATTTATTTTTTCAATCCCAGGGAGTCCTATAAAAAAATCCAGGGTTATGTTTTCCTATATCCATACTTGTATAGGAAATACTTTCATCAAACCCCATGAATTATATTAATCGTGCATGACTTGTTTTCATACTAAGTACCATGAAAAAAACATAGAAATATCTCTCTTCATGTTATTACACAAGATCTTTCTCTTGAAACCACTATACAACTTATTTATTCATGGATTAATAGAGAATGATGACCTACACACATCATCTAGAATTTCCCAATTCATCTCTGGTTTTTATAGGACACATATATGTGTTCCAAACTATACAAATATATCTTTAGCATAATTGAACTCTAGAAAATTAGCTACCTTCTTCTATAGCATTTTATCATCATCTATGGCCTCCTTGATCCTTTCATGAATGGATTATTGAGTAGTTATTTTAAAAATGTATGATAAGATCCTTTTATTATTCCCATATCCATAATTTCAAACTCTATTGGTATTGGGTCCCTTAAAATCCTTATCATGGATAGAGTTGTGGGATCCTTTCTACTCAGAGCATATGTCAACTTGTTTTCCTTTACAGGATGGTAATGTGTTGAACAATGATAATCCTTGATCATCACTAACTACCTTTTTGGGAACATATTAAGATCATTTTGTGTGAATATATAATTAGGGATTTTATAGTTCATGTATAATTCATAAATCTCCCAGTAGATATAATGCCACCAAATAATTAATGTGAATATCACTACAACCATTTCCAGATCATGTGTTGGGTAATTCTTCTCATTGATCATTAATTTAAATGGAGAATAGGCTATAAATATTTCATCCTACATGAATAAATAGCCCATTTCATTTTATATTCATCACATTAAATTACAATTCCTTCCCCAATAATTCGTAACGTGATCACATGTGCAATTAATATCCTCTTCATAAAATCATAAAGTTCTATTCGAATTCATTAGTAAAAACAAACATGAAAACATTTTGAGTTATCATGGTTAGTGGGATTTAAACTTAATATATTTTTCTCACAAATCCATGATATTAAACAACTAATACTTGGATAATATGGATTTTTTTCGTAGAGGTTTGTTTGGTCCATACTTTAATTTCTTAGGTTTTTGAAGGATCTATAAAAATATCTATACTGGTGATAACATGTCCCAAGAAAGTTAAATATTCCAACAAGATTTGAAAATTACTATACTTTAAAATTTATTTTTCTTTCTATAAGGTCTTAAGTATAAAATTAAAATTCTCCTAATATTCCTCCTTAATTTTTGAGTAGATAAGAATATCATTTAAAAAGGAATACACATAATTATTAAGGTAATCTATAAAGACTCTATTAATCATGTCCATGATGTTTTATGGATAATTAGAAAGTCAAAATGAAATCACTATGACATTTTACTTCTTGTAACTTATTTAAAAAATAGTTTTGGGGATATCCCACTCCTTCACCATTAATTGATAATATCCTGACTAAAGATATTCCTCATTGAAATACTGGGCTCCACATAGGTAACAGAATAAGTCATCAATCCATGGTATAGGATACATGTTCTTTATCCTATTTTTTTGAACTTATGATAATAAATAAAAAGGCTCACTAACCCATATTTATACTTGATTAAGTTGACTGGTACAACCCATGGTGAAGTTGTTAGGAATATAAAAACTTTATCTAGATTCTCATGTAATTGTTTCCTCATCCCCTCACGTTGAACAATAGATATCCTATATATAGTCTTGAATATTGGAAAAGATCTATGTATTAGCTCAATTGAGAACTAAAAAACACAAAAATAGGGATGACCATGTAATTATTCAAGAAACACGTCCGATAACCCCCTTATATTAGGAACGTAATCAAGGATAATATTTAATTTAATATTAATCATTTGAGAAATATACACTTATTACAAGATAATAATATCCATTCTTGATATGTTGATATTAAATATTATTCATCCTCCTCCTTACACTCGTACAAAATCGTTGGGTGATTTGAGATAAGAAGGGTGATTTCCTTCTCTCTGAAATTTATGCTGGATATAAATATATATATATATAAGGCCAATATATTCCTATAATTGCATAAAATTATGATAAAGGTAGTATCAAAAGGATCATTGGGAAGTTTAGACCACCAATTTTGATAGGAGAGGTGTTATATACTTGAGATGTAATAATTCAACCATTTTCTATATTAATTGATAGATCCACTTCAATGATTTGCAGTTGTGTTTGAATTATTCTACTGAACATTAGAGATAAAAAATAATGTGTATAAATATAATGAAAAACTATATTCACCATCATTGAATGAATAACTAGAATACTTATCGCCACATTGTTTTCTGGATCCACCTCATCATTTGTAATGGAATAATCTTAGCCTTTCTTCCTTGGATGTTGTTAGTGTTGATTTTCTCAAAAAACCCATAGCTTAGGGAATTGGCTTTCATAATTCCCATATTCCTTGTAATTGAAACACTATGCATTTAGCTCAGGGTTGAATGGTTAATTCCCTTCATCCATGACATTGGTGGATTTTTACCCTCATTAATTTATAGCTAGGTTCCCTTCATTCCCAGACCTAAAGAATTTCCTCACCCCCTTAACAAATTTATTGGATTTTTCTTCCTACACATTTTATATGAGGGATGTTTTGATTTCATTCCATTGATAGATTTCTCCATCATACCATCTAAATAAAACTCCATTTTTCACTTCTTATCCCTATGAAAACCATGATATCCGATGATCTCCATTTAGACATTGAGGTAACCTTGAAATATTTTCTCATAACTATCAATGTACCAAATAGTTAATCATTTTTTAGACTCATATTCATCCCACTAATGAATCGCTCAACTTTACTTTCAAGGGTAATGACAAAGTTGAAGGCATACCATGCATGTCTTCTGAAGTTTTCCTCATGTTTATTGATGGATTCATCACCCTTTTTCTTGAGTCTAAGTAATTACCTCTTCATTTTCAATGAAATATTTCAAGGTTAATATTATTTGATTTTTTTCCATATTTACTTATATTCACTCACTTTGATCTCCTCCTTAGAAATTTTATTTTTGACCAATGTACATCGTTGATCAGATTCTCCCTCTATATGGTAAACAACCAACATGAACTTCTATTTCTTAGAGAATTGAAGGATGTAGAAGATATTTTTAGTGTAGTGGATCCATTTCTCCGTGTTTATGGGATCATAAGATCCATTGAAATTCATATTCCTTTGTCACATAAATGCCTCAATTTCAACTTTCTCATTTTTAAGGGGATTTGGGAATTCTTCCAAATGCATGTTTCAATTAAAAAATACATTAATTGAGAATGTATTTTCATGAAGTTCATAACTTCATATCTGATCGGGTTGGGCATCTCATTTGGGAATCCATTACATTTCTCATCACATTGTTTGTTGACTTGGTTGATCATATTTCCATTCATTGACTAGAGTAAATGGAAAATTAGGGACGATAATTTTTAAATTATTAAAGAGATAAAATAGAAAAAACGAACATTTAAGGGATGAATCATGAAAGAAATATATTTTTATCCTATGAATTTATAGTTTCCAATATTTTTTATCCATGATATATTTACTAACATAAAATCTAATGGGAATTTTATGTTCCTTTAATAGTGGGTCATAAGGATCTTGTGAATTTATGAATGCATATCCTCTTAGAGTGTCAAACTAAGGGTGAAACAAAGCTTATTGTCTTACACTAAGTGATGATCAAGTCCATATCAATACACCATTCTCAAAGTTATAACCCCTATATACATCTGTTCTAGATACACATCCAATTTCACTATCTAGAAATAGATATATTTTCGTGGAAACCACTTACTCTATACTTTACCAAAATTTATGGTTTATTTCATAAATTTATTCTTATCCTTAATGATTTTACTAGGTTTTTATATTTTAAATCCCACTAGTTACTTTTGTTTTATATGATATAAACTATAATTAACTACATATTTAATACATTAAATTAAAAATTTATTACATAAAGGTATACATAATACAATCCCAACAGATTATAACACATAGTGTATTTGGGAAATTAGGTACATAACATAAAAACATGAAAAATGTAATATAACCAAATTATTTAAAATCTTTATAACATGCACTTATATTCCATGTATTTTTTAAAAATATATAGGATAACCTGGTATGTACATAATAAATGGGTGATTTATACCACCTAGTAATAGAATAAACAAATAACAGTATATGGTTATGCAGGACAAGTGATCTAAGAGGAATATAAAGGTAGCATAAAATGGGTGATAATATTAATATTTATAAATGAGGTAAGATATATCATGATAACATAAAGGCAATATGAAAATTTGGACACAACATAAAACATGACATAAACATACATCAAGGATAAACATCTAGAAAAAATCACAAGGTGGAGAAAAGTCCCACAATGGATTAGGTTTACTTCCTAATACCATACTTGATGTCTCAAGAGAAAGAGACATTACCAAATGTATTTGACCACTATCTGGGTGCACCATTCATTTTCATATCATGGATATATATAAGTTTCACACATAGATCATACCACATATGGATGTATTTCATAAATTTTAATCCCATTATTAGTAATTGTTGGTTAAATAAATATAAATACCCAATAAATACATTATAGATAATTTTTTTGAATACTAATGAGTGTAAATAAGGATGGGTATTCAAAATAATAAATATTTGGCATGGAAAAATCATAGGATAATTTTAGAAGCATATTAGGGGTATATAAAGGATCATATGAGTCTTTAATGAAATTAAAATACAACTCTCATCACTTGGAGATAATAATTTATGTAATAGGGATGTGTTAAATCATATCCTAGTATAAATAATTTAATGATAAAGGTATAATGAAAAATTGGTTCTTGAATAAAGAGGAGAATGAAGAGATCCCTTACCACAAGAGGGTGATTTATAAGGCTTGGGAGGGGATTCATAAGAACATGGGGGAAACATCATATGAATCTAGAGAGGAATTTTTAGATTAATTCCAAGATCCAAGGGGTTTTAGGGAAGTGTAATGAGATTTTAGGTGGGTTTTATAGAAAAATATAGGAGAATTATTTATAAATTTCCAAATATATGTTTTAGACACTATATAAAGTAATCAAATCCACAAACCATCCCAGGGATATTTACCTTGGGTTATATAAAAGTGGATTAGTTTTCATTATTTTACATGATCTATATAATTAAAATAGTTTCATTACTGATGTTTATGTGAGTCATGTTTACAAAGAATTTATTTTAGAACCTTAAAATATAATATTGCTTTTGGAAGATTCATTAAGAATTTATAAATTTATAAAAATATTTTAAAAAACATATTATTTTATATTTAATATATGTACTCAGACATGTATACCTTTCATGGAATATATCACATCACTTTTGGGTCATTATGATGTCATATTACACACCGTATTCAATTTTGTTCCAAAAAAATTGTCTCTCATCGAAAATTATGAAAAAAATAAACATTGGATAATTTTTACTTGAAGAATTTAAAATTAATATATATTTTATCCAAAAAATATTCTATTTATGATAATTTACACTTTTAAATAAAAATATACTTTTATTGAAAAAATACTTGTTTTTTATAATAACAGATTTTTAACCCTTATAAAAAATATTTTTGACTAAATAAAATTATATTATAATTTATATTTAAAAAATATATATTAATAATAATATATATTAAAATATAATTTATTTTTTAATTTTTATAATTCATTAAATATGTGTCTTGATTGAAATTGTATATTTCCCAAAAATTACAATTTATATTTCATCTTATCAAAATATAATTTTTATACAAATTTTTGTATGAAAAAATAAAAATAAATGGAATAAATATCTTAATTATTTTATTAATAATAAAAACATAAAAACTTCATCCTGGTAGGTTCTATATAAATATAACTTTTATTACTCCCGTGAATGCCCTAGGGGTAAGGTGTGCGATGGTGAGATTTTTTTTGGGTGCTTCAGAATACATAGTTTGGCACATGATCTCGATGATCTTGAACATATAATATAAATGGATTATTTTATTATTTATTTATTTAATCTCATATTGGTCTTGATCAAGGGGAAAACCAAATAATTCTTTCTTCTATGGAAGTTCTAGTAATTTGGATTCATAGGGTACAACACTACTGGGCAAGGCCATCGCTTCTTTTATTAGTACTAATTAGAATTTATCATAAAAATTAATATAATAATATTAATGGTCATTATAAACTTTCTATATTATTAATGTTTATGATTCATATATGTTTTTAGAATTTGTTATACCATATAACTTTTCAAAATATATAATTTATTGCATGCTTTTATATAAATTCATCAATTAAAAAATGAATTTATTCATTCAAAATAAGAGGGAATTTCATTTATAGAAGTTCAAGTCATTGCAAGATGGTATATTTTTTCATGGTGATATAAATGTTTTAAGTTTATTATCTAATAGGTATTAAGATATATAGAAATATATTCAAGATTTATCTTGGTGAAATTATCCCTTATAAACAAAAACAAATTTTGTTAATGTGAAATGAATCATTTCTCCACCCCCTTTAACTAGAGGAAACTTCTATAATATCCTCATCATATTCATGAATCATATAATATTTATATATTCAAAAACATTGTTTAATTCATCTAAAATTCCCTATGTGTATCCCTTTAACACAATGATCATGCTTAGAAAAAAAATTCTAATTTAGAAAGACAATTTTTCTAAGGTCTTCACCATCACGAAACACCCTACCATGGAGAACTACTATATTACTCTTGAATAATACTACATTACCATTTTGTTCATTGATTATATATTTTATTTCAAAAGATCCTAAATTTTGAAGTTGTTTTACCTTTTCTCGAATCATTTATGCTCCCTAAAATTATGGTCTGCTATGATATAAGTTCCAATCAAAAAATGAATTACTCTTATCAATATCCAATTTATATAGACTCATAAATAAATTTTATTTATTCTATATAATCCCATTTAAAACCCCACTTAATCCCCAAATCCACATTATATATGGATATTTATCCTAGGATACCTATAAATAATTCACAATGATTTTTTTCTTTGGGATTCATATAGTATGGATTTAGAATCATTATGATCCTCCATAATTCTCACACATGGTCTATTCCTCATGACTTTAAACTACATGGAATGATCCTTCTAATATGAAATAAAAAAATTTATTTGGTCCACCACGCATGATAATAAATTAAATGGAGCTATAATTTTTGTATAACCTTACACTACATGGTGGATAAACTTTCCATAACAACATAAACATCTTAGTAAATAAGGATTCCCTCATGACAAAAAACTATATAGAACATCCCAACTGACTTATATTAAACTAAAACACATCTTTTTTCCAATACATTATATATAAAACTAAACTACATACTACACCCTATTTTGTGTATTTAAAATACATGATTCATTTTTGAAAATGGAATTTATTTCCTAAACATAAAAAATTAAATTGTATGTTAATCCTTATTCTCAGTATAAATTCAATGAAAAATATATCATGGTTGAGTGAAATTATATTTTAATATGGAATAAAAAAACATCCTTTTAACTACATGGTATTTTTTACCCTTATCTAGGATATATAATAATAATTCAAGAGGTCAATTCAAATTTTATTCTTACATCACCTATTTTCAAAACATTTTACTTTCTAGGATGACACAAAATGATTTATTAAAACATTACACCTTATATAATAAAGGATTAAAATTCATCATATACCATTTCAATGTTACTGAAAATACTAAAATATATTCAAAACCATTTTTACCACCTTTATCTATAAAAAAAGTACATTAAAAATTTTCAACTTATTATTCTGAACTAAAAACTAAAATATATCTTTCACCGTCAAAGAAAATTCAAAAAAATAGGGTAAAAAATTTCCCTTCATAGATGTCACTAAAAATAAACATAAACCCATCACATTACATGAATTTTACCACACTAAAAATAACATGAATATTAAAAACAATCAAATTTTTATAATACAACTAAAAAATAGTCACGCAACTCAAGGACAAAAAGGTTTAGTGTCATAGAGATTATATGCATAATAATGTTATTTTAAAACACTTTCAAACATTAATCTATAATTAAATTAATTTTTTTTCCTTTTCTAGTCATCTCACAAGATATAATCATCTTCATAACCCTTGGGAAAGAAACATAAGAAATGGGTTATCTCAAAAACTATGTAAAGGAAAAACATAACATATTATATTTGATCATAAACATAAAAGAGAACATGAATAAGAGGATAAATAGATCTTTAAAATATTATTGTACCATATTTTATGGTCATACAACATTATAGTTTGATATAATATCATAAACATATTATAATTAAAGTATAAAAGTAATGAAATTGATCAAAATACACCTCAATAATCATAAAAAATAATTTTAAGATATTAAAGTGTAGAATATTTTAAAAATTATATGTAACATGAAAACATAGAATATCTTAAAAAACAATCATGTAAATTTAGAAAAACTTGATTAAAAATCTTGGAAATGTCTCTGAAGCATAATCATTAGAAAACCATTTTGACCAAACTCATTGTGTTCACACCTATGTGAACAAACTCATTTTATCCATACTTGAAAATTGAGAAAACCCTTAATGAACATGCCGATGGGAAAAAACACATTATGTACATGACATACATTATCATGAGATATAAACATAAAACAATTAATTTAAGGGAGTTTGAATACCTCACCCATCATCATCCAGACTTATGTGTGCCATATGAAAATAATAATCTTCAAATCTTAAAGAACCTGTGGACCAATAATTGATTTTATAATATTATTGTGTATAATAATTATATACACTAATAGGATATAAAAAATATCATTATTTTAAAGGGAATAATATACTTATAAATCATATAGTTCTTTAAAAACATCACTTCATGATGCATAATCCTTGGTGAAAAAATAGAAGTGAAAATACAATAGTTTTCAAAAAACCTTTTACACATTGTTATATAAGATGAATTGAAACTTACATTTTTTTGACAATAAGAAATATATATTTTTGAAACACATATTTTTATCTTTTCAATTTATGGAATCATTTAAAATAAAAAAAATTAAGCTAATAAATCTAAACATTTAAATAAAGAAAATAAATTCCCTCCTTAAAATTTTTAGGCCATTTTTTAAAAAACTAAATGAGATAAAAATTGAAATAATTTCAAAACAAAAAATATATAACGGAAAATAAGAAAAATATAAATGTAAAAAATTCCATTTTATTAATGAAAATAATTTTGATAGTAAAAACTTGGACATGAAAGAATTGATCTATTAGTAAGAATAAAAGATATTCTTACCAATTTTATGTTTTTGTTTAAAAAACAATTTGTCAAATAATTCAAAATTTATGATGATAATTAATTAACCTAAATAAAATGTTCAAATGCCAAATATAATAATGGACTGGTAGGATAAAAAAAATTAAAAAATTTATTCGTTTTAGATAGACCATGACATAACAAATATGAAATTTGGTAAATGAAACCCATACCATGGTTCTGTTTTGTTCTTTGCATGTTCCCAACATCTAGAATAATAAATTTTATTTTCTCATATACCTTTTTAAAAACCTTATTGATATATAATGAATTTAATAAGGAAAATTTATTATAATATTCTATTTATTTGTAATATATTTAATTTTTTTTTCTTATGATAATGGAATTAGTGTCTGTTTGTTTTGTTAATTAAAGAAAATAAAGTTGAAGTTTTAATAAATAGTTAAATACATTATATAACCATTATATAACCAAAAAAATTAATTATTTAATAATTAAATTAAAATAATGTAATTATTTATGTTCCCATAATCATCCATGATAGAATTGTATAGCATTGTTCATGTATGTGGTTAGATCATCCCCAACATGAGCATACCATAATTCGATATGTGAGTGTGGTTAAAAATTAAATATTTTAACATAATAACATTATAAGAAATGAATGATAATATTATTTAGTTTTATAATGTTTTTTAATCTTATTTTTAGTTGTTTTTTTAAATAATGAAAATCAAGATGAAAAATTGAAAACATAACTTCATAGAGGTGGTAGTTTTTAGAACACATGGTTGGCGTTGTTTAGTTTATATTGTATGTGAATAAATAAAAAAACATTTTTACATTATTATAATAACACTTTAGTATTATAATGATATAAAAGTTATTATATAACTATAGATAGGATAGTTTTTGAAAATAAAGAATAAGAATAAAATATAAGTATTAAGTAATACTCACTTTAGGGCCTTTAATTTTCCCCAAAAAATATACTTTGAAATGAAGGGAATATGATAAATTATGTTTAATAAAGGATAATAAAAATTAAAAATGTTTATATTAGGAGAAAAATATAAAAAATACATAAATAAATTTTAATTCATGGTTGTGTCATGAGGGGGTGTATTTGTCCCCTTATATATATAAATAAGATAGAACTTTAGTGAGCACATATTATTCCTCAATAATGGAATCAAACTATACAATGGTCAATGATTTTAAATTTGAGAATTAATATATTTTAGGGAATTATATGTTCAATAATTCCTCAACTATAAATTTCCACACAATTTTTATAAATATTCAAAGTTATTTACCATTAGTATTTTCTATTTTAACTTTTCCATTTTTACATTATTAACTAGTTTTAAACTATATAATATATATTTTATTAAAAATACAAGTTAAATAAAAATTAAAAATAAATTTATTATGAACCTAAATTTAATCTCAATTTTATATATTTCATTTTCCAAATAATAAAAAATTTATTTTTCAATTAAAAAAAATTATATATAGAAAAAATATTCTTTATATAAAAATGATGTTTCAGTCACTATGTTCTCAATTTTGTTTATCCTTGATTAAAAATTAACTTATCATTATTATAATTTTACATGTGTCTAAAAATCATATTATAGTCATTATTTAAAATATTTTAATTCAATTGATCAGATAAATATTTCCCAATTTTAATAAAATAAATGTTAGAAAATAACCAGTTCACCATTATCACTGTATTTAAAATTAATCTTAGTAATATCAATTTATAAATAAAGATAAAATGATCCCTTTTATATAATTTGGATGTACTTATTCCAAATAAGGAATCCATTACAATAAATAAAATCTAAAAAGGTTAAAACAATTAGAAATTTTCTATTAGTACACTAAATGTGTAAAAAGTAATTCGAGAAAAACATTAACTCCAAGAATAAAATTACCATTGTTCTTTACACCTA
The DNA here is from genome assembly GCA_963277665.1 of Viscum album. NCBI lineage: Eukaryota > Viridiplantae > Streptophyta > Magnoliopsida > Santalales > Viscaceae > Viscum > Viscum album. Next base: position 980,020,503 of record OY728137.1, read on the forward strand.
CAATAATGTTTTATAATGTTTTTAATTTTATTTATACACTAATTTAATTATTATAATATAATTTTAATATTTAATAATTTTATTATGGTAAAATGGTGTTTGTTTTAACTCTGTGTTGTGTGTAAAACATGCTACTCACTTGGTATTTAATTAAGGAAAAAAATTAAAAAAATCATAGGATGTTACATTGTACCATATTTAAATGATTTTCATCCTTTAATTATATTTACATGGATGAAAAAATGTAAGATCACTTTTATCTCATCTCATAAAAGGTTCCTATGTATCATCTTTAATCATACCATTCCAACATAAAAATTTCACTAGATAAGTGGTCTTGATTCTCAAAACCTTATCTCTTTAATAAAATATTTCTATAGGTTGTTCATTAAATGAAATTTGATCTTCTAAATTTATATATTTTTATATATCGACATGTGATATATATTCTATTCAATTGAACAAATTAAATACATGTAACACATCTTTCAATTGAGACCGGTGTGGAGGGATTTCTAAGAAATAGGCTATGTCCCTAGAAAGATCAATGATCTCTAGGTGAATAATGTTTATAGGGATTAACTTCCCTTTTATAAAAAATATCACAACAAAATTCTATATAAATATTCAATGTATATTCTTTTCAATAACTTAATTTTTTTGAACAAATAAATCATTATATTAAAAACAATTATGTGAACATTATACCACTTTCACATGTTTCTAAATTATTTGAAACTTCTCTGTTATTTCATGGACATGATTAGGACCTACCCACTTCCTCTCTCAAAATTTTCCAAAACTTTGATGTCCTGTTAACTTTTAATAATGATCCTCATATGGTTTTTTGTAAACTATAATGGAATATATTTCTATATGAGATCTCTACTTAGTGGAGGTGTTGATCCAAACATCTTTAGAAATCCATTACATAGGATCTTAGCATATCATATAATTTTTGAAATGTCCCCTCAAAATAAAAATTATACTGAGGGTGATAACAAATATTGAAACTCATGTCTATCTCTAATACTTTCAAAAGACTTCCCTAGAACCATGAAGTGAACCTCATATCCCGATAAAATAAAATAGAGATGGGTAATCCATGAAGCCTTACTATATCTATTATATATAACATGGTTATTTAGATAAGAGTGAAATTTTACATCACAACTATAAAATGAGATTAATTTTTTTAGGTGATAACATACGTCCCAAATAGAATTGTGAGATTTATACATTTTTGGAAGTCCTGTGATAGAATCCATAATGAAACTTTCCTATTTCCAAATATTTATGGGTTATTTTTGCAACATAATCTTAAAATTTTGTTGCTAAAACTTAACTTTATTATATACAAAGAATCAAGGTAAAAAATATTAAATTCATACATTTAGGTTATCCCATAATAAGTTTATATTTAGAAATCTATACATCTTTTTCATTCATGGATGAATAATTAAGGATAATGAATGTGCATCATCCAAAATGTCCCTATTCAATTGTAGTTTTGCGGGGACACAAATATTGGTTCAAATCATTATAAATTCATCATTATTTAAGTTTAAAATCTAAATAATAACTAATTTTTTATTGCTCAATTTCATATTTCTACGATTATTTTATCTTCACATGGAAAGAATGTTGTGTCGTCATTTTGAAAAAATAATATTTTCTCCATCCCATAATGACTTCAAGATAGATCATTTATAGATCCAAGATGATTTCATCTTTTTCAATAATTTTAATGAATATAGTATCATGGTATTTCCTGATCATAACATCAAAAACCATATTCGACTTCCCCAAGTGATAATGTATTGAGAATTCATAATCTTCTATCAATTCCAACCATTTTCATTAGCTCATAGTAATCTCATTTTATGATAATATATATTTCTATATCTTGTGATATATATATTTATCTCAATTTTCTCTATATATATAGTTTCAAAAAGTTATTAATGAAAAAATAACTCTCTCTAACATTGAATCAGGTGTTAGGTAATGTTTCTCATGAGTCTTTAAATAGTTTAAGGAATAATCCATTGACATGTCTTTCTATAAAAAGAAACAACCTCAACCCTTTTCAAATTATCATTGTATATTATAAACCATTCCCCACTACAAGGTAATTAAATTGTAGGACCAATGAAAAAACTCCCTTTTAAATCATTGAAACCCACTTCAAATTATTCATTCTAAAGGAATATTACCCTCTTATGTGTTAAATTGGTTAGTGGACTTGATAGTTTTGAGAAATTACTCATAAATCAACTATAGTATCTAGATGAACTGAGAAAACAAAAAATATTAGTAATAGTTGTTGTTCTAGGCTATTTTTTAATACCATTAATCTTTGATGGATCTAGAGATATTCAATTTCTTATTATTTCATAACCCATGATTGATATTGTCATCATCCAGAATTCATACTTGCTAAAATTTTAATACAACATATTCTATCTATAGGTCATTAACACAACCTATAAATTATCTCTACATTATTACTTTCACATTGAATATATAATAATACCATATAAAAACACATCCAAAAAATGATTAAGGTAATATTTTAAGAAACTACTCATTATATTAAGGAATATAGTAGGATAATTTTAACGTCCAAATAGAATCATGATAAATTCATAGTGTATATGAATCTAATGGAATGATTTTTTTGAAACATCCACCAATTTAACCCTTAAATAATTACATCAATAATGATTTTAAATATTTGAGAAATATATATCTCCCATGGGTTGATAAAATATATCAATGACACAGTGTATAGAATACTTTTCCTTGATCATTATTTTATTAAGATCATAATAATAAATAAAAGGTTTCATTGACTCATCACTGTTTTTGAAAACAATATCCAATAAAGCACATGATGAATCAGAAGGGAATTTTTTTTCAGAATCTACTTCATATACTTCATTAATTCCCCTTAATAAATGGGAGGAATTATATATAGTCTCTTTGAGATAATAATGGACCTAGGTATGATTTTTATTGAAAATCCAACCTCACACTCATGGGGATGACTAGTTAGTTCAACATAAAATACCTGAATATAGTCTCATATGATATGCATGTTATCAATTTTAACTTCCTCCCTGAAAATTTAAGTCAATATTCCCTTGATGTTGGTTATCATAACCCATATTTTATAATCTTATCCTATGGAGACTTTATAATCATCCATATAGTGATACTTGATAATTATATGATTTGGGATATGGAATTTTATTTCCTTATCTAGATAGTTAATATTTTCCTTATTTATAGAAATCCAATCCATTCCAAATATAATATCAAATTCAACCAATGGAAGAAGAAGTGGTTATTCAAGAAGAAACCTCCCATAAATTTTAATCAGATCAGATTTATATATCTTAATCGCAACCATTGTTCCACCATGGTTTTTTATAAATAGTTCAATATCCTTTTCTTGGGGTGGTTATTACACATTATTAGAAAACCCATTTTATATAATATATTGTGATTAATAAGAATCAAATACATTTTTAGTAAATATATAAGTGAGATCAAGTGTAAATCGCATCACTTTATTATCACAATATACCACATTGGTAGTGATCATGAATTACTTTCCTTATTCCCCTTTCTTTAGAGGATATCGAGGCCTATATTTTTTATTATCCAGAGGTTTGGGAAATTTATTAATATAATTTACAATCGCATTTAACATTAATCATCGAAATGTGGGTGTATCATTAGATGGAGAAATATTTTATTCTATTATATTAATCATCCTCTTATACTTAGTCTGACAGTTGTGGGATTTATTTCCCTATTTACCACACTTCAAAAACTTGTTCTTTCTCCCATATTTATAACATGTATGATATTGTAATTTATTCCCACAATGTTTCATATCATTGATCCTTAAATGATACCCAATTTTCGATTTATTTTCCATATTATAATGATAGGTTCTATTTTTAATCTCAATATTTACATCATAATGAAAAATATATCATAGTTACTCAACTTTTTTATTGTTGAATCCCTTGAAAGACTAAGATCTAAGATAGTATATAAGAAATTGGTTTTATATTCAGAATGAGAAATTAAAATAGAGGTATAAGTCATGAGTCTTGTGAAATTTACATCAGAATATCAAATAGATTAATCATCTTTTTAATTCAATTATTATAAATCACACTTTATATTTATGATACAATTCAGAGAGAAAAACATTGTAATAAATATCTTCTTGGCGTCTTCTATTTACAAAGATTCTACTTCTCCCCTTTTAGTGTAATCCTTAATAAGATCCAACCAATGGTAAGAATCACTTTTTACATGATAAATGTCCAAAATTAAATTTTAAATAACCGAGTACTTATGATTGGAAAATATATATTCCATTATATTAAACAAATTCTCATCAACTAGTAGATTTGATGACCTATAAAGAATTGTGTATATTTCCTCATCAAGGACTCGATATTGATTTTATCCTTCCTTATTGTGTTTAGGAGCTCAATATGATTTTTATAATTTTCCAGATCTTTATAATGTTAGGTGAGCATTTCCCTATGTTTTTCATCACATCCCTAGTCTCATTTGGATGCTCATTGTGAAGATATCGACATTATCCATTTCAACCATTATTAACTAATGTTATTTGGTTTTCCACCATCACCTATACTTGAGGAAAATTTTTAATTAGTTTAATATAATTAATGAATGTAAATATAAAAAATTTATAAACATTATAGGAGAAATTAATAAAAATATTACACAAGACAACCTATGAATATCTAGGTTTGATTATAGGTTATACATGGTTAGTTTTCTAACTAAACTAGTAATATATTGAAATCCTTCACAATGGTTCAAAAAAAAATAAATTTTTAATAATGAAAAAATATCCTCTATTTGTATCAAACATGATATCCCATTAGGTATCTTTATTATGAACCAAGTGATAATTTATTTAATACTTAACAAACCCTTTTGTGGGTTATTACACCTTGATACATCTATAACCAATCTTGCATCAACTTTATGTATCCAAAAATTGATGATATTTATAGGGGTTCGCACAATATATACTTTAATTTTTTTTAGGATTTCATCCTATACATAGACTTAACCCTTATAATTATCTATATAACTTTCATAGAAGTTCTTGGAAATAGTCCCCAAAATAGCTAAACTAATTTAGAAAAAAACATAAAATAATAACCAAAAAATTGTAAACCCACATTTGGAAACAAATGATGCATCTTAAAATACACATAATAATTAGTACAATAATTTCATGATTTAAATATTACATCTCAAAAAAAGATACACAACCCAAGGGCTGAAAGGTTTACTTTGTTGGAGATTATGTACAAAAATATCTTATATTACAATTTTTCAAAACATTAATCCATAATTTCACTCCTTTAAAACATTTTATATAAATACCACATTATATAATAATATTCATAACTTGGAGGAGGAAAAAATAATAAAGGGGTGAACTCAGAATCTTAAAAATTAAAAAACACATCAAAATGTATTTGGTCATAAATATAAAGGTTAAAATTAGTAAAAGGATATATAAAAGTGTGGAATAGTTTAAAAATAAGTTGTAACATAAAAACACAAAATATCTTGAAAAAAGAAACATTTAAATGTATCACAAGTTGATAAAAAATTTAGAAATGTTTCACAAATGTAATCATATAAAATCTTTTTTTTCAAACTCATTATTATTATTCCTATGTAAACAAACTTATTATGTCCACACCTCAAAATGTTAGGAAACCCACTATGGAAATGACCATTTAAAAAAAACAATAAACCCATGACTAACTATCTCATGATATATAAGCATAATCCAATTATTCGGAGGGTAATATAATAACCCACCCATTATCACCCATACATATATGTGGAACTTAAACACAATAATCAAAATCTTTTAAAGAACCCATGGAAAAATAATGGGTTTCTTAAACATATCACATAACATGAACTTATAAAATCCAAGGACAAAAAAAATATCATTTTTCTAAAAGGAATAATATCACAATAAAATATATTTGGGGATAAAAACATCACTTCATGAGAGATAAACCTTGGATAAAAAATAGAACTAAAAATTAAAAATATTACACAAAATCTCTTAGACATTGTTATAAATTACCTTATTCAATTTATATTAAAAAAATTGATAATTAAAAGAAAATAATTTTGAAAACCTAATTATATGAAGTTACACATAAACAAAACTTGAGAATAATTTTTTTTCCTTCTAAATCCGTAATAGTGAAAATATAAATAAATTCCCTTATTAATATTTTTAGGCTGTTTGTTTAAAAAGATACTTCAAAGAAACTTTGAAATATATTTATTTCATAAAAAATAAAAAGGAAAACATAGATAATATAATTGTAAAATAATACATGTATTTCATAAAATAAAACACATAAAATAGGAAAAACATGTGTATTGAAGAAAATATCTATTAGTCGAATGGGAGTTATTCTTACTGATGTTATTATTTTAATTAATAATACATTTTATCAAATAACTATTCATTGATGATGAGAATTAATCACCCCATATAACAAGAGTAAATAACTTATAAAATCATGGAATGTTTGTATCCATTATTTCATGAAAATAGTATATTCATGTAATAATTTTTATGAACTAATGAATCAAATACTGAGTCGTCGGAATCTATATTTTAGTACTGATTCACTATATAAACATGCCTAAAATCTTAAATAATGAAATTATTTTTGTTAGATAAAATATTAGTAAATTTATTAATCTTTATTTTGTTTAATAAGGACAATTTATTTTCATACTCTATTTATCAATTATATTTTATTTTCTTATGTTTGTGAGAAAATGAAATTGGTGTCAGCTTATTTCTGTAATTTTAGAAACCAAAGAAAGTATTTTAATTCAAAGTTAAATTCATAATATAACCATTCTAGAAAAATAAAAAAAAATTATTTGATTACTAAATTATAATAATGTTTTTATTTAAGTTCCCATAGTCATTCATGATAGAGTTTTGTAACATTATTAATGTAGGTGGTATGACTGACCCAAAAATGAATATACAATAATTTGATAGGTGAGTATGGTTAAGAAAATATTTAATTTGACAAAATTTCATTATAAAATTAGTATAATAACATTATTTTTATGTTTTTATGTTTTTTAAAAATATTTAATTTTAATTTGATAATGAATTCAAATAAAGATGAAAAATGAAAAACATTACATTGTAGAGGAGGTAGTTCGCACAATGAACGATCAATATTTTTTTCGAGAGGATGGGATGAATTAAATAATGCTTGTAAGAATAATATAATAAAAATTTACTATAATAATGATGATTCAGAATTTATAGAACTATGGATATTATGTATTTTGGAAGCAAAAATAAAGATAAAAAGATATATATTAAGTAATACTCCCATTTTGAACTTGAACATTCTCTTGAAAATGTCATTATAAATGGATTCCCTAGACTAACATATGGTCAAAATATTCTAATTAAATTGGGATAATTTTTTAGGATTAGAAAATTGAAACTATTTTAAGAATAAATTTGAAGTGATATGTGTGGAATGAATGAGTCTAAGTGTCCCATTTTATAAGTGATTATAGAAGATCTTTATTGAGAAACCGTTATTTATAAACCATGTAATTACAATATTAAAGGATATATGGTTAGAAAAGTAATAAAACAATAATTTGGGGTTGTATAAGTTTTAAAAATCCAAAAAAAGTAATTTACATAAATTCTTTTAACATATTCTATGTCATTTATCACATGGATTTTACATTTTACCATTTTCATTTTTGAACTTAGTTATTAGTTTATAACAAAGTAATTTATATTTCATTAAAAATATAAGGTCAACCCCAGATAAAAATTTGGAATGATTATAAAAAAATTAATTTCTATTTAAAAAAATTAATTTTCATAATAATATAAAATTAACTTTTATGTTAAATAATTTTTAATATAGAAAAAATGTTTTTATATAAAAGTGATGGTTAAAATATACTATTTTTTTAATTTTATTTAGCATTGACCAGAAACAAAATGTATGGTAATATAATTATATATCTATTTCAATATCATATTATATTCATTTTTTAAAACATTTTAATTTATTTTATTAGATAAAAATTACACAATAATTATAATACAATGCATTGAAAATAATAGTTTCACAAGTTTCACTGTAATTTAATTTAATTTTAGTAATCAGATTTTTGAAAATAAAAATAAAGTGAGATTTTTCATATAATTAGGATAAATTTATTCCTTATATATAATCCATTTGACCAAATTAAATTTCTAATGTTGAGTGAAATTTAATTTTAATATTAATATACTTAAAGTGTAAATTTTTTTTTAAAGTTTGTCTGAAATCCAAAAAGGACCTTTATTTAATTCTAAAATTTATAGAGTTATTATAAATTTGTCAAATTTATTCATACCTTCCAATATAATTGTAACAGCCCGAGATTTTATGAAAACTATTCTTTTTAATTTTATTAATGTCTTGTGTTGTACGCTACACCAAAAAGAGCTTGCACAACACGCATCCTTGACTTGCCTTGCATTACACGCAATCGCAACCTTCCTCAATAGCGTGTGTAGTACGCAATACCGAGTTTCACTAAACAACGATATGCTATTAAAATATTATTATAACTAGCCGTTATGAATAGTAATAAACACTTTTTAAAATTTTAGAAATTTTAGCTCTCAAAATGGACTTCATTTTTGGATTCGGAGTATCGAATTTAGCCTAAGGTGAAATTTTGGTACTTTTCGGATAACTTTCATATTCTGATGAATAGTAAAAATTACTAAATTATATTTAAAAACAACTTTTTTAATCGAAATAATTAATAGTGATAAATTATTAATTTGAGTGGTTTCAATGTATATTTAGAATATATTTTTACAATTTAATACAATGTTGGTCATTGGTTGTAATTTCACATTTAAACCAGACATAATCAAGTGTCAATATTTTGGTATATATTGTTTCCTAAAAACACGCTATTTATTTTAACAGCGGGATTTAATTATAAAATTAATTAATGAAACATCTATGTTATGAATTTGGTAAAATAGACTTCATTTTTGAATTCAGAATATGAAATATAGCTTAGGATAAAATTTTGGCATTAATCTGAAAAACATCAATTTTTTATGAATAGTGAAACTACTAAGTGGTAGTTAAAAAAACTGAATTTTTCATAAAACTTAATTTTACCGCTTCTGTGAATGGAATTTCAAAAATCCGAGAGACACGGTTGATGTCAGTAAGTAAAATGTGGTTCAATGAGATGAAAATAATTTTTGGTGAATAGTAACTTTTTACTTTTATTTACCACGGTTAAAAGTAAATAGGGTAATTAAGGATAAAAATGATATTAATATAACCGTAACACATGTCCTAATTCTATTGGACAAGTGTATTTCGACCAAAATCAACCTTAAGTGTAAAATATTATCATTTAGGCCCACTTGGATTAGATTAGGACATTTATTATTATTTAATTCAAAGAAGAGTTTAAAGAGTTAAAATCAAAGTTTATTTAATAAAACATTTTTTTATATAGGGTTGTACATAAGATAAATTCGATTGTAAATATTAATTAGAAAGCTAAAACAATTTCCTACATAATGGTATTTTATTTATAATTTTTAGACTTTAAATAAATTAATTTATTTATGACACAACGATGATGTAGTAATTACCCTTTTAAGGAAATATTAACATAATTGATGTTATAAATGCTCAAATGAATGTAATTTGAGACTTTTTATATATTCCACTAATTTTCTAGGTTACTATGATATTTTAGTGTTGATTTTATAAACTTGGTTCGAACATATAATGCTGTTATGACTTTCACAAAAATAATATTTCAAATAGTGTCAAAATTGACACAAAATAGTTTTTAAATCAAATATTATATTATTAATTGTTATTTTATTCTTAAAAATCTAAGGTTCGTCCAAATGACTTAGATAAAGATATATATATTAATAATAAACAAATTGGGGTTCGTTTGGCATGTTATAGTTAGTGTATTAACCATATAGTGTAAGAAAACAAAAAGACACGGTAAAAGTTAAATTATCTAACTTAGAGTTAAATCTAATTGATAAGGTTAAAGTAATAACCTAAACTTGTCTAAATCTCATTGGTTGATAGGGTTTTGACCCATACCCACTTTAGCTTAGAAATAAGACCCTTTGGAACCATTATAAACCGATTTTGACTTTAATATAAAATAATATTTTGAGGTATTCCTAAGGTGCCCCTCTCCTCCCTTATAAAAGGACACCTCCTCCCCCTCCTCCTCACACCAATTTGAGCACTCAAGCTCGGCCAACCACTGCCAAAATCTCTTCTCCACTTCCCTAGAAACATCCTAGAGGTTCTGGTCTTCCTCAAAGACCAATTTTAGTTCCCTAAGAGGAGGTCTCCAAAAGGCACTTCAAAGAAGAGGTAATTACCGTTACCAATTCTTTCATCTTTATTTCTTCTTCCAATTCTTCTTCTTAGGTTGTTTCATTATGAAGTAATAACATCAGTATCACTCATATACTGATATGTTATTATAAGTATGAAACAACCCTATTTCACCATCTATCCATCCTACGGAAAAAGAAATCACCGCGCGTGCGTACGTACGGAATACCGTCTCCACGCCGTGGTGTAATCTATTTTCCACCACCACCTTACATGGATGGGTATAATGGTGTAAAGAATAACTATACATAGTAATTACAACATCATATTGATTCTGATATATTGTATAATCCACTCAAATTCAATTCAATATTTATGGAAATGATATCATCGCTCGTCCGTACGTACGGACTACCGTCTCCACGACGCGATGAGATTCATTCTCCACGTTAACCATTTAAGAATTATTATAAAGTTTATATAAGAAAAAATAATGAAATATATGACATTATAAAGCGACTGGATTTATGTATATATATATATATATGTATGTCATCAACTTACTTCCATTCAAGACAATAAGGAAAGGAAAACAGCGTTCATGCGTACGTACGGACTACCGTCTCCATGAACGGTGTTTTTCATTTCATTTATCTATCTATTATATACATACATATACTGAATATATATGATATATAAATCATATTTTATATTCTTGAAGTAAGTAAATCATGTTATAAGTAATAATAATGTCAAGAACAACAAGTCAAAACATCTACGATAAATGAAACGATTTTACCCAAAACGCTTCTTTAAAATGGAATTTACAAAAGAACGGGTAATATAATGTCATAAGTGAACCATATATGAAATCATAACAAGGAATATGATTCTGTAATAAGTCAATTACATTATTTAAATCATTATACAGGACGTTCGGACAAATACGAAGCAAATCGGACCTAAGGTAAGGGGAATATCACAATCTCATTTTTATCCGAGATTGTTTATACTTTGGTATTTACTGGGGTGTATTTTATCATCCACATCCATGTTTCCTCAATATGTAATATTATTTCCATCCAACTACAATTGTTTAAATTCAATTTTACACTTCGGTGAGTTTTTAGTAAAAATTATGAAAGGAATCTTTTGACGTTTTTCATACGAGGTGCTTTTTGACTTTTCCAACAAAAGTACGAAGAATGTTTTTTTTAACTTATACGGCATGAATGGATTTCTAAAAAATTATTTACAAGAAGCTTCCTTTACAAGTATTCAAGTTTATTTTTAATCAACTTCTTTTAGTTTAAAATTGTATGACAATTTAAGAAAGGAAAAGTGTTTTTGAAGGAGAAAGGATATTTTCCTCAAGAATGAAGTTCAAGTGTTTTATCAAAATTATTTTCCATCTAAGATAATAAAGGGATCTATTTTTATCCCTATTATTACATTGATTTGATCATGTTGTGATGGAATTATTTTTATGAATTCCTTTATCTTATATGAATTGATTTATGATGTCATGATGTTTCAAGAATCCCATTTTTGTTACATGTGTTATGCGATGATGTATGTTTTATGATTATGTGGCACACATAAGAAAGGATTCATTATAAGATGGGTGGGACCTATATATCCCTCCAATTCATTGGGTAAAGATTTTATATCTCATGAGATAGACATGGCTGGAATGGTAGGTTATACCAGTTCAGTGAAACAGGATTGAAACGAGGGTTACTCGATTCAGAAAGGGACTTTGTCCACTAAGATAGTTTGTCAATGAGTCTTGACTAACAAGAAATGATTCTCTATGATTATGTGTGTATGTCACAATGTTTCATGTTTTAAGTTATGATTATTGGGATTTCATTTCACTACTATGATTTATCCCATGTTATGAAATTATGCTCTCTTTTGCAGGTTAAGATTTCCAAAAGTTATGTTCTTATGAATATGATGTGATTGATTTTTCTTTTGTATACCCTTACTGAGCATTTGAGCTCACCCTTTTATGTTTTCTTTTCCCCAGGATATAAAGAAAGGTTTTAGGTAAAAAAAAAGGGAAGATCTTTATGGGAGATATTGAAGATCTTTCACCACGATTAGAAGATTACGTTCCGAGTTTCCAAAGACACTAAACTATTACGATCCTTGTGTGTGTGTGTTTTTGTTACGTACTAAGTATTCCGAAAAAGTAATGTAAATTCCATGTACGTCAGGCTTCGGGTCTCTAGAGTTGGTATCAGAGGAAAGGTTTAGTCAACCTTTGGAAACTAGGATGCGAAAACGTTAGTGAGATCCCTAGAGATATTTCTACGGTATGTCTAGGGATGTCCCTAAGGTTAAGTATACGTATAGGATATAGTCCTAGAACTATGGTAACGATCTTAGAATTTAACCTAAGATGTTAGATATTGAGGGTACTCCCCCTTTACTATGTTTTTTTCTCTAGCATGATTTTTGCCTCTCACAAGATTCTTTTTGTGTTTTAGTTAATGGAGGGAACCAGAAGGAATTCAGTTAACATTGAATCCAATGGACAAATTGGTGACTATGAGCAACAAAATTGTGTAATTCCTAGAGAGAAAGGTATTGTGATTATGTCGAATCAGTCATCGCGATATATGATTAACAAGGTGAAATTTAGTGGTATACCTAATTCATCAAAGAAGAGGAAGATAAACTATTATTCATGTTCGCATGTTGAGGAGCATAAAGAAAGGAAGATTGAGATTTCTAAAGAAGGGAAGAAGAACCTTGAGGAATACCTCAAATGGAGGGACCGATGTTATCTATGTGATGAAAAGGGTCATAGTGTGACAGACTGTTATGGAGTTCAATGTCTTATTTGCAGAGAACATGGGAATTACCCAACTCAATGCCCTGACCTAAAAAGTTACTTCTAAATCAAGGAAGGACTTATTCCAGGACAATCATTGAATTGGATGGACTGAAGTTTTTATGTATTGGTATTCAAGAATAATTTTTTTGAGGTACTTTTATGGTGTATTGAAATATTTATGTATTGGTCTATTGTAGTTTTCAATAATTTTAAGGTACCGGTAACCATGAAAAGGGATTCAAATTTTGGAAAGTAGATGATATGCGCATAATGAAGGGATAAGGAGAAAATTAAATGTTTGACAGTATTCATGAGCTCATGATTCATATAAAGACTAAGTGATATCATGGTTTGAGTATATAGAATTTTGAGGATTTTGGTATGTGGAAAGAGTTAACTTTTAATAGAATTAATGTTTTCAATAAGGTTCTATGGGTATTCATGAGAGAACAAGATTAAGGCCTTTGAATGTTTGGAATGTGACCAACAAGATATTTCTTATGATATATGGGGATCAATGATGGTATTAAATCTCTGGAAATCGTTTTCACTATGTTATGAGAGTGGACTGCAGTATTATGGATAAGCCTAAAGATTGGAATAGATTATGTTGGACATAAGTTAGTATTGTTTAAGGATAGAAGTTTTTTCGATATTATTGATGGGATGTTATAGTAATATAGTTTTAGAAAAAGGACAACCTGCAGGACGGGCGACAGCCCATCGCGTCGGAAAAGGCTGTAGGAATCGAACCCACATCCAAAGTGAGACTGGCCTTTATCGCCTACCACTGGCCTACAGGAAGTCCCTGTTTAGTAGAAACTAGTTTTATTATATTAAGCAGTATGATATATGAAGTATAAGTCCATTTTAGGAAGCATATATGATTAATCTCACTATAGAATGACTTATGTATATTTAATAACTTTTTCTAACCTTTTGTTTGAGACAGATGGAATGACCCGTCATTCTATCACATAATCTTCTAACACTTCACGAATAACAAATTCAACTTCATTTATTTAAGAGATGAAGTGGAAATTGTTCAAGTCACGAAAAACAGTGAGATTGTTCCAAAATAAAGTAAGTAATTATTCTAATTCAAATTTTCAACTTTAGGGAAATGATCTTGAAAACCAAAAATGTTGTCCTAGTGATCTTATACCTGATGAATCAGATGGTACCTTAGATTGTCACAAATTTATGGCTTTGTGATTGTTGGCTTTTCCATAGCCATGTTCTCTACCACTCTCCATCAGAACATGATGGTTAGATTTCTCTTCCATATCCATATTTTCACCTATGTGGAAACCCAATGATTAGTTTATTTGGGTAATCATTACATTTCATACGTTAGTTTTTAAAGCCAAGTTTTGGTATTCCTTTTTAAGATGTGGTTTTCTATTAAAGAAACTTTCGAATAGTAAACTATTTATAACCCCGACGAATTTCGAGGGCGAAATTCATTTTAAGGGGGGTAGAATGTAACAGCCCGAGATTTTATGAAAACTATTCTTTTTAATTTTATTAATGTCTTGTGTTGTACGCTACACCAAAAAGAGCTTGCACAAAACGCATCATTCACTTGCCTTGCATTACACGCAATCGCAACCTTCCTCGATAGCGTGTGTAGTACGCAATACCGAGTTTCACTAAACAACGATATGCTATTAAAATATTATTATAACTAGCCGTTATGAATAGTAATAACCACTTTTTAAAATTTTAGAAATTTTAGCTCTCAAAATGGACTTCATTTTTGGATTCGGAGTATCGAATTTAGCCTAAGGTGAAATTTTGGTACTTTTCGGATAACTTTCATATTCTGATGAATAGTGAAAATTACTAAATTATAATTAAAAACAACTTTTTTAATCGAAATAATTAATAGTGATAAATTATTAATTTTAGTGGTTTTAAAGTATATTTAGAATATATTTTTACAATTTAATACAATGTTGGTCATTGGTTTTAATTTCACATTTAAACCAGACATAATCAAGTGTCAATCTTTTGGTATATATTGTTTCCTAAAAACACGCTATTTATTTTAACAGCGGGATTTAATTATAAAATTAATTAATGAAACTTCTATGTTATGAATTTGGTAAAATAGACTTCATTTTTGAATTCGGAATATGAAATATAGCTTAGGATGAAATTTTGGAATTAATCTGAAAAACATCAATTTTTGATGAATAGTGAAACTACTAAGTGGTAGTTAAAAAAACTGAATTTTTCATAAAACTTAATTTTACCGCTTCTGTGAATGGAATTTCAAAAATCCTAGAGACACGGTTGATGTCAGTAAGTAAAATGTGGTTCAATGAGATGAAAATAATTTTTGGTGAATAGTAACTTTTTACTTTTATTTACCACGGTTAAAAGTAAATAGGGTAATTAAGGGTAAAAATGATATTAATATTATCCTAACACATGTCCTAATTCTATTGGACAAGTGTATTTCAACCAAAAACAACCTTAAGTATAAAATATTATCATTTAGGCCCACTTGGATTAGATTAGGACATTTATTATTATTTAATTCAAAGAAGAGTTAAAAGAGTTAAAATCAAAGTTTATTTACTAAAACATTTTTTTATATAGGGTTGTACATAAGATAAATTAGATTGTAAATATTAATTAGAAATCTAAAAAAATATCCTACATAATGGTATTTTATTTATAATTTTTAGACTTTAAATAAATTAATTTATTTATGACACAACGATGATGGAGTAATTACCCTTTTAAGGAAATATTAACATAATTGATGTTATAAATGCTCAAATGAATGTAATTTGAGACTTTTTATGAATTCCACTAATTTTCTAGGTTACTATGATATATTAGTGTTTATTTTATAAACTTGGTTCGAACATATAATGCTGTTATGACTTTCACAAAAATAATATTTCAAATAGTGTCAAAATTGACACAAAATAGTTTGTAAATCAAATATTATATTATTAATTGTTATTTTATTCCTAAAAATCTAAGGTTCGGCCAAATGACTTAGATAAGGATATATATATTAATAATAAAAAATTTTGGGTTCGTTTGGCATGTTATAGTAAGTGTATTAACCATATAGTGTAAGAAAACAAAAAGACACTGTAAAAGTTAAATTATCTAACTTAGAGTTAAATCTAATTGATAAGGTTAAAATAATAACCTAAACTTGTCTAAATCCCATTGGTTGATATTATTTCGACACATCCACACTTTAGCTTCTAAATAAGACCCTTTGGAACCATTATAAACCGATTTTGACTTTAATATAAAATAATATTTTGAGGTATTCCTAAGGTGCCCCTCTCCTCCCTTATATAAGGACACCTCCTCCCCCTCCTCCTCACACCAATTTGAGCACTCAAGCTCGGCCAAACCCTGCCAAAATCTCTTCTCCACTTCCCTAGCAACATCCTAGAGGTTCTGGTCTTCCTCAAAGACCAATTTTAGTTCCCTAAGAGGAGGTCTCCAAAAGACGCTTCAAAGAAGAGGTAATTACCGTTACCAATTATTTCATCTTTATTTCTTCTTCCACTTCTTCTTCTTTGGTTGTTTCATTATGAAGTAATAACATCAGTATCACTCATATACTTATATGTTATTATAAGTATGAAACAACCCTATTTCACCATCTATCCATCCTACGGATAAAGAAATCACCGCGCGTGCGTACGTACGGAATACCGTCCCCACGCCGTGGTGTAATCTATTTTCCACCACCACCTTACATGGATGGGTATAATGGTGTAAAGAATAACTATAAATAGTTATTACAACATCATATTGATTCTGATATATTGTATAATCCACTCCAATTCAATTCAATATTTATGGAAATGATATCATCGCTCGTGCGTACGTACGGACTACCGTCTCCACGACGCGATGAGATTCATTCTCCATGTTAACCATTTAAGAATGATTATAAAGTATATATAAGAAAAAATAATGAAATATATGACATTATAAAGCTACTGGATTTATGTATATATATATATGTATGTCATCAACTTACTTCCATTCAAGACAATAAGGAAAGGAAAACAGCGTTCATGCGTACGTACGGACTACCGTCTCCATGAACGGTGTTTTTCATTTCATTTATCTATCTATTATATACATACATATACTGAATATATATGATATATAAATCATATTTTATATTCTGGAAGTAAGTAAATCATGATATAAGTAATAATAAAGTCAAGAACAACATGTCAAAACATCTACGATAAATGAAACGATTTTACCCAAAACGCTTCTTTAACATGGAATTTACAAAAGAACGGGTAATATAATGTCATAAGTGAACCATATATGATATCATAACAAGGAATATGATTCTGTAATAAGTCAATGAAATTATTTAAATCATTATACAGGACGTTCGGACACATACGAAGCAAATCGGACCTAAGGTAAGGGAAATATCACAATCTCATTTTTATCCGAAATTGTTTATACTTTGGTATTTACTGGGGTGTATTTTATCATCCACATCCATGTTTCCTCAATATGTAATATTATTTCCATCCAACTACAATTTTTTAAATTCAATTTTACCCTTCGGTGATTTTTTAGTAAAAATTATGAAAGGAATCTTTTGACGTTTTTCATACGAGGTGCTTTATGACTTTTCCGAAAAAAGTACGAAGAATGTTTTTTTTAACTTATACGGCATGAATGGATTTCTAAAAAATTATTTCCAAGAAGCTTCCTTTACAAGTATTCAAGTTTATTTTTAATCAACTTCTTTTAGTTTAAAATTGTATGACATGTTAAGAAAGGAAAATTTTTTTTGAAGGAGAAAGGATATTTTCCTCAAGAATGAAGTTCAAGTGTTTTATCAAAATTATTTTCCATCTAAGATAATAAAGGGTTCTATTTTTATCCCTATTATTACATTGATTTGATCATGTTGTGATGGAATTATTTTTATGAATTCCTTTATCTTATATGAATTGATTTATGATGTCATGATGTTTCAAGAATCCCATTTTTGTTACATGTGTTATGCGATGATGTATGTTTTATGATTATGTGGCACACATAAGAAAGGATTCATTAGAAGATGGGTGGGACCTATATCTCCCTCCAATGCATTGGGTAAAGATTTTATATCTCATGAGATAGACATGGCTGGAATGGTAGGTTATACTAGTTCAGTGAAACAGGACTGAAACGAGGGTTACTCGATTCAGAAAGGGACTTTGTCCACTAAGATAGTCTTGGCAATGAGTCTTGACTAACAAGAAATGATTCTCTATGATTATGTGTGTATGCCACAATGTTTCATGTTTTAAGTTATGATTATTGGGATTTCATTTCACTACTATGATTTATCCCATGTTATGAAATTATGCTCTCTTTTTCAGGTTAAGATTTCCAAAAGTTATGTTCTTATGAATATGATGTGATTGATTTTTCTTTTGTATACCCTTACTGAGCATTTGAGCTCACCCTATTATGTTTTCTTTTCCCCAGGATATAAAGAAAGGTTTTAGGTAAAAAAAGGGAAGATCTTTATGGGAGATATTGAAGATCTTTCACCACGATTAGAAGATTACGTTCCGAGTTTCCAAAGACACTAAACTATTACGATCCTTGTGTGTGTGTGTTTTTGTTATGTACTAAGTATTCAGCAAAAGTAATGTAAAGTCCATGTACGTCAGGCTTCGGGTCTCTACAATAATTCTTATAATATAATAGTGATATTAAATATTTTTTTCAAATTAATATAGTTTTCCTTTTAGTAAATTATATGTGCAAGAAAAGACACTCACATGGTATTTAATTAAGGAAATAAAATTAACAAAATCATGAGTCATTAAATTATACCCTCCTAAAAAATTCAACATTGGAATATTATTATGTGGAGGAAAATAAGGGAGGGTTATTTTCTCTCATTACATTTTCAGGTACCCATGTAGTCTCCTCAAAATTTTGTTTACATCATAGAACATTGACAAAATGGTATTTTTTCTCATAGCTAAGTATCTTCAGTCAAAAATTTCTATAGGTTTTTTCTCATATGAAATTTTATGTTCTAATTATACATCTTCCAAGTTCAATACATTTTATAGATCTAGTATGTACTAAATTTTTGGGCATAGTAGATGTGTGTGATGGATGGTGCCCAACTCGGCTTTTTTCCTTGATCGATGATTAATATGAGATTTAACACAATATTGAATGTCATGATCAACAAAATTAAAACAAATAATCAGACAATAAAAATTATGTTGGAAATAGAGGGAGGATCATCACAAATTATTTATAATTAATTTATCTATTTAAAGAATTACCTTTTTTGAAATTCATTCTTTGTTGATGAATCAAGAAACAAACTTGTATTGTTGTGTCATTCCATTATAATAATCAAATATAGATTCCCTCTAGTATTGATCAATACATGTTCAAAAAATCTCTAGATTTTTCTGAACGAATATCCGGGAGCTAGCAAGGCATATCCTTGCACATGCATCCTCCTCCTTTGATCTCTTCGAGAACTTCTTCCAAAGTGTTCTCCTTCATCTGATGGAGGAGTATTTCTCTCCTTTCTTAAGAGTGTTCTTGGAGAAGGGAGCTCTCCAGGAATGATAAAATTTTCTAATTCTATTCTGCAGAACCCAAATAAAATAAATTTTCTATTTATAAAATAACGTTACTGGGTTTATATATCTCTATGGTTAAAATAAAATAATTTCACAAGTTCCTTTATTTATTTATTTAATCTTAGAAAAACCCTATATCAAATAATAATAATAATATCATTATTTATTGACATGAAATTAACTTGAGAATTATAATTAAATATTATTTAATAAAATAATATTTATTATTTATTATTTCTCACAAGACCTAAAATCTTAGTCCTCCATTCCTCCATAATATTTATCAGACCTTGAATACTGTCTATTTATTTATTAAATAAATATCATTGTATTATTCCAAAATAAATAAATAAATATTATATTTACTAAGATAAAAAATAAATATTCATATATGATCTACATTAAATGAATAATTATTAAACCACATATGGGAATAATATTTATTCAACCTGTTAAATAATAAATAATAATATATATTATTTATCTAAGATTGTAGATATAATTAGTGTATGACCCTCTAGGCCTCTTTCTCAGTGGCATTAGGAAAACCAACCTAAAGTCCACATTTAACATCTAAAAATATACCAAGAAACCCATAGAGAAATAATTTAATGTCACGATGACATGTCACCTCATACAAATGCTTATTGTGCACTATAATCCCTTTATCTTGATATATCTAATCAACAAGGTTGCATGCTGGTGCCATCAACCTATGTGCTTGATGTATTTTTATTTGATTTTTTTGAAAATGAACTTGACTTTATAATACCATGACCATTGATTTATTTAGGCTATATCATTTTTATCAAAGGGCTTGAGATATCATCTTCTGTTAATAAATAAAAGTTAAAAATCCTTTTTTTCATGATTAATTAATGAAATATTACTCATGACACCACCAACATATCCTAAATCATCGTGAAAATATTTCATCATGGATTTTATTGATAAATAAAAGTTCGCAACTCATAATACTCATTAATAATAATATTAATGACTAAGTACTAATACACACATTTGTATATAAGAACATCCAATTACATATATAAATGTGGATTTCTTACTATAGGGTCTCATTCTCATAATATCCTACTATATATTAAAAAGGGTGTATACCATGAGAAGGTGACTCAAAGTAATATGATTCTTCACCACTAATAGCCTATATCATTTGTGTCCCTCAAATGATATCATACTGTTATAGAACTGTTATTCAAGAATAGTGTCGTAGCACTTCCCAGTTCTCATCATATGGGAAACTGTTATAACCTTTTAGTGAGACAACTAATCTTAGTACATTGTCACATACTATGTCACATAGAAGAACAATAATTATGCGATAAGTTGTTTATTGATATTCAAAACAATGAATACATTTTTATCATAAAGTACAAAGAAGTTAGTTCTAAGGAACCAACTCCAATAGACTCCCCCTTGAACTAGATCATACTGTTAACAACCTTCAGTCTGCTAGATCTCACATGATACTCATGCTTTTGCTGAGATAAGCCTGTAGTCAAGGGATCTGTCACGTTCTCGTCCATGGGTACTTTTTTTGATTCATTTTTACCCCTTTGATAAAAATACATTAACAAGTGATACTTCTGGAGTATGTGCTTTGTTCGTTGGTGTGACCTTTGTTCTTTTGCAAGAGCCACCACTGTAGTATTCTCACAACACAATTTGATAGAGTCATTCCTTCTAGGTACCACATAAATCTCATACATAATGTTTTGAATCCAAACATATTTTTTGGCTACATCAGAAGCCTCTATATACTCAGAATCCACTGTAGATTCAAGGATAAGTGGCTGCTGTGAACTCTTCCAGCTCACAGATCCTCCATTGAGATAAAAAAACATATACTAATTGAAACTTCAAATATTTCTGATCTGTCTAAAAACTAACATTATTATAACATCTTATAATCAGGTCCTCATCTCCTCAATACACTAGGAACACATCCTTAGTTCTTCTCATATACTTAAGGATTGCCTTAATAGCAATCCAATATTTTTCTCCTGGATCTGCTTGATATCTTCCTACAATGATCAATGCATAGGCAACATCAATTCATGTACATAACATGACATACATGATTGATCTTATCACAAAATCATATGGTATATTTCTCATTCTCTCTTTCTCTTGTTATGTTTGGGGACTCATTTTGTTGGAAAGATATAGACCATGTGACACTGGAACCAATCCCCTCTTGTATTTTTCCCTACTAAATATCTTTAGTATATGGTCAGCATATATACATTGAATTATTCCAGGCAGCCTTTTGGATCTATCACAAATGATTTTGTTCCCTAGAATATAGGTTTCTTTTCCTAATTCCTTCATGGATAAACACTTGTTTAACCAGTACTTAACTAACTATAAGAATGGTATATCATTTCCAATAAGTAATATATCATCAACATATACTACCAGCATAACAAATTTTTTTGACTAAACCTATTATAAACACATGGCTCACATTATTTCTTTATAAAACCAAATTCCTTGATGGATTCATGGAATTTAATGCTCCATGACCCAGATACTTACTTCAATCCATAAATGTATCTCTGAAACTTGAAAATTATTTTGGCACCACATAGAGTCACAAAACCTTCTGGTTGTGTAATATAGACATCTTCCTAAAGGTACCTATTAAGGAATATAGTTTTGAAATTAATCTTCCTAATATCATAATCATGGTAAGATGATATATCATGTATAATTATAATTGATTTAAACATGGAAACTGGAAAAAATGTTTCATCGTAGTAAATTCCATAACACTGTTTAAACCCTTTATACACTAACCCTGATTTATAGGTATTTAATTTACCTTCCATGTCCTATTTTCTCTTGAATGCCCATTTTTATCAAATAGGCTTTGCATCAATAGACACATCAAACAGAACCCAAACATGGTTATAATACACAGTATTCATTTCAGAATTCATGACTTCTTTCCATCTTACAGCTTCTAGGATTTATACTACCTCCTTATAGGAGATAGTTTTATCATTTACAACCAATAAGGAATCACCATCTTTAGTGGCTAGAAAAACATATCTTTATAGTTCTCTTACCTCGCTTAAACTCATATGTAATACCTCTATTTTAGGAACTACTTCTTCCACAGAGACTTGTGGAATCTATTATTATTCCAACTCTCGTATATCTTGAGCATCATATTATTTGATTTCAATCTTGCTCCCACTATATTTTTTTGAGGATGTTCTCCCTCTCAAGAAATACAGCTTGTCTGGTGACAATCAATTTTTTTTCTGAGGGGTTGTATAGGTAGTATCCACTTGTTTTCATGGGATAACCTATAAATATAGACTTCATGCCCCAGGGTTCTAATTTGTTACCTGAGAAGGCCTTAACAAATTTCTTGAAACCCCATACATGTGTATGTGACAAAATGGGTTTCCTGACACTCCACATATTTAAATGAATTCCATTTTCTACTTTAGTTAGAACTCAGTTAAATGTGTATGCCATAGTTTGTAATTCATATACCGAAAATGATAATGGAAGATCAGCATGACTCATCATTGAACTTACCATGTCTAACAAGGTATGGTTCCTTCTTTCAGTAATACCATTCCACTGTGTTATTTAAGGTGGAGTGAGTTGAGATAGAATCCAAAACTACTATAGAAAGTTGATGAACTCTTGGTTAAGATATTCACCACCTCAATCTGATCAAAGCTTCTTTATCTTATTTCAAATCTGATTATCTACTTAATTCTTGAATTCCTTAAATTTATCAAAGGAATCATACTTATATTTCATCAAGTAGATATATCCATATATACTCAAGTACATAGTAAAATTTATGAAGTAATAATATCCATCTCTAAATTTTATTGGAAATGGTTAACACACATCAATGTGTACCAATCCTAGAAGTTATGTGGCCCCTTCACCTTGTCAACGGAATGGTGGTTTGGTTATTTTTCCTTGTAAATAAGCATGTAATCAATCAAGTGGTTTTAGGTCAGAATAGTCTAAATAACCATCTTGATAGATATTTTTAAAATGATTCTCATTTAAATGACCAAGAAAGTGATTCCATAGATGGGTGTTATATTAGTTGTTTTAACATGACTCTTTATCAATTTCCAACACATGGTTTTTGAAATTTAATACATAAATACCATTACTTAATTTCACCATACCATAACATATGTTTTCTTTATAAAATAAACAAATTTTATTTCAAAATTTTAAAATAAACCCATTTATATCTAAAAATAACATGGAAATTATGTTTTTGGTAATTGTAGGCACACAATAACAATATCTTAAAACCAAAATCACTCTTATTGGAAATGAAAGGTGGTAGTCACCAATGGCCAGAGCATATAGCCTTACACCACTGGTAGCTCGTATATCCACTTATCCTCTAGTAATATTCTATACTCTACTTGGTTCATATATTTGCATATAGATGTGAGAACCACAAGCTGTATCTAACAACCAATGTGTTGAAATGGAATTATTTCAATCGATAATAGACACAACGTTTTCTTCCCCTTGCTTATGGGTGCAGTTACTCTCCTAGTGGCCTAGATTTCGACATGAAAAACATACGACCTCTATTTCCTTTCTCAGAATTTGGATATTATTATTCTTGGAAAGACGGTTCTCGGGAGATTTAGACTGTTTATATGTCTTGGGCCCCTTTTCCTTATTCATCCTTTTCTTATTCACCATAAATACTGTGGGTTTATCATGCACCATGTCCTTATCCACTTTGATAATTAATGTAAGATATTCCAAAAGACTCTTCTTATTCTTTCTCATATTATAATTGACAATAAAAATAGATAAGTTCATAGGTAGTTATTAATATATGAGATTTGTATGAAACTCGTATGGGAATTTAATCCCTAATATGCCCAGGCATTCAATGTAGCCAATAATCTTGACTACATGAGGCATAGCTGGAAAAAAACTCTCCTAGATTTTCTGTGAACAAAGCATTGGATTTGTCATACCT
Organism: Viscum album; assembly: GCA_963277665.1. Classification (NCBI taxonomy): domain Eukaryota; kingdom Viridiplantae; phylum Streptophyta; class Magnoliopsida; order Santalales; family Viscaceae; genus Viscum; species Viscum album. The sequence continues at coordinate 980,045,487 of OY728137.1, forward strand.
ATCTTTACTTTCTGTCTCTTGATAGAGAACTCAAAAGTGAGGCATCATGCTATAGGAACCTGTATCCTCATGTTGATTCAAAAATATAAATGGACATGGATGATAGTATGAAGCTCTAAACATCTGCAGAAACATTTAGATATTTATCATAGAGAGATATATCTTCACCACTTTCCTCATTTCTAGGTGGAACTGGTAAAGGTTGTTCCAACACATAATAAGAGGAGAGAAGGAATGCATTCCACCAATTTAATTTAATAATAAATTAAAAGGAAACCAATCACATAAAAAAGATCTATTCTATATCATGATCATCCACATGCATGAATCAAATTACACATTTAATAAAACTAGAATTAAATTATTAACCATTATTATTTAAGATAAATTGTGCTTGAATCAATTAATTATTATCTTTAATTAATCAAGCCTTTTATCTTAATTATCAAAAAAAATTCCTTAATATTCTTATCCATTAAAATTTTAAAAAAAATTAAGAAATTCATTTGAAATAAACTTTGTAAATAAATGTACCTTGGATGCCACATGGTGATTACCTATTTGATTCTTTCCAATATGTATTATACTCATATACTATTTTACTGTTGTGAAATAAATCATACATGAATTATCACAAACTTTCACAATGTGTATATCATGGTTGATTACACGAATTACATGATTTTTCAGTCATGTGTTTTGATTAAATTCATGTAGAGTAACAACATGTAATAAAAATCATACATGATATAAAAATCTGAACATTACATAGATATTAATAAAACATTTAAATCATTATGTATATTAAAACCTATCACATGGAATGTATTATCTTTATGACCACATGAAAGTACATGTCTCAAGGTTTACATAGTAAAATAAATAAATTTTAAATAAGACTAACTTTGTATAAATACACGGTGTGTAGATCAAATATACATGGTGTGCACAACTCTCGCTATTTATCTGAGACACATGCCTAGGGACTCGGTGTGTAATCCATGCCTTGGAAAATTTGGAGTACACGAAATATCCAATGGGCCACACGTCATGTGAACTCTGAGTTACACAATCACTAGTCAGGTAGGTCATGTATGGAATTCATGGCCCATCTGTGACTCAAATAGACTACACACCATTTATGTGGGCTACACAGCATGTAGTCCAACTAATTGTGTGCCATTAAATTTTGGTTAACATGCGGTGCATTAAGTGTGTAATTAATTAAAAAATTGATACATAATCTTTAATTTATTATCAAATCAATTATGATACATTAAACGTGACTACATGGCATGTAACTCTGATTACACACCGTGTAGCCTAGTGTTGTCCAACAAGAAACCATGGCACCTCTGGATGAGTTCCTAGATTTATTTTAATCATAAAATTAATATTCTCTATTAGATATATGAGAAATAAAGGAGAAAGAATCATACCTCATGATTCAGATAAAAAAAAGATCAAACATGAATTGAAAATCTAAATTAAGATGTGTAAATCAATAATAATCTATAAGTAATCATAAATAATTATGTGAATTATTTGATTCCAATTGAAGGATATGGGCATATAAGAAGCATGCAATTGATGGTGCCCAAATTGGGGTTTTTCTGTGATTGATGATTAGTCCGAGATTTAACACAACGTTGAATGTCGTGATCGATGTAATTAAATCAAAGAATCAGACTATAGAAATTTTTCTAGAACCAGAGGTAGGATCATTAAATATTATTTATTATTAATTTAACTAATTAAATAATTATCTTTGTTGTAATTATTTCATCATTGATGAATTAGGTAACATATTTGTGATGATGCATCGTTGCTTTGTTGGAATCAAGTGTATATTCATCCTAGCGGTGATCCACACATGTTCTAGTAATCTCTAGACGTCGTCGAATATTCTCCAAGAGCAAGCATGGTAGATCCTTGCACTTTCATCCTCTACCTTTGATCACTTTGAGAGATGCTTCAAAATCATTCTCCTTGATTCAATGGAGGAGGATTTCTATCCATTCTTGGGAGTGTTCTTGGAGAAGGGATCTCTCTATGATTGAGATAATTCCCCAATTCTATTATGAACAACCCAAACAAAACGAATTGTCTATTAATAAAATGACATAACTAGGTTTATATATCACTATGGTTCAAATCAAATAATTGCACAAGTACCCTTATTTAATTATTTAATACTAGAGAAACCCCATGTCAAATAATAAAAATAATATCATTATTTCTTGACATTTATTTAACTTGGGAATTATAATTAAATATTATTTAAACAAATAATATTTTTTATTTATTATTTCTCACCAGGCCTAAAAATATCAGTCCACCGTTCCTCTATAATATTTATCGAACCTTGAATAATTTCTATTTATTTATTATATAAATATCACAACATTATTTACTAATAAAAAAATAAATATTATATTTACTAAAATAGAAAATAAATATTTATATGTAATAAAGTGTACATAAATAATAATTAAACAATGTATAAGAATAATATTTATACATCATATTATGTAATAAATAATAACATATATCATTTAACTCAGATTCTGGATACACTTAGCGTGTGACCTTCTTGGCCTCTTTCTCAGTGTCATTACACGAAGAAACCTAAATTCTAAGTTTATCATCTAGAAACATGCCATGTAACCCATAGAGAAAGAAGTTAATGCCTCAACGACACGTAACCTCCTAAAGACACTTATTGTGTAATACAATCCCTTTATCTCAATATGTCTAATCAAGCAGGTTGTATGCCGGTGCCATCAACCTATTTGCTCGATGTCTCTTTCTTTGACTTCTCAGAAAGTGAAATTTTCTTTAAAACAACACAACCATGGATTTATTTGTGTGATATAATTTCCATCATTTTCCTCAGATATCAACTCCTATTAATAAACATAAGGGAAAAATCTTTTCTCACATTATTCATTAATGAAATATTGCTCATGATGCACCCAACATATCTTACTTCACCATTAACTTCTACAATCATAGTTTTCATCAATACATCTTAGTGTATGACTCATAATAATCATTAATAATAATCTAAAAGTCAATGGACCAATACACATATCCACATATAAGAAAATATAATGACACATATAAATGTGGATTTCCTACTGGAAAGTGTCATTATCATAATTTCCTAATGGATATTACCATGGGCGTAATCCATGAGAAGGTACCTCAAAGTCCAATGAGTATTCACCCATGATATCCTATATAATTTGTGTCTTTCAAATGATATCAGATGGATATAGAACTTTTATTCAATAATAGTATTGTATCACTTCTAGTTTCTCATCATAGCGTGGAACTGCTATGACCTTTTAGTGCGAAAACTAATCATAGAACATTACCACAAACTATGTCATGAAGAAGAAAAATCATGATGTGATAATTACTTTATTAATATTCAAAGGAATTAATACATATTTATTATAAATTACAATGAATTTTGTTCTAGGGAACCAACTCTAACATGTACTACCTCAAAAGTTATACGTCGAATTTTTTTTCACTAGATAAAAGTGTGGTGGGAGAGATAAGATATAGGTTATTACCTTGAAATGATCATGGATATAAAATGAACTAATGTATCACGGGATCATCTTCCTAATAATTTAATGTATCACAACCCACATTCAAGGATATATTTTTAGTGACACATTATCAAAAACACTAAATTCTATATATTATTAATGATTATATACAAAAATATTTTATCAACATTATATTGATTTATATATGAATAAATGATTTGAACATTCTCTATAATTTATAAGACAAGCTCATGTCCTATAATCTTTCTCTCTCTAACTTCATAAAAAAATCTTATGGTCCAACATCTCTTCTTATAAATATCCTTATATGGTTTCATCTGAATCCTTGTATGAAAATTTTGTTAATTGATAATTTACTAGGGGGTGTAGATCCCATAATTATTATAAATCCATAAAACATGGTATCATTATCTCCTCTAGTGTCTAAATGGTCCTCTCAAACTCACTATCTATATGCGTATGTTAAGAACTGATAAAACTAAACTCTATTTCCAATTCATTTTGAATACTTCTTAATATAGTTGTGGTAAACTTAAATCCCAATTGGTAATAATGGACATTTTTTCTCCATGTATTATTATTAATTTTATTATATATAACTTATTGAGTCTTAAAAGATAGAAATATTCCTTGATGATAATAAAATAAGATGAAATTACAAGGCCATTGACTACGACCCAAATTTCAGTACGACCTTTAGAATAATTTTATATTCTTCTGATGAAATACTTGGATTTGTGTTGCCATTTTTATACTGTTATGGGTAATGGTTTAAAAATACCCTTATAATATTTTTTTTAACCTTAACTTACCACTATACCTAGAATTGAGGTATGTAATATGAAATTTCAATCCACACATTACCCCACCATAAGTACTATTTTAGATAGATATACAGCTTTGTGATTCCAATTGGAAGAGATAAGGATGATTTGTGTTCTTGATAAAAAATAACCCACATTAATATTGATTTTTATGGGACATGTTTTTGGGTTAAAAACCTTATAAATACATATTTATCAAAGCTAAACTATAGAATTTTTATTACATTTCTTATATCTCTACATCATCTTTTTGGGCTTCATTAATCATCGTGCAGATGGAATGATGATTAGTTAGTTTAAAAAGAAGTATTTCTATCCTACCATAATCACTTAATGATTTATGATCTTCAAATATATGTTTATTATATCTTTTTCAATCTTTAACAAGGATATAGTAGCATGAAATTTCTTACTGAAATCATAGTCCACCTTATTTTTCTTCTTTTAGTGGTAATGTGTTGAGTATTTATATCCATTTATCAATTACAATCACATCCTTTGGAACATATTCAACTTCATTTGTTTCAATATATATCCCAATATCTCATGTTTTGTATATATATACCATACTTTTCTATTTAGAAATATTATCTCTACATCATCAATGAAAATAACACTACTACCAACTACAAATCATGAGTCGATTAATTTTGATCACGAGCCTTTAATTGGACTAAGGAATAAGAAAGTATCTTCTAATTATGGAACAAAGATACAAACCAATCCCCTTTTTGATGTAGAACTATATATTCATAACCCTTCACCAATATATGGTAATGTATTAATAGGAGGAGTGACTAAAAAAATTAGTTCCTAAAACATCCATCACATTACTCTATCCAAAGGAACATTACCCCCACCCATGCTAACATAGTATACAATTTTTATATCTCGGGGGAATTACTCATGAAGTTTATATAGTATCCTACTAACTCAAAAAAACAATAGATCTTTATTGTTTTCATCAATATATGAAACTCATTGTCAACTTTCATCTTGGATGGGTTTAATGATATTTCCTTTCTTATGATTATATATCCCAATAATGATATTTCCAACTACCATCATTCACACATTCTAAATTTGGCATGTTGTCTCTCCTTTATCAAGGACTTTAATACAGTCTGAAAATTATCTAATTGTTATTCCAAACTCATTAAATATATGAGACCATATTCTATAAACACAAACAAAAATTGATGATGGTTGTATCTAAAAAATCTATTCATAGTTTCCATACCTCATAAGGAAATATATTTTGAAAATTCCCACCCTTTTAACCCTTAAACAATTATATCCAAATAAAATTCCAATTTCAAGGTCTATGGGTTACCTTTTAGTTGATAAAATATATCAGAATTATATGGTAGAGTATACTTTTTCATTATAATGATTTTAATATACTCATGAAAATTGATACTAACACAAATTGGTCCATCCTTGTTTTGATAGAGGAATGGTGCACCCCACAGTGCAGAACTAATGCATAAAAAACCATTGACCAGATTATTTTTCAATTTTTTATTTAATTTCTCTAATTCATTGGGATCTATTATAAATATACTCATTGAGATAGCAATCTGGTAGGGACCGGTGTGGAGGTGCAGGCTCAGTCTAACTGTGAAGATGCAAGGGGGTTGAGCGATGCCTGTCTGCTAGGGGTTTGTTCTTCAGTCCGGAGTACAGTCGCTTTGAGCAACAGGTATGGATTGCTGGCTGAGGATGAACATAGAACTGAACCATCTACCTAGATTGAGGATGGTAAGGACAACAGGGGGAGTGATGGTGGGTTTTTGTTGGAAGTTCGGATTAAGGGAAAAACCTGTTCAGAGTATGAGGATGGTGGAAGGGGAAATGAATGTGACGTGGTCTGTATGAGTCTCTCCGAAACAGAATCGGGTTTGAGGAGGGTCAGGAAGAAGCGGGGTAGGAGGGGTAGGAAGGATTACTCTTCCTTAACTCCTCCTATGAAGACCCGTTCAGCAAAGAAAATTTTGGTGGAGAAGATAGATAAGGAGGCCAGGTATAACCAAAAGGCAGATGGACTTCATGATCCGTCCCTGGATTTGGTCCTAATCTCTGGCGATATGGTGTCAGAACAGGTGTTGTATCTCAACGCCTCGGAAGAAGATGCAGCCAAGATTATGGGTAGGAACCTTGAAGTGGAGATTAAGGAGGACCAGTATGCTTGGGTGGATAAACAATAATCGATCCTGGTTGGAGGTTTTAATAAGGGGTTGATCAGCCTTGAGGAATATATGCAGGTCTGGAATTCACTAACTTCCTCCTTTAAAGATCTAATAAGGGGAGATCCTTTCTTGCAGGTATCTAGTTTATCCCGGAAACTGTTCAGAGTCACTAACTCTGGTAAAATACATCTGGTGTTCAATGATTCTAGTTTACTTGTTTCTTAACTTATGTTGTGTTGAGTTTTCGTTCTGGCTGTGGGAGGAATACGGAAGGGTCAGTTCGGCTCGGTCGGGCTGGAGCATGCTGCTTGTTCCTCTGCAGGCCATTAGGGATGTGGTGGATAAGGAGGGATGTCTTGCCATCGGGAGGGACCATGCTTGCATGGGATCGCCGAGTGGTCCTTCTCTGGAGTTGGCGGATGCTGCTGTGCTTGGGTGAGGGTGTTTCTGATCTTCTGTTTGTTGTTGTTTCTATCTGTTGGAACATAAGGTTTCTCACTTTTTCCTCAAAAGTGTTTTCTTAATAAAAAAAAAATTTTCAGTCCAGATAGGAATGGATCCATGTATGATTTTGACTGAAAAATAAACCTCATGATCTAGTAAAATACAAATTAGTTCTTTCATATTTACATCATTATACTCTCATTTGATAGGAATGTAATAAATATTGACATTTTACCCAATCATTTGAGTCTATAGCCCCTCATTGTTGGTATTAATAACCCATATTATATAATTTTTTTTCCAGAAGGTGTTCATAATAATCCATGTATTGATACTTAATAATAAGTTGATTTAGGATATGGAATGAGGTTTCCTTTTCTTGATTGATTATATGTAATTTATTTTGGGAAATATATCTATGCCCAATTGTTTTAAAATTCAAACAATGGAAGAAAATTTTGATATGTAAGAAGTACCCTCCCATAAATTTCATTTATATAAGTTGTATATATCATAGTGACGATTGATATTCTACAAAGTGATTACATATATAGTTCAATGTCCATTTATTGTGGTGATAATTCCACATTTTAAGAAAAATAATTCTATATTATAGAATTTGATGAAAAATAATAAAATAAGAAAATAGTATATCTATAAAATATATTAAGTGCACTTCACAACACATAATTACAATGATCTACCACAATGTTTGTGATCATGAATTGCCTTCCTTGTTCTCTTGGATTGAAATTTTTTTGTGCCTATTTTATTCATCAACATGAGGGTTGTAGAATATATTCACGTAATGTAAAAACTATTTACACTTGAATAATTATAGTGTGATAGTATCACTATTTGCTACCTTTATTGTAATACCACATCCTTAAACATTACATAATCTTGAGTTTTGATAAAAAAAATTAATTTCTTTCACATTGAGGATCTTTTAGGGGTTAGAGTTTTAGAGAATTAGGCCATAAATATTACATTACATCTCAAAAATTACAAAGTAAAAAATTCTATTATATCCATTTTTTGCGTAATAATAAAATTAGTTATATAAAACAATAATTATTTTGTTGATAAATATCTTCTTGAATTATTCCTTTCTCTTACCCTTCCTTATACTCGGTGATTTTTTTTCAAAAACTTGGGATGGGTATAAAAAGATCAGTAAGGGATATATAAAGAAGGAAAACCGTTAGTCTTTCAAAAACATGTAAAATGAATACTTTATCAAAAAGCAATACTTTTCACCTTTTTGAAGTAGTAAATACTCTTCAATGAACATACGATCATTTCATACCCATTTTGTAACCAAAAGATTACCATAAAGCCCATAGAAAGAAACATATAACATATTAAGGTAACTTTGGATATAAAAATATTATAATGGAATAACCATACGATTGACTTCCACACATATCACTAAATGTAATATCCATAAAGATGACTTCCATACCTAATGCATTGTAGGTTATAACATAACCATATGTCCTTGGTTTATCACATAACCACCCGTCATTTGGTTTATCATGTAACCACTTCTCTTGATTTATCATGTAACCACTCTTAAAATGTCCATGTACCATTTAATAATCATATATCATAAAACAAGCATAAATGAAAAATAACATTTCCACACTATAACCACAAGAGATCATCTTAAGATAAAGAAATGTTAAACCCATTTCCAAAACCATTTAAAACATTTAATAAATGGAATTTTGAATCAAAGTGTCACATACCGCTTTGAAACTTTTAAAATAAATTATAATTTGAAAACATTATTGTATATATAAAAAAATTATTAAAAACCATTATGAAAACATGGACATTAGTGATAATTATTTTTAATAATAAACCATTAAAACATTTAAAACGATGTTTTAGTTAAAGAGTCTCTTACCTCATGAGATACACATGAATAAAAATAATTAAGGAATAAAATTAAAAAAACTTTAAATATCATGAGAATATACTAATTCATGATATAACAAGTCAAAGGGTTTGTATATACACATTATTGGATAATAAAGGTGCATAATATCAAGATATGCCTGAATGAAGGGAAATTCAGACGAAATCCCTTACAAAGATCGTACCATTAGATTAAGTATAAATCAATGACATAATTATATGTAAAAAATATAAATACACTCAATATAAGTTCATATTCACTGTAAAATAATCAGAGGCCATTCAGACATATTCTTGGAAAAACAAAACCAATGACATGGATATTTAACTCAATGAATGAAGATTGAGTTAAGACTTCCCTTAAAAAGTTCGTATATTTGACGTAACAATTTATCAATGGAGTGATTATGTGTAGAAATAGTTTATCCACACAAAGGGAAGTTTAATTATAACATAAATAAATAAATAGTTATTCCACACATAATCTTGGCATAATATAATCATCAAAGTATGCATAAAACCTAAGAGTGGAAATCGAGTTTAGAAATTCCCTTACGAAGTTCTTTTTGTTAATAAAATAGATTGATTATATGTATTAATTATAAATAAGCATAAATAATATATAATTAAAAAACATAAAATCAAATTTTATTCCTCACATAATCATATAACAACATAATCAAGAAGTGTAAGATTAACCCAAAGAATAGAAATTGGGTTAAGAAGTTCTCTTACCTTGAGTCCGACTTATCTCATTCGTTAATTAATTTCCTAAATAATAAAATTATGTTAATTTATAATTTATTTAGAAATTCTTTTATGTTTATTATTAATTTTATATTACTTATCCCCATGTTATAAAAATTACATAATTATTTTATTTCATATCTGTCAGTTTGTCTATATTAAGTACTTGAGTCGAAAATGAACTTGTTTAATGTAATGTCTCCATGTTGTCAAAATTCCACCATATCTAGAATATTATTAATGAATTAAATATAATATATATATAGTATATATGTATTTATAAATGTCCATAACATTTGGAGATATGAAATGAAATTCACCATTTGTGGAGATGGTAGGCCGTATGTATGCATGAACGCTACTTTCAATTATTTTTCATATTAAAGGAATGAAAATTAAATTATACATAGGTATATTATAATTACAATATAATATATATGTTATATATGTTACATAATTTTATTAACTTCATCTTTTATACATTCCATGTATATCATTAACAATTCATAAAACTTTGAGGGGGCGGTAGTCCACACTTCCTCAAATAAAATTATCGTATTTACACATTTTGGAAAGTATAAAGGTATGTTGTAAATAAAAATTATATAAGAATAGAAAAAATAATATATATAATATATATCTTATATAAATATAGTTCCATCATAATTTCCACCGTGAGAGGTGGTAGTATAAAATTAAACAATCATCATTTCGTGAGGTAGTAGTTTGTCTTACACAGAAACAATATGTTCATATCCATTATATAAAGGTGAGTGTAAGTTTACATAGAAAAAATATTATAAAAAAATCCTATTATATTGATTATACTGTTGTGGTTATGTAATTATATAATAATAAGACCATATGGAGTGAAGAAATAAAATAAACGAAATGAACTTGAGAGAAGACGTTACCTCTAAATTGGGTAACTTCTTTTTAATTGAGCCAAAATGATTTCTTGAATAGCCTTATGACCAAGTTAAGATTTATATAAGTAAGGGAGGTATGTTGGAAGATTATTTGAGAAGAATTTGGATGGTAAAAGGGTATTTAATGGTGTGACTATGTGGGTAGAAGTGGTGGCCTTTTATAAGAGGGAGGAGGGCCACTTTAGGAAATTCTTGAGATATTATTTTATTATAAATTTGTTTTTTATTTATAATGGTTCCAAACTCATTTATTTAAAATATAATATTATTTTTGGTCGTATAACCATCATAAAATTAAAATTAATCAAGTTTTATATATTTTATTAACCCTTATATGTTTGGTTTAACCTTTATTTTACCCTTTTTAATCTTACCATGATATTTTATTATTTACTGTTTGTGGGTTAATTTAATTACCATAACATTTAAAAAAACCCAAAAAGTGCCATTTATGACATATTTGGACTTATTATAACCATTTGGCGTAATATTAGTTTTTTAAGAATTTTAAAACATTTAATAAACTATTTTATATTTTATGTTATGAATTATGTCAATTTTGACACTATTCATACTTGACATTTTAAAAAAAATCCTTACTTTATTACATAAAAAAACATTAAATTAATACTAACATGTCATAAGCATCCAAAATATTCGTGTATGGCATCAAAATATTCATATTTCATTTATTTTAATATTTATAATATCATTTATTTTAATCTTTCATTAATAAGGTAATCACTACATCATTATTGTGTCATAAATAAATTCATTTATTTAAAGTATAAAAATTATAAATAAAATTCCATGACATAGGGAAGTTTTTTAGATTTTAAATTACTATTTATAGTCAAATATATCATTTATATTAATAAAAATTAGTTAGGAGGTACATGTTTATGTTATATTTCCATTTTCATTAAAATAAATATTATAAAAGGACGCTATCACACCCAAGTGGCTCCAAGGTGTCCTAAAATCGACCCAAGGATTACCATGGTTGGAAATATCACATAAAATAGGATTAGTAGATGTGTTAGGGTAGTTTTATATTATTATAATATTACTATTTACCCTTATTTACCAGATTTACCCTTTAACCATGGTAAAGAAAAATAATTACTGAAGTTACTATTCATAATGTCCAAATATAAAAGGTACCTATTTACACAATTTGGAACATATGATTACAAACATCGAATTTATTTTTCCAAATTAAAAACACATAAGTTTCAGTAATTAATTTAAAATTATTTTTTGTCGTCAAAACCAAAAAGCGGGTTTCTAAGAAATAAAAACTATCAAAACATTGACATGTGTTTGTGTCCAATTTAAAAGTGAAATTACTTCTAATGACCAAAATTGAATTATATGATAAAGAATTAATCCAATGAAACTTTAAAAATAATTAAAATAAATATATAAATATATAAATAAATTATATGAAAATGAAATTTTGAATTAAAATGCAGTATTTTTCACTGTTCATTAAAAAATGAACTTTATCTGAAAATTACCAAAAATTTAACCAAAGTAAATTTTTATGTCTTGATTCTATATAAGAAGTTTATTTTTTCAAATATAACATATAAAAGTCATAAAAACTATATTTAAAAAGGGTTTTCTTCAGAAGGTGGTAAAACTACCTTTTAAAAATATTAGAGTATTTTATGCTTAAAATTAGATTCATTCTCATTTTAAGCCTCTAAAATGTATTTGATAAAGTTAAAAACATTTAAAAAGAATGTGTAATATTATTTTAATTAGTCCTATTAATTCTCAATAATAGAAAATTTAAGCGTTAACTACCATTTAAAATAATAATAATATTATTGTATTATTTTTCGGTATAACTCAACATTTTGTGCAACATAAGATTTTAGTGAAACCCATTATTGTGGGTTGAGTACACTATCAGAAAAACTATCATCATTAACATAAAATTAATATATTATTCTTAAATATTAATAGATATGAAAATGTATTATTCTATAAATACCTGGTTCATTATATCATTCTCCCTTTTTGAAAATTCTTTCCTCACAATTTTAAAATTGGGCTCAGAAACTTCATTGAAAATCCCACATCAGAAAAAGAGTCAATAAAAATATCACATTAAAATAAATAAAGGGAAGTAAAAAGGTCACCCGAGATAAAACACACTAGGATTCAATGTTGTAAAACATAGATATGGAAGAAAAACTAACCATATTATTCTGATGGTGAGTGATAGAAAACATGATTAAAAGAAATTTAATAATTAGAAAAACATAAACTTGTGATGGGTTAAATAGACATTGATTTCCCAATTGTAAAAATAAATGGAAAACATTTTTTTTAAGATCCTTTTCATTAAGTTGAGGAATTAATTTAATACTTATAATAAGAACATAAGGAAATATACTAACTTGACATGTAGAGTTTTATCCATTAATCTAATTCCACAACAAACTCATCTTTTTTCCAAATTGATGAGTATTTATGATGAATTGGTCACTCCTGAAGATCTAGAATCAACTTCTAGATAATCACATAATCCAAAAAATATAAACCATATATTTCCCATGTATTTAGTCATTAACCAAAACAAAAATAGTTAGTAAAAGATCAGATAATCCCCCAAAAATAATAATCCTTGATAAAGAGAAATAATAATCTTAATCTTCCAAATTCTAAAAAAAATACCCAAAGTTAAAAAAGACTATTTAATTAAAAAATATCCTTAATTTTTTTAAAATAATCCAAACTATGATTGAAATCCATAATTCATAAGGATTTTATCACATAGTCTTCCACGATAAACTTTAACATTTATCTCTAAATAACATCAACTAATCTTAAAGTCCCATACATAAAACTAATTAACATAATCACATATTCTACATGATAGGTTAATCATTTCGATAAATAACTAAAATCACCATATGTACATAATAAAAACATAAATTCTTCCAAAACAAAATTCAACCACTACTCCTCAAATGAAATCTCATAGTATTATATTTTCAATAAGATTATAGTGTTCCAAAAATAACAAATGACTTCCAAAATAACATTTATCAATTAATCCGCAAATCATTTTCTTATAATAAGGATATCCATTTGATAAAACATAAGTTCTAAAAATCAACTAATTCTTAATCTATAAATTTTTTAACTAAAAATAATAAGTCATACTAACCAAGGACTTCACATAGGCTAGTGGTTGGAGATAAATCCCAGTCGCACTTTGGTTGTGGGTTTGATTCCCGCAACTTTGTCTAACGTGATGGGTTGTTACATGGTTTGCGTGTTGTCCTTTTTCAAAAAATATATAATTTTATAAAATTAAAAAAAATTATATAAAATCCTCAAAATAACCATAACATATTTTAACATCAAAGGTTATCTCATTCCTCGCATTTTTCATCCCAAAAATTAATAAACCATAATTTCCTCAAAGGTGAATGTCTCCAAAAATACCATTAGTCACTTTAATATTTTATATCATAAAGGATAAAAAGGGGGTTCTAAGACATTGAAATTATGAATCTAATATAAAATTATAAACCCCTTATTATATCCTTAACCCTTAGGAAAACATTATAATCTCCAATTTTTTCTAAACATTTCCTCTGATGCCAACTATAAGGCCCCATCCTTATTCATTACATAATCTTGAGTTTGGATCAAGAATTTACTTTCCTTCACATTGAGGATATTTTAGAGTTTGAAATTTTAAAGATTTAGGCCATAACGATTACATTACATCTAAAAAATTATAGAGTAAACACTTCTACTTTATCCAATTTTTTTCGCAATAATAGAAGTACTTAAATAAAACAAGAATTATTTTCTTAATAAATATTCTCTTGAATTATTCCTTTATCTTACCCTTCCTTATAACCTATGAAAAACATTTCAAAAACATGGGATGAGAATAAAAATTTCAATAAAAGATACATTAAGAAGGAAATCTGTTAGTCTCTAAAAAACATTTAAACATTAATACTTTATCATAAAGTAATACTTTTCACCATTCTAATGTAGTAAATACTCTCCACTGAATATAATATCATTTCATACCCTTTTGTAACAAAAAAATACCATAAATCACATAGAATGAAAAATATAACATATACATGTAACATGGGACATTAAAATAATTAAATTGAATAACTATATGGTTAACTTCAACACATATCACTAAATGGAATAACTATACGTCCGAATTCCATACCCAATGCATTAGAGGTTATAACTTAACCACCCAACATTTGTTTTATCACGTAACCAAATGTCTTGGTTTATCACATAACCACTCATAAAATGTCCAAGTACCATTTAATAATCATAAATCATAAAACAAGCATAAATAACAAATAACATTTCCAAACTGCAACCATAAGAGAACATTTTAAGATAATTAAATTTTCAACCCATTTCCAAACCAATTTAAAACATTTAATAAAAATAATTTGGAATCCGAGTGACCCATACCACTTTGAAACTTTTGAAATAAATTATTATTTTAAAACATTCATGTATATATAAATAAATTCTTAAAAACCTTTTTGAAAACAAGGACATTAATGAGAAATATTTAAAAGAATAAATCATTAAAACATTTAAAACGATGCTTTAGGTAAAGAGTCCCGTACCATATGAGGAACACATGAATAAAAATAATTAAGGAATAAAATTCAAAAAAACTTGAAATATCATGTGAATATACTAATTCATGATATAACGAGTAAAAAGGTTTGTATATACACATTATAGGATAATAAAGGTGCATAACGTCAAGATATGCCTCAATAGAAGGAGATTAAGATGAAATCCATTACAAATATTGTACCATTAGATTGAGGATAAACCAAAGAAATAATTATTTTTGAAAAATATAAATACAGTTAATATATGTACATATTCAGTGTAAAAAAATCAAGGGCCATTTACATATATTCTTGGAAAAATAAAACCAATGACATGGATATTTAACTCAATGAATGGATATTGAGTTAAGATTTCCCTTAAAAAGTTCGTATAATTGACGTAAACATTTATCAATGGGGAGATTATGTGTATCAATAGTATATATACACAAAGGTAAGTGCAAATTATAATATAAATAAATAAAAAATGATTTCACACATAATCTTGGTATAATATAATCAATGAAGTATGCATAAAACCCAATGAGTAGAAATTGAGTTTAGAAATTCCCTTACAAAGATAATTTTTTTAATAAAATAGAATGATTATGTATATTCACTATAGAAACTCATAAATAAAGTATAAATACAAGATATTATATGAAAATTTATTTCTTACATAATCAAATCATGGCATACTCGAGAATTAGAATATGAACCCAAAGAATGGAAATTGGGTTATGAAGTTCTCTAAACATCAGTCTGAATTGTCTCATTCATTATTTAATTTCATAAATAATAAACATAGGTTAATTTATAATTTCATAAGAAACGTTTTCAATTTTATTTTTCATTTTATATTACTCATAATTATTTTATAAAAATTATATAATTATTTAAGTTCATATCAGTCGGTTTGTCTATATTCGGTACTTCAGTTGAATATGAACTTGTTTTATGTAAGGTGTCCATGTGGTCAAAATTAAATCATCTCTAGAATATTATTAATGATATAAATATCATATATATATATAGTATATATGCATTAATAATAGTCCATAACATTTGGAGAAAAGAAATGAAATGCACCGTTCATAGAGATGGTAGGTCGTACGTACACATGAACGCTACTTTCATTTCTTTGTCATATTAAAGGAAGGAAAACTAAATGATACATAAGTCTGTTATAATTCCAGTATAATATATATGTTATATGTGTTACATAATTTTATTAACTCCATACTTTATATGTTCCATGTATAGCATGAATGAGTCATATCACTTTGAGGGGGTAGTTGTCCACACTTCCTCAAATGAAATTATCATATTTACACATTATGGAAAGCATAAAGGTATGTTATAAATAAAAAATACAGAATAATATTGAAAAAATAAATATAATATATATCATATATAAATAAAGTTCCCTCATAATTTCCACCATCAGAGGTGGTAGAATAAAATTGAACAATCATCATTTTGTGAGGCAGTATTTCACCATACATAGAAACAGTAAGTTCGTATAAATTAGATGGAGGTGTGTGTATGTTTAGCTCTAATACTTATCATAAAAAATTATATTATATTGAGGATACTGTGTTTTTATGTAATTATATAATAATAATATCATATGGAGTGAATAAGAAAAATAAATAAAAGGAACTTGAGAGAAGAAATTGCCTCTAAATCATGTAACTTCTTTTGATTTGAGGCAAACATATTTCTTGAATTTATTAATACCCAAGTTAAGGCCTCTAAGAGGAAGTAAGGGATATTGAAATATTATTTGAGTAGAATTTATATGATACAATGGGATTGAGAGGTGTGATTATGTGGGTAGAGGTGGTAACCTTTTATAATAGGGAGGAGGGACAATTTAGGAAATTCATGAGAAATTATTTTTTTATAAATTTATTTTCATTTATCATGGTCCCAAAATAATTTATTTCAAGTATAAGATGATTTTTGGATATATCCATATAATAAAATTAAAATTAGGAATGTTTTTAATATTTTTAAAACCTTATTTTTTTAACCTTTATTTTACCCTTTTTAATCTTACCATGATATTTTATTATTTAAATTTTTTGGTTAATTTAATTAAAATCACATTAAAAAAAGACCCCCAAAAATGAAATTTATGACATATTTGGAATTATTATAACCATTTGGTAGAATATTAGATTTTTATTAATTTTAAAACATTTAATAAACTATTTTATATTTTAAGTTATGAATTATGTCAATTTTGATACTATTCATACTTTACTTTTTCAAAAATTCATAACAACTTGATTACTTAAAAAAAATACATTGACTAAATATTATCATGTCATATTAATACAGAAAATTCATGTATGGAATCAAAATATTCATATTAAATTTATTTTAATATTTATAATATAATTTATTTTAATCATTCATTAATAAGGTAATCAATACATCATCATTGTGTCATAAATAAATTTATTTATTTAATGTATAAAAATTATATATAAAATACCATGATGTAAGAAATTTTGTTAGGTTTATAATAAATATTTATAGTCAAAGATATCATTTATATAAATAAAATTAATTTTTTTAGTAAGGAGTTACATGTTTATGTTATATTTTCCTTTTATTTAAAATAAATATTATAAAAGGTCATTATCACACCCAAGTGGCTCTATGGGGTCCTAAAATAGACCCAAATATGACCATGGTCAAAACTATCTCATACAATATTATTAAGACACGTGTTAGGTTAGTTTTATATTATTATAATATCATTTTTTACCATTATTTACTAGATTTACTCTTTAACCATGGTAAATAAAAATAATTACTGAAGTTATTATTCATAATGTTAAAAAATAAAAGGTGCCTATTTACATAATTTGGACCTTATGATTTCAAATACAGAATTAATTTTTTCCATTTTCAAAACACAAAAGTTGCAATAATGAATTTATAATTAATTTTTGTTGTCAAAACCAAAAATCATGTTTTTAAGAAATAAAAACTATCAAAATATTGACATGTGTCTACATCCAATTTAAAAGTGAATTTACTTCCAATGAACAATTTTGTATTAAATGATAAAAATTAATCAAATTAAACTTTAAAAACAATTAAAATTACAATATAAATATATAAATAAATTAGACGAAAATAGAGTTTTGAATTAAAATGTATTATTTTTCACTATTTATAAAAAATTTATTTTTTTAGAAAATTACCTAAAATTTAATCAAAGTAAATTCTGATGTCCCGATTCTATAGAATAAGTTTAATTTTTTTAAATAGAACATATAAAAGTGACAAAAACAAGATTTAAAAAGGGTTCTCCCTCAAAAAGTCCATAAAACTACCTTTTAAAATATTAGAGTGTTTTATGCTTAAAATTGGATTCATTCTCATTTTAAGCCTCTAAAAGTTATTGGATAAATGTTAAAACATTTAACAAACATGTGTAATCATATTGTAGTTAGTTTTATTAATTCTCTCTAATACAACGACTAGATGTTATCTACCATTTAAAATAATGATAATATTATTGTATTATTTTTTAGTATAAATCAACATTGTGTGCAACATAAGATTTTAAAGAAACCCATTATTGTGTGTCGAGTACGCTATCAGACAAAGTGTCCTTGTTAAATTAAAATTTATATATTATTCATAAATATTAATAGATATGAAAATTTTTTATTCTATAAATACTTGGTTCGTTACATTTATCCCCTATTGCGTTAATCGTCTTGTTATTCTTATTTTGATAGTTATATACAGGTGAGTAGATTTAACATAATTAAAATCTTACATTATCCCTTGATTCAATTATCCAGCTTCTTTATCCAATTTTTTTATAGATAAGAAAATATACTTGTATCCTACCACATGTCTTATCATCAAATCATACATGATACTCCACTTTACTATTTCTTTTTCTCATAATAACGAGAGTTTCAACCTTCAATATCTATATTAAGATAAAAATGAACATTCTATTCACATATACAAATGTATCTTATTAATAACACCCCTAAAAGACTAATATTTAGGAAAATATAAAATTAATCAATTTTACTTTCAATATTAGAGATGAATATAGACGCATAGGTAATTTGTAATTTGAAATTTTCTTCATAATATAAAATAACATTACACACTTTTTACATCATTTATATGAGTTATAATACAATTTTAATTGAAGAGTGTGTGAAAAATATTTAGTGGGAAATATCTTTTTAAACTCTGCTTGCTCCATAGAGTCTACTTCTTAAATTTCTTAGGATTCTTAATGAGATTCCAACACTTTTAATTGTCATTGTATAAAAAATAAGGTACCAAAATAAACTCGTCATGGTATGAGAACTAGAGACCCCAAAATATATTTTTTAGCATATTGAAAAACATATCAACAACCAGTCGATTAGAATAACTACAAATGAAAGGTGAATATTGTCTCATGAATAAATGGATAGATAGTTTCTAATTCCTTGGTCCATTATATAGAAAAAAATAATTTTTGTTGTTGAAAAAATCTTGGGAAAATTGGGTAAGAACAACAATGAGGGTTCTCATCCCAACACCAATCTAATTAGGTTTTATGTTGGTACAATCTCTACATTTTTCATTGGACCCATTTTTGATATGGTTCATTCAGGTTCCCTCTATTACCTTGACTAAATTAAATTAGTTATGAGTATTCTTAAATTCTTCAACATTTATATATGGAAACAATAAACTTATAATGAATATTAAATAAAATGACATGAATATATTAACTATTGAAATTATAAGATTCAATCTTGGTTACCGATAGTTATTTTTATAAATGAACTTGTTATATATATTGAAATACTTCATAAATTTTCATAAATATAATTTTCATTAAGAATATAATATCCATTGTGAGTTTCAAAACAAGTGTGAAATCAGGTCCCTCTATCGTTCATCGAGTGATTGTCACACCCGGTTTTTTTTCATTTCATGTATTGGTTTTGATCCAGTTAATTGGAAATCCTGATCCTTTTCTTGGGTTTTGGGTGAGATTAAGTTTTATTTTTTAACTAACATATATGTCCAATCATCCTACCATGGGTTCCCCATAACGTTTTTGGGAGTTTTGGAGAAAAGGGTGGTTACTTCAGGATCTGGGCGAACCGTGAGCTAATTCCCAAATTTAAAAACCATTTTTTTTTCTTTTATAAATATTTAATATTTCAACATTTTTTACTCATTAAACTTCCCAAATGGTCTATACTGACATATTCAAACCAAAATATCATTTTTAACCCATTATAAAATTTAATCATGATTAATTTTGGTTATTTATTTAGGTATTGGGCCAGACTGTGGGCCCATTTCCAGTTTTAAAAAACTAATGTGTTTATTTTATATATTATTAAATTTTTTATAATTTTTAGTGATTCAACCTCTTATTAGTGTCCAATAACCCTATTAGAACTCCTAGGTTCCATTTTCCCTCTTTAGAGCTCATCTTAGTCATAGATTATAAAAAAATGTCTTAATGTTTCTCAAATCGTCTAGATTTTCCAATGATAAATTGTCTCATTCATAAATAATTTAATTTGTACTATTTTTTCCACAAATATTTTTTCTCGTCTTTTTATATACATTATCATACTCTCCAAGTAGTTTCAATCCATTCCCTTTCCTCTAAGGGTGCATATCTGAGGGAAGACGAAGAGTTTTCTAGTTTCTAAGGTGAGAGTCTCTCTCATTTCCCCTCCCTCTTCCTACTCCTTTTATTATTTATCAGTTTTATATTCCCCTATAGTCATGATAGACCCTGGATTATGTTTTACCATGATTTTTGATGTGTTTTTTGTTCATTTGGGGTGGGTTTTCATAGTTTTAGGGTTTATAAACCCTTAGATAGTGATATCGGGTGTGCGTTTCCATTACGACAAGGATTTGAAGTAGGATATCCCTAGCACATGACTTTATCATTTATGTTTCATAATTTTCATATTTTTTATCACATTATATATTATTATTATTATTATTATTCATCTTTTTGATAATTTTCTTGGTGTTAAAAAACGGTTTTTTAAGCCTTGTTTTGTGAAAAGTAGTGTAGTTTTGTCATAAAAGTGCGCTCCAAGTGTTTTTTAAATGTTCAGTTATATTTCGCACCTATTTTGTGTGATTTAGAACCTAGTTAATGATATTTTAAACATGTTTCAGTATCTTGAATAAAAGATTTCATGAAATTAGTGTTTTATTCTGTGTCAAGTGCTTAAAATAAATTGTTTTGTTTAAAAGTGCATGTAATATGTTCGGTAAATTGCCTGGTTGGATTTTATGTGTTATGAGTGATTTAAAAATTATTTTTTTTGATTTATAAATGAATTGAAATAATGAAAATTGTTATTTTATTTTCCTTATATGTCTTTCCAATTTGGATTTGGTTTTACAAACAAATGAGTTTTGGTTTACAACATATTTTGGCCCAAGTTGCCGGAAAATGGCCCATTTCACATCCTTATGAAAATGGTTGTATTTTGAATATGTTACCTAAGTTTTTAAGGGATTTATGAAAGTTTTTTTTCTGATGTAAATTATGTGTATACACCTCCTTAATAAAAGTGAAATTCATACCTTTGTCGAATGTTAGTTTTGAGAAAGTCTTAAAGGCCCATTTGACATTTTTTTCTTGTAAAAATGGTTTCCATATGCATTTCATGTTATATATTTTGGGTCCATTTTATGGTCCATTAAATTGATTTATTAATTTGTTTTAGGGATTCCAAATCGGTTTTGATATATTATAAATGGGTTTTTGGACTTAAAATATCATTTTTGAAAGGATTTTATGTGCAAGGCCATATTATACTTCTTGAAATTGTTTTATAAAAATTTAGGTTGTTTATTGATCTGTGACATAAATGTGAGGCATGTGTGGAATTTTTGATGTGTGTATGATTTTTAAATGTAATATTCATAAGAAAATGGTATTTTATAGATGTTTAACCTGTTTGAGCACAGAAAGGGAAAAACCTAGTATCTAGGTCGGTGGACATGTACTAGTATGCTAGTGATTCAGAGGGGTTTTGTCCCTATTTCATGTAGCATGTTTGACGATGAAAAAACTAACTAAACTATGATAATGATGATGTTGGAGACCACTAGTTTATAAGTTATTATACTACTAGTGGCTCATGTTCATAATAATGGATATTCGTTATGATTACTTTTACACCGAGATATGAGATACCTGAGGCCCACAACGAACATGTGCCTAGGGGCGTTCTTGAGAGTTGTTATCATTGGCTATTTTGTACTCAAAGTTCGAATATGGTGTGATTAGTTGGAAAATTCAGTAGTTTCGTTCTTTTATTTAAAAGTTCACCTTCTTTAAAGCATCCCTCTTGAGAACTATTTTCATTTTTAAGTTGCACCTCATTGAAAATTTTTTACCAGCATTCTTGTTTATAAAACATGAAATTTTTTGTTTGATAATTATTACAGCATGGAAATTCATTTCAAAAACTAATTATATATAGTATTTAAGACGTAAAATTTAGGTTTATTTTATTTTAAAGTAAGTTCATTGGGAATATAATATTGGGCTAACTTACTGAGTTTTAATACTCACACCAATAGTCTTATTCTGTTTTTATCCCTTGTGCAGGTTTCATCTTGAGTTAAATCACCTGGGGAGATGTGTGATCATTGTGTTGGAGACTGACCAATGTGGTCTCATAGAGTTAGTTTGTTGTGAGGTTTGGTCGGCTGAGTTGTTTGTTTAGTTGTACTTTCAGATTCTTGTACAAATAATGTTCAGTTCAATTTTCTTTATGTAAATGTATTTTGGGATATCTGTTTCATTCCTCTTTTTGTTTTATTGTTTATATTTAGGAGAAATTTTTCCCTTATATACTGTATTGATTCCCTCAGTTCTTGTCTCTATCCCGGGAAGATCAGGAACACATCTCGGGACTTGTCGTGGGCTGGCCTGGGTGACCTGTTCGGGGTCGACTCGGGTTGGTTTGTGAAAAAATGGTATCAAAGGAGTCAGATCTTAGCAGAACATTCTTTTTAGAGTGCCATTGTTATTTGGGGGATATCAAGGTAGATGGAGTAGGATTGTTGGGACTTGATGCGTAAGTGTGGTAATATAGTCACAAATGCTTTCTTATTTTGATCCTCAGGTTTCCATGGGAAGTCCGGTTTTACTAGTGTCATTAGTTCTTGTTGATTGTTTGGTGTTGGGATATGACAAGGGGAGTCTGACAAATGGACTCCATGAGCTTGCAGGGCCTAGAAATCCATGTGGAGATGGGGAATGGCCCTAATAAGTCCCCCTGTGTTGTTTTTTTGTTTGAAATATGGACGCCAACCATATGGTCAAGTCACCCACCAACACTAGTTCCCTTTTTTATGTCTCCAGTAAATTTATTAAATTCCGAATTTTTGTTTTAAAAATACTTGTGTGAGAATTGTGGAAATGGGTTTTAAAGGAAGGATTGGATTTTAAAAAATGGAAAAATAGGTTTTTAAAAATTAATTATAGGAATGGTTTTGGAAGGTTGTGTTTTTTTGAAACAATTTTTTTAGAAGGAAAAGGAAATGATTTAATGGGATTGAATTATGCCTAATATAAACTTGTGGTTTTTTGGAATAATTATTTTTCAAGTGTGAATCATTTTAAGGTGATTCTAAATCATTGTTTTAAATGGGGTGTTTTGGGATGTTGAAAAGTTTTTGAATTTGATGAATTGGTTTTGAAAATTTGTTTTGAGCGGTTAGTGTTTTCCTTGAAAGGGTATTGGTCCCAATGGCCATCAGCTTATGAAAAGATATTATGCTGAATTTTAAAAAATGGGAAGCGGTTGTTTGGAGTAGCTTCGTTTTTTTGAAAGTTGTAAAAATTAAAAGGGGTAGGTTTTTAATAAAATGGTTCCTGATGAAGTGTGGTTTGTTTTGTTAAATATAAAAAGGGTTTTGACTTGGTGGTTACTATTCCTCTAGAAAGTAAATAATTTTTGGAATGATGTTATTTGGTTTTAGACTTTAGTGTTTTCATGGGTGCTCACATGCATGATTTTATTGATATCTAGAAAGATGGACTATATGGAATGGTGGTCGGGATCCTTGGGTAGTATGGAAATGTGCATGTGAGTGAGACTTGATGAAACACCCTTGGACAATGTGGAAATACACTAAGTTAGATTGTTTTTTCAAAAGTGTTTTGAGTGGAAACATTGTGGCATTTTTTTATAAACTGATGGTTATGTGGATAGTTTTTTCTATATATTAGAACAGTTGTTTATTCAGTATGTTTCCTTGTGATCATGAATTCATACTCTTGTTGTGTCGTGAGAAGGGATCTAGTTGGTGTCTCTGTTTTGGATTAATGTTTACTGGGTTTCTAAAGATGTATTGGATATTGTGATGTGGCCATGGATAGTTCAATGTTGGAAAAAAATATTATTGATCAACCTAAGGATTCATTTAAATTGTTAAATCCACCTTTTCAGATGATGCCTCTGCCTGTTTGTTGGAATAGAGTGCTATTTGGGATTTTTTTTTAAAGTGCTTCCAGCTCATGATAATTATTTTGGACATTGTAGTTGTGTTCAGTGATGTTGACGTGTTTCGTAGTATTCCTTGTCCATTCTTCTCCTCGATCATAGTGAGAGAGAATTGTTCTATATATCTATGAGTTTCTATTTAGATGAAGATGTGTTGTTGAGAAAGTTATTTTTTTGAGTGGTATGGTCCTCAGAACCTAACTGCGGTGGAAAATATGCTTCAAGAATCTGAGCTCTAGCCATGGGCCTCAGAGTGAAGCTTTTCACGTAGTCAGGAAATCGCCAGAGGTGTGGAGTGCTCGACTAGGATCCTGCCTCCACTATTTTCGTAAGGTAGTTTCTACTATATTTTTATTTTTTTAGACACTATGAAATGTATTACACACACTTTTCTAATAAATGTCCTCAATCAGGCTTGAAAAGTTTGTGGTAAAACTCTACATTTTTCATGGTGGTTAGTGACGGTAGAGAAGGCATCGACTCGAATGGCCGGGATCGCATCCCGACACTGATCCAAAGAAGGGGTGAGGGGGTGCAACCCCTGCGGTATGGAACAATAAATTTGGCTATGTCCTCAAGGAGCCTCCCAAGGTACCTACGTGAAAACACTAGTGCACCACCATGATAGAGCAGAATGAAGGTATTATTTTTGCTAAGTACTCAAAGCAGTTCCCTAGTTAGGCCAAATCACCGGCGGCGCACAAGTCTACTTGGGCACCACCCATTCAGCATGCAGCCACTTGCGCACCAAAAATTTGGTGCACAATCCACTTGCACGACAAAACTTTAATTTCCCATGGTCCTATTTTTCCCTATAAATAGACCCTTGGGACCTTTATTTGTATAGAAAAATTTCCCTGAAGTTTAATTGCTACTCTTGTCACCCTAGTGCTTCACCCAAGTCTTTTTAAGCATTCAAGGTAGTTCTTTAACAGCTAAAGTGGAGGAATTGATGTAGTATCATAGGAATTAATTCTTTTTAGTGTTTGAAATCCATAACACTTGAACGTCTAACCTCCCTAAATCTGAAACACTTACGCACCACCTATTCCTTTCACTGGAACTTGAGCACCCCAATTATGGAAATACCTTTGAATACTCTTGAAGGCTTGAGTCAAGTATCTCCCATGTATTATAATTCAATTTTTTCTTCTCTTAAGTGAACATCATGTCTCCCAAGCCTACTTGTGTGCTCATACTTGTGCGCCAGTACCTACTTGGGCACCCCTCATTGATTCACCTACTCTCTTCAGTCTAAAAGCGATCAAGACCTCCTCAAAGCCATTCATAGAAAGGCTTATTCTTCATTGGATCCCTTGTTTGAAATAGATTCTGTTGAGACCTTCACTAAAACCTCTTGACATATCAAACCTTTTGAAAAGGCACATCTGAGTGTCTCTTAATTGGGTTTTAATATTTGTAGTCAGAGGATTCCAACATTTGTTTCACAGTGAGGTTCGAATTCATGGAGCATCTTTGGGTTTGTATATCTACATTCACATGGAACTTTCTCCTAGGAATAGTGTTTGGAAGTTCTTGGTTTGGAGGATTAGGGTTTGGGTCCTGACCTCTCCCTTCTCAAAGACCTGGAACCTCAAATATCTGGTAGGGAAGGTATGGTTCACAATTTATTTTCCAGTGAAGCAAAGGAAATTTCTCCCTCCCATGCCAGGATCAATTTTAGGGCATCCATCCTGGTGTAATACCCTACCCTTCATCCCTCTTTCCTTTCATTAGACCCTTGTCCTATTTAAATAGAACATAGGGAGGGATCATTGCCTAACCCTCTTCCCAGGTTTCCTCGACCTCGTCCACCCTAACTGCCATAGGTGCACCCTCTTCCACCAATGAATGAGGAAAATTGTGGGTGCCTTTGTTGAATATTTTAAATCCTCTTGTTTCTCACACCAATTAAAACTCACGTGGTCTTAGAGATTTTTCAGGATCACAACATTTTCACAAGAACCTGAACTACAATAACTCTAATTCATATTCAAACCAGGATACATAGGAAGACTTTTCAGAGCTCGAGCGCATTGGATATCCTCTTCAAAAATCCAACCCTAATTCCATTAATCTAGGCATCCTTCATAATAATAAAACCCAAATTAAACCCCCAAATCACCAGGTCATCCTTTTCAAGAAGTAAACACAAAATAATTTCTCTCGAAGAACTATACTCTTATACGAGACTTATCAAACTATGTGGGATTTGATTCCCATCCATATGGGATACGTAGGAAGCCTCCTTGAGGTTCAAACCCAACACATCTAATCAACCATGTTCGCTTTGGGACATATTCCCAACATGGTCAAATCATACTTTGAAATCCATATCCTTTTCAAGTTCCTTGGGATGCTTTGGCATAAGTCCTACAACGAACTTTGACTAAGCACCTTTTACTTAGATGTCCTTTCCACATGTCATTAAACTTTATTGTTAGGTCCTTATCACATGATATTAAAAGGTATGATGTGTCCGATTAAGTGTCACTGATCTACAAGGGTTATGATTCATTTCAGAAGGATACATAGGTATCCCATTTTATGGGTATGATTATAATATCAAAATAAACCTTCATCTCCCTGTACAATAATAAATTCCAGAGTGGCCCACTAAGTGGCTAAAAAATCAATATCATCATAAAAATGATTAAAAGAATCTCTAAATAGTATATGAGATGATACCATTGATGGAGAACCTCAAATACATACTGATATCTCCATTAATGACAAATCTAAAATACATACAGATGATTCTAAATTTTACACATGTTAATAAGTGTTTGCAAATTCCAAGGGAAACTTCTTTTATACTTGGTAAATTAATAAGGATTCATGAAAATATCATAAATTTAAAAAGAGAGTCCCAATGTAGATAATAATTCCCCCCAAAAGGGTGTGACGAGTCCAACCTCCCATTCTCTTGACCAATTCACCTTTCTAAGTATCGTAAAGTTCAAACATAACGAACATATGCCTTTGGAAAGAAGGCCCCTTTTGGATAAAAAACTATTGGGTGTTTCTGGTTTCATGAATAAATCCAATGTAAACTGCATGGAAGTAGTGATTATTAAAACTAGAAAACACGTTTCAAGAAACTACAAAACAGTTCCTCATCATTGTGAATTTTTTCTTATCGCAACAAGTGTGGTGGACTTACCCCTCATACAATGTCTATGGTTATGCCTTTATGAATGTTGGTTTTTGATCAATGTCCCTGTGTAAACCGCATATCTAAATTGGGTGCGGTCTTGGTTTTACATATTAGTAGGTGGAGAGTGTTGGGTTGTTACTTTATTTCTTTTTTGGTTTCTATGGACTAATGATTGGGACACCTTCCCTCTCCTCCCCGAATTGTGGAGGTCTGGATTCATGTAGAAAGTGTGGGCCCAGTTTTTTTCCCCTCTATTCGGGAGTGGGTGGTTTAGATGTTCATGTTCTAACCCTCTTAACTTGGGTTTATAGGTTTTTGTGGTAGATTTTTGGTGGTACTGTTCTGGTGATAACCAATTCTAGTTCATTTTGAATTTTTTTTGTTCATTTGAAATTGGTCTTTAATGGTGGGGAGACCCACTGTGGGTCTCAAAGATATTTTCATTATTGATTTTTCGGATGGTAGCTGTGATTTAATGGTTGGGATCCCATTAAAAACTCTCCCACAAGTCATTGGATTTCATGAGTGAACTTTAGAATGGGTGATTTTTGGATTCATTGGGATAATTTATAATAATATGGTTCTTTTCTTGTTTGTGGAGGTGGTAACTTGATCTTTCCGTTGATTCTCAAGAAGTGGTTTTGAGTTGGTGTTTTGTTTGGGGAAGAGTATTGAGTTGCATTGATGATAAATGATATTTAATTGAATTTAAAGGTTTTATAATGTTTACAAAGAATATGTAAGTCTTTTTATTTAATTTGTAATGTTTTATGGATTTCCGGGGATAGAAAGATTTAATGGTGGGGAGATTTGTCACATCTTGTTTTTTTTTCATTTCATGTATTGGTTTTGATCCGGTTCATTGGGAATCCTGATATTTTTCTTGGGTTTTGTGTGAGATTAATTTTGAGTTTCTAAGTTACATATATTTCTAAACATCTTATTATGGGTTCCCTATATCTTTTTCGAGTTTTGGAGAAAAGGGTGGTTACTTCATGATTTGGGCCAAACGTGAGCCCATTTCTAGATTTAAAAATCAATTTTTTTTCTTTTATAACTTCTTAATTTTTTTTAATATTTTTCACTCATTACAATTCCCACTTTTCCTCCCCTAACATATTCAAACCACCATACCCTTTTTAATCCCTTATAAATTCATAAACATGGTGAATTTGGCTTATTTATTCAGGTATTGGGCCAGATCATGGGCTCATTTCTAGTTTTTTTTTAAAAAAATTTCTTTTATAGATAAATAATTTTTTATAATTTTTGAGTCCAAGAACCCTAGGATCACCCCCATATTCCATTTAACCTCTTTGTATCTCATCTTAGTGAAAATTAGGGCAAAACTTCTCAATGTTTCCCAAATCGTCCATATTTTCCAAAGGTAATTTGTATCATTCATATATCATTCAATTATTACTATTTTTGCAACAAATATTCTATAAAATGTTATTAATGAACTTATGATCCTCTACAAGGAGTTTCAAGTCATTTCATTTTCTCCAAGGGTGCAGATCTAAGGGAAGACGAAGAGTTTTCTAGTTTCCACGGTGAGATTCCTTCTCATTTCTCCTCCATCTTCCTCATCCTTTCATTATTTATTGGTTTTATATTCTTCTATAGGCATTATAAACCTAGGGTTCTATTATACCATGATTTTTATGGGTTTTTTTGTTTGGGGCTGGTCATCATAGGTTTAGGGTTTATAAACCCTCATATCGTGATATTGGGTGTGCTTTTCCATTACGCCAAGGATTTGAAGTAGGATATCCAATGAAAATTCCTTTATCATTTAATTTTCATCATTTTATTATTATTTTCACCTGATATATATGTTTATTATTGTTTTTCAGTATTTGGATAAATTTCTTGGTGTGCAAAATGGTTGTTTAAGCCTTGTTTTGTGAAAGGTATTGTTATTTTGTCATAAAAGTACACACCAAATGTTTGTTTAAATGTTCGGTTATCTTTTACACCTAGTTTGTGAGTTTAAGAACCTATTTTATGTTGTTTTGAACATTTTTCATTATCTTGAATAAAATATAGCATACAATTGGTGTTTTATTCCTTGTAAAGTGCTTAAAATAAATTGTTTTTTTAAGTACATGTCATGTGTTCGGTAAATTGCCCGGTTGGATTTTATGTGTTAAGTGTGATTCAAAAATTATTTGTTTGGATTTATAAATTAATTGGAAGTATAAAAAATGGTATTTTTTGGTCCTTCTATGTCTTTCCAATGTTTATTTGATTTTATAAACAAATGAGTTTTGGTTTACAACATGTTTTAGCTCGAGTTGCTAGAAAATGGCCCGTTTCACATCCTTATGAAAATGGTTGTGTCTTGAATATGTAACTTGAGTGTTTCATGGTATTTATGAATGTGTTTTTATGCTATAAATAATGTGTATAATCCTCCGTAATAAAATTTAAATTCATACCTTTTTCAAATGTTAGTTTTGAGAAAGGCTTAAAGGTCTGTTTGAAATTTGTTTCTTATAAAAATCATTTCCATGTGTATTTCATGTTATATCTTTTGGGTCCATTTTATCGTCGATGAAATTGATTTATTAATTTGTTTTGGGGATTAAAAATCTAGGTTGATATAGTATTAATTGGTTTTTTTCCTTAAAAGTTCAATTTTTAAGGGATTTTATGTGAAATTCCTCATTATACTTCTTGGAATTGTTTTATGAAATTTTTGGTGGTTTATTAATCTGTGAAAGAAATGTGATACATGTGTATGATATGTTTGACATGTGTATGATTTGTAAATGGATGTTTTCCAAGAAAATGGTATTTTATAGATGTGTAACTTGTTTGAGGAAAATAGAGAAAAACCAGATATCTACGTGGGAATACATGTACTAGAATGCTAGTGATCTGGAGGGGTTTTGTCCCTATTTCACGTAGAAATTTTGATGATGAAAACACTAACTAAACAATGATGATGATGATTTGGGTAAATCTAGTTTATGGATGATTCTACTACTAGTGGATCCTGTGCACTAGAATGGATATTATTTATGGTTACTTTTACACTGAGATATGAGGTACCAAGGGCCCACAACGAACTAGTGCCTAGGGGTGTTCCCATGACTTGTGTTTATTGGCTATTTTGTAATCACCATCATCATACGATGTTCTTAGTTGGTAAATTCAGAAGTGTGTGTGTTTTATTTAAAAGTTTAACTTCTTTAAAGCAACCCTCTTGAAAACTATTTTCATTTTGAAGTTTCACCTCTTTGAAAAATTGTTACTAACATTATTATTTATAAAACATGCAAGTTTTTGTTTGATAATTATCACAGCATGGAACCTCATTTGAAAAAAAAAACGTTTATATATTTTATTTAATACTTGAAAATGATATTTCTTTTATTTTAATGGATGTTCCTCGAGAATATAATTTGAGGATAACCTACTGAGTTTTAATACTCACGATTATAGACTTCTTTTGTTTTTAGCCCTTGTGTAGGTTTCAAATTGAGTTCGATCACCTTGGGTGAAATGTGATAATTATGTTGGAGAGTTACCATAGGGGTCACATGGATTTAGTTTTTTGTTAGTTTTGTTTGGTTTAGTTGTTGGTTTAGTTTTACTTTCGGTTTCTTGTACAAATAATGTTTAGTTAAATTTTTTTATAAATGTATTTTAGGTTGTCCGTTTCTTTTTTCTATTTGTTTAATTATTTATATTTTGGAGAAATAGTTCCATTGTGTACTTTATTTATTCCCTCAGTGCTTGTCGCCATCCCAGGAGGATCAAGAACACCTCTCAAGACTTGTCACGAGCTGTCTTGGGTGACCGGTTCAAGGTCGACTCGGGCTGGTTTGTGACAGTGATGATTGAGATTATACCTAACAAACCATATTTAGAATTATCACCCATAGGTACATAAAAAAAGACTATGTAAACTTTTAGTATCAATAAAATGATGTAATTTCTTGGAGAAATATACATTATTTACTTTACCAAAATTTTATGATATTATCCAATACTTAAATATATACCTTTGACTTATACCTATGGTTTTCACTAACATTCCATAAACTAATGCCAAAAAATATACTCTAATATAAATAAAAACTAAAATATTATAAAAAATAACTAATCCTTCTATTTATAAAAACCAAATCAACCTTAAATAAAGAAAACATAAATAGTATAATATTTTCATGAATTAGAAAATACATGTCACAAACTGTGGCATAACTTTAGGATTGAAAGGTTTATTATCATATATATTTGATACATTAACATCATATTTAAAAAATAAATAAAAATTTAAAAAATATCACACAATTTTAGATCGTTTTAAAGTCATCTCACAAGTTATACCCATCTCCATAACATGTAAAACCTAGATATTTTATATATATTTCCTCTGAAATAAACGCAAGGTATTCGATATAGTGCTTTAAATGAAGCCTCGAGTCTAAATGAACCATGATAGAGTAATAATTTATAATTAAGGAATTAAATTATTATGAATAATTAATAAGAAGAAAATTATTAAAATTATTTATAAATGTTTTAAATAATGATAATTTATCGATAATAATAGACTCCACAATTTTCTATAGTCTTTTTATTCTTCAAAAATTTGATATTATTTTTCTTTAAATTTAAATATATACAATATAATTAAATTATAAAATTTTAAAAAAATTTATCTACGGTAATAAATATCATTTTTATAATCATATAAATATTATTTTATAGTGAATTTTTTTGATTTTTCTAAAAATAATTATTTTTCTTGAATAGTAAAAAATACATATTTTTGTTTAAGCTGTATATATTTTAATGTAAAAGTCACATTATATTTTTAATTTTACCATAAATTAATATAATTTTTCTTTAATTAAAATTTATATAATTAATTACATAGTAATTATCATTATAGTATATTTTGGTATATAAACATTTTTTGGCTTAAAAACAAAATTTTCTAAAAACTTTTTCTATACATGTAATGTGTTATTATGTTAATAAATTAAATTAAAATCTATTTATTAATGGTTTTAATGTAAATTTTGGATTTTATATTCAATATAATATTTATAAATCCCTTTTATAGTTTTTATATTGCATGTAATTGAATTAAACTCTCTTTTATGATTAAAAGTTCATTATTATAAAAAGGTTTAAATTGTTGTTTCCACCATTATTTTATATTAAATAATACCACTTATAAAAAATGAATCTATTAAAATGGATTCAATATTTTGAATCATAATATTAAATTTAATGTAAAAATATTATATTAATTTATTGTTATAATGAATATTAAAAAGTGTAAAAATCTGTTACCACTCTTATGGTTAAAATGGGTTTACTGGGGGTTAGACAAAGAGATAAATGTAGGAATTCGACATAAAAATGACTAATTATTATTTTTTGAAGATAATTAAACCATATATTATCATAAATTATAAATAATTTCCATTTTTATCCACTTTTATATGGATGTTATCTTATATAATTGAAATCTTTTAAAGAATTCTATGTTTTTCCCTCCCTTCACTTATAAAACAGAACCTCTTATCCTCCCTAATTCACCCAATTTAACACATTTATCATGGATGTTACCTAATTTAAAACATTTCTATATTCCTTCCCTTAAACCTATATCTTGTTTTCTACACCTATTACAAATCATTCTTGGATTATTGTTTATTTCAAAGGAAGACCCTAAAAGTAGAGGTATAAATCGTACACGAGCTAATTCAATTTAATTTCTTCTTAGAAATTATATAAAAAAGTAGTTTCCAAACATAAAATGATTATTATAATATCATAAATATACTTATATGTTATTATTATTTTGTCTCAACCATTTCCCAGATCTTCTACATCCAATGTAAATGAAAGTACATCTCATGTGTTTTTGTGGAAAACCACCTCCACATAAAGATATGATTCATTTCCCATACACTTTCTTTATTGATGATTATTATGATAAATTTAATTTATATATATTATATTGATACTATAATAATTTTTCTATAAATTCTAATTATTATTCACTTTTTTTTCAAACCATCCATAAAAAAATGGAAACATCACTCGTGTTTATGTAAGGATTACCATCTCCACATAGTTATGTAATTAATTTTACACCACCCATATATATGAATTGTTATAAATATATTTATATTTAATATATATATATATATATATTATTAACATAATTATTAACATTTTTTAGGTTAAGTAACCATAATCAAAATGTAAGGACAATAACTTCTGAACCAAAACATATATGAAAATCGTAATAGTTAAATATCAAAACGACGATGATAATGAATGATTGTTAATGAACAGGTTATAATATGTGATCTATAAACCATATATAGTATCATAGGTATAACTATTTTTATTTAATATAATTACAATAAATTTTATTTTAATATACAATAGCATATATAAATTACAATGAATGAAGGACTTGTGGTATGATTTGTATGTTACAATCTAATTTTTATGAGGATTATTTATGCTTAAATTTCCTGACGAAGAAATTATATGATATAAATCACAAAAATATTATGTATTTTATTCTACTATGTTTATTTATTTAGATCACTTTTTTTTCTTTCATTTCACACACATTAAGTACTGAAGATACTGAAATAATGTTTTTATGAAAATTCAACTTTGTTTTCTAGTCAGTCATGATTATTTTTCCTTATATACATATTTTCTTCAAAATATTTTCTTTAATATTTTTAATATTGTATTAGTATTATTTAATGGTCACTTTTAAGGAAATTTGGGTTTATTTTACAAGGTATAGATACAATATTACAATAGTTTTTCAAACTAGGTACATTTGACATTTTTCTAAAAATATGAAAGGAATTTTTATTTTAACATAGACTACATGAATGGATTTTTTCAAACATCTTGTATTATATTTTTATTTTAGATTAATTTATATGTTTCAGTGGTTATATACAAATAAAATGTTTTCCATAATTTTTCATAATTTTTTTTTATTTTTAATAGTTTATTTCAAAATGATAATGATATTTTCGCTAAGAAATGTTTCAGTGATATTTTAATAGTATTTTCATTTATAAAAAAATCCTTTCATGTTTCTTATTATTTTCTGGGGATGTTATTAAATTTTACCATCATTATTATTTATTGGGATTGTTAATTATTATGATTATTATGTATTTATGAATCCAGTTTTTCCCCCATGATTTATGCTTTGATTTAATGATAAATATTTTCATGATCTTATGTCATACATATTAATGGACATTGATTATCTGGTGGGTGGGTTTGTTATATCCCTCTAATGAATTGGGTGAAGATTAATGTTTTATTTTATCAAAAGGAACAAGATAGGATATCCTAATCCAATGAGAGGGTAAATGGGAGGTTGTCCCAGGCCAAAAAGAGGGTACACAATAGTTCATCCCAAGTTCAATGAAATTATATTGGTAGTTTTACCAAACATAACATGTAATTAATGTCTTAGTGGTTAGCCTTGACATTGTCACAACCCCCTCCCCACAAAGTGTACTCCTCCTGGGCCAGAAATGTGAGAAGGGAGATAATGACCACCGAGTCCCGCCTCCAGTAGGCCCCGAGTTGGTGACTAGCACCGAGGGTATAGTAAACACAAAAATGTGAGGCATTACCCTCTAAGAGAACACATGCAGAAGAGAGAGATAAGACATACACCAACCAACTCCAACTCAAAACTGAAATTTAAAAGAAAACCCAACTGAATATATGTAATGTCCTGCAAAAAGTACAACAATTGAAATGGGAAACTACAAGTACTCAAAATAAAGTAAAATAGCAGCGATCACAAGATCGAACAGCTCCTACAACCACAAGCTATTAGTAACTAGCCTTGTCTCCAACCTACTCCAAGTGACCTGAAAAACAGTTTATGTATACGTATGGTGAGTATAACAGCATACTCAGTAGGATCCTCCCTGAAGCCTCTCACGAAAAAGTAATGAAATCATGCTAAAGCACAGTGAACAACAATGAAACTACCTCGTCACCGAACATGATACTATGTTCCCAACCTCACCATGGCTACTCGAACCAAGAAAAACATACAAGAATATAACATATGGTAAAGAATATCAAGCGTACCCAGCTACTACTTCCCCACTAAATTTCCACTTTTCCCCAATGACATATGTCCTATGCATCTCTCTCCAAAGGCTTTCCCGTATAAAATTGGGCTAAGCTCTACAATCTACACCTCGTGCACCACAAAGGCTTGGCTACAGACACCTGAGCTAAGATCCACACCATCCTCACAACAAAAAGTAACCAGGTAGGTTCCAGGGGCCACCACAACCTGCATAACGTGCATCATACATCGGGTATTGTACCTCAATCCATTATAGCCCATACACCGCGTAAGGATCCTCAAGCCATCACAAACTATACACGTTACACCTATAGTAGTCCATAAGATACTACATCCAGAATATATGTGTGGAAGTAACCACAATCCATTACAGCCCTCTACACACATATATGGGGAAAACTAACCGTTTTTTCCAACGACACTAGTATATACCAAGAGAAGAGAGTGGGGTCAAAGGGGGTAGTCAGCCATTCATCCTCCCACCAGAATGTTGGGGAAAACACCCCCCCAGGGCTCAGAATCCCCGTGGTGTCAGTTTCCCTTACTGAAAGGTTGGAGTAGCATATAGAAACACAAAATGTACAGAATATATTATAACTCACAACCACACTATGGGCATAACCTAGTCTTAGCCTCAACTGCAGCTACCGTCTCTCGGACTCTGGGCTGTTATTTCTATGACTAGGTATCATATAAGAACACAACCAATTAAAGAACTTAATTAGATTACTTCCTTTCCTTTTTATCAATTCCACTGTATGTTAATTAATTCTTCCATCATTAATTAACCATGAACAACCCAAATTAACTTTCTTGGCATCACATTCAAAAACAACTGTCCCTTCAAATGTTCTTAATCTTATCATTAAGTTCCAACAAACACCAACCCCATGGGTTAACATCATTTATTCAAAAATTCATTAGAGTATTACTTTCCCATATTCCCAGGCATTCTATAAAAGCAACCTATTCTACTAAACATAAGGGGGTTCAACATGGTGAGTAGACATACAACCCGTCGAGTCTTTTCCGCCTATAGCAAGAGCGTAGACCCATTCTCCCTTGAGAGGATAAAAAACAGAAAGAATTTGGCATACCCCGTGTGTCTTCACCTCCTTTGGAAGAAGGGTAAGCAAGAACATCTGCCTTGAGCAGTGGGGAAAAGTAAAGTAGATAAACAACCAAAGATCAACAACATCCAACAATCACAACCATCCCATTCCATTATCCTCGGTGTCCTCCCTGACACCCACATGCATAAACCGATGCATCTCTCCACTCTAGGCATCATCTGCTGCCACAACCACAAGGCCCCCCTGCCTCCACATATCACAAGAACCCTCCAGGGTCACATCACAACACAATATATCACAGCACCCCATCTAGGGTCACATCACAACACAAACAGTAGGAAAACAATCATTACAACAAATGGGCTCTTGGCCCTTTAACAAAGCATCCGGCCTTAAAACAACAAACACCAACAATCACAACAAAAGGGATTTTAGCCCTAATTCACAACAAGAGGGTAACTACGAACCCTTTATGGAACTCAATTATGTTATTTAATCTATCTTGAATCAACAATTTCAATTTGTTTGTTCCAACATAATGAACCAATTCAGTAATCTATCACCAAAGATTAAACATGCTTACTATGCCAAATTTGATCAACATCAAATTAGAACAACTGCAACAACGGAAACAACTGGATTCATTTACATTCCTCTTTATATTTATACAATTAATTATTAATTAATTTCAGCTTCACATTATTTATCAATTTCCATCAAGAACAACATGCTAACAAGCAAGGCATATATATCACACTTATCTAG
This sequence comes from Viscum album, assembly GCA_963277665.1. Lineage (NCBI taxonomy): Eukaryota > Viridiplantae > Streptophyta > Magnoliopsida > Santalales > Viscaceae > Viscum > Viscum album. Next base: position 980,083,438 of record OY728137.1, read on the forward strand.
AAAATCAAGAGGCAAACCATTATCACGGTACAAAGCAACAACATGCGACCAAACCAATTCTTTTAATCCAGTTCAAGTATTTAATTAGGTTAATTCCATTGTGATCCAAAGGTCTAAATAATTCTAACTCTATGATTTCACATAAACAATTAGAGAATCCACGAATCCCCTACCTCAAAGGTTTTCGAGGGAAACCACAACGGTCGATGAACGCCCAAAAAACCGGGTCGATTCTCCACGAATCCCCCTTAGATCTCCTATCCTAACACAACCAAGACCAAATTTCATCACAAACATTATCCACAAACTTCGATATACCCATAACGGGCGTAGATCTAAGATCCCAAGAAAAAAGGAGGAGTAGATCTACATAGATCTAAGAAACCAAACAAAAGAATCACAAACCTCAAGAAACCAGCTTCGATTCACGAAGAGAAGCCTCTGGATTGCCTCCAAAACTCTTGGGAGAGGTTATTCCACCTCCAAGGAAGGGTAATCCCGGGTTATGGCTGATTAGGGTCTTAAATGAGGTGATTAAAGGCAAAATGAGTTAGATCCACAATGTTAGGATCTAACTTTAAGTGCCCACACGGTTAGTCTGCAGGGTTTATAAAACCATGTGCTAACCGCGCATTCGCTTCTACCTCGACAACCCCTCCTCGCACGGTTAGTCCGCACAGTTAGACAAACCGTGTGCTAACCGTGTGTTAGCCACTGCCCTCAAAACCAGCCTTGCATGGTTTGGCCGCATGGTTTAGGCAAACCATGCGCCAACCATGTGAAAGCTATTACCCTTTAACTTTCCTTAAATGTCCACCCAAACGCACCCCCAAGTCACCTTGACTTCCCAGAACACCTCTAGTACTGCATTTTCTCAATGGAATGGACTGTAGTGGTCCGAGACATTACATCAGATACCTCTCAAAACATTCTCATCCTCAAGAATCCAAAACCCACCTAAAGAGAAAAATGAAACAGTGTCTGAACAACCACCCCTCGAGATACCTATCAAAATAGAGCAAGACACCAAATCAATAAAGGGAGACATCTCAGAAACATGAAAGTTTCATAACCAAAAAAGTTACAATGATACATGAAAAGAGTTAAACATCAAACAACTCTGGGTACTAATCACGTATCTATGACTCACGTTCCCAAGTACTCTCCTACATGCCACCGTGTTGGAACAAGACACGAACTAATGGGATGGAACATCTGCGCAACACTTTATCCTTGAGGTCTTGGATCTCCATAGGTCGCTCTTCAAATGTGTCATCATCATTAACATCGATCTCCCACTAATCGGTGATGTGGGAGTCGTCATGAAGATAACGACGTAGCTGTGATACAAGGATAACATCATGTATCTGACTCATCTATGGCATAAGTGCTACTTGATACGCCACATCTCCAATACAAGATAACACCATGAAAGGCCCAACAAAGTCGGGAGAAAGCTTACTCCGACGACCAAACCTTCGCTGCCCACGACAGTGAGTCACATTCAGAAACACATGATCCCCAACATTAAACTCTAATGGTATCCTTCTCTAATCGACATATGATTTCTGATGATCTTGCGCTGTCTTCATCCTCCCACGAATCACCTGAACCATCTATGTTTTATTCTACACTAGTTCTGGTCCAAGAATTGCTAGCTCTCCGACCCCAGTACAGCACAATGGAGAACGGAAAGGCCGGCATACAAGGCTTCAAACGGCGCCATACCAATGGTGGAGTGAAAACTATTATTGTAAGAAAACACCACCAAGGGTAAGTGCCTCATCCATGAACCTCCAAAATCAAGAACACCAGAGTGTAACATGTCTTCAAGAGTCTGGATGGTTCGCTCTGTCTGACCATCCGTTTGAGGGTAAAAAACAGTGCTAAGGCATAGTTGAGAACCTAAAGCATGTTGGAGACCCCTCCATACCCTAGAGGTAGAACGAGGATCTCGATAAGAAATGATCATCCTAGGGACTCCATGAAGTCTCACCACCTCCTCCAGATAATTCCTTGACAAAACTTCCACTGATCTCAACTCTTTGATCGCTATGAAGTGGGCCGATTTTGTTAAATGTCCCACTACCACCCAAATAGCATCATGTCCTCCCGGAGCTCGAGGTAACCCAGTAACAAAGTCCATTGAGATGTCCTCCCACTTCCACCGAGGAATCTCTAATGGATTTAGAAGACCAACAGGAACACAGTGTTCGGCCTTCACCTTCTGGCAGACTAAACATCGAGACACAAACTCCGCAACCGCATACTTTAGCCCAGGCCACCAAAACTGACTCCTCAAAGCATGGTACATCTTTATCAGGCCAGGATATACTGCTAGAGGTTAACTATGGAACTCTATGAGAACTATCTCGCGCATCGTCAAGGGAACAAAAAGCCTTCCTTGATACAACACTCTGTATTGTTCATCCTCAGACCAACCATCAGGGGCCTCACCACAAACAACTCGGTCTCTCTAGACCTCCACCTCAAGATCCCCCAACTGGGACACTTCCACCCTCTACATTAGGGATTACTATACCGTCATCTGGAAAAGACAACCTCTACCCCCAACATCTCCCATATCAATTTGTAACATTGACAGTTCTTCCATTACTCTCCATAAATCACCGGATTCATGTACAGCATCACAACGTGACTTTTGGCTCAGCGCATCAGCTACAAAATTCCCTTTTCCAGGTGTATATGATATTTCAAAGTCATATTCTTGTAGGAACTCCATCCACCGACGCTGCCACAAGTTCAAGTCACGCTGGGAGAAAACATACCTCAAACTCTTATGATCAGTGAAAACCACAAAGCGTTCACCAATGAGGTAATGTCTCCACAACTTTATAGAAAACATCACGGCTACCAACTCAAGATCACGGGTGGCATAGTTGCGTTCATGGTGCAACTTCCGAGACCCAAAAGAACCAACTGACCTCTTCTGCTTGAGGACAAAACCTAACCCCAGATGCGAAGCGTCATAGAAAACATCAAACTGAACTCCCTCAGCGGGGAGACAAATAATTGGAGCACTCACCAACTTCTCCGTTAGATACTCGAAAGCTGCATGACACTGATCAGTCCATATGAACGCCTGATCTTTCCTGGTCAAAGCTGTCAGAGGAGTCACAACCCATGAAAAATTGGCTACGAACCTCCTGTAATAGCCTACGAGACCAAGGAAACTTCACACCTATGACGCTGTCTTGGGGGATGCCCAAGACACAACTGATTCTATCTTCAATGGATCCACAACTACTCCCTGTTGGGACACAACATGCCCCATGAAACGGACTTTTTGTGCCCAAAACTCACACTTAGAAAACTTCCAGAATAGCTGATGTCAACGATGAACTCCCAAAATGGCTCGTAGATGCTCTGCAAGCTCCTCTTCAGATGTGGAGTACACAAGGATGTCATCGATGAAAAATACCATGAACTTGTCCAGGAACTCACGGATCACATAATTCATCAATCCCATGAATACAGCTAGAGCATCTGTCACACCAAACAGCCTTACAACGAACTCATAATGCCCATGACGACAACAAAAAGCAGTCTTTGGGATATCTTCATCCTTCACATGCATCTGATGATATCATGACCGCAAGTCAATCTTTGAGAACCAACTTGCACCTTTTAGTTGATCGAATAAGTCATCGATCCGCAGAAGAGGATAGCGGTTCTTTATTGTCACTTTGTTTAAGCGACGAAAATTGACACACAACCGCAAACTTCCATCAGCCTTCTTTATGAACAAGACTGGTGCACCTCATGGTGACACACTTGGACGAACAAAACTGCACTGCAATAGACCATCAAGCTGTATACGTAGCTCTCGTAACTTAGAAGGGGCCATCCAATACGGATTCATAGATATAGGTGACACTTCTAGCTGTAGCTCGATCCCAAACTCGATCTCTCGTCGAGGGGGTAAGGCTACACACTCTTCTGAAAAAACATCAGGGTACTCCTCTATGACCCTAGGAAATGCCAACTTCCGAACCTCTAAAGAACTCAACATCATCTCAGTTTCCATGGTTGTTAAGGATGGAATGCACCTATGACCCATCCGAGGATCTTTCTCACCAACAAACACCACATGCTCTCCATCTGCACTGATGAAGATGAACTTCTTCCTAAAGCAATCCACGATAGCCTGCACCGAATACAACCAATCCATGCTGTGGATGACATCATATGGTTGTATCTTTAAACATAGGAAATCTCCCCAAGAGTAGTGTTGCCCCGACATTAGCGCATAGTCTCTACATACTTCAAACAAGCTATCTCGACCTCCAACTGGTGTAGTCAACCTCGAGGGCACTGGAAGCCTCTCTAACTCAAGTCCCAAAGCATGGACAAGGGTAGGTGATATGAAGGAGTGGGTCGCTCCTAAATCAAACAAGGCATTCACCAAAGTAGAAAACAAGAAAAGGGTATCTTGAACGACATCTGGCTCATCTGGTGCTGGAAACGCCAGAGCATGAAGCTAACCACGACCTCATCCACGACCTCTCTAGCCCCAATGAAGACCACCACCATGGACGCGCTCTACTCTCTGAGGACAAGGAGCATCATGGGGTTGTCCTCTCCCTTCCCTATCTACCCTCTGCTGATCGAAAGCTGGTGCAACTGGATGGAGCTTCCTTGGCTAGAACTGCCTCAATGGAGGGACCTGGAGCGGAGCGCCCGGTGCACGATTCCTTCTCTGAAAGGTCGGGCACTCCCTCTACTGATGACCACAACCACCACAAGAAAAACAAGCGCATGATCTCTTGGAATAGGCCTGAGAGTTGCTGCCTCTGGAGAAACGAGATGTGAAGGGCTGGGACCTACCCCCAGCTGAACGGAATCTCTTCTGCCCTGAAAACCGGGAACCCCGGACCGCATCCTTGCTTCATGAGGAATCATGCTGATTCCCCTCTCGTGATGATCTGGTCCTAGCCAAAGTCCTCTTATCAATCTCTGTCCTCGTCAACACATCAAGATATGTGTTTAACATAAATGGGGTGACCTGGAGTTGGATATCTAGACGCAAAGCCTCCTCGAAATGCCTCTCCATGGCCTCCTCATCTGGTAATAGGTCCGAAGCATGTTGTAGAAGGTTCCTAAAATGGATTCCAAACTCTCAAACACTGGAGCTCCCCTACCGAAGGGTAAGAAGCTCCTGACGACTGGACACCTTCGCAGTCGAAGAAAGGAACTCAAATCTAAATTTTTCTCTGAACTCCTCTGATGAGATCGCTGACTCCTCACGATCCTTGAGGAACAAGAGCCACCATTGCCTCGCTAATCCACGCAGCATCTTCACAACCAAGGACACCCAGTGCTACTTCCGATCACGGATCGAACTGAAGACTATCTCGACATCCTCTAACCGGTCTTCTGTGTCTGCATCTGAAATGTAGCCCCCATACTTCTGTAGACTCTGGTGCTGAAACTCTCAGAGTGTCTTCCTCCAAGTGTCGTCGTCGTCGACCTCCACCCTGTGACGATCTTCTGGGACAGCCTGCTGGAAATCTTCTACACAAACCTGACGAGGATGTCGACCTGGAGCCATACCTGTAAAATAAGAAACTGTTAGATCTCCTAATCTTGGAATATGGAAGACTCAACATTAATTAATTAATTATTTATTTCATTTGTTTTAGGTTAACCTATCCCAAGGTCTACCCATTCAAACATAGGCACAAAGAAGAATGATTCATGATCCTTTCCTACGTCTCTACCTTGAGAATAGTATCACCCTGTTTAGTAGCCATTGTAAACTTAAAGGTCCAAACAACAGATCATAGGGGGCCCAAAACCCCTATGTCTCAGCCAGTCTATAGTGTTTACCTCACTTTCTAAACATGAATGAAATGGTTTCCCTTCCAACCCATGCAACCTCAATTGTGCCTAACTCCAAACTCCATCTTATCCCTCAACCAGACCTCTGATACCACTATGTCACGACCCCTCCCCACAAATTGTACCCCTCCTGGGCCAGAAATGTGAGAAAGGAGATAATGACCCCTGAGTCCCACCTCCAGTAGGCCCTGGGTTAGTGAATAGCACCGAGGGTATAGTAAACACACAAATGGGAGGCATTACCCTCTAAGAGAACACATGCGGAAGAGAGATATAAGACAGACACCAACCAACTCCCACTCAGAACTGAAATGTAAAAGAAAACCCAAGTGCATATGTGTAATGTCATGAAAAAAGTACAACAACTGAAAGGGGAAACTACAAGTACCCAAAAGAAAGTAAAACAACAACGATCACAGGCCTGAAAAACTCCTACAACCACAAACTTGTAGTAACCATCATGATCTCTAACCTTCTCTAAGGGACCTAAAAATAGTTTATGTATATGTAGGGTGAGTATAACAACATACTCAGTAGGATCCTCCCCGAATCCTCTCACGAAAAAGTAAATAAAGCATGATAAAGAACAGTGAACAACAGTGAAACTAACTCGTCACTTAACAGGATAATATGTTCCCAACCTCACCATGACTACTCTCACCAAATAACACATACATGAATATATCATATAGTAAAGAATATCAAGGGTACCCCTCTACTACTTCCCCACTGGTTTGCTGCTTTTCCCCAACGACATATGTCCTGTGCATCTCTCTCCAAAGCCTTGCACGTATAAACTTGGGCTAAGCTCTACTATCTGCACCTCGTGCACCACAAAGGCTTGCCCGCAGACACCTAGGATAAGCTCCACACCATCCTAACAAACAAAAGTAACCATGTAGGTTTCCGGAGCCACCACATCCTGCATAACGTGTATCATACGTCGGGTATTGTACCTCAAGCCATTACAGCCCATAGACCGCGTAAGGATCTTCAAGCCATCACAGCCTATACACGTTACACCTATAGTAGTCCATAGGATATTACATCCAGAATATATGTGTTAAAATTACCACAAGCCATTATAGCCCTCTACACATATATATGGGGAAAACTAACCGTTGTTCCAATAACACTAGTATCTACCAAGAGAAGAGAGCGGGGTCAAAGGGGGTAGTTAGCCATTCGTCCTCCCACCGGAATGTTGGGGAAAACACCCCCCAGGGCTCAAAATCCTCGGGGTGTCAGTTGCCCTTACTGATAGGGTGGATTAGCGTATAGAAACACAAAAAGTACAGAATATATTATAACTCACAACCACACTATGGGAATAACCTAGTCTTAGCCTCAACTACAACTAATGTCTCTCAGACTCTGGGATGCTATTTCTAAGATTAGGTATCCTATAAGCACACAACCAATTAAAGAACATCATTAGATTACTTCCATTCCTTTTTATCAATTCCACTATACACTAATTAATTATTCCATTATTAATTAACCATGAACAACCCACATTAACTTTCATGGCATCACATTCAAAAACCATTGTCCCTTCAAAAGTTATCAATCTCATCATTAAGTTCCAACAAACTCCAACCCCATGGGGAAACATCATTTATTCAAACATTCTTTATAGAATTGCTTTCCCATATTCCTAGGCATTATAGAAAATAAACCTATGCTACTAAACACAAGGGGGATCAACACGATGAGTAGACATACTACCCGTCGAGTCTTTGCCGCCTATAGAAAGAGCATAGACCCATTCTCCCTTGAGAGGCTAAACACAAAAAGCACGTGGCATACCCCGTGTGTCTTCACCTCCTTCAAAAGAAGGATAAACAAGACCAGCTACCTTGAGCAGTGGAGAAAAGTAAAGAAGATAAACAACCAAGGATCAACAATAACCAACAATCACAACCACCCCATTCCATCATCCCAGGTGTCCTCCCTAACACCCACATGCATAAACCGATGCATCTCGCCACTCTACGCATCATCCGCTACCACAACCATAAGGCCTCCCTGCCATCACATATCAAAAGACCCCTCTAGGGTCACATCACAACACAAGATATCACAACACCCCTTCCAGGGTCACAACACAACATAAGCTGCAGGAAAACAATCATTACAACAAATGGGCTCTTGGCTCTTTAACAAGGCATCCGACCTTCAAAAAACAAACACAAACAATCACAGCAAAAAGGATTTTAGCCCTAATTCACAACAGGAGGGTAATTCCGAACCCTTCATGGAACTCAATTAAGTTATTTAATCCATATTGAATTAAAAATTTCAATTCGTTGGATCCAACATCATGAACCAATTCAGTAAGCTATCACTGAATATTAAACATGCTTACTATGACAAATTTGATCAACATCAAATTAGAACAACTACAACAACGGAAACAACTAGATTCTTTTACATGCCACTTTATCTTTATCCAATTAATTATCAATTAATTCCAACTATACATTATTTATCAATTCCTATCAATGAAAACATGCTAACAAGAAGGGCATATATATCACACTTATCTAGAAAATCAAGAGGCAAACCGTTATCACGGTACAAAGCAACAACATGCGACCAAACAAATTCTTTTAATCCGATTAAAGTATTTAATTAGGTCAATTTCATTGTGATCCAAAGGGGTAAATCATGCTAACTCTACGATTACACATAAACAATTAGATAAGTCATGAATCCCCTACCTCAAAGGTTTTTATGGGAAACCACAATGATCGATGAATGCCCAAGAAACCGGATCGATTCTCCAAGAATCCCACTTAGATATCCTCTCCTAACAAAACCATGACCACATTTCATCACAAATGTCATACACACACTTAGATCTACCCATAATGGGTGTAGATCTAAGATACTGAGAGAAAAGGAGGAGTATATCTACGTAGATCTAAGAAACCATACAAAAGGATCACATTCCTCAAGAAACCGACTGCGATTCGTGAAGAGAAGCCTCCAGATCACCTCCAAAATTTTTGAGAGAGGTTATTCCACCTCTAAGGAAGGGTAATCCCGAGTTATGGATGATTAAGGTCTAAAATGAAGTGATTAAAGTCAAAATGAGTTAGATCACCAATTTTAGGATCTAACTTTAAGTGCCTGCATGGTTAGTCCACACAGTTTAAAAAACTGTGCACTAACCGTGTGTTAGATTTTACCTTGACAACCCCTCCTCGCACAGTTAGTCTGCACGGTTAGACAAACCGTGAGCTAACCGTGTGTTAGCCACTACCCTCAAGACCATCTTTGCACGGTTTGGCTGCACAGCTTAGGAAAACCATGCGCCAACCGTGCGAAAGCTATTACCCTTTATCATTCCTCAAAAGTCCACCCAAGCGCACCCCCAAGTCACCTTGACTTCTCGGAACACCTCTATTACCGCATTTTCACAAAGGAATGGACCGGAGAGTTCCGGGCCATTACAGACATAATATTTATTTGATTATGCTTGTTAAACACTTTTAGGAAAATAACATATGCCTTTTTTATGACCTGATGGATCATTTTATTTGATTCTTTTGCGATTCATGTCTTATGAACTACCAAGATTTGTTCCATGACACGTAAATATATTAATTATTGGTATGAAATGAAAATTTTAAACTCTTATACTCAAATGATTATTCTTATGATATTATTACATATGACCATTGATTGATATCTCGCTTCATTACCACTACTGATCATCTAAGACCAACCTTTATTATGTTTCCTTTCCCAGAGGATAAATTTTTTTTATGTATGATATGTCTTTGAAGGGTGATCATTTTGAAGAACTAAGTTGGAGATGATTTAGATTTTTTATATACCAGCTATATATGTATCCATGTTTCTAAAGACAATAAACCTTTATATAATTGGCATAGATCATAATGATATGTAATAAATATTCATCTAATAATATATAATCATTATATATGTAGTATTTTTGTTCACCATAGTTTGTATCAAATCATGTATTAGTTAATTTTGGAAACCATGTTGAGAAAATTTTAGTGAAAACTCTTAGTATAAGACTAAGTATATGAAAAACCAAATTTATGGTAAATAAAGGAGTGTTTTTTTCATATAAAATTCATTTATATCTACATACTAGCTAGTGGATTTGGTATCGAAACATATGCTCATAGTGGTAAAAAATAAAGATAAGGTAGAATGGGTATTAGAACGATCAACATTAGTACGCGATTTGTGGGCCTAAGACTATACACCATGAAAAAAACTCCTATGGGATATGCATGGATTAATTCACATTTTCGTTATAAACCATTATGAAGGATTTTAATAGATAATGATGATGAATGGAATATGTTAAACCAAATATATCATATATTGAAAAAAATTTCTTACAATTTATACATCCTATAAATTATTTAATGATTATATGATTTCTTACTATGATTATTGTTTCTCATAATATGATTTTTGGTTTAATTCTATTGATGGATCCTAAATAATCATTATTAACACTAAATGTGATTTGAAATGAAATAAATTTTTTCATGAGAAACTATATGAAGTAGGGGCCAGAAAAAAAACATGTGATAATTCTTAACCAACTATCTCGATTTATGATTAAAAAACATAACATGAATGAGTTTATAGACACAACTAATAAGAAAAAATAGGGTTTAATGTTATTATAATAGATGATGTTCATAGAAAAAAGATGATTTGGATTCCTATATTCTATGAATAAGGGAAGAAGAACCCAGATAATTGTCTCAAAGGAACAATATGATGTTTAATGTGTGGAAAATAAGATAATAGTGAAATTATTTTTCCTAAAAATGAATAGTTTAATGGAAGGATATAATTTATATCCTAAAGTACCATTTATAGTTTAATTTATTAATTTTTTAGAACTTATACATTATCTGAGCTAGACCTCTAATATATGGTATAACTACTAGACCAAGGAAGGGTATATATTATGTTAATCACTAATTTAGATCTTTTTGGATAAAAAAATAAATATTATATATTTAATATTTTGGGATTTAATGTTGATGTTTTAAAGAATTATACCTATGATAATATTATTATTCATCCATTAGTGAAATTTAATGTGATTTTGAGTAGTGATAAGATCTCACTACAGAGGTATAATTTAAATTGCTACAATAAGGAAATCCAATTTTATATTCTAAATCAAACAATGATTGTCTATATCTGTGAAGGTAGACATGAACATCCAATGGAAATTCTGACCATTATATGGGTCTTGATTCATATTCAAATGAGTTATTTATCTCAGATGGTTTTGGAGAAACACAATATATAAGATATGCCTATTATACATGAGTCTATTGATGTATTTCTGAATTCTTGTACAGTAATCTATTAAATCATGGAGTTATAATAAAAATCATACTTGATTATACACTTATTTTAATGAATCTATATATAAAGGCATTGATTTAATTAATGGAGTTAAAAATAAAATCAAGTAGAACATTGATAAGGGATTCATTTGGATAATATCATAAACATGAGAGGCACCTTTTATTTTTTTTAAATAGAAAGATAGAAAAATGAGACACTAAATTGATTATAAAATAACATAACAAGTTAATCATCATCAATAATCATCCTATAAACTATATTGATGATTTTTTCAATCTATTCTGAGGTTCACATTATTTTTCCAAGATTTATCTTTAACATGGATACTATTATTTGAGGTTCAAACATGAATAAATAACAAATAGATATTTATATTAAATGTATAGAGACACTTAATTAATAGATATTCTATTTGGTCTTACTAATTATATTTTTATCTTCATGGATTTAATTAATTGGGTCCTTAGTGATTACCATGATTAGTTATAGGTAGACTTTATCGATGATAATAATATATATTTAAAGATAATTTAATATAATTAATATAACTCAAGGATTATACTAAACACATAAATGAAGGTGAAAATATATAAAAAATTTATCAAGTGTGAATTTTGGCTATATAAAGTTCCATTTTTGGGTCATATAATATAATTATATGGCATTTTATTAGATTCTTCAAAGAAATAAGATATTGAACATTAGCCCATACCAACCACTATGAATGAGATCCACAATTTACTTGTATTGGATGGATATTATGGACTATTTTTAAAGAATTTATCATGGAATTATAATACACTCAAAATGTTAACTCAAAATTGAGTCATGTTTCTTTGGACTGTTGAATATGTTGAAAATTTCAAGGAATTTGAGATAAGATCAATAATAACACATGTTCTCACACTAATATATAATGGGGAAGATTTTTTGAATTATAGTTATTATTTTAGTAATGTTCATGGTTGTGTTCTTTTGTAGAATGATATCATGATAAAATATTATTCATAATAATTTATGGTTTATGAGAAAAATTACCTGAATCATAATTTGGATTTAGTTGTGGTAATATTTATATCAACTATTTGTAAATGTTATCCTTTTTTATTAATGTGTGATATATACAATGATAATAAATGTTTCAAGTATATATTCTTCTATAAAGAGTTGAATATACGCTAGAGAAGATTGTTGGAGTTGATTAATGATTATAATTTATTAATAAATTAATACCTTGGGGAATCAAATAATGTGGCTGGTTCTTTGAGTTGAAAAAATCACACCATATTATATATGATTAGGATATAAAATATCCAATATTTTGGGGTTTTATTCGATGGAATTTGAAATATTAAGATAAGGGGAGAAATCTAATCTTTCTCAAGTGATTTTTCATCTGTCTATCCATGTGAAGATTAAAGAAGTGAAAAAGGTATATGTATAGATATAAAAAAAGGTGATAAATATTCCCGAGTTTAATATTGATTATGATGGAATGATATGGATAATGAAACTAGTATGTGTCCTATAAATGCATGACATGATTAATGAGCTTTTTAAGAAGCTCATAGCTAATCATTCTATATTCTTACTAAAAGTGAAAAATATGTATAGATATCAGATAGGGTATTTTATGTTTGACAAAATTGTGTATTATACACCTCGATGATTGGTATATCATAATGTTGAGGCTGAGATATGAGCATCTAAGGTGATGTTATAACTATTACTGATAACATAATGAATGTTAAAGAATATCACCATTCATTTTTTTATCAGACACCCCAAAGAATCTAATGGCCTAAATTCTATTTGGGTTTTAATATAATACCTTATGAATTAAACAAACATCATTAATATTAGATAATATTTCTCCCTTGATCTTGTTTCCTAGATATACATTTACAAAGTGTTATGGTTGCATAGAGGGCCATATTATATAGTATATGACTGATATGTGAAGTTTAACTCTATATTATAGAAAATAAACTAGCAAGATTTGTATTAATGTTTATTTTTCAATGACAAATATCATATTTAGATGTATGGATAGTCTTAGAGACCCATTAAAACTCTAGATTATATGTTGAGATCCAATTATTAGGATGGTTTGGACATAAAATCGTGGTGTGAATCCATTTTTCTAATGCACAATGGTTTTATTATGAGGGTTTGAATGATTGAGAAATAATTCATGCCAGTTTCACTATTTACAAAAAAAATACAAAAGGTTTTCTTCATGGAGAAGGAAACACGCAATAGTTTTCTCATTCGAGGTGTTTTAAAAACCTATTTTAAAAAGGAATATGGTCATTGGTAAATAGTTCAAAAAACACATAAAGACTCACATTATTCGAGAGGATATGAGTTTTGGCTCATCATACCCTTTTGAGGATATTATTTCCTATATTGGGAATCTATTACATATTTCATAGATATTTGAAAATCTTTTATTAATTCCCATTATGACATAAGTAACCCAAAAATTAATTATCAATTATTAGATTTCACTAACATTATAATCATCTGTATGTATCCAAGGTTATTCATTGATAGAGACAACTGTATGTATATGAGGATCTCCATCGATGGTACCCTTTTTCATACAGTTTATATATTTGTTGGTTTTTTATTATTATGATTATATTTTTAAGCCACATAGTTTGGCACTCGAGAATTTATCATCTTCTTATAAAAAAAGTTTTTTTGATGTTGGGATTGGGCCCATGAGATGTAATATGTATGTTTCATTGTGAAAGGAATCAAAAACCATGTATTTCAGTGTTTTTTAATGGGAAACATCATACCTTTTATGTTCATGTGATGAGGACCAAAAAATGGAGCATAATTTCATGTTTCAAGGATGTCTAGGGAAAGAGTTCATAGTCAATTTTTAGTGTGGGACTTATGAAAATGAATCCCAAGGAACCTAAAATTAATATGGACTCTCTGGTTGGATATGAACCTACTTGGGATGTGGCCTAGAAGAAATTGGGGTCAATTTGGGGTGTTGGGTTTGGACCTCAAGGAGGCTTTCTATCTATCCCATTTTTATGTGAATCAAAGCCCATGTAGTTTGTATGATTTATAGAACCCACACATATGGAGGTGAAATTATGGTCTGTATCATAGGGAATTTGGAATTTTGAGAGGATTTTTAAATGGATATAGGACTTATAATGAATAGGATGGCCTTCTGAGTGGGGCCAGGAGGAGTATCTCAACTCTTGGTGACGTAGATGATTGGTTAGTTATTACACCTTGAAGGATAACTTTTAGGACGGATACATGAATTTGAGGACCCATTCCTATTGTGTCCTTATAGGGGAAGGTGATAGGAAGATTCTAGAAAAGGAATATCTACCGAGACATGAAAATAATCATGCATATGTTAGGGCTTTCACAAACCTCTAAGTCCACATGAGTCATGCTAGGTGTTTGAAACTGGAGGAAGCCGAAGATATATAAAACCACACAATCCTTTATCCACTTTTGGAAGAGGATGGTGGTACATGAGAAGAATAAAAGGAATTTATGCATGCACATCCTCTCTCATTTTTGTGATGAGGATAGTCACATATGGACACCCAGCTAGCTACGACCCCTAAGAAAGCATAGGGGATTAGTTCATGAGGAATTTTATACTCATGTTTCTAGATAATAAGGATGATAATCAACTAATCCTAAAATGGAAAAGGAAGTGTGATCCCTCACCCCTTACTGACTGAAATTGGATGTCCATAGTCTTAGAGACTAGAAGAAGATGAAAAAGTCTTAACCCTTATCTCTCAGAGACAAAATGGAAATTACTAGGCCCTATCCCTTATATATAATACTAGTAAGTACATGTAACTACCCCTAGGGTTGGGTTCTATGTTTTTGATGGGATTCATAACATCACACACCCTAAAGAATTTACCCATTAGGTAGGACAGGTGTGGAATAAGTTTTACTAGAGGAATGCATAACTGAATGGTAGACACACCAGTGTATCATCCATCATAGGTTTTAGTGAGTGGAGGATCCATTAGAGGATTTGATTTTGTCTCCCTTGGATGGGATTCATAAAAAATAAGGTTCCCTTCCATTAGTCTGATGAAGAGAGGTCTCAAAGGAGTATTGTGTAGGGGAAGGCTGGGTGAGATGAAGGTGGCTCGCAAAGGTTATGGTCGGGTGATATAATAATGAGTCATTTTGATGAAGGATTGGGGAGATAAAGGGATCTATCACATAGAATACATGGGATATATGATTATATATCTATGTGGTGGAAAAACTGGGTGACAACACCATGGTGTGTCCTTACTTTAGGCTCTAAGGTTCTCCTTAGGTGTATTTGAACGACATGTTCTTAAGTTATAAGCATGAGAATGGGAGTTAACAATAGTGTTCTTATCTTAGGGGAAGTGGTTCTTGTAGAATCTCTTTTTTTTAAACACTAATAAATATTATAACATATTACCCATATTAATTCCCTCTTCTTTTGAGGCTTATAACTCTACCTTAATTTTTCTGAAGGGCTGGGTGAAGGACTAGGTTGAGTTGTGCTTTATGGATTCTCCAGGTTTTTTCAATTGTTCAAACGAGGATCCCTAGGGCCCTATTTATATGAAATTTTCAGACCATGGGTGATGGATTCAGTTCATGTAGGATCTTCGTGTTGGTCATCATGATGTCATGGTCTGCATGATTCTCTAAAGAACTTCTATTTGGACCTGTGTGGTGCCGCTAGCACATAGGATGGAACTTTATGGTGATTGTGGTTTGGACCATGTTTGATGTATCTTCAAAGAAGGGTGAAAACCATGGAATTAATAACTTCTCTTTTCCATGAGTTATTTACCTTTGGAAGTTCTTATTTTTCATGGAGAAAAAGGTGTCAAAAAATCCTCCCCCCGTAGGATGGGATCAAAATAGAAGAAGTGGGTCTAAACCTAGGGTATGGGAAAAGGATATTGAAGGATCCCACACTCATTGTACATTGTTTGTTTATTCACCTTTATTATTAAGGATTAAAAAAAATAGAGAATTTATTTATATGCAATGGATAAGTGAGAGGTCAATTCATGTAAGTATTTCATGCCAATGGACCATGCATGTTGATTATGTAGGGATTTTAAGCATTTATCCTATACAAGGGTCCACGTGTCAATAAAAAGAGTTGAGGACCTCAACAGTTCTTCCTCCCAATATATATTTTATTCTATAATCACACTAGTGATCCCATCATGCTAGTATATTTTCTGAAAAATCATTCATATAGACCAAATATTCCATTATCTACATGAATCATACACTTAGGACAATGAAATGCATGAGGTCACTTGAGCGCATGACCTACACAAGGTCACATGAGCGAGTGACCTACATGAGGTCACCTAAGTGAGTGAATTGTGTGATTCCATACCTTTTCTAAAATTTTAAATTTATGAATTTTCCATAAAACTAATTTTTAATCACTAATGAAATATTGATATATCCTTGATGATTCAAAATGGTTGGTCAGAAGGCTAATATTTCTGATGAAAAACATGGAAATTGCATCAAGATATGGTTGGCACTATGGGACTTGATTATTACCACATATGAGACACTACTCTTCTGTATTTGGTGAATCAAATAAAGAAGCATCATCATGAATATTCAGAGAGTAACTATCATATATTCCATGTCTATATAAATCCAAAGGATGCCTTTATCCCAAAGATGAATAAATATGTTCCGCATTCCTGGTTTCAAGTGTATAAGAATTTTACCACTTCTAGGATATTAGCCCATGGTGTGTAAATAAAAGTGGGGACATCATCTATGGAATATTTCATACAGCAAATCATCTATAACCTGAATTTGAAGCCGCATAATCCCTAGTAGAATCCACATTTTCAATTGTATATATTCTATAATTACCAGACAGATCCATCGAAAGGCTATAAGAAAGACTAAAACCATCATTTGGGAGGGGTTTTCATATCAAAGTGGATGTAGGAATTTTGGGTTCACCATAAATTTTCTAATTTCTCAACCGATATGAAGGATGTATGAATTTACGAGCATGTTTGGGTGGCCCAAACATATGTATAAAAGATTCT
This sequence comes from Viscum album, assembly GCA_963277665.1. NCBI lineage: Eukaryota > Viridiplantae > Streptophyta > Magnoliopsida > Santalales > Viscaceae > Viscum > Viscum album. The sequence goes on from OY728137.1 coordinate 980,100,771, forward strand.
AGATATCATTCTCGAACTACGAAGACAATGAATCCCACCGACCAATTCATTACATTTGATTCATGAAGAAGTCTACATCAATACATGAGATATCTATAAGATCTCTAGAGATCCCATACTCAGAGATATGTATGATGAATTCATCCCATCGAATGACCTCTAGGAAGATTAAAAAAGGACACCTGTTCTAGGCCACGAGCTATTGAAGATAGCTCGTGATATCAAGAATGAAGACCCACACCTAAGGGGGGAAATAAATTTTGAAGTAGGGATGGATTTTTTTATGGATCCAAAGTCGGAGGCCCCCATGTGAAAATTTTCCATGCGATGCATCATAATGGAAATTAGGTGAATTCCTGGTAAATTCTAGCACACATTGGAGCAGGGTGAGTACAATTGGTGGGAGTACGCAATCAAGACAGATGTACCATCGATTCTCGGTAATCTAGATAAGAATATACATGATACCAATCCATGAATCAAGTGGATGTATGAGGACATGAGCATTCATTATATTATCCAAGATAGCAGTGGGAAAGCATATAGGGTAAGAAGCCCCTATCTTGATGATGAAATACTGGTTCCTAATGCATGTTCACCTAGGGATGAAACCCTTAATAATTCTACAGCCATTACAATTATTCTAGTGAGTAATAGAGGTGAATTTTTCTTTTTTACTCTATGTTGAGTGGAATCAATGTTCCTAGGGGATGATTCTGACCATTTTTTCAGGTCGTTCCTAGCATCCATCACCTGACCATGAAGCATGGTGGATCTTTAATAAGAAGAAATATTCTTAGTAAGTTCAATTTCAATCCATATAAGATCCTCCCACTAAGATATTCACTAAATACGATAATGCTTCTGATGTGATGAGGTCATATATGATTGCTTTCAAGGATGGCATACTAGAGGCCCAAATTGATGGTGAGTTTATATGAGAGGTATATGCTCCATTTATATTTTCATTCAAATTCATGATTTTGTTAAAAATAACTACATCACCTCCTATGAACATTCGATTAGAGAGGAACCAAATGGTATCCTAAGAACTATGGATTCTCATACATGTGGATGTGAATTGAGAGGTAATAAATCTACCCCTAGAGGGTGTGTCCTATGAGTTTACCTCGTGGTATATTGAGTATTACATTTCATTATATCCCAAGGGCTATTGATGTGATCATTCCTCGATTAATATCTATAAAGACTGGTAGAAAGTGGAAGCACGGTAGAAAGGCTCCAACCATTCCAGGGAGTGATAGCGAGGAGGTCTCGAGCTCAACAAACTAATCCCATGCATTTTTTAACCCACCATTCTGGGTCAAAAGGGATATTCCATCTGATATTGGGACTAGATGGTCTAACCGACATTGTTAAGAAAAAATTAAGGCTCCAATTTCTTACCCTTTTACCACAATGGATAGAGTTGGGAAAATTTTCAAATAATAGTGTCATTTCAACTTCATAGAAGTCCATAGAACCTTGAATTTTATGTAGAAGAAAAATTTCATACATGGAAAATAAGGAATTCTGGTTTTAATTAATTTTGGTCACTCTTTCATGCCGAGTTACAGATTACACATATTGGGTATGTTTGAGCCCTACATAAAAATTGATTTGATGCAGAGCCTATCCAGTTAGGAATATATATATATTGGAGATAAAGATTCTCATTTACGCCATCAATGATCGAATACCAACTAAAATGAAGTTAATTGGAATTCTATAATGGTGGGTCGCGGAAGGGGTTGATGAAACACCCACTGATGAATGGGACAGCTTCTTCGATCTTCAGAATGTAAGCTTCCCCTAATTTTGTTTTCCTCATTTCTCTTTTTATTCCTTATTTTTATAAAAATGTTATTAATAAGGAAATTTTGACCCTAATTTACATCGAGTATAGGGAGGAAAGGTTGTGATATCATTAATGAGATATAGCCCAAAAGGCTCCCCCATGGGGGATAAGAAGTCAACTATTGAGTCAAGGGATCTATCCTTAGGCCAGAGGACTATGTAGGAGGACATGGTGGGAGATTCCACTCGACCAATACCTCTAATGCCTGTATTTTATGGGGTAAGTGATATATTTACTCCACCGAAAGACAAGAAATGAGAGAGATTTAAACATCTGGCCAAACATATCACTAGTTAGGGTGAGTTTTCCTGATATTATTTATTCTTAATTTCTATAGAATAAATGTTGAATCATTCATATGGGTTTCATAGTCCACTCCCCTTACATCTCTAATGGGTCTTATAGATGACTCCCCCCCCAAACAACTAAGGAGGACATTCTGGATGAGGCATAGACTTCTATTGGAGAGTCAGTTCTATTGATGGCAGAAGAATCAAGGGATAAGGATGCATCATGTCACTATGGAGAGGAATGATAATCTCAATAATTTTAAATACACATTATAAGGTTACATATTCTGATTACAAGCTTCTATTCCTCATTATATTTTTGATCCACTAAATACACTGGAAGACCCTATGATCCCCACTATTAGACCTTTCACCACTTTAAAAGGTTCTAACATGGATATCATACCATTTGATGAAGGTGTTGGTAATGATACTGATCTGAAGGGGACTGAGAGGTTGATTTCTACTTAAGTGATAGCAGGAATTGTTGATAGCGGAGCCAATTTGGGTGCTGATCCTATCATCTTAGATTCCCTAATTAGTGAAGATATTATGAGACTTTACACCCTATATAATGAAATAATGGACACATTTAATCTAGATATTGATATATTATGCTCCCTTTTTGATTTTGGGTACATTAATAATGAATTGTATGGATGTATGTTTTATTTTTCTTATGTTTTAAAAAATAGTTGACCTTCTTTCATTTGATGCATTACACTAGAGATAAACTTGTGAAAACTTTTGTATAAAAAACACTTACAATGAACTTCATTAATAGGAATCTAAGACCATATTACTAGCATTGCTAATGGAGTAATATATGAGGACCCCAAATTGGGATATTCTCGAGGGAACTTTGTTCAGGGCCTAGAGCGGACTCTGTGAAATGTTCCTTAGCATGAAATCATGGGATAAAGTGCTAGGAACAAGGGTTCTAGAGTGGTATCTGACCAAGAAAAATATATATCAACAGGTGAGTTCCATCAACTTCCTCAATACCCATTTTTTTCTTTTCCATCTTTAAATGTCTAAGACTAATTTAAATAATCATTCAGCACTGGTAGTCACAATATCTGAACTCAAAGGGGATGACTCCTCCCTAAATCAATTGACTACACATGGAGAGGATGAAGTTACTCCATAAAGGAAAACCAAAGTTTCTTCCATAAGTGGACTGATTCCAGAGTATACCCCCTATGACTATCTCAGATATGAGCCAATAATCCCATGATACTCTCTGTGAATTTTATAGGCTCGTATAGAAGGATATCAGGGATCTACATTTGAGGAAAAAACTGTAGAATTACCTTCAATACTTCATTATCTAAAAAACATGTTTTTCATACTAGGGTACAGTGGTTTTGACTACCTCATAGTTTCCACTACAATGAAGGAAATTATTTTTCAGTGGAAAAAAGATCATGAGTCAAAATAGCACCTTATCAAAGTGTGAATTCTCATTAGAACCGATGAACTACTTATTTAACTATCCCTAGCAGAGTAAAATCTCGAAAATACATTGATGGAGTGTAGTTAGTGGGTTAATGAAAGATATTCACAAATATCATGCCTCTAAAAAAAGATGTATTTTTTCAAAGGAGAGTTTATATGAATTAATCATCTTCAAGATAGAGTTCATTTCGAGGGGGTGAAATAAATTGTGACTGTGGCGAAGAAAATACTCCTGGATAAGGAGAATAATGCTGCTCTACCAGTCAAGCTTTGATAGGGAATTGATGGGGCCTAATAAATTCTTCAAAAACTAAAGATTTATATTGATGGTTTTTGTAAAAAATAGAAGAGGGGCTCTGATTTTTTGGGATTTATTATTATTTATTCTCTATAAATGAAAATGTTTTTATTTCCAAATAAAATATATATTCATCCTTATTTTTCTCGGTAAATATGAATTAATACTAAATATTTTTTTTATAGAAAAATGTCTATAAAACATTAATTCAAAATTAAAATAATAGGAATATGGTGGTGCTCTAATTTTTTCTTAGTTATTTAGACCTAGAGAGCGTAGATTGATAGTTTCTAGGATCATATTACAAACCCTAGAAACTTTTTTTATTTAATCACCCTAATTTTTTTCTTATGTAAAATATGACGACTCCTTACTGAGCGAGACCTAGATTTTTCTTTGTCCTCTCTTTTCAAGTTATTAGCCAAAATAGTTTTTCCCTTTTTCTTTTCATTACTCATTTTTATCTATATCATGTAGTGTGTATGACTTGTGATATGAGACTCAAATTTTATCCATGGTTCCCCTTTTTGGATTCTTCAACCTGGAAAGTACTATGACTATTTTTTGGCTAGTTTAGAGTCTTGAAACCTTAAATAATTTGACTTGCTTTTTATGTCTAATAACTTTGACCAATATTTATGGAATGATGACCCAAGTAGGGATTGATGGCTTATAATGTTCTGACATTCGTCATATACTCAAAGGGGATATTTGAGTCACAATTTTTCGATTTATAGATCTGAAACACGATGTGATAAAAACATATATGTAATGACCGTAGATAACATTCGAGAAGCAGTTTCTAGTAATATATTACCATTGGGATTTAAAGATATAGAAAATGTCTTTCACAAGGATGAATGTGCCATTGGTTGACAAGAAATTTTTATGGGAAACTCATTCAAATCATAATAGGGATATATTAATTCTTCTTAAAAACAAATGTGCCTCAAGAATCAAAAATTATACTATTGATGGTTGGATATTTTTCAAAGATCTAGATTTCTCAAGACCATCGATAGTGTTTTGTGAAGGGAATGTATCTATGAATGACGAGAGAATATATGTAGGTGTTATTAATGAATGGGAATTTAATCCTAAACAAATTAATTTTATGTTTAAAAGAGGATAATTCCATTGGGTGAAAAATATCTGGGAAAAAGACCCCTCTTAATAAAGGGTTGAAGCCTCATATAGTTTAATGCCTTGAAACTAAGACCTGGAACATGCATTATAACATCTTATGGAAAGGTAATTGAGAGCTAAATTGATGTTAATTTAACTTTAACAAAATTATTATAGATTTTCCCTTTCATAGTAATATGTTGAATAATTTTCCATATTTTCTAGTATAAAGGGGTTAAGGTTGTAATATGTAATCTGGGGGTTTCCAGATCTAAAGAGTGATGTAGGAAAAGTATGTCAGGAATGACCGTGGACCATGATTGAAATGTGGTTCCCAAAAAAATGTTTTTTGGGGATTACAGAGATATAAGATGTCTCTCTTAGGGATTAATGCTCCTCTTGTTGACATAAAATTTTGGTGGGTGAATTATGAAAAGATGAATATACTGTATTATAGCATAGTCAAATAATATAACCCTCTAGTCGACATGACCTTTTGATGGGAAACATATTCAAAAGAAACTAGGTCATATTAATACATATAATAACAAAGGTTAAAGGGAAATATTATGGAGATTAAAATTATCTTAGACACAAATCATGGTTTTTGAAGGAAAATTCTTTAATATGGTAGGATCATTGCATATCAAAATTACTAATATTGGGGAGAGATGGATCCCTACAAAGGTTAGAACCATACACAGGGAAGGGAGATTTTTTTTATTAAGGATGGGCCTAAGGAATAGGATCTAGGCATCAATATGTATCTAATAAAAGTGAGAATCAACCCATATAAAATTATATAGAATATTCCCCACACTGATTGAATCCTTGTGTGGAGAAGGGATCTTTTTTTAATATGGGCTCGTGATTTGGGTGGTAAACCATACTAGACCCTCTCATGATGACCTGGCCTATACAAACAATAGTGAGGGAATTTTCACATATTAAAGTTTGTACCTAGATATTAGATCCATGAGTCATTATGTATGTCATCAAAGAGACTATAAATCCATATTTAGCTCTTAATTTTATGTCATGCAAGAGACATCAACCATGCAGTTTAATGTCATGCGGTATATATGTAAAGTGTGCTTTTTGAGGTCTTGAAACTAGAAACAATGGTAACCTTGAAATGAACTAGCATGCCTTGATTGTGAGGGTAATTGTTTACCAAAACTCTTAAGCCAATGTGAGCTATGATTTATGTGAGAAATAATAAGTGACAAAGGTTTATTCCATAACACAAATGAGATAAAAAAGAAGGATATGCTGATTTTTTTCTGAAGCCTAGACCAAGATGTAGGATCTGGGTGTTTCTATGCATCTCAAGATAATTAGAATCATTTCATATGTAGTTTCTAAAAAATCTGAAGTTTAGTTTCTTGTGGTGATGACATCAACCATGTAGTTTAATGTCATGTGGTAAGGATGAGGGTTACCTATTGTGGAAAAGAATGTATGTATACTTATCAATGTTGTCTATGTATTCATGAAATCATCTCATGAGAGGAATATCATATCTATGATATGAGGATTCATGAGCTAGTTTCTTATGTATTCTAATTCTTGATACACATGATAATATTATATTTTAATTTCATTTGTTGAAGTTGTTTTCATACAGTTTTGGTTCATCTGACTAGGATGACATGATGTCTTATAGTTTTATGTCATATGGATAGGACCACATATCATAGAAGCAAGGTTGGTTATGAGGCTTAGTAAACCAAGTATGTCCTAACATACATTATATTTGAAGAAGTAAATCATAAACCATGGTCTTCGGGATTCCTAAATCAAGAGAAGTGGTAAAATAAGAGAGCACAAGGAATGATTGTAAACTAATATTTGATAATAGGATTTTCACCATAATTCTGTTAAAGAATACAGTGATAGAAGAGGTCTCTCATATGAATGACTATGTCTCTAGTTTATAGGCCCATTTTTTGGAATATAATGCAAAGTGAACTTGGTAATATTAATATATGGTCAAACAATGACATTCCCTGACTAAAATATCCTTTTAGTGGGATGACTATACAAAGTCAACTAGGGAATTTTCTGTATATTCAGAAAAAAGAATCCTCATAAATCTACTATCTTATCACTAATGGACAAGGAAATCTGATGGAGATCAAAAATTTACCAATGAAATTAGTATGATGTGAGGAAGTAATTTTTTTGAGTACAAAGGAATTATTTTGACTGGCATTGCCCATGGAGTATGAAGTTGCCTAAAAGTATTTTATTTATATGCCCAAGATGAAAATTTATGTTTCCATGATGGGATCCTGGATGAGGGAGTATGATTTAAGGTCTCTTATATGGATCACAGTTTGTCTATAAGATATAGGGGACTTTTTTCTTTGTATATAGACCCTGGACATAGATTCTAGGTGTCACATATCCCATTTCAGGATGTAATCAAGCCACATGTAATTCTCTCAAGTCTCCCTGTGAAGGTTTGATCCATAAAAAGAGAGGGTGAAATTTTATATTATAAAATAACATAGAATTAGTGATCCAGTCATCACTATGTATCCTTTGATAGAAGGAATCAATCCACTCATAGTTCTTAGAAAAAAGGTGTGATGGGAGACAAACATCAAATATTATAATCTGATCAATAATGGATTGAAATGTTATGAAGTTTTACTTCATACAACAAGGACATGAACCACAAAGTTTTATATCATGCGGTGAGTAAATAGTCTTATAGTTTAATATCTTGTGACTATTACATTAGTTTATGTTATTTAAATTTATATAGCTCAGACTATGATGTCTTATATATTTAGGTCAGACAACTAACACTGTATGGTGTTCCTTTTAAGGTCATGCATATAAGACCATGACTCTATTTAGTTTAACATCATATGATGAGTATGTTGGTGTCATGAAATTTGTCAACATGTGACATGAAAGAAGGTGTCTTTATCACACAATGTATTTCTTGAGAAATATTTCATTAGTAGGGACCATTATAAGCTCTACATCAATCCAGATCAGTAAATAAGCTATGTTAGAGTGAAACTAGTGTATGAAATAAGGTCCCTCCTACATTGGTACAAGAATTTGAGTCTTCTTCCTTGGTATAGTCAGATTCTTGAGGACCAGGTGCAATTATCCTTGGAGGAACGAGTGGAATCAGACCTTATTGTTAAAATCCTATGTTATTTTATTTTTTTGGACTTCCAAGTGATGCAAGATATAAATAATTTTATCATCATATCACTCCAATTATCTATCCATTTTTGAGATTTTACATCTATGGATAATTGATCATATATAAAAACTTTGGGTGAGGGATATTGGACTTTAATGGGTAGGAATTATGTCCCATAAACATGTGAATATAGGGTCGTCAGTGTGACTATACATGTTTTGGTCTAGTAGGTCGACAAGGCATGCAATATATTGTCATGATAATACTTCTTATCCCTACCCACTATATTATAAAGTATATTCTACAGGGTATTATTGAAGTCATTTATCTCTCCATTGGTTGCAAAATGATAGTGATATGAATGGTTGAATTTGATATTTTATTCATGGTATAGATTCTAAAACTTAGAAGAACTAAAGAAGGTTTTTTTTTGTCTGTCAGTGTTGTATTAGGGACTCCAAATTTGGTAATGATTTGTTATTTCACGAATCATATAATGATTTTTCCCTCACATATTTGAGGTGTATTTCTTATTCCCATTTTGAGAAGTAATAAATAGTAGTTAGGATGAATTTAATTTTATTGGTCGTAGTTAGAGGATATGACCCTACAACATCCATTACCCATATGGAAAATGGTGAGGATTATTTGGATATGTGTAGAAACTATGAGGGTTGATATATTAAGTTGGTGTGTACATGGTTGGAAGAATACTTCTTGATGAATTTTATGAAATATTGTATCATTGAAGGTTAGAAATATACAAGACTTTAGATTTGATTGGAAAGCCTAAAACTTGACTGGTGGGCACCCGATGCTCCCATATATACTTTTTTAATGGAAGTTACAATATCTTATCCATCAATGAATATAATAAAGAATTCATTGGATCCCTTTTTATAGAGTACATTCTGCTGATTTGGGCTATCATAATGAGTAATGTTGGTCTCTCATCACTAGGTTTTCTCTTTTTGGATCTATCGAAATATATCACTTCATTTTAGAGGTAGTCCAAAATGGGTATTATCCAACTAGTCGAAGGACCATCTAGTTTAGTTATTAAACTAACTTCATTCACCACTTCCATGATAACATGAACAAATGGAGAGACAATTAATTTGTGCATAATGCTAATGACTATTTCATCCCTATCAAGATCTGAAAAATATGTGGCTACATTCACTAATTCATTGTCCTCAGCTTTATATTATCGTGGGACACGATACAATTTTGGTTCTGAGAGAAACTATACCATTTTCCTTAAACATAGTCAAGAAAGGGAATTATATCCTCTTTTGCGATGATATAATTTCCATTTATCCTCTTGATTACCAACTCTGAATAATCTTTCACCTTCATGTGGTCTACTAGAATTTGAAGGTCTGGTTTTATCCCTATAATGAAGGTCTTATAATTTTACTCGCTATTCGTATAGCCTTAAAAAATAGGAATGAGTTAGGAAATAATTCCATTTCTAGAGAGATAAACATGACTCCCAACTCAACATTATTGATCTTGGGATCTTTAATTATCATCCTTGTTGGTCAAATGGATGCACCATCGAAATAAATATCCCACAACTATGGTAACAATTGAATAGAGAAGATCTATTCAATGGGAAATTTAGTATTAAATAGTTTTTTTAGATGGATGTTCTGTAATAAATCCTTCTATATAATATCCTTTTATTTAAATTCTACGAAAATAACTAAATTTAAAACTATTTCAAGATAACCACCCACTGTGCCAAAAGTCCAATCAATATATGATGGCTTACAATAAATTTGAGTGGGTTGTTACTAGTGACAAAATAGAGTAAATGTTGTTGCAGGTAGGATCTTAGCTTCTAAAACATGAAGATTTACACCGAATAGATTTTTTTGATATCTAAATAACTAGTATCAGTGTTAATCATGGTTCTACTAATATAAAAAAGTATTTTTTTTCATTATCTAAATCATTATTTTGTGTGAGGAAAGAACCATATGATCATTCAAGTGTTTTTATGTACATAATAAAAATTTCCCCTTATATTGTAGTCATGATCACTATTGGAATAAATAGATATTTCATAAGGATATCAAATAATTCATGACAATCATTCGTCTACTAATATGTGACCCACTTCATCATCTACTTGTTTAAGGGAAAACTCTTGCATATGAGGATTGAAATAAAGCTCGGAATGTATGTCAGTTGTCCCTATAAACCCCTCAACTATTTGAGGTTCTGAGGTGGTGACATATTTAGGTTAACATTTGTATTATCTGGGATGAATTTGATGCCATGATGGGGAATGAAGTAGCTGATAAATTTCCCTGAGGTGACCATGAAAGCACATTTCAAGGGGTTCATCATCAAGCTATGTTGTCACAGCTTATTGAATAAGATATCAAAATTATCAAGGTGATCAAAACAATGTTGAGAATTGACCACTATATTGATTATTTAACATTACATGGACCTTCCCATGAAGAATTTGAAGATTCTATGAAAAAAACTGTTTGTATATTGCACATACATTCTTCAACTCAATGTGAATTACCCAATATAAAAATACTCTATATTGGGATCTTAAGTGGTGGATTTTTAGTCTTATTAGACTATTCAGATTTGATTATACCCTAAATATTAATAGATGAAGGATTTAGATTGACAAACATATATTTCTTTAATCATTAGGTCTATGATAGGAGCTAGGAAATCATATTTTTGACAGTGATGGTTGAGATCACTGATGTCAATAAAGACCCTAATCTACCCTTTTTTTTCTTTATATGAACTATGTTATCTAGAAATGTTAGATAATGGAATTACTGAATGAAATAGGCTAGGAAAATATTGTAATATTCAGACTCAATTTTGGAATCATGTGTCAGGTGTGTCCTCCTGGAATCTTGTCTATATCACTGATGGTTTTTTGGTAAGCTAATCTTGTGAGTGACCACCCTAGGATTAGGGCCCGACTTCTATGTGTAATTCCTAGTGAACACATCCTGATGTTTTGTTAAAAATTATTTTTATGACTATTTTTCTTCAGAATATATGGTTTCATTGGTCAATGTAGTCCATGGGTCTTCCTCTATACACATTTTTTTTATTTGATTTCATAAATTAGGGTAAAAAATATATCTTTAAATGATGAGAGGAAATTCCTAAGATAATCCTTTACTTCCACTTACTATTTATCTTCCTCTTATATATTAATCTAATGGGAAGTATGTAATAAAGTAATCTCTCTAGAGATATAATATGAGTCACCATTTTAACATTCAAAAGTTGAAATGACTTCCGCTGACCCAGATGATAGTGTAGGGTCCCTCTGAGGTTTTAGTGGGGATGGAGTGATGAATATAGAAGGAGAATATTCATCTTTTTTTTTGACATAAATGATGATGTAAGGATATTTTGGAGCTCCAAGGATGGAATGAGGGTATTTATTTCCAAGATTATACTATATTATAGAGATTCATTGGCTTGTTTAGCACTTATGTACTCAGTATTTCTGATTGATATCATGAAGGTTTTTGAATATGTGGCTGAATAAGGGCCCATTACTTGATCTGATGGATATGAAGCACATATTCTTCACTAAGATATTTGAAGGGAATGTCCAGGGTCATTTTAAAACCATTTTGGGATGTGAACCTAGAAAAACTATCAGTCAATGGTAGTTTTCCTTCCATCTAGTAGAATCATGCATCAATGTTGTGAGTTTTTTAAGATTCTAATGACACTTTATCACCATACTACATCCTAATTTTACCATTGATCCACTATTTGAATAATTGATGGTATAAAGAGCGGATTTTCTCATGCTCATTCAACCAAGTCCTTCCTATTCGAACATTTAAGGACATGTCTTTCTAAACAACTTGAAATTTTGAGTTGGATACAACATACCCAAACAAGGCCTTACACATGATCCTTATAAGAGGCTATTATTTTGTTTTTTATATTTTAATAAAATTGTAGGGTTTAAGTGGATAGGGGGAAGTGGGATTTTCTATTAACCACTATTAAAATCATTTAGACTATAATAATCTTGGTTCTTATCCTTTTTCAATGAAATACCATCAAATTTTAATGCCATTTAACCTTTTTGATACATAAAAAGGCCTAATATGTCCTTGTTTAATAGAATCTTGTTATAACTCCATAAAAGAAATGAAAATTTTAAATTCACATGATTGTTCTCTAAATAATAAAATTTAGTAGCTGAAACAACATATTCAAACTCTTGAGGTCCCAAATAAGTCTCTATGAGCACTAAACATATATATTTTGATAGAATTAGAGCATTAAGGTTCGACAACATGTTAAAAAACAAGGCCAATTTATTTAAAATTTTATTCTTATGGGAAAAATAACTATTCATACTAGGATTAGGTTACTATATCATGGTTAATTTAATAATTAGAGAATATGTTCTAAGCAGATCATTCCTTGGAATATGGGTTTAAAAAACCCCTATACTTGGTGGATTAGTACAAATAGGTTTTCCCATGTGCCATGGTTGATTTTTTCATGAATCGTCCCTCAGGGCCCGTGTCGTGAATACCCCAATCCCATCGCCCAAAGGCTAGGGGATAGAGACTAGCACCGTAAGAATTATTCCATGATTGGGAGTCATTTTCCTGAGTACCTATATCCACACACACACACACACAACCACATCCCAAAAATCTGGAAAGAAAACTTGTTTGACCCTAAATAAACAATTATTAAATGTACAATCTATAAGTCAAATGGGAAACAATACAAATCCAATAAAATACAAAATGAAAATAGCAAAGGAAAAAAGATCTATGAAAAGTCATCTGTAGGAGAACCCCACCTGAAGGGTAGGAAAGGAGTGGTTGTTGGAAGCTGTAGAAGTATGTCCTAACTGTCGTATCTCCCTGAGAACTTCCTAGTCCTCGTCCACCAAGGTATTTGTAGAAGATCCTATCATCTCTACTAGACATGACATGTGCAGGCAGATCCTCAACATGGGTGAGTAACACAATAATCAGTAGGGATCCTGAATCACAATGTAAAGACCACAAAATAAAGTATACACAAGGTACTATCAGCTCACGTAGGTATAATATAAATAATGTAAAGAAAGAATATTAGTCATAACAATGAACACCTTGGACTACTGTGGTACTCATCCCTTGTGAGTATCATGGTTTTACTGGGTCACACAGAGCCGCTCCCCACCGTGGGTCTGTCGGGTCACATAGAGCCACTCCCCACTTAGGCCATCATAGTTGGTCTACAAAGGGCTGATTATAGTTGGTCCACACAGGGAAACTTATGGCTGGTTCACATAAATTCTCTTATCACTAGTTCACACAGATCCAATTTTAGCTAGTACACATAGGGACACTTATCATCTAGGCCTATAGGGTCACTTAGTTTTGCTCGTCAACAGTCTTCAGGTCTCATCCAGCCATCGTATTCCTTTACCTAGCACACTTGATTCCAAGATAATGAAATCCTAAAGAAATTTTCATATATCAACTTCCATTAAATTCTACTTAGAACATTCCGAATGATCCACCTTATTGTAAGGGTTCCAATGTCATGAATGAATCATCAATCGGGTGCACTGTTTGAGAGTTATGACTATTTTTTTCAAAAAGGGGTTGGTCGAGTCTGGGTCCGGTCAGAATTGGTTGGACCGACATGGACCACTGTGTGAGTTAAATCTTATTCATCCCAGATTTTATGCGGTGTCTTCCTTGTGCTACGATGTAGCTGATTGAGGCCGACTTCCCTCATCCCGCACGTGGTCCCCGCTGAACTGTGTGCCAGTGCACGCCATAGACCGCAACAACGATCCGCTCCTCCTACATGGTCGGGTAGCCTCGTCTACCTCAACCAGCCGCCAACCTATGTGACAGTGTCCCATGATACACCTCCATGGCCCCAGTCAGCCGTGTCCTCCACCTTAGCGTGTCACCACCCACCAATGGCTGCTGCCGCGGGCCACCAGCACCGGCCACCGATGGTATCTTCTGTGGACCACGAAGTCTGCTCCAGTGGTCTATTTCTTAAACTGTCTACAACCTCATACTTATAAGGTCACCATCTTCCCTGATACAACCTTAAAGTCACCTTTCCAACAATTTGGTGTTCTAGTCACTAAGATCACCAGAACACCCAAAGATGAAGGAATCAGGGCCTTGTTTGTGTTAGCCCAATTCCTCCATTTTAGAATTTTTGAAACATGGGAAGAGGAGTTTTAGGTTCTATCAATAAATAACCTAATGAAAAACCTGAGATAAAACACCTTCTCTTAAGAAAAAAGCACCTACAGATCAACCTATTCATGGGTTGATCTGTGTTCGTTGTTTTAGAAAGAAGAATGAGGCATTCAAAATTCTCGAAAAGATAAACCATGAGAAGCTTTGATATGAGGGAAGGCTCATTGATGGTCGTGATCCTTTCGTGGGGATTCACACTCCATTTGAAGCCATTAGAATTCTATGATATCCAGTCCCAGATTCGTTCTTCAAGGGCATCATCACCGCTTTTCGATTCGCTGGCGTTCGTCATTGGAGAGGATTCATTCATCATTCGTTAGAGGAATTTCATATCTATATCTGTTTCTCCAACCCCGTTATCTTATTAAAATAGAAATGCTTCACAATTTTTCTGTTACTCTTAGTCATCGCATTGTTACACTATTTCATTTATGAAACAATGTTTCTATTATGTTTTAGATAATGAGTTGATAAGCTCTTTCATTTATGTAATGAAATAGTCGGCTCGTCACAACATTGTAGAGAATCTTTTTTTGAATAAAATAAACTTTTAAATTTATTTTATTTTTCTTAAAACTTCTGAAAAATATCTTTTACCCTCGAACTGCGCCCGTCACGATTAAGCTATGCCTAAGGGGAATTCTCATAAATGAGCTCAACGGTACTCTCATATTTCCAATACGGTTTAACTTTCAGGAGTTATGTGGAACTGAAAATAAAATAATTATTACTTTATTATTTTATTTATGACCAAAAATTATTTTCCACCATTAGCCCACATCGGCCAATGTTAAGACCTTTCTAGGCGAATCTTGATGATCTGAGTTCAACGGTGCCGAATATTTTTTATATGGGTACCCATTTAAAAGTTATCAAAACCCTCTCACTTGTTTATTTAATAAACCTTAAAAATAGTTCAAAAATGAATTCTAGACAGTACGGGCCTCAGAATTACGTGCTGACTCAAGGGCTTATCTCAAAATAATTCCATTTAATATTAAAAAAATCATAGAATCCCAGGGTATTACATTGCTCCCCCTTTTAAGGATTTATGTCCTCATAACCCAAAAAAGGTCTTATCAAATAGAAAGGGGTACTGAGAAAGAATCTGAGACTCCTGCTCCCATGTTCTCTCTTGGGGTTTCCTATACTGCCAATGAATGTGAACTAGAAGAATCGATCATCCATGAAGGACCCACTCCTGTCGATCCTCTATCTCCACCGAGAAATCCGCAAACTTCACCCCATCGTTAATGTCTGTCCCAGCCCAATCAATGATGTGTGATGGATCATGTGTGTACCTCCTCAGCTGCGACATCTGTAAAACATCGTGCACCTAGTGCATCTGTGGGGGGGAAGAGCTAGGCAGTACACCACCTCTCTAACTATTCTCCCAATCTAGAAAGTTTCAATGAATCTCAAAGATAACTTGCCACCCCAACCAAATCTCTGCAATCCCTGTCAGGGTGAGACCTGGAGGAACACATGGTTTCCATCCTCGAACTCCAAGGGCCTCTGTCTTCTGTTATAATTAGATTTATTCCTTCTCTATGAAGTCCTCATATTCTCCTAGATGATCTGAACCATCTTAGTGGTATCCCATACCAACTCTGGATCCATGAGTGCTAACTCCCCTAGGTCTATCCAGCATTGAGGTGATCTGCAAGGCCGCCCATAAAGTTCCTCAAATGGTGCCAGGAAAATGGTGGAGTGATAGATATTGTTGTATGTAAATTCCATTAGTGGTAGTTGGTCCTCCCAACTATGAAAAAAATCCAAGATATAAGAATGAAACATGTCCTCAAACACCTAAATAGTTCTATCCATTTGACCATCATTATGAGGATGGAAAGCTGTACTCAAGAGTATCTATGTCCCGAATGCCTCTTGTAATCCCTTCCACATTCAGAATGTGAAGCGATCCTCACATTCTAAGACAATAGTCGAAGTGACCCCATGAAGTTTCACTATCTCCTAGATGTAGAGGTTTCCCAATCCCTCTACCGATCCCTACTCCTGGATGGGGTAGGAAGCGAGCCGACTTGGTGAGTCGGTCAATGATCTCCCAAATAGTATCATGACCCTTGGATGTGCATGTTAAACCCATTATCGAGGCCATCGAGATAAAATCTCAATTACAATATGTTACCTCAAGTGGTTAGGCCAAGAGTTTATAAAACCTGATGCTCATCCTTCACTTGCTAACAAGTGAGGCACCATGAAATGAACTCTACCACAACTTTATTCATCCCTGTCCACCAGTACTGATGTCAGAGATCCTGGTACATATTTTCCACTCTAGTATGTACCAAAAAAGGTGAGGCATGGAACTCCATAAAAAATCCTCTCACGATGCTGTTGGTACTACTGTTCACCCTCTGAAAAGGATGACATGCTTCCCACCTATTGAAGATTCATCAGGAGCTTGTCCTGTGGGAAACTGGGAAGGTCAAGCCTTGTAGTGAAAATCTTCGAGTTGGGCCTCCCTAACTCGCTGTAAGAGTGGGGAGTGACAAACATTGACTGAAGGTAGGCTATTCCATCATCATCCATGAAGGATATCCATATCATGACCCACGTCTCTGACACCTCACACAACAACTGCAACCTGGATGTCATGTTAAGTGCGTCTTCCACCATATTACCCTTCCCAAGAGTATAGACCATCTTGATGTCATAGTCATGGATGTAATCTATCCATCCCCACTTCTCCAAATTAAGGTCCTTCTAGGAGAAGATATACCCGAGACTTTGGTGGTCAGAGTAGACTGTAAACTGCTCACCCAACAAGTAGTGCCACCACATCTTCACAGTAAAGACTGCTGCTGCTAGCTCAAAGTCATGGGTTTCGTAGTTATTATCATGTTACCTCAACATTCAGGAAAAATAGGTAATAAACACTTGCCCCATAATCAGGGCACAACCTAGTCTGTTCCTAGATGCATCGCAGAAAACTACATATCCAACACCTTCCTTTGACAGCTGCAAGATAGGGGAACTCGTCAGTCTCTACCTCAGCTCCTAGAAACTCTACTGAAACTTGTCTGTCCATGTGAAGGGATGTCCGTTTTGTGTCAAATATGACAATGGTGATTCCGCCATAGAATGTTAAGAAATGAACCTCCGTTAGAATCCAACCAACCCCAAGAAACTCCGCACCTCTGTCATGCTCCTGGGTGGATCCCAAGAAAGCGCTGCCTCTATCTGCACTAAATCTACTACAACTCCAGCCTTTGAGATGACATGTTCCATAAAGTGGACCTCCCTAATCCAGAAATGGCATTTTGAGAGATTCCAATAATAATGGTGCTCTCAGAGTGTATCAATGAATATTCATAGGAATGTCACTTTCTCCTCCTATAACACCAAGTACGCCAAGATTTCATCAATGAAGACCATGATAGGCCTTTCAAGATAGTGCTGGAAGATCATGTTCATGAGTCCCATGAACTCTTTTGGAGCATTGGACACACCAAATGGCATCACTAAGAACTCATAGTGTCCATACCGACATCTAAAGGCAGTCTTTGGTACATCCTCATCCCGTACCTGAAGCTTATGATAGCCAAACCTAAGTTTTATCTTCGAGAATCACCTCTCTCCCTTCAACTGATCAAAGAGGTCATCAATTCTCAGTAGTGGATATTTATTCTTCACATTCACCTAATTCAGGTGTCGATAGTCCACACATAGCCTCAAGATTCCATCTGCCTTCTTTCAAAAAAACACCAGGGCTACCCATGGTGAAATGATGGTCCTTACAAACCCCTTCCTCTACAAGTTCTCCAACTGTAGCCTCAGTTCCCGATGCTCTGTCTGATCCATCTGGTATGCATTTGTAGATATCAGTTTCATATCGTGGTACAATTCATTGCAGAATTTGAACTCTCTATAAAGAGGTAATCCTAGAACATCCTCAAGGACGACATCCTCATACTTGTCCACCACTATAGGGAACCAGGGACTCTCCACGTCCACTACACCAAGGGTGAGGCTAGCCAACTGGTGAGTTATTGGCTTCACCCTTCTTCAAGAAAGTTATTCCCATGATGTAAGAATCCTTCGTTCAATGATAAGGGAGAACCTGGTCCCATATCCATGGATACACAACATTGTGTGCCTAAAATAATCCATCTGAGCATGGACTATTGATAACCAGCCCATACCCAAGATGATGTCATAAGACCTTGACACTACTACTAGGAGATCTCAACCGAAGATCTTGCCTCTAAAAGTTAGCTCAAACTGTTGGAACTAGAGTGTAATCATTGAATCCCCTACCGTATGAGTCTTTAATTACCAGGATTGAGCCAATGACTCCACCAGAATCTCCGATCTCCAAACAAGGTCCATGGTAAGGAAAGAGTGATTAGAAACTGTGTCTATAATAACTACAACTAAGGTGTAAATAACATAGATCGTAACACAAATCATCTCTAGAGAGATGTGGTTATAGGCCTCCACCGCTTGAAGCTAAGCCTGCCCCCATCCTTCTGCTCTCTGAGGCCATGGTGGACCACCTGGGGGTAGTGGTGGTAGTACCTTGAACCCTTTCCCACTGACTACTTCTTAGATTACTCTTATTCCACGTCCGCCACACTGTGGAACTCCAAGCTCGAACATCTTCCTTGACGGTCCCTCGATTATCTATTGATCATCTGCGCGGCGATTCGGTCAATCATAAGCTATGTGTACCTACCCAAAACATGAGAAGAACAACCTTTCCCCCTAATAACTCTCTATAATCTGGTATCCCCACGCTATAGACCCTGAGTCTTGGGTTCATCCCCTGAAAGGCCTGACCCTCTTGGGCCCTTGTGTCTACTGACTGCTTCCCACCACTGAAGACTCTGTCGACTGGTGTCTACTGGTGGCTCCAGTTGTCAGCACCTACTATGCCAGGAATATCTATATAAGTAGGGCTTTCTCCAGCACCCCATCCTGTGTAGGGATATTGAGAGATACCATGGATTCCCAGATATCCAAGTGCAGTCCCTGATCAAAGTCTAGAGACCTGAAAAATGGGTCTTGCACCATCTCTATAGATTAGCGAGAAAGATCGGTGAATCTCGCTGAGTGCTTTTCTTCTATCATGCTACCCTACTATAGGTGTAGTAGCTCTTGTTTATGCACCGAGCGCAACATCCTCAAGAATAAGTCCTCCCTAAAGAGGTGTTTAATGTCTATCCAGGTGAGGGTAACCTCATCATGTATCTGGATAGTCATGTTCCCCCTTCTCCCCACTAATCCCTGAAGAAGGCTCGTGACTAGGATTGAAATCTGGTCGAGAGGCTTCCTCACTTGTTGGAAGACTCATATAACTTACTCAATCCAATCCTCAACCACCTAGGGGCCAGTCTGACCGCTAAACCTAAAAGGTCTCTACCTTTGGAACTCATGCAAGGCACTGAGCATGTGTGCGTCCTCTACCAATAGCACTAGCAGTAATTGCTGATAAATAAATGGTGGTAACAAAAGTGCACCACCTAGTGGGGACATCTCTAGAACTGGCCCCTAAAATGATGCACCCTCTCTTGGTAGGATTTCCTCATGGTCACACATCAAAATCTTGGTTGGATGTCTATATAAGGGAATCCTAAAATATATCAAGATGTACCATAGTCTATAGATTATACCTAGTGAGCTTAATCTAATTCAATAAGAATATTAGGAAACAATCAATTCCTATATGATTCATGAAACCAGTGGTTTCATGTAACAAGTTAAAAAATAGAATTCAGGGTCCTAGCATATGGATACATCAGTCATTGCACCAACAATGGACTCCCCGGACTAGAAAGTCGAACTCAAAATGAAAGAAAAAGCAACAGGCTCCCAATATTTAAGGTAGAACCAACCACATATGATACCAATTTGTCACGACCTATCCCCCAGGTCCTGTTCCATGACTACCCCAAGCTCTCCTCCCAAAGGCCAGGGGATGGAAACTAGCAATGAATGCATTATACCATGAGTTGAAGGTATTTTCTTAAGTACCTGTATGCACACACACACACAACCACATCCCAAAAAGATGGAAAGGAAAACATGCATGGAACTAAACAACCCCTGAGTAAAAGTACAAGCTATAATCCAAATGATCCGGAATATGAACCCAAAAAAAAAACAAAAAACAAAAAAGTAAAAAAAGATCTCTGAAAAGTCATCTTTATGAGAACCCCACCTGAAGGGTAAGTAATGAGTGGCTGTCGGAAGTTGTAGAAGTACGTCCTTCTTGTTGGATCTTATTGGGAACTTCCTAGTCCCGGGCCACCAAGGTCTTTATCGAAGTGACTATCATCTTCACCATATACGACATGTATGGACGGATCCCGTGCAAGGGTGAGTAACATAATACTCAATAGGGATCCAAAAATAGAAGGGAAAGACCACAAAGTAAAGTATACACAAGGTACTGTCATCTGACACTTGTATAATCTAAAGTATGGGAAGAAAGACTATTAGTTGAAACACTAAAAACATTGTACTGCTAAGGTACTCATCCCCGATGAGTACCGTGGGTCTGCTGGGTCACACAGAGCCGCTCCCCACTATGGGTCTGTCGGGTCACACAGAGACGCTTTGTAACGACACAAAAATCATTAATGAAAATTCCTCTCGATCTAATTAAATGTTTATTATGGTTATATAAAATGTGAAATTCATTAGTTTTATGTTTCTAGATTTTAAAATACTGTTATGAATTGAGACCATTGCTAATATAGCTGTTGAACAGTGATCACATGATTAGTATAAATATAGGGCTTTAACAAATCTAATTTACTCAGACAAAGGAAGAGAAGACCTCATCTAGTAGACTTACCCCATATGAAGACCATTTTTTTGGAGCTCGGAAATGAGGTGGCGTCATTGGGAATCTCTCTTGACTAAGCCCAAGCTAAGCTTGAACATGTGAAGCTTGATTGGAACCGACTACGGGATAAGTGTAAGTTAATAGAGATTACCACCTCAGCGATGTTATCCGAGCCACCCCAAGAGTCTTTCACCATCACACACCTTACCCTTCGATCTTATATGAGTGTTATAAGGGGTTATGTAACAAGACACTAGCACTATGACTATGTACATTATTTTTATATAAAGAATGTGTATTCATTTTATTATTGTTACTTTGTAAATAGTTTTTAAAGCACAAACAGTATTTTTAGTCAATATTTAACTAAGAAGTATATTTTGATGAATTAATAGATTTTTGGATTAAATAATATTTTAATAAATTATTATTATTATTATTATTAAATTAATTTTTATTAAATAGTAATTATCATATAATTTTATGAAGGAAATTGCAATTTTTATTAAGTTTTGAAAGCTGTTTTTGTCAAAACCCATGAATTTTGGATAAATGTTAGTTTTTATTTTAAAAGTAAAAATTCACATATTTATCAAATTATTTATATAAAATGAATATTATTTTTGGAATCAGGACTTCAAAATTATCCAATGGTTAATTTTTCATAAATTTATGAGATAGTCGAATTTTTGGGTAAAAATTAAATACCGTTTAAATATATAATGTGTTTTATGACATCATAATGAACCAATAATGATGTAATAAAATACTATAAACATTATGTTCGGCCAATATATTCTTTTAAATTAAAATAATGTGATTTTGGGTTTGTTTGTTTTATTTTACAAAGCTGTAGTGGACCCTCCAAGGCTTATAAAACCTTTTGTCTTTTTAAATTGTTTTCCTTGAGAGTGTGACTCAGCTCCACATAATCAACCCTATTATTTTAAGAAGTTAGGATATTTTCCTTATAAAATATTTTTTTATTCTCCCAATTGGAAAAAACCATGGGAAAAAACAATGGGGTGGTTTGTGGTTTTGATTAGTTTAATGTGAGGTGTCCCAAACCTAAATAATAAACAATTCCATATCCTTTACTATATAAACCCACCCAAACTCCAACTTACTCTTCACTCAAAGCCTTTGGTGTTTTACCAACCCCTGAACCCCTTTCCCTAGAATCCTCCCAAGTTTCCCCAATCTCCCATTAAGCCTCTCTCAAGCCTCTCCCAAGCCTTTGGGATCACACTTCCAAGTAAGGGATTCCTACCTTTCTCTTTTTATCAAAGTTTTTTAATTTTGTTATGCCCTTTTATTTTAAATTTAAAATGTTGAGGTATGATTTATCACATTCCCCATACCTTCCTATTTATTTTTGAATTATGGGAGACCCATTTATCTCTCATTAATGCCTCCCAGGTACACCCGTTATCATGCCGAAATTCTGTGTGGGATTTCTCTCTCCTCTTTTACACCCAAGTAATTATTTTGTATTATGCATCTAAATTCCATTAAATTTGTTGGGAAATGTATCTATATGAATGCATTAATATCCACTTGATGTAAATATGATAATACACCCTTTTCTCTCTTATCAACCATTTCCATGAATCCTTATGTCACACCATTATGCTGCCGAAATTGCTCTGCATTTTTCCAATCCAAGATCATTGTGTAGTGAATACCATACCCATGTCTCTATCAAGGGTATTCAACTTTATGCACAAATTCATATTTAATGGTAATTTCATGTATTTATTCCACATTACTTAATCATGGAATAACTTATGATGTTGATTGATTCCATGTTATATGATCCATGTGACACACTTATGCATGAAATAAAATGTTTAAGAAGGGTGTGCCCTGATAGTGCTCCAATGAATTGGATAAAGTATAGTATCATGATTTGAAATGGGTGTTGACTCATGATAAATCAAGTGAAACGAGGTTTTACTCATGCTTCATGTGAAATTAGGGTTTACTCATGCCTCATGTGCAATGATCCTTGGCTCATGCTAATAATATGTTAAGTGTTGTTACCACATTTCAATGTTATTATTATCATGCTTTATCATGCCTTTATGTTCATTTTCTCTTGTTCTATATTGATATGCCTATTTTCTAACATTTATTGTATTCCTCATGTTATTCCATGTTTATTTCTTTACTCAGCTTTATAGCTCACCCTTTTCTTATGCATGTCCTCAGGTTATCCCATGCAATGCTAAGTATGAGGGAATGTAGTGGTCATGTAAAGGAGTTTTCAATAAAGATGTTGTTTGTTTTATATTCTACGCTATTATGTAATGTTCCTAAGCCATAAATACCCTAGACCTCTTGAGATTCTATATTGTATCAACTAAATATTTTATCTAATAAATCAGGTTTAAGTCTATAATAAAAATCATGGTTGTTATAGTTGGTATCAGAGGATAGGTTTAGTTATTTTTGGGATTAGGATTAGAAAACCCTAGTGAAAACTTAGAGAAACGAATAAGTATAATAAAAACATCCCTAAGTATTGGTGAGTATTGTGTAAGTGGTTTATCAATAAAATACATCCCTATCTGGATATTAGTAGGTAGAGGTGGCTCTAGCACATATGTATCGTAAGGGTAATGCCCAAAAACACCGCTTTGAGATAGACTTGAATGGGAACTTGTGTATGACAATAGGCCTTACCGCACTCTTGGTTACAACAATCCTGGGGGATATGCTTTTGTAAATTCACAAGCTTAGTATGAACCCTTTTTAATGGAATGAAAAAATTCCCCTAAGAATATATGTTAGAAAGTAGATCATTAATAACATAGATTGAAGCCTATGGATTCATAAGTTAAGGAAATAAAAGTTATTTACAAGTCATCAGTTTTTTCCTTGGATTACCCTTTATGTTTTACCCCTAACATTGCTTTTATTCCAGCCAATGGCTGGTAATAGGATGATTCAGGCTAACAATCGATGTGAAGATCAATGTGATGACTGTGCTAATGAGATTCCCAATTCGATGGGAGCGAGAATCGCGAACTTTGTTATAATTATCTCTTATTTAACTTAATATTTGAATAGAAACATGGGTCCTGAAGAACATTCAACCACAAAAAAGAAAGAACAAGTCACTATCGAGAGCTTCATGAGACAAATTTCTCCTAGTTTTAATGAATCATTTGATCCCTCAATAGCCAAACAATGGATCAACTCCATTGAAAAGATCTTCTCCATCCTTCAATTTTATGAACAAGAGAATGTTATCCTAGATTCTTATCATATGGATGGTGAAGTTTATCAATGGTGGATGTTTATCAAAAATAAAAATCCTAAGTAGAAGATCGAGGCGTTGGAATAGAAGGAATTTTGGAAGATGTTTTTCGATAAATATTTTCCATGCACCCACCGACTTAAAATGGAAAGGGACTTCCTTGACCTCAAGCAGAAAGATGATAAATCTGATGGAGCATAAGAGGAAAATTTCACAAGGCTTACACGATACGCCTCTGGCTTTTTCATTACCCCCAAATGCAAGGTTGGCTGCTTCTTTGGTGGGATGAAACCTAGCCTATGGAAAGCACTGGAGATCCGTGACTTTGATAGCTATGAGGAAATTATCCGATGTACCCTCAAGGATGAAATAGAGATTGGAGAATCTCAAGGGTATCATGGGTATAAGAAGCATAAGGTGGAATTCAATGATGGTGGTCTGATGGATAAATTCAACAGTGCTAAGAAGATCCAGCACCCTACTTTCCAAAGGTGCAGAAAGAAGCACCTTGGAAATTTCATGAATGGGACGAGAAAATTATTTAGGTGTGGTAGAGAAGGGAACCTATCTGTTAACTGCCGATAAGAAAAACCCACGGCTACACTAGAGGAGAGGAATGCTCTATTCGAACCTCAACGCATTGTTCATTACAACAACTGAAAAGAACCAAGGAATATTTCAAATAAGTGACCTAAGACAAATGTTTTTGGAGGCAACCAACAACCTCCAAGGTAGAAAGGAAGAGATTTTTCCATCACTACTGTTGGAGTGAACCGCAAAAATGAAGTGGTGAAAAGTACGCTAGTAATTCATTCAAGAATAGCGAACATACCTTTTGATTCAGATTCTACGCATTCTTTTATATCCAAAAAGTTTAGTATAAAAATCCTAGCACCACCAAAAATCATGGAAGTAAATATGTCGATAAGTACAACAAATAGGGAAATCATTCCATCCCATTAATACAACTCCTCCCCGGTCATAATATGTGGATTGAATTTCCCGGTGAACCTTTTCATACTATCTCTGGTGGAATTTGATGCAATTCTTGTAATAGATTGGATTTCCATATATAGAGCCAACATAAATTGCTATGAGAGGGGAATCACTCTTCATGTCGAGAATCGACCCCCGATTCTATACAATCTCAAGGAGGAAGATGAATCTTCTTTATCTCCATCATCTCAAGTGTGGATATTAATGACCTATGAGAACACGTATCTAGCTCTAATGATTGAGTCTATGGAGGCAACCCTCCTTGAATACATGCCTATTGTGAGGGAATTCGCTGAAGTGTTTCCCGAGGAATTTCCAGGTCTTCTGCCTAGAAGAGATATTGAATTCTCAATTGATCTTATACCTTGGGAGTTTCCAATATTCAAGACTCTGTATAGAATAGATGTTTTGGATCATGAGGAGATGAAGAAACAACTAAAATAGAATCTAGATAAAGGGTTTATATGCCCAAGTGCTTCACCATGGGGTGCACCAGTCCTCTTCGTCAAGAAGAAATATGGGTCAATGCAGCTTTGCATTGATTATCGTGAGGTTAAAAAAATCATTATAAATAACAAGTATCCTCTCCCACGAATCGATGAATTGTTTGATCAGCTGCATGGAGAACAATACTTTTCCAAGGTGGATTTGTGGTTTGGATATTATCATGTAAGGGTGAAGAAGGAAGATATCCCAAAGACTGCTTTTCGTACAAGATACAGGCACTATGAATTCATAGTAATGCCTTTAATACTCACTAATGCTCTCACAATATACATGGACTTAATGAATAGAGTCTTTAGGGAGTACCTTGAAAAATTTTTGGTAGTCATTATAGATGATATTATGATATACTCCAAAACCAAAAAGGATCATGCGGAAAATCTAAGAACAGTACTAGAGACCTTATAGAAGGGGAATCTCTATGAAAAGTACATCAAGTGTGAGTTCTGGTTGAAGGAGGTCTCATTCTTGGGCCATATCATCACAACCAATGGGATATTTGTGGATCCCTTCAAAATAGATGCAATTGAGGGATGGCCTACGCCAACATCAGTAACGGATATCCGTAGCTTCTTGAGTTTAGATGGATATTACCGTTGATTTTTGATAAATTTCTCACGATTGTCCAACCCTCTTACCAAGCTAACTCGGAAAGGAGAAAAGTTTTCTTGGAGTTATGAATGTAAAGAAAGCTTCAAGGAGTTAAAAAGGAGGCTTATCACTGCACCCGTTCTCACTTTACCCATAAGTATAGAACTTTTTGTGGTATTTAGTGATGCTTCAAAGAAGGGAATGAGCTGTGTGTTGGTGAAAAATGAAAAATTCATTGCCTATTCTTAATATAAATTGAAAGTTCATGAGAAAAATTATCCAAAACTTTAATTGGAGTTGGCTGTAGTGATCTTCACTTTAAAAATTTGGCAGCACTATCTCTTTGGGGAGAAGTGTGAAATATATGTGGACCAAAAAAGCCTTAAGTATATATTCACATAGAAAGAGTTGAACATGCGCCAACGAAATGGTTAGAGCTAATCAAAGACTATGACTGCTCAATCCATTTCCACCCTGGGAAAGCAAATAAGGTGGCAGATGCTCTATGTAGAAAGTAACCGACAATTCATTTATTAATGAGAATTGAGAAGGATACAATCTTCTTATACTTGATGAAGATGGACATGGGAATCATAAAGAAGGGAACTTCATCAATCCTTTCCCAAATTATTACTCAACCATCTCTTTTAGAAAGGTTAAAGGATGCTCAAAAGGATGATGTGGGAATTCAGAAGAAAGTGAAAGCTATTAGAAAATGGAAATCCCCATAGTTCAATGTTAATGAAGAAGGAATTGTGAGATTTGGGAAAAGACTACGCGTTCCATCAATTCCAGAGCAGAAGAAGGAACATTTGGATGATGCACATAGTTAAAATTTCACTATTCACCCAAGAAACACAAAGATGTATCAAGATCTCCGAGAGAATTATTGGTTGGATAATATGAAAAATAAGATCGCTTAGTATACATCAAAGTGCCTGGTATGTCAGCAAATTAAGGTATATAGGCAGAAGTCTAAGGCGATGATGCAACCATTGCCCATACCTGCATAGAAATGGGAGAACATCACCATGGACTTTATCACCGGACTTCTGAAGACATCCAAAGGCAACAATGCAATGTGGGTTTTTGTGGATCGTCTGACAAACTCTACACAATTTATTACAATTTTGGGGGATTTCTCACTGGATAAACTGGCATAGATATATATCAGGGAATTGGTAAGGATGCATGGAGTAAAACTATCTATTATATCTGATTGAGATCCAAGATTCAACTCTACTTTTTGGAAGACTCTTCAACAAGATTTGGATACTGAACTGAACTTCAGTATGGCCTATCATCCTCAAACTGATGGCCAACTTGAGTGAACTATTCAGACACTAGAACATATGTTATGATCATATTATATGGACTTCAATAGAGGGTACCAACATCTTCCATTTGGTTGAATTCTTCTATAATAACAGTTTCCACTCGAGCATTCAAATGGCATCTTATGAAGCCCAATATGGGAAGAGGTGCAGAACACCAGCATGTTGGGATGAAGTTAGTGAGTGTAAGCTGCTAGGACCGGAAATGGTCGAATAAATGGTGGAGAAGGTGAAAACCATTCAGCAACATATCAAGGTAGCCCAGAGTTGACATAAGAGTTATGCAGATAACCGTCGATGAGACCTTGAGTTTAAATTTGGAGACATGGAATTTCTATGTACATATTTATGAAAGAAGTTCACGAGGTTTGGAAATAAATGAAAGTTAAGTCCTGGGTACATCAACCCCTTCGATATTCTTGATCATGTTGGGGTTGTGGCCTGTCGACTAGCAATTCCACCTACCATGGCCAAAGTACATGATGTATTTCATGTATACTTATTAAGGAAGTACATACCATAAAATTCATATGTACTCTCTTTAGAGGTAGTACAACTAGAGGGCGATCTTTTTTATGAGGTGAAACTAGTGAAGATCTTAGATCGTAGAGAAAAAGTTCTATGAAATTAGACAATTCCCCTCATCAAGGTGTTGTAGCGAAACCAAAAATTTGAAGAAACGATGCGGGAATTGGAGGAAGTGATGAAGCAGAGTTACCCACATTTATTTTAGAGTGGGAAAAAGAAATTTTGTGGGTGAAATTTCTTAAGAGGGGAAGATTTTAATGACCCAAACATTCATTAATTAAAATTACTCTTGATCTAATTAAATGTTTATTATGGTTATATAAAATGTGAAATTCATTGGTTTTATGTTTCTGGATTTTAAAATACTGTTATGAATTTTGACCGTTTCTAATTTAGCCATTGAATGGTGATCACATGATTTGTATAAATATAGGGCTTTAAAAAATCTAATTTACTCAGACAAAGGAAGTGATGGCCTCATCCAGAAGACTTGACCCATACAAAGCCCATTTTTCAGAGCTCAGAAAGGACGTGGCATCATTGGGATTCGCTCTTGACCAAGCCCAAGCCGAGCATGAACATGTTAAGCTTGAGCGGAACCGACTATGGGAGAAGTGGAAGTTAATAGAGATTACCACCCGAGCAATGTTATCCGAGCCACCCCAAGAGTCTGTCAGCATCGCACACCTTACTCTTCAGTATTATGCGGGTGTTTTAATGGGTTATGTAACAAGACCCTAGCACTATGACTATGTACATTATTTTTGTATACAGAATGTGCATTCATTTTATTATTTTTACTTTGTAAATAGTTTTTAAAGCACAAATAGTATTTTTAGTTAATATTCAACTAAGAAATATATTTTTATGAATTAATGGTTTTTTGAATTAAATAATATTTTAATAAATTATTATTATTATTAAATTACTTTCTATTAAATATAAATTATCATATAATTTTATAAATGCAATTGTAATTTTTTATTAAGGTTTGAAAGATGTTTTTGTCAAAACCCATGAATTTTGGATAAATGTTAATTTTTATTTTAAAAGAAAAAATTAAAATATTTAGAAAATTGTCTAGATAAAATGAATATTATTTTTGGAATTAGGATGTCAAAATTATCCAATGGTGAATTTTTCATAATTTTCTAAGACAGACGAAGTTTTGGGTAAAAATTAAATACCGTTTAAATATATAATGTGTTTTATGACATCATAATGACCCGATAGTGATGTAATAAAATACTATAAACATTATGTTTTTAAAATATATGTTTTAACATTAAAATAATGTAATCCTGGTTTTGTTTTATTTATTTTTCAAATATTTAGTGGACCCTTTAAGGATTATAAAACATTTTTTCTTTTTAAATTGTTTTCCTTGAGAGTGTGACTCACCTTCACATAAGAAACCCTATTATTTTAAAAAGTTCAGTTTTTGGAATTATAAAATATTTTTTTCCACTCTCCTTTGGAAAAAACCATGGGCAAAAATCATGGGCTGGTTTGTGGTTTTGATTAATTTAATGTGAGGTGTCCCAAACCTAAATAATAATGATTTCCCTCTCCTTCCCTATATAAATCCACCCAAGATCCCACTTACTCTTCACTAAAAGCCTTTGGAGTTTGACCAACCCATGCCCTACTCTCTCTATAATCCTCACAAGGTTCTTCAAGCTCCCAAGATGCCTCTATCAAGCCTCTTATAATCCTTTCAGATCACACTTCCAAGTAAGGGATTCCTAGCTTTCTATTTTTATCAATGTTTCATAATATTGTTATGACCTTTTATTTTCAATTAAAAATATCAGGGTATGATTTCAAAACATCCCCATACTTCCATATTTATGTTTGGATGATAAGATACCCCTTTATATCTCATTAATGCCTCCCATGTACAGTTGTTATCATGCCAAAATTCCATGAGGGATTTCTCTCTCCTCTTTTACATTCAAGTAATTATGTTGTATTATACATCTAAATTCTATTACGTTTTTGGGACATATATCTATATGACCACATTACTATCCATTTCATGTAAATATTATGAGACACCCTTTTATCTCTCATCAACTATTTCCATAAATCCTTATGTTAAACCATTTTTCTGCAGAAATTGCACTGCATTTTTCCATGCCAAGATCATTGTGTAGTGAATACCATACCCAGGTCTCTATCAAGGGTATTCACCATTATACACATATACATATTTAATGGTACTTTCATATATTTATTATACATTACTTAATTATTGAATAATTTATTATGTTGATTTATTCCTTGTTATATGATCCATGTGGCACACTTATGCATGAAATAAAATATTTAAGAAGGGTGCACCCTGATAGCACTCCAATGCATTAGGTAAAGTATTGTATCATGATACATCATGTGAAATCGGTGTTGAATCATGCTAATTCAAGCGAAAGGAGGTTTTACTCATACTTCATGTGCAATGAGGGTTTACTCATGCTCCATGTACAATGAGCCTTGGCTCATGATAATTCCATGTTAAGTGTTGTTGCCACATTTTAATGTTACGACACTACTGGAAAATGGACTTATCCCCACGGTTTTCCCCAAAACCGTGGGGATAGGTACCCCTATACCCACAGTTTCTGAAAACCATGGGCATAGTTAAATTTTCAAGACCTATACCCACGGTTTTCCAAAACCGTGGGTATAGGTGGGTCTATCCCCACGGTTTTGGAAAACTGTGGGGATAGGTCTTGAAAAGCAACCTATACCCACAATTTTCCAAAATCGTGGGTATAGGGGTACCTATCCACACAGTTTTCCCCAAAACCATGGGGATAGTTCTGAGATAAAATACATATACCCACAGTTATGAAAAACCATGGGTATAGGTTTCCCATGTGTGCACGGGAAATTTTTTTCCCGCGGGAAGGAAATTTTTTTTGGCGGGACTCCTATACCCACGGTTCTTCCCTCTATACCCACAGTTTATATAACTATATTTTACTAAATATAAATTTATATACACATAGCTTGTAACAACCCGAGATTTTATAAGATATATTATTTTTTTAACTTCTTTGATGTGTTCTATTATACACTACACCATGATTAGCCTGTACTATACGCAACACCATATTAGCTTGCAGTATACACAACACTATTCTTGGCTCATTTACACACATTTTCAAGTTTGTTTTGTGGAAAATTTTCTACGCAACATTAAGTATAGATTTTGTTTAATTTATAAATGAAATAAGTTTTGATTATGTTTTACGCAATGCCAAACGGAGCTTTCACTACACACAGCCCTGACCTGGCCTGCATTACATGCAATCAAGACCTTCCTCGATAGCGTGTGTAGTACGCAATGCCACGTTTCACTAAACAAGATATTATTATAATATTATTATGAACGAGCTTTTATGAATAGTAATACCCATTTTTTTGAAATTTTATAAATTTTATCTTTTAAAATGGACTTCATTTTTGGATTCATAATATCGAAATTATCCTAGAGTGAATTTTTGGTATTTTTCTGAAAACTTTCAGTTTTTGATGAATAGTGAAAACACTAGGTTACTATTTAAAAACCTACTTTTTATTTAAATAATTAATTATTTTATTTAAATTTATTTTAGTTCAAAATTGATACATAATACTTATATAAGTTAAATGTAATTCATTGATGTCATTTTATAATTATTTTAGATATGTAAAAATTTTGTTGAACTTTTCACCGTCTTTTACCCACCTCATAGGAGAATTTGGAAATTCAAATAAAACTTCATTTTACCGCTTCTATGAGTGGAATTTCGAAAATCCGAGAGACACGGTTAATATCAAGGACTAAAATGTGGTTCAATGAGAAGAAAATAATTTTTGGTGAATAGTAACTTTTAAATTTCATTTACCACGGTTAAAAATAAATAGGCTAATTAAAGGTAAAAATGATATTATTATTACCCTAACACATGTCCTAATTCTATTGGATAAGTTTAATTCGACCAAGAAAATCCTTAGGAATAATATATGACCATTTAGTTCCACTTGGATTAGATTAGGACATTTATTATTAATTTATTTAAAGAAGGGTTAAAATAGTTAAAATCAACGTTTAATAACTAAATCATTTTTAATATAGGGTAATACATAAGATAAATTCGACTATAAATATTAATTAGAAATCTAAAAATATTTCCTACATAATTGTAATTTAGTTATGATTTTTAGACATTAAATACATTAAGTTATTTATGACACAATGATGATGTTGTAATTACCTTATTAATGAAATATTAACAGAATTGATGTTATAAATAACCAAATAAATGTAATTTGAGACTTTTTATGAATTCCACTAATTTTATAGGTTGATATTACATGTTATTATTTATTTAATTAACTTTTTTCTAACTAATCATGCTGTTATGATTTTTTAAAAAATCAATTACCAAATAGTGTCAAAATTGACATAAAATAGCTTCTAAAACAAATATTATATTATTAATTGTTATTTTATTCCTCAAAATCCAAGGTTCGTCCAAATGACTTAGATAAGGATATATATATTAATAATTAACCACTTGGGGTTCTTTTTTATTGTTATAGTACGTTTATTAACCTTATAGTGTAAGAAAACAAGAAGACACGGTAAAAGTAAAATTATTTAACTTAAAGTTAAATCTAAATGATAATGTTAAAATAGTAACCTAAACTTGTCCAAATTCTATTGGATGAGGTTATTTCGACCCATCCCCACCATATCTTAGAAATAAATCAATTTGGAACTATTAAAAACCAAATATGACTTTATAATAAAATAATTTTTTTAGTTTTTCCAAAGGTGCCCCTCTCCTTCCCTTATAAAAGGGAACCTCCTCCCTCTCCTCCTCACACCACTTTTAGCCATCAAGCTCGGCCAAACCCTGCCAAATTATCTTCTCCTTTTCTCTAGAAACATCCTAAAGGTTTTGGTCTTCTTCAAAGACCAACCCTAGTGCCCTAAGAGGAGGTTAAGAAGGGGCACATCAAAGAAGAGGTATTATCCATTACGGATCCTTTCCAATTTCTTTCTTCTTAAACTTCTTCATATTTAGTAGTTTCATTATAAAGTAATAACATCAGTATTAAATATATGCTGATATGTTATTATAAATATGAAAAAACCATATTTCACCTTCTATCCATCCTACAGAAAATGAAATCACCGTGTGTGCGTACGTACGGAATATCGTCTCCACGTCGTGGTGTAATCTATTTTCAACCACCACCTTACTTGGATGGGTATAATGGTTTAAATAAATAACTACATATGATTATTGTAAGGTTATATTTATTATAAAATATTATACACACACTTCAATACAATTCCACGATCATGGGAATGATATCATCACTCGTGCGTACGTACGGACTACCGTCTCCACGACGCGATGAGATTCATTCTCCA
The DNA here is from genome assembly GCA_963277665.1 of Viscum album. Lineage (NCBI taxonomy): Eukaryota > Viridiplantae > Streptophyta > Magnoliopsida > Santalales > Viscaceae > Viscum > Viscum album. The sequence goes on from OY728137.1 coordinate 980,134,683, forward strand.
TGTCAACCATTCATGAATGATTATAAAGTATATATAATGAATAATAATGAAATATATGACATAATAATGATACTAGATTTATGTATATATATATGTATCTCATCTACTTAATTCCATTCAATTCAATAAGGGAACAAAAATAGCGTTCATGCATACGTACGACCTACTGTCTCCATGAACGATGTATTTCATTCCATTTATCGATCTATCATATATATATGTATATGATGAAAATATATTACATATATAAATCATGTTTTACATTATGTAATTATTTAAATTAAGATATAAGTAATAATATCAAGAACAATAATTCGAAACGCGTATGATAAATGAAACGATTTTACCCAAAACGCTGCTTTAGCATGAAATTTAAAAACGAACGGGTAATATAAAGTCATAAGTTAACCATATATGATATAATAACAATTAATACGATTCTTTAATAATTCAATGAAATTATTTAAATCATTATACAGGAGGTTCAGATACATACAAAGCATATCAGACCTAAGGTAAGGGATAATTATTCCAATCTCATTCTTATCCGAGATTGTTTATTCATAAGTATTTACTAGGGTTATGTTTATCATCCATGTACATGTTTTCTTAAAATTATTTCATAAAATATTTACTATTCTTACATGTATGTTTAAAGTTATTTTTACCCTTTTTGACTTTTACCACAAGGTATGTAAGGAATCTTTCTTTTGTTTACCATACGAGGTACTTTTTGACTTTTCCGACAAAAGTACAAGAAAAATGTTATTTTTAACTTATACGGTGTGAACGGATTTTTACAGTTTTATAACACCTTATTTTCATGAAGATTACTCTACAATATTTAGTATGTATTTTTAACAAAATCCTTTTCTTTTAAAATTTCATGTCATTTTGTGAAAAGAAAATGGTTTTGGAAAAGAAAGGATATTTTCCTCAAGAATTCATTTCAAGTGTTTTATCAAAACCATTTTCTATATAAGAAAGAATTATTTCATATGTGCATGTTTCAAGTATAATGTCTCTATGATTTACATGGTTTCACTTTTCTTATCATGAAATGATATCCATTTGTTTTATATGGATTGTGTTATGATGTTTATGAAACCCATTTTTATTCTTTGGGTTATGATGAATGATTTATGTTTATGTTGTGACACAAGTAAAAATGATTTCATTATGAGATTGGTGGGACCTATATCTCCCTCAATTTAATTGGGTAAAGATTTTATATCTCATGAGATAGACATGGATGGAACGGTAATTTAATCTGGTTCAGTGATACAGGACTGGAACGAGGAGTGACCTCGATTCTGAAAGGGACTTTGTCCACTAAGATGGTCTTGGCAAAAATGCCTTGGATACTATGGAAATCATATCAAGTGCTGAATGGTTTCCACAATTACATGTTTTATTCACATGATATTTTATCAATATTGATGTTCCATTATGATACATGCCTTATGTACTTCCAAGATTTATGTCTTTGCTCAAGATTTTGATGTTTAAACATTATGTTCATGTTTTTTAAGTTCAATGGTATATGGTTTCTTTATTTTTCTCCATGCTTACCCTTACTGAGCATTTGATCTCACCCTTTATATTTTTTTCCCTAGGATTTCAAGAAATGTTTTAGGTAAGAAAACAAAAGAGGAAGGTCTTTATGGGAGTTGTTGAAGATCTTTCACCAAGATTAGAAGATTATATTCTGAGTTTCCAAAGACACTAAACTATTACGATCCTTGAGTTTTGGTTTTTGTTATGTATTAAGTATTTTTCAAAAGTAATGTATTGTCCATGTACGTCAAACTTTGGGTCTCTATAGTTGGTATCAGAGGAAAGGTTTAGTTAACCTTTGGAAACTAGGATGCGAAAACTTTAGTGAGATCCCTAGAGATATTTCTATGGTATGTCTAGGGATATCCCTAAGGTTAAGTATAAGTATAGGTTATAGTACTAGAGTTCTGGTAACGATCTTAGAATTTTATCTAAGATGTTAGATATTGAAGGTAATCCCCCTTGATTAATATTTTTTCCTCTCACACTATTCTTTTTGGGTTTTAGAAAATGGATGGAAATGGGAAGATTCACGATAATGGAGGATATGATGGACAATGGAATGATATTCTTCCTGAGCAACCAAATGAAATTGGATCTGGAGGTCCACATATCGTTATTATGCCTAATCAGATATCTCATAATATGATCAATAATCTAAACTTTGGTAAGTTTCTTGACTCATCTAATAAGAGAAAGATGGAGTTTCATGATGATCACAGAGGAAAGAAAGTTCAATTTCTCTCATGTAAATCATGTGGGAAGAGGCATCAAGGATAATGTTTCAAAGGAACTGGAAGATACATTAGGTGCGGAAAAGAAGGACACAAATCCAGTAAGTGCAAAGGAAAAGGTTCAGTTAACAACATGGAGAAAGATAATGGTATTTCTATGACATCAACAATGATTAGATGTTTTAAATGTGGAATGTATGGGCATTATGAAAACCAATTCCCTAAGGGAAAATCTCATGAAGAGAATCAGCATGGTCATATGGGTAGTATTTATGTGGATGATGATTAGGTGACTAAAAATGATATATGAGATTAAAGAAGTGTTGAAGCTTGGTCAATGGTTTAAGAAGGTAGTGGAATGATTTATGTTTATCAAGAGTTATGTTGTATAGGTAATGGTACTATGGAATAAAGACACATCTAAGGATTGTTAAACTATTTTTTTTCCTAAAGTATTTGAAAGTATATATTGAATGGTACCAATAACCATGAAAAGTGATTCAAATATTTTTGAAGGAAGATGATATGCTCATAATGAAGGGATAAAGAGAAAATTAAATGTTTGCTAGTATTCATGAGCTCAGGACTGATATAAGGATAAATTTATATCATGGTTTGAGTATATAGAATTTTAGGATTTTGGTATGTGGAAAGAGTTATCTTTTGACAGAATTAATGTTTTCCCTAAGGTTAAATGGGTATTCATTTTTCAAGAGAATACATGATTAATTTATTCACATGATTAGAGTGTGACCAACAAGATATATGAGGGATAAATTATGGTATTCACATGCTTGTCATATGACCTTTTTAGTAATCATTCTCTTTATACTATGAGTTTGGAAAGAAGTATTTTGGATAAGCCTAAAGATTGGAATGTATTATATTGAACATAAGTTAGTATTTTTCATGTTTAGAACTTTATGATATTATTTTTGAAATGTTATAATAATACAGTTTTAGAAAAAGGACAACCCGTAGGACGGGCGACCACCCGTCGCGTCGGACAAGGCTGTGGGAATTGTACCTAAAAATGAAGTGTGACTGGCCATCATCACCTACCAATGTCCTACAGGAAGTCCCTGGTTAGTAGAAACTATTTTTATTTAATTAAGCGGTATGATATATGAAGTATATGTCCATTTTAGGAGCCATGTACTATTAATCTCACCATAGATGGACTTATGTATATAACTTTTCCTAAACGTATGTTTGAGACAGATGGAATGACCTATCATTTTATCGTATGATCTTCTAACACTTCACAGAAGACAAATTCAACTTCATTTCTTTAAGAGATGAAGTGGAAATTGTTCAAGTCACGAACAACGGTGAGATTATACTGAAATAAAGTAAGTATTTCTTCTAATTAAAATTCTTCTACTTTAGGGAAATGATCTTGAAAACCAAAAATGTTGTCCTAGTGTCCTTATATATGATGAATCAGATGGTACCTTAGATCATCACAAATTTATGGCTTTGTGATTGCTAGCTTTTTCATAGCCATGTTCTCTACCACTCTCCATCAGAACTTGATTGTTAGATTTCTCTTCTATATCCATATTTTCACTTATGTTGTCCTATGTTGAAACCCAATGATTAGTTAATTTGGGTAACCGTTACGTTTTATACTTTAGTTTTTAAAGATAATTTGTGGTATTTCTTTTTACGATGTGGGTTTCTTTGAAAGAAACTCTCATGTAATAAACCATTTATAACCCTGACGAATTTCGAGGGCGAAATTCATTTTAAGGGGGGTAGAATGTAACAACCAGAGATTTTATGAGATATATTATTTTTTTTAACTTCTTTGATATGTTTTATTATACACTACACCAATATTATCTTGTACTATACGCAACACTATATTAGCTTGTAGTATACACAACACTATTCTTGGCTCATGTAACACACATTTTCAAGTTTGTTTTGTGGAAATTTTTCTACGCAACATTAAGTATAGATTTTGTTTAATGTATAAATGAAATAAGTTTTGATTATGTTATACACAAAACCAAACAGAGTTTTCACTACACGCAGCCCTGACTTTTCTTGCATTACATGCAATCAAGACCTTCCTCAATAGCGTGTGTAGTACGCAATACCATGTTTCACTAAACAAGATATTGTTATAATATTATTATGAACTAGTCGTTATGAATAGTAATACCCATTTTTTTTGAAATTTAATAAATTTTATCTTTCAAAATGGACATCATTTTTGGATTCAGAATATTGAAATTATCCTAGGGTGAATTTTTGGTATTTTTTTGAAAACATTCAATTTTTGATGAATAGTGAAAACATTGGGTTACTATTTAAAAACAAACTTTTTATTTAAAAAATTATCTATTTTGTTTAAATTTATTTTAGGTCAAAATTGATACATAATACCTATATAAGTTCAATGTAATTCATTGGAGTCATTTTATAATAATTTAACAAATGTAAAAATTGTATTGAACTTTTCACCGTCTTTTACCCACCTCCTAAGAGAATTTAGAAATTCACATAAAACATAATTTTACCGCTTCTGTGAGTGGAATTTTGAGAATCCTAGAGACACGGTTAATATCAAGGACTAAAATGTGGTTTAATGAGATGAAAATAATTTTTGGTGAATAGTAACTTTTTACTTTTATTTACCACGGTTAAAAGTAAATAGAGTAATTAAGGGTAAAAATGATATTATTATTACCCTAACACATGTCCTAATTCTATTGGATAAGTTCAATTCGGCCAAAAACAACCTTAGGAATAATATATGACCATTTAGGTCCAGTTGTATTAGATTAGGACATTTATTATTAATATATTTAAAGAAGGGTTAAAATAGTTAAAATCGAAGTTTAATAACTAAATAATTTTTAATATAGGGTTATACATAAGATAAATTAGACTATAAATATTAATTAGAAATATAAAAACATTTCCTACATAATGGTAATTTATTTATAATTTTTAGACATTAAATAAATTATGTTATTTAAGACACAATGATGATGTAGTAATTACCTTATTAATGAAATATTAACATAATTGATGTTATAAATACCAAAATAAATGTAATTTGAGAATTTTTGTGAATTACACTAATTTTATAGGTTAATATGAAATGTTATTATTGATTTAATTAACTTTTTTCGAACTAATCATGTTGTTATGATTTTCACAAAAATAAATTACCAAATAGATTCAAAATTGACATAAAATAGTCTTTTAAACAAATATTACATTATTAATTGTTATTTTATTCCTCAAAATCCAAGGTTCGGTCAAATTACTTAGATAAGGTTATATATATTAATAATTAACCAGTTGGGGTTCGTTTGGCATGTTATAGTAAGTTTATTAACCTTATTGTGTAAGAAAAAAAGAAGACACGGTAAAAGTAATATTATTTAACATAAAGATAAATCTAAATGATAAGGTTAAAATAGTAACCTAAAATTGTCCAAATTATATTTTATGATAATATTTAGACCCATCCCCACATTAGCTTCTAAATAAATCAATTTGGAGCTTCTAAAAACCAAATATGACTTTATAATAAAATAATATTTTTAGTTTTTCCAAAGGTGCCCCTCTCCTCCCTTATAAAGGGCACCTGCTCCCTCTCCTCCTCACACCACTTTGAGCCATCAAGCTCTTCCAAACCCTGATAAATTATCTTCTCCACTTCCCTAGAAACATCATATAGGTCCTGGTATTCTTCAAAGTCCAACCCTAGTTCCCTAAGTGGAGGTTAAGAAGAAGTGCGTCAAAGAATAGGTAATATCCATTACCGATCCTTTCCAATTTCATTCTTCTTCAACTTATTCTTCTTTAGTTGTTTCATTATAAAGAAATAACATCAGTATTAAATATATACTGATATGTTATTATAAATATGAAACAACCATATTTCACCTTCTATCCATCCTATGAAAAATGAAATCACCGTGCGTGCGTACGTACGGAATACCGTCTCCACGCCGTGGTGTAATCTGTTTTCGACCACCACCTTACTTGGATGGGTATAATGGTGTAAATAAATAACTATATATGATTATTTTAAAGTTATATTTATTATGAAATATTATACATACACTTCAATACAATTCCACGATCATCGGAATGGTATCATCGCTCATGCGTACGTACGGGCTACCGTTTCCACGACGTAATGAGATTCATTCTCCATGTTAACCATTCATGAATGATTATAAAGTATATATAATGAATAATAATGAATTATATGACATAATAATGATAATGGATTTATGTATATATATATTTATTTCATCTAATTAATTCCATTAATTTCAATAAGGGAACGAAAACAACGTTCATGCGTACGTACGACCTACCGTCTCCATGAACGGTGTATTTCATTCCATTTATTGATCTATCATATATATATATGTATATGATGAATATATATTATATATATAAATAATGTTTTAAATTATGGAATTAGGTAAATCAGGATATAAGTAATAATATCAAGAACAACAAGTCGAAACGCGTATGATAAATGAAACAATTTTATCCAAAGTGCTGCATTAGCATGGAATTTAAAAAAGAACGGGTAATATAAAGTCATAAGTGAACCATATATGATATAATAACAATGAATATGATTCTTTAATAAGTCAATGACATTATTTAAATCATTATACAAGAGGTTCAGATACGTACGAAGCATATCGGACCTAAGGTAAGGGATAATTATTTCAATCTCATTCTTATCCGAGATTGTTTATTCATAAGTATTTACTGGGGTTATGTTTATCATCCATGTCCATGTTTTCTCAAAATGATTTCATAAAATGTTTACTATTCTTACATGTATGTTTAAAGTCATTTTTACCCTTTTTTACTTTTACCAAAAGGTATGTAAGGAATCATTCTTTTGTTTACCATACGAGGCACTTTTTGACTTTTCTGACAAAAGTACGAGGAAAATGTTATTTTAAACTTATACGGAGTGAACAGATTTTTACAGTTTTATAACACCTTATTTTCATGAAGATTCTTCTACAATATTTAATAATTATTTTTAACAAAATCCTTTTCTTTTAAAATTTCATGACATTTTGTGAAAAGAAAATGGTTTTGGAAAAGAAAGGATATTTTCTTCAAGAATTCATTTCTAGTGTTTTATCAAAACCATTTTCCATATAAGAAGGAATTATTTCATATGTGTATGTTTCAAGTATAATGCCTCTATGATATAAATGGTTTAACTTTTTATATGATGAAATGATATTCATTTGTTTTATATGGATTATGTTATGATGTTTATGAAACCCATTTTTATTCTTTGGGTTATGATGAATGATTAATGTTTATTTTGTGGCACAAGTAAGAATGATTTAATTATGTGATGGGTGGGACCTATATATCCCTCCAATGTATTGGGTAAATATTTTATATCTCATGAGATAGACATGGCTGGAATGGTATGTTAATCTAGTTCAATGATACAGGACTGGAATGAGGAGTGAACTCGATTCTGAAAGGGACTTTGTCCACTAAGATGGTCTTGGAAGCAATGCCTTGGCTACTATGGAAATCGTATCAAGTGATGAATGGTTTCCACAATTACATGTTTTATTCCCATGCTATTTTATCATGATTTATGTTCCATTATGATACATGCCTTACGTACTTCCAAGATTTATGTCTTTGCTCAAGATTTTGATGTTTAAACATTATGTTCATGTTTTTTTAAGTTCAATGGTATATGGTTTATTTTATTTTCTCCATGATTACCCTTACTGAGCATTTGAGCTAACCGTTTATATTTTTTTTCTTTTCCCTTGGATTTCAAGAATGGTTTTAGGTAAGAAAACAAAAGTGGAAGATCTTTAAGGGAGTTTTTTAAGATCATTCACCAAGATTAGAAGATTATATTCCGAGTTATCAAAGACACTAAACTATTACGATCCTTGAGATTTGGTTTTTTATGTATTAATTATTCCTCAAAAGTAATGTATTGTCCATGTACGTCAAGCTTTGGGTCTCTACATAGCTGATTTTAGGGTAGTGGTTTGACACGGTTTTTTCAGTGAAGAGGTTGTGGGATCAAAAGCCGTCGCCTACATTATTTTAGGATCTATACACACGGTTTTGAAACCGCGGGTAAAACCCTTTGACACCATGGCAATTGGGTATGTTTTGTTGACACGGTGGCAGAACACGTATACCCACGGTTTTGGAAAACTGTGGGTATAGGTTGGGGACCTATAACAACGCCATTCCATCCCATGGTTCCCAAAACCGTGGGTATAGACTATACCCACATTTTTGGGGGCTATACCAACGGTTTTGAACCGTGGGTATAGACCATTTTTCAAGTAGTGTGATTATCATGCTTTATCATGCCTTTATGCTCATGTTTCTATTGTGCTCCATTGACATGACTATTTTCTAACATGTATTGTATTATATATGTTATTACATGTTTATTTCCTTAATGGGATTTTTAGCTCACTCTTTTCTTATGCATGTCCTCAGGTTATCCCATGAAATGCTAAGTATGAGGGAATATAGTTGTCATGTAAAGGTAGTTTTCAATAAACATGTTTTGTGTTTTATGTTATAAGATATTATGTAATATTACTAAGCCCCAAATACACTTGACCTCTGGATCTTCCATGTTGTATCATGTTATGATTTTATGTAATAAATCAGCTCTAAGTCTGTAATAAATAGAAGTGTTGTTATATGCTCCCCACATAGGCTATCATTTCTTGTCCACATACGGCTGCTTATAGCTGGTCCACACAGGGATTCTTATAGTTGGTTCACACAGAGAGTCTTGTAGCTAGTTCAGACAGTTCTACTTGTAACTAGTCCACATGAGGCCACTTATCATCTAGGCCTGCAAGGTTACATAGACCACCGCGTCAGCAGTATTCTAGTCTCATCCAACCACATGATTCCCATACGTCACACACTTGATTCCATGAGAATCCACTCCTCAATCCTTTTTTTGAATCTTAACTTCTATTAAAGTATAATTATAACATTTTAAAAGATTTGTCTTATTACAAAGTTTTCAATGCTGCAAACAGATCTTCAATCGGGCATACAATTTGAGAGTCATGACCGTTTTTTTGAAAGGGGTTGGTCGGGTCTGGCCTGACCCGGTCGGACTGACCTAACCCAGCCTGATGTCCACTGACCTGACCTGACCTATTACGCCGCAGGTTCGGCCGACATCTTACCCAGCCCACTATGCGGACTAGCTCTTCTCCTACCCGGAGGCCAAGAGGCATTTGGCTTGTGCCTCTATGTGACTGGGTGAGACAGGCCGCCCCCATCCCGCACGTGTTCCCCGCTGGACCGCGTGCTAGTGCATGCCGCAGCTTGCAGCTACAAGTCACCAGCCCCTACTACACCATCGTGTCCCTAGTCAACTATGGCCTCCACCTCGACATTCTATCGTGGCGTGCTGCCACCTTCCTGTAGCCACTTCCAGTTGCCAACACCGCCGCCGGTGTCGGCATGCCGAAAGTATCTTCTACGGACCACCAGGCCCACTATGGTGGTCCATTTATCAAACTGTCCAAGCCCCTAGAATTATTGTGTCTCAATATTCCTTTCTATGGCCTTGAAGTCTCATTTCCACTAATTCAGATGTGTGGTCATGAAGATCATAAGAATTCTGAAATGACAGAGGAATTAGGGCCTTGTTTGTGTTGGGTCTATTCTTCTACGTTATAGTTTTTGAAAAATGGGAAGAGGAGATTAAGGTTCTATCGACAAATAACTCGATTAAAACCCTGAGATAAAATAACCACCCTCAAGAACAAGTGACCCAAAGATCAACCTATTTGTGGGTTGATCCGTGTTCATTGAGTTATAAAGAAGAACAAGGAATTCAAAATTCTGAAAAAGATGAAACCTTACCTGGAGACTCTTCAATCGGAGGTAAGGCTCATTTCTAGTGGCGATCCATTCATGGGGATTCATGATCTGTTTGAAGCTATTTTTGTTTGTTGATCTCTGGTCCTGGATCCATTATTCAAGGGTGTCTTTACAGCTTTCCGATTCATCATCCTTCATTATTGGTGAAGATTTTTTTCATTGTTCATCAGAGGAATTCCAAATCTACATCTATTTTCTCAACCCCATTATCTCATTAAAATAGAAACATGTCACAACATTTCTGTTATGCTTATTCATCATATCCTTAAGCCTTTTCATTTATGAAACAATGTTTCTATTATACTTCAATTAAAGAGTCATTACACTATTTCATTTATGGAATGAAACATTCGGCTCTTCTCTGCATTGTAGCAAAACAATTTTTGAATAAAATAAATTTTTTTAAGTGTATTTTATTTGTCATAAAACGTATGAAAACTATCTTTCACCATCAACCTACACCGTTCAAGGTTAAGCTCTACCTAAGGGAAACACACCCTTACGAGCTCAATGGTACCCTCGGGTTTTCAATCCATGTTTCCATTTTAGAGTTACAAGTATTTTAAATTAAAATAACAGTTAATTATTTTATTTATGGCCAGAAACTATTTTCCACCGTTGGATCGTGTCGACCAAAGTTAAGATCTTTTTTGGAGAATACTGATGCTCTGAGTTCAATGGTGACCTCAGATTTTTGATTCAAGAACTAGTTTAAAAGTTAAAAAAACCCGCTCACACATTTATTGCATGATCCTTGAAAATATTTTAAAAATTCATTCTAGCCAATTCGAGCCTTGGAATTACATGCCTTCTCAAAGCCTGGTCTCTATATAATCCCATTTAATTTAAAAAGAATTAATAAAATTCTGGGGTATTATAGATTTGGAGATGGCACCCCTTCTAATAAATCTTCTATGAGGATTGGGTCAGTCTGACCCCTAGAATGTGTGGGGGGACCTTTCTCATTTTTATCGAGCTCACTAGATAGATCTCCCATGGGTTTCCGCAAATTAGATGGTTTTAGTTGGGATATGGATGAAGTATTGGCTTCTATTTTGACTACGACTTCACATGTATCATCAGTCCCTATGTAATCCTCCCCTAATTCCCCAATAAGATTCAAGAAACTCAAGATCATAGTATTATTCATCACCATATAATTGATCAATTATTTGAATGACATTAATGAAACTGACGGTTAATTATTCTTATGACAAAGATATCATCTCATAGGATTACACTTGTGATACTATTTGCTGGGGTGATACCATTTATTTCAAAACTAATGGTATGAAGATAAAAAGAGTAAAATATAACATTGAGCTTGGTAAAGTTTTATCTTCCTATATTTTTTCCACTCTTCCACCCATTTTGTTTTGTATAAGACCAAATTTTGGAAAACTGTGGTGCCAATAGAGTCAATTATTCCAAAGTGGGACTGGCTGAGGGAATAGTTGGTTTCTTTAACTATGTACAGAGGATGAAATTATTCTAGTTGATCATCTTTATAAACATATAATCCATGAACATCTACGTACCATTATTGGAAACTTTCTTCCATTCACCCTCTTCCTATATATTGGTGGTAGAAACACATGCTATGTGGGTGGTTTTCCCAACTTTACCTGTACAAAGTCCCCCATTTTCTATATATTTTCATTAAAAACAAATTATTCCTAGATAGTTTATCCCAATATTATATGGAAGGTGAAATATTTTGGTAGGTATTTGAAACCATCCTCATCAGGACTCTTGGGCTTTGGAAACTTGAACAAGTTTTTTTCCAAGACTGTGTTGATGTAGAGATGGACTTGGTCATCTCAAAATAAATTAAACATATTCTTTAGAAACTCAAAATTTTCCCCCTAATCATTTCACTTATCCTTATTATATAGGTGTTATTACGGATTCTTTATAATATGTTCCACACAAACTGGTATGGGATTCGGAGTTGGAGTTGGTGCATGGGATGGATTAAGCATGATAGTGGAATAATGTTCTTTCTTCACTTTCATTCATTGATCTGATGGAAATACTTGATACTTGAACATACTTTTTAAGATTGAATCCTCAATGTTTTAGCAGCTAAAGAGAGATATTGAAACCATTCTATATATTTTATTGGGATGAGTGGTGGGAACAACTCATACCTAATATTCTCTACATAGATAGACATCAAATCTTCTTAAGTAAGATAGAGGTTTAGTGAGTAAGTCAACCCTTTACATTGGGAAATGAAATTTGAGACCCTATCATTAACCAACTATAATAAATTCAAGAGGTCTAGAATTATTGTCTTTAATATTTTTGAACTAAATTTAAAGAGAAACTAACAATGTGGATCTTCCCATCCTATAATTGATCATGTTGGAAAAATGGTGTACCATAGAAAGGATTTCCATTAAAGTGTTTGTAAAATAAATCTATGTATCACTAATACTTACTACACAAAGGTTCCCATAATTAGATCATAGAGGGACATGATATGGATTAAATACTTCTTCAAATCACCTGATTCGTAAAAATAAAAAATGTAGGGTTTATAATGTTTCATGGGGGAGGGGTTGGATCCACAAATTTAGGGTAAGTCCTATTTTCTAGCTACATTGGTGTATGTAATTCTTCTATATCTTCCAATATAGATTTAAATTACCCTATGGAATTAATGATCCCTTGAAAGATGTATGGTTGAATGAGGGGTTAATAAAGGGTAGAAACATTTCGATTCATCTATGGGGACTCTATTTGTGCCCACAGTGGGAAGCCGGTAGGGGCTACTTCATGAGGGTGTACTTGATCCAGTCCTGGCTCTGAAACCAATGGAGGTAAGTTTAACCATTTATTGAATATTTTATATTGGGATAAGTTTTATAGATTAAATTATTATCTCTAAAATTTAGTATTTATGCATATTTTACCACTTTTCCTAACCTTTTTGTTGTAATAATGATAGATTGAATGAGATATCATTCTATTTTTGGATCTCATGATCTACTAATTAAAAATTAAACTTCATTTCTTAGAATAAGAGATAAATTATAAGTTGAACAAAGAAAAAAAAATGGAGTCCTTGTCTTGAAATAAATTAAGTATATCTGCTTATGAAAATCATTTAAAATTAGGAAAAGAGATCGTGATATAAAAGTTTTTCCGGTTATCATAATTTTTGATGACATAAATGACCTATTTCACAGTTTTTTAGATAATATTTTTTTTCATTTTTAACATTTTATGGATCATCAAATTTTTGGTGATTGGTTATATTTATCAATCATTATGATTATTTATGGTTTTCCTCCATGACCAAATATCCACCTATGTTCTCCTATGTAAAAACATAGTTATGATTTACTTTGGGAAACCATTATTTTCCAACTATTACTTTTTAAAGGGAAGGTTTAGTATTTTTTTAGAGATGGGTATCTATGAAAGAGACTTTCAAGTATAAATACTTTAATAATTCAGACAAATTTCGAGGGAGAAATTCATTTTATGAGGGGTACAATGTTACGCCTCCATAATTTTTGAAATATATTTTTTCGAATTAGTTTAATCATTTTCATATTTTTCATTTCACATAATAATAAATATAGTTTTAAATATATGAAAAAAATATTATGTTTGGTTTGAAATAAGCTTTTAATGAATGCAACACTTAGATTAGCTTGCGGTATACACAATAATATTCTTGGATTATGTTATACAAAATTGTCGAGTTCTTTCTATGGATTACGTTACATGAAATATTGTGATTTAGCAATCAAACATATATTATTATTTAATATAATAAGATATAACCAAGAAATTAAATTATATTTTATTAATATTATTAAATAAATTATGAAAATATATGGTTTATAAGACGAATTCATTAGAAATAAAAATATATATACCTTTTGATTACAAAGAAAATTGTTTTATTCTCCCAAAGACATTTTGTAAAAATAAATTGAATTAATACAAATTATTGAATTATATTAACGAAATATATATTTTATATATTCAATCAAATAATTTCTGATATTCATCCAATGGATTTTATAGTCATAAGATAAGAACAAACCCAATTTTATGCATAAAACCCTATATTTATTTTCAAAAGGGAAATTTTACCTGTTTTTTAATGGAGAATCCATTTTAAATATAAACATTGAGACCTTTTGAATTTTAAGTGAAAAAATAAAAATATTCTTTGAAAGTGGGATATAAAAATATACTTAAGATGTTTTTTTTGGTATTTTTCTAAGGAACATCATTTTGGGACAAATAGTGAAAATACTGTTTTTTAGTTGAAAACTGCATTCTCTTATAATTTATTTATATATTTAAATAATATTATAAATTGGTTTTAAAGTATAATTATTTTATTTATAAATCAATAAAATAAATTTAATTCATTTTAATGAATTTCTCATTTAAATTATATTTAAAAACATTTTAAATATTTGAACGTTTCACTTTAAAAACCCGTTTTTTCGTTGTGTTTGTGGGATTAATTCTAAATATATTTTTTCTAATTATGTGAATTGAATTAGGTAATATGGAATCAATTTTTTTAATCACAAGTTCTGATTTAGGTTATAAGGTCAATTCCATTTTTAGGCATGAAAATCTCTACCATGGTAAAAATACTATTTACCGCGATATAAGAAAAAATGGATCATGTTAAAATTAAAAGGGTAAAAACATAAAATACCTAAAAAATACAAAATTTAAAGGGTTTTTGAGGTGTGGATCGATCTTATATAACATAATAAATATTATTTTCTGGAATAAGTCATTCAATTTAATGCCTCATCAAAATGGATGGCTCTAAATATAAAATATTCATTATTTAATCACTTAAACCCACCTCTCCTAAAGTACAAATACCTTCCCTTTTCGACCCAAAAAGCCTTATATCTCTTAAAAGATCTTCCAAAACCTCTCCTAATAAGTCTCCCCACATACAATTTCTTATTTTCTCACCATAATACCAAAATCCAAGGTCCTCAAGGGTATCTCAAGGAGGTGATATTCAAGAGGTAATTTTCTCAAAGTACATCTCTTAATTTTTTTATTTTTCTACATATCTTAACCTCCTTTATTAATAAATTAATGATAACTCCATAATAATGTATATAATTTATATTTATGTTTCTGTTGTAATATATCATATCAATTTCATTTCTCATCTCCAGTTATTCAAAGAAACAAAATTATTGTCCAAGTTATGCGGGATAATCGCCTACATGAATAATGTTTTGTTCTTTTTTACATGACCTCATTCATGGAAAGTATAAAACTATTTTTATTGTAAAATAATATGTTAATATATATATATTATATACGATTTAATATTCTGGAAATTTCATATTAAATATTCTTTCATGCTTCCTATATTGTGGATATATGATAACTTTGTTTGTGGACGTGTAGACTACCGACTCCTCAAAGCGATGTGATTCGTTCACAAATCACATAGGATGTATTGAGGAATGTTTTAGAAAAATATATGATATAATTACATATTAATTATACTATAATTATATATATCTATATATATATATATATATTTACATACATGTCATTTATATTCATTCTTTCAATACGATAAAAAAACGAAAATTATGTTCAAGCGTACATACAACCTACCGTCTCCATGACCGGTGATATTTTTTATATTTAAATATTATCATAATAATTATATATTTACTATATAATATATTTTAATCTTGTTTTATATTCTTAAAATAATTAAATGTTTAGAATCAGGAATAACAAGTCAAAACACGTACGATTAATAAAGAAAATATCACCCGAAATGTAACTTAAACATGGTGTTAATAATAAATGGTTAATATAATGTCCTATGTAAATTGTATATGGTATTATATAAATTAATATGTTTCTATTATAGATGAATAATTAACATATAATTATTATATAGGAGGGTTTTATGACAATATATAGAGTCAATACATAAGGTAAGGTAATTTCGTCTCACTTTTTATTTCTGTGAGATACATGCATTATTCACCACTCATTTCATTTGGGTTGTGTAAATAATTGAAATGAATTTAATATATGACTTTTATGCTTTAATTTATGGGTATTTATAATTCCAATTGATTATATCGATTTTATAGGGTTTTACGGTTAAAAAGATACCAAATGAATAAGGTAGTTTTGTCTCAATTTTCCTTCATTGAGACACTTGTTTTGTTATGCACCTATATTATTTTATATGGTGTACATATTGAAAATTGAAATTTTATATCTGGAATATTATTATTTTACTGACATTTTAACTTATTTTAATGTTATTATTTTATTGGGATAATTATTCAAATGTTTCAAAGTGGTATGTAACAGTTTTATATGTTTGAAGATTATTTTCCTTAAGATATGTTTTAAAGCAGATATTAAGCTTATTTTCAAGGAAATGTATTATAAAGAAATGTTTTATATTTTAAAGTTATTTTTTTCATACGATACATTATATGTTTATAAATATATTTTAAAATAAAAAGAGGTTAATTTTACAATCTCATTACTTTCTGAGATTATTTATACATAAGTATTTACTAGGGTATATTTATCATTCATGTCCATGTTTCTTAAAAAAATTCTATAATAGTTTCAATATTCTTATAAAAAATTTTAAATTAATTTTTATCCATGTATTCGTTTTTATTAAATGGTTTTAAAGGAATCTTTTTTCATTTTACTAATGAGGTAATTTTTGACTTTTCTAGAAAAATTATGAGAAGAATGTTTTTTAACTTATACGATATTAAAATATTTTTATAATTTCATGAAGCATTACTACTTTAAAGATTACCTTATTTTATAAAATGTTTATTTCAAATAAAATTCTTTCTTTTAAAATTACATAAAATTTCAAGTAAAGAAAATGGTTTCAATTGAGAAAGCATATTTTTCTCAATAATTATTTATAAAGAGTTCACTCAAAATTGTTTTTCATGTAAGACCTTGTTATAATAATTCATGTTTATTTTAAAATAAAATTGATTTAAAAATGATTTTATATTTTAATTGTAATTTTTTTAAAAAGAAAGGATATTTTCATCAATAAATGTTTTTGAAAGATATTTCAAAATAATTTTCCATCTAAGATGACATCCATTAATGTTACTTATTCCTTTCTTGGAAATTATCTAAAGGTTCCACTCATATTATTTATCTAAATGGTTTATATTATGATTAAATAATATCTATTAATCTCTTTTATATTTGAAAAGTTATTTTTTTTGAAAATTTTTTCTCTTTACCATGTTATATATACCCGCTTCTTTTCATAGGTTATTATTTTTATCAATTGATTATGAAACCTATATCATTTTTAACAGGTTATGATATGATTACATGTGTATGATAAAAATTTCATTTCATGGGTTATGATATGATAATTTATGATTTTGGGGCACATGCATTCATGATTTAATTATGATATTAGTGGGACCTATATCTCTCTTAAATGTATTGTGTAAATAATTATATCTCATGAGGGAGACAAAGATAGTCTTGGGAGTGAACCTTGATTACTAAGATGGCCATGGGAGTGAGACATGACTAACCAAATGGTATGAAGAATGAAATAATAGAAAAATTATTTCCATGGGAGTGAAACATGAATACCAAGATGGTACGGAGAGTGAACCCATACTACTTAGATGGCATTGGAAGTGATGCCTTGATTACTATGAAAATAATTTTATAGGTTTATGTGTCTTATATATTTCCATCCATTATTACAATGTTATGTTTTTATGGATTATGATATTGATTTATGTTTTATTAATATCTTATAAACTACCAAGATTTATTCCATGATTAGTATATATGATCTTATGATATGTAGTGTATGATCTTTTAATGTTATGATCATGTTCTCATAACCCAATGTTCTTGGTTATGCTTACATTTCTCACTTATTTTACATTAATAAGAATTTGAGATCACCCATTTTTATGTTTCGATACATAGTTTATGAAGATATATATTATGTATGATGTGTTTAAGAAGGGTTCTAGTCAAGAAGAACCTACTGGGGGATAATATACATTGATTATGTATGTGTGTTTATGTATCCATGTTTCCAAAGGCACTAAAATAATATGGTATTTGGGAATTTTCTGTTTAATTTTTTAAGTATTAATCAAAATTTATGTAATTTCCTTGTATATCAAAACTGGGTTGTTATATATAATAAATTTATTATACTGGAGTTTATACACTTTTGAAGAAAGTCAAACTTGAGGTAAGGGATTTTTATCTTACTTTTATTTCTTTGAGACACATTCTATATTCACCACATTTTTCTTATATATAGTGTATATAATAACCATTAATTTCTTTTATGATGACTCTCATGGAAATAATGGTGAATTAAATATCCATCAAAGGTTATCCCTTTCATTATGTTTTTATTTTAATGTTACCAAATTGGGAACATATTTATATTATAATTTCATTGTTTATTAGTATTGTTTATGATTAAGTTTAAGATGATTAATATTTATGACATATTTATCATGAATTAATTGAATTTTATTATACTCTAGTTAGCTATGTAGATTAAATTTTATACTTTTATTTCCCTTACTTTATGAAGTCACGATACCAATTAAATGTTTTTAAGGACAACTAATTGTGTTTCACTCTCCGGTAAAAAACATTTTCTTCCATATCCATGTTTTCTAAAATATATTTGGGAAATATTTTAACAATACACAATTATTTTTTGAATAAATATTCAATAATGTTTAACATTTTAGAAAAATGTCTTAAATGGAATATTTTTTTTCATATTCTGAACAGGGTATTTTTATTTTTTTATTGAAAATTTGAAATGAATAATTATTTTTATGTACAAAAAATTAATATAATTTACTTCTTTCATGACCACTAAATGAATTTAAGATTAAATTACCTGTTTCCAATATATATTTATTAATGAAACAAAATACCATAATATATTAGAAATTCTTATATATAAAACAATTTATTTCAAAGTGAAAATGGTATTTTCATCAAGAAATATTCATGTTATATTTTAATGAGATTTTTCATCATTGATTAAATAATTTAATATTACATAATATTTAATGGGGTTATTAACCAAGGGTAACCTATTTATTATATCATAGGTTGGGTTGTGATTATAATAATGATATGTTTATGAAACCATTTTTTCCACTAGTTATACTATGATTAAATGTTGAAATATTTATAAAATATATTTCTTTTAAATGGGTTATGATATATTATAATTTATTTATGATATTGTGGAACAAATATGAATGGATTATGTCTATTTTATGGGTGGTCCAAGAACTATGTATCTCTCCAATTCATCGGTTAACGATTAATATATCATGAGAAAATAAGGAATGGAATAGAGAGTGAATCCAATTAAGTATGAGACTCTATCTACAATGATAGTCTTTAGAGTGAACCTTGACTACATATTATATGGAAAAAGGAGTGAACCCAATCCACTGTGATAGTCTAGGAAGTGAGACTTTACTAATGAAATTACATTATATGATTATGTATTTCCCCTAAATATTTACCTTGTCCTAATTTTATGCTCTCATTGATTATGTTATTTGATTCCTTCTTGATTCATGACTTATGAAATTCAAAGATTCATTCCATGAATCAATATTATGATATATGATATGTTGGGTATGGGTTTCAATTGGTATGTTCATATAATATTACCCTTATTATCATGTTATGTTCTATAGATCATTAATATCAACATTGTTTATTCTAACTGGGCATATGAGATCACCCTTTCTTATGTTTTCTTTCTCAATGTTATTAACAATGGTTTTATATATGATATGTCTAAGAAGGGTTCTAGGTATAAGTAACTTATTTGGAGATGATATATATTTCTTATGAATTAGTTTTCTATGTATCTATATTTCTAATGACACTAAAACTACATGATTTTGGTGCAGATCATAATGTTATGTATGAATAATAATATAGTAATATGTAATATATATATATATGAAAACTATGGTTCACTATAATGTATAATTATTCTTATAGGTAGTTGAACCAATCAAAACAACAACATTATATAACAAATTATTGGGTATATAGATGTATTTATATTATAGTAATTTAATATTTATAGAAATATAATCATAACATTTGTATTAAATTAGTTTTTATAAGGGCAAGGAAGAGAATATAAATTAAAAATATAGATAATAAATCATTTCTAACTTGGATGGAATCAACTCTTATTAAGATGACTTCTTTTAGAATGATGGATTTAGGAATCCACGTGACTAAAATATCTCAAATGCAAGATATATCATTAGAGAATTATTTTTTGTCATATATTATAGATAAAAATATATAATATATGTTTCTTGGAATGGGTTAATGAAATGTACCTTTTTAGATGAATTTTAGCTGAAAAATTGAAAATACTTATCCCTTTATGGTTAATAATTTTTTTTAAGTTGGAATATTCCTTATAAGTGAAAAAATATTATTTCAAAATTATAATTATTTATTTTATTTCTGGTTTTCTATATGTTTATACACTATTTGAGCCATATAATTCATTTTACAACATTTACTATTTACTGATTTATGTTACTATTCACCCATGAAAACTATATTTTAAAAAAAAATTATTGAGCCCACCACCAAATTTTAATGTTCTAATTCAAAAATATGAAATCCATATTATTATGTTCAAAGTAAAAATATTAGAAAATTTTTAACGCATTAATTTTTTTAAAGAAACAATATCCAATATATTGAATGAATAAAAATATTTAATAAAAATATTTAATTATTAAATCGATTTTACTTATTTATTATACATGTTAAATATATAATTTATAATACATTAGTCACTAATATAAATGGATTATAATTATTCCAAATGGATATATATATATCTAATACCGCATAACAGTTATATTAACCTTTTATATTTTTGAATATAACCCTATCAAGTTCCCTAAAAAAATTCAACCCATTCAATTATTAATTTATCAAAATTAAACCTTATTTATAATTTTTAAATTATTTCCATAGTTAAACTTTTGTTTATGTATTACAAGGAATATTTCAAGGAAGAATAATTTAAGAATGTTATATTTTTATTTAATTTTTTCCATATTCCTCTTATAATTTTTTTATTATGTTATATATAGATTTATTTTAATATTAATGTTCATTTCATTTAGTAATATAATATTATAAAAATTTTAAAAAAAATTGTTAACTCTTGTATGGTATTGACTATAAAATAAATTATGAAATAATCATGTTTCTAAATGGGAGAAAAATAAGTATTCTTAATCTTTAAAATATTTTATCCCACTATGAAGAGGATTCTAGGAAATCCATTAGTTGGAAAAAATAATTTATATTCATTGGAAAATGTTTCCCACCAAATATAAAAACTAACATCATTGAAAAACTTGGTATCGAAGAAGGTGTCTTCCCTTTTATCAACTTGGGTTCCCTTATTTTGGGGAAGACCTAAATCTGTGTATTTCACTAATGTTGTGGACCAGGTTATCAACCAAATTTCTTCCTGGAAGAGGAATTCCCTCTCCATGGCTGGCATGATTTTCCTAGTTAAGTCTACCATTATCTCCAAAATGGTATACTCACTAATGATCTATAAATGGCATATTTATCTTCTTAAGTAAATTAATGGCCACATAAAAAATATTGTTTGGTCTAGAAGCATTCTTAAAAGAAATCTTGTAACCATCCCTTGGTCTACATGCTGCAAATTGTTAGAGAATGTTGATCTATGAATTAAGAATCCCAAGCTATTTAATGAGGCCCTCTGGGCCAAACTCACTTGGAATTTGATCAATCAAAATTCTGACTCCATTGTGTTGCTTTGAAAAAAATTTCTGGAGAAATTAAAAAAAGGAAACTTAAGCCATGTTAAATCCTCGATCTGGCCCTCCATCAGAGACACATTTTCCAAAATTATGAACAAATCTAGATGGATGATCAGTAAAAACTATTCCCTAAACTTTTGGCTTGATAACTGGATTGGCACCCCCCTCATTTCCATGTTGCCTCCTAAATCCCCTCTAGATAACATCAACTACACTATTCAAAAGGTGATGCACTCTCACAACCTTATACTCCCTAAGTCCATTATGCATGTTGTCAATAACCACATATTATCTAACGCGGATGATTTTCTCACTTTAGAACTTTCTCATAATGGCAATTTAGACTCTAAAAGTTTTTATAATCATAAGTTCACTCATCCAGATCCTATTTTTGGTTGGTTGAATTACTTTGATAAATCTTTGATTAAACCCTCTAGACTAAACATTATCTAGAATATTTCCCACAATCATATTCATAATGAGATTTGCCTTCAGTATTTTGGTATCTAACTCTACTGTAAATGTCAACTCTATCACCAACATAGAAAGGATAATAACCACCTATTCTTATCCAGTGCTATAACTTTTTCTCTTTGGAATTATATTACTGATATGTTTGATTGCAGATGGCTTCTCTCTGATTCCATTTACTCCAAACTAAATGTTGTGTGGATCTTGATTACTCACATAAAATCAAGAATCTCAATTTTTCCACTATTGTTGAGATCCTCTATGTTATCTGGTAGGATAGAAATGATATTATTCATAATAAACACTCACTCAATCTTAATGCAAGTAGAACGTGAATTCTCATCGCTATCAGGGATGCCATATCGATTCAAAAATCTAACTATGACAATTTTGTTGGGGACATTGTGATCCTATGACATCTTCGAATTGAAGACCTCTACAGAAAACTGAGGCATTCAATTGAGGTGTTTTGGTAGGCCCCAATTCCTGGATGGATAAAGATCAATGTGGATGGAGCTTCCAAAGGAAATCTGGGTCCATCAGGCTTTAGAGATATTTTCAATGATTTTTTAGGACATTTCTATGGTTATTTTTTTGGATGCTGTGGTAACGCATCTTTTATTGAAGCAGAAGTGATGGTTGTGATCCAGGATGTTGACATTTTTAAAATCAAAGGCAGGAATGGCATTTTTATTGAAAGTGACTCAATAACCATCATCTAAGCTATCTGAAATTGGGTGGAACACCTTTCCATGATGCTTACTTCTCGATGATGAATTGCCTGGATTCACTTTAGGTGATCAGATACATTTCCACTCATGCTTATAATGAAGCTAACATGGTGGCTGATTGTCTTTCCAACAAAATAATCAACCAGAGAGTTACGTGTAGCAATTATCTTCCAGTTTATCTTCTTCCTCTCTATGAAAGATATTGTAATAAAATTCCCTCCTTCAAACTTTTGTATTTCCTTTCTTGTTTTTTAATAAATTGTGTCTTGGTATTTGACCAAGGCATTACCTTTAAAAAACTAAAATATTCAGGTTTAATTTATACCCCCTTAAAATAAATTTCCCTAAAAATTCAATTTCATGGATGAAAACATATTATGGTAAATTATATTTATTAAATATTTTGGTTCCCATATAGATTTAATAAACTTATAGTTTTACCGGATAACTTCAACTATGAGAGTATTATTATGTCATAGTACCTTATCTTGATGAACCAAGATCTCCACCAGTTTTCACTAATAAGAGAGATCATTCTATAGTTATAAAATCTCTCAGCTCATAATATGTTATGGATCATGTATATTGAAACAACACGAAATGGATACCCATATGAGATTGTGTTTAACCAACAAAAACCTCATTTGATCATCCTGATCACCAAATATTGGAACAATGAATAAAGGATGATGCCAAACAAATGGGATATGATTTATCTTCTCAGGAATTCAACCCATGATAAATAATAAGTAAACAAACATGTCCTAATTTCAGCATAAACCACGGGGTGAATAGGTCTAAAAGATATATGTGAAAACATACAATAGATGATAGGAGTTCAATATATACCCCATTAACACAACGTGAAACATATACCAAATCATATATGAAGATAATATCATATCCTAAGCATCTATAAATACACTACAAAGTGTTATCCTAATCCAAAAACCACTTTATATATCATTAAATCCCAAATAGGTACCAACAAATTAATAGTGAAAACCTTATTTAAGGATTCTTCCAAAGCTATGACCATGGATATAACCTTTATGGACAAAACATAAGTCCTATAAAAACATTAAAATAATCAATCCCAAAAATATATCTCATGTACATTTTCTAGCACTCGTCCAATAGGCTCAACACACATATCTAGATTATTTACATTTACAAGGGTCATTAAAAACATGCTCAATATGAATCCTTAAGAGAAAATGTATAGGGTGTGAGTTTTATGAACCCTATAGAAATCACTATTTGACTTCATATAGTCTTTTATAAGACTATGTGTGAAATTGAGGGAAGGTAAAGTGAGTAGGTAACAAGAATACATAACATGTAATCAAATAATGATATATAAAGTAATAAGTTATGCTAAATAGGTTGATATACTATTTAATTAATTAAATAAAAATTTCAAAGATTTAGTGATATTTTATCAATTTTCAACCATATCGGTCGAATTTATTTCAGACAATCTCAACATTCTAGTACGGTTCTTATAACAGCCCAATATTTTAGTATTTATTATCATTTAATTAAATACAATATTGAATATATTGAAAGACACGAAACACCAAACTAAATAAACCATTAATACATTTTATAAAAATAAAATATTAAAATAAATAGATAAACATTAATAAATTATGCAATAATGAAACTAGAACATAATATTTAATTGATATATTTTATTAGAATATATATATATATATTTATATATATTTCTCTGTGTGTCTGTGTCTCATATTAAAATTATACAGATTATTTATGAAATCCAATGTGAGATTAAAATAAAAAATTATTGATAAATTTTTTATATTTATTATTAAATATGTATTCATTCTTAAATTATTATTTATAGGATCATTTATTGATAAAAATAAGTTTTTTCAATGAGTTATGATTTTTAATATATTTTGTATTTTCAAACCAATTGATCACTATTGAAAAATATGGAATATATTAATGACATATACTAACAAATTATTTAATTACAATTTAAATATTTTCACTTTGAGAAGAGTATGAATAAAATATTTTCATGCTATAAATATATATTTTCATGCTAAAAATATATATTTTTCTAAAAACTATTATTATATGATATGAAAATTCATAACGAAATTATTTTTGTCAACTATAAAAATTGACTTTAAAAAATGGTTTTTATATTTTTAACCACAATATCATAGCTATTTAATATGTCTATTATAATTTAATGAATGAAAAACAAGATACCATAGAAAATATTAGTTACCATGGTAAAACAATTATTTTTCAACGAATTTTCTCTATATGTTTTTTTTATTTTTATCTAAATAAATTAGATAAATATATTTAAAATAATGAATCTATTATTTTTTTTAAATATAGAAAAATATATATTAACAAAAATTTATTTATTAATTGATATTAAATTATAATAATAATAATTAATCTTTTAAATGGACTTTTTTATTCTAAAAATATTATTTTCAAATAATATGTGTTTTAATTTAAAAAAAATCCATATTAAAAATTGAATTATATTAAATGGATAAGACATTTTTATTTATCATTTTAAAAAATGGAAATAGTGTTCATCTTATATTTTTGGAAGAAAATAACCATGGTTAATTTCAAATAATAGTTAATAAGGGAAAAATATGTATAATATATGGATCATATTTTGATACATTTACAAGACACATTAATATTCTAGAAGAAAATTTTTAGTATAGAAATTAATTCCCATATTTCTCAAAAACTACTAGACATAAAACAC
Organism: Viscum album; assembly: GCA_963277665.1. Taxonomy (NCBI): domain Eukaryota; kingdom Viridiplantae; phylum Streptophyta; class Magnoliopsida; order Santalales; family Viscaceae; genus Viscum; species Viscum album. The sequence goes on from OY728137.1 coordinate 980,160,766, forward strand.
AAATAACACCCATGTGATTCCGTCTTTAACCCTTACCATTCAATTCCATGGAAAAGTCCCTCTAATTCGTATATAAGAGGAGCTCGCTTCCACCCACATTATTCCACATAGAAAGATAAAAATTAAAGTAAAACTTTATGAATTTTAACTATCCTAGAATACTTATATATTTTTGAAAATCCTTGGTTATAATAAATTTCCCAAGGTCCTCCATTCCCAAGAAGTTTTTTCAAGAGAATACTTAAATACTCAACATGATAATTATCCACCCCAAGTGTTTTACTCTATATATTTCTCATCTATCATCATTTTAAATTATTATAAACATATTTCTAAAAATATATTTGAATAATTATTTTATTATAATTTTGTTATACTTATGGTATAACCATTATTTACGTTTTCCTCAATCATTTAAAAATGAAATTTTCATTCATGTTACATACAGACTATCACCTTCATGAGTGACACATTTCATATTTCATAACCCCCTTACATGTCAGGTTATTTTTTTCTATTTAATGAATAAATATTTTTTAAAAAATTATTAATATCTTGATATGATAGATAAATTTATACATTCTTTTCTTACTATGGTAAACAAAAATATTGTTCATGTGTACTTGTAGATTACTACCTCCATGGGAAATATGTTAATTTTTCATCACTAACTTACTTAGATGGATGTAAAAATATATTTTACAAATACATATGTTATTTATGGAATAATTAAGATGAAATAAATATTAAATAATAATTTTATTAGTAATATCATTCATTAAGAAATGAAAATATTTCTCATAAATAAGTACGATCCACCACCACCATGAAACTCATGTTTTATTTTCATCACCAAATTACATTGATGGTTATAAAATATATTTAATTAATATTTTTAATATTAATAGAAAATATATTTCTTTAATATGATTCTAAGATCAGGAAACAAAAAATAATGCTAATTATAAACTAACTCATTAATAACAATAAATTACCCAAAACAACTTCATAATGTATCCCCTTACCATGAACCATACCTGTAGTCTCCATATATTGAACATGAGAATGCATAATTAATTGAAAAAAATTAATTAAATATCATCTATAACATGGTAATGATAAAATTGGTGCTAAAAATGAGGTTTGATGGAAAAAACTAAGATTTTATAATTATTTCCTTTTAAGTAAACTTGAATTATTCTACAACTTACATTACGCATAACAACACATCTAAATGAACCCATGATATATTATATCCTCATAACCCATATTTTATATCGGAGAGTATTAATAGGATAAAACAAATTATGAATTATATATTGAAATTAGTTCCTATATTCAAATGTATTTATTAATGCCTAAGATACAATCATTATATTTTTAATAAAATGTTTTAATGACTAAAAGAAATAGTTTTCAATGAAATTTACCTTTATAAATATTTATGATCAATATTAAAATGTTATATTAATTTAATTTATTGGTAATGCATGAATAAAAATATAAAAATTAGTAATCTTATGGTTATGAATGAAGACAAAATCATTTAATAGTGAAAATTGTTATTTTTCATAAAAGTATCTTTATATGTGCAATTTTTCTTTATCATTATAAATTAAATAAATCAAAATGGATTAATAGTTTTAATAAAAATTTGTATATTATATATTAAATATATTGTTATAAAAATCATTTAATTAAATTTAGTAGGTAAAGGATTAATGTAAATTCTATCTTATGCTCGAAAATAATTTTTTCTAAAAATTGGTTTTTGTTTTTATCACATTATTATTTTAAAATTAATTTTATCAACATATAAAAATTAAAATTTATAAAATTTATTCCATTTTTTGAATTTAAATCTTTAAATTTATTTATATTTAACAGTCAAAACAAAAACATGTTACCGTGATTAACGTTTAAACATGTTTACTAGAGGGATAAAATAAAAGATAAGGGTAATATTTGCACATAAACGTGTCTAATGATTATTTTTTGAACATATTTAACCATTATAATATCTTAAATTTTAATTATTATCTACTTAAATATATTTTTAATAGAAAATTACATTATATTAATTAAATCTTTTAAGTAATTCCATGTGTGTTCTCTTGCTCACTTATAAAATAGAACCAATACTCATCCATTATTCATAGATTTAATGCATTATCAATTTTCCAATACCATGAATAATACCTTCAAAGATTTATTTATTTCTTCATATATTCCTAGTACTTGTCCTATGACCAATATTTCAATGCATATGGTGTAAGATAAAGGAGATACTTCAATGAAGAGGTATAAATCATAACTGATCTCCTTAAATATTATTCTTTTTATAGGTTCATTAATACTATAATATTTATCATAATATTATTAGTATTATATCATAAATTTGATTATATTTTATTATGATTATCTCACATCCATTTTCCACATCATTAACACCAAATGGTATATGAAACTATTACTCGTGTTTATGCATAAACTACCACCCCCATGTAACAATATGGTTTATTTTCCATCATAGCCTCACATTTATGAATATAATAAAGTGTTTTAGAAAATTATAAGATATTTTTATATAATTATGAATATATAATGGTAAAATTTAATTAATCATTCAATCTTTATTTTCATTGGAGAATGAATAAAATTTTCATGTGTACACATGGACTAATGTCTCTTTGAATTACGAAATTAATGTTTCTATAATTATATTTTATGTATTCTTATAATTTTTTATACTATTAATATATATGATATTTATATCATAATTAATTTTTAATATATGTTATAACCATGTTCAATGTATATGTTTCGAAAGTAACAAACTAAAAACATTATGTGAAACAAAATATTTAGCACCTATAAATGATGATTTTAATAAATAAGTATTAATAAATTAGTGTCCAAATGTTTTAAGTGGACCATATATTGAATTTTAGGTTTTTTATGGTTATATAATATAATTATAATAAATTAAAATTTACCATAACCACATGTTAGTGTTCAGACATAACAATACAAACTTGAGTCAAGGGTTTTATGTTACAATCTCATTATTTACTAGGATTGTTTATGCTTATGTTTTTGATGATGAAGTTTTATAATATATCATTCAAAAACGTAATTAATTTATTATCATATAGTTTTCTTAGTGAATTCATGTTTTCCTTAAATTTTCCACTCTTTAAGTACACAATATACTATAAGAATGCTTTTAAGGAGTACTGAACACATTTTCTCTCCATTAAAGAATATTTTTCTTCAATGATCATATTTTTATTATAATGTTTTCAAAAATATTTTTAATATTATATAATTATTGATTAAATAAATTTTTACCCATGCTTTGATTTTAATATAATTATTTAAAAGGATTCTTCATGTCATTTTCTGAATGGTGTACTTCTTACCAATATTGTAAATAGAATCTATTTGTTAATATATACAACTAAAATGAAATTTTAAATTGTTAGGAATAATATATACTTTGATTATTACTTTAAATGTATACATAGTTGTTATTTATTTACATTTATTCCTTAATATGTTAGATATTGTTATATTTAAAATATGCGATTTAAAAATAAAAAATAAATTTTCGTGGAGAAATGTTTCATTAATAATTTAAAGTATTTTTCATCTATGATAACATCATTTGATGTTATTTATGATTCAATATGGATATGATTATATAGTAAAATAATAATTCATTCTTTGGATAGATTATTTTTAGGATGATGATATATTGAAGAAAACCATATTCTTTTCTATGAGTATCATTACAATGGAATGATAAATGTTTTCATTATGTTGTTCCATACATATTAGTGAATTTTGATTATTTTATGGTGGGTTTGGTTGTATCCCTCTAATGGATAGGGAAATGATTAATTGTTTTATGATATCAAAATATATATAGAAAGTCATACCAATCCCAAAATGGGGTATATAAGAGGTTATCCTAGTCCCAAAAGAGTGTGTATTGGAGTTTATCCTAAGACTAAAGATGATATGTTTTTGGTAATATCAATAATACTATTTTATTAATATCTTGGCAGGTATCATTGACCTGATATTTAGCTGAAAATTACTATTCCATACTTTATGCTACTATTTTTGTACAAGATATTATTCCAATGTTACACTCTCATTGATCCTTTTCAAGGATCCCTTTTTGATTCATTCTTTATTTCTAAACATTATTCTATGAGTCGTGATTATTATCAATTAATTGTTGTGTCTAGTTATAAAATGCTAATATTATATTGTAATACCCTTATGATAATTTAATTAAATGACCATTTATATCTTCCATCTTTACACATATTTTTCATATGAAGTCTCCATTAATTATGGTTACTATTTCTTAGGATAAAAATATGGCTTTTAAGTATGATTTGTCTAAGAAGGATGATTGTTATGAGGAACTTTCTGGGAGATCATGTATATGTTTTTTATTAGATTTTTATGTTTCTATGTTTCCAAATAAAGTAAAACTTTATGGTTTTAGTATGGGTTTTAATGATATGTAAGGAATATTCATAGAGTAAGATGTAATATTTAGGTATATAAGGTTTGGGACACCACAATTGATATCAGATCAAGGTCTAGATATTTTTAGAATATAAAATGAGGAATATTTAGTGAGAAACCATTGTATAATCATATGTGTAGAATAATATACTATGTTATGGAATGAAAAAGAGTGTGTTTTTCATTGTAAATGCATCAATGTATAGATACAAGAAATTGGATGTTATTGTGTAATAGATTAACTTAGTGTAACAATAATAAATAGTGGGGATTGGGTATTAACTCGATCATTACTAGTGCACAATGAGTGTTACTAAAACTAGACACCTATCTGGACACTCTCATAGGATATTCTTGGTTTAATTCCCATTTTATTTATTAACCATTATGAAGTATTCGAAAAGGTGATAACCATGGATATCCAAGGTTAAACCTAAGGTATCACAAATTGAAAGAAAAAATTGATTATTTAGACATCCTATAAATAATTTTCATGATTATATTGTTTCTCACAAATATTATTGTTTATGAAACAATGATTTTTTTCGTTTATTAAATGAATTTAACCTAAATAAATTGTGTTAATGTTGAATGTGACAAATAATGAAACAGTTTTCCACTAAATAGTTGATATTTTATGGGATATGGAATGCAATATTTTGTTTTTATTCTTATATTTTTTTCTCAAGACATGAATCATAATTAGATCCAAAATGAGAAATGGATGGAAAAATATATTTTTTATCCCTTCATGAGGAAACATCCACCTTTGTTTAATGGGTTTAATGATCCACTAATTTTTTAGAAATGGATCAGTTCCATCAAAAATATATTTTTGTTCTCTAATTCTCATATCATGAAAAATATGTCATAGTTAGTTATCATTTTAAGGAAATATAGATGATTAGTTGTGTATTTCCATGAACTCAAAGTAACAAGAAGAAATTGACACCATAGAGTGAGATGAGTTTTAAAGGTTATTATTGAACAAGTAATTTTGTCATATTTTTCATATGAAAATGGATAATTAATTCCATGAGATAATACAACTGGTTGATGATTCTATTAGTAACTTTGATGGAAATTTTAAAATAATTGATAGGTAAGGATATGGAATTATCATTGAACTATAATTGAATATTGATTGATTCATTAGTGAATTAAAACCATGGATCTGAAGGTTTTTATCCATAAAAGACTTCCATACCTATGAATATATCTTTTTATATGATATCTTGTTATAAATAGTGATTATATTCACCTATCATGCGAATGGTTTTAATAATAAAAGAGTGATTTAAATTAAGTGAAATTCAAATTGTAAAAATAATGGAGGGCGAAATATTAGTCTTTCTTTGTGCTAGAAATGAAGAACGTAACATGGAGGAATTTCTCTTAAGGGTACTAGTAAGTAATTTAAGTGTGGAATTTAAGTTCATCGTGGAATCAGATTCTTAAGTGAGGGGAAGAAATTATCTAATGATGTGAATGGATATAAAGATACAAATATTGTATGACATACATGATACTATTTAAAACTAAAGGAGTATTAATACTATGATAACAAGTGACCAACTTTGAGGGTCAATGATAGTGATTAATTTTAGTAACCTTTTTACCATATATATATAGGTAAATTTCAAATAATCTCTATTTTAGATATAGGGTATAATAATGAAGTGGTTAAAGGTACACATACCATCTACTCTTGAACTACAAATTTCATACTTGATTATACACATACCTACTTTTTATATCATATGAATTTACTAAGGGTATCATATTAACTCCTCAATAATTAGATATTTCATTATCAGTGAAAACACCTAATGGAATGGTGGTCTTATATCAAGTCTATGATTCCTTTATAATTACTTTTTATGTGAATTTTCTTCCAAAAACGGTTTAAATTTAAACACTTATTATATTTGATGTTATTTATTACCTGGAATTGATCTCTTTATATAAATCCCAAATCAATTGTTGAGAATTTTAATTCAAATTTGATATTAACAACAACCTATGATCATCTATCGGTTGGAGGATAAATATAAAATTCCAATAAAAATTACATCCATTATATGGGTGTTGATTTCTTTTGAAAGAGGGTATTTATATTACATGGTTGGTGAGAGACTCAAAATCAATGATATACCAATTCTATAGAAGTTTTTTTATTCCATTCCAAATAAAAAATTCATATAATTTCTTTATATCTTGAAGTTATGTATTAAATAGAACATATACCAGGTGATGTACATGTTACAATGAATCTATTTAGAATTTCATAATTAAGTTACAGAAATTGAAGAATAAACATTAAAAGAATCTTGGTAAGGGATATAGTCATCCAATTATATCACAGTGGGGGTGGACCTATTATTTTTTGAAGAAGAAAATTTGACCATTGTGACTCTACATTGATTATTTAGAACACAAGAATGTGAAAATTAGGAATATATATGCTTTTTTCCACATTGATAATATGTATGATCATTTAAGAAGGTGATAATTTTTTTCCAATATTTAAATTTGATCTAGATACTATCAATTGAATATCAAAAGCGAAGACATATAAATTAAAATCTTCTATATGAGGTATATATACTGTGAATTTATAGCAACTCTATTTGGTCTTATTAATTTTCCCACTATATTAATAGATTTAATGAATATTGTATGAAGATATTAAATTGATTATTTTGTAGTAATTTTTCTAAATGAAAACACCTTGTGATGGAAACCTCTATCTATTTGATCAAATATAATAACCTAGTGAAACAAATTTTCCCAGATAGAGACATCAATCTAATTACTCTATACTAAATTACAGAAAATATTCAAAATGTTATTGGATGAAAATTTTTCCTACTGACCTTTAAATGCTAAGTAATTTCCATTGGGAATAGGATATTCAAACCCCACCAAATCAACATGTATAATAACAAAATTTTACTTTACAGAAAATATCCAAATAATAGACAAATAAGATTAACCTATTTTATAGTAATTCTTACATCCTTGGGAGGACACTTAAAATATCTATCATTAATGGTAGATACGAGAGATTAAAAAACTCTCCCTTAATTCTTTCTATAGTGTTGTGTATCACATAATTAGTTATAATAAATCCACATTTTGTCACAGAAGATATCTGATAACACCATATCTGTGCCACCACACCTACATATAGAGGGATATATTTTGAAAAAGTTTTACACTAACCTCCAATTTTCATGGTCAACCTCCCATTAACCTGAAAAACTTCTATTACACTATTAAAAAACCCATATAAACCACCAAGAACTAGTCTCTATATGACATAATTTGAAAAGAGTTTAGACACCCTAGGAACATGAACTACGAAAGATTAGTTTGATGATACTCATATTATAATCAAAGACTCGCTGTATATTTCTTTAGAGTTCTATATCCAATCAACTCTATCTGATGCACACTATCCATTTTAAGCTCTATTTGGTGAAGAAACTTCTATCCAAAAAAACTATAACACCATTGTAGAAAAAAAACATTAGGTCTATCTTATAATCCCAGTTTGATCACCTTCATATAGTATTCTCAGTTTGAAGATCTGTAATAATATTCCATAAACCCAACACTCTCCCACTTGTAAATTGATTTTTGATTTCAGCTTTTTTCTTCTTGTATTCACATGTTCTCATCCTCTATCCAATTTATGTGGTTCTCTTCATTCTATCTTGTTAGCCAAGATCCACTAAGGAAAGATGTATCATTATAATTTATTGTAAAATAAATTTTGTAAAAATATCTATAATATTTTTGTTTTAAAAAATATTTTAAACATACAACACATTATCCTCCAATAGACTTCATATGAATTGATAGATGATATCAATGTGTTTTGTTCATTCAAAAAATAATGGGTTATGATAAAGATGAATGTTACTCAAAATTTCATAGAATAATATTCCTTTATCTGATCTTCTTATATGTTTATTCAGAAACAACAGGAAACATTTCAACACTTTCTATTGTTTAGTAGTAACAATATACTATGCTTCTATTGTGAATAATGTTAATTGTGGTTGTAACCATGATATCCATCTTACCAGTGTTCCTCCAAAAGTAAATAAAAATATATAGTACATTTCTACTATTCCATATCTCTAGTAAAATCTACTTCCTCTGAACCATTCAACTAATCAACACCATTGAAACATAAATCATTAAACTCTGAAAATTTCATATATCATAAGATCCATTTCACGTCTTCCTAATTTTCATTCCAAGATTTGACTTAAAGCAGAAAATAACTCCCATGAAAAATCATAATATAGTCAAGTAAAAACCATTTCATACCTAATGATTAATAAAATAGAATAATAAAAAAATATTCATGTATTGACCGTTTTATTTTTCTTGATTGTGCTAGAGTTTTTGTATGTTTGAAGTATCCAATGTGGGGGGTTGATGTATTTTTACAAATATTCATTACAAATCATATAATCAATTTTATAATATTTTCATTCTGAAGAAAACCAATTCACAAACTTTCTTATCCTTCAAAACTCTCATCCCCAAATTTGAATAGCTTGACCAATATTCTTCATATAAAACCTTAATGATAGATTTCCCTTAAATTCCCCATTACATTGGATCTTTGGAACAACCAAAAATATATCATCTAAAAATTTGAAATTTATAATTTATGTTTTATCTTCCAATTATCTTTTGTAAAAAAATCGATCAAACAAAGATCCACAGAAACTTTCATCAAACGTGAATGTATATAGCTTCTTATTCCCCTATATTGGAGCTTTCTTCAAGACATAAATACTTTTTTTCAACTTACTAACCAAATCCTCCCCCGAAGAACATTATAACCAATATAATGAACTATATAAAATTCTTCCCCTAAATAACCATATAGAAAAGTTATTTTTATAGCATTATTATCTTATTTTAAATAATGATAAATAATAATTATAAAGACTATCTTAATGGTTGTGTGTATAAAAATTGATGTAAAAAAAGTTCTAAAACACCAGTTTCTTCTTTTTTTTGAAAACCTTTCACTAACAACCGTGATTTTTATGTCATACTTCTGTCATATTTTTATTAATAATGAAATAACCACTTATTTTACATATATATATATATTTATTTATTTCTAATACCTATGTTAAATCATCATTTTTTAGATATAATTTTTTTTTCTTCCTTAGTTTACTTCCACTATATTGTGTCTCTAAGATTAGCTGCTTCCTTCAGACTGTCTAGATCCATTTCTTACACGAGAAGTTAGGTGATTATATCAGCACCAAAACACTAAACATGTTTCTTGAAATGAGTATATCTCCACACAAAAAATCTTGGGTTCATTAATATGAACCTAATTTTATGGTAGTCTTATGTTAGGTAAATATCAGTCTAATCATTTATTTTTTAGTGATTTTATATCCACAATTTCACCATATATAAAATTTATTCTTACTCTACATCTATCTAGTAGCCTCAAACTTTGACTTCCACCCTCTGATGTTTCCATTGAAATTCTTAGAGTAATATTTTATAGTATCTTTTGAACCATTATATCAAAATTTGATAGTTGAAATATTCCCAACATTCCTCTCATCCAGGTTATGATGCTTCCAAAAAAATTATTCACTGTAAAAATAATTTCAACTTTAGATGACTTGTTATATTTAATAATCCATGAGCCTGAAAAAAGTGTTCTCATCACCGTATCTAAAAAAATTATTGTTTTACTCCAACTTATTTCAATATATAGAAATGATGTAGACATATGTGATAATATAAAGGATATTGAGATGTTTGAACTATGGTATATTTTGAGTACATATATTATCATGAATTTCAAGTTCCACAATTTTATCTGGACTTATATTCACCAAGTATGATTTTGTATTCAAGTTTTTTCCCAAATTCCTTTATGCATTATAGAGTGAAGCCTCATACCCAAACATTATCTTTCAATATCTAATTCATTCTTGAAGCTATTCCATTTTATTATGGAGTCCCTGTAAGTATCTTCTTACGATTGATCCCCTTCTTCTTATAGATGTTCTGAATGTTTTTTTTCAATGTATTCCCCTCCATTGTCTATCATGAGACATTTCAACTTTCTTTTACACTATTTCTCAACCATAAAATTCCACTAAATAAATTCCTGAATCAAATTAGATTTAATGTTTTTAATGTAAACCCATACCTTAGAATTATTATCATCAATAATGTCCCCAATGTATAGTGATCCTCCATATAAGTGAATAGGGGATACACACTAATAATTGGAATGAAAATGTTTAATCTTTTAATTTCTCATCTTTTTTCCATATAATTTTATGGAAATACCCTTTTTCCTTAAATTAAACTCTCACATAATCCAAGTTCGATATGATTTATTTTAATTATACCCTTTAATCATAGAACATTAAGATTATTTTCATTAAGGTGATAGAGATAATTGAACTATTCTTTCATATTGTTGGATGAATTTGTTCAGATAACTACAACATCAATCCTCCTTTTAGTAGGACACAAGGTAAAATTCCTTACTCTGTGATCTATCACTTTGGAACCTAATCAGATCTTCTAAAACCCATTTGAAAAACATGTCCTGAAATCTAAATCATCATGATATCCCACTTATATAAGGTTCTTATGGACATCTTCCATATGTCTAACATATTTCAAGAAACTGCCAATTTTCCTTTGAATATTAAAATAACCTTTCCCAACTATATCCAATGATTCATAATCCACTAGATGTAGTCTACCCAAGATTATGGGTAAATAATTAACCATGAACCCGGTCTCATAGTTGAAAGGAATAATGACAATATGTAAATAAATCATGAATATTATAGAATATTTATGCTCATTATCATGTAGGACCCTATATCTATTGCACTAATTGAGTTTTTCCTCTTTATGTAGAAACCTATGAACGATTCCTAAAACATTTCTTAATTTTTCCCTTAAACATAAAAAGTAAATATGTGGTACCTATCTATTATCATTGAATTATTCTTTGTGACATTTTCATTGAAGAAAAATATATATGGAATTCCAAATGAACTGAACATTCTTTTTTAGTAGGGCTGTGGGAACATCTATAAGGATTATAAACTTACTTCATCCTCAAATACTCATTGAAGATCGTGTTTTGAATACCATAAAACGAAATATCTACCTTCCCACTTGATTTTATCAATGCAATCAACATGGAATCCCCTCTATCGAAAAGTGATGAAAGAAGTGGAAAATATAAAACATCATCTTTGAAAGATACCTTCACATATCTAAGTTACCCTCATATCATATTGAAGTCATTCACAAGATCAATAATAGGTATTATATCTAACAAACTTATGTTGAAATATTCTCACATTAGGAAAACTTTGTTACAAGCTTTTGGATTATTTTAATTTTTATAAATTTCATTCATAACCACAATAATAGAATTTATATTTATAATGTTGAATTAAATATTAATCACAAGTGATATCCTGTTTAATGGCAAAGAATTAATTTCCAACTCCCCACATTATAATTTATCTATTATTTCATGGAACCTACCGAACAAAAGAATACCAAGATATTTTTTTTATCAAAAGATCTTCCAGTTTCATTCTCTATAAAGAAAATTCTATTCAATAAAAATTATAGATACAATCATTTCCATCCACTAATTCATTATTATAATAATAGTAGACTAATTGAAATCAAATAATATTTAATCCAAGTAATGAAATTAAACTGAATGTTTTGAATGAATAATAAACAACTGAACAACCTCCTTTGATACAACATATGGGGAAGGAAAACTCATTCAAAATAAAAACACCATCTTTCAAATCCAATATAAGAACATAGAGAATCAAATTTTCTCATATGAAAACATCTCTTTAATTTCTCTATAATGCATATCCAAAAACCGTCATAATGTTATTAGATAGAATATTTTTTTGACAAACTTCATACCATGAGATATATTTATTAGTACTAGGAAGAGTAAAACCAACCTAATAACCACACAATACACATTCATTGTACTTCACTTAAACCATCAAAATAATGAATGAAAAATAATTACATGGTTTAGAATAAGTCTTAAATATGTTATTGAATACTAAAAAAACTATAATTATTTTGAGATAAAATAGATTAAAAACTTTTTATTACATTCTCTGCACTACTATGTATCATAAAATTGAGGACGAAAAATATGATTGTTCATCACCTATGATATTTGGTAACAATAGAGCTAGGCCACCATACCTATTTATAGAGATATATACACCGTAAACCAAATATCTTGGAAGGGATTCGGGTTATTCTAGATAGATGAATATATTAAAAATTTCATGGATTTTAAGAGAATATTGGTCAAACCACATATACTAACACTACCTTGTAGTGGATAAGGGTTTAGGATTTATATTGATGCAATAAATAATGGGATTGGATTTTTTATTTTGAAAAATAATATGGTTATTACATATGTCTCACACAAATTAATGGTTTAGGTGTGTAATTACCAATCACCGAACCTTGAGATAGTTATAGAAATATTTTCTTAAAATATATGGAGAAATTATCTTTATTGAGAAAGGAGTGAAATATATACTAAAAATAATTTTTAAGTGTATATTCACCTTGAAATAATTAAATTAGAATTATAGAAGATTTTTGGAGTTAATAAAGTAATATTTTTTATTAATCCATTACCACATTGAGAAAGTGATGAATGTGGTTGATTATTTTATTTAAAAGGATCATGTAGTATTATATATTATAAGGGTCAAAAATGATTCAATATTTATTACCTTGTAAAGTAATTACCCTAAAATATTGAAGGATTATAGAAATATTATCACCCTCAAATGATAGCTCAACTATTTATGTATTTAAATATTAAAGAGATACATAAAGAGTAGAATGATTGAAAAATAATCTGAGAAATATTCTTGATTTCATCTTTGATTATGATGTAATGATAATGTTTAGGGTTCTATAATGTGTTCGATTAATACAAAACATGAATAGGGAGCTATTAGAATAACTTCACAGTTTACCGTTCTCTATTATTCCTAGAAGTACGAAGATTTATAGTGATATAATAGAGTATTTATGGTGGAAAAAATGATGTGATATACTATAGTGTTTATATCTAGATATTTGGTAATTCCACAATTTAAGGATGAGATATAGAAGTCTAACCAGATGTTACAAACATTAACTAAAATTCTATTTTTATGGAATTTAAACACCATATATAATATTACATTTCATTGTTATCAAAAAATATTCCTCCTTTGATCATATTTCCAAGATATACATTAATGATTTTGTAAGGTTTTTTGGAGTACCATATTCTATAATATCTATTCAAAATCAAAGGCATACCTTGATAATCCACAGAAATATTCAGAAATATATAGATGTACATTAGAAATTTTTCACAACATATCATCCTTAGAAAGATAGTTATCTGAGAAAACAATTAAACCGTAAATGATATGCCAAAAATATTTAATCTTGATTTCAAACTTGGTTGGGATCAACACCATCATTATATAGAATTATATAATAATAATATCTTTTACTCTAGTATGTATTTGGGGTGTTGAATGAGTGTTAAACCTCATAATACTATAACCAAATGAATAAGGTTTGAATCCCGGAAAACCCATTGGGGGATTTATGATACAGGCATTGACACGTGTATGATGCAGCCAGGTAGTGACATAAGCCTGACACATGCCTGGTGGTGTAGGAAAGAGGATGAAGACATGATGTTGTACTGGGCCTTTGGTCCATGTTCATGGTCCAATTAGTATTAGGCCTCCAGGATATGTAATCAGTCTTCTACTACCCAGATAGAAAAAAGGTCATTTATTCCATAATAAAAAAAATTTGGACACCAACTTTAAAAAAAATTAATCAAGAATTTATATGGATCTTTATTAATATTTATATAGAAGAAAGTGTAGAACTATAACATGTTGGGATAATGTTAGAGATAAAAAGAAATTGTGAATTCAGAAACCATGTGAAATTGAAGAGATAGATAGTGCCTTTTAGTAGCACATCAAGGGAACACATAGTCATCAGAAGAGTTATTATGAAAATAATTGATGGTATTTTAAATAAAATGTTGGTGGGAATGTATTACTATGAATTTCTATATGGATAACACTTACTATGATTTTTAATGAGTAATATTTGACCCAAGACATATCATCTATTTTGTGATTTTTGATCAGATTAGGATGATTTCTTATAGCATGGTGTTTCCACTAAGCCTCTCTCAAGATCATAATTTTTTATTTATATATATACATAGGAATTGAATTAAAAATACTACACATATATTTATCTAATAGGTTATACCACTAGACCATGATCTTTATTATGAAGAATAATCAATAAAAATATTTTATCATAGAGATATATTGATATGAAATACAGCCACTACTTAGTTAATGCTTATTGGAGGAATTAGAAATTTAGAGAAGATACTTGGGAACATAAGGATGTGATATATTAGATATATCCCCATTTTTTCATTGTGATGAAAGTTTTATAAAAAAATTCATTTTAAGGTGGGTATAATTTAGATCCTTTAGATTTATATTTGTATTTCCTTCGAAATAAACATGATGTATTTAATAGATTTCTTTACATAAATACCTATTTCTAAATAAACCCATGATATAGTATACCTTTATAAAATTTCTGTTAGTTTGGTGTGGGATAATATTATTAAACACATTATTATATATATATAATTAAATTTTTACTAAATTTAATTTTCTTGATTAATCCCTTAGAAATAGTGATTAAATTTTCAATAAAACCATATAATGACTAAAAGAAATTTTTTTAAACAAATTTATCATTTTAGATGTTATTGATCACTGTTATAAATTAATTTTAATGAAATTTATTTTTTATTTGGGAATAACCATACACACATTAGCTATCTAGAGGTTTGGAATGAAGAATAAATCATTTAAAGGTAAAAAACTATCTTTAATAAAACTATTTTTACAATTGGAATGGGTTTTATCATTATATTTTAAATAAATGATTATTTATTAATGATTTTAATCAAATTTAAAATTATATAATTTGTAAAATATTTCATTTTATTGTTTTTACTGAGAAATGAATGAATGTAAATTCAGTGTTATGATTAAAATGTATTTTTACACAAATGTGTTTTCATTTAGTTCCAGGTTCTTATTTTAAAAATAATTTCTACAGCATATATAAATTTAATTTGATAAAAAGGATTCCAAAGGAGAAATTTAAATTTATTTACTTTTCAACGTTCCCACTTCTATATTTTTGTCATAAATAAAAGTAAAAACTGTAAAAAAAAATTTACCACAGTTACAATTACAACATGTTCATCGACGGTTAGACTAATGGATAAGAGTGAGAATATGACATAAATAATATTAATTATTATTATTTGAATATATTGTCAACCTATATTTTCATAAATTTTAATTCATATTATTTTTTCTCACTTTCATAAGAAAATGAAATTATATTATTTAAATTATTTAAGTAATTTTGTGTGTGTCCTCCCCCTCACTTATAAATGAGAACCACCTTTACTAAATTAGTTATGAATTTTGAGACTTTTAGATTATCATATAACTACACTAATTACTTCATATATTTATTTAATTTATCATAAATCCAATTTTTTTCTTCTAGGATAAATGCTTCACATATTAAGGTGTAAACAAAAGGGGAACTCTCAATGAGGAGGTATAATTCTTAACTGAGTTATTCCAATTTTATTTATTCTTCTATATTCTTGAATCCTATTGTATCCAATGTAATATTCTAACAAAAATTTCATATATATATATTTATGTAATTATTATAATGTAACAAAAATTTTCACCTTCTTTGCATCAAATGGAAAAATAATGTAATGCATCTGCATACCTATAGACTGTTTCCTCCACATAGTCATATGGTTCATTTTCCATATCCACCTCACATTTATGGAAATAATAAAGTATATAATAATAATATATTATATTTATTATATTTTTATGATTATTAAATGATAAAATGTTAATTAATATTTTTATATTATTTTTGTTAGTGAGTTTAAACTACATTCATACCTACATATGAACAACCATCTCCATAAATGGGGTAATTTATTTTTCAATATATAATTTTTTTGTATATTCATAAATATATATATAATAGATACATATAAATTTTATATCATTATTATTATTAGATAGATGATGTACTAATGATCAAAATACAAGGACCAGAACATCTAAGTGAAAACATTCATGTAAAATGAAAGGGTTGACATCTAGAAACAAAAAAGTTAATATAAAATTATTAATAAATAGAAGTTGAAATTATATAATTGGACCATATATGGTATTTTCCAGATGAATATAATTTTTTTATATATGAATAATAAATATAAATTTATTATATAGGATGATAGTGGTCTTACGAAGCAAGGAAGACTTCAGGTAAGGGTTTTACATTATAATCTCATAATTTTTCAAGATTTTATAACCTTAAGATTCCAATGATGAAATTTTATGATCTATCAATAAAAAATATCATATATCTGTTTAATGGTTATTTTATAAGAATACATTTTTATTTCATTTTATTCTTTTTATGTGATCAATAGACTAAAAGAGTGTTCTTAAGGAAAACATGCCTCGTTTTTCTCTCTAGTCATGAATATTTTTCTTAAATGTCTATATTTTATTTAAAATTTTTTCATGAATGTTTATAATCTTCTATTTTTTTTATTAAAAACATTATTGCTATTTTTTTAATTTCTAAAAAATATTTTAAAAGGAATATTCTTCTCATGTTTTGAATGAGTCAGATTTTACCAAAGGTGTAAGAGGAATATTTGTTTTAAAGTATGCCACATAAATAAAGTTTCCTTCCATCGCGAATAAAATATAAATTAATTATTAATAATAAGTTTCCATGTTTTTTTCTAAGAAATGTTTTTCTCTCATTTTTTGATTTTTTTTGTATTTAAAATTAGAGAAATCAAAATAAATGTAATTTCCTCAAAAAATATTCCATTAATATTTTAAAGTAATTTTTCCTCTATGATAATAAATTTTGATGTTAATTATTCTTCACTATGGATGCAATTAAATGATACCATCCTTTTTATTTTTGGGGTTGTTTAATGTTTATAATCGTAAATATTGCGGAAACTAATTTTTCTTTCCATGGGATAAGTTATTATAGAATGATAAATGTTTTTATGATCTTGTGGCATTTATAAGAATGAATTATGGATATATGAAAAATTATTTCATTAAATAACTTAGAATAACCCAACATTAAACATTAAAAAATCATGATTTTTAATGAATGAATAATTTTTTTACCATTTAAGGATCTGTATGGTTTAGAGTTCTAGAGAATTAGTTCATCACCATTACATAAATAAATATGACATCACAATGTAGAAACGTAAACTTTTTATCCATTTTCTTAAGAAAAATAAATTATTTTTTATTTAATATGTTTTACTTTCATGAAATATATTCACAATTTTAATTTTAACCTCATTTATATCCCTATTAATTCTAAGAAAAACATGGGAAAAACATTTTAAAACTTGGTATTAGTGTATAAAATATCATAAATGGACATAAAAAGATATAAAAACATGATAGGTCCTGAATACATATTAAACTTTTTTCATTTTCAAAATCAACATTAAAATAGAAAAATATATTTTATTACCCATGAAATAATATTTATATCAAAACAATTTCATAAATCATTTCAAATGAAATCACAATGGAAAAAATAAAACTCATAAAAGGTTCTTTTGCAGTCATGAAAACATTATCAAATAATTTTAAAAAAAATTAATACATTTCACCCTTATGTAATGACATATACTTTCTCTGAAACATAATATCATAAAAAATCACATGGGATAATAAGAATAAGTCCATCATGACTGCCAAGAACACCACCCATGGTGAACTATGTCTCATAATGTATTAGGTTTGCTATCTATTCCCATAAATAATGTCGCACGAGAAACAAATTACCAATTTCATTGGAGAACTATTTGGGAACACCAATCATAATATATACATAATTTTCTATTCCAAAAAATAAAATAAATCATAATATATTAACATAAGAATATTCCAAGGAACGAAATGGGGTTCAGTTGATAAAATAACTTATCGTATGTGTTACCCCATAAAATAAAATAATAATGGGATACGAATATACGTGAGACATATATATATATATTATAATAATTATATAACATTAAATTAAGAGATTAATTTAATTCCAGAGAGAAAGAATGTAACCCAATAAATAAGGGGGTTCAGTGAGATCCCTTACACCCATAAGAAATGTTTTTTGGATATAAAAATATTCATTCAATTTAAAACATGTTTTGAAAATACTTAGAAAAAATGGAATAGTTTTCATTCATTTATTTAAAAATGTAAGCTTAGTGACTTATACAAACATAAAATTATTATTTGGGCTGTTGAATTTTTTTTGATATCATGTATGTTAGAACAGAACATTCTTTTATATCTTTTTTAAAGGAAGTCAAAATGTTCCTTATAAATATATAAAAAGATTCTATTTAAAAACTATTACAAGAAAGAAAAATAGATACATAAAATTTCTACTAAAGTAAATTTATTTCCAGAAAAATAAATCAAATAAATAATATTATGAAGATGAAAATGGAAGAAAATGATTTAGAATATAAATCATTGAACCATTAAAATCATGTTTTTGAGACTAAAGTGTCCCATACCTCAAGAAAAACCTGTGATGTGTGTACCTTATCTTACTTAATAATAATTTTATGTTAATTATTTAAATTATTTTGATCTCTTTTAAATTTTATTATATCTTTTTGTTTCACTTATTATAATGTTATATATTTATAATTATTAAATTAATTTCACATCATATGATTTGATGACATTCTTCTCATATGTACAAAATGACTTAGGTGGTTTACTATGGTCAATTATTTCATTATTTTTCTATCTCAAAAATAATTATTATGAAATAATTATCATTTTTGAACATAAATTATTATTTTAAATCAAACCATGAATGACTGTTATTAAAAATGAACTATGTTACAATCATTAAGACAGTAGACCATACATATGCATGAGTATCATTTCCATTTTTCAATGATCATGTTGGAAATAAGGTATGTATTAATTTATATTTACATATTTATAACTATAACATAAATATAATACAATTTATTTAAATACTCTTATATATACCATCTATGTGACGTGGTAATGAAAAACAAATCACATCACTTCATGGAGGTGATACTCCACACATACACACGGGCAACATTAGCATTATTAAATGAATTGAAATGAAATAAAATATATGATACATTAGTTTTATATAATTATAAATTTTTATTTAATTTCATAAATATATATATATATATATACATTAAATCCATCATCATAAATATCCATCTGAGGCGATTATGGAAGAAAATTTACATCGTTTTATGAGGTGATAGTCTGTCACACACACAAATGATGGTTTAAATTCCCATTTTGTGGAATTGGAAATGGATTTTGGTTATTCGATTAATATAAATTAATATTAATGTATTTAATTAATTTATAATATCATTTCACCAAGATTTAATAAGATTTGAATGAGGTAAAACATGAAATAAGACTAAATCATTCAGTTAAAAACTATACCTATTCTTCAGAAAACATCTTTTCCATTACACCATATACCCTCTAAGGTTGGTATTATTACATATAAATGTTTCGATATAATATAGTTCGGCTTATTAAGAAGGTATTTGGGTAGGTATTGGGTAATTTAAAAGGCTTTTAAGTGTGAGAAAAATAGGAGAGGAGGTACAACTTTATAAGGGAGGTGGGAAGTCTTTGAATTTCTTAATGTATTAAAATAATATTAATTATTTATGATAGAAAAATCGATCAAAAATAATATTTTACAAATATATTATAATTATAAATTTAAAAAATCTCATAAAATAAATTTTTAATATGTTTAGACTATTTTAAATATTATCTTGTAGTTTTAATCATTTGTTCACATTTTACAAAAATATATTGATGACAATTTTTTTACTAATTAAGAGTTATGATAGTTACTGTGATATGTAAATTGGACCAGTAATAGAACATTAATGATGTTTTCAACCAAATATATATAATTTCTCCAAATTATAATTTTTTATAAAATTTTACTTTGAAAGAAAAATGACAATAAATTAATTAGTATATAATCATTTAACACAACAATAAGATGTTATATTTATCTAAAACATTCATGGAAAAAATAATTAATTTAAATTAATTTAATTTAAAATATTTTTAGAAGATTTTATTTTATTTCTCTATTAATCTATTATATATTATATTGGCATTTCAAAAACATTTCAAGAAATTATTTCATTAAAAAAATTAGAAATAAATTAAATTTATAAAAAAACAATTTATATCTAAAAAATCCATATAGATCCAAAAAAATCCTCTATTTATCCCATTATAAAATATTTAGATACATAAAAACAAGGAGAAATCCATTTTTTTGACTTTTCTATAGAAAAAATAATACAAATTTCAAAATCAAATAAATATGACACCTAGATTCCATATTTTCAATATATGAATGATTTAGAAAAAATTAAACTCGTTAAATAGGATAAAGGAATGTCTTTGGTTCAGTTTTTTCTTTATCTTAATATTATAATCCTTAATTACTCAATTTAACATTACCATGAGTGAATTTATTTTCAATGGTTACTATTCATAATGGACAGAAATAAAAGGGTCATATTACACAATTTTTAAACACCTGATTCAAAATATGAAATCAATTTTTCAATATTCAATTTCTATCTATGGAAGAAATTACATTAATATTAAGAAAAAAACACTATAAAAACATTTTCTAAAAAAATTTCTTTTTTAGTATAAAAATGTATTTATAAAAAAATTCAAGTATCAAATTTATTCCAAATAATATAATAGGAATATTTTTAATCAACAGGAATTATGATTTATTAAAATATTTCTAAAATAGTTTTTTACTTTTTAGATACACTAAAATAACATTTTCAATAAAAATCGGTATTTTCACTATTCATTGAAACAATAATAGTTTCAGGAAAGTATCAAAATTTATACATAAGATCATTTTGATATGATGATTTCAAATAAGTATTCATTTTAATCGAATAAATTTTCTAAAATTTTTGGAAATTAATTATAATATTTTCTCACAAAAAGTAATAAAATCTATTTTTGTTGAAATTTATTTTTGTTAAATAGAATTACATTCCAAAAAAAGAGTGGTTATATACCAAGAATATGTCAATATATTTTTTGGATTAAGACCAATATAAATATTTCATAATTTTTATGATCATATTATTATCAAAAAATTCAATAGTTAGGTTATAAGGGTCACATTTAAATAATAATACTTTTATAATATATCCCAATTCACTTAAATCCCGACATTTCATCTTAGGAATGCTATTAAACATGTTATTATTTTATAAACAACGGGTGTTAATTTTTTATCCCATTTGAAAAATTATTCCCTTTCTATTTTTTACTTTGGATCGGTAAAAAATGGTTTCTCATTACAAAATACATTTATAGAAATATCAAATCCTAAAAATGGTTAATAAAAATTCCTCATGAAAAAAGGGAAAGGGTACTATAAGTTTATTCTAAAATAAAACATTACTAGGTTTCTAAATATGATAACATTAGTGAGATTTGTAAATATAGACATGGAAGAAAATCATAATTTCAAAATAATGATGGAGAGTGATAAAAATCATTGATAAGACAAATTCATATATATATCATTTGGATACAATTAATTAAGGATTATTTAGACATTATTCAATAGTACATAGGGTTTTTGATGTGTTTTTTAGGGAATAGAAACTCAATACTCAAATTAAGACATGCTAGAAAATAGAGAAATTGGACATTACACATCATGAATCCAATGTACACAATGTGTATTTCTCAAGTAGAGAAATTGGAATCGAAGGGAAGAAAATGAATCCAATTTAAAAGAAATAAACTGTGTACAAAATGTGAATCCTAGTTACACATAATTAAAGTCTCTAATTTTAAACCTAAATAATATATATAACATAAACATCGTACATGATGTGAAAAGTTTGAAAACTAAATCCCACCAAAGATACATGTCGTGAAATCAGAGAGATCCCTGATCTTCAAAGAATATTTCTGATCTAAATTACATGATGTAAATCTCATATAAAATTCATGAATTTCTCAATTCAAATTCCTTATGAATCACTTTCAAAACATGAATAACTTACGAGTTGTGAAGATCTCAACTTTTAAATATTATAGTTGTCTTCGAAACCTAGGTTGTTGAGTTGGAAGGAGATGGAAAATCCTTTTATTTCTTATCCATTTCTCTTATATTCCTCGTTAAACATAGTTTTAATCCTTTAATTTCCTTTTTAAATTAATGTCTTTGATGCATTATGGTCTACAACCATGGACTGGTCATTTTTTCCACATTTCTTGTTTCAATGTTTGATTTCATCACTAATTATTGTACAACATAAACTACCACTTGTTTATTTATTATTTATTCATCTAGGTGAGGATTTGATTGATTTTGTATTTTTTCAGTTGTGGAATTATTTATTTTAAAACTTTTATTTACTATTTCAATCATGGAATCTATTTCCTCGGTTTGGTTTGATACTATCATACATGGTTAATCCTCATAGTTTTAGGGGTCGATAGTTAGGGTCACTTTAAATGTAATGAATCTATGAATCAAAACATGGTACCCATGCGAAAAGTATGTATGTTAAGAACAATTTTCTATTCTATTATAATTCACTACCCTAATCTTGGGAGATTTAATAGAAAGTCCTTGACCTAGTTAGAGTTGATAAATCTATAACCAATAGCTTCTGATACTTTCATCCTTGAATATAAGAATACAACACTATATTTTTTACTATCTCTAGACCGAATAATAGTTGCATCTTAGGTAGATGAAATTTATTGTAACAAAAACGTTGGTAACCGTTTCTCTTCTTCAAAACATTGACCACATGACCATAACATGCTATATTTAGTATTACTATATTTTATAAACGCTAAAACAAACCCTTATCCCTTATTTTCATATGTGTTAAAACCCAAACTATATAGTATTGGAAAAAACCAAATATGAGGGAGATGACATGGAATCCTTCAATAAGGTTCGTACCTCTATGTTTCCTACCTACTAGCTATCCCTATGGGTTGGACCCCACACTACCACTATGCTATGCCATTATAGTTAAGTGTATTTGGGAAATAAAACTTTTAATTTGATAAATGCCTACATGTAATCAATGATGTGATGTGGGAAAACCATATTTTAGTATCTTTACTAGGGATAACTATGCTTATGCAAAGTGAACTTCGGTATGAACCTAGGATTACCTCACACCCTTCTTTTAGACCCTTTTATTTTACAATTTTTCCACACATAATAGAACCTGAATCTATTCTTCTTAATCACAATGCATGCATTAGTTCCCTTTGACTCATAAAAGTATACTTGACACTCAATAGAATATTTCTTTTGATCTTGAAATCTAAAGATATATTTCCACATTCTACCCTTTCTTTATGGATGAACAACATAATATTGGTCCAAAAAACCCATAAAATAACCAATATTTTCCACTTGAAAATCAAATAGAGAGACCAGTGTTGTAGGAGTTCACCATTATAGATTAAGAATTTCCATCCATCAGTGGGATTGCGCCTAGAATTATGATCTCTCCTATTTAGGTACGTACTTTTTGAAAACAGACCTAGACTCATCCATATGATCCAGAACATGGGGAAATTTAGTAGACTCTAAATCATTGATCCAATGAGCATATATCAAATTTCTTAGTAGTTTATGACACTTTTTTTCATCCAATTCATGCCGTATGAAGCCATCATACATCATGTAATCCCTTTCTCTTTAGTTGAAAAATCCATGGAATGGATCAAAAGTAAAGCACTAAAGCACATAAAAAATTTGGACGATTTATAAAAAAATTTCTAAGAAAAATATTCTCCCACAATTTGAATGTGGAAAACTTGAATGAGATCTATAAATTCATCTAGGAAGACGTTGAGTAATTCTGTGAAGTATCAGATCATTTTAAAGATATGAACAAGAGTTCAACTCATCTTGGACTTAATATGTGGATCCAAATCAAAATTTTCTTCCATGGACTCTACCATGCTACATGTAATGTAATAGTCAATGTCACAGATAGTGGACCGATGATCAAGAATCCCAAACATGGTATATCACAATGAGATGTGATATCCTAAAACTACATTATGTGGAAGAGTTATAGAGGATATCCCTATCTTGGATTTCATCAGGTTGAAGAGAATATACTCTTAGTGGAAAAAGTTGTATCTCTCATGGGGAATATTGAGTATTTCTAGCTCCATGCTCCACCACCACCACCACAACCACATATTTCCACTATTATGGAATTATAACCATGTAAAATGTGGGGTGGTATACACACATATCAAGACTATAGAGAAGGTTAGAAGGCCCTGAAATCAAAAAATTTAATTACATAAAATAAAATCAACTAAATCAATAATTTCATAAAGCTTAACCAAATAAGTAGTAGTACTTTTAACAGAGACCTACTCAATAGTTTAAATAATTAAATAAAAGTTACTATCAATAAAGGACTAGTAAAACACTACCATAGAATCAGGTACCACTTATGTACCCCTAAATAATAATGCACCTTAACTGAAATAATAGTTTCAATAATAACTTCTTCTCCCAAGATAAAAAAAGTAGCAGTTTCAACAAGATCTGTAAAGGAAGAAATAACCAGCCTCACCTCTATAATAAAATTTAAAAAACATGAACACTATCATAGTGAGTAAATTGTATTAGAGGATGAATACCGAAGTAAATAAAATGCAGAACCACTGGGGTACTTGTTAAAACCTTGAGAACCAACTGGATAAAATCATAAAACCCTAGGTGGCGATGAGCTCCGCTCCGGACCCTCCCCCCTCAGTGGAGGGGGAGGGTCCTCCGCCGATTCCCCATGGTGTCCAACCACTTACTTTTGTCCCCTTTTCAAACCCAGACTGCTTTACCCCTTTTCCTCAGTTTCATGTTAGCCCGAAAGTTCCTAAGTGTTTCGTAGGCCTCCCACTTCTACCAAGTTTAAATCTTGAATTCACCGAGGCGTCTTCGCTGCTAGATCTGACTCTGGTTTCTCGCTTCATGCAACGTCGCCCGTCGGTGGACTATTTGGACTGATTGATTTTTAACTCTTGGGGTTTGATAGAGAGATCCATTGTTGGTCTTCTAGACTCTAGGAACATTTTGATATGATTTTTCTCTAAAGCCGATTTGATTCTTGAATGGTCTAGTGTACCGCGCTCCTGCGATGGTGATCGGTTCCTCCTTTTCAAGTAGTCATAAAAAATACATATGAAGCACAATCCTTAAAAGCTGGAAATATGGGTATGTTTCTTTTAACTCCCTCTCCCATTCCAAAACCATTCTATTCTTATATTTCTTGGGAATCTGGTAGGGCGTTTTCTCTGTATTGATAGTAGAACCCGTACGATGTGTCACCCAATATCTCCAATGATCTGTGTCGAAGTCGAGGTATCCAAGGCACCTATTGAGTCCTTATGGATTCCCGTGGGAGAATAATTTCATTATAAACAGAGTGTTATATTTGAATCATGGAGTAAATATTGTTTTTTATGCAAGTCGTTAGGGCACAGCTTAGCTATCTGCAGGCATAGGGCGAGGCATCCGGACGATGCTCTGGAGGTCCAGGTGGACTGGTTCCAAGGCGGTGCTTCAATTGATGTTGGAAGAATTCTGAATTCGTTCAGTGAAGGGCCTATAGAAGGCTATGGTGTTTCTGGGCAAGGGAATGACAAGGAAAAGGACCCTCTGTGCTTGGGTGGAATAAGCATGCAGAAACTAATTGAGGCTCCTCCTTCCAAACCCAGTGTAGTTGAGATTTTCGAAAGACTGTGGAGAGATTTGCAAAGTCCTTTTGGAAACAGAGTAGGGGGTGTCCAGGAAAATGCAGAGGTGGAAGCAAATCAGGATATTCTTAATGATTTTTCTTAGGCTTCGGGGGTCCATGTTAGAGTTTCTATTCTTACTGCTAGTCCAACATCTAAGGGTGGGGTGGGCTAAAACCCAAGGTACTATGATATGGTTGTGCATGATGGAGGGAGCAACAAGGCTGAAGGGGTGACCCAGCCCTCTGTAAAGAATAAAATTAATGAGGGGCAGGAGTGGGAGTAGGCTTCATCTCGCAAGCTGCTGACCACTAACTAGGGAACCAATCCTAGGAGGTCTTTTTCCAGTCTGAATTTAAACAATCAGGTTGAATGCTTGGGTAAATAGGGAGAGCTCAAAGGATATTCCAAGTGTCCCTTTGAGGCCGATTCTGATATAGATGAACTTCACTCACATAATAATGGACTGGGTGGGGATAGAAAAGGCCTGAATAGACAGAGAAGTAAGTAAGGTAATAAAGAAAATAGGGACCCGGGGAGTTTCATTGTTTCCAGGAAGCCGATGGTTAAGAAGCGTAAAGACTACTCATACCTTCTTAGACCGATGAAGACTTGTTTGACCAACAAAGAGGGGAACCTCAAGGAGCACAAGACCTAGAAATAGGCAGGAAAGGAGAGTTAGAAAGATGAGGTAACCTAGTATCAAAAGCAATAGAATGAAATTTAAAAGACAGAAGACCAGCAAGAGGAGATACACATGCAATATAAGGAGGTGATGATGGTGGTGGAGGATGCTTCTCCCCTAGAACAGAGGTGTGAGGCAGGGTCTCTAGATGGTTTGAATTTCCAGATGAATGTAGATTTGGAAGAACAAATGGAACTACTCATATATTCTAGTGAATAAATGAAGGAGGCAGTCTTGGTTATCAAGGATACAAGGGAAGAGTTTGATCAAATGATGGGAAGACCTGTCCAAATTGAAGTTACTAGAGAGAAAGAAGAATGGATTGAAAAACAAAATCACATATTGATTTGAAGATTTAATATAGATAAGATTAGCAAAGATGAGTACATGAAAGCTTGGGATTATCTAGGAACACATTATGAAGAAATTCTAGGGACCGATCCACACTACCAAGTTAGTGCCTTTCCCTGAACACTGTTTAGGGAAGGAGATTCCAATCACCTTAGAATTGTGTTTAACAAGTCAAGAATAATCCTTGAAGCTTGAGCTGTTTTAACTATGAGGGTTCTCACTTTCCCTCTTCAATTTTTTGGAAAATAAAAATGATAATTTGGAGGATAAAATCTATAAAAATCTATTGAATCGATTACTAATAAAATTTCTCTATAATACTAAGAAACATAAAATGAAATAGGCTAAGGTTAAGGATTTTAGGCGTGGAAAATTCTCAAATTTGAGAATCCATGATTAGTTGAAGGATAAAATCTTAATGAACCTAAAAAATATGTACCAATTATCAGTAAGGATAATGTTGATCACACAAATAAATCATGAAAATAGAATAATATAGAATTGCATCCAACTGAAAAATCTCCCCTAAAAGAGCATCCTAAAAAGAATAATTTTTTATTGAACATCCACCGATAAAAACCCCAATCTCCATTATATATAGGAAAAGATAAAGAAAAATTTAAAAGGAAATAAAAAAAATTTTCATGATGTTTAAACAATTACACATCAAAATCCCCTTTGTAGAAGAGGTTGATCAAATGCCCACGTATTACCAGTTTTAATAAGATTTTATTTCCAGTGAGTGGGGAATATAATACCTTGGAGTTATATATATGGATGAAGTTTTCTTTGTAGTTGGTCAGTGAAAACTACCACTGAAAATGTGAAATCCTGGACGTTTCTCTATTCCATACACTATTTCAAAATGAAATTTCAAAATAGCCCAGTGTAGTTTCAAAACAAGTATCAATATCAAGAACAAGGGTGTCTTACAAAATATGGGGCTAAAATAATTGAAACCAATGAGAGTGAAACTTAAACTCTCTAACTGTTTAGTCAACTAGCCTCATAGAATACTCAAGGACTTCTTAGTCAATGTGGATAAATTCATTTTCCTGCAGATATCCTTGTCTTGGATATAGAGGAATATAAAGACATAACCATCATTCTAGGAAGACCATTTCTCACAACTGGGAAGGCATTGATCAATGTAAATCATGGAAGGTTGATATTTAGAGATATTAAAGAACATTTGTTGTTTGACTTTGGAAAAATCCACTAAGTAAAGTGGCGATCCATTAGATCTTTAATCTATCTTTCTTACTGAAGATAAATATTGTCAAATGAACAATGAGGAAAATAGAGAGAATCTTTATCTAGATGAAAATTGATACAGTGATCAGAATTATGTGAATTAAAATGCATGTTTGATGAGGGTTGACATCCCACAATTCATACACTCTTTTATCAAGAACCATTCCATGAGTGGTGTGTCCTTATTACTATGTTCATCTAAATGGTATCATTTATACCTCTTGACTATAAATAAAGAAATGAATGGGAGGCATACTAGTATAGGTTAAATGGGTTAGATTAGAGTACTGTAGGTTTAATAATGTTAGGGATAATATATATGTTTCTGATTGAAAAATTATTAATGTTTAATAGTTAAAATTAAAAAAAATTAAAAATTTACACCATGTAAAGAATCAAATGAAATTAAAATGGATGGGACAGAAAAATTAAATAATGACTATTTTATGTCACATATTAAATAAAATATGTAATTTTTTTAAGGAAACTTAAAAAACATTGAACCCTAAGCTCGTAGTCAAGAAACACACCCCTCCTCTTGAACCCCAACTACAAGCCTCCCCAATATAGAAGGACCTGTGACTACCAACCTCCCTACCTCTCCTCATTAAACCATTGACCACCCACCTCCCCTCTTTTCATCATATAATAGCTCACCCTTATTCTTCCTCTAACAATACATTATCATTTCCTTTATACATAATGGATCTCACCAAATCTAATATGCTTGCTTCCCAATATAACGATGACTCTATGTATCCCAAGAGTTCGACCATTGCACCCTCATTGTTGCGTACAAATATAACCACCTCATTATACTTTTCTAATTATTATATTCCATAAACCTCCACCATATTCTAGTCCACATACATCCAATCTCAGGGTGCTTCTCCCCACTCAAACCTTCACCCCCATCTTCATGTTTTCATCCTTCAAGCACCATCTATTCTTAGTCTACTTATAGGATAAGATTATAAGGGTCAACAAGACCCTTTGCCTTACCATTCTCAAGAATATTGACACACATATATTTCATTCATATTTTTATTATTTTTTGTTTTTTATAGTTTTTAATAGTAATTACCATAAAATGAAATGTTTTATGAAAATATTTTAAATTAAAATTGATGCATTAAATTTGATTCTAATGGATAGCAAATGATGTTTTTTAATTAAGAGTTTTAAGAGTTTTGTTTTGAATTATTTTTTAAGTATCTTGAAATTTTTTCTATTAATTTATTATTTTCTATGGATTTTTAAAAAAATGTCCATTAGGTATGGATCTAAACCAAGGAAACCCACTCACCTCATAGGCAGGCCCAAAGGAACAAACGACTATATAGACCCATGGAAAGGCCACCCAATAAGGTAGAGGTGCATGAGGGTCAGGCCCATGCACGGTGGTGAAACCTATGGGAATAGAATGATTAGAAAAATATGACGACACATGGGGAATGTCTGTGCATTAGTGGGATAAAGGTATCAATGGGAACATGTCAGTCCCATGGAAACATTAGGAGTCCTCCATCACTTGTTCGATTTCATTACCGTATTGGAGATGTTACATTTCTTATAAACTCCCATGGAGCCATATCAAAATTTTGATGTGGGGTGGAAGATCCCTTGTGGTACTATTAATATTTTTAAGGTGATGACTTCATCCTATCAGATTCTATAACTTCACATCTTGTACAAATCGTTCCACTCTTATTCATAGCTCACCACCCTCGAAGGCCACCAACCACCCACTGAAAATCATTAGGAACCACCATTGTGGACACTACTTGAAATAAAGGTCAATCCATCCTTCACATCTGAGGAATTCCATCCCAAATGATCACCTCCAGATACTTGAACAACCCTATGAAGTCTATTTAAAGATTCATCTAGCCATTTTTTGAAGGCTATATGATTTGATGGATCCTCTAAAGCCTGCTATTTCACCACTTCCCCACTACTCATGTTCAATCTCCAATACCACTTCCATTCTTTCAGGTATCACTGCTTCCATGTGTCCAAGGATCCCATTAAAACATGCACAAAAAAAAGGATGCCCCACCAAATCTCTAATCTATGCTTGATATTTTCATCACCTGGTTTTATTAGGTGTTTTAAAATTATAAATCATGGGAATCATGTGAATTTAATAAGGGATTTTTGTTTAAAAATATGACTCCCACCATAATAGGGAGGCCAAAAATTATCTTTACTCTATAAAAGGTAGAGCTTTCCCACATGTTGAAGGAGTTTGACCCCACTGAGGGAATTCATTGAAGGCCTATAGGGTTGTTTCTACATGAGATTTTCTTACATTTTTTTATTTTTCTTTTCATTATTTTTTATTTAGTATATTTTTCATGTAATTCTAATTTAGTAGTAAATAAATTATAATTCATTAATTTTGTTTAAAAAAGTGATTTAAACATTCATTTTATCTTCTTATTCTTTCTTCTTATTCTTCTTTTACTGTTCTATTTTATTATTCTTTTAACATTATTATATTTATTTATTATTTCATTTTATTTTATTATATTCTTCTTCAAAATATCATTATATTTTATTATTTTATTATTTTATTATTCTTATTCTTCTCTCTCCCTATCACATCCCAGTTATTTTATTATAAATATTTTTTTATTTTTTATCTAATCATTTTATTTTCTTCTCTCATTCTTCTATTTTATTTTTCTTATATTGTTCTCATCTTTTCTATTTCCACCAAATAATATCTTACTCCCAATAATTAGAGGCTAAATCAAGGATTTTCTCGAGGGGAGGGGGGTGCTGGATGTGTTCTTTAATTATTTATTAATGTTTATTTTCTATTGGTGGTAGATAAGAGTGACATGCGTGTGTGTTGAGAATGTCACCGATGAAATGAAACTCAATATATTTATGTTATTTTTGTTTAATAAATATTAACTTTCTTCATTGGATATCTCTTCACATGATTTCTTTAAGTAAATCAATAGATTAGACAATATTTACAGACCTGGTTTCTTGAATATGTCACACCCCAGATCATGGTGTTCCATAAACATTGATTATTGGATGAGGTGGAATTCAAATTTATAAAGTAATTTTAGATTAATTTATTTACAAATAAAAAATAGTAATTCATCATGATATTTCATGAATGTAATATAAATCTAAAATTAAAAGAAGAAAGAAGAATACTGATTGAACCCAAAACTGAACCTAAAACCTAATTCTATTCTCTTAACCCATTCTATTTAGAATTTCATGTTAGTATATGTTTAAATTTTCATGACATTTTATTATTTTATAAACTAAAAAAACAAATAAAAATCTCTATTTTTTATAAAACAACTATAAAAAAGTATTATTTTTGGTGAATTAGAATAAGTGACAGAACAAAACTAAGAAGCACCTTAAGTGAGATGATCCTAGTCAAGAACTGTTCTACACTAGAAAAATAATTTTCTTTTTCATTCCCTATCACAAACATGCATAAAAATTGGAATCATTATCCATGAGATAATCTATAGTTTACTTTTTCTATTTTCACACATTAGATAGATTTCAGTGTTTTCCATAAAAATCCATAAAAACACCTTTTCCAGGATGTCATCAAACGATCATTTTCTCAATACATGTAACAATTCATCACAAGTGCATGAAAAAGAATTTTTTTAATGATAAGGTCCTCAAATGAAGGACTAATGCTCAAATTTTAATTTTCAAGAATAATAAAAGAGGCATAGAGATAGGTAACTCATCTCAAGATGTTATGAGCATGATCGATGAACTTCAATCTAACTGGAAATTATTTGAGGCCAAGAAAGAGGTACCAATGGTTTACCCCAATTTCATTGAAGAAATCCAAGATTTTGAGACGAAAATCAATGAATATCAACATCCCAACTATTTTAGGAACTAGATTCAAGAATACTATGATGTACTATAGTGGATTCCTAATGAGGAATACTTTCCTACTAAGAAAAGTATGGGAGATCAACAAGACCTAGATGAATTATAGAATAAGTATTAGGTATAACTTGATATCCCTGATTTTTACCAACTATAAGATCAAGTAATATTATTTTAAAATAAATCCTTATAAGAATAAGAATCCACCAATGTTGTGGAATCTTAAGAAAATATCAAAGAGCTCGACTACCTTCCTCAATCTATGGAGATCTAACTTCAAGAGGCACTAACAACTGAGGCAATAATTGAACAAAAAATAACACAAAAATATGATCTTATTTTAAATTATTTTTCCAATCTTGTTAAAAATAATTTGAGTAGCACTCCCTATTGTTTTTGATTTTAAGATTTCGTCAATTATTTCCATTCCTTAGAGGATAATAAAGAAATAGATCATGCAATTGTTGAGTAACACATGAAGCTCTCTAAATTTAATGAAAATGTTTTTTAAGAATCCCATAAAGAATTACCAATTACTAAACTTAAGTAAATCAAGATAGATTATTAATATATCTAAAGGGAGATATTTATTATAAAAATTTAAATTAAATTCTTGTCATGTAAAAATACCTGATAATTTTACCTTTGATCATCCAATTTATCCATCCCTTATTATGATACTAATGTAAAAAGAATACCTTTAACAAGTAGTAACATAATAGGAGGTGGTTATATACTTTATCTTATCCCCACCATTAAAATATGTAATTAATTGTGAAGGGGTTGGAGCTATTGTACTATATACATGGAATTCTCCAAAATAAGAACAAATAAGAGAGAGATGGGAAAATAAACATGTGGTGGTTAAAATACAAGAATATACACCCACCCTTAGACTTTGGATAACTACTGGTACTACCCTCTAGAGGTAGTAAAAATTCATGGCCCACTTGGGGGATCATACCAAGTCTTATCATTCTATTTTCTTTCCAATAATTTAGATTTAATTTAAATTTTTGTGGACTAGTACATCATGAATCTGAAATCCATTTATCATTTTAATGTTAAATGACACGATCTTTTAGATTAATTGAGTAATTTTATTTTATAGGTTCATTATGGAAGACAAAAGTCATAAAATAGTTAAGAAAAATGAATAAATTCTATAGGGTGTCTATTTTTTCATTTACTATATTAAAACTCCATACAATTTGTTTGAGACATGTTTTGATCTTCTATATGAAAATTAAATTCCCACATTTGAATTTATACTTCACCTGACATATTTAGGAGACCTAAGTTTCTTTGAAATCATATGATTCCAAGTTTTATATTTTAAATGATAATGATATGAAATTAGTGAAATGGTGAATTGGATGATAAAATTTAATAATGTATATTAAAATTAAGACTCATGATTTAAAGAAATTAGTTGATTCATGTAAATTAAATTTCCCCAAAAAATAATGTTTTGAATTTATGAAATTCATGTGAGTTGATTTGTGGTTATTAATTAGGACTTGAGTTATTTTCCCAAATCATATATCACAATCATGAGAGAATTATAAGAAAAAGTACATTCATTTTTATTCTTGAGAATATTTCATGAGTAATCTTGGGACATGTCACCAACTATTACTTGTATTTGAACTTTTCAAAGCAAATAATGTGAAAAATAAACATTTAAAATTAATGAGGAATCTTTTGAACAACACTTACACTTAAATACAACCTTTACATTAATCCATTTTTAAAACCATAGAGACCATGAATTCTCTTGTAAGGAATGATCAATGTTTCAATCCATTTATATCCATTCCTACCCTCCTCTTAGTATTTTCTAGATATTCTAAAGTAAAAGTGTAGGGGTAAAATAATCATGAAAAATGTATGAAATCCATCATAAGGAAGAAGTGTTGGGAATTTATATATTGGAGTTAATGAAGGATTAAATTAATTATACTTGGATTAAATTAATTATACTCTTGATTGTTTTCTCCATCTATATTATAAAAATAGAAAATGAAAAAAAAGAACCAAAAAAGAAAAAAAAATGTGTTGTAATTTGGGGAAAACGAAAATCACTGTCTCTAGACCTGTGATTTTAACATATATGGTTATATGGTGAATGTGAGGTTTATTCTAAGCATAAATTTTGACAAGTAAAAAATGAATAAGAAATTTCTTGGAAAAAATATTAAAGTTATGAAAAATTTAAGAGGGAGAACAAATCATTTGTTATGCTTAAATTTGTAATGATATATACTTTATTGTTTTGGAGATGATGGAAGTTGCTACATTATAGTGAAGAATTTCTTTACACTTTTACTTTTGATATCATTATTTATACATTAATAGATAAAACTCCTCCTTAAGCTTTAATTTTCAACATTAATTCCTACCAACCGTAAGCCTTAGAGTTATTTGAAATTTGATTAAACAATTATCATGATTTTATGTTCCTTTTGACGTTACAAAGTTGAGAAAGCTGTTCTTTTACAATTCTATGGATAAAGAGTATGTTATCATGATATATGTTTTACTCTACTTGAATTACATAATGACTGATGATTTAATTATTTTTAAAATTGAGGTAAATCATGATTTTACATGATAGATAATAATAAATAGAGTAACATTAATTAAAGAGAATAGAAATTACACCATTTTCATAATGGGGAAAGTAAAGATCTTGAATTTATTGTTTCTTTGAAAATTGAAAAATTAAAATGACATTTTATGTGGATTTTTAAAAATTGTTTTATTTTAATACTTTTTAATTTGAATGATGATGAAATTTGTGATATCTTATTATCTTGGATGGATTTTATTCTTGAGGATAATAATGGTTTGTGTGTGGGGGTATTTGACAGACATAAATTTCAAACATATTTTAAATAAATTTTCAATGATTTTGTGATAATTTATAATAGTAATTCCCATGAAATTTGATGTTTTATGAATATATTGTATATTAAAATTTAATCATTAAATTTTATTCCAATGTATAAACAATGATGATTTTGAATTTGGAGTTTTTAGGAGTTTTTTTTAATTTTTTAATTATCTTGTAATATGTTCTATGTGTTTATATTTTTTTAGGATTTTTTAAAACATAATCCCACTGGGGACATCTATCAACCATGGAAGTCTGAATGCCACATATGCAGGCCTAAAGGTCTAGTCGATCATAGAGGCCCATGTGAAGTCCATCCAATGAGGCTAGGGTATACATGGGGTATTTCACGTGTGTGGTGGTGAAACCTATAGGAATAGATTGCTTATGAAACTATGAAGGCACACTAGTTATATCTATATAGTGGTGGGAGGAATGTCTCATCAGGAATTGGTCAATCCCACATTTGCAGAATGATTCCTCTGAATCCATTCTTACATTATTATGAAATTGGAGACAAGAATTTTATTATAAATTCTTGTGGGGCCACATCAACATTTCAATGTGGGGTAGAATAACCCTAGTGTATTGTTCATATTTTTAATGGTATGATGTCATCCTATAATATTTCATGAGCTTACAGATTAGAAACACCTTAACACACATCTTCTCCCCTCACCACCCTCGATGGCCATCATTCACCCACTAAAACTCATCGAGAACCACCTTTATAGACCCTTATCGAGATTAGGGTTGATCCATCCTTCACTTAAAAGAAATTACATCACCACTAATCACTTCTAAGGACATTTATTACCCCATGAATCCAATTTCTAGGTTCACCCTACACCAAAATAATTATTTATCAGTGGTTTATAAAACCACCAAGAAAAATATTCCAGGATTCCATGACATTTTCAAAAAACATCAATGAAATATTCTGTTTTTAATTAAAAAATACACATTTCCCGGGACCACACCCTCTCATACAACCCCCCTTATCCTCCCCTGACTCTACCGACCTCGAACCCCAGCTAACCCCCCCCCCCCTCGCCAGCGTCGCTCGAGCCCGATCTGTCCAATCTGTCACTGGTGGATTCCAAGCTCGAGCCCTCCAAGACCTCAACAGTGTCTCCCAAGACTGATACCTCCAATCCCTGGTTGCCCAATCCCAAGACCTCATATCCCGAGCTAGAATCCCCTGAGTCAGATCCCTCTAAGCCCTCACTAGCCAAGTCTTTTCCGGTCGATCCCTCTCTGGTCGATCCCTAGCCTGATCCCTCAGATCCCAAGCCCCCTGAGACCTTTTCTACACTACTCTGCCCTTGTTTGTTCTTTTATGTGTTGTAGTCACAGCCTCACAATTTAGGTATATTTACATATGGTTTGATCAGTAATTAGAAATGATAGTTATAATCCTCAATTATATAGATACGTCATTTTTTTAAGGAAGCTTAAGTTAATCATTGGATGTTGTTTATTAGGATATTTATTTTATAAGAAACCATGAATTAGTGTTAGGAATGACATACTATGTAAGCATTATAATTAAGGAATGTGAATCATTTTTATAGATCATATGTATATACCATATTATTTCTATTTTTCACCATCTACATAGGACTATACCAAGGTATCATAGGAGTTCTCAATGACCATACTATTTCCCCTTGAATAAATGATTAGAGGAGATACTTCTTGTAAAATTATAATTGTACTGTATTATAATTTTTTTATTTTCATTTGAAACATGTAACCTTTTCTCATTGATATATTCAAATGCATCATGTCATATATGAAACAATGCTTCCATTTCCATAACTAGTTATATTATATAGATGATTAATTTCCAATTTCTATGATGGTTTCATTCATATATCTCACCATAGAATCCATACATTTCTCTCTTTCCCTCCTCTATATTAATAATATCTATATAGAGGATCATATATCAAAAACAAGTGTGTATTGATTCACATAATAATGGGATAATTTTTTATCCCAATATATCTCACACAATCAAAATATTTAGAATATATCATTGTGTTAGAACAATACTAGGAGGTGAGATCTACACTAACTCATGTTAGGTTTTCCCTGTGTTTTTTTACGAATGGAACTACTACATTCATATTAGCATTGACACTCCATTTATTTCAGGTTTCCACTGTTCTCAATCTAGTATTTTCATCCACTTCATTATCATTACCCGCTTTACCATATTTTACCATTATCTATATTCTTATTTAGTAATAGTTACATGTTTTAATTTTTTTTAATAATGTGTAGGAACATTTTGATATATATGGATAAAAGATGGATCACATTACTGAAGAACACAACTTATTATTCTAAGGATTTGGAAGAGTTTTTAGATTTTATAATTTCCAATCGATCCATTGATGGGAGAATATGATGTTTGTGTCCTAAATGTAAATTTATAAGATAATTGAAGAGAGCCAAAGTTTATGAAAACTTGATATTGAATAAAATCCATACTCACTATTTTTGTTAGATTTGGCATGTAGAATTGAACATCACAAAAACATTGATCACTAACGTCAATCAACAGAATGAGATCCCAAAATCATCAATAATGAATAATGAAATGAAAAACCTTATTAACAATGCATTCGGTGTTTCAGGACAACAACATCAAAATAATAACATATTAGAACAACTAGTTAAGGGTGCTACAAATTTTAACACAATGAATTATTTTTTTGATACTATAGGATAACCAGGTCAAGATTGTAACATATCATTGGATCCTGCTCTTGATTCTGGGAAGACTAATGTAATAGAAAACTTCCTAAGAAGATAGATTCATTTCATGTTTTAATTGATTATAGAAATGAAGAGTTCTATAGTAGATGTTTGAAATATTCAAAACTCTCTTTTCTATTAAAGTTTTACCATATCAAATGCCTATGTGGAATTAAAAATAAGGTGATGTCCATGATATTGGAATTTTTTCATGTTTACTTTTTTGACGAAAATATTTATAAAGATTTTTATGATATGAAATATTTTACCAACAAGATTGTTCTGAATTATAAAAAAATACATGAATGTCCCAAATATTTTATGCTTTATTAGGTAGAGGAATCAAGAAAATAATATTACAAAAAAATTTCTTCTTTTAGATGGAATTCAATGAGTGATGTTGGAAATTTAAATAATCATGCTATTGTAAAGAAGAAGAAAAGGAACACATCTGCAAAGGTTTTTTATTACTTTCCTTTAAATATTTGATTGCAAAGATTATTCATGTTATATAAAACCACCGAACACATGAAGTGAAATTATATAGATAATAACAATGACAGGTTAATACTTTATCCAAGAGATATAAAATCATGGAATACATTTGATTCATTACATCCTGATTTCTCATATGATCCTCTAGAAATGTTCAATTGGGATTGGTTGTTGATTGATTAAAACCATTTGGGACTTTGATCACCAGTTATAGCATTTGGTCAGATGTTTTAATCAATTACATTCTTCCTTAATGAATGTGTATAAAACAAATATATTTTATCATTTTGATGATTATTACTAGAAAATAGATGATTGGAAATGATATTGATTTATACTTGTATCCTTTAATTGAAGAATTACCGGAGTTATAGAGAAATGGAGTTTAGACATATGATTCATCTTCTAGAATAATGTTCAAAATGCATGTTTCTCTAATGTGGACCATTAGTGACTTCTATGGACTTGGGAATTTAGTTGGTTGAAACACATACATGGGTTTTTCTTATCTTGTTTGCAAATTTGATTTTGATCCCGAACGACTACCTCATAGTAGAAAATGGTTCTTCTCTTTTCATCAAATATTTCTCGATTCATCTGACATATTTCAGTTGAACAAGTCAAACGTGTTATAAGTGCATCATTAAGTGAAATATGAATGAAATAATAGAAGAAAAAAAGTATATTCTTAAATTTTCCGTATTGGTAATTTTAATTGCTGTGAAATAATATTGATGTGATGCATATTGAGAATAATATTTGTAAAAATTTTATTTTCCAATCACTTATTTAGAATGTAAAATCTAAGGATCATCTCAATGATCAAAAAGACTTACAAGCAGTGAACATAAATCATGATCTCTATCCAGATAATAATGGAAAGTATGCTCTGACAATTTTTGAAATAAAAAATATGGATAAAGATACATTTCATATAATTTTAAAATAGAAAAATATATCTGATGTGTATTCAAGTAACATCTCAATGTGTGTTGGCTGAATGAATCATAGGTTACATGGATTGAATATTCATGATTCACATATTTTGTTACAAAAGTTTCTACTATCGAAATTATGCACATTTATTCTAAAAAGGATACTGTTGTTGTACTGAAACATTCCACATTCTTTAGAAAACTATGTGAGAAAACTCTAAAACTATTTTATCTTAAAAACCATCAGGAGGGATTTTTATTGAAACTTTGTGCAATGTATATGATCTTTCCTCCATCATTTTTTGCTATCATGATGCATTTAACTATGTATTTAGTTGAGGATGCTAAACTAAGAGGCCCCGTAGATTATATATGGATGTATCCAATTTATAGGTACTATAATTATATGTTTTCATTTAAGTAAACAACTCTTGGATCTTCATTAAATACACAATTATACTTTTTTTCTTTTATTTCATAGATATATTAGGAATTTTAAATCATACGTGAAAAATAAATCTCTACTAGAAGACTCCATTTATGAAAGAAATTTGGTAGAGGAGTTCCTTACCTTTTGTTCTAGATACTTGGATGATATTGAGACAAGATTCAATTGAGTTAGATGTGTTGAAGGAAAATAAAATTAATCTCATCTACATGGGAAATCTAAAATCATTCTTTTTATTGACTAATTAGTTAGGTGGATCTCAAATTTTACACTGACAGAAATAGAATTATCACAGAAACATAGACATGTTCTGCTAAATAGTGAAATTTTAGATCCATTTATTGAATATTTGAGGGAAAAAACAAGGAGACAAATGAGAGACTGAACTCAAAATTAGAAATATATAACAAAATCTTTTAATAAAGAGATTATAGAATGGTTTGCATAGTGTGTAAGTTCATAAATATTAAAATTCATACATATATTAGATTGAAATATATATATTTTAATATAATATTTTATATTAATTTTTTTAGGTCATGAATACTGATACTCAAGATGTTTTTTCAGAATCATTGAAGTTTCTTGCTTGAGGTTCTTTAAAACAAACTATAATGTTCAATGCTTACAAGATGAATGGATTTAAATTTCATACAGCTGATCGGGAAGAGGGTTTTGATAATACAGAATAGTGGTATATTTATTTATTCTGAAGTGGGATAATATGGAAAGCTGACTGATATTATCGAATTAAAATATGACTGGAGTTTTTTATTCATTTTATTCAAATGAAATTGGGTCAATTTTATTAGGGGTGTTAAAAGAAATTCGTTGAAATTTACTTCTGTGTACTTATCTCTCTTGATGGATGCTGGTGACCATGAATTACATGATCCTTATATCTTATAATTACAAGAGAAAATGGTATATTATGTGGAAGATGTCACAGAAGAAGAGTGGAGTGTAGTTGCTCACGTAAAACATAGATACTTGTATAAGATGGGTGATGAAGTGAAATATTTGAAATCTCTTATTGAATCCCATCAACAAAAAGAAGTGAACTTATTTTTTCATCATGATATTAAAAATATTTTCTTGAAATGGTGGATGATGTAGATGAATCAATAATGGAGTAGGAAAAAGACATGATTGAAGTAGAAAATGATTTTTTGTGTAGTCGTCCACTCATTTATCAACCACTTATGTTATTTATGTAGTCATTCATTAGCATAGTTATGAGTATTTTGTTTGTCAGTACAGTGAACCTATAATCATTTATATTTTTCGGACATATTTTTTTGAAATATATGTTCTGAAGTTACATTTATTTGATTAAATGATAGGAATGCCAAGGAGGAAGCATTATATTGATACCAATTGACCCTCAACCATGAGGTAGTAGGCCAGTCCTGGTTCTTCGTGGGGATTTTGAAGGGAGACTGTTATAGGTACAAATTTAAATATGAATAAAGTTATTGATGTTTTTTTATACTACTATGTATTTTTTCATAAAATACCAAAATAATGCTACTATGGAGAAAAATATTAAAAGTTAAGATGTTTTGAATCTGAGTAGACTAAAGACAGGTGTCTAATTTGACTACTATGGGGTCCCAACAAATGACAAGACAAGACTGTTTTTCCATATTCTAGGCTAGCTGGTAGCAGATCCAATTACCCTTCTGATTACATATGATTATTGGATACATATGCCTTAATCTTGAAAAAAGTGTTTTTGATTCATAGATAAAGGAAATTTTAATACATTATGTTGTAATTGAATGCCCTTATGTTATTAAATTCTAATATTTTTTAAACGAATCTCTTTGTATAAAAGTTTTTATACTTTCTTGTTGCTAATGTCATAGCATAAAAGTGGATATTGAAAGTGTTGGTGGATTTATATCAGAATATTTCTAGATCTATCCCCGGTGATATTGCATCGATGACTGGTGGGGAGCAGGTAAATCAAACAACATCAAAATCATTTCGTTCATAGGATTTTATTGGTTTTAAGTTTAAATTGAAATATACAACACTGTTTAAATTTCAATATAATTGTCCTATATTTTCTAATAGAAGGATGTAAAGATGAAGACGAGGATAGAGAAGGATATAGAGAGGGTGACAAGAAGAGTTAAACCAGAAGTGATTAGTGGTCTTTTTGATGTTTTGGACTAATATGTAATTAGTGGTTTGATATATTATTTGTGAAATAGACTTAAAACAATTTATTGTTTTATATAAACTATGATATTTGTTTTTTATGTCATATTTGTTATATATGTGTGTTTTTTTGTGTTTATGATATGAATTTTATGTGATACTGATATGTGATACAATTGGATTGATTTTTTTTAAGGGTAGTTCTAGGGCTGTAGAATTTTTAGCTTGCATTTTTTTATAAATAAACATTTAATGGAAGTTTAAAAAGCCACTAAAAATGAAATATTTTTATTTTAGGAGGTTATAACTACTGATATAAGATGTATTTTTCTTTTTTTTATGGTGGTTAAAACCACCGCTAAATATGACGCTATATTATTTATTAGCGTTTGAAATTATTTTAGTATCATTTTTGTGGAGGTAATCTTTTTTTAATTTAGAATTGGTTATAATTGTCCCTAAATCCTCATTTTTTTCATCCTAAGAAAACTACCATGAAAACAAA
The DNA here is from genome assembly GCA_963277665.1 of Viscum album. NCBI lineage: Eukaryota > Viridiplantae > Streptophyta > Magnoliopsida > Santalales > Viscaceae > Viscum > Viscum album. Next base: position 980,203,851 of record OY728137.1, read on the forward strand.
AATAACTGCCTCTAAATACGCTTTCGACATTGTTTACCTAAAACCACCACTAAATGGAAGAAACTGCCGCATATTGGACATTGAAACATGATTTAGCTGTGGTTTTTTGAAACCATCATAGAACCATGTAGCAGCGGTTTAAACCACCAAAATATAAACAAAACTTCCGCAACTCGGCCATTTTCATATAGTGTCATGCGGCCATTTTGTAGGTCAGATGATTTTAAGGAACATCCAAATTCAACTGCTTCAACACTGCATCAATGCTCACATTAAAATGTTGTTTCTACATCCATCCTTCTATACATCACTACTACCACATGTCCATGGAGCCTATGAAAACAATAATGACTAAGGAGGATAGCCAACAAAGTCTTCAGTCAATGAAAAATATTTCAAATATCCAATTTTTACAATTATTTTCAAATTATGAATCTTAGGTCTCATTATAATTTAAGAAGGGATTTTTTAAAGATATAACTACCACCCCTAAGGAGAGTTAGAGGTTTTTCCAACCTATATGAAAGAAGAATCATTCCGATATTATAAGGGAGCTCAACCCAATTGAAGGAATCCACTAGAGGTTTAGAGGGGTGTTTCTCCATGCTATATTATTTTTTTAGTTTTTTTATTATTTTTCATTCTCTTTTTTCATGTAATATTAATTTAGTTATCAAAAAATTAAAATTCACTCATTTTGATTGCAATGTTGATCCCATAGTTCATTTATTCTCCTTCTTCTTTCTTATTCTTCTCCTTCTATCCTTCTATTTTATTATTCTCGTAATATACTAATATATATATAAATATATTTTTATTTTATTTTATTCTTCTTCTATATATCATTGTCTTTTTTTATTCAATTATTATTATTATTATTAATCTATCTCTCTCATACAATTTTTTATTTTTTTTTATTTTTTTTTCTCTTCTCTTGTTCGTTCTTATCTCATTTTTTTATTTTAGTTTTCTTATTCTTATCTTCTCCCTTTACACCAAGTGATCTCTTTCTCATGATAATGAGAGGCTGACTTGAGGCATGACCTGAGGATGGTCAAGGAATTATTGAATTATTTATTAATTTTTATTTTATGTTTCTGTTAAATATGATTCGAATAAATTAGAGTGGAGAATATACCCCAATAAATGCATCTAAATCTATTTCTATTCTTTTTTTAATGTATTTTCCCTATCTTAATTTCCTAGATCTTCAAATGATTGAGTTGACCAAATCAATGGATGGAATTACATTGATAGAGTCAGATCATGGAAGATGTTACTCCTTGAACCATGAGTTTCATTCAACAATAATTATATTAAGAGGTGGAATATAAATTGATTTTGGTATTAGAGATTTCACAATTTATAAATAAAATGAATAGTAATTCAATATGAGTTTTCATGAATGTATTTTCAAACTAAAATTAAAAAATAAAAGGGAATAATGATGGAACCCAAAATTGAACCTAAAACCATGTTCTTTCTTATTAACTAATTATTTTTAGAATTCCATATTTTTATAAGTTTAAATTTTCATTCCTTGTAATATTTTTAGAATGTAAACAAATAAAAAAAATTATATGATTCAATAAAAAAATAAGTAGATTAGGTGAATCCTAATAAGTAAGTGAACAAAAAATGAGAAGCTCCTTAGTTGTACCATCCAATGTCTTATGAAAATCATGATACAGATTTTTTTACACATCTCCCATTCATTGAGAGATCCTAATTCACTGTCCGTATCACATCACCATCAACTACTTCTATACAACCACCACCTGCAAATGCAGACTCCACTTCATCTTCCCCTCCTAACTCACCTCCCTACTATGTTGTCCTACCACCAAATCTCACAAAAACTACTACCCATAAGAAGTGTATCGTAGGATCATTAGGGAAATGTATCCACCCTTCTATCTACATATGTTGTTCTTATGATTGATCTATCTTCTAGATGTTTCACCTCAGTGAAGATCAGAACCTACCTACCATGTTCCATGATCAATCTTGTTTCCAACATAATAGAACATTCTATGGATGTCAGTCCACCAACCCCATCGCCCATAGAATATTTAGATTGGTAATTAAATCTTCAGTCACCCACTATCTAGTAGGGGACTACTGATGTCAATCGTGGATAAATGACCTACACTAGTTTTTTCAATATTTACCCCTCCCATGTGGGACACTATTTATTGGTGTCTATTTTTGTACTATCTTTGTATTTTATATTCAATAATGTATCATTTTTCATATTTATGCGTGGGTCTATTTTATATAACACGTATTTGTTATTTTCATTTTCAGTTCTGCATTTATTTATCCATGACGAACTCTAATATTTCATCAATGGTTATTGAAGATTCTACAAGAAAACTCTATAGCCTCCCACATGTCATGTATCAATATTTAGATGACATAAATTCTAGCTTTTTGGATCCACATATCAATATTGTACATGAAAAACACTTGTATTTTCATGGAACTTACTACCCCAACCTAATTGTTTTGGTATACACATTCCTTATATGGTTAACACCACCAAGCACCCACATGAGCATGATGATAGCGCCACCAATAACTGAAGAATAAAAAAGGCATCTAAGCCAATGAAATGAACTAACTAATTATATTTTCTATCCTTATGGACAATGAAATCATTGTTAGTGTTTTAATGGAGAAAATACATATTTTTTATTTTATATATTTTCATTGATTTTCTTATGAACTTTGTTTTTCTTTTCTAGCATTTTTGTCTATTCAATCATCAAAAAATAATTATATCCTATTATTTCCTTCATCAAATCATATTTTTTAATCTATTAACTATGTTAATCTATTCATTTTCCTGTATATATATATATTGATTTACACCTTTATAATAATGGTTTATCTAGTACATGTTTTTTTATAACAAATTTTTTAGGTGGCCAATTTTCTATCAGAGTCCACCAATTAACCCTATGGATTATATTTCACTACAGGGAGCTCTTTGTTCTAAAATATTAAATTCATAATTCCCATTTCACGTATATATATTCATCTATTACTATCTCTCCCACACCATATTTCATAAAAGTGCATAAAATGTTTATTTTTTTGTGTGGGGAGTCATTATTGCCCTTTATTGTCTGTACAATGGCATTTTTTATTATTTAAATTAATCCTAGAGATATTTTTCATTGAAATCATGATTTAACATTAAATATTATTACACCCAATTAAATAAAAGAAATTTTTATTTAGTAAATAATTAAAATCATTTTTTATTCTTGTTTAGATTTTTATCTTGATTATTTTGTCAAATAATTGAATTTTGATTCTAGATTCTTGAAATTGCTTGTGATTGAGCTATTTTTGTATACTATGACCTGAGTGACTTATAGTTATTTTATATACACCCATTCCTTAGTGGATTCTAGAAAATAATTTTCATACTATTATATGATCATACTTTATGGGAGATACTTGGTGCATGTAAACCCATTAAAACATTCATTGAGATCTTATCAAGGCTATGATTGAACAAATACACATCTAGAATGATTGAGGCCATCTTTTTTTATACATTTATCCTAAAACCTAAATGTACATTTTTACCTCTTAATCCAGTAGTATACATTAATATTCTAGTTAGGATAGAACTATTTCAATCTTATTATCTCCTCCTACAATACTCTTAGTACTATGCATGATTTTCTTGGGGACAAGTCCACATGATTTCTTATCCTTAACATACATAATATGTTGATAATGAGGAGACATATAGTGGTACTTATTCCATATTTTTTTTGACATAGTTCATGATTATATCTGTAATCTTATAATCTTACCTCGCATATTTATAATATAAACAAATATATATAATGTGGAATCTATATTAGGAAGGACAAAATTCACTCTTTCAAGATGGGTGGTTCTCATAAAAGAATATATGTGTTCAAGTGGTGGATGTAAGATCTACCAAAAGCATGATTTTCAAAAAATAAATAAAATTTAAAAAAATAAATGAATATTGAAAATTATTTATTCTTTAATGAAATATTAATGTACCCACAATGATATTTATAGAGCATGAAGACATTGTTTTTATGTAGGAGGAGTTTCTTCAGTTCACTATTCAAGATTATCATGCATTATTCAATAGAGATTACCCTCTTTTTTGAGATTTATATATATCATCTCCCCATATTCCCTCAGCCTTATATACATTTGAACCTTATTTATTAATCCCTCATGATTAGTTTTTTATTTTTCTTTATGAAGTGGATTTGATAGAACCAATGAAATACTATGGTTAAGGTCATGTATTCAAGGTATGATCATAACTCTAAATTCATTTTACCATAAGTGATGATATAATATTTATTATGAGATAAAATGAGAAATGGGTATAACTTATGAGGATCAATTATGAAATTGTACTTTAATGAAAAAAGAATCTGAATAAATAATATAACTATAAGGTGTAATAGGTTTTTGCTACATGATTGATCATGGAGAGGAATTTATTTTTATTCTAGAACATAATTTTATTTTCTTATTTAGAATCCATATTTCTTATTTAAAATTTTTTTGATTTGAAATAATTTTTTTGATTTTTTTTCTCGAGTACAAGAAATTGTTCATGTGTGGGGTAATTTGATAATAATAATTCATAGACATACATTGGATACATATATATAAGGTTTATTCATACTTTATTCAATAATAAATTTTTTTGATGTGTGTTATCAGAGAATAGTAACTCAAGTCTCAAAAGAGGACATGCTGGATAACAGAATAATTGGACATTACACATTATCAATTCTAAGTAAACTACATATATTAATTGAGAAGAGTGCCTATGAGTCGATGTTCATCTGGTGAATCCAATTTACAATATGTAAAACATTTACATTATGTGAATCAAAGATACATATTATAAAAGTATCATATAAGAAATATGATTAAGATACATGATGTAAGAATAAAACATGATGTGAAAAGTTTGAAACCTAAATCCCATCAAATACACAAGTCATGAAATCCACGAGATCCATGATATTTGTAGAAATTTTTGGATTTTAAGTACAAAACTTGAATCCTAGTTACACATCATGAATGTACCAATATAGAAGATACTTGAATCATTGTCATGACGTGAATAATTTACATGTCATGAAATTATCATATCTATAAATATTCTTGCAATCCCTGATGTACAGGGAGTTGAGTTGGATGGATATGGATGATGATTTTATTTCTTCAATACTTATCTTATATTCTTCCCTAAAAATATCTTTAAACCTTTACTTTCCTTTTCAAATAAATTTGTATACCTCTTTACATTTTGAAAGCATGGATTTAAAATTTATTTTCTTGTTTTATATTTCAAACTTCAATTTCAACACTAATTTCCCTGAAATGTAAACTTCCACTGGTTTCCTTACCATTATTTCATCCAAGTGATTATTTGACTGATTTTATATTTTTTTCATTTTTGGGTATCTCTATTTGGAATCGTTTGTTTTCTATGTCAAGAATAATATCTATTTCCCTAATTTTGTTTAACACTATCATGTTTAAATAATCCTTTTAGTGTTATTAGTCGAGTATAAGGGTGGATTTAAACACAATTAATATATAAAAAGAGACATGGTAACATTTTTTATAGTAATTAGGTTGAAAATAGTTGTTAATCACATTCAATTTAACTACCTTGATCATAGGATCTGTAATTGAATGACCCTAACCTAGTTCGATTTGAGTAATCTAAGACCAATAGCTTATGACAATTTATTCCTTGAAGGCAATTTTACTGCACCTAGTTTATTGACCATGATACTTGGGGAACATATTCTTTTAGTTTCAATACTCTGGTATGTATCTCCAATCTCACAATGCTCAAAATAAAGTGTAAAGATTAGCTAAACGCAATATTTAGCTAAATGGATACCGAAATTGGTTCAAGGGAATCCTATATTCATGATATTCATGAGTCTATTTCTAAAATAAACCTCTTTAAAGACATGAAACATGAAGTTGAAATTTTCTCTAAGCTAAAGAATCTCATTAAACTTAGGGAAACATCAAGAAAGGAATATTTAAAACATGGTGTCTTGAGGATGTTGACTGACAAGAAAATTATTTAATGCATTACAAATGGTTTAAAGGAAAATATGACCATTTTATAACAAAGGATGGAGATATAATTATGGAGGAAAGACAAGATCTATCCAACCATATTGTCTCTTATTATTTCATTATGTTCAATAGAAAACCTCAAAATCAAATTCTAAAAGAAAATATCATCCCAAATTTTGAAACTGAGGATGAAAATCATTTTATCATCTATATCCCAATGGACTTTGAAATAAAGGAGACTGTATTTGGCCTCAAAAATAAAAGCTCTATAGGACCGAATGGGTTTACTAATAAATTATTCTAATGCAATTGGGACATCATCCAGAACGAGGTTTTCCATCTTGTAAATAATTTTTTGATGGGTCTTTTACTCATCGATTTAATTCTTAGTTTATTACACTTATTACCAAATTTGATATTGCAAGAGAGATAAGTCAGTTTATGTGTATTTCCCTTTTCAACATCATCCACAAAGTGATTATAAAAATTATTTCTAATAGACTTTCTCAGATCTTGGGGAAACTAATCTATTGGAATCAGTTTGGATTTGTAAAGGGAAGTAACATTCATGACTTCTTACTTACTACCTCTCAGTGTGTTAATATCCTTAGATAATCTACTCGAGGAGGTAACATTTCTATAAAAGTTGACATCATAAAAGCCTTCGACACAATGGACTAGGGAATCATAAGAAATATGTTACACAAATTTGGTTTCACCATGAGGTTTATCCATTGGATCAATTTCTGTTTGAATCATACCATATCTCCATCCTTAAAAATGGGTCCCCAGAAGGATATTTCACCTGATCTAGGGGTGAGACAGGGGAATCCACTTTAAACCATAATTTTTTCTATTGGAGAGGAATATTCAAGTAGGATTCTTATTAATATAGTGAACGAGGGTGATTTCTCCACCATCAAAGAGGCTAGAGGTATCTCTACTACCACCCACTTATTTTTTTCTAATTACATTGTTATATTTACCCAGGGGATAGAAGGAATATAAGTAATTTAAATAATGCTATTTAATAATATAAAAATGTATCTGGCTAGGAAATAATCTGGATAAAGTACTTTATTTAATTTGGTAAGAATATTTCAGACACAAGAAAGACTCATCTCATTAGTGACCTGTGAATAAGGGAAGGATCACTGCCTTTTAACTACCTTTGTTTTCAAATGTTCTAGGGAAAAACACAAGTAGCACATTTTTCAAATGATTTGATCCAAATACGAAGAAAACTTTCCTCTTGGAAGGGAAATTTTCTTTCAATGTAAGTATATATCTATCTTTTAAAAAGTGTTGTATCTAAAAACCTGTTTACTATTTTATGTTATATCTCTAACTTTTTTCTGTCATTAGAAAGATCAATACCATTATTAAAAACAATATCTAGAGTGGAAGTATTCTAGAAAAGAGGATCAATATTTCTCTTTGAAGACAATATTGTATTCCACATAAATATAGAGGCATTGAAATAAAAAAAACAAGGAACTTTTCAATCAATACATACAATAAAATTTTATGTGGAGACTAATTAACAGTAAGGATGCTACATTGGAGTTTTTGAAATCCATAATTACATCATAGATTCTAGTAAGAAAAAGTAGTTATGTTGAATCCTTCATATGGCCTGGATTTAAATATATCATCTAAAAAATTGTTTCCCACTAACCTTGGTTGGTGAACAAGTATTATTCATTGTGATTTTGGAAAGATAAATGGACAGGTGACCCAAATTTTAATAAATTTGTTACTAAGTAGCAGTATATTGACAACAATATCTCAATTAAATAAAATTTAGAATATTCTGAAATTCTCCAGATGAAATAGCTTCCATAGTTTCAGCCTATTACTTTATAAATTAGAATGATTTTCTAATATAGGAACCATATAAAAATATTATGCTCGAATCAAATAGAATCTATAAACATATGATCAATGGTTATTACTAGGGGATTGAGAATATTAATATAAAATGGAAGCTCTCCTCGTGGTATACCTTTATATAAAGGATTTACCTCCAAAAACTTCCTCTAGATTCTAATTTACAGTGGGTTAAGGTTTCCTTGTGCTCAAGGTGTGTCTTATGTCATCAAACCCAAGAATATTTTAATCATTTATTATTTTTATGAAAAAATTTATATTATCTTTGGAAGGTTGTCTCAATATATTTGAAAATCCTTCTCCTAAAAAGGACTCAGTTCTTCTCTTTTTGGTTGAACTTCATGATTTAAATCTCTCAAAACAAATGAATACTATATTATAGGTGGCCTGAGATGATTTTATTAAAACCATATGGCAGGTCAAGAAAAATGTGATTCACAACACGGATTGATTTAAAGTTGGAATTTACATTCAAAACATTAGTTCTTCTTTCCAGGATGCTAATAAACTGAATTAAGAAAATGAAGTAACTCTATTCATAATATTTTGATACTCAAGAGATTAAATATTATAGGTAACTTTCCTCTAAATTGCGGAATAATTGAAATAATTTACATTCCACCCTTCAATGGATATATGATTCTCAACATAGACTGCGATTCAAGGGAAAATCTAGGGCAATTAGAATTTGGGGTAATTTTTAGAGATCAAGAGGGGATGTCATGGACTATGTTCATGGACCTTGTGGCCATAAAATTTTTCTTGAAGCAGGGATGATGGGTTTAATTAAACAAATGATCCTAAACATCAAATAAAATGGAGAATAATTTGGTTCAAATGTGATTCCACAAATATTTAATAATATATAATGGAAAATAGGATTTATATTTCATGGATGGTGATAGTAAAATGGAAAAATTGTCTTGAAAAACTCTCTACCAAGATCTATATCATCACTCACACTTTTTGGAAAGCTAACTATATTGCTGATGGTCTGTGGAATAGGGGGTGAATGAAGAGAGGTTCATACAATCTTGTACTCTCTCTAGTGACATGATTCACATTATAATTAATGAAAATTTTAAAATTCATTAATTTCATCTCTTGTAACTTTTCTTTGTCATAAATTAGAACTCTATGAGATCATTTTTCAAAAAAAAACGTTTTGGAAAAGACCATGGATTCTTCAGAAATGAGGGTAATAGGAATTTTTTTTCAAGATCATTTTCTTATAGTTTTTGAATTAATTTACCATGTAGACTTAGAACATATAGAAATATGATTTCATAAAAATTATAATTTCATACTTTAATCAATTTCCCCCACAATAACATCTTTTTATCCAAATTAATAATGTTCAGGTTAAATTTTTTCAAGCCTAAAACACTAAATTTAACATCATAATTCAAAAAATAATTTCAAGATACTCCTCCTATCTCTAAATATTTACTAAAATTAGATGGTATGAATAGGTTACTATAATATTATATAGTACAATTAACTATGAAATTACATAATTATAATCAAATTTTCTACATAGATCATTTTATAAATAACACTACATACCAAATAATTTTAATTATGTCAACATTAAACAATTTTGTATCCTTAATGGTTATCTCCTAACTTTTACATAATATTCATAAAAATTTAATTACATTTATCACAAATAAATTTTCATGTTAAATCACATGTTCAACCTAATGGTTACATATAATTCAACACAAATGAGAATAACCAACAATATCACCAATCACTATGATAAATCACTAAATAATATTATAATGTACTGAATTTCACCAAAATATCATGATTGAAATTTAGAAACTAACCTAGAAGGTAATCCTTAGCTTAAACATAAATATCTAAGAAAATATCACGTAGTAAATGAATCACTTTTGAACCATCAAGATTATCTATATATCACTAACCAATTAACTTAACATAAAATCATATACTAACTGAAAGGGTTATTTAAAACTAAATAGATTATTTTTAATAAAACCTAGTAAAATTATTAAATCACCTCAAAATACAATCACATAAGACCTTAAAAAGGGTATATATGCCTTTGAACATAAGATCAACCTTAAACTTATCAACTAATGATGGTATCCATAACACTTATGTTAAACTCAAATAAAAATATATATTCATATTCAAATTAACACAATCATTATTAATCAAATACTGTTAAATATATTGTATAAATCCAACCATGAAATAATGTTTATAAATTATGACCTAATTTGTTTTCATAAAATTACTAACCAATTTCCTCTTTACCAATAATATCCCATTTACTCTATCAATGTAAATCACATATTTATCTAGACTAATAATTATTAACACAACAGAAATCATATATTAAGTGTCATATTTAACTTAATCTTGCGTTTTAAAATAATATGACCTTAAAACTAAATCAATTTCTTTATTTATCAATACCATTCAACATATGTTTTTATACCACAAAAAACTATTATTGAACTATCTATATATGTTTAATGATTATTATAAACAAAATAATATAATTATAAAATCCCAATACATAAATACTTCAATCCATTCACATCAATGATTAATATAATAGAGGTTCATCCTTGATATATGAGTTGAACTTCATAAGAGTACATTGAATTATATAATTTCAAGGTTACCAACATTTAATACAATAAACTACAAATTGATCACAAAGAGTAAAGTAATTATTGGACACTTACCTCCAAATTTTTTCTCAACAATTGGTTTCTCTATTCCCTTCATTTACACATAGAAAACTTTATCTTATTATTTTGAGAGATTTTATTGTGTGTCTTATTCAACATTTATGACATGAATGAAATTGAACATTATTATCTCTATATTCTCTACAACCCATGTTCTTAGAATACTCTATCCTTCTCTTCTTTTGTGAGTTTATGAGTTGGTTAAGGTATATGTTGAAAATAATATATCATTATAACTGATTATCCATAATAAAAATATCATTAACTTATATAATCATACCATTTATATTCTTAGGATAACTACATTTTACATCACATTGTGAAACAACATCATTCCTAATATCCCCAACATTTGAATAAATTAAAAAATCATGGTATGTGAAAAAATAATCATAATCAGGAAAATTATTTTATAATATGTCTAAATTATGAAAACTTATATTCCGTGAATGAAACCTTAGGTTTCAACTTGGTCATCCATGATCATTATCTATTCATATTCTCTATAATTGTTCATAATTTTTTTTAATTGAAACATTAATAATACTCAGGAGTGTCAAACTAGGTGTATAGGATGGGCACACTCACCATGCACCCGAATGATGGTTGTGATATACATGAAAAATTTTGTTTAAGGTTATTACCCCTAGATTCATATATTCAAAAACCATATCCAATTGTAGTATATATATAGGGATGTATTTATATGAAAACCACATAATCTCAATCGTACCAAATCTTTAGGATGTTACCCTCTACTTAGGCTAGTCCAAAATAATTTCACCAAACGCATTTAATACTAATCTAAAATTTTATCCAATCCTTTACTCTAATTCTAACTATGAGAATATACACTTAAATGTGGAATATTTTTGTATTTTTATGTTAATAATTCATTTTTTACATTTTAGGATCTCTATAGTATAGTTTTACAGAGAATTATCCCACAACACTTACATAAATAAATATTACATCACAAAGTGTACCCTTTCAATTATTATGTATTTTCCCACACAAATTACTTTAATGATATAACAAGTTTTATTCTGATGACATATCATTATATTTTTTATATTGATATCATATTTTTTTCATACTCACCTATAAAAACCTTATGAAAAAATAATTTTAAATGTTGGATTAGAACATAAAACCTCTGTAAGTGTCATAAAAAGAAATAAATAAACTCATTGGTTGACAACTACATGTACAAGATTTTTCTTTTTCAAAATTAATATTTATTCACAAAATATAAATTTTATTACAAAATAAAACAACCTTATACTAAATATTTTCATCAAATATTTCATAATATGTCCTAATGAAAAAAATATTCCTCTGTAATCTAGAAAAACCTTTTAACGTTTTTCCATAAAATTTTATATATTTCACCATCAAAAATTAGAATATACATTAATTTAAAAAAAATCTTTAATAACCAGATAGGAAAATAATATAAAGAAATTAGTATAAACAGATCATGGAGACATAGGAAATTTGGAAGCAACCCAAAACATGATGTAATTATAAGTCAAGTATAACTTCCATGACAAAATAATATGGTAGAAAGAGAACCATAATGGATTAGGATTGCAACCTAATCCCTTACATGACTTCCAATGAGAGAAACAAATTACCCAATGCATTGGACAAATATCTGGGTTGACATATCATAACATGTATTAGATTATGTGCTGCATAAAAGGAAATCAATATTAAGCTATAAACATAGAGATTATGCTTATAATGAAATGGGTTTCATTTAATATAATAACTTATTGGAAGTATTTACCCATTAAAGAATGAAATAATAAGATATGTATATATATGAGAGACATATATACATATGGAAAAAGAATTAAAAAAAATTAAACAAATATATTTGTTAACTTTTAGAGGAAATTTTCAAAACATAAAGAAAAATGGGTTTAGTTAGATCCCATTAACCCATAATAGAATAATTACAAAATATCAAAATATCCATTCCAGTAAAAACACTTCTTGAAAATAATTAGAAAAAATGGAAAGAGTGTTTTTTCTTTGAAGAGAAAATGAAACATTAAAAAGGAATCCAAATATAAAATAATACTTATAGCATTGGGGGAACTATTTATGTCTTATGAATAAAATATAACATTTTTTTGTGTTTTGTAAATGATTAAAAACATTCCATGTAAAATATGAATAAGTATTCCATTGAAAACCTTTTAAAGAATGTCAGAAGTGTTATAAAATGTCCTTTATAAATACTTTTTGAAAATATAATACATCAATAATTTAATATTAATAATATTGATATTTAATATAAAGAAATAGAAAATTTATCTTTAAAAAATTTGAAATTTTGGGTTTGAATGTAAAGTTTACCTTACTTCGAGCCTGAATCATCACATGAATTAGTTATCTTCATGAATAATAAACATATATTAGTTTTTTAATTTATTAAGAAACTTTTTAATGTTTATTATTCTTTTTATTAGTCTTATTACCTTGTTACATATAAATAAATTATCAATTTAGTTAATGTCGAATGTTTTGATGATATTCAGCTTATATTTTTAAAATTGATTTGATATGTTGAATAAGTTAAAAGTGATAATTATTAAATCATATAAAAAATAAAAATCATGACATAATTAACATTTTATACATAAATTATACTTTTTAAACTAACCATGACATATTGTAATGAATTTTGAACTATGTTAAAATAATGAAGAAGGTAGGTCATAAGTACGCATGCATATCTTTTCCATTTTTCAAGAATAATGATAGGAAAAGTGTATGCATTATTTTTCATTCTAGATTAATAATTTTATCATAAATATAAAATTATTTCATTAAATATTATTATATATACCATCTATGTGATGCGGTAAGGTAAAAAATCACATCACATTATGGAGGTGCTAATCCACATGTCTGCATGAATGATGTTATCATATTTCAAGGAATGGAAAGGTCGGAAAATATATGATATATAAAATTTAAAGAATGATAAATATGTCGTTAATGTTATATATATAAATATATTAAATCCATAATCATAAATAGTGTGGTATGCGATGATGGAAAAAAGATTTCATTGGTTTGTGAGGTTGTAATCCACCGTACACATGAATAATGGTTTCATTTAACATTTGATTAATGAGGATATGGATGTAAATAATTACATTTACATAAACATATCACATAATATAGAATATTTTGGTGATATTACTTCATAATTATTAAATAATTTTTTTAGGGGGAGAAGACGAAATAAAACTAAAATATTTGGCAAATGAATCTACCTCTTCGTTGTAAAACATCCTTTTTTTATTACACATTAAACCCTATAGGTATGGTATTATGTCTAGAAAAATACATCTAGATCATGGGGAGGTATTTTATGAATGTATTTTGTTATGTAATTTCCATGATAAAACATTTTTGATATAATGAAACATGATTTTCATACATGGATACTACACCTTTTTAGATGAATATACATTACATTACAAAAACACCTGCCTGAGAACCATAATAGTATAATGAATTTGAAAATTTGGAATAAAAATAGTAGTCTAATGAAAGGTATCCAATGTTTCCCATAAATATCTTCCCCTTTAGTACCACTAATAAAAATCTTTCATCATAACTTATGGAAATGAAACATAAGAAAAGGGAAAGTTTAGGTACTTAGTAAGAGTAAATAAGAAAGATATCAATATATGATCCTATGTATGCATAAGATAAGAATATGGGAATGTGATCAAGAAAATAACTTACAAAGCTCACACCTAGCCTTTCATATTTCATAATCCTTAGTCAAGGCATAAAACATTAACATTTAAAAAGAAATGAATAATAAGAATACTAATTCATTATCACTCAATCATGAAATTTATGTTCATATCATAAATCCTTATGGAATAACAATGATAAAATTTTATATGTCAAGATTAACTTCCAAGACTCTCAAATCCAAACTTATGACTTATTTCACATAATGGATCAAGCACATCTACATGTTTCCAATAAAGGGTCTATCACATCAACTTGTTTCCCCAAATGGATCAAGAAAATCAAATTTCTCCCAAACTATATCATGAGATATATTTAAATACCCAATTAAATGGAGGGAGATATTTCTCTCACCTATCTCATAATAAAAACCATAAATATGTTTTTAGAAAAATATTAATCTTTTATCATATAAAAATCCATAAAAATAAATTGATTTCATAAAAATTTCATCAAAATATAACTCATGAAAAAGAAATAGAATTCATAAACATCATGACATCATAAACAAAAACCATTCCAATAAATAATAATAAGGGTATTTTTACAAGTCTTGAAAACCCCTTTTTTGGCCCAAAAAGAGGTTTTGATTTAATAATAAAAATGAGGATTTGGCCCCAACCTTAAAAAAAATAATGGTATTATTAGAACTTATACCAGGTAAGTCATGAGTAACATTGATGGATTTCATATTATATGGATTTAACAATAATTTTATAACATTTCTTGAAGAATATATCCTTTCCACTTTGAAAAATTATTTGTAAATCACAAAACATTTAAAAAACCATTATTTATTGAAAATAAACAATGAAATATATAAATGAATATTTTAAAACCACTTTAATAATATTTTAAATCACTTTTATTAAAAATTGAAAAAAGATCATTTACCAAAATTTCTGAAATCATTTTTAGGAAATATTGTTTTAGAATAAAATAGATTTCCATCCAAAGAGATAATAACATTTCATGAAACATACATTAACATGAAAAGAATGAAATTGAAAATAAAAAAGGAAAATGAAATTATATATACCTCTTGAGACAATATTGGTTCATAATATAAAAGTATTCTAAAAGAAAGAAAATTGAGACAAAATTTATTTATGAATTTGGAAACTTTTGTACCATAAACCCATAAAAGATATATCATCAAATGGATATGGAAATAACCATAAATTTAAGAATAATTATAATAGATTATATTAATGGGATATATAGGAACATAACAAAAGAAAAAGGTGTTGAATATGACATACATATTATAAAAATAAAAGTGAGGCTAGAAATTCCCTTAAATTATGTCTTGATTTCTTTTATACATGTTCAAACAACTTCATCTTTGGGAATCTCTTGTTGGTTTTCATTAATGGACTTAATTGGTTGTATTTATTCTAAAATAATGTCTTGTATCATGAATTTAGAGAAATTTTTATGATTTTTGGATATGGATTAGTCAAATAATCTAGGTTTTTTTGTGTGAATAAAAGAAAAGAAGAGGTGCTATTTTATAATTGAGGCGAGGGGATCTTTTTAAATTTATCAAAATATTAATTTAAAATAAAATAAATCTAAAAAAATACATAAAAAGGACATTTATTATAATATAAGAAAATATATGGTTTTAATATCATTAACCAATAAAATTGAGACAGTTTTTACAGTTTATTTTAAACATTATTGTTTGATTAACCCTTAGTTAAACAATTTTAAATTTAACTATGGTAATAGTTTTTTAATATTAACAGGTTATAATTATTACTTATATTGCATAAATTTTATAATAATTTTTAATTTATGACATTAAATTCCTTATATAATTCAATATATATATTTAAAATATTTTCATGATTTTTAACTAATTTATGAAAATATTATTTCTATAAAATATAATTAATGTCTATTATGACAGTATTCATTACATTGACTTTAAAAGGGTCCATAAAAAAATATAACTTCGAAAAAAATAATTTAATACACCCCTAATATTCTATATACATCTATAAATTATTGTATCATATTAATTAATTCAAATTATATATTTTCAGTATTTCCAATATCATTTAATTTTTTTTTAATTGAACAATTACTGCATCATAATTGTGTAATTATTTATGATAATAATTTCATCAAAAAAATATAAATATAAATTTTAATGACATATAATCTTTTCGATATTTTAGATTAATATTTTTAGTCAAGAATATCTTATATTTAACTCCATGTTAAAAAAATTATACTTATTAAAAGTAAGAGTGTGACATTTTTTCACCCTTCTTGATTTTTATAACATCTAAGTCATTTTCAGGGATGATTTTCGATTAAATAATTAAATTTTGAACCTTATCTATTTAGGGTAAATTTAAATTCATCATATAACATTTTTCATGTTTTAGGAAATCTTTATAATATTTATATATTATATTTTCCATTCAATTACCCGATTTCCCCTTAATTATTGTAAAAAAACTACTAAGTTTACTATTCATATTGTCAAAAAATAAAGAGGAACTATTTAATAAATTAACAAATTATGATTCCAAATATGAAATATACTTTTAAAAATTCAAAACATTAAAGTGGGTAAAATTAATTTAAAACTAGTCTCATAGATGGGGTGAGAAATAAGTTTTTTAAAGTGAAAATGTTCAAAAGTATACTAAGTTTCTATATCGAAATTAAATATAATAATGATTTAAATGACCTGAATTATTTCAAAGGAAGAATAATTGAACTATTTTTCCTTTAAAACTAATTCAAAATATAATTTAACATTATATACTTTATATAGAAAAATTCGGTTTTCAATTAAAATCCAATATTTTTTACTGTTCATAAAAAATGAATCTCCTTTGAAAAATCAATAATATATCTCCTATGATAATTTTGATACTACAATTTCAAAAAATAATTTTATTTTTTCAATTCAAATTTATTAAAGTATAAAAATTCTGTTTCAAATTATTCTCCCTATTAAAAGGTGATAAAACTATTTTTTAGAAACATAATATTTTTAAGCATAAAACTAGAAATAGTTTTATATAATGTCTAGGAAACACATAGGATAAATTTTAAACATTATATTTAAAATATTATATATATATATATATATATCATTAATATAACCCAACAAGGGTGGTTTATTTATTTTAGTGGTTTAAAACACACTTTTTTACATCTAAATAATTTTTCAGAAAGAGATTTCATTTCAATTTCAAAATATTGTTATGTTCGTAAACAATAATTTCTTAATTAAATTAATCTTATTAATGACTTCCATCATAAGTTATATATTATAATTTTATTGTTTAAATAATTTCAATAATAAAATTCTATTTCACAGAAACTTAGTGTTGCAAGTAACAATAGTTAATCCAATGATGCGTGTAACGCAAGACATCATAGATGTAAAATTATTTTAAAATATATATATTACATAGAAATATTAGGGTGTTACATTCTTCCCCCACCCATCAATAAAATTAATTTCTCCATTGAAATTCATATAGGTCATGAAGGTTTTTATATATTAAATTCACTTTCATAGAAACAACATCGTAAAAATGAATACTAAAATGTCATTTAATAAAGGGAAAGTTAGAAACATAAAGGTTACCTAATGTAACTCATAACTATGTTTACACAAAAGATAACATATGTGGAAAGTGAAATAATTCACATAGAATAGAAAAATAATTTTAAAGTTAAAATGGGGAGTAATAGATAACATTTTCAAGATAAGGATAATGAGCACAAAACCATAGATCAAAGAGGGTTTTAAAAGGTAATTGATGTAATAAAAAATGTTTATAATTGTATTAAATTTATTTCAAAACAATTTGAGAAGATATACTTACTTAATTTCATATCATAAGTACAATATCACCCTATAGTGGTGGCTTGATCAATTTTTTATGTCATCTCTTACTCCAAGAAAAGATTAAAGTTGAAATTGTAATGTCTGAAGAACTAGAGGATCATAAGATCCATAATGGTATGATAATCCCTTCTTACTTTCTCTAGATATCATTTAAAAAAATGGATAACACTTTTTATCCAATATGCATAAATATTCAAATAAAAAAACATTAATCTCTAAGACCTCATTAAAAGGACATCATAAACCTTTTTCTAAATGATTAACATTATAACCCTTTCAACATTCAAAATTTATAAAAAAAGGGTTACAAAATTTCCCAAAATCAACATAACATTAATCTATCAAAAAAATAATTTACATATTAATTTTCACATTCAAAACATTATTGGACCATTATCATATATTCTATTGAAATAATGTAATTACCTAAATTACCATAAAATCTCTGTGAAAACATGCATGATTTCAAAAATTAACTAATTTATCATACAATAAATCTAAAAATCCTATAAAAATAAGTCATGATATCATAAATCATGTTTTCATTATATTACAATTTGGTTTTAAGTTCATAAATATGATCCCATTTATTTTTTCACAATAAAACATCTCTTTATCATATTATTATCCTAATATTTTCACATATTAAGGGTTGTCTTTATATTAGTCATATTTTCTCTAAAAATATAAACATACCACTTTGATCACTTTTCACGGTTACCAGTACCATTAATCATATTCTTTCAAATACTTATGTAAAAACTATTATGGACCAATCCTTAGATGTTTCATTATTTTATAATACTATAAAATACTTTTATAACATTATTCTTGAATTGTAATACATAAAAACTAAATTATTCCACCACTTAATTATCATACTCAAAATCACTAATAGTGATCTCATAAAATTTCCCATCTATATTTGGATTTAATATTTTGTTGACATAGATCATCATCATTAACCCTTGGATTCAGGAATTGATTAGCATGATACCCATTTTCCTTGCACTTGAAGCATTTAATAGTGGGGGGTTTATTATGTGTAAAATTCTTTATATATCAATATTAGATAACTTCTTCCCATTACATCAAAATGAATTTTACATATAAACTACATTTCCCCACTTGAAATGTTTACCAGTCCTCTTAAGATAATTTCCACAATGCTTCTTCCCACATTTTGAACATAATGGAAAGCTCAACTTCTTTTATCCTTGGTTTTTATATTTTTCTTTAAACTTTATCTTCCTTTTCTTTTCAAAACCATGATATTGATATGTAACTAAAAATTCC
The DNA here is from genome assembly GCA_963277665.1 of Viscum album. Classification (NCBI taxonomy): domain Eukaryota; kingdom Viridiplantae; phylum Streptophyta; class Magnoliopsida; order Santalales; family Viscaceae; genus Viscum; species Viscum album. Next base: position 980,223,561 of record OY728137.1, read on the forward strand.
ATTTCCACTTTTATTGAACATATAACAATTTCATAATACCCACAATTGTCATTTATGGCTAACACCCTTTGAAGATTTTGTTTTAATATACTAAAAAATCTTCCAACCTTACATTCAGATTAGATTATAAATCTAGAAGTTTACAATAGAAGTATTGTAAATTTCTTTTCATAACTTCCAAGCGATTCATCAGAATTTTTCTTTAACTCAATGAATTACTTATACATTTTCAGATGAATAATACATGGAAAGTACTTATTTAATAATATGTTTTTTAAAATCATCCAATTCTATGGAGTCAATTTCATCATGTTGCCTCGTATTCATGATAATATCCCACTATTTACATATTTAACCTTACAAATGATAGATAACTAAAATAAATTTCTCATATTCTGAGCATTAGAGAACATAAAATATATTTTTAGTGGTGGTGATCCATTTTTTAGCCATAAGTGGAACAGAAGACCCACTAAAAGAAGGTGGAAACTGCATTATGAAGGACACAACAAAATTTTGTTCCCTCTTTTTCTCATTTGATATCATATCATGGTTTATAGACTAATAATTTCTTATGAGCATCAAAAAAATATTTCTCATTCCTTTTCCTATAGTATTCAGTTTCTCATTAATTTCATTATGTGTCACACTAAACATTAAAATGGTTCCTTTAGATTCTTTCCATTCACTAAAACCTTAAAGCATATTGTGATGAACACTAATCCTTATGTTAGAACAACATAATCAATAAAAATTACATATAAAATTATAATATATGAAACCTTTGGTTTAATCCTAGGTTAATCATTATCATTAAAAAAAACTATAGGATTGTAACCTATATATAGAATTATCATTAGTGATCTTACTGTTTTTTTCTCATAATAGTTTCCAATGGTTTACTAAACCTTTCTTCTGATACAAACTATAATGAATCTCGCTTTCCATACATGAATATTACATCATATTAGATGAATATTCAATATATTACACAAACACATGCCTTAAGACCATGATAGATTAGTGAATTTAGAAATGTGGAATGAAAACTACTAGTTTGGTGAAATATCTTCAATGATTACCACAAATGTATTTCTCTTTAGTACCCCTAAATAAAACCTTTCATCACAACCTATGGGAAAGAAACAAAAGAAAATGGTGACCTCAAATTCTCAAAAAAAAAAGGGATGATATCAATATATGATCCTATATAAGAATAAGATAAGAATATGGGTATGTGGTCATGGGAATAATTTAAAATGTTCAAACCATAACTTTTCATAGATCATAATAATGAGTTAAGGCATATAAAAGTATTATTTTAGAAGGAATGAATCATATGAATAAAAATTCATAATAACTCAATCATAATACATAAGTCCATATCATAAATATGTGTGGAATAATAATAAGTATATAAAAATATTCATATGTTATTATTAACTACCAAAACTATAGGATTATTCCTTATCACATGTTTCACATAACGGATCAAGAAAATCAACTTGTTTTCTATAATGGATCAAGCACATCGACTTGTTTACCCTAATAGATTAGGCACAACAATATGTTTCACCCAACTATATCATGATATATGATTAATGACCCAATCAATTAGAGAGAGATATAGTTTCCAAACATCACATAATGAAAACCACACACATGGTGCCACAAAATATAAATCATTCATCATATTAGTACTCATAAAATAAATACATTTCAGAAAAATATCATCATAACATAATTCATGGGAAAGAAACTAAATTAATAAACATCATGCCATCATAAATGTATACTATTAAAATAAGGAATAATATTGATATCCTTAGATAATATCACTAGTAAATAATGAATGACACCAACAGATTTTTTCTTCGATGGAAAATAATTTTGAAATATATTTTTAAAATATTTCTTTAGGAAAATATAAATTCTGATTTGAAAAATTGTTTTTAAATCAAAAAATAGTTATAAACCATTTTTTATTTAAAATAAATTTTAAAAAATATTATGGAAGCTTAAAAAACCACTTTAAACATCTTTTAAATACTGTTCCTTGAAAATTATTAAATTATCATTTTAAAATTTTTAAAACATTTTTAAGAAACATGATTTCTAAATAAATCAAATTTCCATCTCAAGAGAGAAAAATATTAAATTAAATATCTATTAACCTAACACTAATTAGATTCATGATAAAACATGTAAAATAAAACTATATAAAACATGTAAAATAATATAGGTTCCTTACATAACAAGTGTCCCAAAGAAGGAAAGTTGAGACAAAATTATCTCACTGCATTGGTAACTTTTAAACCACACACCCCATGAATGAGATATCATACAAAGGATATATAAATTTCTATAAATTTAATGATAATTATAATAGATTATAATCATGGGAAAAATATACACCGTAAAAGAGAAACGAGTGGTGAATATAGAATAAGTCTCGCATTACTAAATGTGAGATTAGAAATCCCATAACCTTATTTCTTGATATCTGTTATACAGGTTCAAACCTCTTCTTCTTTAGGTATCTACTTTTGGTTTTAACCAAAGGTCATCATTGGATGGATTTATATCAAAATAATGTCTTTTATTATATAGGGAGGGAATTTTTGAGGAAATTTGTATATAATTAGTTTGAAAAAATTGGTTTTAAAGTGTGATGAAAATAAAATAAGAGGTTTCCTTTTATAATTAATGTGAGGGGTGGTTTTGTAATTTCTCAAAAGATTAATTGATAATAAATTAAATATGAATCATAATACCTAAAACAGTCTATTTTTTCGTGATAAGATATTATAATTCTGTATTCTCATCATCCATTAAATTGTAGACAAGTTTTGGTGTTTTTTTGAACCATATCATTTTGATTATCCCTTAATTAACCTATGATAAATTAAACTATGATAAAAGCTTTTTTTAATATATAAATGTTTTTATTTTTTACTTATATTGTTAAAATTTTTAAAAAATATTAAATTTACAAAATTTTAGACCTTATCATAATATATTTGTGTTTTTTAAAATATTTTCATGATTTTTATGTAATTTAATAAAATATTATTTTCATAAAATATCATTAATGTCAATTTTGACACTATTCATTATAATGACTCCATGAAAATAAATAAAGCACTATAACATCAATTTTTTTTAAAACTCATAAAATGTCATATTCACGTATAAAACACATGGATGAACTTAAATAATTAATATTATATTTATTTTAATCTTTTTAATTTCATTTATTTTTTCCATTTATTAAAAAATTATTGGATCATCATTGTTTAATTAATTATGAACATAATTTCATCACTAAAATTTAAAATTAAATTACCATGATGTAGATAAACCTTTTATATTTAATATTAATATTAATATTATACCATATCTTTAATTTACCTCCATATTTAAAATATTATACTTATTAAAAATAATAGTGTGACTTTTTGTCACTTTAATTGATTTTAATAATATCCAAATCATTTGCACGGAAAATTCTCAATTAAATTATTAAATTTAAAAACTTATGTGGTAAGGGTATAATGAAATTAATATAATAGAATTTAGGAATGTTTTTATGTAATTCTATTATATTTATAATATTATTTTCACTATTAATTACCTGATTTACCCTCAACTGTGGAAATAAAATTAATATGTTTTCTATAAATATTGTCCCAAAAAAAGAGACAAATTTAATAAACTTCAACTTCATTATTCCAAATATTTAATCCATTTTACAAAAATTATATACACATATGTGGAAAAAAATATTTTAAAATTAATCCTATAGATGGGGGAAGAAAGCAGGTTTCTAAAGTGAAAATTTCCAAAAGAAAACAAAGATTCTATATATAAATTCAACATAAGAATGATTCTAATTACCTTAATTAGATTAATGAAGGATTAATTTAACTATTTTTTTACTTTAATATCAATTAAAAATGTAATTGAATAGTAAAGAATATTTAGATGAATAGATAATTTTCAAGTAAAATCCAGTATTTTTTACATTTCATCAAAAAATAAATCTTATTAGAAAAATACCAAAAATCTGAAAAATATAATCTTGATATTCTAATTTAGTAAAAATTAATTTTGTAAAATAAAATTTGTAAAATTGTAAAATTTTAAAATTTAAAATAAGTGCACCCTTAAAAGTTGATAAAACTAATTTTTAGAGAAATACAAGTTTTAGCATAAAACTGGATTTATTTTTATATAATGTCTAGAAAACAAAGGATAAAATTTTAACATCATATTGAATATATGATATATATATTTCATTAATATAATGTAAATAGCATATTTTATTATTTTTTTGGTATAATCATACTTTTGCATATTTAAATAGTTTTCTAGAAAAAGATTTGATTTTATTTTTTAATGGGGTTTTACATGTGTAAACCATACATTCATAATTTTGTTAATACTACATATACCACCCATTTTAATGACTAGTTTTTAATTGTTTTGTATAAATAATTACAATAATAAAATTTTTCTTTATAGAAACTAAGTGTTGTGTGTAACACCTGCTAAGCCACTATTACGTGTAACACAAGATATCAATTAAATCAAATTATTTCAAAAATATATTTCATAAAAATATCGATGTGTTACATTTGACGTGTGAATAAAAGAAGAGTGTATTAACCCTTTTATATGAGATGGGAAGAATATAATCTTAATTTCTCAATAAAATATTTTTAGAACATTGGAAAATTTTAATAAATTATTATGTATTATAAAATATTATTAATGTTAACTTTGTTACTATTAATTTAATTTGGCATTGAAACCTTCATGGGAGAGAATAAATTAAAATATAATCATTTCAAAACTCTTTAACTTGATAAATATTTCTTCAAGATTCATGTAACACTATAATTTATTAAATTTATATTACTTTTAATATTTTTAGAATCATTTATTTTATTTTTATATAATTTGATTAGATATTTTTCCAACATTGTGTAATCATTCAATGTAGTTATTAAATTCCTAAAAATTCGTGATAAATTACAATTTTTAAAAAATTATCTATCTCTGGAAACACCACTTATAACATAACACATCCTTTTTTATCTTTATTCCAAAAATTTAAATATAATAAAATAATGGGAATGATTTTTTTTACTTTTCTTGGCATTAAATATTATAATGGTCAAAAATTAAGAAATATGGCATAATGATTCCATATTTTAGACAATTAGATTGAAATGTCTAAACTACACCGTTCCAATTAGAGAAAACCAAGTGTTATGGTCATTTTATCCATAGTATATTATTCTTAGATTTAGTTATATGATTTAACCATACCATAATGACAATTATTTATCATTTTAACTATTCATAATGACTTAAAATAAAATTGAACTATTTAAAATTTTTGGAACTCATGATAAAAAATATTTAATCATTTTTTCATGATTCTATTTATATTAGTCAAAAAAAATAATTTAAGTCTAATTATCATAATGCAATGATAACATATTTAAAAAAAATCCTTTTTAAGTATAAATATCTATTTATACAAAATTCAAGTATAAAATCAATTCAAATGAAAATATTTATATTATTATTAATTAAAATGAATTAATGAAATTTTAAAACTATCCAATATAAAATTTTAACTCTTAAAACATTAATATAAATCTTTGTTTTCAATATAATTCTATATTTTCATTATTCATTGAAAAATTATTTTTTTGGAAAAATATCAAAATTCTAGTATAAGATAATATTGATATGATGATTTCAAAAATGATATAATTTTCACCAAATATTATTTTAAAAATTATAGAAATTATATATAATATTTTCTCACAATAAACATTAACATATTTTTTGAAGAAACAATATTTCTTTAAGAATAAAATGGATTTACTAAAATTTATGTCATTATTTACTAAGAATCTGTCAATAAATTAGTATTTATTTAGACCATTATATATTTCACTATTTAGTTAATCTTATTCATACCCACCATTTCAATTGATAGGTTTTGATAACCATATTTAAAAATTATAATTTTGTAGTGTATCCATGTTTTTTTAATGCCTAGTGGTGTGTGTTAAGAAAGGTATCAATTGTAGTATTGTTTTAAATTCTCAGGGAATTATAAGCATCCCAATAATTATATAGAGATAATTGTTTTATAGGATCATAGGGTACTAGGGAGTTTATTTTAAGCCTAAATGATGGTATATGAGAGGTTATCCCAAGTCCAAAAGAGGGCACAAGGGAGGATACCCTATGACTAAAGTAGGTGAAATGGTGTTTTAAGGAAGCTTAACATATGATGACTATATTTTTAGGTAGAATTATTATAAAATATCAATGATTATGATTCTTCCAGAGTTTATTCCACTCTTTATGGTATGATCAAATGATAATGTTTTTCTCTCATGGTTCACATTTTCATGTTCTATCCCTGATCACTCCATGAAAATTTGCCCAATTGGTTTCTGAGTAGGTCTCAAGATCACCTTCCCATGTGGAAGAGACAACCAACTAGGACAGAGGTCCTAGAGTGGGTTAGTGTGGGATACTAATCACTCATATCATAGTAAGAAAAAAATGTAATAACCAAGCATTATCTATAGTATTAAATAATATGATTATATGAGAAATAAATATAAACAAGTCCCAAATAAGTGAAATATAGTAAAGGACCAATCAACTAGGTAATATACACCACACAGATCACACACCGAGCTAATCACATACACAATAATAAAAAAATAAATATTATTAAAATATACCAGGATCTACTACATATATCAACCCATACCACATATCGACCTTCATGTACACATTCAAACCATTTCTATTAACCAGTATCAATCTATAGAATATCTTATCCCTAGAACCATCTTAACATTTTCTTTGTTACCCAGGGGTACTTGTGGGTGAAGTTCGGTGTGAGTAAAAAACATAGTTGGAAACCACCATTGGTTTCCCAAACATTGACACTAAATTAATTGTATATACATGTTAACTACTTGATATAAAGAGAAATTAAATACAAACTATTGAAAAAAATAAACAATAGTGTATGTAGAGACATATGAATACCATTGTCCAAGAATATCTACTTTAAATAGGGATTTAATGACTCTAATTAATCTATTTCACCACAATGGGTATGAAAGTTCTTTCTATGGGATCACAGGTACTCTCCTCCGCTATATATGGAAAGATTTCTTCCATCAAGTAGAAATCATGTAAAAAAACTAGAATTGGATGTCATAACACTCAAGACATGTATAAATCTTGTCTATTGACTAAATACTTTGTATCAGACATTATGAAATCATGTTATCAGAACTATGATAACACCTATGGGAGATAACCCTTAGGTGTTTTGTAAATAATTATCTTTATACCCAAGATAATAAATAATTATCCATTTAATAACCGAATTGACATCCTATACCAATACAATTCAAGTAAATGCATTAATGGTGAATCCAATCAATCAAGATAAGTATCTTAGGTATCTATTGAGAATATAACCATCAATCCTTAGGGAATATATATCATTCATGTGTTTTAGGGACATTCTTCCACTCAATAACCTTTGTAATTTCTTTGATCCTAGCATGCCAATCCTTTACTGGGTGACACTAACTAAGAGGGGATCTGAGATACACATAGAAACCTCATTCATAACCCCTTTGTGGGATGGAATACCTTTTAAAAATGGGACTTACAATAATGTTAAAATTAAAAAAACTAGGGCTCATGAGTCTAATCCTAGTAAGTACCTCTTGGAATCCCCGCTATACCATCACATCACATCTGACCCATAGTGTGAGATTTGGGAAGCATGTTAATAAATCACATCACTATCAGTAGTAACTAAGTGAAATGATAGATAGAAAAGTTATTTTTTTCAAATACTAAAATAATAAATAATGAAAAATCTCTTGTAGACTTAATTTTTGTTACTGGCTATAAGGTGACACTAACTACCATTTTTACCCAAAAAATAATGCACTATTTGAGGGTCTTTCCACCACTAAAAAACCCCTAGGGTCCCCTAGGTTAATACATAGAAGTAGATGTATCCCTCTTAGTATCCTCTATCATTTTATTAGTATCAGGTTGACAATAGATGCACCAGGATACGATGTCCAATGGCATCAAGAACAAGTAGTGCGACCTTTTATACTATAGATGGTCTCACCACTATGACCACCACCAAAAGATGGGTCATAACCCAATATCTATTCCCAAGGACACTCTATGATGGTGAAAATTCCCAACCACATTTTTTCTCTGAATGTTTTATCCTATAAGGCATGTTCAAGGGTCTGGATGCTACTTTTTATCTCAATTTTATTGGACTCAACCATCAAGGTCAAGGCATGAATCTAGCTTATAGGGGTTCTTAGTGACACCTAGTGGTCATCCAATAATTATACAATTATTTAATTAATCAATCCAGTGTAATTGAATTGGTAAGGGTGTGCTTTCATTAGTGGTAATCCCATGAATCCACATACTACCTTAAACATTAATAAATACCACAGGGATGAAACAACATATCACATACCATTCACCAAGATTTTTGAATGTTGTGAATGAACAATAGTATCTACCATGGCTTATTGATAATCGTTCGAGAACATTCATGTCTTCCATCACAAGTAACCACTAGAATTTAATAAAATACAATTATATTATAATTAATCAATTAAAATGGGAAATTTAAAACTATTAAATTAATATTAGTTATAATGGAATAAATATGAATAACTCACCATGCAATCTTGTTCTACTAGAACCATGACTTAAATCTCAACAAAAAACTACGGTAAACACTCCACCCTAAATTAAGTATAATTTCCAAGAAAAGACAAAAAGTAAAATAGTAAAATAATTTAATTAATTAATTAAGGATTTGGAAAATCACATGGGAGACATACATTAATTAAATGGAACATAGTGAAGGGTATATATTATCCTAGGTAATAATTTTCCAAGGAAGAGTAAAATATCCATCATATATATATGATTCTAACATTCTCTGGTGGAATTAAAATTGAAAAACCTAGATGGTGAAATCGAAAGTTATAAGAAAAAGATATAGGAAAAAAATAAAATACATTACACAAAATTATAGAAAATAGATTTAAAATACTCCAAGAACACACCCTAAAAGGGGTTTAAATAATGGGAGGATAGTTGGGTGATTCATGATTCATTCATAAGAGAAAGAGGAAGAAATTATGGGGTTTTACAATTAAATATTGATGATGAAAAAATGGAAAATTTTGAATTTTGAATGGGCTACATAGTTTATTTTTACAGTTGAAAAAACAATATTCCAACCATGTTACACAACTCTCTGAGTCACACCCACATTGAATGATTAGGTTGAATAGTTCAACAGACCAATACCAAACATGGGTCATGACCTCCTGCTCAAATAGAAACATTTCATTCTTGAATTCCTAATAAATTTATGAGTGTTACTTTGACCACATGATGTTTAATGGACAAAACTCAATCAAATAAAAATATATTTATTCAAATAATCAACATGAGTATTATATGATCCCTTTTATCCCATGAATTTTCCACTTTATAATCTCATCCACCAACTAGTTTATGGAACTCATTACTATAGGTTCTTACATTCAATAGAAAATTCATATCCATGTTACTCCCACTATCATAATTTCTTAAGGAAACATTCCATAAATATTCTAACAATAGAAATGACACATTTCACAACTTTCTATAGCCAATAACATATGAGGATATCACTCTCGATCCTTGGATTGAAAAAAATATTCAAATTCCTGACTGACAAAGATTAATATAATTATATCATATTTTCCTAAAAAATCCATGACTGATTTTTTCACAAAACCCATCTAGTTCCAAAGGCATGACTAATTTGATCCCAAAATAACCACATATAACTAATAGAGAGAAATCAGGTTGAATCATCAATGAAGAAATATTTTAAAAAATTTCTAGCCTCTGCAATCGAAAGATCACCAAAAACTAATTTCGATTCATTTATCCCAAGCCACATCAGGATCATTCTGAGCAGACTCAATGAATCCCATAACTGAATTTTAATGGAATTTTCTTACCAAAACATTTCCTATAAATTTCCATTATCATTCCATACCATGAATACTAGTGAATTCCCAATCTAACACCCTTGGATCACCACAATTCATCCCGAGCATGATGCCTGCGCTCAGATTCCACCCATTTATGTATTCAAACATTTTTCTATAATTCTTTGATGAATACTAAAATACATGGTTTCATTTATCTAATGACCTCTAAAATCCAAATGATCATCCAATTACCAACCTCATCCTTTCATGACCCTTCTTACATGAGGGAGATGCACTAGAGACCAAAATCCCACTCCCCACAATTGGAACATCATTTTCATCAAACCAATGAAATGATTCACATGTATTATTATTAAATTCCCCATCCATATATATACATAACAACTGACATGGTTAGAAACCCTATAATTCTTGAAAACGATGGAAAAATTCTCAAGGAAACCGTCTTTGAATCCATGGAAACATTATACCTGGAATTCATCAAGTTTCAACTAATAATAAGGTAACCACAATCGAGTCATTACTTATAAGACTCCAATACTAACATGTGCCTCTCATATTGAGTTATGATTACCTCAAGTTTTAATTAACTATCTTTTAACTTTTCAAATATAAGAATTATATTCTATGGTCAACCCTTCTGTAAACCATCCCGTGACACGTGATTTATTTCCTATATATCTATCATCATAGGGGTTTTCCTTTATTTCTCCCCAAATATTCATGTCTCCATTACCAAATAAATCACATAAGAAACCATTTATCTTCAACCCACACTTGGACTCTAACAATTTTTTCATCATTAACTATTACCACGCCTAACCTATATAAAATAAACATGCCATACATAGTAGTTTTACAATCCCATACCACTCAAATCATATTCATGTGAGTGAAACATTACAATATAAAATTTAACTAGGCTTGATGGTATTCTAGTCTTAACACAGAAGGAGCTCCCTTAGAACCCCTCTTCAAAAAAAGAGGCACCATACTTTGTCTATTTTTTATCAACAACTTCCTACCTCACAACATCGTTTCAACATTGCAGCTTTACATCCCCAGTCTGAAGCATGTCAAACTCATACACTTTCTAAGACACTATCCTGAATTACTCTACTCATCAATGTCCACCCATTTTATGACCAAGATTATAATGACACGAACACTAGTAAACTGGTCCAAGAACCTAAATATTCTTACTCATCGAATAGATCCTCGACACCTAATCACCCCAAGTGATTTCTTAGAAACCAATGTAATCCTCCTTCTTGTGTCATATATAATATAAAACCTAATGTGAACCAAAATCATCATGATAATACCAACAAGATCACTTCCTATAAAAAATATTTAAACTTAAACCAACCCCACTACTAGATCTCCCCCGATCAAAATAAATCACTAACTCACTAGGTTCCCAGTTTCTACTAAGGACTGCTAGGTCTTCCCCTAGACCTACCGACCAAGGATCAAAATATGTTAATAGGTTTATCACCCCTTTCCCAATACTCTCTCGAATCTGTGATACATTTCATTTTAATCATTAATGAGTCATGGCTAATGGAATGTAATGACAACATCTACCAATGAGGGTTAAATCCTGTCAACATGGGTTTAATTATATAGGTTTTCAATTCCATGTTATTGTGGAAAACCAACCTTAATTTGAAATTAGAAACCCATTAAAATGAAACCTATTGGTAACAATTAACATAAAGGACTCTAATTCCTTAACCCTATAAGGTATCCCCTCCTAAGAATCCTCCTATAAAGCATTGATCCCCTCTAAGCATCTTTATAAGAGACTGCTCCTTGAGGGGTCATGATATTAAAGGGTAGGGAAATAATGATTTAATCCTCCATGGGAATCCATTTATGGTAATACCCCTTAATGTTCCATCCCATAATACTGCAAAACATGCCTATAAAAACACTGGAATTTATCAGTTCTAGAAACATTCACAGATAAAGTACATATTTATGAGAACTTTATTTTTATCACTAATAAAAGGTTCCCTTTATTAGAATATTTTTAGCATTGACAGATGTTTCCCTCTATTAGTTATTTTTTATCACTGATAACGGTAAAAAATAAAATATAGAATGAAACAAATAAAGAAAATATTTAATTAAAAAAATATGATACATTTTATTAATTAAATAATTATTGATAAAAATGAATAAATTTAATATACCTATATATGTTATAAATATTAATAAGTTTTATTTATTAAATATCTATATATATATAATGAATAGGTATAATATATATAAAATATTAATTAAAAAATTATTAATGTATTATTCATTTTTAGTGTTGTTTGATATTCCTATTCAAACTATATCTAAAATCATGTGTTGTATTTATTTCACATACATACATACAAACAGACACACACACACATATATGTTAATGAATATTTATACACAAATACACACAAAAATATATTTACGCAATATATGGAAACACATGAATCTAATATTTAGCTAATTTATTCAAATTTTAGTCTATTTAAGTATTTCATTATAAAATGATACATTTAATATATGTTATGTTTTTAATCGGTCAATTTTTCTAATACAATAATTAGGGTATTAATTTTTAATATTTTTTATTTTTTATTTTATTTTTGAATTTGATTGTTTTATATTATATATATTTACTATGTTTTAGTATTTTTAATATGTAGTCATATACTTAAATATATATATAGATCCATTATTTTTTAATAACTATTATTTAATTAATAAAACTTATGCATTTTTTCAATATTTTTAAAGAATACTCATTTTGAATCAGTCAATTTCACTCATTTTTAAAATACATGTATTTGAGTTTATATATCCATTAATAATGTTAAAAATATATTTGTAAATAAATATTTATAAATAAGTATTTCTATAAATTTAAATTTAATATATTTATAATTATTATAAATAAATAATCATTATTTTTTTAAATTAATATTTGTATGATTATAAATATATAATTATATATATTTAAATAAATAAAAAATTATGATAAATTTATTTAAATAATTATACAATTATAAAAAATATATTTAAGTAATTATAATTATAAAAATTTTATCATTGCTTTTTTAGCATTGTGAAAAGATATATTTATGAGTAGTAAAATGTTAGCGTTGAAAAAGCTCAAATTTATCTTAGCTAAAAAAGAATTGATAAATATTTCTTTTATCCGTGCTTACAAATTTAGTGCTAATAAAAGGGATCTTTATCAACACTTTTCTGAAAGCACTAATAAAAGTGTCCCAGATCTATTTAAAAAAACCCTCACCATGATATAGTCACTCGTGATTCTCAAGATCTCATGGAACTCCTCTACTGTTGGCATGAATCCTCTACGTTCCATCAAATTAATCAAGGATAAAATCCAATGTTTGTTATTTTCTACTTTCCCTCTATCGTTGTTTGATGTTTTGGGTTTCTCATTTTTCATTTTTTCTTTGTTCTAAACCCTGAAAATCCTTACATCTCTTCACATAACTAAATAAATACATTGAGTGGTTCTATTTGATAATTTTGCTCCAAAGATAATGGTTTCAAAGAAAGAGAAGGGTGTTTTTATATGGTAAAGTTAGTCAACATATGTGTATGGGCATTTATAGAGAAATAAAATATATTTTTCACCACTTTCTACTAAAAATGTAATGATGTATTTGTAGCATGATCAAATTGATTTTAGTTAAACATTGAATAGGTCAAACCATTTCTCAAAAATTTTGTCTATAACCCTTAGCATTGACACATGATTTTGGATAGTTTGTGAAAATTGGTATTCGAGCACATGTTAATCATAGTTTCTAAGATTCATAGTGTGATTTTTTATTTTAATAGTATGGTTATTGTGGAGTTAGGTTGTCAGAACTCAAGAGTTACATGCATGAAAGAGTGTCACCAACTCTCTTCCATTTTGAGAAACTATTTTTCAGGGATCATTGGGCATAACTTTTATAAATTTATTGATATTTTTAAAGGTTTGATGTGTCTAATATATGAATTAATATTTAAATTCCCAATTAGTTTTAAGTGATTTTTGGAATTTTTTGAGTTTGGGATGATGGTAGATTAAAGAGGGTTTGGTGTTGTTTAACATTATTGAAAATAATTTGATCTAGTGTTGTCTAGTTTCTGGAAAATTTTAAATCTCATTTTGGTTAAAATGGAATTTTCTTATTTTATGAAACAAATGTTAAGTTCTTAAATATTTTTAATGGTTTATTTTAAAATGGATTTATTATATCATAAAATTTATTTAAAAATTTGGTTGATTTCAATATGGTTTTTGAGAAAAATTCTTTTAAAAAATGTTGATTTGTATAGAAATGATTTAAAATGAACCAAATTTATTTAAAAATTTATTTAATATTTAATAAAATATAAAAAATTGTTTTATTTTTAATCTATTGTATTGTTTTCAAACTATTTATCTAAAGTCTGTGATTTTCAAGAAAAATAAGTTTTATAATTAGTTAATTTTTTGTTTTTTGGTGTTTATGCTTTGGGATTTGTCTTGTGGTCTTGGAGGGAATATTAAGTTTTATATATTTGAAATTAACTAGTTAATTTTACATATTGTCATTTAAATTATTCCTCCTAAAATGCTCAAATAAAACAGTAGAAGTTTTTTCTCATAGGATAACCCTCTTAGTGATTTCTCCATTCATTTATAAGAGACTCATTTTGTTACAATATCTACACAAACTCTAAATCGACTAGGGAACATGAAACCTTATTTCTCTCAAACCCCATTTGAGTATTTTTATTTTGGGGATGTAGAGGCAGTTAAGACTTTGGAATCTAGTGGTTGGTCCATTTATTTATTTTTATAGGTTTTTTCCTTGATGAGCCTCATTTTTTGGATATATCCTTTTTTCAATTTCATGGTTGTATTGAGGGTTTAAATGCAATTTTATAATGGGACAAATAATTTTTGGTATTTTTGATTTGTTCTTGTAGACATATGGTTTATACTAATCATGGTTGGGTGCATTGTTTGATTTGTTCTTGACCTATCTTCTCGTGTCT
The DNA here is from genome assembly GCA_963277665.1 of Viscum album. NCBI lineage: Eukaryota > Viridiplantae > Streptophyta > Magnoliopsida > Santalales > Viscaceae > Viscum > Viscum album. The sequence goes on from OY728137.1 coordinate 980,238,737, forward strand.
CCAGCCTCTTATCTAGGAGTTGATAGGCAGGAATTGATATGAATATATGAAATATCATATTCATATGTGTCTTTTCTCTATAATCAATTATAAATTTATATTAATCAAAAAATTATTAGTAAATAAATAATGCATTCTTATTAACTTATTATTGATGATTAGGTTTATATAACTTATTAATTTATTGAGTTTATTTAGTAACCCCCTTTATCGATAGTATTAGTTAGTTTTTTCATACATATATTTAAAATAACGCTTCTATAATCTTTTAAATTACATATAAAGTATGAAAAGACTTATTAAAAAGGAAATTAATGAGAGAGAGGGGAATAAGGTTCACATTTAATATAGATTATTTTGTGCATATTTCTGAAAGATTATTTTTTTAAGGGGAAAATTATATGAATATCTACATTAATATAGAATATTTAAACACTATGAACCCCAGATCACTATAGGAGAGAGATAATGAACATCCTCTGTATGCAAGAACTTATATTGATCCTCATGTCCCATAGGTAATTGTAGATCTACTTCAATCTATATGGTATACTTTTCCGTGATGGGAAGTATCTATGCTTCCTATAAGTATTTTTAGTAATATATCATAATAATAAACGTACTACTGCATTGAATTGATTCATTTCGTTTAAAAGAGTAAAAAAATTATAGGTCAATACTGATCATAAGTTGGAAAAATAACCTTTTAAAGGGATGTATGTCATTGGTGGGATCTTATGGTTTATTAAAAAAATATCCAAAATTAGAAGGTTAGGAATCCTTGAGTAGATAAAAGGAATGACGAATGTTGGTGGGCTGAGATTCATTTCTTCAAGACCATTAGAGTGGAGGTATTCTGATTCCTCCTAAATTGGAGATACTGTTTGAGTGATTCCATTAGTGTATGTTCCTAATACACTTAAATACTTAGAAAATTTATTGTATTTCATCTCTTGATGATGGATTGGAATCCCTCTTTCAAAAAATCCTTCCTCCCATCATTGTGGTTGCAAGGTTCAACGATGACATACCTCCTAAACAGTTATGGGAGGAAGGATAGTTTAAAAGAGGGAATGAGTAGCCTCAAATACATCATCAAGAGATGGAAGAAAATAAAGCATCCGAGGATGAATTAAATAAATGTAGTGAAGTTTATTTGTATTTTAGTATTGAAGTATTACATCTCTATGCATGATAGTAAAAATTTCCATACAAGATGCATGAAATTGTGTTCCATTATGAATGGAGTGGATTATATTGTTGTTATTGAATACAAATTAAATGTTTGACTACTCATGAAGAAAATATCTTATGAGCAAGATGATGTAACAAATCCTGAGTTAGAAACAAACAAGTGATGAAAAAACTATGGATTTATTATGGGATCAACCACATGTTGATGAAAAAAAACAATGATGGAGCATCACAATTCAGAATAAAATTATCAAGGAATGAATTCAGGGTATAAAATGTTTAGTTTTTTATAATAAACATGTCCAACCTATTGACCCCAAAATTCATTGTTCATTAGTTATCTTGGGGTAACAAAGAGCATGAATGTGCCGGTTGATATTGAATCATCGAACCATGTCCAAACTATAATGAAGGAAATACTTTAGAAAGATATAACCATAATCTTGCATTAAAATTTCTCTATTTTACTAAAAAATTATATAATTTAATGTGGATTTAGTTTTCATTATTTCATATAGACTTCCTTTATTTTAGAAGATTTACAAAGGAAATTTGTCTTAATAGATGCTGGAAAAGCCCAAAGAGGCTTCCAAACTCTTCGTATGAAGTTACATCTTAGGGACGCTGAGGGGAAAATAAATCCCCACCAATGACTTAGTTATTAACACATTATTAAGTAGGAAACATGGACTAATTTGTGAAATCATAGTAATGATTGAAGACAAAAATATAATAACTATAAGATATTATTTTGCAGTCTGGTTTGGCAGAACAATAAATGAGAAAATATCAAAGAAAATTGGTGGTGGAGCAATGATTCACACATGAACAAAATTATATCACTATCTTTGAGGCTAGTCATTATTCCAAACAACATACCATACCTGAGGTAATCAATATTTTCATTAATATTTCTCCTAAATGTGATTCAAACAACAGCCAATAACATTATATTACTAAAATTATACAGGGTACAGTTGTATGTGATTTTTATCTATCAATACCCATGTACCACTATGTTACAATGGATACAATGTATAATATCCTTGGAGAAAAGATACACAATCAACCCCTCTAAAAATCACATGAGAGTGGGGATTAAGGTAGCTTTTGAGCCGACTATTTAGTTTCCTATTCCACTCAAGGGTCTGAATACTATAACGATCGAAGATTATATTATATATTTAATAGCATGGCTGTGTAATATTATATTGATACATGGGTTACGTCTTTAAAAAAATATTATAAAAAACATATAATAGTTGATGATAAAAGTTATGAAGTGAGGTATGATTTTAAAGATGGATAAGGTAGTGAAAAAAGGTTAAATCAAGAAATTCTAGTGAACCGACCAAGAAAACAAAATGAACCTCCGAGAGTACCTTCTAACCTCCAGTTCTATAGAAACATTTATTATCATTAAAACTTTTTATCGAGACACATTTAAAGAAAAAAATATTATTTACATTGAATATTATGAAAACATATATGGGGATTACTTCAGAAATGTAATTGGTCTTAAGACTCTCACTAATATTTCAAACATGAAGGGTTGGGCGTCTAAGTTGTGAATACATACATAAAATAAATTTTCATAATATTTCTATCCAAATAGTGAGATAAATATGATTATTAAAGTAAATAATTATTAATATTTTGTAACATCATTTATAATAAAACTATACAAAGGAATGATTGTATGAAGAATGATTTTTATTCATTAATCCTTAGATGATTTCTAAGCTAGAATTTACTTTGAAAGAGGAATAAATTTACTAGAAAAAGGAGAGTTACTCGAAGAGTTTAAAAAAATCATCATATGAAAAACTCTTTTAGATACATATATTTCAAGGGTAAAAATTTAAAATCTAATCTCATAAAATATATTTTTAATTTTTTCATTACTTAAATTTTTTTGTTTTTTAAGAGGCACTGAATACTGATAGCAGTCAATATAGACACCTGAATACTTATTTTTTAGATTAAATGCATGTATATGTAACCAAATGACCACACATGATGTGTATTGTGAATATTTAATACACTATAATATACATTTTATAGTTAAAATTTGAATTATATGTTCATTATGTGTTCTAATTAGAATTTTTTTATGGTAGGGAGATCATTCAAAACATACTAGATCATGTCATGAAGTTAGTGTCTGAAAAATTAAATACTATGGATTATTATAAATAGAAAAAATTAATTTATATATATATATATTTAACTATCAAAATATTTCAAAAAACTTTAAGTATTTTGGTTAATGTTTTTTTAGTGTCTGAAACAAGATAATTAAATCGATTGGGGATATTATGTTTGAATTTTTTTGAGAGATATCATAATTCATGAAAATATAATCATACTTCAACAGGTAATTTATGAATGTAATTAAAACTTCAAGAAATATATTTCCTAATCAATTGTTTGTCTATATTTTATCAGTGCAATCATGATTTTCGATAATGATGTAACTCAAAAGAATAAATCAATTTTTTAGAGATGAGTGGGTAGCGTACTATTTATCAAAATGTATTCTAAAAAATATAAGTTATTACCTTATATGTTTTTAATCTAGTACGAGTTATGAACAATGAAATATATTTATGGAGTGAATAATTAGTGTCATAATTCATATATATTATTTTTGATATCTTTCTCAAGGAGAAGAATAATAGAGGAAATAAATTTTCCTAGAAGTGATGAACTGCAAAAAATAAAATTGTTCGGAAATCGTAGAGGTAGAGGTGGAGGTGGAGGTGGAGGTAAAGGAAGATGTGGAGGTAGAGGTGGAGGAAAAATAATATTTAGAGTTTTAGTTAGAGACTGACGTGGAGGAGGAGGCAGATGTAAAGACCGAGGTAGATACTAAGGTGGAGGAGGATAAGACGGCTAGCTTGAAAACATTAAAATTATTGGGGAATGAAGTATAATATGTATCATTCAATTATTTTGTTTGATAATTTTTTTTAAAAGTGAACACAACACTTTTGAATTAAGATAAGATCCATTGTATGTATTTCTAGTTTAAAATTACATTTTAGTAAAAAAACACATGCAGCATACTCAAAACAAAGGAAAAAAATTCTGATTGTTTTGATACTTTAGAAAAATAATATGTGAGTCATTTGAGATGTGTAAGGATTATCAACACCTCAATATGATGTATAATGTGACTAGTATTACTCTAAGTGTGTTTATTTATTCAAAATTGACATTAATTTTAGAGGAAAACTAGATGACATACTCAAAACCAATGACATTAATTCATATTGTTTTGGTACTTTAGTAAAATGATCCATACATCATTTGGGATGTTTTGGGATAATACTCACCTCAATTTGATGAACAGTGTGATCAGTATGAATCCAAGTGTGTATTTTTTATTCAAAATTGACATTAATTTTAGTAAAAAAACAACTAACATACTCAAAACTAAGAAAACACATTCATAGTGTTTTGAAACATTCAGAAAAAAATCCATATTTCATTTTTGAAATGTAGGGATCACTTTCACCTTAATCAAATGAACGATGTCAACAACATGACTCCAAGTTTCTGTTATCAGTTTAAAGTCGATATTTTAAAATAAAAACATTTCAATCACTGAAAAATAATCAAAAAAATTTGGATTGTATTGAAAATTTGATAAAAATATTCATAATTAATTTGTGATGTGAACGAATTAGTCACATGTCTAACCAACACATGATGCCACATGTATAACTCAATGTGTTTGATTCCAATTTAAAATGACATTTTAATAAAAAATACATGTGGCATACTCAAAACTGAGAAAATAAATTCATACTATTTTGGTACTTTAGTAAAGTGATCTATGGGTCATTTAAGATGTATAGGTATCAGCCACGCCTCAATCAAATGCACACTATGACTGATATGACTCCAAGTGAATCTTTTTATTCAGAATTGACATTAATTACAAGGATAAAAAACTAACATAATCAAAACTAAAAAAACATTCATATTGTTATGATACTTTATTAAAAGGATACATACATCATTTATGATGTGCGGGGATTAGAAACACCTCAATCTGAGGCATGATGTGACTAGTATGATTCCAAGTTTCTATCATCAATTTTAAACTGACATTTTAATACAAACGTTTCACTCACTGAAAATTGAGAAAACATGTTTGGAATATCATTATAATTTGGGGAAAATGTTTATAATTAATTAATGATAGGTTTGAATCACTCTCATGTCAAACCCACAAACGATTCTACATTTATGGTTCAAAGTGCGTGTTTCCAGTTTAAAATTACATTTTAGCAAAAAAACACACGTGGAAAACTCAAAATATAGGAAACACATTCCAATTATCTTGATTCATTAGAGAAATGATCAATGAGACATTTGGGATAGGGAGGGATCATCCACAACTCAATCCAATGTATGGTGTTACCGATATGACTCAAGGTGCGTCTTTTTATTCAAAATTGACATTAATTTTAGTGAAAAAAACTTCCATACTCAAAATCAAGAAAACACATTCGGATTGTTTATTTTAATTTAGAAAAATGGTTTATATATAATTTGATATGTGTATGGATCATACACACCTCAATACAATGCACTATATGACATATATGACTCAAGGATCAACTTTTTATTCAAAATTGACATTAATTTTAGGGAGAAAACAACTGACATACTCAAAAATGATTAGACACGTTAAGATTATTTTAGTACTTTAGGAAAATGATCTATAGATTATTTTTTATGTATAGGGATCAGCCAAACCTCAACCTAATGCACGGTGTGACCAACATGACTCCATGTGTCCATTATCAGTTTAAAATTGATATTTTAATACAAAAAAGTGTCACTCCCTAAAAGTTGAGTAAACCCACTTGTATTGTCTTGATAATTTTGGACAATAATTCATTATTAATTTTGGATGTGTATGAATTAGTCTAATGTCAAACCCACACACTATACCACCTTTATGGATCAATGTGTGTGTTTTCAGTTTAAAATGGAATTTTAGTAAAAAAACACACATGGCATTCTCAAAACCGAGGAAACACATTACGATTGTTTTGATACCTTAGTAAAATAATCCATGAGTAATTTGGGATGTGTGGGTATCATCTGTGCCTCAATAATATTCATGATGTGACCAGTATGACTCCAAGTGCATCTTTTTATTCAAAATTTACATTAATTTTAGTGAAAAAACCAGACATACTCAAAAAATATTAAAGACATTCTGATTGTTTTGATACATTATGAAAATGATACACAATTTATTTTTCACATGTAAGAATCAATCACACCTAAATTTGATTCACAGTGTTACCAGTATGACTCCAAGTGAACCTTTTTATTCAAAATTTACATTAATTTTAGTTAAAAACAATGAACATACTCTGTAATAGTGTTATCTTTTTCACATATTTGTGTTAAAATTTTAATTTCATTTAAATTCTGTATTTGTATATTATTTTGGTAATTTTTTTCTGTTGTTTCTAGTGATGCAGTATGTTGTTACATCACACTGCACTTGTTTCTGGTGATGTAGTGTGTTGTAGCATCACACTACAGTTTTAAACATTATCAGCGCTACTAAATGCACTAATAAAAATATGATTTATCAGTGCTTTTAAATTCATTTATTAAGATACTCTTTATCAGCACTTATAAAGTAACTGGTAAAGTATATTATATCAGTGCTCTTAAATGCACTGATAAATTATTCATTTATCTATGCAAATAAAAGTTTTAATAAATCATATTTTTATTAGTGATTTTATTTGTGCTGATAAAGAAACCCATTAATAGAATTTTTTTAAAATTGATAAAAACCATTTACTTTTAATTGTCCTAAGGTATTCATAACTTTTCTAGAACTGATAAAGGTTGATTCTAGCACTGTTAAATGCATGTTTTGTCCTAGTGTAGTCAAATTTAAAGCATCTATATATATCATACTCAAAAATTCAATGAGGGTCTGTAAAGTAAAATATCACAACAATATGTATGTATTAACTTCATGTAGAACAGTAATAATCTTTAATTAATCACACATGTAATATATACACCCAAATATGGTCTAATATATGGGAATTAGCTGTCAATGTTGACCTATGAGAGTAAAAAATAACCATATATCATCTTCTTGAATCATATTGTATCCAAAATAACATGATCACAAAAATTTCATCAATATACATTGATATTATTATTATGATGTTAAAAAAAATTTCCTCATTTCCATAAAATAGGGGAATAGTATAACGCTTGTGTGTACCTATGGACCGCTTCCTCCACATAGAGATACAATTCATTTTCAATCACAACCTAAAATTTATGGAAATAAGGATGTATATAATAATAAAATATTATATTTATGATATGGTTATGATTCTAAAATGATAAAATATTAATTAACTTTCATCCCATATTTTTGTTAGTGAGTTAAAATAGAATACATGCGTATGTACGGAGTACCCTCTCCATAAATGGTGTAATTTAGTTTCAAATATCTACATTTTATGGATACTCATAAATATGTATATAATAGATACATATGACATTTATATCATTATTAACATTTAATATATGATGGATTCATGTTCAAAATACAATTAATAGAACATCTAGACCAAAACATTCATAAAAAATGAAAGTGTTGACATCCATAGACAATTTTTTTAATTAAAACTTATTAATAAATTGATGTTGAAATTTTATAATTGGATCATATATGGTATTATCCAGATGAACATGTTTTTTTTTATATTTTAATAATAAATTTAAATTTCTTATGTAGGACAATAGAGGTTTTACGAGGCATGATAGACTTCAGCTAAGGGTTTTACATTACAATCTAATTATTTATCAAGATTTAATAACCTTAATATTCTGATGATGAAATTTTATGATTTATCACTCAAAAATCTCATATATTTTATTCATCAATGGTTATTTTATCGGAATAATTTTTTTTAATTTCATTTTATTCTCTTTATGTGCTCAATAGACTAAAAAAATGTTTTTAATGAAAACAAGCCTCATTTTTATCTTTAGTCATGAATATTTTTCTTACATGTCAATATTTTATTTACACTTTTTTCATGAATATTTATAATATTCTAAAATATTTTGATTAAAAAACCATTGCTAATTTTGTAAATTTCTAAAAAACGTTTTAAAATGAATATTCTTCTCATATTCTAAATGTGTGAAATTTTACCAAAGGTGTAAAGGGAATATTTGTTTTAAAGTATACTACATGAATGAAAATTTCTTCCATCATGAACACACTTTACATTTAATATTAATAATAATTTTTTATGGTTTTTTTAATAATAAATTTTCCTTCATTCATTTGAAAATTTTTTATTTTAAATAAGAGAAATAGAAATAAATGGGGATTTTCTTCAACAATCATTCTATTTATCTTTTAATGGAATTTTTCATCTATGATATTAAATTTTTATATTATTTATTCTTCACTAACAATATGATTAAATTATACCATCCTTTTTATTTTTGAGGAAGTTTAATGTTTATAATCATAAATATTGGTGAAACTCATTTTCATTTCCATGGGATAAGTTATTATGTAATGATAATTTTTTTTCATGATCTTGTGACATATATAAGAATTGATTATGAATATATGAAAATTTATTAAGTGCCCATAAAGAACCGACCACAAACATTACAAAATCATGATTTCTAATGAATTAATTAATTTTTTTACTATTTGAGAATCTTTATAGTATAGAGTTCTAACAAATGAGGTCATCACCATTACATAAATAAATCTGACTTCAAGATGTAGAATATTAAAATTTGTATCCATTTTTCTAAAAAAAATTTGTTTAACAAGTTTTATTTTCAATAATTATATTCACAATTTTTAACTTCACCTCATTTATTTCCCTATTAATCCTAATAAAACCTTTTGAAAAATATTTTAAAACTTAGGATTATCAATGAAAATATCATAAATGGACATAAAATGATATAAAGAAACTTTATAGGTCATGAATACATATACAAATTTTTTACATTTCAAAATTAAACATTATAGTGTAAATATATATTTTATTACCCATGAAATAAAAATTATACCAAAATAATTTCATAAATCATTTCAACGGCTGTCATAATGGACAAAACAAAACTTATAAAATGCGCCTTTTTAGTTATAAAAAAATATCAAATAAATTTTGAAAAAATTTAATACATTTCAACCTTATGTAATTACATATACTTTCCATTAAATTTAATCTCACAAAAAATCACATTGGATCATAACATAATGATCATGGTATAATAAAATCATGGAAATATAATAAATTTCAATGTAACATAAAAAATACATAATAATAAGTTAATCCTAACCGCCAAGAACACAACACATGGTGAACATAGTTACATAATATATTATTTTTACTCCCTAATCCCATACATAATGTCTCATGAGAAAAAAAACATTCCAATTTCATTAGAGATCTATTTTGGAACACCCATAATAATATGTACATAATTATCTATTCTATAAAAATTAAAAAAATCATAATGTATAAACACAATAATTTCCCAGGGAATGAAATGGGTTTTCATTTATAAAATAACTTATCATATTTATTACCCCATAAAATAAAAGAATAATGGGATAAAAATATATGTGAGACACACACACACATATATATATATATATTAGAATCATTATATAACATTAAATTGAGAGATAAAGTTAATTGGAGAGAGAAAAAATGTAATTCAATGAAATAGGGGGTTCAGGGAGATCCTCTACACCCATAAGACACGTATTTGTGGATATAAAAATATCCATTCAGTTTAAGAATCTTTTTGAAAATAATAAGAAGAAACAAAATAATTTATATTCATTTAATAAAACATAGAATAATAGAGAGTAATACAAACATAAAATAATTATTAGGGTTGTGGGAAAATCTGTTGATATCATATATGTTAAAACAAACCATTCTTTTCTATATTTTTTAAAGGAATTCAAAATGTTCCTCATAAATATGTAAAAATATTCCTTTGAAAACCTTTGAAAGATAGAAAAATGAAACATAAATTTTCCACTAAAATTAATTTTAATGAACTAAAATAAATCTAATAAATAATTTTATGAAGATGTACATGGAAGAAAATGATTTAGAAAATAAATCATTAAACCATCAAAACAGAGGTTTTTAGACTAAAGTGTCTCTTACCTAGAGCCTGGCTCGTGATACGTGTTACTTATCTTAATAATAATACTATAATAATATTTAAATTCTTATGAAACCTTTTCAATTTTATTATAAATTTTTATTTCCCTTATTAGCAAGTTATATATTTATACTTAATCAATTAATTTCACATAAGATGATTTGATGGAATTATGCACATATGTCCAAAATGACTTTGGTAGTTTGACTATGGTCAATGATTTCATTATTTCTCTATCTGAAAAATAATTATCAATTTTGAACATAAATATCACTTTTAAACCAAACCATTAATGACAGTTATGAAAAATGAACTATGTTACAATCATGGAGACCGTAGGTCATACGTATGCATGAGTAACATTTCCTTTTTCAATGACCATGATGGAGATTCTATATGTATTAGTTTATATTTAAATATTTATAATTATACAAAAAATATAATATTATTCATTTAAATACTCTTATATATACCATTCATGTGGTGTTGTAATGAAAAACAAATCACGTCACTTCTTAGAGGTGCTAATCCACACATACAGATGAACAGCATTAGAATTTTTCAATGAATGGAAAGGTAAGAAAATATATGATACATTATTTTTCTATAATTATCAATTTATATTTAATTTCATATATATATATATATATTAAATACATCATTATAATCATCCATGTGAGGCGATTATGGCAGAAATTTTACATCGTTTCATGAGGGGGTAGTCTTCCACACACACAAATGATGGTTTTAATTGCCATTTTATGGAAGATGGGATATATTTAGTTTATTAAATTAATATAAAAAATTTCAATGTACTTAATTATTTTTTTCTTATTATTTCAAAATTATTTAATAATATGTGAATGAAGTAGAAGATGAAATAAATCTAAAACATTCAGTTAAAAAATATAACTATTCTTTAGACAACTTCTTTTTGATTACACCATATACCATATATGTTTGGTATTTTGACCTAAAAATGTATCTATAGAACATGGGTTGGATTTTTAAGAAGTTATCTAGGTGGTTATTAGGTAATATAAAATGATTTTTAAGTGTGAGAAAAATTGGAGAGGATGAACCACTTTATAAGGGAGGGGGGGTAAGTCTTTGAATTTATTAATGTATTAAACTAATATGAATTATTTATAAAAAAAGAATAGATAATAAATGATTTTTTATAAATATATTATGATTATGGGTTTAAATAATCTCATAAAATATGTTTTAAAATCTTTAGACTATTTTTAATATTATTTTTTAGTTTTAATCCCCTATTATCCTTTTTGAAAAACGCATCAATAACAAAAAAATTTAATCATTAAGAGTTAATATAATTACTCTAATTTAGAAATTGGACCATAAATAGAACTTTAAAAATGTTTTAAACCATATATAAATAATTTCTCCATAGAAAAGATGTTTATAATCTTTAAATACTTTAATAAAATATTATTTTTTATAAAATATTATTAATGTTAATTTTTGAATTATTCATTCAATTTTACATTTAAAAAAACATGACAATAAAAGAATTAAAATATAATCATTTAACACATCAATAACATTTCATAGTTATCTAATAAATTCATATGAAAAATAATTCATTTAAATTACTTTACATTAAAATATTTTTAGAATATTTTTTTTATTTTTCTATTAATCGATTATACAGTATGTTGGAATTACGTAATCATTTAATGAAATTATTTCATTAATATAAATTAAGAATAAATTTTTTTTATTAATGAGAATTATTTATATCTCTAATAAACATATAGATAAAAAATCCCATGTTTATCCCTTTATAAAATATTTAGAGATAGTAAAATAAAGAGAAATTCATTTTTCTGATTTTTTTACAGAAAAGAATATAAACGTCAAAATCAATGAAATATGAAAATAAGATTCCATATTTTCAAAATTTAAATGATGTGGAAAAAATAAACTCATAAAATATGATAAATTAATGTCTTAGGTTTAGTTTTTTCCTTATCTTATTAATTGTATCCTTAATTACCTGATTTACCATTATCACGACGGTAATTATTTTCAATGGTTACTATTTATAATGAAAAAAAATAAAAGGGAACTATTACCCAATTTTTAAACACCAAATTAAATATATGAAAACCATTTTTCAATATTCAATCTCTATATGTGAAAGAAATAAATTTAATATTAAAAATAAAAACACACTAAATACATTTTCTCAGAAATTTTATTTTTTAGTATAAAAATGTATTTATAAAAAATTCATGTAAGAAATTTATTGCAAATAATATAATTGGAATGATTTTAATAAAAAAAGAAATAATTATTTTTTTAAATTATTCTAATATAGTTTTATATTTATCGATACATTAAAATAAAATGGAATTTTCAATAAAAATTATCATTTTTACTATTCATTAAAAAAATAATTCTTTTCAGAAAAATATAAAATTTTATGCATAATCTAATTTTGATACAATGATTTCAACAATGATATACATTTAATAAAATAAAATTTTTTAAATTTCCTGAAATTAATTATAATATTTTCTCACAAAAAGAAATAAAATATATTTTTGTTGAAATTTATTTTTGATAAATAAAATTACAATCCCAAAATTAGAGTAATTATTTTTAAGGAATATATCAATAAATTATACTGGTTAATACCATTATAAATATTTCATAATGTGGTTAATCATATTCTCACCAACAAATTCAATAGTTAGTTTATAAGAGTCACATTTAAATAATAATACTTTTCTAATATATCCTAATTCACTTAAATCTTGTAATTGTAAGATGAATAAGATATCAAACATGTTATTATTTTATAAACATAGGGTGATACCTTTTTAGTCCATTTAAAAAATTATTCCCTCCTTGTTTGTACATGGATTTGTAAAAAAATCATTTGAAAATTCCTTTTTAGAAATATCAAATCATTAAAATAGTTAATAAAAATTCATCTTGAAAAAAGGGAAAGGGTAGTGTTAATTTAATATACAATAACACTTAACTAGGTTTTGAAATAAGGGAAAACTAGTGGGATGTGAAAATATAATCATAGAAGAAATACGTAATGTCAAAATAATTATGGAGTGTAAAAAAGATCTTTGGTAAACCAAATATAAATATATCATTTAGATACAATTAATTAAGGATTAATAATACATTATTTAATAGTACATAGGGTTTTATGTGTTTTTATAGGGTATAGGAACTCAAGACTCAAAGTAGAACTTGATATAAAATATAGAAATTGGTCATTACACTTCGTGAATCCAAAGTACATGATGTGTATTTCTCGATGAGAGAAACTGGACTCGAGGGGACAACTGTGAATCAAATTTAAAACTAATGAACCACAAAAAATGTTAATCCTAGTTACACATAATGAAATAATCAAATTTAAAACCCTATGAAGATATATGGCATGAACATCATTCATGATGTGAAATGTCTGGAAACTAAATAGCCCCAAATATACAATCGGTGAAATCGGAGAGATCCCTAATATTTGAGAACATTTTTGATATAAAGTACATGATTTATATACGAGTAGAAATTCAAGAATTTATTGATTTAGATGTCACATATATCACTTTCAAAACATGAATAATTCACAAGTTGTGAAGCTCTCAACTTTTAAATATTCAAGCGGTACGCAAAACATAAGGTGTTGAGTTGGATAGAGATGCCCAAACCTTTTATTTCTTCCCCATTTTTCTTCTATTCCTCATGAAACATAGTTTTAATCATTTAATTTACCATTTAAATTAATTCTTTATCCTAATTATGTTTTATAACCATGGATTGGTCGTTTCTTTAAAAGTTTATTTTTTTAAGGTTTGATTTTCACAACAATTGATGTAAAACACAAACTACCACTTGTTTCATTATTATTCATTTATACAAGTAAGGATTTTGTTGATTTTATATTTTTTCAGTAGTGGATTTATTTATTTTTAATCATTAATTTTGTATGCCGATCATGGAATCTATTTCCTTGATTTGGTTGGATAATATAATACGCAGTTAATTCTCTTAAATTTAGGGGTTGATACTAAGAGTGAATTTAAATGTAATATGAATCAAAATATGGTAACCATGTATGTAGTAAGTATGTTAAAAAAAGTTTTTTATCCAATTATAATTCACTTCCCTGATCATGGGAGTTTAATCAAAGGTCTTTGAACTATTTAGAGTTGAGAAATATAGAACCAATATCTTGTCATACTTTTATCCTTGAAGCTAATATTATAGAACTTATGTTGTTTACCATATCTGGAACATAGAATATTTTTATCTTAGGTAGATGAAATTTGTTGGACCAAAAAAATTTGTGACCTTTTCACAACTTTGCAGTGTAGACCATATGATCTTAAAATGATAGATTTAGAATTGATATTTTTCCCAAACACTAAAAAACCTGTATCCCTTATTTTTATTTGTGTTAAAAACCAAACTATATAGTCTTAGAAAAAAACCAAATCTGAGAGAGATAATAAAGACTCATTCAACAAGGTTATTACCACTAAGTTTCCTGCATACTAGCTATCCTTGTGGGTTCAACCCCACACTACCACTATGTTAAGACATTATATATAGATGTATTTTTGGAAATAGAAATTTTAATATGATCAATGCCTCCATGTAATCAATGATGTCATGTTTTTTACCATATTTTGGTGTCGTTACATAAGATAATTATTCTTATACAAGGTGACATTCGGTACGAACCTAGGATGAGCTCACACCCTTCTTTTTCACCCTTTTATTTTATAATTTTTTACACATAATAGAACTAGTATATGTTATTCTTAATCATAGTGCATGTGTCAGTGCCCTTTGACTCTTTAAAAGAGACTTGATAGTCAATAACATATTGATTTTTATCCTACAATAAAAAGACATATTTCATCACACCACCTTTTCATTATGGATGTGCATCATAATATTGGTCCACCAAACACATAAAATGACCAATTTATGCCACCTAAACATCATGGAGAGTGACCAGAACTACACGAGTGAACCATCATAGATTACTACATTACATACATTGGTGGTAATGTATCTAGCCATGTGATCCATCCTATTTAGGTGCATACTTTGTGAAATCAGACATAGACTTATCCATATAATCTAGAACATTGGGTGTTTAGTAGAATCCAAATCATCAATCCAATGAAAATATATCAAATTTTTTAGTAGTCTATGAGAATTTTTAAAACCAAGTCATATCATATGTTTCCATCATAAATCATGTCATCCCTTTCTCCTTAGTTGGTCAAGACAAGAAATGGATAAAAACAAGCACTCAAGCCCATAAAAAATGGGACGATTTATAAAAGAAGTTCCAAGACAAATATTTCCCCATAACCTTGATATAGAAACTCTTTAATGAGATCCATAACATAATCTAGGAAGACGGAGAGTCATGTTATGAATTTTGGGATGATTTTAAGGATATGACCCATAATTTCCCACATCATGGACTTAATGTGTTGCTATAAATCTAAATTTTCTACCAAGGACTCCATCTTGCTACCCACAATGTAGTTTTCACTACTGTAGATGGTGGACCCATGATCAAGAGTCTCTAAGTTGGTAGATAACTATGATATATGGTATCATAAGACCTATTTATGTAAAATAGTGATAGAGGATCTCCCTAGTATGGATTTCATCAGGATGAAGATAATATCCTCCTCGTGGAAAAAGATAAAGATCTCATAGAGAATCTTGAGTATTTCTATACCTATGATCCACCACCACCACCACCTATTTTTACTATTATATAATTCCAATAATTTACAAAATTTAGAGGCCTACACATATATCTAGATTGTAGGGTGGGATGGAAGATCTTCAATTGAAAAATTTCAATTACATAAAATATAATCAAGATAATCAATAGTATCATAAACCTTAACCGTATATGTTGTAGTACATTCAGCATAGACCTTCTCAATAGTTTCAATTAGTAAATCAAGGTTACTATCAATAGTGGACTGGTCAAATGCCACCATAAAATCATAGACCACTCATGTACCCCTATAGAATCATTCTCCTTTACAACAATCATAGTTTCAAAAACAGCATTTTCTCGCAATATCTCAATACTAGCAGTTTCAACAAGATCAGTAAATGAATAAATAACCATCCACAACTTCGTAATAAAATTCTAAAAACATGCTCATCATCGTGGTGCTAAAATTATATAATAGGATGAATATACATGTAACTGAAACATAGAAACACTATGATACCTTGTAAAAATTGAGCATCATTTTTAGAAAACCTCTAGTACTCTATCAAATTGATTACCATGTAAATTTTCCAATAATACTAATAAAAATCCAATAGAATTGGTAAAGGTTATGGTTTATAGGATTGGAAAATTATTAAATTTCAGTATCCATGCTTAGGTGAAGGACTGAATTTCAAAGAACATGAAAATTATGCAATAATTATCTACAAGGATAATATTTATCACACAAATAAATATTGAGAATAGAAAAATATAGAATTTCATCTAACTGAAAAATATCCCCTAATAGAGAATCATAAAAATAATAAGTTTTTGTGGAACCACCAAAATACAGAACACCTCTCCCTTTCTAGAGAGGATAATATTAGAAAAAATAAAGAGGAAATAAAAAAACTTTTTAGTGATGTTTAAAAAATTACACATAAATATTCCCTTTGCAAAAAAAATTGATCAAATTCCTAAGTATTTCAAGTTTCAAAAAGAGTTTATTTTTAGTAAGGGGGAAATAAAAGACCTAAGAGTTATATCATTGGATGAAGAAGTATCCACAGTTCTTTAGTGAAAACTACCATTGAAAATGTGAGACCCTATAAGTTTATTTATTCCATAATCTATTAGAAAATGAAATTTCAAAATAGCCCAGTGAGATTTCAGTGCAAGTATCAATATCATCAAAATTAGTTTCTACCAAAAAATGGGGCCCAAATAATTGAAACCAATGAGAGTGACACTTAAACTAGATAACTGATTAGTCAAGTACCCGCATGGACTACTCCAGGAAGTCTTAGTCAATGTAGGTAAATTCATCTTTCACAAAAAATTACTTGTTCTAGATCTGTAGGAAAATAGAGACATAACCATAATTCTAGGTAGACTATTTATGAAAAATGATAAGGCATTGATCGATGTAAATCATGGAAGGTTGATATTTAAAGTTGTTAAAGAACATGTTTTGTTTGAATTCATAAAAGCCACTAAGTAAAGTGGTGAACCATTATATTGTCAATATATCTTTCTTACTGTTGACAAATATTATCAAATGACCAATGAGGATAATAAATAGACTCTTCATCCTAATGAAAATTCATACAGTGGTTAGAATGATGTGAATTACAGTGGATGTCTAATGAGGGATGAAATCCAACCATTCATACACTATTTTATTAAGAACCATTCCATGAGTGGTGTGTCCTTAATATTAAATTACTCTAAATGGTTTCATTTCTACCTCTCGATAGTAAACAAAATGATGACTGGGAGGCATCCTTGGATAGGGTAAATGGGTAAATTAGAGTATAGGGAGGTTTAATAATGTTATAGATGGTTTAATGTTTATTTCTTAAAAAATTATTAATTTTTAATATTTAATATTAAAAAAATTATATTTTACACTGTGTAAAGAATTGAATGATATTAAAATAGTGGGGTCAAAAAAATTAAATTCTAATAGTTTCATGTAATTTATTAAATACAAGATATGAAATGTTCAAGGAGATGTTCAAAATAATGAACCTTTGGTTCATAGTCAAGAAACACACCCCACCCCACTCCCCCAAACCTCAAATTAAAGCCTCCCTCTATATCAATACCTATGACTACTAAACTCCCTACCCCTACTCAATCATCAATTGACCACCCACCTCCCCTCCTTTAATTAACTAATAGATCACCCTTCATCTTCCTCCACCAATCCTTTCAAATTGACTCCATCCATAATAGATCTGACCAAATCTATTATGCTTGCATCATAATGGGAAGAAGACCGTATGTATCCCGAGAGTTAGTCTATTATACCCTTGATACTACCTAAAGATCCCACCACCTCACTATACATGTCAAATTCTTCTAATACTTCCACATACACCCTATCCCATTCAACATCCATCCCATTTTAGGATGCTTCCCCCCACCCACACCTGCACCCCTCAGATTCATTTTTTCTTCCCTTGGTCCCCATATTTTCTTGGTCTATTTATAGACCAAGCCTATAGGGATCAACAAGACCCTTTACCTCACTGTTTTTGAGAATATTGACACACACAACTTTCAAAAATATTTCCAATTTATTTTATTTGTTTTCTTGATAGTTTTTAATGGTAATTATCATGAAATGAAATGTGTTATGAAAATATTTTATGTTAAAATGTATGTATTAAATTTTATTTTAAGGGATAGAAAATTATGTTTTTGAATTTATAGTTTTTAGGAAATTGTTTTTTAATTGTTTGGTTAATCATCTTGAAATTTTTTCTAAGTGTTTAATATATTTTTCAGAAGTATTTAAAAAATATTTCAATTAGGGAAAGACCTAAACCAAGGAAACCCACACACCTCATAGTCAGACCAGAAGGACCACCAGGCTATAAAGAACCATGGTAAGGACACCCAATGAGACAAGTGTGCATTAGGATCAAGCCCATGTGTGGTGGTGAAATCCATGGGAATAGAATGCACAAGAAAATATTCCAGTACATGGGGAATGTTTATGCAATGGTGGGATGAAGATATCGCTATGAATGGGTCGGTCCCATGGTAGCGGTTGGAGTCCTCCATCACTAGTCTGACTTTATTTTTGGATCAAAGCCATTACATTTTTTATAAACTCTCATGGGGCCACATAAATATTTTTATGTGGGGTGGACTAACCCTTTAGAATATTTTATATTTTTAAGGGGTTGAATTCATACCATCATATTCTATAACCTCACAACTTATACACATCGCTCCTCCCATCTTCGAATCTAACCACCCTAAAAGACCACCTAAAACCCACTAAAACTCTAAAATAACCACCATTGTGGCTAATTCTCGAGATCTAGTTGAATCCATCCTTTATTATCGAGGAATTACCTAACAAATTATCACCTCTAGAGCCTTGAATGGCCACGTGAAAACCATTTTAAGGTTCATCCAACTCATTTGAAGGCAAAATGATTTCAGGGATCCTCTAAAGTTGGCTATTTCTGCACTTCCCCACTGATCATGTTCAA
This sequence comes from Viscum album, assembly GCA_963277665.1. Taxonomy (NCBI): domain Eukaryota; kingdom Viridiplantae; phylum Streptophyta; class Magnoliopsida; order Santalales; family Viscaceae; genus Viscum; species Viscum album. The sequence goes on from OY728137.1 coordinate 980,258,420, forward strand.
TAACCACTACCACATCCTTCCTTTCATGTATTACTACTACCACATTTCCAATGATCCAATTCAAACATGCACAACAGAAGAGGGTACCCGATGAATTTTCTAATCCATGCTCAATATTTCAACCACCAAATTTTATATGGTGTTTTAAAATTATGAATCTTGGGTATCATGAAAATTTAAAAAGGTATTTTTGTTTACATATATGACTTACACTATCATGGGGAGGCCAAAGTTCCTCATTAAGTTATAATAAGTGAATCTTGCCCATATGTCGAGGGATTTTGACCCCACTGAGGGAATCCACTGAAGGTCGGTAGGGTTGTTTCTCCATGCGTTTTTCTTCTTTTATTTTGATTTTATTTTAATTATTTGTTATTATGTATATTTTTCATGTAATTTTAATTTATTAATCAATTAATTATAATTCATGGATTTTGTTTACTAAATTGATTCCACAATATATTTATTCTTCTTATTCTTTCTTTTATTCTTCTTTTATCATTTTATTTTCTTATTCGTTTTACATTATTATATTTATTTATTTTTTGTTTATTTTATTCTTTTTCTAAATATCAGTATATTTTCTTATTCGATTGTTATTATTATTCTCTCTCCTCACATCCTAATTCTTTTTTCCTTTTTTTATTTTATTTTTTATCTTATCTTCTTATTTTATTCTACCATCCTACCATTTTATATTATTTATATTATTATTATGTTCTCTATTTTCAAAAATTGATCTCTTACCTTTGATAATGGGAGGCGAACTTGAGTCTTGGTTGGAGGGGTCAAGGCATTCTTGAACTCTTTATTAAATTTTATTTTCTATTTTTAGTAGATATGAGTGATATGCATGTGTGTTGAGAATGTAACCAATGACATGAAACTAAATATTTTTATACTATATTGTTTAATAACTATTACCTTTCTTCATTGGATGGATCTTCATATGATGTATTTGAGCGAATCAATATATAAAATGACATTGACGAACCTAGTTCCTGGAATATGTCACACCCTAAACCTTGGTGTGCCAAAAACATTGATTACAAGAGGATGTGGAATTTAATTTTTTTTAAGAATTATATATTTATAAATTTATAAATAAAAATAAAAATAAATAATCATGTAATTTCATGAATGTAATATCATTCAAAAATAAAAAAAATGAGAAAAATGATGGAACCCAAAACATAACCTAAAACCTAATTTATTCATCTTAACTAATTCTGTTTATAATTTCATGTTAGTATGAGTTTAAATTTTTATGACAATTTATTATTTTAGAAAGTTAAAAAAATATCTATTTATTTTATAAAATAATTAGAAAAAATAACTAGTGTATGTGAATATGAATAAGTGAGTAAACAAAACTGAGAAGTACTTCAAGTGAGATGACCTTAGTCAGCAACTGGTCTAGACTTAGAAACTAATTTGATTTTCTAATTCCATATGACAAACATTCTTAAAAACTAGAATCATTTTAAGGGAGCTAATCTATATTTTACTTCACTTTTTCTATTTTCACAAATTAGATAAATTTATTTTTTTCCATAAAAAACCATAAAAAAGTATTTTTCCATGATGTTTTAAAATGGTAATTTTCTCAATACCTAGAATAATTACTCACAGATATAGGAACAATAAAAAAATTATAATGATGAGATCCTCAAATGAACAAATGATTCTATAATGATAATGTTCAAGAATAATTAAAGAGGTATTGAGATAGGTATATCGCCTCCAGATGTGAAGAGCATGGTAGATAAACTTGAAACTGACATGAAATGATTGGAGGTAAAGAAGGAGGTCCCACTGGTTTTCCACAATTTCGTCAAATAAATCCATGATGTTGAGGCCAAAATTGAAGAATATAATCATCTAAACTATTTTAGGAACCATTTTAAAGAATACCATGATGTGAGAGATTGGATTTGTAATAAAGAAGACTCTCCTACTAAGCTAAGTATGGAAGATCAACAGGATATGGAAGACTTTTAGAATAAGTATATGGTATAACTTGATCTCCCAAGTACTTACCAAGTATAAGATCTAGTACCATTACATTCCACTCAAGATAGATAAGAATAAGAATCCACCAATGTTGTGGATTTTGAAGAAAATATCGAGGATCTCGACTACCGGCCACCATCCATTAAGATCCAACTTCAAGAGGCACTCGCCAATGAGGAAATTATTCAACCAGAAATAACTCAGAGAGATAATCTTATTTTAAATTATTTTTCTGATCTTATTCAAAATTAATCGAGTATCACTATATATTGTTTTTAATTTTCAGATTTGGTAAATTATTTCCATGACTTAGAGGATGATGAAATAATAGATCATGCACCAATTAAGTAAGACATGGATCTCATTTAATTCAATGAACATATATTTTAGGAACCCCAAAAGGATGTACCAGTTACTGTACTTGATGACATCAAGATAAGGGCTTCTGATATAGAAAGGGAGATATTTCTGATTAAAATTTTTAATTTTAATTTTTATCAAGCCAAAATAATTTATTATTTGACATTTTATCATTCAAATCATGCAACCCCTATTGTTCTAGAATTATAAAAATAATCCCTTAAACACATATAAATAAAAGGGTATGTGATTATATAATTTATTCTACCCCCACCATTCAAGATATACCTAATTTTTAAGGGGTTGGATCTAGTGTACTATATACATGGAATTTTCCGAAAAAAGAAAAAATAAGTGAGATATTGGAAAATAAACATATAGTGTTTCAAATCCAAGAAGATACACCCACCATTAGACTTTGGATAACAGTTAGTACAACCCTTTGGATGTAGTAAAATTTCATGGCCCACTTGGGGGATCGTACCATAGATTATCCTTCTATTTTTATTCCAATAATATTTTATTTTATTTTCGTTTTTAGGACTATAAAATCATGTTTCCCACATATATTTATCATTTTGAGAATAAATGACTTTATCCTTGTGATTAATTGAGTAATTTAATTTTATAGGCTCATGAAGGAAGAAGGCAGTCCACAAATAGTGCAGAAAATTGACTAAATTCTACATGGTTTTTATTCTTTCATTTACAATATTTAATCCCCATAGAATTTTTTTGAGACATGTTTTGAGATTTGAGATGGAAATTACATTCCCACTTTTTAATTTTTGCTTTACAAGACATATATAGGAGGCATGAGTTTATTTGAAAAAATATGATTACATGTTTTAGATTTCAAATGATAATGAGTTGAAATGAGTGAAATGGAAAATGGGATTATTGAAGTGAATCATGGATATTAAAATTAGGACTCATTATTTGATGAAATTATTTTATTCAAGAAAATGAAATTTCTCAAAAAAATCATGATTTGAATTTATAAAATTTAGATGAAATGATTTTTTATTATGAATCAGGCCTTGAGTTATTATCCCAAATAATATATCTCATTATTGAAAGGATTACTAGACCATGTACATCCATTTTTACTCTTCATAATATTTCTTGAGTAATATTGGGACGTATCACCAACCATTACCTATATTTGACCCTATTAATGCTATGACTATGAAAAACATATTTAAAATTAATGACTATTCTTTTGAAAATCCCTTATACTTAAATACCACCATTACATTAATCCATGTTTAAACCCATAGATACCCTGAACTCCCTTATTAAGAACGGGTCATGTTTCAATCCATTTTTATCCACTTCTACCCTCCTCTTAGTATTTTCCCGATTTTTTAATGTAGAAGTGAATGGGTGAGTAAATAATGAAAAATGGTTGAAATCCATCATAAGTAAGAAATATGGTGATGATATATATGGGAGTTAATAATGGATTACGTTCATTATACTCTTTATTATTTCCCCTCTATGGAATAAAAAAAGAGAAAATGAAAAAAAATAACCAAAAATTTAAAAAAATGTATTGTGATTTGGGAAAAACAAAAATCACTATCACTAGACCATTGATTTTATTATATGTGGTTATAAGGTGAATGCGAGGTTTAATATAAACACAAATTTTGACATGGAAAAAATGATTGAAAAATTTCTTGTAATAAATTATAAAAGTCATGAAAAATTCAAGAGGGTGAAGAAACCATTCATTATGATTAAATTGATCAAAATCTATAATTAAATCTTTGGGGGACGTTCAAAGTTGCTACTTTGGGGTGGAGAGTTTCATTAAACTTTTAATTTTGATATCATTCTTTATAAATTAAAAGATAAACCTCAACCTTGTGTTTTAATTTTTAAATTAAATTCATACCAACCATAAGACTTAGATTTATTTGAAACATGATTGAAAATATCTCATGATTTTATGTTACTTTTGACTTTACAAATTATAGAATGTAGTTCTTTTACAATTCTGTAGATATGGACCATTTTCTCCTGATATGAGTATAACTCTACTTTAATTACATAATGAGTGATGAGTGAACTTTTTTAAAAGTGGGGTAAATCATGATTTGACCTGATAAATAATAATAAATTGTGGAACATGTATTAATGAGAAGAGAAATTACACCATTTCTAAAAGGGGGAATGTAAAGATCATTAATTGATTGTTTCTTTGAAAATTGATAAACTAAATTGATATTTTTTGTAGATTTTTGAAAATATAATTTTTCATTGATTTTTTTTGATTTTATTACTCTAAATTTTGAATGATGATAACATTTGGGCCATTTATCACCCTTGTTAAGATTTTATACCTGAGGATAATCATGGTTTATGTGTGGTGGTATTTGGTGTACATAAATTTCATGCATTTTTTAATTAATTTTCAATGATTTTTTTATAGTTTGTAATATTAATTCCTAAAAATTCAATGTTTTGTGAGTATATAGGATATAAAAATCGAATCATTAAATTTTATTCGAATGTATAAAAAATGATTATTTTAAATTTAGAGTTTTTACGTGTTTATTTTAATTTTCAGTTAATTATATTGAAATACATTTTAAGAGTTTCATATTTTTTTATAATTTTATAAAAAATAATCTCATTGGTCCATCCATCAACTGTGGAAGCCTGGAAGCCACATAGGTGAGGCCTAAGGGCCACTCGACCATGTATTCCCATGGTAAGTCCATCCAACAAGGCTAGGGAAAATAGAAGGTTTCACCCATGCGTGGTGGTGAAACCCATGGACATAGCTTTCTTAAGAAGCAGTGATAGAACATAGGGCATATATGTGTAGGAGTGGGAGGAAGGTCACATCGAGAACAGGGCAGTCCCGTGGTGGAAGGAGGATTCCTCTGACTCAATTCTTACTTCATTGTGAAATTGGAGTGAAGACTTTTTTTTATAAATGCTTGTAGGGATGAATAAACATTTCAATGTGAGATAGAATAACCCTTGTTTTCAATTTATATTTTTAACGTTATGATTTAGTCCCACTTAATTTCATAACCTCATAGCTCGGACAAACCTCACCACACATCTTCACCCCTCACCACCCTCAAAGACCACTGTCGACCCACTTAAACTCATCAAGAACCACTATTGTAACAACTTCTTGATATCAGGGTTGATCTATCCTTCACTTCTGAGAAATTCCATAACCACTAATAACCTACAAAGAGTTGGATGACCCCATGAAGCTGATTTTGAAGTTCATCTGACCATTTTGAAGGCTAGATGATTTGAGGGAACCTCCAAAGTCAACTACTTCACCACTACCTTAATGCTCACATTCAAACACCATTTCCACATCCCTCCTACCATAAATCACTACTTACACATGTCCATGGAGACTATATAAACAAGAATGATGAAGGAGGATAACCCAAAAAGTCATTAATCCACCAAAAAAATTTAAAACACCCACGAGTTACATTTTTTTTCAAATTATGAATCTTGGGTCTCATGAGAATTTAAGAAGGTATTTTTGTTCAATTATTTGACTACCACTATTGAGAGGAGGTCATGGATTCTCCAACCTATATAAGAGGAGTATATCTCCCATATTCTAAGGGAGTTTAACCCAATGGAAGGAATCCAGTAGATGCTGAGAGGGATATTTCTCCATGATATTTCTTCTCTTTTTAGTTTTATTTTCATTATTTTTCATTCAGTTTTTTTGATTTAATTTTAATTTAGTTATCAATAAATTCAAATTCATTCATTTTTATTACAAAATTGATTCCACATTTCATTTATTCTCATTATTCTTTTTTATTTTTATTATATCCTTCAATTTTATTTTTCTTTAATGATTATAATATATATATATATATATATTACTTTATTCTTTTTCTATATCTCATTCCCTTTTCTTATTCTATTTTTACTATTAGTATTCTTCTCTCTCTATCATTATATTTTCTTTATTATTTTCTCTTCTCTTGTTATTTTCTTCTCCCATTATTCTATTTTATTTTAGTTCTCTTATTCTTTTCTTCTCCCTTTCCACCAAGTGATCTATTTCTATTGACAATGAGAGGCTAACTTGAGGCATGATCTGAGGGTGTTAAAGGTGTTATTGAATTCTGTATTAATGTTTTTTTTATTTTCGTGTTAGATATGATTTTATTACAAGAGAATATATAACGTAAACCATTACATGGAACTAAATATATTTATATTATTTTTTAATATATTTTCCCTCTTTTCATTGTCTTTATCTTCATATTATGGAATTGACTAAGTCAATGAATGAAATTTCATCGATAGATTTAGGTCTAGGAAGATGTTTATCCCTATACCATGGGTTTCATCAACCTTGATTATATTAATATGAGTAATTTATATTTGTTTAGGCATTCAAGACTTCACAATTTATAAATAAAAATAATATTAATTCTTAATGAGTTCTGATGAATAGATTATCCAACTAAAATTAAAAAAAAATAAAGTATAATAATGATAGAACCTAAAACCGAACATATAACCAAGTTCTTTCCTATTAACTCATTATTTTTATAATTCTATGTTAATAAAAGTTTAAATTTTCATTACATGTAATGTTTTTAGAAATTAAAAAAACCAAAAAATTATCTATTTCTTTTATAAAATAATCAAATAAAAAAATTTATTTAAGTGAAATTGAATAAGTTTTTGAACAAAAATGATAAGCTCTTTAAGTGATATGACCATTATCAGCCACTGTGATGCACTAAGAAAATAATTTATTTTTTCTACACCCTACTATAGGTGGGAATCACATATCCACATTGATGAGGATTTCGTCGATCTTTTTTATATATACACCTCTCTAGCATCACGGAGGAACATAAGGATATGTACAAAGAGATATTCCATGGGTTTTTAGCCATGTTAGAGAATGAAATCATGCATGTCACCTTCCAATTTTTAGTCCAGTCATGGGAACTCACCTTGGGAGATTTCAGTGTTAGACTCAATGTCTACGCCAAGGATTTAACCACTTACCTAATATATTCTTACTTTATAAAGTACTAGACCAAGAAATATATGGCGAGGAGTTGGAAACTAATCTCCTGGGATCCAAAAGGATTCAGTAACCTAGGTATAATAAAGATCACAGATTTGTGAGGTCCCCCATTAGGTTCTTTTTATATGGATTTTTCTTATTCTTGGCCAGACACATGATATTTTCATGGGAGCATCAGCTAGATCGAGGTAATCATATTAGCATCATTCATGGGAGGCCAAGCCATCAACCAGGTCTACTAGTTCATGAAATATTATGAAACCCAATTTCATTGGGATCAGTGTATGTTTATGAATGGTAGCTTCGTAACCCACCTCACCCATTATCTCATCATCTTCAACACACCTCATCCTTTTTCCATTCTTGGTAATATAAAGTCGATCAATCATCTCCTTCTCCAAAAGATAGAGATTTTGAGGAAGAATAAGTGGTTCTAGCAGTGGAACCCTGAGTACTTAGAGGATCTTGATGAGGCGTAAGCTTAGAATTCCCCCAAACATACCCCTTTTCATGATGATCCTACCCCGATTGTCCTACCCTAAACCCTTGTATCCACCTCATCTCCTACTTCCACCTTTTCACTACCTCCCACCACTACACCTACCCCAGTTTTACCATCCGATTTTTTTCTTATTCTCTTGTGTCTTATGGAGAACTTGATATAGTTTTTTGGCCACATATCCCCTTCATTGATCCATCCCATTTCACCACCCATATCTCATCACCATTAAAAACTTCTATACAAACACCACCTTCAATTGCATACCCTGCTTCATCTTAACTTCCCAACTCACCTCTCCCCTATGTTGGCCTAGCACTAGAGCTCAAAAAATATACTACTGAGTAGAAGTTCATAATAGAGTAGCATCAATAGGTAAATGAATCCACTATTACATCTACCTATAGGGTTCTTATGATTGATCTAGATTCCAAATGTTTCACTTTAGTATGGATCAGAACCTCCCCACCACTTTTCATGATCAATCTTGTTTACATCACCATGGAACCTACTATATAGCTCTTTTAACCAACCCCATCTTCCATAGAAAATTTATATTGAGAAGGGAATATTTAGTCACCATTATCAAATAGGGGACTACTGATATGGATAATGGATACATGACCTACACTATTTAGTTTTTTTGATATTTACCCCTCCCATGTTGTACACTATTTCTAGGTGTATATATTTTTACTCTTTTTGTATTTTAAATTCCATGATGTTTCATTTATCATATCTATCTATGGAACATATTTTATATTATAGGGATTTATTATTTTCTTTTTTGGTTCTACATTTATTTATCCATGTATAACTATATTGTTTCATCAATGGTTATTGACGAGTCTATCAGACCACCCTATAGAGTCTGACATGACATGCATCAACATTTGGATGGAATAAAATGATGGTTACGAGGGGCCACATATCATTATTATATATGAAAACCCACTTTATTTTCATGAAATTTACTAATCCCTACTGATTGTTTTGGTAGAACCATTCCTTAGGTGGTTAAAACCACAAAGTATCACTGTGAGTATAATGACACCACCACAAATACTATTAAAGTAAAAAAGGAATATGAGCTAATGAAATGCACTGACTAATTAGTTTTTATATCCTTATGTATAATAATTTCTTTTTTAGTGTTTTAATGAATTTAATCCATTTTCTTATTTTATATATTTTCATTGAGTTTCTTATAAATATTTTTTTTCCTTTTATAGTATTTTTGGTTCTTCATCATCAAAAAATAATTATATACAATTATTTCCTTTATCTGATCAAATTTACCATGTTATTAACTATGTAAAAGTGCCTATTTTTATTAATACATATTGATTAACACTTGTGTACTAATGATTTATCTAGTGCAGGTATTTTGATTATAATAATTTTCTCAGGTGGCCAGTTTTCTATCACATTCTACCAAATTCCCCTATAAAATGTCTTTTACTACAAGGATCTCTTGATTCCCAAATTTTAAATCCATAAATTCCCATTTAATGTATATTTATTCATCTATTACTGACTATGCAATAATACATTCCATATAAGTGTCGACAATGATTCATTTCAGGTGTGGTGGAGTTATTATTGAGATTTATTATCTTTATAATGTCTTTTTTTTATTTACTTTAATCCAAGAGATATTTTTCTTTAAAATCGTGATTTAACATTAAATGTCATCACACACATTTAAATAAAAGGAATTTCTTTTCAAAAAATAATTTAAATCTCTTTTATTATTTTTTATATTTTTAGCAAGATTATTTTGTTTAGTAATTGAATTATGATTATAGATTCTTAAAATTTCTTATGATTGAACTATTTTTGTAAACTATGACCCGAACGACATATAGTTATTTTATATGCACTCATTCCTGAGTGGATTCTATACCTAAATTGTCATATTATTTTCTGATGATATTTAATGGGAGATACTTGGGGAATTTAAACCTATAAAAACATTCATTGTGATCTTATCGAGGCTATGAGAGAACAAATACACTTCTAAAATGATAGAGGCCATCTTTTTTGAAACATTTATCCTAAAACCTAAATGTAAAATTTTCATTCTTAATCCATTAGTATACATGAATAACCTAGTTAGGATGGAACTGTTTTAATCCTATTATCCCATCCTAAACTACTATTAGAACTATACATGATTTTATTTGGGGAAAGGGAAAATGAGTTATCATCCTTGACATATGGAAGATTTTGATAATTAGGAGACATATGGTGCTACTTGTTCTGGATTTTTGTGACATAGTTCATGCATATAATTAGGATTTTATAATCTTACCTCGCTCCTTTATAATATATATATATATAATGTGTATTCTCTATTAGGATGGTCAAAAATAACTATTTCTAGACTGATGATTCTCATACAATAACATATGTGGTTAGGTGAGGGATGTGAAATCCATCTTAAACATGATTTTCGAGAAATAAATAAAATGAAAACAAAATAAGTGAATATGGAACATTAGTTATGCTTTCAGGAAATATTCATGGACCCACAATGATTTCTTTGGAGCATAAAGACATTATTTTATGTAGGAGGAGTTTCTTCAGTTCACTATTCATGATTATAATGCATTATGATATAGAGATTACCCTCATTTATGAGCTTGATTTTTATCATCAACCCATGTTACCTCATCCTTAGATACATTTGAACCTTATTTCATAATCCCATAAGATTAGTTTTTTATTTTTCTTTATGAATTGGATATGATATAACCAATGCACGACTATTGTTAATAACATGTATTCGAGGTAAGATCATAAATCTTGTTTTATTTTACCATGAGTGATGATATAAAATTTATTATGAGATAAAATGAGTAATGGGTATATATTATGAGGAAGAAATATGAAATTTTACTTAAAGGGAAAAAAATAATGTAAATAAAAAACATAACTATGAGGCCCAAAAAATTTTATATATAGGACTGATTATAAGGAGTAATTTATTTTTATTCTAGAAATTATTTTTATTTTTATTTTTAGAATTAATATTTCTTATTTATTTATTTTTTTAATTTGAAATATTTATTGAGATGTTTTTTATTGAGGAAAATTAATTGTTCATGTGTGGGGTAATTCGATAAGTGTAATTCATAGAAATATATCAGATACATTTATATAAGGTTTAATCATACTTTATTCAATAAAAAATAGGGTTTTATGTGTGGTATTAGGGAAAAGTAATTCAAGTCTCAAAGGGGTCCATGTTAGAGAGTAGAAAAATTTGACATTGAACATTGTGAATCCAAATTACACTACATATATTACTCGAGCAGAGTACCTATGAGTCGAAGTCTATTCGGTGAATCCCATTTACAAGATGTGAACCATTTATATGGTGTGAATCATAGTTACACATTTTGAAAGAAAAAAAATATGAAATTTGTTTAAGATACACTGAATAAACATCAAACACGACATGAAAAATTTGAAATCTAAATCCTAACGAAGTCTCAAGTCATGAAATCCACGAGATCCATGATATTTGTTGAAATTTTTGGATTTTATATACTCAACTTGAATCCAAGTTACATGTCATGAATTTCCTAATATGGAAGTCACTTGAATCAGTGACATAACATGAATAACATACACATCATGAATTTATAAACTCTATAAATATTCTTATGATCCTCAATGTATAGGTAGTTTAGTTCTACAGAGATGGATAATGATTTTATTTCTTCTTGACTTATCTTATATTCTTCTTTAATAATAGTTGTAAACCGTTGTTTTCTGTTTCATAAAAAATTTATACTTATTTACATTTCACAACCATGTATTTCAAATTTAATTACCTGTTTTTTATTTCAATGTTCGATTGCAACCAAAATTTCCATGAAAATTCATCTTCAACTTGTTTCTTTACTAATCTTTAACCCATGCGATTTTTTGATTGATTTTATATTTTTTTCATTTATGGTTAGATTTATTTTGAATCATTTATTTTCTAAGTCAATATTTTCATCTCTTTCCCAACTTTCATTTAATACTATCATGTTTAGATAATCTACTTATGGTTATGAAGTAAGTATAATGGTGGATTTAAATGTAATTAATATATAAATCAATACATGGTAACCTTGTGTATAGAAATTAGGTTAAAAACAAATATTAATCCATTTTAGTTTCACTACCCCTACCACATTATATGTAATTGAATGACCCTAACCTAGTTTGATTTAAGAAATATAGGATCAATAACATGTGATAGTTTATGCCATGAAGGAAATTTTATTACACCTAGCTTATTGAATATCTTTGGACAAAATAATAGTATCATCTTTGGTAGATCGCATTGGTTAGACCAAAACCAGTTAGTTAACTTTTTACAGCTTTCCATCACATACCATAGGGTCATACCAAACTATATTTTGGTTTTAAATTTGGCCTAAACCATAAAATTTACCCTTATCACTTCTTTTCATTTTAATTAAAAACCAAAAAATGTCATCTTAGTAAAAAAAAACATGAGAGAGATCATGAGGACTCCTACCACACAGTTTTGACCACCATGTTTCCTGCCTACTGGTTATCCATGTGGGTTCAATGCCATAATACCACAGTGTTATGCCTTTTTATCTATGTGTGGTTTGGTAAGTATAAATTTCAATATAATAAACACCCTTGTGTAATAAATGATTCAATGTATCAGGTTTATCATTACAAATTTAAAAACCACCAAACTATAAACCTAAGATATTTGGAAAATTCCGTGGATTCTTCATAAATGAGGGTAATAGGATAATTTTATTTCAAGCGCATTTTCTTAGACTTGTGGAATTAATTTTCCATCTAGACTCATAACATAAAGAAATATCCATACTTAACAGTTATAATTTCATACTCTAATCAATTTCCAACACACTATCTTCTTTTATCCAAAATAATAGTATTTAGGATGATTTTTTCAAATTATAAACCACTAAATTAACTTCATAATCCATAAAATAATATCAATATATTATTCTAATATTAAAATATTAACCAAAATTTAATGGAAGGAATAGAGTTCTATAATATCAAATAATAAATTTAACTATGAAATTACATCAATATAATAAAGATTTATACATAGAACATTTCATGAATAACTCTACATACTAAATAATCTAAATAAGTTCAACACTATTTTTCCCCTTAATGGATATATCATACCTTTTATCTAATATTCAAAAAAAAATTAATTACATTCATCACAAATAAATTTTCATGTTAAATCACATGTTAAACCCAAAGGTTACATAGAATTCAACACAAATAAGAGTCCCCCATAATATCATCAATCACTTTGATAAATCTCTATATAATATTATAATGTATTTAATTTCAAAAAATATCAGAATTGAAATTTAGAAACTAACCTGGAAGTTAATCCATAGATTGAACATAAATATGTAGGAAAATATCACAAAGTCATTGAATCTATTTTGAACTATAAAGATTATATATATATATATCACTATCTAATTAACTTAACAAAAAATCATATACTAACTAAAAGGATTATTTAGAACTCAATATACAATTATTACTGAAACCTAGTAAAATTATTAATAAACCTCAAAATATAATCACATAAGACCTTAAAATGGGTATATATGCCTTTAAACATAAGATCAACCTTAAAATTACGAACCAATGATTGTATCTATAAAACTTTTGTTAACCTCAAATGAAGACATATATTCATATAAAAATTAACAAAATCCATATTAATAAAATAATATTAAATATATTCTATAAATCCAAAAATGAAATAATGTTCATAAATTTTTACCTAAATAACGTTTTTCATAAAATCATTGTGCAATTTATTATATACTAATACTATCCCATTTATTTCATCAATTTAAATAAAATATTTATCCAAACTAATAATAATTAACCCAAATATCATATATTATGTGTTTTATTTATATTTTTCTTGTGTTTTCCAAAAATATAACCTTAACAATAAATCAATTTTTCTAGTTATCAGTACCATTGAATTTATATTTTTTATACAAATAAAATATTTTCACAGAATAGTCCATATCTATCTGGTGATTTTTATAATCAAAATAACACAATTCTAAAATATTAATACATAAATACTTTAATACATTCACATCCATCATTGATATAATAAAGGTTCTTCCTAGTAATATGAGTTGAGCTTTAGAAGAGTATATTTAATTAGATAATTTAAAGTTCAAAAACATTTAAGACAATAAACTAAAAATATATCTCTAAGAGTAAATTCATTTTTATCCTCTTAACTCCTCAGTTTTTCTCAAAAATAGTTTGCTCTATTCTCTTATTTTCCAAACAGAAAACACTATCCTATCCATTTGAGAAATTTTATTATGTGTCTAATTACACATTTCTGACATGAATTAAATCGAACCTTCTTTCATCTATGGTCTCTACCATCCATGCTCTTAAAATACTCTATCCTTCTATTTTTTAGTGAGTTTAAAAGTTGGTTAAGGTATAAGTTGTAAATTGAAGATTGTGATAACTAATTATCTATAATAAAAATATAATTAAATTATACAATAATACTATTTAGAATCTTAGGATCACCACATTTTCTATCACATTGAGAAGTAACACTATTCCTCATTGTCCCAACTATTGAATAAAATAAAAAATCATTGTATGTGAAACAATAATCATATCCATAAAAATTATTTTATAAGATATCTAAAATATGAAACCTTCTTTTCAATCTATAAAACCATATGTTTGACCTTGGTCATCCATAATCATTATCTATTCAAATTATTCATAATGGTTCACAAAAAAATTAAATTGGCCTATTAATTTTCCTTAGGTGTGTCAAACTAGGTGTGTAGAAAGGGCACACTCACCGTGCACCCAAATAATGGTTCCGATATACATGAACAAATCTGTTTGAGGTTATTACCCCTAGATTAATATTATCAAAAAACATATCCAATTTTAGTATATAGATAAAGATGTATTTATATGAAAACTACATAATCTCAATCATAGAAAATCTTTAGGTTGTTTTACTATATTAAGGCTTATCTTAAAGGTTTTCACCAAAGGTCTCTAATACTAATATAAAATTTTATCTAGTCCTTTCCAATGATTTAAACTATAAGGATATATCCTTAAATGTATCATATTTTTTATTTTTATGTTAAGAATCTATTTTATTACATTTTTGGATTGTTACATTATAGTGTTAAAGAGAATAATCACACCACACTAACATAAATTAATATTACATCCCAAATTGTAAACTTTAACTTAGAATCCATTTTCCCACAAAATTTACTATAATGATATAATTGGTTTTATTTTAATTACATATCATTATAATTCTTAAATTGAACTCACATTTTTCATACCCATATATAAAAACCATGTGAAAACTAATTTTAAATGTTTTATTAGCACAAAAAACCTCAATAAGGGACATAAAATGAAATAAATAATCTCATTAGTTGATAAATATATATACACGAATTTTATTTTACAAATTTAATATTTATTCCCAAAATAGAAATTTTATAAAAAACCAAAATAACTTTTATACCAAATATTTTCATCAAATCTTTCATAAGAAAACTTAGTGATAAAATAAAAATCATAAATATTTATTTATAATCAGAAAGAACATTTTAAGGATTTTTTACGAAATGTTATACATTTCACCCTTAAAAAGTAGAATATACATTAATTTTAAAAAAAATATCATTAATAATCAAATGGGATAATAATATAAAAGAAATATTATAAACATATCATGGAAATATAAGAAATTTATAAGGAACCAAAAACATGATGTAAGAATAAGTCAAGGAAAACATCCAAGCAGTATAATATGGGAGAAAGAGACCCATAATGAATTACTTTTACTCCCTAATCCCTTACATAATGTCTCATGAAATAAAAATATTACCCAATGAATTGGACATATATCTAGGTGGAAGCATCATCCCATGTATTATATTTTGTGTTACAGAAAACAAAATTAATAGTATGTTTTAAACATAGGGATTATGAATAAAATGAAATGGGTTTCTATTAATGATGACAACTTAAGGAAAGTATTTCCACATAAAAAAAGGAATAATAATATAGGTAAATATTTTGGAGACATATATACATATTTTAGAAGAATCCCATAACATTAAATATAGGTATTGATTAATATTTAGAGAAAATGTTCATAAAATAAAGAAAAATGGGTTCGGTGTAATCCCTTTCTCCCATAAGATAAACATTACCAAATATCAAAATATCAATTATATTTAAAACCCTCTTTGAAAATAATTAGAAAAAAAGGAAAGGGTGTTTTTTTCCTTGAAGAAAACATAAAATATTATAAATGAATCCAAATATAAATTTATATTTATAGCATCGGAAAAACCATTTAAATCATATAAATTAAATAGAACAATCTTTTTTTTCTGTTTTGTAAAAAGATTCAAAACATTTCGTGTAAAATATGAAAAACTATTACATTAATTTTTTTAGAAAAAGTAAAAAAAATAATAAAATCTTCTTTATAATTATTTTTTAAAACATGATACATAAAATTTTTAATAGTAGTAATATTTATATATAAAATAATGATATAAAAAATATATCTTTAAATAATCTAAAATGAGGTTTTTAATGTAAATTCTACCTTACCTCAAGCCCAACTCATCACATTAATTACTTATCTTTATGAATAATAAAAATAGGCTATTTTTTAATTTAATAATAATTATTTTTATGTTTATTATTCATTTTCATTCAATTATTACCATGTTACATATATTTACATTATCAATTAATTTCATGTCAAATGTTTTGATGATATTCAACTTATATGTCTAAAATGAATTTGATAGGTTGACTACGGTAAAAGTGGTAATTATTAAAAACATCCAAAATAAAATTCAAGACATAATTAATATTTTAATACATAAATTATAATTTTTAAACTAACGATGAAGTCTAGTAATGATATTTGAACTATGTTACAACAATAAAGATGGTAGATCATGTGTATCGTTTCCATTTTTCTATAATCATGATATAAAAAATGTATGTGTTACTTTTTATTTATATAATAATTTTTATATCATAGATATCATATTATTTCATTAAATATACTCATATATACCATCTATGTGATGCAGTAAAAAAAACTGAATCACACTACTTTGTGGAGGTGCTAATCCACATGTATGCATAAATGATGTTATCATATTTTAATGAATGGAAAGGTAGGAACATATATGATATATAAAATTTATATAATTATCAATATTTACTTAATATTATATATATATATTTCTACATTAAATCCACTATCATAAATAGTTTTGGTAGGCGATGATGGGAAAATAATTTCGTCGGTTCGTGAGGCGATAATCCACAATACACAAGAATGATGGTTCTATTTATCATTTGATTGAAGATGATATGAATGAAGATCATTATATTTACATAAAAATATCACAGTGTGTGAAATAGTTTTCTAATATTACTTCATTGTTTTTAGAAAAAAAAATTAGGGGTAGAAGAAGAAATAAAATGAAAACATTTGGTAAATGAATTTACCTCTTCTTCAGAAAACATCATTTAAATTTCACATTAAACCATTTATGGATTGTATTATGACCAAAAAATACTTGTAGATTATAAGGAGGAATGTTATTAAGGTATTTGGTTATGTAATTTCAAAGATATAGCTCTTTTTTATTATGAAAATTGACTTTCATACATGTATTTTACATCTTTGTTTCTGAATATTTATCTCATTACACAAAAACACACCTAAGGACTATAATAATATAGTTCCTTTGGAAACTTGGAACACAAAGTACTATTTTATTGAAATATTTTCATGTTTTCCCACAAATATCTTCCCCTTTAATACCACTACTTAAAATCTTTCATCGCAACCTTTGGAAAGGAAACATAATAAAATGGTGAGCTCAAGTACTCAGGAAGAGTAAACAAGGAAGATATAAATATATGATCTTGTATAAGAATAAGATAATAATATGGGCATATGATCATGAAAATAACTTAGGAATTTTATACCCTACCTTTCATAGATCATAATCAAGAGTCAAGGCACAAAACATTAACATTTCAGAGGACATGAATAATAAAAATCATAATTCATCATAACTCAATCATGAAACATAAGTTCATATCATAAATCTCTACGGCATCAAAAAAAAGTATTGATTTTTTCTTCATATGTCAAAGATAACTAATAAGACTTTAAAATCAGGCCTTATCACATATTTCACATAATGGATCAAGCACATCGACATGTTTCCCATAAAGGATCTAAAAAATCGACTTGTTTCCCCAAATGGATCAAGAACATCGACTTGTTTCCCCTAAATATATCATGGGATTTATTTCCTCACCCAATGATTTTTAGGGAGATATTAGTCCCACCTATCTCATAATAAAAACAATAAATATGTTTTTAGAAAAAAATATAAATCTTTTATCATATAATAACCCATAAAAATAAATTGATTTCATAGACATTTCATTATAAAAAAACTCATGAAAAAAATTGAATTCATACAATCATGAGACCATAAACATAAACCATTCAGATAAAGAATAAGAATGGTATTCTTCGAACATACACATGGAAAGTCATTATTAACACTGATGGATTTCCTCTTAGATTTAAATTTTTTTTTAACGATCATTTTAAATCAATTCTTGAGGAAAAAATACTTTCTACTTTGAAAAATGATTTTAAATCATAAAACCTTTTTAAAACCTTTTTATTGAAAATAACCTAAAAATAATATAAAATAAGAGTTTAAAACCACTTTAATAGCATTTTAAATACTTTTTAGGGAAAACTCATAAAATATCATTCAAAAACATTTTTAGGAAACATTATTTTTGAATAAAACTGATTTCCGTCTAAAGAGATAATAACATTACATGAAACATAAATTAATATGAAAATAATGAGATTCATGGAAAAAAAGTGAAAGGTAATTATATACACCTCATAAAATAATATTCACTCATGATATAATAAGTTTTTCAAAAAATAAAAATTAAGACAAAATTTCCTTATAATTTTACTAACATTTGAACCGTAAACCCCATGAATGGGAGATCATCAAATGGATATGTAAATACCCATAAATTTAAGGAAAAATATAATAAATTATATTAATTGGATTTATAGGAACCACACAAAATAAACAAGTTTTGGATATGACATATGTATCGCAGAAATTAAAGTGAAACTAGAAATCCCCATGCCATAAGTCTTTATTTCTTCCGTACATTTTCATACCTCCGTATCTTCTGGTATCCTCTTTTTAGTTTTCACTAATGGAATTCATTGGTAGGATTTATTCCAAAAAGAAGGATTATATGATGTATTAAGGTAAATTTTGATGATATTTGGACAGGTATTGGTATGACCAAATAGGTTTTTATGTGTGAATAAAAGAGAAGCAGTGCCCTTTTATAATTTATGAGAGGGTCACCTTTTGAATTACTAAAAAGATTAATTTAAAATAAATTAAATCTCAACAAAAATACCTTAAAAGGCCACGTATTATAATATAAGATAATATATGGACTTAATATCATCAAACCATATATTTTAGATATAGTTTGGTGTTTATTTTAAAGCATATTTTTATTATTATCCTTTAGTTAACTTATTTGAATTTTAACCACGAGAACAAATTTTTCAAAATGAAAAGGGAGTAATTTTTACTTATATGGTGTCAGTTGTATATAAATTTTCAATTTATAAAAATTTATTCTATATATTAACCCCTATATATTTTTTTAAAAAAAATCATGATTTTTAACTAATTAAAGAATATATTATTACCATAAAACATCATTAATATCAATTATGACACTCTTAATTACATTGACATTAAAAAAGTATATAAATAAAGATAACTTTCTAAAATATCATTTAATATACCCCTAATATTCTATATACACAAATAAAGTTTGTGTACTACCTTAATTAATTCAAATTATATATTTTTAATATTTCAAATATCATTTAATTTATTATTTATTAATTGAATTATTACTAAATCATTGTAAAGACCTGTAATTCCCTGGATTTTTTTTAAATACATTGGAATTTTACGAGTCCGTAGTTTCTGACGGCGCTTGATTCCAAGGCCCGGTTTTACCAGAATCAATTTTTGAAGTTTTGTTCGAGTACATTTAGTAAACGTATGAGTGGGGTTTTAAAACTTTTAAACTGGTGCTCGGAATTGAAATCTGAGGGAACCGTTGAACTCGCAGCACTGATTTTCGCTTAAGAAGACTTTCACCGCGATGGTGGATGATCGGGTATGAGAGTTGCTTTTTGGGTTTCACATGGATTAATAAAATAATATATGTGACAACTTATTTTAGTTTTGTTGAACCCACGCCATGTGGTAAAGTTGGTTAAAAGCTTCACATGGAAGTTAGTGGTGGGACCGCCACACCCTAACATCCCATGGGAGGATAATTGGGGTTGGGACCACCCGAGCAGCATAACCTCCCATGAGAGGTTATGAAGTGGGGTCCACATGGGGCTTAAACCCCCATTTAATGGGAGGGGAGGAAACCTCTCAACTCTCCCTTATCAATGAGGGAGATCCTCTTGGTCTCTAACTCCCCTCTTAATGGATGAGGATAAAACCTCCCCAAAACCCCCAATTAATTGAAGGAAACCCCTTGACCCTCTTCATGTTTAATTAGGTGGGGACTACCCAGGCCTCTAACCCCCTTGAAACTCCACAAATTTAATATGCCAACCTGTCATGCAATTAGTTTGGTGGAGCCTCTCCTCTTTTTTTGAATTTGAAATATGTATGCCAACGACATGAACTTTATTAAGTGGGACCACTTAATTAATTCACCCCAACGGGCATAATAGATTGAAATCTATTATTTTTGCATGTTTCTTCTCTCTTTAGTGGAAATCTTGGGAGAATAGAATTCTCCAACGAAGAACGTAAAGACGCTGGTGACGATGCTTCTTCTTCGGCTTCTTCCCCGGACCCCCCCTTCCGACGTGGGATCTCTTCGACGACCCTTCTCCCTTCCTATTCATCGTCAAAGAACCGACGCACGAGCAAATAAGTGGAAGTGTACAGAGAACGATGACAACATCGTCTTCCCCTGCGACGAATGAACACCCGACAATTAAAAATGGAGGGGTGTGTTTTAAGTTGTTTAACACTTTATCCTCTCACATTGAATCAACTTCATGAGCCACTTGTTATCGTTATAACATAAAGAGTTCGGGCCAAATGAACATGGCCCGACCCCTCCGAAGCCTTTATGGTTTTGGAACCTTGAGTCAACTATGAAGTAACGATGGCATGGCAATGAGGCGATGGTGACGAAGATGGCGGATAAAATTAGCGCTACCCGCTGACTCCGTGAACCGCGTCGCCCGCCGAAACCACGGCCTGCCCGGCCCGCCGGTGCCCTACCCGCGTGCCCCGATGCCCTGCCAGTGCACCCCGCGCGCTGCCGGCACGCCCCGAACCCTTCCCGATGCCTAGGCCGCCTGCCTGTCACCCCCCAGCGTCCTGCCCGGTGCCTAGGCCGCCAGCCCAGTGCGCCTCGTGCCTGCCCAGTGCCCCCGCGCCCAAGTCGCCCTGCTCGGTGCATCCCGGCACCCTACCCGCGCGCCCCGGCGCCCTGCCCATGCACCCCATCGCTTTTCCTGGTGCCCTCACGCCTTTCCCAGTGCACAAACGGCTGGCTCGGGACCTTTACGACCTTCTCTTGGCCTCTCGGTCCGAGCCGACCGAGCCGCGACCCTCGCAGTGTCGGCCGAACCTGCCACTGGCCTTCGGGCCGAGTCGCCCACGTGGCGACTTTCGGCCCGAATTGTCCACGATGTCCGCTGGGCTGGGCCCAGTGGACTGGGCCAAATTGAGCAGATTGACCCATCCAGTGGGCTAGGTCAGACCCAGCAAGTTAGTCTGGGTCGACCCAGACCTGGTTGACCCAGATTGGGTTCAGCCGAGTCGGTCCGACTAGGTCGGATCGGACCCGGGCTTATACCACTCCCTTTACTTTCTTAGGCCATATCTCTCACACCGGACATTCATTTGATGAACCGACAGTGGTGCAGATATTCTTGGAGCATAGCCTTCCCTTTGAGTATACCCCACTAGAGTTCAGGGCATAGTTAACTCACGGTCTGGTTGGTTCATACACGAATCCAACCGGGCCCTCGGGACTCAAATGCTAACAACTAACAAATCGGGTGTCCGATTAACACACTGTCTATTACTTTGAGACCCTTATGATGTAGCAGACCATTGAGATAGTTCTTCGTGGGACTTCGTGACACTTAGAGTATCGGCTTGTAGCTCATGGAGGGGACCCTCTTGGAGACGAGCGAGTAGAGTACAGAGACCTAGTAGCTGGATGAGACCTGATGACTGCTTGACCGATTTGGTTTCGGAGTGACTCGAATAGCCTAGTGGAGAGAGCTACTGTGTGAGGCGGCAGACCCATGGTGGAGGAGCGCCACTGTGTGAAGCTACATACCTACGGTACACGATAGGAGGAGTACCTCTATAGGCTATTAGGGGGAGCTCTATTGTGTGAGGCGGTAGATCACAGGTGGGAAGCATCTTTGTGTGATGTATCTGTCCCACGGTACTCGACAGGAGGAGTACCTCAACAGTCTATGGTTAGTGAGTAGTGCCTCAGAGTCGCGACAGGGCCATTGTACTCAACAGAGGAGGAGTTCTCTAGCAGTCGTGGTTTCGTTAATGAGAATCCTGGTTTGAGTTGAGTTAATGACCTTTGTGTATTTCCCATGATTGAGATGGGTTACTTGATAATATATGTATATGTATGGGAATATACTTAAGTAATGGTTATATGTTGAAATCATACTTTGTGGATTACCCTTGTTGGATTTGTGAGACCTTGAGGGTCTCGGGGTCCCTACTGAGTAACGTTATACTCACCCCTGCATGGGCTATGCCCGCACCTCGTTGTGTTGGATGCAGATGACGGACAGTGCTGACGGAGGCCGGGAGCATAAGGACTGGACTGTACCTGGAGGAGGACCTTGCGACGTATCAGTACATGGTGGAGTCTGACAGATGTAGAGTGCTGAGGAGTCCATCTGTACCTACCCTTTTGGTAGGAACCTCGGAAGATGATCCAGGAGCTTCTTCCACCTTTCAGTTGTTTATCCCTTATTAGTTGTACTTGTTTTCAGTTGTATTTTTACTTTACAGTTGGGCTTGTATTCAGGCCCCCTTTTCTTTCAGTACACTTGTTATACAACATTGACTTACTGTTTGCTTCTGCTTGTACACTGGTTGTGTGTGTTTACAATTTATAAAGGAAATGCCTTCCTTGTTTTTTGGGAATTACGCCTTTAGTGCTAGTCACCAGCCCCTGGACTATGGAAGGAGGTCTTGGGGTAGTCACGATTCGGGCCCCGGGGGATGGGTCATGACAAATTGGTATAAGAGGACTTCGGTTCTACCGCAGAACATAGGACTTTGATATTACTTTTCTTTGAAGAAATAGTGTTAAGGGAACTAAGTGTGGTTTTTAGTTCAGGGATTGCAGTGTTGGTGCAGGTGGCCGACGTATCCATACATCAGAAACTTGACATCTAATTTCCAACTCTGTGCACAAAAACACTTATTGAGTGTTTGTTTTCAAATGTTTTATTTAAGTCAGCTGAAACCAGGTCATCTCACTAGGTATAGTCTTTTGACCGAGTCACATCTATTTCTTTTAGGATGCCTCCTCGTGGATGAACAACTAGAGCCCCGAGATTTGTACGTACTGATAGCCCGCTGAGTGACGAGGCCTCAGTACATGGCCCTCTTCATGTTGAGGCACCAGCGAAGGCACCAACAGTACTACTCCCCATTGGTCCACCGATGCCACTAACCCCAGTAGCAAACGATGCATGCTGCTTGAGTGTGTTGCATGAGTTCCAGTGCAAGAGGCTACCCAGGTTCTAGGGAGAGACGGACCCACAGGTGGATGAAGATTGGATGGAGGCTGTGGTGAGAGTCTTCAGGCTAGTAGGGACACCATCAGACTTTATGGTGATCCTTACTACCAGCCTCTTTCAGGCAGCAGCAGGTAGATGATAGAGCCTGATTCTTTGGGTCCACGACGAGGCGACGATGCTCTGGGCAGACTTCGAGCGCCTATTTCAGGGGGATTTTGTACCAGCCACCCTTTGAGCGGTGCGAATATAAGAGCTACTTCATCTACATGAGGGTATCATGATGGTGGTACAGTACTCAGCGAGGTTCACCGACCTGTCGCGCTACTCCACTGATATGGTACGGGACCCGTTCTTCAGGGCCCAAAACTTTGAGTAGGGACTCAAGAAAGAGATCATAACATCAGTTATCTCATACAGCATCCCATTGCAGATGGGGGTGTTGGAGCGAGCCCTCCTAGTGGAGAGTTTCCTTGTTGAGCAGTCTCCAGTAGCGAGACCCACCACTAGCCGACATGCAGCAGAGTCCTCTACAGCTGGCAGTAGATAGATGACGTAGAGGTCCAAGTGGAACTGAACTAGAGTTGGTCGAACACACGACTCAAGATCGGTAGTGTGGTGCACCCAGAGTGGAGACAGAGCCAGACCTGTCAGGTAGTGTTACTCATGTGGTGGATAGGGTCACATGGCTTATGATTGTCTGACCCGCCGCACAGACGATCAGTAGTCAGTTGAGGGACCTCCCAGGTAGAGGCAGAGGTTCAATCGAGTTGGTCTGTAGGGCAGAGTCATACGTGGAAGAGGATTTTTTCATGCTGGTGGAGGTGGATGACATTACGAGGTGTTTCCACCACAACCACCAGGAGGTCCACCCCGACAACAGAGAGAGGGTGGACAAGGCAGAGCACGGCTTCAGGCAGCTAAGGCCCACGATCACGGTGCTCCAGAGATGATTCGAGGTACGATCTGTGTCTAATCCACCTTAGCTACAGTTCTTATAGACACATGTTCCAGTCACTCTTTTATTTCCACTTCCCTCGTTCAGAGCTCAGAGATTCTGAAGGAGCCGTTAGTTCGATACTTACGGCTAGAGACTCCTACGGGAGCTGATTTGACAATCACGCACAGGTTTCGACAGTGCGAGCTTACTCTAGGAGGTGAGGGATTTAGCTGGGATCTCCTAGTAGCGGCGTCGAGCCCTTACGACGTCATCATGGGTATGGACTGGTTATCTACAGTCCATTCTCAGATGGACTATATATGGCGAAAAGTGTGGTGTGTCCGCATGGATGGGACCAGGTTTACCTTCACCGGAGAGAAGGGAACCTTTGCACCGTAGTACGAATTTACTTGGAGGAGGGTGAAACCGATCACTCACCAGTAGAATTTCCTTACCCTCGAAGCAGTTGATTTGGAGAGTCTGAATTATCCTGCAGTGGTGGACCAGTACTTGGATGTTTTCCCTAACGATGTTCTAGGACTACCTTCTCACATAGTGGTGGAATTATACATTGACCTGTACCCCGGGACAACACCAATATCTACTCCAGCATATCGGATGGCTCTTGCTGAGCTTCATGAGATTCGGGTACAGCTGGAGGACTTGCAGAAGAAGGGATTTATCTGGCCCAGTGTTTCTCCCTAGGCAGCCCCAATTCTGTTCGTCAAGAAGGAAGATGGGATCTTGAGGCTCTGTGTCGATTACCGTCTCCTGAATCAGGTGACTACGAAGAACAAGTAACCACTCCTGAGGATTGATGACCTCTTTGATCAACTCAAGGGTGAACGATGGTTCTCAAAGATAGACCTTAGATCAGGCTATCACCAGCTTAGAGTTTGAGATGAGGATGTGCAGAAGACAGCCTTCAGGTGTCGGTACGACCAATATGAGTTCTTGGTTATGCCCTTCGGCATAACCAACTCTCTAAAAGTGTTTATGAGTCTCATGAACAGGATCTTCCAGCCATACCTCGATCACTTTGTCGTAGTCTTCATCGACGACATACTAATATACTCAACTAATTAGGAGGAGCACGCCTACCATTTGTAGGTGGTACTGGACACACTCTGAGAGAACTATATTTATGGTAAGCTCTCAGAGTGCTAGTTTTGGATTCGAGAGGTTCAATGTTTGGGACATGTCATCTCGGAGGTTGGAGTTTCAGTGGATCTAGCAAATATTGAGGAGGTACTTGCATGAAAGCCACCCAGGAGTGTGGTGGTGGTACAGAGTTTCTTGGGTTTGGTTGGCTACTACCGGAGATTCATTCCATACTTCTCCAGAGTTTCAGAACCACTTTTATCCTTGATGAAGAAAAGGTAACCCTTCGTGTGGTTGGAGATATTCCATCAGAGCTTCCAAGAGCTGAGGCAGAGGATGACTAGTGCCCCCATCTTGAGACTTTCAGAGGAAGGCATAGGGTATGTAGTATACTACGACACATCAGGGACCGAACTCGGGTGTGTTCGGATGCAGGAGAGAGCAATGATCACTTATGGTTCTCACAACTAAGATGGAATGAGTAGAACTACACTACCCATGACCTGGAGTTAGCAGCAGTGGTCTTTGCCTTGAAGATGTGGCGACACTATCTTATAGGAGAATGTTTTACTAAGTACTCTAATCACAAGAGTTGCAGGTATATCTTCTCTCAGAAAGACCTAAACCCGAGACAATGGTGGTGGCTTGAGTTCCTCCAAGACTTTGACTTCGAGATAGTTTATACTCCTCGGAAGGGGAACATAGTAGCAGATGCATTTAACAGGAGATTGTGCATTCAACTACTAGGAGAGGTGATATAGAAGTTGGTCGTATTACAGATATCCTTTGTGGATAAGGATGGAGTAGCATATCTACAGTCTTTTACAGTCTCTCCCCCACTTATTCAGATTTTCATGGAGGCACAGATTGGGGATGCTGACTGTGAGACGTGACGTGCTCAGATATCCATAGGGCAAGCACCTGATGGATTTTCTGAAGGTGGGGATCCCATCATCCTCTTCAGAGGACGTTCCATGGTACTAGTTTCACTTAAGGTAGAGGTGTTGAGGGAGTTCCACACTTCCCCACTAGCAGTACATCCATGAGTGGTGAAGATATACCAGGACCTTCGGCGACAGCATTGGTGGTCAGGTATGAAGAAGGAGGCAGTAGAGTTTTTCTCATGATGCCTCACTTGTCAGCAAGTGAAGGCAGAGCAACAGGTTCCAGCAGGCTTGGTTCAGCCCTTAGAGGTCCCAGAGTGGAAGTGGAATGGGATATACATGGACATCGTGACGGGTCTCCCACGTATATCTATGGTTCACGACTCGATATGGGTGATCGTCGACCGACTCACCAAGTCGGCCCACTTCCTACCGATAAGAGAGCAGGGCTCAGTTGAGAGCTTGAGATGCCTCTATATGAAGGATATAGTGAATTTTCATGGAATACCTTCTTCTATTGTATCCGACCGTGACACACGATTTACATCCCGGCTATGGAAGGGTTTGCCGGAAGCTTTCGGGACATAGCTTCGCTTGAGCATCGCCTTCCATCCTCAGACGGATGGTCAGACCAAGAGGACCGTCCAGACCCTCGAGCACATGCTTCGTGCTTGTGTCCTCGACTTCGGTCGCAGCTGGGAGGACCACATGCCTTTGGTGGAGTTTTCCTACAATAACAGCTATCACTCCACCATAGGGATGGAACCTTTTAAGTCCTTGTATGGCCGACCTTACAGATCACCACTATGCTGGATAGACCTAGAGGAGTCAGCACTAGTGGGACCAGAGATGGTATGAGCTACCATGGAGAAGGTGCAGATCATCCAGGAGTGGATGAATACTACACAGAGTAGGTAGAAGTCTAATGCTGGCAAGAGAAAAAGACCTCTGGAGTTCAAGGATGGTGACCACGCCTTCCTATGGGTCTCACCTCGACGAGGCCTATAGAGATTTGGTCAAGGCGGCAAGTTATCTCCAAGGTTCATCGGACCTTTCTAGGTTCTCTGCAGAGTAAGCAAGGTGGCTTACCACCTATCTCTTCCACGTCAGTTTCACTTAGTGCACGACATCTTCCACGTATCCCAGATGAGGAGATACATGCATGACTCTTCCCACATCATCAACCACGGGGAGCTAGACATCAATGATGAGGAAACATTCTCATAGGTTTCAATAGAGACTGAGGATATACAGGACTGGGTCTTTCATGGACGGTCAACTACTCTGGTGCGTGTTCGCTGGCAGCACGAGAACCTCCAGGAGAGCACATGGGAGTGGGAGGCTCAGATGCATGCTCAGTTTCCCCTTTTGTTCCATTAGTGTGAGTTGTAGCTTACGGGGATGTAAATCCCTGGGGTGGGGAGAATTTAAAGTCCTGGAATTCCCGTGGATTTTTTTTAAATACATGGTAATTTTATGTGTCCACGGTTTCTGACGGCACTTGATTCCGAGGCTCGGTGTGCTCAGAATCAATTTATGAAGTTTTGTTCAATTACGTTCAGTAAACGTATGAGTGAGTTTTTATAACATTTGAATGGGTGCTCTGAATTGAAATATGAGGGCACCGTTTAACTCGCATCGCCGGTTTTCTTTTAAGAATATTATCACCTCAATGGCTGATGATCGGGTACGAGAGTTGGTTTTTGGGTTTCACATGGATTAATAAAATAAAATAAGTGACAACTTATTTTATTTTTATTGAACCAACGCCATGTGGTAAAGTTGGTTAAAAGCTTCACATGGGAGTTGGTGGTGGGGCCGCCACACCCAAACCTCCCATGGGAGGATAATTGGGGTGGGGACCACCCGAGAAGCATAACCTCCTGCGAGAGTTTATGACATGGGGTCCACACGGGGCTTAACCCCCCATTTAATGGGAGGGGAGGAAACCTCTCAACTCTCCCTCATTAATGAGGGCGAGCCCCTTTGTCTCTAAATCCCCTCTTAATGGAGGAGGATAAAACCTCCACAAAACCCCCAATTAATTGAAGGAAACCCCTTGACCCTCTTCATTTTTAATTAGGTGGGGACCACCCGGGCATCTAACCCAGTCAAAACTCACCAAATTTAATATGCCAACCGCTCATGGAATTAATTTGGTGGACCCTCTCCTCTTTTTTTGAATTTAGAATATTTATACCAATGACAAGAACATAATTAAGTGGGTCCCACATAATTAATTCACGCCAATGGGCATAATACATTAAAATATATTATTTTGGTACTTTTATTCTCTCTTTAGTGAAGAGCTTGGGAGAATAGAATTCTCCAATGAAGAGCGTGAAGACGCCGGTGATGAAGCTTCTTCCTCTACTTATTCTTCAGAACCCCCCCCCCCCCGTTCCGATGTGGGATCTCTTCGATGATCCTTCTTCCTTCCTCTTCTTCGTCAACGGGCCGACGCACGAGCTCGGAAGTGGAAGCGTACGACGAACGATGACAACATCGTCTTCCCTAACGATGAATGAACGCCTGAAAATTAAAAAGGTAGGGGTGTGTTTTAAGTTGTTTAACGCTTTATCCACTCACGTTCAATCAACTTCATGAGCCGCTTGCTATCGTTATAATGTGGAGGATTTGGGCTAAACGAACACGGACCGAACCCTCTGAAACCATTATGGTCTTGGAACCTTGATTCTATGGAGAAGTAACGATGACATGGAAATGAGGCGACGGTCACAAAGACGACGGATAAAAGTAGCGCTACCCGTGAACTCCACGAATAGCGCCGCCGGCCGAGCGGCACCCGACTAACCTACCCGTGTGCTGCCCGGCATGCGCCCCTGTCGAAAGCATAGCCTAACCGGCCTGTCGGCATCCTACCTGCGTGCCCCGGCACCCCCTAGGTGCCCAGGCCGCCTTCCTGGCGCCCCCTGGTGCCTAATCCACCTGCCCGGCACCCCCGGCACCCTGCTCAGTGCCTCCGCTCCTAAACCGCCCTCCCCGGCGCGTCCCATTGCCCTGCCCATGAGCCTCGGTGCCCTACCAGCGCACCTCAGTGCCCTGACTTGCGCCCCAACGCCCTTCTCGGCACCCCTGCGTCCTGCTCGGTACCCGCGTAGCTTGCCGTTGGACTCTCGGGCTAATCCCCCCAAGTCGCACCCCTCGCGGCGCCAGCCGAACCTACCACTGGCCTTTGGGCTGAGTCTCCCACGTGGCGACTTTTGGCCTGAATTGTCCATAAAGTCTGCTAGTCTGGGCCCAGCGGACTAGGCCAAAATGAGCAGACTGACCCACCCAATGGGCCGGGTCAGACCCAGCAAGTCAGTCCGGGTCGACCCAGACCAGGTTGACCCAGACTGGGTTGGGCCAAGTCGGTCCGACTGGGTCAGACCGGACCCAGGCCCATACCGCTCCCTTTACTTTCTTGGGCCATATCTCTCGCACCTGATGTATGTTTGACGAACCGACAGTAGTGCCGATATTCTTGGAGCATAGCTGTCCCTTTGAGTATACCCCACTGGAGTTCGGGGTATAGTTGAGTCCAGGTCTGGTTGGTTCGTACACGAATCCAACTGGGCTCCTGATACTAAAATGCTAATAACTAAAAAACGGGGTGTCCGATTGACGTGTCGTCTGTTTCTTTGAGATCCTTATGACATGGAAGACCATTGAGATACTTCTTTATGGGACTTAGTGACACATGAAGTATCAGTTTGTAGCTCGTGGAGCGAACCCTCTCAGAGATGAGCGACCAGAGTACGGAGACCAAGTAGCTGGCTGAGACCCAACGACTGCTTGGCTGATTCTGTTTCGGAGTGACTCGACTAGTCCAGTGGGGAGCGCTATTATGTGAGGTGGCAGAACCATAGAGAAGGAGAACCATTGTGTGAGGAGGCAGACCCACGATACTCAATATGAGGAGTACCTCTATAGGCTATTAGGGGGAGCGCTACTGTGTGAGGCGGAAAAACCCAGGTGGGAAGCATCTCTGTGTGATGTAGCTATCCCATGGTACTCGACAGGAGGAGTACCCCAGTAGTCTAAGTATAGTCAATAGCACATCGAAGTTGCGATAGGGCCACTGTACTCAACCGAGGAGGAGTTCTCCAGCAGTCGTGGTTTCATTAATGAAAATCCTGGTTTGAGATGAGTCAATGATCTTTGTGAATTCCTCATGATTGAGATGGGTTACTTGATAACTTTGGTATATGTATGGGCATATACCTAAGTAATGGTTATCCGTTGAAATCATACTTTGTGGTTTATCCTTGTTGGATTTGTGAGACCTTGAGGGTCTCAGGGTCCTTGCTGAGTAAAATTATACTCACCCCTGCATGGGCTATGCCCGAACCTCGTTGTGTTGGATACAAACGACGGACATTGCTGACAGAGGCCGGGAGCACCAGGACTGGACGGTACCTAGATTAGGACCTTACGACGTATCGGTACATGGTGGAGTTTGACGGACGTGGAGTGATGAGGAGGCCATTTGTACCTAACCTTCATGTAGGAACCCCGAAGGACGATCCAGGAGTTGCTTCCACCTTTTAGCTGTTTGTCCCTTTTTAGTTGTACTTGCTTTCAGTTGTATTTGTACATTATAGATGGGCTTCTATTCTGGCCCCCTTTTCTTTCAGTAAACTTTTTATACAACTTTTACTTAGTGTTTTCTTCTGCTTTTATTCTCGTTGTGTGTGTTTATAATATATAAACGCAATGCCTTCCTAGTTTTTTGGGAATTACGCCTTTGGTGCTAGTCTCCAGCCCCTGGCCTATGGAAGACTTTTGCTTAAGAAGACTTTCACCTCGACAGCGGTTTATCGGGTGTGAGAGTTGTTTTTTTGGGTTTCACATGGATTAATAAAATAAAATAAGTGACAACTTATTTTATTTTTTTTGAACCCACGCCATGTGGTAAAATTTGTTAAAAGCTCCACATGGGAGTTGGTGGTGGGACCGCGACACCCTAACCTCCCATGGGAGGATAATTTGGGTGGGGACCACCCGAGCAGCATAACCTCCTGCAAGAGGTTATGACATGGGGTCCACACAGGGCTTAACCCCCCATTTAATGGGAGGAGAGGAAACCTCTCAACTCTACCTCATTAATGAGGTAGATCCCCTTGGTCTCTAACTCCCCTCTTAATGGAGTAGGACAAAACCTCCTCTAATCCCCTTGAAACTCCCCAAATTTAATATGTCAACCTCTCATGTAATTAAATATGGTGGAGCCTCTCCTCTTTACTTTTTTTTTGAATTTTGAATAATTTTGACAATGTCATGAACTTAATTAAGTGGGTCCCACTTAATTAATTCACACCAACTAGAATAATAGATTAAAATCTATTATTTTGGCACATTTGTTCTATCTTTAGTGGAGAGCTTGGGAGATTAGAATCCTCCAACGAAGAACAAAAAGATGCCGACGACGATGCATTTTCCTCGGCTTCTTCCTCAGAACCCCTTCCGATGTGGGATCTCTTCGACGACCCGTCTTCTTTCCTCTTCACCGTCAACAGACCGACGCACGAGCTTAGAAGTGGAAGCATATGACGAATGATGACAACATCATCTTCCCCCGCGACGAACAAATGCCCGAAGATTAAAAAGGTAGGGGGTTATTTCATGTTGATGCTTCCCTTTCTTCCTCTTTTCATCGAATGAAAAATTGATAAAAAGTGTTGTAATTAATGTTGAGCTTCATTCTGATGAGCCAAATGTTATCATCTCTAAATGCGGGGGGTGAAGGCCTAACTAATATATCCTTACTCCCTCTACCGTTCTTTCATAATGATTCTTCAACATGGCGTTGGGACGACGACAATGAAGGAAGAAATGACGAAGGTCGCGCTACCCACCGCCTCCGTGAATCGCACCATCCCTGCGGCACACCTATACTTCCTGCTGAACACCGCCGCGCCCGCCACCCGAACCACGGATTTGCCGCATGCTGCCCCACACGCTCTGGCCGGCCTCAAGGCCAACCCGCGCGCCGCCGCTTCCCGCGCTGCCTACCCACGTGCCGACGCTCCCCGCGCGTCCCTCCCACGCACTGCATGCCCGCGCGCCCCACGCACTGCCTGATGCCCCTGCGCGCTGCCCGCATGCCACCGCAGCCAGCCCAGCCGGCGCCCTGCCCGGTACCCCCGTGCCCTTCCCAGCACCCACACGCACTACCTGCGCACCACCGCGCTCTACCCGATGCACCCGCGGCTTGCCTGGCAACCAGCCGACCTGGCCGTGCCCTGCGCAGACTGCCCGCTGGCCTCCCGACCACAGACCTCCCAAGCCGCACCCCTCGCGACACTGGCTGAACTAGCCCCGGCTTTCGGGCCGAGCCGCCTGTGTGGCTGCATCCGGGCCAAACCGACCTCACATTCCACTGGGCATGGCCAAACGGACCGGGACTAACTTAACGGGCTGACCCACCCAACAGGTTGGGTCAGACCCCTCAGGTCTGTCGAGGTGGACCCCGACCGGGTCTGACCGGACCCAGGTCCACTAATGACCCATTGCTTAAATTGGACATATATTTGGTATCGATTGTCTGTTTGACAAAATATCAGCGGCGCTGGTAATGTCATTGAGAAACGGTCCCTTCAAAATTACCCCATGGTAGTTTGGGGTATAGTCGAGATATGGTCGGGTAGGTTTGTACACAAAACCAACCGGGCCCTCAGAACTAAAAAGCTAATAACTCACAGACCAGGCGTCCGATTGAAGCGCCGTCTGTTGCATTGAGACCCCTTTGACGTGGCAGACCATTGAGATACTTCTTCGTGGGACCTTGTGACACTTGGATTATCAGCTTATAGCTGGTGTAGCGGACGCTCCCGGAGATTAGTGAGTAGAGTACGGAGACCCAGTAGCTGGCTGAGACCTGATGGCATCTTGACTGATTTGATTTGGAGTGACTCGACTAGCCCAGTGGGGAGCACTACTATGTGAGGTGGTAGACCCATGGCAGAGGAGCGCTACTGTGTGAGGCGGAAGACCCGCGGTACTCAACAAAAAGAGTTCCTCTGTAGGCTATTAGGGGGGAGCGCTACGGTGTGAGACAGCATAACCCAGGTGGGAAGCATCTCTGTGTGACATAGCTATCCCACAGTACTCGATAGAAGGAGTACCTCAACAGTCTATGGTTAGTGAGTAGCACCGGTGAGTCGTGATAGGGCCACTGTACTCGACATGGGCTGATGACTAGCACCAAAGGCGTAATTCTCTAAAACGAGAAGGCATTGACTTTATAAATAGTAAAAACATACAAGCATAGTACAAGAGGAAGAAAACACTATGTAAAAGTTGTATAACAAGTTTACTGAAAGTAAAGGGGTCCAGAATACAAGCCCAACAATAAAGTACCAGGAAAGGAAAAAATAGGTACAACTAAAAGGCAAACAGCTGAAAGGTGTCTAGCATCTCCTGGATCGTCCACCACTGATCATACCTGAAGGGTAGGTACAAATAACCTCCTTAGTGCTCAACGTCCGTCCGACTCCTCCGGGTACTGACTTGTCGTGAGGTCCACCTCCGGGTACTGTCCAATCCTCATACACTCTGCCTCAGTCAGCGTTGTCCGTCGTCTACATCCAACACAACGAGGTGCGGGCATAACCCGTGCAGGGGTGAGTATAACGATACTCAGTAGGGACCCCGAGACCCTCAAGGTCTCACAAAATCCAACAAGGATAATCCAAAAAGTATGAAATAAACGGATAACCATTATATAGGTATATGACCTTACATATACCTAATTTATCTAGTAACCCATCTCAATCATGATGAAAACACAAAATTCATTGACTCAGCTAAACCAAGATTTTTATTCACGATGTCGAAACAACGGTTGCTGGAGAACTCCTTCTCGGTCGAGCACATTGGGCCTGCCGCTAAAACCAAGCGCTTCCCACTATCATTGGACTGCTGAGGTACTCCACCTGTTTAGTACCGTGGGTCTACCGCGCTCACACAGAGGCGCTCCCCACCATGGGTCTGCCGCTACAACCAAGTGCTCCCCCTCATATCCTACAGAGGTACTACTTATGTCACATACCTTGGGTCTTCCTCTACAACCAAGGGCTCTTCCACCATGGGTCTGCTGCTACAACCAAGTTCTCCCCATTGGGCCATTCAAATCACTTCGAGTCGATCGGTCACTAGTCTTCAAGTCTCAGCCAGCTAATAGATCTCTATAATCTACACGCTTGTCATTAGGAGGGTCCACTCCATGAGCTACAAGTCAATACCCCAAGTGATGTGAAGTCCCACGTAGAAGTATCTCAAAGGTCCGCCTCGTCATAAGGGCCTCAATGCAATAGATGGTGTGTCAATCGGACGCCTGGTCTGTGAGTTATTAGCCTTTTAGTCTCCGGGGCCCAGTTGGATTCATGTATAAACCAACCCGACCATATCTCAACTATACCCCAAACTACAATGGGGTATTTTTAAAGGGACTATTTCTCATTGAGATTACCAGTGCCGCTGATGGTTCGTCAAACAGACGTCAAGTGCCAAAGATATGACCAAAGTAAGCAATGGGTCATTAGTGGGCCCGGGTCTGGTCCGGCCCAGTCGGACTGACTCGGCCCAACCTGGTCTTGGTCGACCCGATTAGACTTGTTGGGTCTAACTCGACCCGTTGGGCGGGTTAGCCCGCTAAGTTTTGACCCAGTCCGCTGGGCCCAGCCCAGCGGACTGTGAGGACAGTTCGACCGGATGCCACCATGGAGGCGGCATCGGCCCGAAAGCCAGGGCCGGTTCGGCCAGCGCTGTGAAGGGTGTGTATCGAGAGGTCGGTGGCTGGGAGACCAGCGGGCAAACCGTGCGGGGAGCGGGCAAGACGGTGGGACTTTGGGAAGGCCATGGGTGCATGGGGCAGGGTGTTGGGGTGTGCGCTAGGGTGTGTGCAGCACGCCGGGGCGCCGAGCAGACCGCGATAGGGGCCGTGGGGGCGCTGGCAGGGCGCCGGGGTGCTAGGAAGGCCACCGGCAGGGGCCGGGCAGGCCGCCGGCTGGGCGCGGGGGCGCCGGGCAGTGCGCTGGCGTGGCGTGGGGGTGCAGGGTAGCACGCTGGCGGGGCGCGGGTAGCGCGCCGGGGACGCTGTGGGTAGGCTGGCCAGGCACCGCTTGGCCGGCAATGTTTGGACTAAATAATCAGTGCACTGCGGGGGAAGCACGATTCGCGGAGGCCGTGGGTAGTGCAACCGTCGTCGTTGCCGCAATGCCTTGTCGTAGAATTCGGTAAGAGAGAAGAAATCAACGGAGTATGTCAGGCCGTGTTAGGTCAGCCTGCATCCTCCACATTTAAAGTGATAAAAATTATATCAACAAGATGGGAGGATATGTTCTTCAATTGTTTTTAAAACCGCGCATCAAATATTTTTCAATCCGAAGAGGAGAAAAAGAACATGATATTATGCTAAAACAAAACCCCTATCTTTTTAATTGTCGGGCGTTCGTTCATCGCGAGGGAAGACGATGTTGTCGTCGTTCACCGTACTCTTCCACTTCCAAGCTCGTGCATCGGTCCGTTGACGATGAAGATGAAGGAAGAAGGGTCGTCGAAGAGATCCCATGTCGGAAGGGGGTTCTGAGGAATAAGCGTCGTCGCCAGCGTCTTCACATTCTTTAGTGGAAGATTCTATTCTCCCAATCTCGCCACTAAAGAGAGAATAAACGTTCCAAAATAATAGATTTCAATCTATTATGCCGGTTGGCATGAATTAATTATGTGGGTCCCACTTAATTAAATTCACGACATTGGAACAATTATTCAAAATTCAAAATGAGCAAAGAGGCTCCACCAGTTTCCGCGCAGACATGTGGTCCCCACCTTTGGGCCCACCCACATGCCTGAACGGGTCATCTAACTAATGACAGTCCCCACAGGCCAACACATATCCTTTCCAGTGTACTTTTTCCTCACCCACACACATCCTGGGAAACTTCCTAGAGGGTCACCCATCCTGATCACTACTTCAGGACAAACAACACCCTTAACTGTGGATTTCTAATCAGACAGGCTCCGAAAAAGAATGGTGTACCTTGTTGACATGAGTTATATCATTTAGTAATTTAACCCTTTATCATTTGGGGAAGTTACAATAACCCCCCCTTTTAGAGCACAATGCCCTAATTGTGGGCCCTACATATCAACCCAGGTAGTGCACTGCCCTTAAAGTAGGGTACCACCTCTAACACCAAATGTAACAACTGGGCCCGGATGATAGCACAAACACCCTGCCATAACATGGTCGTTGGGTCCTGGCCCTCCAGGTACCACCATTTTCCCCACAGACACGTGGTCTCCACCTTTGGACCCACCCACATGCCTGAACGAGTCATTTGACTAATGACAATCCCCATAGGCCAACACATTTCTTTTCCAGTGTGCTTTTTCCTCACCCACACACATCCTGGGAAACTTCCCCGAAGGTCACCCATCCCGATCACTACTCCGGGTGAAGAACACTTTACTGTGGAGTTCTAATCAGAAAGGCTCTCGAAAAAAAAGGTGCACCTTGTTGACATGAGTCATATCATTCAGTCATTTAACCCTTTATCATTTGGGGACATTACAATCATCATCATGTTATTATTATTGATAATAATTTCTTTAAAAAAATTATTTTTGATGTATAAAAACCTTTAATCTTTCAGATTAATATTTATAGTTAAGAATATATTATATTTATCCCCATTTAAAAAATATTATACTTATTAAAAGTAATAGGGTGATTTTCTGTCACCCTCTTTGATTTTAATAATATCTTAGTCATTTTCAAGGACAAGTTCCCATTAAATATTTAAATTATGAACCTTTATCCATTAAGGGTTAATTTAAATTCATCCTATAACATTTAATAATGTTTAAAGATAATTTTATAATATTTATATATTATTTTTACCCTTAATTGCCTGATGGCCCATTAACTATGATAATAAAAGTACTATATTTACTATTCATATTTTCCAAAAATAAAGGGGAACAATTTAATAAATAAATACATTTTGATTCCAAATACTGAATCCATTTTAAAAATTTCAAAACATATAATTAGCTAATATTAGTTTAAAACTATTCTTATAGATAGGGTGAGAAATCGGTTTTTAAAGTAAAATTGTTCAAAAGTATACTAAGTTTTTATGTCTAAATTAAATATAAAAATGATTCATATGACTTGAATGGTATTAATGGATGAATAATTGGACTATTGTGGCTTAAAAATAAATTAAAAATATAATTTAAAAATATAGTCTATTTATAAGATAATTCAGTTTTCAATTAAAATCCAATATTTGTCATTGTTCTTCAAAAAATGATTCTTCTTAGAAAATAGAAACAATTAACCCTATTCTAATTTTGATATTATTATTTCAAAATAAAAGTTTATTTTTTCATATAAAATTTATAAAAGTGTAAAATTTTTGTTTCAAATTATGTT
Organism: Viscum album; assembly: GCA_963277665.1. Taxonomy (NCBI): domain Eukaryota; kingdom Viridiplantae; phylum Streptophyta; class Magnoliopsida; order Santalales; family Viscaceae; genus Viscum; species Viscum album. Next base: position 980,296,737 of record OY728137.1, read on the forward strand.
CCCTATTAATAGGTGATAAAATTGTTTTTTAGAAACATTCTATTTTTAAATATAAAAATGGATTTAGTTTTATATCATGTCTAGAAAACAAATAGGATAAATTTGAATCATTATAATTAATATATATATATCATTAATATAACCCAATAAGAGTTATTTATTTTCATTTTAATGGTATAAAATACATTTTTTCACATTTAAATAATTTTTCGAAAGAGATTTAATTTCATTTTCAAAATAGTGTTATTTTAATAAACCATACTTTCTTAATTACATTAAACATGTTCATAACATCCATTCTAACTTCTAGGTTATAATTTTATTATTTAAATAATTATGATAATAATTTTTTTTGTAGAAATTCTGTGTTGTGAGTAACATATCCTAATCCGGTGTTGCATGTAACACAAGACAATAGAGAAATAAAATTATTTTAAAAAATATATTTTGTAGAAATATTTGGTTGTTTTATTCTACACCCCAAATAAAATTAATTTATTTATATAAATTCATCAGGTTCATGTTAGTTTTAATACATGAAATTTGTTTCATTGAAACCCACATTGTAAAAATGAATACTAAAATGTCCTTTGAAAAAGGGAATGTTGGAAACAAAACGTTTACCTGAAGTAACTCATAACTAGATTTCCACATAATATAATATAGTTGGAAAGTAAAATCATACACATAGAAGAGAAAACTAATTATAATGTTCTGATGAAGATTAATAGATAACATGTTCAATATAAGGTTAATAAGCACAAAACTGTAGACCAAATAGGTTTTTAAAAAGTCATTTATGTCATAAAAATGATGATTGTAGGATAAAATTTATATTAAAATTATTTGAGAAGATACACTTACTTTATTTTATATTATAAGTATAATATCACTCTATGGTGGTTCCTTGATTAGTTTTTCTGTCATTTATAACTCCAAGAAAATATATAATTGGAAATTGTAATATCAAAAGAACTAGTGGATCATAAAATCACTAATGGTATGATAATTCACTCCTTCTATCTCTTTTTTTCATAAAAAATGGTTACCATGTGTTTTCAAATATGCAAAAATATTCATATCATAATACATTAATCAGTATGATCTAATTCAAAGGTCAACATAAAACTTTACATAAATGATTTACATTATAACCCTTTCAACATTAAAAATTTATTAAAAAAGGTTAGTAAATTTATTAAATTCAACATAACATTAATCCATCCAAAAAATAATTTATCTCTTTATTGTAGAATTCTAAACATGAGAGGACCATTATAATTTATTCTCTTGAAACAAGGTAATAACATAAATTAAAATAAAACCTTATTGAAAACATGCATGATTTCAAAAATTCACTCATTCCATATACAATAAAACCCAAAAAATTGAACATATTTTATGATATCATAAACCACCATTTCATTATATTACTAATTGGTTCTTAGGTTATCAATATGATCCCATTTATTTTTTCACTATAAAAAAAATATTTATCTCATTATTATCTGAATATCGTACACATATAAATGGTTGCCTTTATTTTAAAAATATTATTTAAAAAAATATCACATTACCACCTTAAACACTTTTCATGGTTAGCAGTACCATTCATCATATTCTTTAAAATACTTATAAAAAAATATAATGGACCAATCCTTATATGTTTCATTGTTATAAAATACTATAAATTACTTCTACAAAATTATTATTGAATTTTAATACACAAACACTCCATTATTACAGCAATTCATTTTCATACTCTTAATCTCTAATAGTGATCACATGAAACTTCCCTCTATATTTTACTTTAAGAGGTTGTTGACATTGATCATCATCATTTACCCTTGGATTCTAGAATAAATTATCATAATTCCCATTTCCTTGCAATTGAAGCATTGAATAGTAGGGGATCATTTTTTGGAACCTTCAATCTATTCTCATAATTATATAACTTCATCCCATTTAATTGAAATTAATTTTCCAGAGGACCAACCTTTCTACACATGAAACATTTACTAGTCTGCTTAATATAATTTCCACCATGCCTCTTCCCACTTTTTGAATATAAAAGAAAACTCATCTTCTTTTCCCCATGGTTTTTATATTTTTCTTTAAACTCTATCTTTTCTTTTAAAAACCATGATATTGATATATAACTCCAAATTAACTTCCTAAATTTATGGAACATCAGACAATTTCATCGTAACCACTGATGTCTCTTATGGAATAAATCATTTCGGAGACCAGGTTTTAATCCACTAAAGAATCTGCCAACCATAAATTTAAGTTGGATGGTAAATCAAGAAGTTTACATCACAAGTATATTAAATTTCTTTTTGTGTCTTCAAACTGATTCAGGTTCTTTTTTTCTTTAACTCAATGAATTATTTATACATTTATATATGAATAATAAAAATAAATAACTGAATGAATAATAATTTTTTGAACTAATCCAATTCCTTGGAGTCAATTTCATCATATAGTCTCGTATTCATGGTAATATCTTACCATTGATCTGTTTCACCTTCCAAATAATAGATATAAAAAATTAAATTCTCATGTTTTAAGAATTGGATCATCGAAAATATCTTTTTAGTGGTATCGATCCATTTCTCAATCACTAGTAGATCAAATGACCCACTAAAAAAGGTGGACAATGCCTCATGAAGAACCCAATAGAATGTTGTTCCCTATTTTTCTCATTTTGTAGTTAATCATGATTTATATCCTAAGAATGTATTATGGGTATAGTAGTAGGATTTTTCTTTCCTTCACCCATATCATTCAGTTTCTGAAGAGGAAAGGCATTGCATTGTGTGTCTTATTCATCAGTAACATGGTTTCTTTGGGTTCTATCTATTCACTAAAACCAGAAATCATAGTGCGAGAAACACTAATCATTATGGTGGATCCAAATAATCAAGAAAAATTAAATATACAATTTCAATATATAAAATATTAGGTTTAATCCTAGGTCATTCAGTATCATTAAGATAACTCTGGGATTATAACCTATACATAGACTTATCCTTAGGGATCTTACTTATTTTTTATCATCCCGGTTTCTAATGGTTGGCTAAACCTTTCCTCTGATACATACTATAATGAATCTGGATTTTGATAAATGGATATTACATCATTCTAATTGAATATTCATTTGGTTACACAAACACATTCCCAAGGACCATACTAGTTTAGTTAATTTGGTAATGTGGAACAGAAACTACTAGTCTAGTGAAATATCTTCAATGATTCTGACAAAGATCTTTCCCTTCAGGACCCATAATTAAAGTAATTCTCCACAACCAGTGGAAAATAAAAATAAGAAAAGTGTGACCTCATATTCTTAGAAAGAGTAAACATGGAATATATAAATATATGATCCTATATAATATTAATATTAGAATATGGTTTTGTGATCATGAGAATAATTTAAAATGTTACATACCACACCAGTAATAGATCATAATGATGATTTAGGGTATAAAAAATTAAAATTTCAAAAGACACAAAGTATAAGGATGAAAATTTTTAATAACTCAATAATAATACATAAGTTCATATCATAAACCTATGTAGAATAATAATAAATACATAAAACTGTTCATATACTATTTTTAACCACCAAGACTATAGGATCAGGCCACATCACCAATTTTACAGAACATATTAAGAACACTAACTTGTATCCCAAAATGGAGTAAACACATCAACTTGATTCCATTAACGAATTAAGAACATAAATCTATTTCTTCTAAATATATCATGAGTTTTAATTCATTAAAAAATTATTTATAGAGATATATAGGCCGCACAAATCACATAATGAAAACCATACACATTTGTGCCATAATATATAAATAATTTATCACATCAGAAACCACACAAGAAATGGACTTCATAAAAATTTCATCATAACATAACTCATGAAAAAAATATAATTCATAAACATCATTCCATCATACACATATACCATTAAAATAAATAATTAGAAATGTATCATTGGATCATATCTTATATAACTCATGACTAACACCAACATATTCCATCTTAGATGGAAATTAATTTTGAAAGATCTTTTTAAAATATTTCTTGAGGAAAATATCAATTCTAATTTTAAAAATTATTTTTAAATCATAAAATAGTTTGAAAACCATTTTTTAATTTAAATAAAATTTCAAAATATTAAATAATCTTCTAAAAAACATTAAACATATTTTAAATCCATTTCCCATGAAATTCTTAAATTATCATTTAAAAAAATTTAATACATTTTTAGGAAACAAAATTTCTAACTAAATCAAATTTCCATCCGATGAGAGAAAAATATTAAATGAAAGATATATTATCATAAAAATAAATAGATTCATTATAAAACATGTAAAAGGTAAGTATATACACCTTGTAAAATTATATAGGTTCATTACCTAACAATTGTCTCAAAGAAGGAAAATTGAGACAAAAATACCTTACCAATTTGGTATCATTGGAATCATAAACCCTTGGAAAGAGAGATCATCAAATGGATATGTAAATATTGATAAATTTAAAGATAATTATCATATATTACAATAATGTTAACCATATACACCACAAAAAATAAATTATTGGTGAATATTTTATAAGTATCATATAAATAAATCACTACTGGAAATCCAGCCTTTCCCAACGGTTTAGAACCGTTGGGAAATGTTGCAGAACCGTTGGTATATGTTATACCAACGGTTCAGCAAACCGTGGGGAAGTAATCCGTTGGGAAAGGCTTTTCCCAACGGTTTACACAGAACCGTTGGGATATCTGAGAAAAAATCAGCCTTTCCCAACGGTTCTACCAAACTATTGGGAAAGACCTTTCCCAACGGTTTGGCCCGTTGGGAAATCAACCTAAAATTTTCTTTCCCAACGGTTTACAAACTGTTGGGAATGGTTTTTACCAATGGTTCACAGAACCGTTGGTAAAAACAACAATTATATGGGTATTCCCAACAGTTTAAAACCATTGGGATAGGCTTTGCTGTGAAAATTGCACAACAAGCTGCAATTTTCACAGCAGGTCTCGTTTTTGGGCATTCACCCTCAGTTTTAATTCAATTTTCAATCCAATTATGCCATTGTTTTCAATTCATTTTTCAATCGAATTATTGTACCTGTAACACATATAATGCATACATATAGAGAACAAACCAACACATACAAATAATGAAAACCAACCAACCAACACATATAATTCATCCTGAAAATATACTCATCCATAATTAAATTATAATTCATAACATAATTATAAACATACATAATTCCTTTAGAATTCATTTTAAAATTTAGATGATAATCATATGTGGAATCCGGAATTCAATTCATAATTTCATTGGTTTTTCATATACCATATATTTTTAATAGAAATGATATCCATTTTTAACAAAATACATACATCTGGAATGATACCGGTCACACCGTGCCTCGGATTGAGGCGAGGTTAACTCGTACACGTCACAAATGAATCATTGATCGTTGTCCTAAAGTATCAACATATTCCGAAATCGTTTGGTCGGTTTTGCGTATGTCAGTTGTTGTTTTCACTTAAAATGAAGTGTTTTTTAAATAAAAGAGAGACACTTTGAATGGTGTCGGCCACACTGAGTCTCGTATTGAGGCGGGGTTAACTCGTACACATCACAAATGACCCATGGATTGTTGTGCTAAAATATAAACGAAATCAGAATGCGTTTGGTTGGTTTTCCATATGAATTTAAAATGTAGTCCATTTTAAAGAAAAGAGGTACACTTAGAGTGGTCTCGGCCAAACCGCGACTCGGATTGAGGCATGGTTGACTCGTTCACCTAGCATATGACCCATGAATCGTTGTCCTAAATTTTCAACAGATTTCGAATGCATTTGGTCAGTTTTTCATATGTCAGTTGTTTATTTCACTTACATTCTTGTCCATTTTAAACAAAAGAGACACAGTCAGAGTGGTACCGGCCACACCACGTCTAGGATTTAGACGGGGTTGACTCTTACACGTCTCAAATGACCCATGGATCATTTTCCTAATGTATCGACACAATCCGAATACGTTTGGTCGGTTTTCCGTATGCCAGTTGATGTTTTTCACTTAAAATGACGTCCTTCTGAAACAAAAGACGGACACTATGAGTGGTGCCGACCACACCGCGTCTCCAATTGAGGCGGGGTTGATTCGTACACGTCACATATGACCCATGGATCGTTCTCCTAATGTTTAAATGGAAACCGAATGTGTTTGTTCGGTTTTCCGTATGTACTTAAAATGTTGTCCATTTTAAACAAAAGAGTAACACTTAGACTAATCCTGACCACACCGCGACTCAGATTCATCCCGGGTTGGCTCGTACATGTCACATATGACCCATGGATCATTGTGATAAATTATCAAAAGATTACGAATGCGTTTGGTCGGTTTTGCGTATGTCAGTTGTTCTTTTCATTTATAATCATGTCCATTTTAAACAACAGAGACAGAGTTAGAGCGGTGTCGGCCACACCGCGTCTCGGATTAAGACGGGGTTGACTTGTACACGTCACATATGACTCATGGATCGTTGTGCTAAAGTATCGATAGAATCCGAATGCGTTTGGTCGTTCTTCCGTATGTCAGTTGATGCCTTTCACTTAAAATGACGTCCTTTTGAAACAAAAGACGGACACTTTGAATGGTGTCAGCTGCACCACATGTCGGATTGAAGCGGGGATGATTCGTACACGTCACATATGACCCATGGATCGTTCTCCTAAAGTTTCAACGGAAACCGAATCCGTTTGGTCGTTTTTCCATATGTACTTAAAATGGTGTCCATTTTAAACAAAAGAGAGTCACTTAGACTTATCCTGGCCACACCACGACTCAGATTCATCCCGGGTTGGCTCGTACACGTCACATATGACCCATGGATTGTTGGGATAAATTATCAACAGATTCGGAATGCATTTGGTCAGTTTTCCGTATGTCAGTTGATGCTTTTCACCTAAAATGACGTCCTTTTGAAACAAAAGACGGACACTTTGAGTGGTGCCGGCCACACCACGTCTCCGGATTGATCTGACACCACCGTGCAACATTCTAATTATTATTTGTGATGTGTATGCGCAGACGGCACGTCAATCAGACGTGCGGTTTGCGCGGTACGACTCAATATTCGTGTTTTAAGTGATGTGCGCGCTTCGTAAACGCGCGTGAGGGGGGTCCAAACGGGCCGAACGAAGTCTTAATGGCCTGAAATCAGACGACAAATATGGGAGAGTGATTTATGAAGTGGTCGAGCAGACGGAACGTCAATCAGACGTGTCGTGTGCCCGCGGTGACCGACAACGGAGTTCTGTTGTCAGAAACGGCCAAAACGGGCGTCCAACGGTCAAATTCATAGCGGACGACCTTAGATTGAGCTGAAACCACCGTGCAACATTATAATTATTATTCGTGACGTGTACGTGCAGACGTCACGTCAATCGGACGTGCGGTTTGCGCGGTACGGCTCAATATTCGTATTTTAAGTGATGCACGCGCTTCGTAAACGCGCGTGACGGGGGTCCAAACGGGCCGAACGAAGTCGGAATGGCCTGAAATCAGATGACAAATACGGGTGAGTGATTTCTGAAGTGGTCGAGCAGACGACACGTCAATCGGACATGCCGTGTGCCCGCGGTGACCGACAACGCAGTCCTGGTGTCACAAACGGCCAAAATGGGCGTCCAACTGTCAAATTCATAGCAGACGACCTCAGATTGAGCTGAAACCACCGTGAAACATTCTAATTATTATTCGTGACATGTACGCGCAGACGGCACGTCAATCGGACGTGAGGTTTGCGCGGTACGGCTCAATATTCGTATTTTAAGTGATGCACACGCTTCCTAAACGCGCGTGAGGGGGGTCCAAGGGGGAGGGGGGTTGTACAGGGTCCAATAATGAGGGGGTTTTCCAGGGAGTTCACAAACACACAACCACTAAAAGAAAACAACATCCATAAAAACAGACAATATATAAAAATAACTCAACTCCAATACTATACTACGAGTCTAGATAAAACCAACAACTAGAATAGATTAAACATCAAATCTCAAGTCAAAAATGTAACGGATCAATATGTCCCACATCAGCATCACCATCACCATCATCATCATCATCATTGCCCTCGTCATCGTCCTCCTCATCGTCCTCACCCTCCACAGCGCCTTCCTCCTCGCCTTCGCCCTCCTCCTCGCCCTCCTCATCTCCCTCCTCTTCCGCATCAGACTGCTCGCCATCATCATCTTCAAGCTGGACATCGGCCTGACCACCACTGGAACTTCCACCTGGTGCACCATATATAGAATGTATCGACGACATGTATTCATCAATTGCTGGGCTGGCCTCTGCTGGAAGTGTTGGACGTAGAACTTCAATAAATTTCATAAATGCACTGTTTGCCCTAGCACACTGTTCTGCCGTCTATGTGGCCCTTTTCTCAGCCTGTTCTGCCTGTGCCCTAACTTGCTGCAGCTCGGTGGCACTACAACTCGTACCTGAGGCAGGACAATACCTCGTCGGGGCTATCCTAGGTCGGCAGCGTACTCTTCCAGAATGATCCTCTCCCAACACCTGATGTAAGTGATCAGATGGCCCAAAATTGTCTGCTTCTTGGGCATCGAGGGCCTCTAAAGCATCCTGTTACAAATATAAATATATTATTAAGTTACGAAATAGATATTAAAATATAAAATCAACAGATTAAAACTTACAATCTGCTGCAGAGTCGCTTCGTTGACAGCACTTCCATCCTTTTTTCGTCTACTCGAGCAAAACAGTTTTGCTCGAGGCACACGTCCTTCAATATTTTGTACATGCCTCTACAATGACATTGAAAACAAAAGTTATATAAAGACTTCAGAAAATAATTAAATAATTGAGGAAACAAAAGAAAATGTAAGTCGTAAAGAAAACTTATAAACAATTGTCATACCTGCTGCCTCTCATGATCCGGCATCATCATGCGTCCTAGTGTATGGAGGTATTTTTTTGCATCAATGTTTTTTTTTATTTTTTCCAGATGATTCCTAAATAAAATTCAATAATGAAAAGGATAATATTAATTCAAAACTTGAAAGTTATTATTTAAATACCTCAAATGTAATTCATACCTTAAACTGGGTACTCGTCCAATGAGTAATCATTTGACGATACTGCTCTATAGGACAATCATCCACGACTGGTACCGCCTCTAACTCAGTGCCAACTCTAGCACGCCAGCCAATATACAGCTCATGCTTATAGGATCTCCAAAGCTCTCCTAAATCCTTTAGACGTTCCAGTCGTGCACCCTCACCATCAGGAAAATTAAATCGAAGCTGAAATGAAAATATTAATTTATATAAATACAAAAAAAATTCATGGCATTAAATACAACATATTTTTTACCCATATCTCTGCCCAAGATCTATCTTTGACCTCATGTGGATAATGTCTTCACGACAGTGGGCTGATGGGAATGATGTCGGAGTATTTGGAAAGCGTCGCCATAAAACTCCGACATTGCTGCCCTATTTTCTAATCCATCTGATTGTCTTCATTATATTCCACCATAACCTGTGTGCGACGGTTCAACACCGAACGCATGCGTGTACGGCCCCGCCCCCGTCTCCTGTCAGTAGATGTATCTGTCATGAAAGAAAAATAAATTTTTTATCAAAACATGTTATAATGAAAATAAATATTGCTATAAAAATTTGTTAGGGTTTTATAAATATACATGCGCTAGTCTGATCAATGAGTGGCGCCGGATCCACAGAACCTGATGGAACACCCTCTGGTGGAACAGGAGTCAAAGACGATGGAATATAAAAGCTCGGAGAGACAGAAGTAGAAGGAAAAGAAGATGGAACAACTGTATGACCTGATGCTGACTGGGGAGTGGGAATCATCATGGGATGTGAAAATGATGGGGCAGAAGATGCAGAAGGTAGCGAAAACACGGGAGGTCTAAATATCCCGTGTGTCCCTAACGACACACCGGGATCAGAATGTGGGAAGGCTGAAATGTCAGTGGGAGGGGCAGGGTCTAGTCGGGCACGCGCAGCTCTACGTCCACCTCTGGTACGAACCCTCCTCGTACCACCGGCCTGAGTACTAGGACCAGTACTAGGCTCCTCGTCGAATAACTGTCGACGTAATGGTGGATCCTACAAAAAAGTTTACAAAAAAAATTAATCACATGACATTATATATTCTGTAAATATATATATATATATATATATATATATATATATATATTTGAAATAAAGTACTCACTGTAGGCACTAATGGTGTAATGCCCATCTCCTCCATCCGACGATTGTTCTCCGCCATTTTTTTTCTTCGTCTCTCTTCAATTGGCTTCATTTCCTGCATTGGAAAACAAATATGTAATTAATTAGAAAAAGAAAATTAATGTGTAAACCAAAAAACTAAATATATGAGGGAATGAGGGGATTCATTGGTAATTTAGCTATCAATTGTTTTAGAAGAGATTGAATGAATTTAATGAAACATACAAGTTGTAATGTTCACCAAGTTAGAAATATTGTTTGATTTGGTTTGAATACAGTTCAATTCCAAATTAGAAAATGCAATTCAAATAAAACAGCAACCGATAAACATTGAAAATTCACATAACGGTGAAGTCAGCTAAAACATATTTGTGATCAATACTAAATAAATATGAATATTACCAACCTTAACAACCCAACTCGAGGTAAACCAAAATAATTGAGAACATGGATGAATGATTCTATATATTTCCAACCACAACTTCAGGTTCACAATCAACTCTGACAATTGAGCTATTGGAGTCATCAAAAGAAATAAATGGACTGGTTCCAATGGCAATAGGGACAGTGTCAATTCCATCATCAGCATCATCAAAAATATGTCTTGGAATTACTTCAACTATGACATTAAATTCAGGTTGAAGTTGATCTTTGACATAAAAAACTTGTTTAGCCATTGATTCCAACACATATGGTTCTTCAGTTGCAAGAGTGCGGGTCATATTAATTACTCGAAATCCACAATCATCAATAAATGTTCCATGTCTCGTCATTGAATCAAACCAATGGCATTTCATCATTGTGACTCGTCCATGAGAGTAATAATCCAATATTATTATTTTCTCAACGACTCCATAATAACCCACATTTTCATGTCGCGGTCTACTATCTGATGCACTGGAATAACAATCTGTTGTGGCAGTAACCATAATACCATCATGTTGTGTTCTCATGTTTTTGGCTCTTTCAATGACAATAAATCTTTACCCATTGATAACAATTTATTTACAGTCACGAACCACGGTATTAGGACCAAAAGCCAAAGCTCTTATTTCCTCAGAGACAGAGTCAGCAGACAAACTCAATACCTGCAATATAAATGACAGTTAAACTTAAGTAAATATTGAAATAATTAATTTAAACAGTAATATTTTTACCTTCAATTTTAACCAAGCAGAAAACTCTTTGCTATGCAAAGTCTCTCTCCTTCTCAAAGATAAAGAACGATGCTTCCTATTTATCATTGTTTTATGTTCCCTGTAGATAAAAAAATATGAATAGTTTAACAGATATATATGTAAGATATACATATTCAATTTTGTTACCTGATATAGTCATCGAACAAATCACAGTTGAACAAAACTGTGCGATGTGCCATCTCCCGCTCTTCATGGCTTAATTTCTTCAATGTATATGATCCAGGAATTCCACTTATTTGAGGAAGTGATGGAAAACTGGGTTCAATTTGCTCATATTGTTCTTCTTCATTTCTCATTGGTATGTTCCTTCTTGTAGTAAGATCAGACAAATACATTGAACAGAAATCCATACATTCTTGAGCTAAGTAACCGTTCACGATAGAACCTTCGGGATGATTCTTGTTTCGAACATAAGACTTTAATGTGAACATATTTCATTCAGTTTGATACATCCAACGAAAAGAAACAGGTCCTCCGAGAAGTATTTCAGTTGGAATATGGACAGTCAAATGCAGCATGCATGTGAAAAATGATGGGGGAAATATTTTCTCCAACTCACACAAAATTAATGGGGCATCTGTCAACATTTTTTGCAAGAAAGACTTGGACAACTTCTTAGCACAAATATCTCTAAACAAATGGCACAACCGAATAAAAACCACCCTTACATTATTAGACAAAAGATGATGGATTTCTATTGGAAGCAACTCATGCAGTAGAACGTGATAATCATGAGTCTTCAAAGATTTTAGCTTCAACTCTCTTCTGTTGACCCGTTTAGATATATTTCTTGAATAGCCATCAGGAACTCTAATAGTCTCTAATACTTCCAAAAATTGTTTTTTTTTTCAGTAGGTGTCATCACATAAGAAGCACATGGAAGTTTCCATTTATTTTCACTGATACGCACAGGATGCAATTCTGGTCTGATGCCCCAATCCACCAAGTCACGTCGAGATCGTAAATCATCTTTTGTCTTCCCCTTGACATTTAGAAGAACTGAAAGCAACATTTCACATATATTCTTTTCAATATGCATTACGTCTAAGCAATGACGTAGCAAATTGGTTGACCAATAAGGCAAATCAAATAAGATACTCATCTTCCTCCAATTGTAACAGGTTTCTATGGAAACATTCTTTCTCTTTCCAGATTTCATTTGACCCTTCCCGAACGAAAAACTGAAATCTTTCAATTCATTAAGCACATCAGTTCCAGACATACGTTCTGGTGGATCATCAGTCTCTATAGTATTATCAAATCTTCGATGATTCATTCTATATGGATGATCCTTTGGCAAAAATCGTTGATGTCCCATAAAACTGAAACTACAACGATGTTTCAGTCTTCTAGATCGTGTATTCTTCATACAAGCTGGACATGACAGTTTTCCCTTCGTGCTCCATCCAGACATCATTTCATAATCCGGAAAATCATTGATCGTCCACATAAGCGCAGCACACATCTGAAATATGTCTTTCGAACATGCATCGTATGTGCGCACACCCACATCCCAAAGAAGTTTCAACTCTTTTATTAAAGGTTGCATGTATACATCAATATCAATGTCGGGATCAGAAGGACCAGATATGAGTATACTCATGAAAGTGAAAGATTTTTTCATACACAACCATGGGGGAAGATTATAAATGTGTCTAAAAATTGGCCATGTGCTGTGCGAAGTAAGCATCTGCCCAAACGGATTAAAACCGTCGCATGAAGGACCCAGCCTCACATTACGCACGTCAGCTGCAAAATCAGGATGTCGAGCATCAAATCTCTGCCATGCAAATCCATCTGCAGGATGAACCAACTCATCATTAGTCTTCTTTCTCTCGGTATCATCCCATCTCATTTTTATTGATATTTCATCAGACATAAAAAGATTCTAGAGTCTGGGGATCAATGGAAAGTGCCACATTACTTTCTGTGGAACGCGGGATGGTGTTCCATCAGATTTTGACTTCCAGCGGGATGTGCCACATTTTACACATTCATGTCGTTCAGCGGTTTCTTCCCAGAATAAACTGCAATCTTTCGGGCAAGCATGAATTTTGTTTCTGGAAAATCCAAGTTCTTCAACTAACTTCCATGACATATAGTGGTTTGAGGGAATATCTGCATCCTCTGTAAGTAAATCCTTCAAGAGGGTAAGAATGTAATCGATTGCTGTATTAGAAATCCCATACATAGTTTTTCCATGAAACAATCGGATTAAAAATTCCAGCTTTTTCATTTTATCTCATTGTCGATATACTGGAGTCATGGCAGCATCATTAAATTTTTTCACGCTATCAATATCATCATTTTCACTAGATGCATCAGTTGTCCTCATATCGACGTCTTCTTGAGTCGAAATCCTTTCTTTTTCATGATGACGAATAAACGAGAACCGATCATCTAACAAATTCTCCATTCCAGTCCTTTCATTTTGATCATCACCAATTTGAGATTTCATTTTCTCCCCATTGTGATACCACACAAAGTAGTTTGCTTGAAAACCATTTTTGGTAGTGTGGTAGCTGACTTCTTCACGACTCAACCATGGTCTACCAACACAATTGGAACATGGGTAGTGTATGCGACCACTATCTGAAGCATTGTGAAATGAAAAATCTATAAAGCTCTCCAAATTGTTTTGAAAATCGCTTGAGATACGATCGGTTTCATACATCCAACTTCTGTCCATTCTGTAAAAAAATTCATATAAGTCATTTTGTCATAAATAATTCAATAGGATTGAACATTAATAGAAAATACATTTAAGTAAACGATAAAGGAAGAAAATAATCATGGTATCAACTAGACATGTGAAAAAAACATACTAATGTGTTATTGAAAAAATGTAAAACCAACAAGAACTTAATGTGTTATCACATCAGAGCATGCCTCATCCCATAACCATATTAGTAGGGTACCCTCGTGGATAGCCCCGCCCACCCCCGTGGACAACCCACCCACCCTCGTGGACACCCCCTACCCCCTAGACAGCCCAACCACCCCCGTGGACAGCACACCCACCCCCCTCGACACCCCTTCTCTCTATGGACAGCCCCCCACCCCCTTGGATAGCACGCCCACAACCCTGGACACCCCTACCCCCTGTGGTCAGTGTTGTACCCCTCTCTCTTGGATTTTAATGATCACAATCACTCTCATCGTGTTCTAACTTGTTTTCAAGTTTTTTGATGATAGGAAAAAGGTTTACAAAGAGTTGGCCCAAGAAGACTGGAAAAGGACTCTCTGAGTCCACCGGCCAACCGGTGGATTTCCACCGGCCGCCGGTGGTCTCTGGCAGAAGCAATGCTCTCTGCCAGGTTCCACCGGTCAGCCGGTACCTGACCACCGGCCCGCTGGTGGAACCAGACAGTAGGCCTTGCCCACTGCCAGGTGCCACCGGCCGACCGGTGTCTGAATCACCGGCCAGCCGGTGTCCCAGCACCGGCCCGCTGGTGGAACCCAGACAGAAAGCTCTGCCTTCTGGCTGGAGCACCGGCCAGCCGGTGGCCAAGCACCGGTCAGCCGGTAAGCCCAGTCAAACTAGCCCTTGGGCTTTGACCAGACTTGGCCACTTGACCTCCAACGGCTCCGAAAGCCCTCCAACGGCCATATTGAAGTATTTAGGGATATTTCTCCTATAAATAGACGAGGATGGATGCCGGGAACAAACCACTGATACATTGGAATGATATTTTGATCCCTTGAAGCTCTAAAGACAAATCTCTAAGGCTACTTGTGATCCATTTCCATCCTTGAAGCTTGGGCTGCCTCTACATCAACTACTCTCACACTCTTGGCGCTCAAGGCTTCCTCTAGTTTGTTATAATTTATTTATTTCAATTGTTTAGTTATTCATTGGGTTTGTATTAAAACAAACCATCCTTTTCTTCCTCACTTTCATTTTGGGTTTCTTGCTACAACCTATGGACAACCCCCACCCCCTTGGATAGCCCACCCACCCCCCTAGACACCCCTACCCCCCGTGGCCAGCCCACCCACCCCCCATAGACAGCCCGCCCACCCCTCCTTGACAGCCCGCCCACCCCTCCTTGACAGCCCGGCCACCCCCGTGGACAGCCCGTCCACCCTTGTGGACAACCCGCCCACCCCCGTACACCCCTGGACACCCCGTACCCCCCTGGATAGCCCCGCCCACCCTCCCAAACAGCCCACACCCCCCTCCCCTGCAACCCCACCACCACCACCTAGACATACCACCCCCCTGGACACCCCACACACCCCTCCCCCACCCAGACCCCCAAGACAGCCCACACCCCCCTATACAGCACCGCCCACCCCATGGACAGCCTTTCCCACCCCCGTGGACACCCCCGCCCACCCCCATGGACAACCCACCCACCCCCGTGGACACCCCCTACCCCCACAATCCATTATCCAAAACATATCAAATTGGTTTGAACACAATGCATAATTCCCACAATCCATTATCCAAAACATGTAAACGTCCCAACTCTGATTTACATGTTTTGAACACTCTCCTTCCAAACATAGAATACAAAAACATTAAAGAAGTCTTCACAAACACAAACAATATCCTATTTAGATATTAATTTCAATAATCAATTAAACCACCAACACCTGGAAAAAATCTATTCATTAAAACAACTACAACAATATAGTTGAGATCAAATTTTACCTATTCATATGGGGTGTACCTCTTGGGATGGGGGGTGATGGTGTTCGGATTCGTGAGAGCGAATAGATTAGGGCTCTGTGCGAATGGGGAGAGGAGATCTCAATCTGCAATTTGGGGGAAACCTTTGCCAACGGTTTATAAAAACCTTTGGAAAAGGCACACATTTCCCAACGGTTCACTGGAACCGTTGGGAAATGGTTGGGTTCACTGAGTTTTCCCAACGGTTCCACTGAACCGTTGGGAAATGTGTGATTTTAGCACCCTTTCCCAACGGTTCCATTGAACCGTTGGCAAAGGCTCACTATACCAACAGTTTAAGCAAACCGTTGGTATACTGCCGTTGGGAAAACACTAAATTCCAGTAGTGAATGTAAGACTGAAAATCCCCTAACCTTTAGTTTTGATTTCCTTTGTACATGTTCAAACCTCCTCTTATCTAGGTATCTCCTTTTTGTTTTTACCAATGGTCATCCTCAAATGGATTTATGTCAAAATAAATGATTCTAGTTTGTAAGGAGGGGTGTTGGGAGGATATTTGGATTGTATTGGTTTGAATCAAATTGATTTTAAAGTGTGAATAAAATAGAATAATAGGTTCCCATTTATAATTAAGGTGAGGGACAGTTTTGGAATTTCTCAAAATATTAACTGATAATAAATTCAATATCAATCTAAATACCTCCAATAGTACATTTATTTCATGATAATATAATATAATGTTGTATTATCATCATACAATATATTTTAGACATGTTTTTGTGTTTATTTTCAACCTTATCATTTTGATTAACCCTCAATTAACCTATTTTAATTTTAACTACGAATTTTATTTTCAATAGATGAAAGTTCAATTGTTACTTATATGGTTTAAATTAGAAAACATTGTGAATTTATTAAATTTTCGACCTTATAATAATAAATTCTTATTTTATAAAATACTTTCTTAGTTTTTATGTAATTTAAAAATATATTATTTTCATAAAATACCATTCATGTAACTTTTGATACTATTCATTATAATGACTTCAAGAAAATAAATACTAAACTATAACTTCAAAAAAATTAATACACTCACAACTTGTCATATTCACCTAGAAAAATCATTTATCACCTTAAAAAATTCATATTTTTTTTTATTTTAATTTTACTAATATCATTTAATTTATTTTTTCATTAGTTGAAAATTTATTGGATCATCATTGTGTAATTATTTATAATTATAATTTTTTCACTAAACATTAGAAATAAATTAAAATTATGTATATATACCTTTTAAATTTTATATGAATTTTTATATTAGATCATTTTTCTTATTTATCCCCAAATTAAAAATATTATACATATTAAAAGAAAGAGTGTTTCATTTTGTCAGTCTCTTTGATTTTAATAATATACAATCCATTTTTATAGAAAATTTACAATTAAATTATTAATTTTATAACCTTATGTGTTAATTATATAATTAAATTCATCCAATAACATTTGGGAATGTTTTTTTGGAAATTTTATAAAATTTATAATATTATTTTTACCCTTAATTACCAGATTTACCCTTAACTATGGTAATAAAATTACTATGCTTACAATTCATATTGTCCAAAAATAAAAGAGAACTATTTAATACATTTTGAACTTATGATTACAATTATTAAAACCATTTTTCAAAATTATATACACATAAGTGGAAAAAATTATCTAAAATTAATCATGTAGACGTGGCGAAAAAACATGCTTTTAAAGTGAAAAGGTCCAAGAGTTTACAAATATTTTATATATATATTCAATATAAGAATGATTAAAATGACTAGAACTGGATTAATGGGTGATTAATTAAACTATTTTTACATTAATAACAATTAAAATTATAATTTAATATTAAATTATATTTAGATGAAAAGACAGTTTTCAGTTAAAATTCAGTATTTTTCACTATTCAGCAAAAAATAAAAATTCTTAGTAAAATTCAAAAATTCACCAAAATATAATATTGATATTATAATTAAAATAGATAATATAATTTTTTCAAATAAAATTTACAATACTTTATAATTGTAAATTTAAAAAAAAGTATGTCGTTAAAAGGGGATAAACTGTTTTTTTAAAGGGTTTTTGCATAAAACTGGATTTATTTTTATATAATTTATAGAAATAAAAGATTAATTTTAAAAATTATACTAAATATATGATCTATATATATTTCAATAATATAATCCAATATATATATAAATATATATTTATTATATTGGTATAAAATATAGTTATGTACATTTAAATAGTTTTTCAGAAAATGATTTCCTTTTTTTTCAAAAAGGGATTTAAATAAGTAAAACATACATTAATAATTTAGTTAATAATGTCAACACCATCCATTTTAATGGTTATTTTTTAATTGTATTGTTTAAATAATTATAATAATAAAATGTTGTTTCATAGAAACTCAGTGTTATGTGTAACGCTTGTGAAGACATTGTTGCGTGTAACACAAGACATTAATGAAATCAAATTATTTTAAAAAATATATTTCATAAAAATATTGAGGTTTTATATTTGATATGTGAATAAAATAAGATTGAATTCACCCTTTTTTATGATAGGGGATGGACAAACTCATAATTTCTGAAATTATTAAATTAATATAAATTATTTTTCATTAAAGAAATGGGTCAAAATGATATATTGAGAAGATTATATGATTACTTGTCTAAATGATATAAATTAATAATACTTGTTCAAGTGTAGATTATGTGTTTAGACTTATCATTTTTAACCCCTATTATCCTTTTCCATAAGTATGATGATAACAAATTTTTTTACTTTTTAGGGGTATAAATACTAATTTTAAAATAAAAAATGTCATACAAGTGGACAAAAATTAATATTATAAAACATACACCAATAATTTTTCCAAAGAAAATATTTTTTGAGAAGTTTAATCATTTAGTAAATTATTATGTATTATAATATATTATTAATGTCAATTTTTTTACTATTTATTTAATTTGGCATTGAAACCAATATGACAGAAAAGGAATTCGAATAAAATCTTTTTAAAAAAATCATTAACATGATATATTTTTATTAAAGATTCATGTAACACTATAAATAATTAAATTTATATTACTTTTAATATTTTTAGAATAATTTATTTTACTTTTCTATAAAATTATTAATTATTGTTTCCATGTTGTGTAAGTGTTCAATGCATTTATTACATTACTAAAATTAGATATAAATTAACATGGTAATAAAATCATTTTTCACTCAAAATACAATTATAACAGTAAGAATCCTCCTTTTATTCATATTCAAAAAACATGGAGACATTAAAACTAAGAGAATGAAGTTATTTTTACTTTGGTTTGCATAAAATATTATAATTACCAAAAATTATGAAATATGGTACAATGTTTCTATGTTTTAGTCAAATAGATTGAAATATATAAACTACACTAATCAAAAAATAAAAATCCAAGTGTTATGGTCATTTTTTCCATAATATATTTTTTGAAAAAAATATTTACATGATTTAGCATTACCATAATGACAATTATTTATTATGGTAAAGATTCAAAATTATATAAAATATAACCAAACTATTATATAAATTTGGAACTTATGATTAAAAATTTGTAATCAGTTTTTCAATATTTTATTTATATAATTCAAAAAAATTAATTTAAGTTTAAATATTATAAGGTAATGAAAATATATTAAAACAATAATTTTTAAGTATATTTTTTATACCAAATTCAAGTATAAAATTAATTAAATCAACAATATTTGGGTTATGATTAATTAAATGGTATAATTTATGTTTTAAAACTATGTAATATATAATTTTAATTTTAAAAACATTAATATAAATCAAAATTTTCAATAATATTATACATTTTCACTATTCATTAAAAAATTAAAAATTTTGGAAAAATATTAAAATTCTAGTATAAGATAATATTAATATGATGATTTCCAAAATGATATAATTTTCACCAAATTGTATTTTAAAAATTCCATAAATTATGTAAAATATTTTCTCACAAAAAAAATTAACATCATTTTGGAAAAAATTGTACTATGGAATAATGAAATGATTTTACTAAAAATTATGTCTTTATTTACTAAAAATCTATAGATAAATTTTTATTTATTTAAAAAAAATATATATTTAATTATATAAATAAACCTGTTCATACCCACCACTTAAATGGATAGGCTATGACCACTACATTTAATAAATTATAATTTTATCATCCATCCCTATTTTTTTATACTGGTGGTGCATTTAAAGCAAACTATCGATCATAATATAATTTTAGACGCTTATGGAGTTATAAGACTCTCAATAATTATGTAAAGATAAATGTATTATAAGTTCACGTAGTATAAGGGAGTTTATCCAAAGACTAATTGATGGTATATCCGAGGTTTCCCCAAGACCAAAAGAGGGCACACAGGAGGTTACCCGAATACTAAAGAAAGTGAACTAGTGGTTTGACAAATCTTAACATATGATGACTATATTTTTAGGTATAATTATTATGAAATATCAATGATTATAATTATTCCATAGTTTATTCCACTATTTTGTGTAATTATCACATTCTAACGTTATGCTCTCATGGTTCATATTATCACATCCTATCCATGATCACACTATGAAAAGTTTCCAAATTTGTTTGTGAGAAGGCCTCAGGATCACCTCTCCATACGCAAGAGCATTTAGGGCCTAGGGTGGGTCAGTGGGGAGAGTAATCAGTCATATCAGAGTAAGAAAAAATGCAACAACACAACACTATCCATTATATTAAATAATAATAATATACTAACATTAAATATAAACAAGTCTGGGATAATTGAAATATAGTAAAGGCCCAATCATCCAGGTAATATACATAGCACTAATCATAGACCAAGCCAATAACATACACAATAATATAAAAAAATAAATATAAGTAAAATGTACCATTATCTACTACCAACATCGACCCATACCACATACCCACCTTTCTATACACATCCAAACCATATCTCTCAACCAGCCCAAATCTATAGAACATCATATTCATGGAACCAAGTAAACATTTTATTGGGTACCCTAGGATACTTGTAAGAAGAGTGTGGTGTGATTACAAAACTTAGTAAGTAACCACCAATGTTTTACAATAAATGTCCACTAAATGTAGTGTATGTACATGTAAAATAAATGATATAAATAGTAATTAAATATCAACTATTGAAAACAAATAAATAAACAATGGTGTATATAGGGATATATGGTTACAATTTTCAAACAATATCTTTTTCGAATAGGAATTCAATGACTCTAATTAATATATGTAATCACAATGGGGATAAAGTAATTTCAATGGGATCACACAGAATCACCTCCTCTATATATGAAAATATTCCATGCATCAACTAGACATCATGTAAACAACGATTAGAACGGGATGTCATACCACTCAAGACATTTATAAATCTCATCTATTGTCCTTATCCATTGTATTGGACCATAAAAAATCATGTTATCGGAACTATCATAACCCCTATGAGGGAAAACCCTTAGGTGGTATGTAAATAATTTTCTCCATACCCATGATAATAAATCATTATACATTCAATAATTGAACTGACATCCTATACTAATACAATTCAAGTAAATTAATTAATGGTGAATCCACATGACCAAGAGGAGTATCCTAGGTATCAATCAAGAATACCATCATTAATCCTCAGAGAATATATAATAATCACGTGATTTAGGGAATTTAACCCACTCAACAACCACTAGAATTTCCTGGATCCTAGAAAGATGAGCCTTTAATGGGTGACAAAAACTAAGAGGGGATCTGAGATACACATAGAAACCTCCTCAATAATCCCTTTGTGGGGTGGAATACCTATAAAAATTGGGACTTCTAATAATGTTAACATTAAAAAAACTATATATCATGAGATTAATTCTACTATATACCTCTTGGAATCCCCGCCATAACATCACATCGCATCAGTCCCAAAGGGTGAAATCAATGAAGCATATATAGAAATCACAGCTCCATTAACAGTAACTGAGTTAAATCCTATATAGAAGGGTGATGTTAGTCAAATAAATAAAATAATCAAAAATTAAAAATCATCTATGGTTTTAATGTTTGGTACAAGCTATAAAGTGACACCCACTACCATTTTTACCCAACACATAATTCACTATTTCAGGGTCGTTCCACCACCGGCACACCCAATGGGGTCCCCTAGGTTAATATATAAAAGAAGATGTATTACTATTGGTATCCTACATTATTTTCATAGTATCATGTTGAAAACTAATGTACTTGGATATCATTTCCCATGGCAGTAAGAAAAATCTGTGCGACCTTTTTGATTCTGGATGGTCTTTCCACTAAGACCACTTTCAAGAGATGGGTTGTAACCCAATATCAATTCCGAAGGCCACTCTGGGATGGTTAAAACGCCCAAAATAGTTTTTTCTTTACTAAAATTTTATCCACCACGAATTTTTCAATGTATAACATTCCTCAAGAAGAACATATTCACCACCTAAAGGGTCTATAAGCTACTTTATGCCTCAAAAGTATAGGTCTCATCCATCAAGGCCAAGGTATGAATCTGGATTATTAGGGTTCTTAGTGCCACTAGTGTTCATCCAATATTTATCCAATTATTTCATTAATCAATCCATTGGATGAAAATTGGATAGTGTGTGTTTTCATTAGGGGTAATTCCATTAATCGATATACTACTATAAAAATTCATAAATACAATAGGGTCGACACGACATACCACATTCCTTTCACAAACATTTTGACTGTTGTGAAGGCCTAATAGTGGATACCATGGAATATTCTAGATAATCCGTGACATTCCATGTCATGGATCTTAAAAATCACCAAAATTTAATAAATTATAATTAAATTATAATTACTCAATTAAACATGATAATTTAAAATTATTAAACCAATATTAGTTATAATGGCATAAATCTCAATACCTCACTAGCTGATCATATTTTACTGACACCATGACCTAACAATCAATAAAAAGCTATAGAAAACCCTCAACCCTAAATTAGGTTTAATTATTGTGGAAATACATCAAAAAAATACCCAAATAATTTAATTAATTGATTAATGATTTTAGAAATTACAAGGGAGACATACCTTAATGAGAAGAAACATATTGTAGTGTATACATTCTCCTAGTAAATCATCGTTCTAGGAAGAGTAAAAGATCCATCAATGATATATGATTCTATAATTCTCTTGTGGAATCATAATTCAAAAACATATATAGTGAAATAAAATGTTATATGAAGAAAAAAATATTGGATAAAAAATAAAATAGATTACTCCAAATTATAGAAAATTGATTTAAAAGACTCTATGAACACCCACTAAAAGGGGATTGAAGAATGGAAGGAGCTGAAAGGGATTCCTGATTTATTAATAAGTGAAGGAGGAAGAAATGATACGGTTTCACTGTTAAATATTTCTAATAAAAAAATGAAAAATTTCTAATTTTGAATAGGAATCATAGTCTGATTATACATTTGGAAAAACTATATTCAAACCATGTTCCACTACTTTCTAAGGCACACCGACATTGAACGATTAGAGTGAATAATTCAACATACCAATACAAAACTGTACAAAAAGAATAAAATTTATTTTTTAAGCTCACAAACTTTTCTAGGAATCCCACATGGTCTTCCCATACAGTGCTCCTATTGAGTCTAGGTTGTACAGTAAGATCAAATAGTTTGGACTAGCCATGCATAAACCCTTCCCAAAAGGCTTGAGTTTTCCAAAACCTCAAATATATGCCCAAACCCCTAGGACTCTCTTAAAACCTCATATAAACCTTTCAAGCCTCATTCCATGTCAAACCAAATCACTTTGAGTTATTCCAAACCTCATAATTTCATTTTAAATCTCTGATTAAGATTCAACACATCCAGTAATTGAAAAATAAAATTTCATTCTAAAATTTCTATCTCATTTGGTATCATGATCATAAGAAATTCACAACTTAACACTTATCATTTATAAGAAGTCATTGTGGGTATAGAACTGAATAACGTGACCAACTTGGGTCATGATCTCCCGCTCAAATGGGGACATTATATTTCTGAATTCATAACACATTTCCAAGCACTATATTGATCACATGATGTTTAATGGAAACAAATCAATCCAATACTCATATATTCATTCAAATAATAAACTTTATTCTTATCTGACCACTTCTATCCCATGAAATGACCACATCATAATATCATTCATTAACTACTTTATGGAACATCTTACTATATGTTCTTACATTCAATGGCCAATTCCAATCAACCGTACTCTCACTATCATAATTTCATAATGAAACGTTCCCAAATAATCCTGACAACAATCACGACACATTTTTAAACTTTATAAAGAATATAACACATGAGGATACCACTCTCGATCCTTGATTTGACAAAAACAATCAAATTCTTGATTGAAAAAGCATAATATAGTTATATAAGATTTTCCTAAAAAATCCTTGACTGACTATGGAACAACCCTTATTTAATCCCAAAGGTATGACTAATATGGATCCAAACTAACCACATGGAACTAATTTGGAGAACTCAGATTGAACAACCACTGAATGACTATTTTTAAAACTGATGGGCCTCTGTAATTAATGGATCACCAAAAACCGATTTTGATTCCTTTATACCAAGCCACATCAAGATCAATCTGAGCAGACACAATGAATCCCATAACCAAATTTTGATGGAATTTTCTAGAGTACACATCTTTTATAAATTTCCATTGACATTCCATAAAACTAATACTATTTTAATCCCAATCTAACACCCTTGGATCACCACAATCCATTCTAAGCATGATGTTCATGCTCAGAATCCACCCGTGTCTATATTAAAACATTTTACTATAATTATATTAAGACTACTAAAATACATGGTTTCAATTATCTAATTACCTCTATAATAAAGATGATCATCCAATGACTGGAATCATCCTTGATTGACCCTTCTTACATGAGGAATATACACTAGATACCAACATCTCACTCCCCACATTAAGAACATCATATTCTTAAAACCAATGAGACTATTCACATGCATTCTTAAATAATTCCACATCCATATTTATGAAAAACAACTATAATGGATATAAACCCTCTAATTCTTGAAAACAAAAGAAACTTTCTCAAGGAAACTACCTTTGAATAGATGGAAACATTATCCTTGGAATTCACCATGTTTTCATTAATAATAAGGTAACCACCATCGAGTCATTACTTACAAGGATCCACTATTAAAAATGTTCCAATATTATTGAGCTATGATATCCTCAAGTTTGTATTCACTTTCCTTTAATACTTAAAATATAGGAAGTATATGCTAAGGTTCACCCTTATGTAAACCATCCCATGGAACATGATTTATTTTTAAGATATCTATAATCATAGGGTGCTTCCTTTAATTCTCCCCAAAGAATCTGGTCTCTATTCCAAAACTAATAACATTAGAAACCATTAATCTATGACCCACCCGTGGGATCTAACTATTGTATCATCATTAGATGTTACCATGCATAACAAATATAAAATAAACTCACCCTACATAGTAGGTTTACAATCCAATACCACACGAATCATACTCTTGTGAGTGAAACATTATAATGTCAAGTCTAACTATGCTACATGGAAAATCCTCCTTAATATACAAGGAGTTCCCATTAAACCCCTATTAAAAATTAGACATCATACTTAGTCCGTTATTTATCAACATCTGGTCACCTCAAAATGTTGTTTCAGTAGCGTATATTTACATCCCCAATCTAATGCATGTTAACCTCATACACTTTCGAGACACTATCTTGCATCATTCTAGTCATGAATGTCCACTAATTTTTTGACCAAGAATATAAGAACAAGAACACTAGTATACTGGTCCAGGAACGTAAACAGTCTTACTAATCTAAGTGGTCCTTGATACCTAAGAACCCTAGCTGCTTCCTTAGAAACCAATATAATTATCCTTCATGTGTCACATACTATGTAACACCTCATGTGCACCAAAATCATCATGAGAATATGAAAAAGGTCACTTCCTCTAAATGAATCCTTAAACCCAAACCAACCCCACTCTAAGGTTCACCTCAATCAAAACCAACCATAATCTCACTAGGTTAGCAGTTTCTACTAATGACCGCTAGGTCTCCCATCTAGACCTACCGATCAAGAATAAAAATAAGTTAATAGGTCTAACCCCTACTAAATATTCTCTCACATATATTATACATTTCATTTTAATCATTAATGATTTTTGACTAATGGAATGTAGAGATAACATCTAGACATAAGGGTTAAATCTTGTCAACATGGGTTTAATTATATAGGTGTTCAATTCCATGTTATTATGGAAAAAAATATTAATGTGTAATTAGAAACCCATAAAAATTAAACGCATTGATAACAATAAACATAAATATGGACCCTAATTCCTTACACCTTTTAGGTATAACTAGCTAAGAATCATCCTACAAATCCCTAATCCTCTTTGATAATCATTATAAGAGACTTATCCCTGGGGTGTCATGATATCAAAGGGTTGGAAAATAATGGTTTAATCCTCACTCAGAATCCACATATGGTAATAAACCTTAATTTTCCCTCTCAATATTCTATAAAACATTCCTATAATAGCATTGGAATTCATTAGTTCTAGAAAAAATCAGTGATAAAGTCCATCTTTATCAGTGCCAAAAAAATTGATAATGGGAACACTTTATCAGTGCTTTTTTTAGAAATGATAAAGGAAACATTTATTGGAACTTTATTTTACCACCGATAAAGGAATCCTTCATGATCACTTTATTTTTAGCTCTGATAAAAGGTTCCTTTTATCAAAATGTTTTTAGCACTAATTGTTTTTCCATTTATGATTTCTTTTTTAGGGCTGATAAAGGTCCATAATAAAATGAAAATTAAACAAATCCATATAGAATGTGTAAATTGAGAAAAATATGAAACATTTTATTAATTAAATAATTATTTATAAAAATCAATAAATTTAATATAAATATATATATATATATTATAAATATTAATAAACAATATATATTAAATATAGATATATAAAATTAATTAGTATAATATAAATAATAATGCTAATTAAAATTTTATTAATGTCATATTTATTTTTAATATTGTTTGATTTTTAAATTTAACCTATATCAAATACCATGTGTTGTATTTATTTCACACACACACACACAAATATATATATATATATATGTGTGTGTGTTAGTGTATTTTTATACACAGACACACATAAATATAATTATGCAATATATAGAAACATATACACTTAATATTTTTGTAATTTATTCAAATTTTAGAATATTTTACAATTTCATTATAACTTGATACATTAAATATATATAATGTTTTTAATTGGTTATTTTTTTAATACTATAGTTAGGGTATTCATTTTTAATATTTTTTATTTTTTATTTTATTTTTGGATTTTTTCATTTTCTATTATGTATTTATTTATATTTATTTACCATGTTTTGGTATTTTCAATGAGTATTCATCCACATATATATATATATATATATTAATATTTTTTAATAAATTATATTTAATTAATAGAACATATCAATTTTTTCAATATTTTTGAACTGTAGTAATCTTGAATTATTCAATTTCATTCACTTTTAAAATTAATGTATTTGAGATTATATATCCATTAATAATGTTGAAAATATATTTGTAAATAAATATTTATAAATAAGTATATCTATAAATGTAAATTTACTTTAGTAACAGTCCATATAAATAAATAATAATTATTTTTTAAATGTATTGATATAATTATAAATAAATAATTAAAAATATTTAAATAAGTATAAAATTATAATAAACTTATTTAAATAATTATACAATTATAATAACTTTATTTAAATAATTATTATTATAAAACTTTTATCAGTGATAAAAAGCCCTTTTCGGAGAGATATTTATCTATGATAATACGTTAATGCTGATAATTATGTATTTTACGAGATATTTTTAGGATATTTATATATATATTTTATTTTTTATAAAAAAAGTGTTGGTTGATTTTTTTTTTAAAAATAGTCATGAAAGGCGGAAACCCACTACTGCCTTCTAGTTCAGTCAAATGGTGACAACACGTCTGTCACCTTCCCACTCCCCACCACCATTTTCCCCGCATTGATGATATGGAAAGGGTGGTGGGTGGGGTGCCACAATTTGCCAAAAATGATAAAGGAAGCACTGTAACTCCTCTACTGTTAGCATGATTCCACTATATTCCATCAGATTAATCAAGGATAGAACCCAATGTAAGTTATCATTGTTTGATGTTTTTGGTTCCAGATTTTTCACTTTTATGTTGTTCATAACCATGAAAAACACTGCATCCCTTCTCCTCACTATAGAAATACAACATTTCGTTATATTTCATCTTTTTCCTCCATAGAAAATGGTTTCAAAAAAAGAGAAGGTTGTTTTCATATAGTAAGGTTAGTCAACATATGTGTATAGGATTGTATGGATAAAGAAAATAGTTTTTTCACTACACACTACTACAAAGGTAATGCGGGATTTAGAGCATGATCAAATTGAGCTTAGTTAAATATTGAGTAAGTTAACCAATTTTTCAAATATGTTATCTATATCCCTTAGCATTGGCACATCACATTGGTTAGTTTCTAATAAATGGTATCCGAGGATAGGTTCTTCCATGTTCCTAAGATTAAAAGTGAACTTTTTTATTTTAATAGTAAGGGTAGTTTGGAGTTAGGTAGTCATAACTCAAGAGGTAAATACGTGGGAGAGTGTCGTGAACTCTCTTCAATTTAGAGAAATTATTTTCCAGGGAACTCTGGGATTGAGTCATGGAATTTGATTGAGAATTTTATTATTTTGATGTGTTTGATATTAGAATTTATATTCCAATTTCCAATGAGTTGTAAGTGATTTGGAAATTTTTTTGAGCTTGGGGTGACGGTTAATTAATGAGAGGTTGGTGTTGTTTGAAGTTATTGAAATGAATTTGATATAGTGTAGTGTAGTGTTTTAAAATTTTTAAATGATTTTTTTGGTGAAAAAGGGTATCTTATTTTATAAAAAATGTTAGGTTATTAAATATTTTTAATGGTTTATTTTAAAATATATTTATTATATCATAAAATCAATTTCAAAAATTGGATTATTTCATTATCGGTTTTGAAAAAAATGCTTTGTTAAAAATGTACATTTTTAAGGAAATGATTTAAAATGAACCAGCTTTATTTAAAAATGTCTTTAACTATTAATAAACTCTAAAAATGGTTTTTTATATTTTTGATCATGTTTAGTGTTTTAAAACTATTTATTTCAAGTTAGTGATTTTTAAGAATTTTTTTATAATTTGTTGATGTTGTGTTTTCTTATTGTGTTTATGCTTTTGGATTTTTCTTGTGGTCTTAGAGGGACTGTTTAGTTTGATTTGTTGGACAATATCTGGTTGAGATCATGTCTTGTGTCATTTTAATTATTCATCCGAAAATGTTCAATGAAAATAGTAGAGGTTTCGTCTCATAGGATAACCCTCTTAATGATTTCTCCATTCATTTAGAGGAGACTCATTTTTCCCCAATCTCTATCGAGACTCAAAATCGAGTGGGGAACATGGAAAATTATTTTTCTAAAACCCCATATTAGGATACTTTTTTATGTATGTAGAGTTGGTAGATACTTGGGATTATAGGGTTTGGTCCTTTTATTGATTTTGATAGGTTTTGTTTTCCTTAATGAGCCTCATTGTTTGGACACACCCTTATTTAATTATGAGGTTGTGATGAGGGTCTTGGTGCTATTTTAGAATGGGAAAAATAATTTTTGGTATTTTTTATTTTTTCTTATGCCCTATTGGTTTCTCTTTATCAGGGTTATGTGTATTTTTTTTATTTTTTCTTGAATTATCTTCTTGAGTCTCATGCATCTTATTTTGTAGTTGATAGGTATGAATTAGTAAGAATATATGAAATATCATGTTCTTATGCGTCTTTATTTTTTTCTATAATCAATTATAAATTTATATTAATAGAAACTTGAATAGTAAATAAATAATGAATTTTTATTTACTTATTAGTGATGATTAGGTTCATATAACTTATTAATTGATTGAGTTTATTTAGTAACCCTGTTTATCGATACTATTAATTTGTTATTTGAAACTTATATTTAAAATAATTCTTATAACATCTTTTAAATTATATAAAAGTATGAAAAGTTATATTAAAAAGGAAATTAATGAGAGATAGGGACATGGGGTTCACATTTAATATATATTATTTTGTGCCTATTTAAAAAATATTGTTGTTTTTTTGGAAGGGTAAAATTATTTTAATCTCTACATTAATATAGAATATTTCAACACTCTGACCCCTAGATCTCTATAAGAAGAAGGCAATAGAAATACTCTTTATGCTAGAAATTATATTGATCCTCCTTCCTAGAGGTAATTGTAGATCTACTTAAATCCATGTTGTATAATTTTCAATGATGAGAAGTATCTATGGTTCCTCTAAGAATTTATGGTAATTTATCATAATAATAAATTTTGTATTGCATTGAATAGATTCATTTCATTTATAAGAGTTAAAATATTCTTGATCAAAACTGATTATAAGTTAAAAAATTCATCTTTTAAAGGGATGTATGTCATTGGAGGAATCTTATGGTGGATTAAAAAAATATCCAAAATTGGTAGGTGAGGAATCCTTGAGTAGACATAAGTGAGGACTAATGTAGGTGGGGTTAGATTCATTTCCTCTAGACCATTAAAATGGATGTATTCCAATTCCTCTTCAATTTGAGATACTTTTTGAGTGATTCCATAAGTGCAAGTTCCTAGGACACTTTAATCCTTAGATTCTTGATTTTCTTTCATCTCTTGATGATGGATTGGACTCCATCCTTCAATATAGCATTCTTCCTCTAATTTTGGTTACAAAGTTAATTAATGACATACCTCCTGTATATTTATGGGAGGGAGGCTCGTTCGAAAGAGGAAATCAACAGACTGAAATCCATCATCAAGAGATGGAAGGAAATCAAGCATCAGATGACAGATTAAATAAAGGCAGTGAAGTTTTGTTTTATGTTCTATTGATGAATTATATCTCTATTAATTAGTGTAAAATTTTTCATATAAGATGCATGTAATTGTGGACTTTTAGCATAGAGTGTATTATTTCTTTTTTATTCAAGAAAAAGTAAATGTTTGACTACTCATGGAGACAATGTATTCTGCACATGATGATATTACAAATCCCTAGGAAGATGAGTCTGTTGATGATGAAACTGCATATTTTTTAGTGGATCAACAACATGATCATGAAAAAACAAAAACGATGAAGCATCACAGTTTTGAATAAAATTATCAAAGCAACAAGTTAGGGTATCAAATTTTTGGTTGGTTGGAATCAACATGCCCAACATATTGAACCCAAAAGGGCAATGTTTATTAGATATCTTGGCGTAACAATGATGATGAATGTGCTGCTTGATACTGGGTTAGGGCACCACGTCCAACCTGTAATGAAGGAAATACTTTGGGAAGATATATTTTTTATGTTAAAATATATTTTCTCTATTTTACTAAAAATATATATAATGAAAAGATGATTTAGTTTTCATTATTCCTTGCCGAATTAATTTATTTTATAAGATTTTTGTAACAAATGTTTCTTAATCGCTACTAGAAAATACTATGGTGTCTTCCAAACTCTTTAGATGAAGTTAAATCTTAAGGATACTGGGGGGAAAATTAATCCCTACTGACAACTTAGTTATTCACAAATTATAAAGCAAGAAACATGGACTAATTCTTTTGTAATATTTTCATTGGTTAATATTTTCAGGTGCATTGTAGTCAATAATATATTAATTGACATTATTTATTTTATCCAACTTGATTCAAAATTATTAATTAATGAAACAAAAAAAGAGTTCTGAAAATAAAGATTGTGCATCAATCAAATGTACCCATATCATAAATAAAGGATGGGTACACATAATTATAGAGTAAATTGGTATGTATTTTAAATAAAAAATAAAAGTATAATTTTTTTTAAGAAGGATCATGTGTTCCTTTTTTTATTTAAAGATTTATGAATAAAATTGTGAAGGGACTTCCATCCCACGTCATATGCTTTTGAAGGAGTCTCATGGAAATAAGAATGTTATATTTGTTGATGAAAACAAAAAATAAGTACGTGAAGCATGTGTAAGTATGACATTATTTTAATTAATTATGATTTATAACAATATTATATAAAAATAATTATTTTCATATTTTTTATATTATTTATACGTAAGAATTAGAAATAGTCTTACCAAAAAATATAAGAGAATATCAGTAGCTTTAATGAACCCTGAACAATATTTTCGTGCTAGAGGATTAGGTTCTGAAGTCTCTCCTCGAATATATTTCAAGAAGATAAAACCACATGAAGATATATATAATATGATTAGATGATTATAGACAAAAATAGACTCACTGTAAGATATTATTTTTCAGCCAGGTTCAGAAGACCATTGTATAAGAAACGATCAAAGTGAACTGGCAGTGGGAGAAATATCCTCACATGAACGAAATGATCCCACTAGCTTTGAGGTTAGTCATCCCCCCCAACATCATACCTAACCTGAGGCAGTCAATATTTTTGTTAATCATTCATCTAAATTTGAATAAAAAAACATCCAATAACTTTATATTACTAAAATTATGTAGGGATATAGTTGTATGTGATTTTTATCCATCAACACCCACGTACCATCGTGTTGTAATGGGTATAGTGTATAATAACCCAAGATACTATCTACAAATTCATACCCTTCAAAAAAAATCACATGAGAGTGGGGATTGAGGTAGCTTATGATCCAGATGATGAGTTTCATGTTCTTATTGATGGTCCAAATATTTCAATGGTCGAAGATACTATTAAAGATTTCATATCATGTCCATCAAATTTATAATGATTCATGAGGAATGTCTTTAACAAATTGTTTCATATGAAAAAATGTAACAATTGATAATAAAATGTTTTAAGTGAGGTATGATATTACGAATGAATAAATTAGTGAAAAAAGAAAGGTTGAATCAAGAATATCTAGTGAATTGACCAAGAAAACAAAACAAAATTTTGAGAGTACCTTCTCCCTACCAGTTTCAGAGAAACAATTATTACCATTACAACTTATTATAGAGATCACATTTAAAGATAAACATTGAATAAGGAGAAAACATGTATGGATCTTGCTTCACAGGCGTAATTGGTCGTGAGACTCTAACTAATATTCTCAAGCATGAATGACTGGGTATCTCAGTTCTGTATACATAAATTAGGTACATTCTCATAATACCTCTATCCAGATAATGAGCTAAACATGTTTATTTATTTCAATATATATTCATATTTTGTATAGGAATTTATATTAAAACTATATAAAGGGAATATCATGAAAAGAATGATATTTATTTATTAATCCTTATGTCATTTCTATACGAGAAATTACTTTAAATGATGAAAAAATTAACTAAAAAAAGAGAGAGTTACTCAAATCCTTTAATAAAAAATCATCTGACAATAGACTCTTTTTGATACTTACATTTCAAGGGTATAACTCTATGATATAATCACATAAAATATATTTTAAATTTGATTAATTAATTTTTTTTTTGTTTTTTAGGAGGCACTAAATGATGATAGCGGTCAATATAGACACCCAAGTATCTATTGTTTGGATTAAATGCATGGATATAAAACCAACTTACCACACATGATGTGTATTGTGAATATGTAATACACTAAAATCAACATTTTATTGATAAACATCGAATTATATGTTCATTATATATTTTAATGAGAATTTTTTTATGATAGGCCAGTCACTCAATATAGGATAGATCATGGAATGGAGTTGGTGTCAAAAAAAATAGAGCCTATGAATTAATAAAAATGGAAAATAATTAAGTTCTATATGGATATAGTTAACTACCAAAACATTTCAAAACAATTTACTTATTTTGGTCAATGTTTATGTAGTGTCTGAAATAAGATAATGAAATCAATTGTGGATATTATGTTTATAAATTTATGAGAGAAATAATAAAGCATGAAAAGAACGACATAATCAAATAGATAATTTCCAAAGGTAATACAATTTCATTAAATATATTTCATAATGATTTGTTTGTATATATTTTCTTAGTACTATCAATATTTTTGACAACAGAGTTACTCAAAATAATAATTCAATTTGTTTAGAGATGAGTGGGCATCATATTTTTTATCATAATGTATGCCCACAACAAATTTAGGTGATTACATTCTTTTTTGTGATCTTGTATAAGTTATGTCCTTATAAATAAATTTTGGGGTTGTATTATTAGTTTTAGAATGCTTATATATTCTTTTTGATATCTTTCTCAAGGAGACGAATATTGGAGGAAATCAATTTTTTAGAACTGATGAACTAAAAAAATAAAATTTTTGGGAAATAGATGAGGCATAGGTGGAGTTGGAGGAAGATGTGAAAAAAAGGTGAAGGAAGAGATGATTGAAAAGGCATATTTAGAGTTGATGATCAACGTGGAGGAGGAGGTAGAGGTAAAGATAGAGGAGGATAAGAAGCACTGGATTGAAAATAATAAAATTATTGGGGAAATAAACTAGAATAAAGATCAAAAAATTATTTTTTACAAACACTTTTTTGGAAGTGCACACAACACTTTTCAATTAAGATGAGAGCTATTGTGCGTGTTTCCATTTTAAAATGAAATTTTTGTAAAAAAAACAAGTGGCATACTCAAAACCAAGAAAACACATTATGATTTTTTTGATACTTTAGGAAAATGATACATGAGTCATTTGGGATGTGTATATATAATCCATTCCTTAATATGATGTACGATGTGACTGGTATGACACAAAGTGCATCTTTTTATTCAAAATTGACATTAATATTAGTTAAATAAAACAACTGACAAACTCAAAACCCATGAACCATTTTAATATTGTTTTTATACATTTAAATAAGATCCATACATTATTTAGGATGTGTAGGGATCATCCTAACCTTAATCTGATACATGGTGTGCCTTGTATGACTCCGAGTGCATCTTTTAATTCAAATTTGACATAAATTTTATTGAAAAAACTAATGACATGCTCAAAACCAAGAAAAATAATCTGGATTATTTTAGTAATTTTTATAAATGATCCATACATAATTTTTTATGTTTAGGGATCATCACCACCATAATCTAATGCACAATGTGACTATTATGACACTAAGTGTCTGTTATTTGTTTAAAAATTATATTTTAATACAAAATATTTTTAATCACTAAAAATAGATCAAATGCACTTGGATTTTCTTAGAAATTTAGAAAAATGTTTCATAATTTATTTTTGAAATGTATGAATTAGTCTCATGTCAATCCCACACATGATTCCACTTTTATGGCTCAAAGTGTGTGTTTCAAATTGAAAATGACATTTTAGTAAAAAAACACATGTGGTTTACTCAAAACTGAGAAAACAAATTCATTTTGTTTTGGAACATTTTTAAAATTTTCCATGAATTATTTAGGACATGTAGGGATCAGATGAACCTCAATATGATGCACAATGTGACCGATATAACTCCAATTTCATCATTTTTTTCAAAATTGACAATAATTTTAGTGTTAAAAACAAATAACATACTCAAAATAAATAAAAAACATTCATATTATTTTAGTACATTAAGAAAATGATAAATATGTCATTTTTGATGTGTATGGATCTTCCACACCTCAATCTGACAGAAGATGTGACTGGTATAACTCTGAGTGTCTATTATATGTTCAAAATTGACTTTTTAATACAAAAAATATCACTCACTGAAAATTGAGAAAACATGATTGGATATTATTGATAATTTGGGAAAATTATTTATAATTAATTTATGACATGTATAAATCAATCTCAGGTCAAACCCACACAAGATTCCAACTGTATGGATCAAAGTGTGTGTTTCCAGTTTGAAATGACATTCTATTAAAAAAACACATATGGCGTACTCAAAATTGAGGAAACACATTTTGATTGTTTTAATACTTTAGGAAAATGATCACTGAGACATTTGAGACATGTAGGGATCATCTGAACCTCAATATAAGGCATGGTGTGATTGGTATGACTCCAAGTGCATCTTTTTATTCAAAATTGACATTAATTATAGTAAAAGAACAACTTCCATACTCAAAACTAACAAAAATTATTCAGATTATTTTGGTATTTCAAGAAAATGATCTATATGTAATTTCAGATGTTTATAGATCAAAAAAAACTCAATCTGACATACAGTGTGTCCGGTATGACTCCAAATGCAGCTTTTTATTCAAAATTTATGTTAATTTTAGTGAAAAAACAACTGACAAACTCAAAACTGAGTAAACCCATTTAGATTGTTTTAGTACTTTAGAAAAATGATCCATACATTATTTTTGATATCTTGGGATTATCCTCAAATCAATGTGATGCACGGTGTGATCGATATGACTCCATGTGTCTGTTATTAGTTTAAAATTGACATATTAATACAAAAAAAGTGTCACTCCCTAAAAAATGAGATGTATCTCTCCAATTGTCTTGATAATTTGGGACAACAATTAATAATTAATTTGTGATGTTTATGAATAAGCCTCACTTAAAACCCATAAACTATACCACCTGTATGGCTTAAAGTGCATCTTTTCATTTTAAAATGACATTTTAGTAAAAAAAGACTTGTGGCATACTCAAAACTAAGGGAAAAATTCATATTGTTATGATATAAAAATAATCCATGAGTCCTTTGGGATATATAGGGATCATATGTTGCACAATAAGATTCATGATGTGACCACTATGACTCCATATGTATATTTTTATTCAAAATTGATATTAATTTTAATGAAGAAACAACTAACATACTCAAAAAATGCATTTGGATTGTTTTTCTACTTTTGAAAAATGATCCATAAGTCATTTGTTACATATAGAAATTAGTCACACCTCAATTCGACTCATGGTGTGACTGGTATGACTCAAAGTGTTCATTTTTATACAAAATTCACATTAATTTTAGTAAAAAATTACTAACATAATCTATAATAGTGTTTTATTTTTTATTGGTGTTATAAATTTATATTCATATAAATTTAGTATTCGTATCTTATTTTGGTAATTTTAGTTAGTATTTCTAGTCATTCATTATGTTTTTTCAGCACACTTCACCTTTTTCTGGTGATACAGTGTGATGCAACATTATATTGTAGTTTTAAACATTGTTAGTGCTACTAAATGTGCTGGTTAATGTATGATTTATCAACTCTTTTAAATGTGCTTATAAAGCTACAATTAATTTGAACTTATATAGGTGCTGATAAAGTTTATATTTATCAGTGATTTTAAATGAATTGATAAATTATTATTTTATTAGTAAAAATAAAATTACCGATAAATCATACTTTTACCAGAAAGAATAAAAATGTTGATAAATCATACTTTTATCAACTCTGGAAAAAGACCCCAATTATTAGCACTTCTAAAAGCACTTATAAATGGGGTATTTTATCAGTGATTTGATTATTGATGATAAAGATACCCTTTATCAGCTCTTTTTTAGTGCTGATAAAGGTTATAGACTATTAACCATTTTAAGGTAGTCATCACTTTCCTATTACTGATTAAGGCCGATTATAGCACTGTTAAAAGCGTGTTTTGTAGTAGTGATAAAAACCTTTTAGTGGCTATAAGTATCTTACTCAAAGATCCAACTAGATAACCATAAATGAAGATTTGTAAAGTAAAATATCAGAGAAATATGGATGTATTTACTCTGTGTAGGACATTAATAAACGTAAATTAAGCAAACCTAAAAATGATACAACCCAACATGGTCTAATGGAAGTGAATTAGTTTTCAACATTGACCATTGAAGATTAAAATTATACATTGAGAATAATATAGAATGATATATATATTTGAACACATAAATGGTTTAGTTAAGTAGAACATCATTAAAAACTATGGTGGAAAACACCATATTTGATGCTGCTAAAATTTAAAATAAGTCAACCTAAATAACAACATCCCACATGGGGTCCGACACATGGAAACCATTTTCTAAATCACTCCGCTATGGTCATTTCACATCTAGTTCATGAGGAATGACTCATCATCCTCACCATAAAACATTTCATCAAAGTTCCATAAGACTAGCCATCAATATAATATATATATATATATATATACATATAAGTAAGAAAAATTGAGTATTATGTTATGAATATCATATATGGTAAAATTCAATTAAGGTAATTTTTTTAAATTTTTTGTAAATTCTATTTATTTTTTAGAAAAATCACACACTAGATGGCCTAAAAACATGTGTACACTACGTGCTAAATTTAATGCATGAAAAAATGCATCTTAGCTCTACTGACCAATAGTCAAAATTGATTCTTTTCCATCTTTTAAAAGGGACAATAGCCTAAAATACATAAAGAATCATAAATTCTACACTACATGTGTGTTGTTCAATGCGAACATCACATACTACTATAACATCACATATCAAGAATAGGAATCCCATAAACC
This sequence comes from Viscum album, assembly GCA_963277665.1. Taxonomy (NCBI): domain Eukaryota; kingdom Viridiplantae; phylum Streptophyta; class Magnoliopsida; order Santalales; family Viscaceae; genus Viscum; species Viscum album. The sequence continues at coordinate 980,335,650 of OY728137.1, forward strand.
TGGAAACATGGAATTCTTAAAGGAAAAAGTGTTCCCAAGGAACCAGTCCAATATCTATCTGTAGCTATGAAACATTTCAAATACCCATATCTACAATCTCCCAAATAGATATAAATAAGAAAACTAACTACTTTGATACCTCTTTGTCACATCTCACTTTTCTCACATAATAAATTATAGATGAGGTTTTTTGTGATGAGGCCTCAAGCATGATTTCCCATAAGCCATAGGCTAATGACTAGAATAGAGGCACTAAGGTGTGTCAATGAAGAGGTTATGCCCTTATATAAGAGTAATAATACAATATAATAACCAAACATGATCCATAGTACTAAATAATAAGTGCGTAAGAAACAAATATTAATAATCTTAAAATATATGAAATGCAGTGAAGGCTAAAAAAGGTATTTCATACAGACAAAATTTATCTCCCTTCAATCTAATAACATACAAAAAAATATGTTAATGAAAATGAGTAAAATTTACAAGGATATAATGTTGACACCGAGTTATACCATGTAACCATATCCCCAAGCACATCCATTCCATCATGGTCAATCAATCTTAGGCCTCAACCCATTTTGTTTGTCTGACCAATTGAACATACGCTCAGGTAAACCAGTGCAATGTTGTCATGAGCTTGGTTTAAGTAAGAAACTAAGAATTTATCAACCAATATAGTCTCATACATAGACAATAAATGTATTGTATATATATGTGAACTACCTAACTAAAAAAATAATGTAAATATCAACTGTTGAAAACAAATAAATAAAAAATGTCATACATAGGGACAAATGCCTAACCTGGTCCAATGGTACATGATTTAACAGGTATCTAAATGTATCTATGTAAGATACGTCACTCTAGGGGATAAAATTACAATCCATGTGATCACCCATAATCACATCCGCAATATAATAATGGAATCAATGTATCATATGGACATCCTATAAATTTGGTATAGATTTGGATGTCATACCACTAAATCCCTATTAAAATCAAGTCTAATTTCTTTGTCTGATGACCCATTCCATAGGAAATCATGATATTGAAACACTAATAATTCTTAAGGCGGATGACACATATGTGATATATATAGAATACTATTCGTATCCGAGATAATAAGCCATCATCTATTAAATAACTAGATCAACGACTCATTCCAATAAAACTCTAGTCAATGAAATAATGGTGTTTCTACCTAATCTTAATGAGTATTGAAGGCATAAAATGAGGATATTATCATAAATGATCTATAATTAGATAAGAATACCATTAATTGGGTATTTTCTCCAATATATCAGCCTAAAAATCACCCAAATCCTAGCAGGATAAGCCTCCAATATGTGACACAAACTAAGAGGGGATCGAAGAAGCACTCAATATTCTGAACTATAATCCCTATTTAGAGACTATTTCAAGTGTTAATGGGACTCCTGATAACAGATAAATTAAAACAACTAGGGTATATTATCCATATCTCAGAAAGTACCTATGGGAATCCCCACCGTACTATCACATCGTATCAGACCCATTGGTTGAGTTCAAGAGAGCACATCTATGAATCACACTTTCGATAATATTAATTGAGTGAAATTGTAAATAAAAATGTCAGGTTGTATAAATTCCTAAAACAATCGCTACTTCCAATACCCCTTAGTCTCGTAGGTTCAATATGGGTTATATCATCACCCCTATTACGATCTCTACCAAGACCATAGTGTAGTATATAAGGGTTGATCAATAAAGAGAGACTCCACTAGGCCACCCTAAATCAAAAATAGAATTTATATCCCTTAAAAGAACTTATAAGTTAAAATATAAGTATAGTTTTACCTCTTTAGACCTATATCATCTTCATATTCTCAGGATGAAACCCGACACACTTGGACATCACATCCCATGGCATTGAGAACAAATAGTGTAGCCTTACTGACTACGTATTAACTTTCAACTACGACCACCATCTGGATATAGGTTATAACACAATATCATTACCCAATGTTTCTATATTTTGGTTTATACATCTAACCTTGTCTTAGTTTGCCAATTTTTTTTACATAAGTCTGTATAAGGGATGTTATGCCCCACTAAGTGCATCCTTTCCTCTTAAGGTGTCTGGAAGATACATGGTGTTTGAAGTGTATAGTCCTCAACCATCAAGGATAATACATGAATATATCACATAAGTTTTTTCATTGACCTATGAAATTAAACCATTAATTCATAAATTTAATTAATTAAAAAAATTATTGGATTAAAATTAGATAGGATTGTTTCCCTCAACGTTGATCTAAAGAATACACATTCTAATATAATTAGATGTAACTACGATATGGAATTTATAATAGACCACATGCCATTTTCAATGTTTTACAAGTCCTTATAAGGTCAGATAACAGCTACTAAGTCCGGTCCAAGATCATCTAAGATATTCTAGGTCCTATCTCACAAAAAACCTCATGAAGTTAATTAATTAAAATTGAATTATATTAATTTAATTTAAAACTATATATATAAAAAAGTAATTTAATTTTATTTACCGAGTCATAAATCTAAAAACCACACTGGCCATTCCCATCACAAAGGAACCATGACCTAACACTCACAAATCACCAATGAAAGATGCTCAATAATGAATTATGTATAATCCCAAAAAAACGAATTCAATACAAATACCCAAAAAATTTAATTAAATAATAAATTCCTTATAAAATCACCATATAGAAATTCCTTAACAAAAGAGTATGAGGTGAAGTGTACGAGGCATCCCGATATGTCATATTCCAAGTAAGAGTAAAAGAACCATCACTAGTATCTAATTCCACTATGTTATGGTGGAATAATAATTCAAAATCATATATGAGGGAACCAAAACAAAAAGGGACAAAAACACACAATGGAAGAGAACATAGTGAAATACATATCATAAAACATAAGAAAATAAAATCAATACCCTCAAATAACACCCTGTCAAAGGGATTTGAAGAAGGTAAGTAGAGGTGGGGAATTATTAAGTTATGCATGAGGGAACAAAGAATAAATAAGGGGTGTCACTCTGAAAACCATAAGAGTTAAATTTTTTAAATTTCTATTTTTAAGGGCCCACACAGTTTGGTCACATTGTTAGAAAACCGTAAACCAACAATGCTCTGAATAATTATAAGGAACACCCTCATTTCATGGTTAGAATTCATGGTTCAATAGACCATTCCCCAATCATGCAAAATGTCTATAATTTATTAAACATGGTAACATGTTTTACTAGGCTTATGACATGATATTATTTTAGAGTGTGCCTATCAAATATAGGATGCATAGTTTGGTTTCATGGTTTTCATTAAGAATTAACCAACCGTGAACTCAAGGATACACTTTTCTGACATAATGAATCTAATATATGGAACCCTAGGATGCTCCCAAAACATTTGAGCTACCTTCCAGACTCATTCTATATCAAAAAAACCATATTGAGGAATTATAACCGTCATAAATCTATTTTGAATCTTCAATCAGGATTTGAACAATCCAGTAATTGAGAAATTCAAATTCCTTACATATGCGGAATCTTACACATGATAATTTATTACATTGTGATTAATATCATATAAAATAACATGATATATTCCATGATTCATGATTATGTTATATTAATTACAAGGTATATTGTATTTAGTGACCTTGGACCAACTTTTTGTACTTTGATAACATTATATTAGATGTATTTAGTAATAATAAAACTTCTTATTACATGTGAATCATTTATCTTCATCACTCTAATGTAATAAATTCAAAGAGTATATGTTGTGTTGATACGGGCATAACAGTTCTCCACTAGAATGACAACCACAATAGTCTATGATGATATTATTAAATAATGTCATGTTGTGAGATAAAATACTATGATGGGAAACAAAGTATATATACTTTCATTTGTGAGTAATCGTACGTTGATGAGGATTTTTCTCATGAATTTATCACAAAATGGGAGATTATGAGAATATACCAACCAATAGAAATTATTAATACTTTGGTGTCAACATATAATCCTATCTACGAGCGTTTGTGATGGTCCTTATACATTAAGATTAATATTAATTCATATTTCAACCCACTTAATTAGATGTATTTCATAAACCATGACAATTAAAATTCATGGAGAAGTTTGATAAGGTTGGTGCATCACAAGTGACATGCCAATAATGGATAATTTGAGGAAGGATTCATTCCTTCCATGTTGGTGGAAGCTGATATCTCGAACCTTTTATTGGAATTGAACAATTACCCTAAATTCTATGGTCATGGTGTAATGATGTGTTTATCTTAGAATTTCAAAGAAAGATGTATCAAGAATACATGTTGGTGACATGGATGTGAAAACATGTTGATGGGATATTGAGGAAAAGGTATTATATTACACAATGACAGTTTTTATTTGCTTTTATTTGTTTGAACATTAATTTCATTATACTTAGTTCCTTAACCCACTTCTTGATAGTAATGATGGATATTAGCCAAGCACACCTAATGAAAATGATAAATAATCCAATAGGTTCACACACTAAGTGTTCATATTGATCAAAATTAATTTATATTTTAATTTGATTATTAGAATAAATATTATTCTCAAGACAGGGGAACAATTTTTTTAGGTTTAATTTATTATTAACATAGACAAGGTAATAAATAATTATTTTATATTAATAATGAATTTTTTTTATTATAAGAATATATATATAATATTTAAGCATTGGATTGTGAATAAAATATTTATTTTATTTTTTGAATATTTTTAATGAATATTTATTTAGTATATTGTGAAAAAAATATTTATTAATGAAAAAAATATTTATTCATATGTTGAATATATTTTAGAGGAATTTGAATGGACAAAGACTGAGTTCAGTGAAAAATACAAATTAACATGATTGTTACATACTAATTTGTATTTCTCAAGTTGGAACATGGAACATAATACTAATAATGAAATTATTATTATGTGGAATAAGGTTTATTAAAGTATTTAAATTTTATTTAACAGTCATCATATAATTAAATAATGTTTTAACCTAAACCCTAAATCTATAAATATAAAATTATGTAAATTGTATATTGCATAAAAAAATTGATAATATAGAATTGTTGTACCCAAATAATTCTCTCTTCAATTCTCCTTCTCTCTCCATATCAAGAACACGAATCACAATAGTGATTTATTCAAGACCAAAGAATGAGTAATAATGAATGAAAAATGAAAGAAACATGATTCACCATGATAGAACTCATTGATCGAGTGGTGTTTCTCAAATATTATTGAAGAACATGTGGATGACCACTATAGAGATTCTGTCTATATATCCACATAACACAATAAAGACAATCCAAAAGGGTATTTTTGGATGATCAATAACCATAAAAAAATAATGTTTCTAAACTTATGTAATTATTTCTTTAGAAATTAAATAAATTAACTATAAATTTTTCATTCAAGATCCTTTATCATGGATTCAGTAATGATTATTAAAATAAATTTTAATATATCACCCACCATATCATGTTTACACAGTGAAAGGAACCAAAATGGTATATTTTTCAAGATTTAATCATGTTTTCTCATAATATTATACCCTTATTATTCTTAAATGATAATTGATATCTCTTCTGCTTACCCATATTGAGAATCTAAGCTCACCCTTTGTTATGTTCAATTTTCACAAGGATATAAAGAATGGTTTTATTTTTGATATGGATAAGAAGGGTGTTAGTTTTTAATTACATAGTGGGATATGATTTATACCTTTAATTTTCCACTATTTTATGTATCCATGTTCCAAACACACTAAACCTTTACAGTTCTAGTGTGAATCAAAATGATATGTAATAAATTTTAGTCTAATAAGATATAGTATTTATGTATGCAATGTTTGGTTATCCTCAGTAATAAATATGATTTTGGTTATGAAATAATTCATATGGATGATTATGTTTATTATATATGATTTTAAAGTGATTTTATAAAATTTATTGGTAATAAGGTAGGGTTTCTCCCTCTAAATTTCACTTCATTGAGGTATACTTCGTATTCTAGAATTATTTTATTTTTTTGGGTATATAGTTCCCATGTAGTAATTTTTATTATATACATATATAAATTCAAGGTATATATAAATCCATATTATTTTATAAATTTAATGGGTTTATGTTTTGATATATAATGGGGTTTTAAGGATGTTCTTTAACCTAGAACCCATTCCATGATTTATAATACTTCTTATTGAAATCCACTATAAGAAGTTGGGTAAATAATTCAATATGATTTAATTATGGTTTATATTATCTTTGGTTTCATGGGGTATAAATTTCTATCACATAATCCAATTTTTAAATGTTTCTTACTTAATGAATATGAATATCTATTAGGTTTATTCATCTCAAACATCCTTTTTTATATAAGTTTTTTATTGTGTACATAATTTCCATTATATGGTTTATATAATACCTATAAGAAATATTTTATCATAATTCTCTTTTATTAATGGTAATTAATTACCTATATCAATTTTCTATTTCATAGGGATTCCTAAAATTTTCCAATGTTTTGAGGGTTTTTGTTAACTAAAATTTAATTCACAGAGTTATGATCACACATATTGAACTATATTATTAAACTTTATATACTTTCTTTTCTATGATGGTATTATATTTTATTTTATATTTGGTTTCTAGGGTTTATATTTATATCACATAAAAAACTTTTTTTATTTACCTAGGTACATGTATAATATGTTTTTAAGGAGTTCCCATATAAAATTTCATACTTCAAAACATATTATGTTATCAAAATGTTCTTATTTTTGTGTGTGTATATACTAACCTATGCATGCCTTTAATCTTTCCACTCATGAAATCCAAGGTATTTATAAAACTGTATCATGTTCTCACATTTAAGAGGGACTTGGGAAACTAATTTTATATCATAGAAGAGTTTATCTAATTTTCTAGATTGATATTAAAATGACATAGTGAAAGATTTATGAATAATTCTAAATATAGAAAATATCTATAAAAAATATAAATGTATAGATTTTGTGTTAAAATAAAAATTACATACCCATTTGGATTAAAATAAGTGGATGCATTCTCTTACACATATTCACCTAGGTGTAATAACCAATACAAATCATACTTATGCATTTACTTGATCTTCACTTGGTATATGACAAAGAGGCCTTACATGACACCTATTTTGACACTCCTTGGGAATATTATTTGGTTGCTCAAATTCACATTTCAATCCATTATGAAGGATTCATTATATTGGGAAATTAGGTTATGAACTTAGAAAGTGCCCACCTAAAATAAACCATGAATCAACCAAGAGTAAGTTTTTAACCAAAACCTGACATGATGGTCTTAGAGAGTATGTAATTTTGATGTAGAATATCTCTTGAGATTATTTGTGATAATTAACTTTTTATGGTAATTGATCATCTCTCATGTTAACTATTTATGTTTTTAGTGAAAGATAGAGCCTAAATCCACCAATTTAATAATTTATGTGATGGGAAATATAGTGATTGTCCTAATAAAAAACCAAATTAGAAAAAATATAGATTGATAAATCATATGATTATTTATAACCAAGCTATCTTGAGTTATGATTAATCATTTAAACATTGTAGAATATTCACACACAAAAAATAATAGAAATATTTATTTTCATGGATTTTATATTGATGATGTCCATGTAAGAAAGAATATTCAAAATTCAATGTGTCAACAATGTGGGTAGAAGAATTGAGGAAAATCTCTCAAAGGAACATGATGATTTGTTATGTACATAAATAGCAGGAATATGGTAATAAATTTTTGAGAAAAAGTTAATAGTTTAGTTTAAATTATTAATGGTCATATATTTAATCCTTGTTGGGATGTGAGGGCTCGATTGAGATAATTATAAATTCATATCACTAGAAATATGTTCACTACAATTTTTGTCATCGATATGAGGTCAGAATTAAGATGAAGGTGATTCCAGTTCTTTTCTTTAGTAGAATTTAGGTAATACAAAATTTCATACTTATAAATACAATAATAGTTGCTTAAAATTCTTTTAAATTATCTTTATGGTATTCTCATAAAGGAATAATATAATTGTTTATCGATGTTAACATTATATGTCAATGAAGTTACTTGAGATTAACTATATATTTCTATATAGAACACACTCTATGAATATTAGAAGGAAGTGTGACTTTTTTAACAAGATGTGTTTTCTATACAAGAAGTGGTGAATGAACATAAATAGAGTATCCAAATCATGTAATAATTAATCAGTAATACGCATTTTACAACATGATTTTGAACATTTTTCATGAAAAGTACACAGTGAATCAGTGGAATAAAATTTGAAAAAAATTATATAATGAGTTCTTATTGATGAATTTGTGAGTTTATTGAAATCCTTATACTTATAGTAATACATTATGTTTTAGTGGTTCCTCCCATGCATGTAAAAAGACTCACTCAAAGAACATTAATATTTTATTCTCATTTATTACTCTATGTAATTATTTTCTTCGTAAAACCATTTCAGAAATTCTTATATATTTATAAATTTGTAGTTTTTTCTAAGGTATGTGTTATGGTGACCTTGATTTGTGGTAGGGTGTAGTTAATTTCTACTTCTAGTGTAAAAATTCAAGAGGCTAGGTAAACATATAATGAATTGACAAGTGAGAATCTAGTGGTTTTAAAAAAATAATGGATCATAATTTCATCAGTTTTCCCCAAAAAGTTGTATCAAATGATGTTTACCATTTGTGGATAAAAAAATAATTGTATATTAGTCCTGACATCAGATGAATGTATTATTTTATATACATATATATATATATATGTTCAATGGATCAAATTTTTTACTTTTACTGAATATAGATGTAAGATCAACTAACTCAAAAGATGTTAAAATATCCATTGTATGGAGTGAAACTACTGGTAATGGTGAAAGATTAATGAAGAAGTTTAGATAACAAGGAATTCGACATAGTGTGACTGTAACCTGAATTTATGTTTTCTTTCAAAATTCAAGAGACGAAAACTACAAAACATGTTTTTAAGGATTGGGTAGACATGTAAGAAAATTAAATGTCCCATAACATAGTTTTCATGAGGTGATGATTGTTCGGATAATTTTTGATGAAATTAATACTAGTGTAAAATATTATAAATGATTTCAATATGATATGTAGAAATCTTCAACCAGTAAAGGTAAATTTTTCTGATGATTTATGTGTGTTACTACTGTTATATTCAGTATCATAGAGTTGGAATTACTTGGATACTATAGTTAGTAATTCTAGTAGAAAAATATATCTTTTATTTGATGATATCTATAATTTTGAAATAAATTAAGCACATAGGTGAAGTGATGTTCTGGTAATTCCCCATAGTTACCATAATAATAATAGAATCATAATTTTACTACATTAAAAATTATAATAAAATCCATCTGAAGAAAAGTCCTACAAAATAAGAAAGATTAAGTCAAATGGTCTCAATACAAAATTTTAAAAATATGAAATGAATGGAAATATAAATAAGGACTTAATGTGTCATGAGGTAAAAAAATAAATGTTAACATCTAGTTCTTAGATATAATTCACACAATCTAATACACAAAAAATTATATGTTATATTTTAATTACATTGGTATATGATTTTCTGATTATTTACTAAGTATCTTATCATTCAATGGGTGAAAAAATAAACATGTTATGATATGTACCTAGTATGTTTAGGAAATAATTTTTAATTAATAGTGAATCCTTGAAAGTTGTTGTAAGAGGAAATTTTAACATTCTTATGAAGAATGGAGGATTCTTAATGCTATCATGATTTACACATATCTCTAGTTTATACAGAAATATTATTTCCATTGGTTAACTGAATGATTCATTCTATAGAACTTTGTTTCAAAATTGAGTATGGGTGGTTACCAAAGGATATATAATGGTTTCACAAGGATTTAAAATGGATCTGTTTATATGATCATAATTTCTCAAGGAGTTCAATTTATTGAATGTATAGAATCTGCTGATCTCGAATGGTGGAGTTTTATGTTAATAAACCTTAGTGAAATGAATTGGAGTTTTTATAAGGATAATATATAATCTTGATTATACAAAAATATGATAGTGTGAAACTTATGGGATGAGAAATTAAAAAATAGTTCCCATTAACATGGATGGTCAGAAACATAGGAATTGGATGTTGAAGGTGGTGTAGTCAGATGTTTGGGGACAATACCCTATTATATCCAATAGAGGTTGTCTTTTAAATATTAACTTCACTGATGATGCCTCATAAAAAGTATAGTTTTACTTTTTTAAAAATATTGATGTATTTAAAGTGTTTACTCAGTAAAAATCATTTGTAAAAAGGGAGTATAGTTAAATTTTGTAGTGTATCTAGAAGAACAATGGTGGTGAGTAAACTAGATGATATTTCTTCAAATTCTTCCAAATGAAAGTAATAAAGAATGAAATGTGGGTTCATGGAACTCCACTTAAAAAATCACAGATCGAATAATTAATATAAATATAATAGAGAAACCTATGATTATGATATTTCACTCATGAGTGGATAATGAAATTTAGACAGACGTGTTCAACATGATAAATAATCTCACTAGAAAGAGCCTAAAATTAGAAGAATGGTGTGAACTTATAGTGGGGATATGGTTTGAAAAATTATCAGTAGATCAATATCTAATAGTTTTCAATAATTTAGAATAAAAACATGTAAAATATAAGGATAAGAAAAAACATGAAACAAAATAAAAAAATACATCTCTTCCCAAGTTATGGAGATGAATGATTTTATACCAATTGTGGATTACAAAAAAGAAAATTAATCAAAATCATATGTTTTTATTCAATTAAAAGTCTCCCTAAAAGGACTCAAACATTATGGATAAATAAGTTGAAGGAGAAACAACAATATAAGTTCAGGTTGTTGATTCTAATTGAAGAATACTAAAATTATAGAACTAATATATAAGAAATTGGGGTATATGATGTATATGTTTAAGTGACTAGAATGTTCCAGGGTGAATCATGATCGAATGGGGTTACTAGAAGTACGTACCATGGAATATAAGGTACTATATATTTATGTATTAACATGGACAATAGAGTTGGGTTGTGAGGTTCATCCAATTTTTTGTGGAGATTATATAGAACTAGGATAATATTTTAGATGTATGGGGATGAAATAAACATTATACTCATAAATGATGTAGTAGAATATATAAAATTAGATGTTAGAATATTTTCTTAGTGTGTCAGACCCGTCCTTGAGGCCCATGTCGTGACTACCCCAAGCCCGCCATCCATAGGCTAGGGGCTAGCGACTAACAGCAAAAGCGTAAATCCCGAAGCTAGGAAGACATTGCCTTTATAATAAGTAAACACACACAACATAGTACACAACTGGAAGGTAAAAACTCAGTAAAATATATACAAAAGATGTGCTGGAAAGGAAAAGGGGCCAGAAATACAAGCCTAATAGAAAATTATAAGGAAAGGACAAACAAGTACAACTAAAAAGACAAATAGCTGGAAGGTTTCTAGAAGTTCCTGGATCATCCACCATAGATCCTACCTGAAGGGTAGGTAAATATAGCTTTTTCAATGCTCCGTGTCCTTCCGTCTCCTCTGGGTACCAACTTGTCATGAGATCCACCTCTGGGTACTGTCCAGTCCTCAGACACTCCTCCTTAGTCAGCATTGTTCGTCGTCTACATCCAACACAATGAGATGCGGGCATAGCCCGTGTAGGAGTGAGTATAATGATACTCAATAGGCACCTCGAGACCCACAAGGTCTCACAATATCCAACAAGGATAAACCAAAAAGAAAGGATTCAACGGATAAGCATTACTTATGTATATGCACATACATATACCGAAGTTTTCTCGTAACCCATATCAATCATGAGGAAAACACAAAAGTCATGACTCAGCTCAAACCCAGATTTTCATTATCGAAACCATGACTATTGGAGAACTCCTCCTCTATAGAGTATAGTGGGTCTGTTGCGACACTAAGGCACTTCACACAAAACTTGGACTGCTGAGGAACTCCTCCTATCGAGTACCGAGGGTTTGCTGCCAACTAATAGGAACTACTCCGTTGTGGGTCTGCCACCAACTACCAGGCGCTCCCCCGAATATCCTACAAAGGTACTCCTCCTGTCGAGTACTGTGGGTCTACCGCCAACTACTAGGCGCTCCTCCACCATGGGTCTGCTACCAACTTCCAGGTGCTCCCCACTAGGCTAGTCGAATCGGTCAAGCAGTCATTAGGTATGTCAGCTACTAGGTCTCTGCACTCTGTCTCCTCGTCACTGGAAGGATCCGCTTCCCGAGCTACTAGGAAAAAATATAACCATCATGAAGTGCCACAAATAATTATCTCAAAGGTCAACCGCATCATAGGGGTCTCAACGCAACAGAAGACATGTCAATCAGACGCCTAGTCTGCAAGTTATTAGCCTTTTAGTCCTGGGGACCCAGTTGGCTTCATGTACTAACCAACCTGGCCAAATCTCGACTATACCCTGAACTCCCATGGGGTATTCTCAAAGAGAAGGCTTTGTTCCAAGAATATCAGTGTCACTGACGGTTCATCAAACAGACGCCCGTAGCCCAAGATATGGGCGAAAAGGTGTAATCAAGCTATAGCGGGTCTGGGTCCAGTCCGACCCAGTCGGTCTGACCCGACCCGACCTAGTCAGCACGTCCGAACCGGCCGGAGGGGGCGCTCTGGCCCATGTGGGTGGCCCGACCCGTGGGGGTGGCCTGACCCGAAGGCGCAGCCCAACCCGAGGGCAGCCAGGCCGGAGGTGGCCCGGCCCGGGAGCAGCCCGGCCCGAGGCGGCCCGATTGGTGGCGGCCCAGCTAGCCAGCATGCGTGGCATGGCTGGCCATGCATGGGAGGGGGTGTTGCACCCCCAATTTCTGATCCAAACCAGCACTAGGCGCTGGTTCTGTTTCTCCGCAGGACCCTTCGGGTCCCGCCTGTAGCGCGCATCGGCGGCCAGCTCAGTCGGCTGCCCTAGTTTCTCCACCACGGCGTGACGGTTCAGTGATTTTTTTGGTCACCGCGCGGCGTGACGACGCCGTTCCCCCTTCACCATGGCCCGGCCTAGCCATGGCCTTCTGCTCCTCCGCACGATGTGACGGTACCGCGCTCGTCGTCCGACCGCCACAACCCTTCTGGTCGCGGCCCTTCTTCCCGGCACGGTGCAATGGCACTGCACCCCTCCAGCACCGTCGCAGCCCGCCTGGCCCCGGCTCGGTTCTCAGCACGACATGGCAGTGTCGTTCCCTTGTGGCGACCTGGTAGCCTTTCGCCGCCGGCTTTCTTCACGGCGGGCTCGTTGTCTTTCGCTGCGTGTACCGCCTCCTTTGTCATCAAACAAAAACCAACAAATGGGGAGGGTTGGGATATGTTTGGGTAGTCCAAACCCTCCTCGTTACGGTGATATCATTTGGTCCTCAAAACACACAACATATGACAGGGTACAGAGGGTAATATTCAATCATAAAATAACCCCTACCTCGAGTTTGATGACTGCTGACGGAGTCGTGGTAAGGCGGACGTCGTTCCATTGATGTCGGAGGAGGAAGAGTTCGAAGAAGATGAGTCGAAATGATGTCGTCGACATTCTTCGTGGGTGGCGATGCTTCCCTTCCTTGCCCCGGTTGAAGAAGGAAGAAGACGGTGTTCTTTGTTCTTCAGTGGTTATTCATTGGAGAGAACTGGTTCCACCCAGTTCTTTCCTCTCCTTAATCCTCCTAACAAAAATTATGTCAACCCCTAATAAAAAAATATAACATCTTATTGTAATGGTGGAATAAAGAATTCAAAATGATTCAGATTAATTAAGTTAATTCACTTAATTAAATGGGCGATGTTGGCTCATTAATTGGAGGGGGAAGGTGAAGAGGCTCTCCCACTTAACTAGGGGTTCCAAGGTTTTTATGGGGGTTAGAGGAGTTAAGGAGCTCAGGTGGGCCCCACCTCATAACATCCTCCCAAGGGAGGTTATTCTTAGGTGGGCCCCACCACTGTAACCTCCCATGGAAGGTTAGGGTGTGGTGGCCCTCACCTCCAACCTCCCCTTGGAGGTTTTAACCACCAACAAATAAAAATATGGTATGTCTTATTTTTATTTAAACATTATTTAAAACCACCAAAAACTATCTTCCACTCTCGTCAGAACGAAACAGCGGTGAAGGTCTCACTAAGAAATCACTGAAGCTGCGAGTTCAACGGTTCCCTCATATTTTAATTCTGAGCACCATTTCAGAATATATAAAATCTCGCTCGTACGTTTACTGAACGTACCTGAACAAAACTTAAAAAATTGATTCCGGACACACCGGGCCTCAGAATCAAGCGCCGTCCGAAAATGCAGACTCATAAAATTTCTATGTATTAAAGAAAAAATTTCCCATGGAAATTTTAGGTCTATACATTCTCACAACCTCAGGGATTCACATCCCCATAAGCTACAACTCGAACTAAGGGAACAAATGGGGGTACTGAGCATGCATCTGAGCCTCCCTCTCCCATGTGCTCTCCTAGAGGTTCTCTTGCTACCATTGCATGTGCACCAGAGGTATCGACTGTCCACGTATGAACCTCTCATGTCGATCATCAATCTCTACCAGAACCTCAGTGAACGTCACCCCGTCATTGATGTCCAGATCCCCATGGTCGATAATGTGGGACGGGATATCCATGGGCTTCGTGACGGGTCTTCCATGTACATCTAAAATTCACAAGTTGATATGGGTGATCATTGACCCACTCACCAATTCATCCCACTTTTTACTGATCAGAGAGTTGGGATTAGTAGAGAGCTTGGGACGCCTCTAGGATCAGAAGATAATGCATTTTCATGGAGTACATTCTTATATCTTCTCTGACCGTGACACACGGTTTACTTCCCGTATATGGAAGGGGTTACAGGAAGCTTTTGGGATACAATTACGTCTAAGCACTACCTTCCATCCTCAGACAGATGGCCGGACTGAAAGGACCATTCAGACCCTCGATGACATGCTCCGTGCATGTTTCCTTGACTTTGGTCGCAGCTAGGAGGACCACTTACCTTTAGTGGAGTTTTCCTACAACAACATCTATCACTCCACCATCGGTATGACACCTTTTGATGCCTTGTATGGTCGGCCTTCCAAATTTCTACTATGCTGGATAGACCCAGGGGAGTCAGCACTAGTGGGACCAGAGATGGTACGGGCTACCACGTAGAAGGAGCAGATCATCCAAGAGTGGATGAAAACTGCACAGAGCAGACAGAATTCATATGCTGAAAGGAGACAGAGACCTCTAGAGTATGAGGATGGTGACCACGTCATTCTACGGGTCTCACCTCGATGAGGTTTGTGGAGATTTAGCTGAGGCGGTAAGTTGTCTTCACGTTTCATCAGACCTTTCCAGGTCCTTAGTAGAGTAGTCACGGTGTCTTACTGCTTAGCTCTTCCACCTGAGTTGCACCGGGTGAACGACATCTTCCACGTATCTTAGCTAAGGAGATATGTGCACGAAACTTCTCACATCATCGATCCATGAGCTTCTAGACACCTTCCAGATATTTGTCTTTTTAGTTGTACATGTTTTTCCTTTCCTTGTACTTTACTGTTGGGCTTGTATTTTCGGCCTTTTTCCCTTTCCAGCACATCTTTTGTATATAGTTTATTTAGTGTTTTACTTCTAGTTGCGTAGTGTATTGTGTATGTTTACTTATTATAAAGGAAATGCCTTCCCAACATAGGGATTTACTCCTTTTGTGCTGGTCACCAGCCCCTGGCCTATGGAAGGTGCGCTTGGGGTAGTCATGGCACCGTCCCCGAGGATGGTTCATGACAAATTGGTATCAGAGGAGTAGGTTCTACCACAGAACTTAGGACTCTGATCATTATTTTCTATGAAGCAATAGTGTTAAGGGTACAGAGTATGGTTTTATGTTCAGGGAGACCAGTGTTGGTGCGGCGGCCAACGTATCCATACACCAGGACCCTGACTACTGATTTCTGACTTAGTGCATGAAAACACTGATTGCGTGTGTGTTTCAAAAGTTTTTCCACTCAAACTAGTTCATCTCACCAGGTATAATCGTTTGACCATGTCGCATCAGTTTCTTTCAGAAAGCCTCCCCGTGGACGACAATTTAGAGACCCGAGAGTTGAACACACTGATATCCCGCCGAGCGATGAGGCCTTAGTGCATGACCCCTTTATAGTTGAGGCCCTAGAGGAGGCACCAGCGGTACCACCACCCGTTGGGCCACCGATTCCACCAGCCCCGGCAGCAGATGATGCACGCTGCTTGAGGGTGCTACACAAGTTCCAGTGCTAGAGGCCACCCAGGTTCCTGGGAGAGACGGACCCACATGCGGCTGAGGATTTGCTGGAGGCTATGGTGAGAGTTTTTAGGCTAGTAGGGACACCAGCAGACTACATGGTGATCCTAGCTGCCAGTCTCTTTCAGGCAGTAGTAGGAAGATGATGGAGCCTGATGCTTCAGGTTCACGATGAGGCAACACTACTTTGGACCGACTTCGAGAGCCTGTTCGGAGCAGAGTTTGTTCCAGCCACCCTTCGAGCAGTGCAGATACAAGAGTTACTTCATCTGTAGCAGGGCAACATGACAGTAGCACAGTACTCAGCGAGGTTTACTGACCTCTCGTGTTACTCTACGGATATAGTACGAGACCCATTCTTTAAGGCTCAGACCTTTGAGTAGGGACTCAGGTGGGAGATCAGAGCGTCGATGATCTCCCTAAATATCTCGACGCAGACAGGGGTTTTAGAGAGATCCCTCCTGGTAGAGAGTTTCCTTGCTGATCAGTCAACGGCATCGAGACCTACTACCAGTCGACACGTAGTGGAGTATTCTACAGCTGGTAGTAGACAGTTTTCTCATAGTTCTAAGTGGAAAAAACCTATAGGTGGGCGACCGCATGACTCAGGATCAATTTTGTGGGGCACCCAGAGTGGAGACAGAGCCAGTCATGCCAGGAGAGAACAATGTTACTCATGCGGTGAGCTTGGTCACATGGAACATGACTGTCCGACCCACCATTTTGACGATCAGATGTTAGTTTAGGGACCTCCCAGACAGAGGAAGAGTTTCGATCGAGGTAGTCCACAGGGCGTAGGTAGATGTGGAAGAGGATCTGGTTGAGAAGCTAGCGGCTGTCGACGTTACAAGGTGCTACTGCCACCACCACCAGGAGGTCCACCCCGACTGCAGGGAGTGGGTGTACAGGGGAGAGCTCAGATTCAGGCAGCTGAGGTATATGACCATGGCACCTTAAAGATTATTTGAGGTATGATCTATGTCTACTCCACCTTAGCTGCAATTTTTATAGACACAGGTGCCAGTCACTCTTTCATAGACACTACCCTCGTTCTGAGCTTGGAGATTCTGATAGAGCTGTTAGCTCGATCCTTATGGCTAGAGTCTCTTACGGGAGCAGACTCGACGATTACGCACTGGTGCCGGTAGTGTGAGCTTACTCTAGGAGGCGAGATATTTGGCTAGGATCTCCTAGTAGAGGCGTCGAGGCCTTATGACATCATGTTGGGTATGGACTAGTTATCTACAGTCCATGCTCAGATCAAATGTATTAGGCGCAAAGTGTGGTGTGTCTGCACGGATGGGACAAGGTTCACCTTCACCGGTGAGAAGGGAACCTTCGCAGCACAAGAAGGACTTACTCAGAGGAAGTTGCATCCAATCACTAACCAGTTGGATTGCCATACCCTCAGAGTAGTAGATGTGGAGAGTCTAACATATCCTGTAGTGGTGGACCATTATGCAGATGTTTTCACTGACAATGTCCCAAGACTACCTCCTCGGAAAGAGGTCGACTTCTACATTGACATGTACCCCGGGACGGAAAAGAAATCTACTCCAGCATATCCGATGGCTCCAGCTAAGCATCGTGAGCTGAGGGTATAGCTTGAGGACTTTCAAGGGAAGGGATTCATCCGTCCCAGTGTTTCTCCCTGGGCAGCCCCAATTCTATTTGCCAAGAAGGCAGATGGGAGCTTGAGGCTCTGTGTCGACTACTGTAACCTAAATTAGGTGACCGAAAAGAATAAGTACCCACTTATGAGGTTTGACGACCTCTTTGATCAACTAAAGGGAGCACGATGGTTCTCGAAGATAGACCTCAGATTTGGTTATCACCAGCTCAGAGTTAGAGACGAGGATTTACAGAAGACGAACTTCAAGTGTCGGTATGACCACTATGAGTTCTTGGTTATGCCTTTAGGCATAACCAACGCTCCATTAGTGTTTATAATTCTCATGAATAGGATCTTTTGGCCTTACCTCGATCGATTTGTCGTAGTCTTCATCGACAACATTCTGATCAACTCGACTACTGAGGAGGAGCACGCCTACTATTTGCAGGTAGTACTGGACACACTCCAAGAGCACCAGCTTTATGGTAAGCTCTCAAAGTGGCAGTTTTATATTCGAGAGGTTCATTTCTTTAGACACGTTATCTCGGAGGCTGGAGTTGTAGTGGATCCAACAAAGATTGAGGTAGTGCTTTCTTGGGAGCCAGCCAGGAGTGTGACAGAGGTACGGAGTTTCCTAGGCTTGGCTGGATAATATCGTAGATTCGTTCCATACTTATTCAGAGTTCCAGCACCACTATCAGCCTTAAAGAAGAAGGGGAAACCATTCGTGTGGTCGGAGAGATGCCAGCAAAGCTTTCAAAAGCTGAGGTATAGGCTGACTAGTGCCCCCATTTTGAAGCTTCCAGAGGAAGGTGTAGGGTACGTAGTCTACTGTGACACATCAGGGACTGGACACAGGTGTGTCCTGATGCAGGAGAAAGCTGTGATCGCGTATGGTTCTCGGCAGTTGAGAAAACATGAGCAGAACTACGCTACCCATGACCTGGATTTAGCAGTAGTGGTCTTCTCCTTGAAGTTGTGGCGGCATTATTTGATGGGTGAACGTTTCACCATGTACTCTGATCACAGGAGTCTCTGGTATATCTTACCTTAGAAAGACCTGAACCTGAGACAACGACGTTGGCTTGAGTTCCTCCAAGACTTTGACTTCGAGATAGTTTGTACTCTTGGGAAAGGGAACTTTGTTGCAGATGCTCTCAGCAGGAGATCAGTCATTCAGTTGTTAGGAGAGGCGACAGAGTAGCTAGCTGCCTTACAGATATCCTTTGTGGATAAGGATGAAGCGGTCTATCTTCAGTCTATTACAATTACTCCTGCACTTCTTCAGCGAGTTTGGGAGGCACAACAGGGAGACGCTGACTGTGAGACGCGACATGATCAAATATCCATAGGGCAGGAACCTGATGGATTTTCTGAATGTGGGGAGAACGTAATCCTCTTCAGAGGACGTACTATGGTACCAGTTTCACTTCAGAAGGAAGTGTTGAGTGAATTCCACACTTCCCCTCTAGCGGTACATCCAGGGGTGGTGATGATGTACCAGGACCATCGATGATATCATTGGTGGCCAGGTATGAAGAAGGCGGTAGTAGAGTTTGTCTCATGATGCCTCGCTTGTCAGAAAGTGAAGGTAGAGCACTAGATACCAGCAGGCTTGGTTCAGCCCTTAGAGGTCCCATAGTGGAAGTGGGATGGGATATCCATGGACTTCGTGATGGGTCTTCCATGTACATATTGGATTCATGACTCGATATGGGTGATCATTGACCGACTCACCATGTTGTCCCACTTCTTACTGATCAGAAAGTAGGGATCAGTAGAGATCTTGGGATGCCTCTATGTGTAGGAGATAGTGTGTTTGCATGGAGTACCTCCTTCTATCATCTAATACTGTGACACACGGTTTACTTCCCGGCTATTGAAGGGTTTGCAGGATGCTTTTGGGATGCAGCTACGTCCGATCACTGACTTCCATCCTTAGATGGATGGCCAGACTGAGAGGACCATTCAAACCCTCAAGGACATGCCCCGTTCATGTGTCCTCGACTTTGGTCGTAGCTGGGAGGACCACTTAACTTTGGTAGAGTTTTCCTACAACAACAGCTATCACTCCACCATCGGTATAGAACCTATTGAGGCCTTTTATGGTTGGCCTTGCATATCCACACTATGCTGGACAGACCCAGGGGAGTCAGCAATATTGGGATCAGAGATGGTACGGACTACTACATAGAAGGTGCAGATCATCCAGGAGCAGATGAAGACGACACAGAGCAGACATAGTCATATGCTGATAGGAGACGGAGACCTCCGGAGTACGAGGATGGTGACCACGTCTTTTTACGGGTCTCACCTAAACGATGTATGAAGAGATTTGGCCGAGGTGGCAAGTTGTCTCTGCATTTCAACAGACCTTTCCAGGTCCTCAGCAGAGTAGGCGAGGTGGCTTACCTCTTAGCTCTTCTACCTCAGTTGCACCGGGTGCACGACGTCTTCCATGTATCTTAGCAGAGGAGATACGTGCACGAACCTTCTCACATCATCAATACAGGAGCTTCTAGACACCTTCCAGCTATTTGAATTTTTAGTTGTACCTATTTGTCCTTTCCTTGTACTTTACTATTGGTCTTGTATTTCTGGCCCCTTTTTCCTTTCCAGCACATATTTTGTATACAGTTTCTTAGTGTTTTACTTCAAATTGTGTACTCTGTTGTGTGTTTTTACTTTTTATAAAGGAAATGTCTTCCTAGATTAGGGATTTACGACTTTGGTGCTAGTCTATAGCCCCTGGCCTATGAAAGGCGGGTTTGGGGTAGTCACGGCACGGGACCCAACGATGTGTTGTGATATAGTGAATATAATTTGTGGGAGTTATAATTGAATAAAGATGTGGATTCATTGATGTTAAAAAGAAATTGGGATATAATAGAAATTATGGAAGGTAAACCAGAACGTGAAAATAAGTTGGTTATCTAGATTAAGGAAGAGTAAAATGTTAAGAAATAATAAAATGCATAGATGGGTTTTAGGGTATTTTATCAGAAAAAAGGAGTTTAATTCATATAAATCTTCTCATCTTTAGTAAAATAGTTTCCCATAAAAATAGTTCTAATTATAGCGTAATTATAAAATTTGTAAATATATAATATAGATGTTAAAATATCTTTAATTATTAGAGAGTTAGTCTAATAAATTAAAAATATGTAACCAATAGTCCCATTGGATGTTTTGGATTGATATTTTTTTTCATATTGAAAAATTATTATGTTTATTCAAGCATCCTCTATAATGGTTAATTAAAAAGTTTAATTGATGTTAGTAAAATGAAGGGTTCATTTAACATAATATTGATCACTTAAATTCTTAGATGTAATGGGATGATGTGACTTTCAGAATTTTTTTATTTTATATCAATGAAATTTTTATTTTGGACTATATATTCAAATTATTTATAAATTTAATAATGACTTGTCTGGAAATTTTGAGATGAATGATCTTAAGGAAAGACAAGATGATTTTGGGGACATGGAAAATGATAGATAGGAAGACTAGAAATTTTTTTCTATCTCAATAAGAGTATATCCAAAATATCATTGAAAGGTTTAGAATGGATGAATAATAATAGTCACTTATAAATTATTTATACACTTCAAGATGGACATGGAATAAGAACATGTGATATAATATGTGCATGGGTACATGTAGAAACGAAATTATTCAGCATCTATTGAAATTATAATGTATGAAATTATTTTTAATTTATTATATATTTAATATGTAGTGGTAATTGTAAGGAGATTTATTTATATCCCTAGAAATCACCAGTGGGAAGATATTTATTGAATCCTTTAGTATTTCCAATGAAAGGAAGGTGAAAATATTTTTCAAGGGATGGATGATCCACTATAAGGATTCACTGATGAATGAATTACTGTATATTTATATTGATAGAATATAAGAATAATTTCATTATTTACATATGGATGAATAAAATCTATTCAGATATAATAACATCAAAATATTTTTACATTTTGTTCAATATAAGAGGAGTATGTTGTGGAAATATAAACTGGGAAGGAAATTGTTTGGTTGAATCAATTGTTAAAAGAGTTAATTGGATTTGGTAAGGAGAGATTATTTTAATTGATAAAAAAAGTGTATTCTACAAGGTCAAAAATCTTATTTTCCTTGAAAGGGAAGAGCTCATCGACCAAAAATACCACTTCATAAAAAATATGATATAGCTGAATGTGTTAGATCATTAGATTATTACTGGTAGCCAAAATTTTGTATACTTGCTCACCAAGACAATACATCAAGAATTTGTGTGGTATTAGAAAGCCTCAGTGGGACTAGGTTGAATACAGAAAGAGGGGGGAACAGTACATTAGTGGAAAGAATTATTTTGTTGACATTTTCCATAGTTTCCCTAGAACAAGTCATCATGTGGGATAATTTTTTGATTTGATTCC
This sequence comes from Viscum album, assembly GCA_963277665.1. Lineage (NCBI taxonomy): Eukaryota > Viridiplantae > Streptophyta > Magnoliopsida > Santalales > Viscaceae > Viscum > Viscum album. The sequence goes on from OY728137.1 coordinate 980,358,150, forward strand.
TTGTTTCAATGCATCTAATGTTTAGGTCACTGGAAATAACTGCATTTATATTTTAATTAATGGTATGAGGCCAATTTCAGTTTGAAGGAAACACTAATTCTTCTCTTCATTGGTAGTTGGGTCCTTTATAGTTCATATATTTCTATGACATGAAGGGTGTCTCATAGTGGTTGTGAATCCTCAAGAAATAATCCCCTTAGATAAATAATCTAGAAGTTTTTACCAATGCATGATGTGTAGATCATTGAAGTTACTATTGATCAAAAATATTATTCCATATGGGTAGTCTTATATGAATATAGGAAGGTGGTTTCACCTATTTGAATATTTTTTCTTTCTATAAAATTAAGTGGGAAAATCCTAAATATTGTATATTATGCATGGAATATAAAATATATGATTCACACAGTACATCTGGATCATGAACAATTCAATTGAAAAGTACACAATGAATCAATGGATTACAGTGTCTCAATTTTTCTATAATAAGATCTTACTGATGAATTTTTTAGCTAATTGTAATCATAATACTAAAAATAATATAAGAATTTATAGGGGTTGCTCCCATTTATATAGGATAATTAAATTGAATAATGTTATTCTCATGTGTTCATTTACTTGTTCATGTACTTATGATACATGTTCTACCATTTATTGAATTTATACTTTATAAATTTGTGATATTAACTAATGGGATACACTAGGTTGATTTTTAAACAGTAGGGTGTAGTTCCCTCCTACACCCATTATATATATTTCATGGTAAAGGTGATGTTTATATAAACTAATATATGAGAATCTGGTGGTTTTATGGGAATCATTGACTAGACTATCGAGATATCTTCCTAGACAATCCTAAGGAACCACAAATTGTTGAGGTTTTAATTGTAATGATACTAGGAATTATCCAACAAAATTATATAATACAAGTAAAGGAAATCATGATAGGAATAAGAAATATATAAGACAATGAGAACAAGGTATATCCTATGAAATCACAACTACTTAACTTTCTCATGATAATGAAGATATAAAAGGTACACATACCATACACTCTATAACAATAAATATCTTGTGTGATTTGTATGAATGACAACATTTTTTTATCTATATAATTTTATTTGAGTATCACATTACAACTATAAAATTTTTAAATTCAATTATCTATGAATACACCTATTGGTACGATCATATCATCCCAAGACTATAACTCCTCTCTAGTGCAAGTTGTTGAGAATATATTTCTTGATAATATTATTATCTCTCTGTAGTTTAATTTGATGTGATTTGAAGCATAAAATGGGCCAATTTATATTTGTCTTGTATAAATGTTGTGATAGGGAAAAAATTTGTTATATTTTTCTTTTTTATTTTTTACCATAATATCCAAATTTTTTAACATTATTATTTTCATTTTTCAACAGAAAAATAAGTTACTAATGTACATATTAATAACCATGGAAAAGCATTTATTTTCAAAGAATTATTTGTATAAATTTATATAATTTTCATCTAAAATTATAAAATTGATATATTTTTAATAGTGAATTTAATATTATGATTTAAAATATAAGTATAAATATTAACAATAATTTAATTAGTCTTTGATTTGAAATGAGGCTAAAAACACTTAATTATTTTAAAACACCTTTTTCTAGAAAAAAATTTATATATGTTTTGATTTAAATTAAAACCATATTTTCTAAAATTTTGAGATTTAATTTCATTAAATTTAATCAATATTTAGAATAATCATGTAATTTTTTTTTAAATTGTGTGATCGTTTATATTTGGTAATAAAATTAATTAACATGGTTATTTTTTAATCAAGGTTGATAAGGGTAAAATGAGTAACATGGTAGAATTTTGATAATTTTTCATGAAATTTAGACAATATAGTGGTTCATTAGATGTTTTTTAATCCATAACTGAATTTATCACCATCCAATCCTCACCGAACACACCTTTCTATAATGTCATTCCATCCATACCCCTCACCTACAATTCAAAAACAAGGAAAAGTTCATCTTTTTCAACAATAAGAGGATCTCACTTCAACAAACTTCAAGACAAACATCCCATTAGAAATTCACACAAGAATCTACCCATTATAACTAATATAGAATCTCCCAAATCAATTTTAGACCATTTATTCATGAAATTTTACCATATTTTCCATTATAAACATGTCTTTGAGTATACTCAAATCCCAAACATGAGAATTATCAACCCCTATAGTTATCTTTTGAACCATTATCACCCATCCTCCTCTGAAAATAATATAACCACATTAATATAATTACATTAGTATAATTATTATAGTGAAATATTATTATATAGATGTAATTATCATTGTCCATCTAATTCCCAACTATTTGTAAAATGAAAATGGTGTTCGTGTTACGTGAAGACTACCTCCTTCACGAGTGACTTGTTTAATTTTTCATAAATAATTATCATGGATATTAAAAATGTGTTATTTAATGAAAAAATATTATATTTATAATATTATTAAAATTCTAAAAATATATAACAATCTAAATCTTTTTTCTGTTCCATCGAAAATGAAAATGTCATCAGTTTATGTGAGTGGAATGTTGATTATATTTAAGAAATGTATTCTTTCTTATCACCAAATTATTTATATAGTTATAAGAAATTATTTATCCAATAAATATGAAATTAAGTAATTAAATTATGAAATATAATGTTAAATAAATTATTTTATTAACAATATTATTCTATAAAAATATAAAATGTCAGTCAGGCTTATGTGCGGACTACTACCTCGACTAAAAACATGTTTCACTTTCTTCACCTCCTTACATATATGGTTATGAAATATATTTTATGAGTATAAATGATAATAATTATTTTTACATATAGTTAATATAGTTATTAAATTATAACATAAACATTTAATGATCTTTATAAATTATTTCTTTAATGCCTATAAATTACTTGAAATTAGTTCACCATAAATCCCATTTTCATGAACCATCCTCATAGATTCAATAACATGGACATAAGGATTAATAAATAATTGAAATAAATTAATTTAATAAATTGGATAATATTTTAATGATTAAATTTCTCTCAAATAATGTGGATTGTCCTTGTTATTATAAAACATGCTTGAAATAATCGAAATTACTATAATATGATAATGAAAATAATAATTTACTAACTAATACATGTGTAAAGAATGATTATAATTGGATAAAATAAAACATAATATGAATATGGTCCTAAAATAAGAAATAAATATATTCCTATTTTAAAAAAAATTAAAGATATTTCATGAAATTTGAAGGTAATGAGGTAAAGGTTGCACATCTAAACTTCACTTCATTGAGATATGTTTCATATTCACCATTTATTTTATTTTCTATTTTATATATTACTTGTGGATATATTTTTAATATAATATAATTGTGTTTTAAGGGATTTAAAATTTTAACTTATTTTTTAAACATCTTCTTTCTTATTTAAATATAACAATGTTGTAAGGGTGTTTCGTAACTCAATACCCTTTTACTAAGTTAGAATATTTCTTATTAAGAATCATTATTATGAGTTGAGTAAATAATTCTATATTAGTTCATTATATTTTGTATCATCATTTTCATCTGGATATTTACATTTATATCAAATAAACCCCTTCTAAAATGACTCTTACTACATGAATTATGATGTTTATAGGGGTTTTTCAACTCAAATATCCATCTTTGAGAGATTATTCATATTTAATAACTATTTTTATTTATTTAGTGTTAAAATTAAATTTGAGGATAATTTGATAAAAATTATCTTATAATTTTAGTAATTAAACATATATTTATGTTTTTCTATTTCAAGGGGAATCATATAGGACACCAATCTATATAAAAACACACTTTTCATACATAGATATTTCATCTTATTAGTAATATAATATTTACATAAAATAACGACCCATTTCAGAATTGTATTGGTATAATGCCTTTAGAAAAATGGATATATAATAAATTTATTATATATAACTAGAACCATTCTTGGACATATTTTACTTAATTTCTTTATTTATAACCATGTAAAAGGAAATATAACAAAGGGTGAGCTCAGATGCTCAATAAGGATAAATAAGATAGACATAAATGGAAAACTAAACATAACAAGAGCATATATGTATAAAAAATTATCATATAGTTTGATAACAAAACCCTAAATATCAAAAATCATAATCTTGATTCATGGAATAAATCTTAATAGTTCATAAGACATGAATCATATAGAAATGAATGACCGTAATCTATAAGATCATAAAAATTTCATAAGATATTGATTTCTGGCATACACATAAGAATATAAAATCATTTCTTTAATATTAAAGTCTCATTTACAAAACTATCATAGTAGAATAGGTTCAATCTATATAAAATAATACCAGTAAAGGTTCATTATCAAAACTATCATTGTGGGAAAATTCTTTTATTGAATTTGGGTCACTCCCTATTATAGTCTTGTTTATTTCATGAGATGCCCATATTTTTTTAATAAATTTTAGGGATATATAAAATGGCCCACCCATCACAGAATAAGAATAAAACATATGATTTCAATAATATCATAAGACATTCATCATATAATAACCCATGAAAATCAATTTATTTTCCTGAACATTTCGTCATATCATAACTCAAGGAAAACAAACATGCTTCATAATAATTACATAAATTCATCATAACATATCCCAGATAAAAGGAATGGTGTAACACCACAAGAAATTAAAATACTTTCATTTTAGAATGAATTTAATTTTTTTCCATATTTCTTTATATGAAACACCATTTTAATCATACGCAACACAGAACACTATGTTAGATGGTATTAAATCCAAGACCAAGTTTTTCCACCTTTTAATGACCACCAATTTTAGAACTAAAATTTAAAATTTTATAAATTTTATTATTCAAAATAAACTTTATTCTTTAATTTTTAATGTAAAAATTATCTTACTATGAAATTTTTTCATTTTTCTGATACGTTACATTTTTTATGAATATTAAAAATTAATACATTTTAGTTGAAAGATAAATTTTCCTTTAAATAATTATTAATGTTAAATTAAATTTTCATTGGTTTTAAACTAAAATTAGATCACTTATACATATATGAATCCATTTTTTGTCTTTGTAATCATTTTTATATTAAATTTGGATATAAAAACTTAATGAACTTTTGAATATTTTCGTTGTAAAAACATGATTTCTCATCACGTCTATGGGATTAACTTTATATTTGATTTTTCCAATTATATGAATTGAATTTTCAAAAATTTATATACATAGTTTGAATATGTATAATATTTTTATTATAATAATATCAACTTGGTTTTTGACCAAAAATATTCTTAAAAGTAATAATGAATAATTACAGCAATTAAAGTAAAAATTAGTTTACTTAGTGGATTAATCTTAATATAAAGGGATAAAATGACATAGAAACTTGTATAGAATCCAATGGATTCCCATATTTAGACCATAACACATATTGGATTGAATTTTATTAGTTCATGAGGTACAATTATCTGAAATTGAAAATTTTAATACATTAAGTATAAAAAAAATAAAAAAAAGGAAACTTCATTACCGCTAACATTTATATAGACTTTGGATATGTAAAAAACATAATACTTTTAGTTAAACATATAATTTTTAAATATACGTGACTTATTTTTACCTTCGTATTTTTTTTATTAATTTATATAGATGAATTAATTACTTAAAATTCTTAAGAAACACAAACACAATGATTATTTAGTAAATTATTAAATAAAATAAATTATTGTAGAAATATTAAAAGTTAAAAAATTAGGGTGAATTATCATGTTACATTATTTTGGAAGATTAATATTTAATTATACTTATATTTTTACTAAATATTTTTTTATTACATCATTTTCTTGATATTTTTAAATTTAAATTAAGTAAATAATGTCAAAATTTACATTAACGTTATTTTATAATAAATGATACATTATTTAATGATTTAAAATTTACTAATAATATTATATTCTGAACATTGATTTATAAATGTTAATAAATACCAAATATAGAGAATGTTTGGACTATTTGATCTTTTATAATGAACATATTGATTCTTAAATAGTAAAAACATTGTCCGCACAATTTGGGTTAAAGAATTGTTTTTGCGCATTACATGCGATCATTTTAAATTTAATTTCCAACACACATGATATTTATATTTTGTAAATAATATACAATATTTATAATTTAGTGGGTCTATATTTTCTAATAAATTTTACTTTAATTAATTTTTAATGGTAAAATTTCATAGGTTATAAAACTAGTTACCTTAATAAAAACCAAAATGGTAATAGTGGGGAAACATAGATGTTGATGAACAAAATTTTAAAAATGAAGATATTTTTGTGTGGTGGAGGGTTCAATCGACCATAATTTTACTTTTCTTGATTATTTGTAAATTTTGGAGGAACATTAAGTAATTGTGACCTCCCAATAGTGTTTACCATTTATATATTTATAAGAATGTCACTCCCCCTCTACTATAAGAAGGTACTCACCCCTCCCACTTCATCACACCAATAAAGCCATTTGGCTCATCCAAAACTGACAAAAATAATCTCCCACCAACCCTAACCTAAACCTAGATGCTTCACTTTAGGTAGGAATAAATACAAGGAATTCCATTGGTGAAAATCGAAAGGAATTACCAGAAAAAAAGAAGATAGACACATATGACAAGTCAAACTCAAGTAAGGGATTATTTTCTCACATTTTCTTCTATAAAGAATACACAATTTCACAAATTAGTTATTTTTTATGGTGTATATTTTTTTAATTTGTAATTTATTTTAATTACTCACTCATATTTCATGGTAATATGTGTTTCAATTTTAATTATCTCATTTAAAAGGCTTTATTTAAAATTTTAAAAGTGATAAAAGTTATCTTTGAAATCTCACTTTATTTTGTGATTATTAGCTTTATCTTGAAACAATCACTTTCAAGTAATAATTTATAATTGTAATTTATATTAATTTTAATATACATATTTATTTATTATGGATATGATTATTTCTTAAACCGTGTACCATTTTTACATACGGTAATCACTTTGAAAGTTATATGATTTATTGGGGGAATGTTGATAAAAATGTGTCTTTTACTCAATAAAGATATTTTATAAGGCATATTTTTTTGAGTAAAATAGATTTTTAAATATATGAATAATGTTTTTGATATAATTTAGATGGTTTGGGGACTACTTAATGAAATCTCATTGATTCATTGGTAGTCTCATGGGACAAAATCAGTAGGAGACAAACCCATTTTGTTTGTTTCCAAAAAGTTTTATATTGTCTGGAGGACATATCTTGACACGCTCAGTTGGGTTTCTACCCAAAGACTTAAACTATCTTGAGGATATATATTTATAGTAAATATATAAAATATAGAATTTTATTGTAGATAAGTCCAACATTATTCATTCTGTATGTATTATTATTCCGTGCGATTATTTGATTAGTTAAAATATACACGATCAAGTTTAAAGATATTGTGATTGTTTATATGGAATTATTTTATTTTATTTATTATTTCTAAATTTATTATTAATTATTAATTATTTGTAACTTATGATGTAGTTACCCTTACTAAGTATTTTAGCTTACCCTTATTTTGAATCATTTCCCCAAGTTATGAATAAAATATTATTCAAGGAGTTTTCAAGGATGAGGTTTATTATATTTTGTTATGAGTTTTTTTTCATTTTCATTTTCCTAATGTAAAATAGGATCTGTACAAGTAATATAGTCTTACACAATGTCTAAACTGGTCGACCCTTAAGTATTTGACTCCTTGTAATCATATTATAATGTATTGTACCGACATCAGGCATTTGGGATTTGGGAGCAATAGTTAGTATCAAAGAAATTTTAGTAGAATCATTGAAAACTATTTTTAGGAAAACAAATATTACAAAACATCATCATATGAATTACATTGAGGTTAATTATTTAAAAATATACAAAAGAAACCATGTTTATGATTATGAGATTATCTATATATAAAATTATCAATTTATATTATGCATTTCACTAGTTTTAGGATTATACAAGATAAGATATAATAGATTCTATTCCTTGGTTCCTTACATAAGGAATGTGAACCTCACCATTGCACATGATCCAAAGAGTAATATTGATCATTTTTATGGTCATAATACTATATTTTAAAGGGAACTATTCTCCCAATAATTCTCATTATATGGGGACATAATATAATGCGCTTACGAGATAGAGAAATAATTTTATAAAAATTAGGGCTTTAATGTAATGCTTAAGAAAAATATGACATCTAGGATGTTGGTCAGAGTGGATACTCAAGAGGAGGGGGGGTGAATTGAGTTCCAATTAAAATTTCTTTTAAAAAAATTTCTTTTAAAATCCCCCATATTAAAAACAAAGTTAAACAATAGTGAATCTATACATAGTGTAAATGTTCAATCAGTTTCTCAAAGAGTGATTAGGTCTCAGTTAACATAATCTGAAGATTAAGTTAACTTTTTAAACTAACTTACGGGTTTACAATAACTATAGACACTTTCTAATTTAACTATCAGAGTATCTTTAAAATAGTTTTGTATTTCAAAGTAATAGAAGCTGAATAAATATATAGTTTACTTATAGACTTAAATTAAAATGCACAACAGAGTTAAATAAGAGGTTTAGTCTCAACATGAGACTTAGTCCTCTCAACAATTTATATAAATTGATCCACACCCTAGATCGGGGTTAACAACAGTGAAAGACTATCCAGGCCACACATAGACCTCTACCATAGTTCTTTGTGGGAAAAAAAACAATGATCAGGCCATACAAGGACTTCTTCCATAGTTATCATGGGTAAACAAGAGTAAAAAATTTTGGTTTGAAGATTTTGATATCCTCCAGTTCAGCACAGGAGTCAGTGTGTGTGTATGATGAACAGAGTACACACACTGCTAAAAAATGTAAGTAAAATAATCACTAAGAGAGAATGTATCAGAGTTTAGAAATCTCTAGTGATTGGTAGTGCTGCGTTGGACTCTTTGGATTTAACAGAGATACTTCTGAGTCCTTCTGTGGTTTTTCTATTAAAAACAAAGTATCGTGATTCATCTTGATGTCCTTCACAAGCAAGTGTGTTCTCTGATTTCTAGTGTTCTTCGTATGTTCTTCAGTAGTACTGGATTGTATGCAATAGAGTTTTCTTTAGATCTTTCAAATGACCCTTTTCAACTTCTTCGTGTGTTCTTCAGTCTCGCATGTATATTCACGGAATAATTCTCTCTCTAGGCCTTTTAACGCATACATCCTTTTACTATAGCTCGACCTCCCTTTTTATTCGATGAGCTCCGGCAATAGGAATGATTACGTTTCCATAGGTATGAGGTATAGTCTCTTGACATTCCAACAACTAACATTAAATATCATTAATTGCATTAAAAACATCAATTATGACCGTTAGAATTAAATACAAATTTTTAGAAGTTCAAACAGTTTTCATGACTATCGGTGAGTCATGAGATCAGTGAGACATTTTGAATCTGCATCAGTTTCGGTTGCATCAACATCGGTGTCTCATCATAATAGGTGTCTTAGCATCGGTATCTTAACATCAGTGTCTTAGGATCGGTGTCTTAGCATCGGTGTCTTAGCATCAGTATCTCAACATCATCGGTGTCTTAGCATCGGTGTCTCAACATTGGAAGCTTAGTGTCGGTGTCTTAGCATCGGAAACTTAGCATCGGTGTCTTAGCATCAGAATCTCTTTGGACCTTTGGTAGTCATCGGTGTGACCATTCATCATCGGTGCAACAGGTCATCATCAGTGCTATAGTTCCTATTATTGGTGAGACCGTTCATCTTAGGTGACTCAGGAAAATGACTAACGGTGAGTCAAGACAGGGAATTCTTACAAAGTTTCGGTTCAATCCAAAATACTTCCAAGTCAACCATAAACATACATTGATCATAGATAAACATTTGTAGATATGATTTAACCATATTTTGATCAATTTGAACAAAAGACTAAAAGGAAATAAATAAAACTAAGATTTTTGATTATTAAAATAACCATTCCACAAAGAGTTCAACAATCTCCCCCTTTTTGATAATCACAAATCAATGGCATAAATAAATATAGAATATAGTATGTCATTCATTATACTCCCCCTATAAAAAAGAATATATGCCAAAAGATAAAACATTGTTAGAATAGAAACCAGAATATATATATAACTGAGGGATTCTCCTCTTTCAACATTTATCCCCCTGTGTATACATGAATGTGATAACTTGCCAGCATGGGCTCGTATGGACATTCAGTTCACCCATCCAGATACATGATCTCCCTGAGTTCGCATATGCATGCATGATTCCCCTGTTTTCTTTCCTTGATTTCTCTCCCCCTTTGGGATTATCAAAAATAAGAGATAAATAATATAAGCAAGAGATTCCATACCAATAATGAATACACATATTAAAGACAAAAGGGAATAGTTCAGGAAAACAAACAACCTTTCAAAAAATTGACAGTAACAGCTATTCTGCGGGGTGAAAAGAAGATTTCCCTTTAGCAGTAGGTGGAATTGAAGGTCCAGAAGGTTGTTGGGTGGAAGGTGGAACTGGCCTTATGGAGAAAGGAGGTAGGACGACCCAAGTTGGACGAACTGTGGGTTCCAAGGTCACCTGCTACGTTGACGGTCATTCTAAAGGTTTCTGTTGAAATACTGGTCTAATACAGGAAAGTTCTTGAAAAACAGACATCTGGATGGGAGAAACACCTGATGATTACAGAGTCTCAGCGGTCGGAAAAACAATGGCTTTTTCTTGCACATGAAGGTTGGTTTTTGAAAATTTATGAAGTCCTGAATGACTTCTCCACTGTACTTCATGGATTTTTCAAAATCATCCTTATTTTTCATGAAATTTTCTAAAGTGGGGGTAAAATATTTTAACTGATGAACTTGATCTTTAAAATCTTGAGTCACTGGAGGGAGCCTCAAATTATCAGTCAGTACTTTAAAATGATGATTTAACTCATTATTAGTGTAGATATTATAGAAATAATGATCTACTTTATCCTTAATCTCCTTTACAGCTTTTATAGCATCAGCCGAATACAACTGTACCATTTTATGCACATGATCACTATGAAGATTGTAGCCCAACTCTGTATGAGTTTGATTCAAAGAGGTAATATGCCCTCCAATTGATTCACTGTAATTACGCAGGTCTGGTTTGATAAGGCTTTCCACTCTTTGAGCCAAATCATCCATAGAAGTATCAGATAAAGTCAAAGGAGTATGAGAAGGTATATGAGATAACTCACTTTTCACAGTCTCCCTAATAGCTTGAATCAATTCAACCTTGAATTTATCGAAATCTGACTGAGTAACTACCAGTTCAGGTCTACCTTGAGACACTAAAGGATCAGGTCTGACATCTGTTCTTTGCAAAAACTTGACAACAAATTGAGCCTTAACTGAATCACTTGTGCCTGAAAGATCTACTTCTACACCTTCCTATTCCTTTGGGTAGTCTAATCCTAGAACAACAATACTTGTATGCTCTTCCCATGCCGGATTGCATGAAGGGTACATAGGTTTCACAAAGTGAGATCATCCAGAATTTTCAAGAAGGACTTCTCCATCCTCATCACTCTCCAATTTTTCTATCCTCTAAGCCTTAGGGAAATTTTCTTGCTCAATAGGTTGGGGTTGAGGATCATCTAGAATCACATTCTGACCTTCAATAGGTCGATCATCAGCATCATCATCAGCATCATCACCATTACATTCACTGTCACCACTACCACCATCACCACCTTCATCATCATCATCATTAACTGATCTCTCACTTGAACTGTCTGTACTTCCGGATTCATACTCCTCAGAAGTTGATTCATCTGTATCACCTTCTTCTTCATCATTATAAAGTGACTCAATTTCTGGTAAATCGAGAGGAGGACCTGCTGAACCAAATTCCATCCTTCTTCTCGTTGGGATAACAATATCAAGATCACTCCTTTCATCAGGAGATGATTCAACCTCTTCTTCAGCATTTAGATTCTCATCAACTTCTTCTTATTTTTCTGTTTCTTTCTTACTGGATTCACCAGTTTCTTTAGGAATAACCACTTCCTCTTCTTCATCCAAATAGATCACTTCTTCACCAGGTTTTATGCTAGGATCTCTTACTTCCCTTGGTCTCCTTGGATGATCAGTAGGATTGAAGGACTCATATAACTTTTCTTCATCAGCAACCCAAGATTTGTTCCATGGAATCCAATTGATTTTCATCCTCTTACAAATAACTTTGTTGAAACAAAATCTAACCGATGAGATACACTCATCTCCATCATCCACATAGCCTAAGAATTTTAGCATGGAAGAAATATGTTTGGAATAAAACAGACTAGTAGCTTTCTTTGAAGGTTTTATCATCTAAACAATATGCTCGGAAAAATATCTACATAGATTGAAATTTTCACCATTCAGCAAAAGAAATAGCAGAAAAACATCTTGACACTTTACTGCATCAAAATCACCTTTTCTTGGACATACTTGATGTTAAATAAATTTGAACAGGATTTGGTTCTCACCATCCAACTCAGCAGCAATTATCCTTCACGATTCAAACTTCCCAGTCAAAAACTCTAGGGCTAGATAATAAGAAAATTAATCAGTTGTGGGAGGAATATTACCATAATAGTCCTCGTATATTCCATTTTGAGGTACTCCTAGACATTCAAACCATTATTTTGATGAAAATGTAATCTGTTTCTCTTTTACTACAGAAGAAAATCTCGTAGCCTCTACTCCGTCCAAATCTATATCCAGGTTCAAATAGAACTCGTGCACCAGCTTCGGGTAAAAGGCTATATCATTATTACAGAACCACTCCTTCCAGCCTTGAGTTTCCAACACTTTCAAGATAATAGACATTCTAGATAAAAACCATTCCAAACAAATTTCTTTTTCATCTATAACTTCTCATTTTTCTAGCTCTGGGTTCACAGATCAGTTTGACAGATCGGTTTCACAGATCGGTTTGACAGATCGGTTTCATAGATCTATCATACCTACCTCTTGTTTAATCGAGTTTATCCTTTCACAATTTAAGGGCTTAGTGAAAATATCGGCTAATTGATATTCAGTACCTATAAACTCAAGAGTAATATCACCTTTTTGGTAGTGATCACTCAAAATATGATGTCTGACATCAATGTGTTTGGTTCTAGAGTGAGACACAGGGTTCTTTGAAATGTTAATTGCACTAGTGTTATCACAGTTAATTGAAATATTCTTAAAATCATATCCATAGTCCGAAAGAGTGTGTTTCATCCACAGAATTTGTGCACGAAAACTACCAAAAGCAATGTATTTTGCTTCAGCAGTAGATAATGAAAAAGAGTTCGGTTTCTTAATATACCAAGATACAAGGATTTTCCCAATAAAGACATGTTCCAAATGTGCTCTTCATATATAACTTGCAACCATCCAAGTCAGCATCTGAATAACTGATTAGCTCAAAATATTGTCTTTTTGGATAAAACAAGTCTAAGTTTACAGTGTGTATAAGGTACTTAAAAATTATTTTAACAAAAAGTAAATGAGATTCTTTTAGATTAGCTTGAAATATTTCACACATACACACACTAAACATAATATCTGGTCGACTATCATTAAGATAATGTAAGCTTCCAATCATACCTCTGTAATTGATTTGATCCACTGGTTTCCCAGTTTCATCTGCATCCAATTTACAGACTATACTCATAGGAGTTTCACATTCCTTAATACTATCCAAACCAAAATGTTTTATAAGATCATTTGTGTATTTACTTTGATTCAAAATAATACCATTTTCATTTTGAAAAACATGAAATCCAAGAAAATATTTAAGTTCTCCCATTAATCTCATTTCAAATTCATTTTGCATACTCTTTGAAAATTCAGTACATAAAGAAAGTTTATAAGATCCAAAAATAACATCATCAACATAGATTTGTTCTATTAAAACATATTTATAAATTTTTTTAATAAAAAGAGTTGGATCATCAATCCCTTTAGTAAAAGTTTTTGAAATAATATAATTACTAAGTCTATCATACCAAGCTCTTGGAGCTTTTTTTAAGCCATATAATGCTTTAGAAAGTTTAAAAACTCGATTTGGAAAATAAGGATTAATAAATCCAGGTGGTTGTTCAACAAAAATATATTCAACAATAAAACCATTTAGAAAATAACTTTTGACATCCATTTGATATAACATGAATTTAAGATGAGCAGCATATGCAAGAAAGATCCTAATGGCTTCTAATCTGGCTACAGGTGCAAAAGTTTCCTCATAGTCTATACCTTCTTCTTGACTATATCCTTGTGAAACTAGCCTAGCTTTGTTTCTAACTATATTTCCAGTCTCATCAACTTTGTTTCTAAAAACCCATTTTGTGCTTATTGTTAAAGTGTCTTTAGGTCTGTCAACTAATTCCCAAACTTTGTTTCTTTCAAATTGATTTCACTTTTTTTGCATAGCCATTACCCAAAATTCATCATTGATAGTATCATTGACATTTTTAGGTTCTAGCTGTGAAAGAAAGGCTTGATGTTCAACCTGGTTTCTTAGAGAAGCTCTAGTCTGTGTCCCTCTATCAATATTACCAACAACAACATCCAAAGGATGATTCTTTAGAATCCTTGTTGATCTAGTAAAGGTAGGACTAGAAATTTCAGGTTCATCTATAGTTTCGGGTTCAACAGAAGAAGATTTTGGAATATGTCCAAAACTGTATGTTTTTATAGCAGGTGTTTTAGATTTGTCATTAAGGTCCAGAACAGATAAATCTTCTTCAAGATTTTCGAGAGAGGTTTTAAGCTCATGTGGATCAGTTTCATCAAACTTGACGTGAACAGATTCTTCCACACATTTGGTTCTCTTATTAAAGACTCTATAGGCTTTTCTAGTTAAGGAATAACCAAGAAAAATTCCTTCATCACTTTTAGAAGAAAACTTGTCTAGATTATCCGTTGTATTAAGAATAAAAACATTACATCCAAAGACTCTAAAGTGACTAACTTTTGGTTTTCTGTTATTCCACAACTCATATGGGGTCTTCTTAAGAACTGGTCTAATTAAGAATCTATTAATGATATAATAAGATATATTCACAGCTTCATCCCAAAAGTAAATAGGCAGGTCATACTCATTAAGCATGGTTCTAGCTATTTCTTGAAGGGTTCTATTTCTTCTTTCTACTACACCATTCTGATGAGGTGTTCTAGGAGAAGAAAAGTTGTGACTATAGCCATTGTGCGAGCAATAAGATTCAATGTCTTGATTTTCAAACTCACAACCACGATCACTTCATAGAGTTTTAATTTTAAGTCCACTAAGGTTTTCTACAGATTTGGAATATTTAATAAAGTAAGAACAAGATTCACTTTTGTGAGATAAGAAGTATACCCAAGTATATCTAGAAAAGTAATCTACTAGAACATAGACATAGCGCTTCACATTTAAACTAGAAACTCTTGATGGTCCAAACAAGTCCATGTGAACCAACTCTAGAGGTTAATAAGTAGAAACTTCTTTCTTTGATTTAAAAGAAACTTTATGTTGCTTTCCCTTTTAACAGGGATTAAAAACATTGTCATTTGGGAATTCAAGTTTAGGTATGTCTCTAAACAAGTTCTTCCTAGTTAGTTTTCTAAGTGAATAGATGTTGCAGTGTCATAATATTCTGTGCCAAAGCCAAGACTCTTTATGAAAAGCATTTAGGCAAGTAAAATTTTTCTTAGCTAAAGAATTTAAATCAACTACATAAAATTTTTCATTTCTTAAAGTATAAAAGACTAAAAAAAAATTAGAATTAAAAAAATTACTAAAATAATTTTCAAACTTGAAATTAAAACCATCATCACACAATTGAGAAATACTTAACAGATTATATTTCAGTCCATCAACAAATAAAACTTTGGAAAATAAAACTGAATCAGTGTTACCAATTTTTCATAGGCCGATGATTTTTCCTTCAGAATTATCACCAAAGGTGACATGGCCTCCATCAATCTTGATTAGGATTTTCAAACATGAGTAATCTCCAGACATGTGTCTCGAACATCCACTGTCCAAATACTATACCTTCATGTGAGAACTCTTCAAACAGGTTTCCTACAAAACATATTTAGATGGAAAATGACTTTGGTACCCAGATCTTCTTGGGTCCAGACTGGTTAGCAATCAATTTTGGTACCCACATTTGTCTTATGGGTTTCTTATAAATTATAAAATCAAAAGATTTTGAAAGATAAACTTTATTTGATCTATAACTATGTGAATCACACATTGAAGCATATGAATGTCTAGAACTAGAACTACCATTATTCTTTCCAGATTTAGGAATAAATCTATTCTTAGCAATCTGTCTCTGTCCAGGTTTGTATCCTATTACAGTAGTGTATTTATGTGCCACATGCTTTCCAAGAATTTGAGTTAGTTTATCCTTTCCATTTGTGAACTTTTCTAAGTCTTTTCTAAGTTTCTCATTAGACATTTTCAGTTCAGTGTTTTCTGTTAACAATTGATTATTTTTCTCTTTTTCAATAGTATGTTTGGTTTAAACAGTAGTAGTGAGAGCATGATGTTTCTTCAATGATTTGTATTTATCCTTAAGTTCATTGCATGTCTCTTCCAGCATATTACAGTATTCAAATAATTTCTCATTAGTCATGTTTTCATTATCCGAATCAGATTCTGCATCATCTCAAGAATAATAAGAATTTAAAACAGGAGTATCCAAGGTTACCTTGGATGTGTTGGTCATGCAACACATGTTGGCACGATCTCTTTCAGAATTAGATATTTTAGATTCACTTGTGCTGTCTTCAGAAGCAGTCCCAGTAGCCTTCATAACTTTCTTGTACTTACTATCTTTGAAATCGTACTTCTTCATGAATTTTAACATTATATAGTCTTCTTTAATGTGTCCTTTTCTTTTTCACTCGTAGAAAACAACTTCATCACTTCTATCTGGCATTTTCCAATCCTTCTTCCAATGTCCCTTATTACCATAATTTCCTTTGTAATTTGATTTTCTAAATTTTTTTCTTCCTATAAAATTTCTTAAACATTCTGGCTATCTGATCCATTTCAGCATCACTATCAGAGTTTGAACTTTCATTTGTTGAACTGTCAGTTTTTATTTGAGCTTTTTCATTATCCTTGCTCTTTGAAGCAGTAGTCTTGAAAGCCACTGATTTCCTTTTTGGTTCATCATCTTCCGCTTTATTCACCTTGAGTTCTTCCTCATATATCATTAGTTCGCCAATAAGTTCATTGACAGGAAGAGCTCCAATGTCACATGATTCTCTGATTGAAACGGATGTTCCTCTCCATCGGTCTGGTAGACATCTCAAGATTCTCATGATTTGTTCCTTTGCTGGAACAGCTTTACCAAGTGAACTCATTTTATTGACTATCTCATTGAACCTGAGATACATATCAGAAATGGTTTCATCAGTTTCCATTTTAAAATTATCATATTTAATAGTATAAGTAATCAATCTCATTTCTTTAACATTAGTTTTTCCTTCATGAGAAACACCTAAAGTATCCCAAATTTCATAAGCAGTTTTACAAGAAGATATTCTGTTAAATTCCTCATCTCCTAAAGCACAGTACAAGGAATTCATAGCTTTACAATTATTATTGTAAGCAGTCTTTGAAGGTTCCTCCCAAGTAGTTCTTTCAGTTTGTGGAATTTTATATTGAGACTCTATAGAAGTCCAGATATAAAAACCCATACTTTCTAAATATATTTTTATTTTTAGTTTCCACTGATCATAGTTCATAACATTAAATACAGGTGGTCTGTTAGTAGCAGCACCCTCTAGCCTATTATCCATTACTAGATTTTAGAAAATAAATTTACAGAGATAAAATTTAGAACTAACAGAAATTTAAGATCTTTAAAGATGAAACTAAAATCATAGTTGAAAAACAGAGTATTTCAAAAATTCTTTAACAAAAACACTTCCTCTGATACCAAATGTTGGTCGGAGTGGATACTCAAGAGGGGGGGAGGGGGTGAATTGAGTTCCAATTAAAATTCATGTTAAAAACATTTCTTCTAAAATCCCCAAAATTAAAAAACAAAGTTAAACTGTAGTGAATCTATACAGAGTGTAAATGTTCAATCAGTTTCTCAAAGATTGATTAGGTTTTAGTTAACTTAATCTGAAAAATAAATTAACTTTTGAAACTAACTTACTGGTTTACAATAAGTATAGAAAGTTGGTAATTTAACTATCAAAGTAGCTTTAAAAGAGTTTTGTATTTAAAAGTAATAGCAGTGGAATAAATATACATTTTACTTATAGACTTAAATTAAAATTCACAACAGAGTTAAAAAATATTTTCAGTCTCAAGTCGAGACTTAGTCCTCTCAACAATTTATATATATTGATCCACACCCTGGATCGGGGTTAAAAATAGTGAAAGACTTTCTAGGCTACACAGGGACCTCTACCACAGTTCTTTGTGGCGAACAAAACAATGACCATGCCACACAAGGACCTCTTCCATAGTTTTCGTGGGTAAACAAGAGTAAACAATTTTGGTTTGAGGATTTTGATATCCTCTAGTTCAGTACAGGATTCAGTGTGTGTGTATTATGAACAGAGTATGCACACTGCTAAAAAATGTAAGTAAAATAATCACTAAGAGAGAATGTATCAGAGTTTAGAAAGCTCTAGTGATTGGTAGTGCAGCTCTGGACTCGTTGGATTTGGCAGTGATTCTTCTGATTCCTTCTGTGGTTTTTCTGTTAAAAATAGAGTATTGTGATTCATCTTGATGTCCTTCACAAGAAAGTGTGTTCTCTGATTTCTAGTGTTCTTCGTATGTTCTTCAGTAGTTCTAGATTGCGTGCAGAAGAGTTTTCTTTAGATCTTGCAAATTCCCCTTTTCAACTTCATCGTATGTTCTTCAGTCTCGCATGTATATACATAGAAGAATTCTCTCTCTATGCCTTTTCACGCATACATCATTTTACTATAGCTCGATCTCCCTTTTTATTCCACGAGCTCCGATAATAGGAATGATTACATTTCCATAGGTGCGTGGTACTGTCTCTTAACATTCCACAAACTAACATTAAATATTATTAATTACATTAAAAACATCAATTATGACCATTAGAATTAAATACTAATTTATAGAAGTTCAAACAGTTTTCATGACTATCGGTGAGTCATGAGAACGGTGAGACATTTTGAATCTGAATCAGTTTCGGTTGCATCAGCATCGGTGTCTCAACATCATTGGTGTCTTAGCATCAGTATCTTAGCATAGGTGTCTTAGTATCGGTGTCTTAGCATCGGTGTCTTAGCATCGGTATCTCAGCATCATCGGTGTCTTAGCATCGGTGTCTCAGTATCGGTAGCTTAGCGTCGGTGTCTTAGCATCAGCATATCTTTGTAACTTTGGTAGTCATTGGTGCGACCATTCATCATCGGTGCGATAGGTCATCATCGGTTCTATAGTTCATATTATTGGTGCGACAGTTCATCGTCGGTGACTCAGGAAAATGACTAACAGTGAGTCAAGAGAGGGAAATTCTTACAAAGTGTCTGTTCAATCCAGAATACTTCTAGGTCAACCATAAACATAAATTGATCATAGATAAACATTTTTAGATATGATTTAAACATATTTAGAACAATTTGAACAAAAGACTAAAAAGAAATAAATAAAACTAAGATTTGTGATTATTAAAATAACCATTCCACAGAGAGTTCAACATAGGAAAGTATGGACAAAAGGATGAAGGGAAGGAATTATTTTCCTATATGTAATAATTATGGAAATAATCACCTTGGTAATTTCTTTAATGTAATTATAGTTTTCTATAAGTGTTCAGAAAAAGGCCATCGTTCTTTTGATTTAAAGGATAAGAATAATGTTTCCAATGTACAATTCTTCAACTGCAAGGAGTTTAGAATATTTGAGAATCAATTTATCATGTGTTAAAGGAATATACACAAAATGAGGATAATAGATCAAGGTCAAGAATTTTCAACTAGCATAGAAAAAGAGGAACTATTAATAAGTTTATTTTTAGATTAAAGAATTATGTAATGAGAATTATAAAATATATAAGTAATATACTGTAGTAATTTTCATTAATTATTTGAAAGTTTATGTTAAATGGTACTATGAAAGAATATACAGTGTCAAGTCTAACTTCTTTTAAAACACATTGTTAAGGGAAATATATCCCTTAATATGTTCCTGATGTTAGGACAATGATGCTTGGATAAATAAATAATTAATTTGGATAAAGTAAAATGGGTACTACTAACTACCTTAATGCTAAATCTAATTTTTTGGATCACAATACTTGTAAGGGTCTTAAGAATAACCATTTATCAAATTGTTTATGTTCAAAAAAATTTAAGGTTTTAGTTATTAATGTATTACATCACCATATAATGCCTCATCTTCTGAGAGATGTATTATAAAAATTTCAAGGAAAAACCAAAGGATAGTATTGTGTTTATGAAAGATAAATGTACCAAGTTAGTATATTTTCTCATATTATTAGAGAGTGAAATAAACTATCAAATCTCTTTAAAATGATTTTAATTTTTTTGTCTTATTATCATAATTTTTGATGATATCTGTGGCCATTTCACACCACTATTTTATGAATTTTTTTTCATTAACTTTCTTATAAACATGTTCTCTATGACTCTCCATCGGAACATGAAAGTCAGATTTTCCTTCCATTCCCTTGTTTTCACTACCTTTCTCCCATTCAAAATCCTAATTTTGTGGTGATAGTGGCATTTTCATTTACCTCCTACTAAGATGATTTGTTATTAACCCAATTTATGATGTGATTTTTCAATAATAGTATTTTCAAATATCAAATCCTTGATTACTGAGATCAAGTTTAAATTATGAGAATGAAATTTAATTAAGGTGGGGTGAATGTAACACCCAATTATTTATAATATTGTCATTTTTAAATAAATTTAAATTTATTTTCTATCATTTCTTATATGAAAAAACATGTTAATATTATGTTACCCACAACACTAAGTCATATTTTGTTACACGCAAGACCAAGGTTCCCGACCTTTTAATGATGCACCTATTTTAAATCTACATTTTGTAACATTTAAACAAATTATTTTAATAAATAAAATTAATTTTTTTTAAAATTTGGAATTTCAAAATTATATTAGGGTAAACTTTTTTTATTTTTTTGAGAAGTTTTATTTTTTTATCAATAGTGAAAATAGTGCATTTTAGTTGAAAACATTCCTTTCATTTAAAACATTTTTAATGTTAAATTATATTTTTAATTGGTTTTAAAGTAAAAATCGATCAATTATATATATGAATAATATTTAGGTCATTGTGATTATTTTTAATTTAAATTTAGATATAAAAGGATAATGAATTTATAAACATTTTCACGTTAAAAACTCGCTTTCTTGCCACGTCTACGGGATTACATTTAAAGTTATGTTTTTCAATTCTATGAATTGAATTTGAAAGAATGGATATACATATTTTTATTAATTATAGTATTTATATGATAATAAAACAAACTTATTTTTTGGATAAAAATATTACCAAAAGTGATAAAAAAATTAATGATATCGATTAAGTTAAAAATTAGTTTACTTAATGGTTTAACATTAATATAAATGGGTAACAAGACCTAGACACTTGTTCAAGATCCATTATCTTGCTAGATATTTACCATATCCCATGTTGGTAAAAATTTAATGAGTTACTTGGATATTATTCCATGAAAGTGATCCATTTAATATTCTAAGTAAGTAAAATGACAAAAAGTAACCTTCATTACCTTTATCATTTATAAAGCCTTGAGATGTGGACAAAAAATCATGTATATTTTTTTATAAATATAATTTTCAAATATAAATTAGTTATTTTTTCATAATATTTTATCATTAATTTTTATGGATGAGTTAGTTACATAAAATTATTAAGAATCACCGATATAGTGATTATTTAGTTAATTACTAAATAAAATAAATGATACAAAAAATATTAAAAGTGAAAAAATATTGATGAATTAGTGTTTTGATATATTTTTTAATATCAATATTTTATTTTACATATATTTTAAATTAATATATTTCAATTCCATCATTGTATTGATATTTTTAAATTTAAATTGTTTAAATAATTTCAAAATTGACATTAATTTTATTTTATAATAGATGATATTATATTTAAATATTTAAAATTTTCTAAAATAACTATATTTTTCCAATTGGTTTTTAAATGTAAAACAATATAACATATTTTCTATTCATTGGTATATTTATCTTTTATTATGAACATATTGACCATAAAATGGTAAAAAAAATTGTTACCACGATTTGTGTTAAAGTAGTGTTTTTTTGCATTACATTTGTTTTTCAAAAAATAACTTCTAGCACACATGGGTTTTTTATTTTTTAAATTAACTAAAATATGTATAATCTATTGGGTCTTTATTAAATAATAATTATTACTTTAATTTAGTCTTAATGGTAAAATTCCTTAGGTTAGGAAACTAGTTTTCTTAGAAAAATTAAAAATAGTAAAAGTGGAAAAACATAGAAGCTAAGGGAAAAATTATAAAAATGCACATATTTTTCTATGGTGGAGGTTTGTATCAACCATAAATTAACTTCCATACATTATTTTATAATTTTTTAGGCACTTAAGGACATGGATACTTCTTAATAGTGTTTACCTTTTTGTATTTACAAGAATGTCACTCCCCCTCCACTATAAAAAGGCACTCACCCCTCCCACTCAAGCACACATGTCAAGAAATTTGGATCATTAAAAACCTACACAAATAATCTCTCAAAATAAACAACCCAAAACTAGAAGCCTAACTTTTCGTAGAACCAGTCCAAGGATTCCCTTTGGTAAAAACAAAAAAGAGTTACTCCAAAAGGAGAAAGATAAAGACACATGTGAAAAGTCGGACTCAAGTAAGGGATTCATGTCTCAAATTTTCATTCGTGATGCATAAACCATTTTCCCTACATATTTCTTTTTTTTGGTGTATTTTCTGAAAATTGTGCATTTAATATAAATATTTACTCATTATTCATGGTATTATATTTTTCAATTTGAATTATCTCATCCAAGGGAATTTATTTGAAAATTTCCAAGTGATAAAAGTTATGGAAATATCATGTTTTTTATTGTTAACTTTACCATGAAACAATTAATTTTTTTTAATACTTTTTTATTTAAAATTATAGTTTTTTTAACATCCATATCCTTTTATGATGAATAATATTATTCCCTAAATCATATACAGTTTTTAAATATGATATTCACTTTTAATTTTATATTATTAATCTGGGAAATTTTGATAAATTCATATCCTTTAGTCATTAAGGATATTTGGTAAGGAATATTTTTTATGTTTAATATTAATTTTTTCAATATATTAAGATTTTTTTGGACATAAATTATGTAACATCCTAAAAATTTAGAGTAATAATGTTTAATTTTAAAGAGTGTATGCCATGGAACACGACAACGAGTTTCTTCAACGGCCTATGTTACATGCAAAATATAGTTTTACCGAACAATAAAATATTATTAAAATATTATTATATAATATTATAAGATATGTACTAGAATTTATTAATATAATTAAATAATTTATATAAATAATTTTTGTTTATATAAATATAAAATAAATTCATGGGTTACAAATAAATGAGAAACAAAAATAAGAACCAATTGGATATAAAATATAATATATTTATTTTTATGCTTCCAAAGGAATTTATCTTAATAAACATAATTATTTAAAATTAGTTAATGAATATAATTAAATATATATATTATATATTCAATAAAATATTTTCTATATTCATCCTATATATTTTATAGGATCAATTTAAAAACAAACCCATTTTTATGCATAAAATACTATATTTTTTATTAATGCATTTTTACTACCTTTTAGTGGAGAACCCATATTAAATTTGATTTTTGACACTTTAATTGATTTAATATGTCAAATTAAATTAATATTTTAATTAAAAACATAAAAATTATGTTATGATTATTTTTTGATATTTTTTTGAAAAATTTTATTTATTAATAAATAGTTTAAAATACTTAGTTTTAGCCCAAAACTTCTTTTTCATGTAATTTATTTAGAAGGATATATTTTTTTAGATTGGTTTTAATGTTTAATTAGATAATATTTCTATCAATTAATCCAATTTAGATCATATTGATCAATTTCTTATTGAAATTGTCTATAAAACCCTAAAAACCTTTCAACATTTTTACTTTAAAAACCAGCATTGTCATCCCGCCTGCGGGGTGAATTTTAAATTAATTTCTACCACCTCTATTATTGGAATTTGAAAAAATGGATTTCATAATTAGAATAATAATAATTTATAATTTATAATATTAAAAATTATGTTTTTTAGCAAAAATATTTTTGAATGTGATCAAAATTAATGACAATTATTAAGGAAAAATTAAGCTTAATAAAGGACTAAACCTTTGATATTAGGTCCCAAACGAGATATTCGCATTTAAAAAACCCATTTTATGGAAATAATTCTTCCATTTACATTACATTATTTTTTTTGTTTTTAAATGTAATGACCCAGACCCTCAAGACCCCGTACTTTTCCAATTATCGGCGTCACCGATCGGCGTGACCGATCGACGAGACCGATCGGTGTCACCCAACCTTGGCGAGTTTTTCTTCTATAGCCTCTCTTATAACCCCACTTTTAAGACCTTTTTACTTTTTTAAGCATTTCAAGGCCGTTTTTAACTGATAATTAATATCTAAAAATCCTAAGAAACCTCCCTATTAAATAACAATTAATCTAGTCGTATGTAACCACCCAACCGCGTGGAGTAACCAGGATCTGAATACCAAGGCATTCAAATTTCTTATTCCGTAACAACCAGATTTTATATATATATCACAGAAGAAGTTCTTCTTCCCCCTTATTCCTTTTTGTCTGACTTCTCTCTTCTTCCTTGTGCGTCGAAGTCCTTTGTTACCGAGGCAAGTGGTGAACCTGTGCCAGAGCCCTGCAAGTCACACATCCCATGTTCCTAGGGCATGGAGAAAAACTTCGATCGTTGATCAATCAGGTAGGGTTTCACCTTCTTCTCTCCTTTCCGTGTATCTTGTGGGGTGGGTACACTATTGTTTCTCTATAATTGGATGAACCAAACTTTAAAGAAGATAATAAATGGATCCTAAAGAACGAAGGGGAGGGGTATGACCGATGATGCTGCTCTGTTTTTCTCTTCTTTCATGATTGATGGTTTCTGGATTGTGTGGGTTTACGCCTACTGAAAATCATGGCTATTGGTAGTGCTTATCTATTCATTAATAAACCCTTACTTCTGGTGCTGGTCGTGTAAAGGAAATAGGTTAATTACGTATATTCGTCTAAATAAATTGAAGGCACCAGGATCAATCCTTTTCTGTGATAACCCCAGTTAAAGTACAACAGAATTGGAATCATGGAGTCTGTTAAATCTTTTAAATTTGAAAATACAGGTAATAGCCTGCTTTGTGTTGGTGTTAGTGGTTGGGTTGTTTTGATTCATGGGCCGATTGCTGGGTGATGTGGGTAGGGATGGGATCCCCTATTGTTATGGATTCGCTGGTGATGAATTTGAGGTCATGTGGTTACATTATTATATCACAAATTGGGGTGGGATCCTATATTGTTGAGAAATAATTGGCTCCTGGATCCTAGGGACATAGGGCTGTATCTTGGGGTTTTCTTTGGTTCTAGTAGTCTGAGGGATTTCACTTATCCCTATGTTTTTGTGACTTTACAAGAGAACCGGGTGTGAATGCATAAATTGTTGTTGGGTGTATTCTTTCCTTGTCTTGTGCTTATGCTTACTAGTTGCCCAATTAGGTGCAGAAACTTATTTAAACATTAATACTGAACATGAAAACAATGATGGGAAAAATGGTTTTAGGTTTGGTGCGAGTTGTGACTTGGACACAGGTGTTGAGTCTGTTCTTTAGGCTGGATGAAGAAAAACCTATATTTGGGTGAGTGCTTGTTACCTATACATACTTGTAGTTTTTGTGTTTCTAATTCGCGCACCACCCAAGTTGAGAACTTAGTGCCGAAAACACCCATTTGATGGGGGAGGGTTTTTTTCCCAACACTTCTACTAGTGGCTGGTTATTAGATCTTTCAAATCCCTTTCCCAGATAGCCCAAGTATCTTCAGGAAGGTTGTGATGGCCTGAAGTCCATTATTAGCCCAAGAATCTTCGGGTAGGGTAGTGTGGTGGTTGGCCCAGATGTGTGCGGGTAGGTGGTTTTCCATGAATCTTTGGGATGAGGCTCAGATGTCTTCAGGCGTGGTAGTAGTTCTTCTAGCCCAGGTGTCTTCGTGCGTGGCAGTGGTTGTTCTGGACTAGGTGTTTGCAGGCATGGTTACTTGTGATAGTTGTGGCCAAGGTATCTATGAGGGGGTTAGTGGTTGTGGCCCAGGTGTTTGCGGGCGGGATGTGTGGTTGAGGCCCATGTGTGTGCGGGTGGGGTATGGTAGTGGGACTGCAGTGAGAATGGCGGGATTTGTACGATGTGTAGGATGCCTTCAATAACCAGTGGGAAAGTCGCGCGGGGTACCCAAACATCGATGTGCTATTACTATACATTACATGACTTGCGTTATTTGGGGAGTGTGCCTTTGGTGAGGCTTGGGTGGTTAGTTTCCTTGTTAGGTTCTTGGTTATCTCTTTTCTCACATGGCATTAGCATGCCTCCTCACTTGTGCACGAGAGTCCGTGGTTTTCCCTACTAAGTATACTTGTATGATCACCCTACGTATATAAAACTACTTTCTTGTTTCTCAGAGGACTTCGGGGATTGTGCTGGACCGTACTAGCTCAGACCTTGTGACAGATCATCACAGTTGTTGTTGTTGTTTTTTCTCTTTGTAGTCTCCTTATACATTGTGAATTTTTACTTTTGTATCATGCATTGGGAATGGTTCTTGGATTTACTTTTACTTTCATTTTGGTGTTGTGGGATTCACTATCTTATCTCCTGATCCTATTAAAAGAAAAAAGGGTAATGCCTTCCATTTAGTGTGTGAATTTATACCCTTGGTGCCGGTCACCACTCCGGGACCTTTTGAAGGCGGGTTTCGGGGGTCATTATCTCTCCTTCAACTTAAAGAAGGAAGGGCCTGACAATCTGTTGACCCTTCCCTCCTTTTGGTGAAGGTTGGTCATGATAGAATGGTATCAGAGGGGGTGAGGTTGAGAGATAGGATCGAGTCTGGAGTTAGGAACAGTGATTATTGCATTGGATGGTAGGGCAACAGTCTTGGGTGAACTTGGTGCGTGAATTAGTTCAGGGAAGACCGGCTAGGACACGAGATTTTAGGGCCCCCCGTGATCCGATGCAAGGACTCTGGACCTACCAAATGACCGAGTGAGGCCATGATGATTTTAGGGTAGAGAACCTAGGGAATGGAAATGCATCATAATGAATTGTGTTCTCATGTTTTTGGGGTGTTTTGGGAATTTGAAATAAATAAGAAGTTTAAGAAGTTTAAAGAACAACGTTCTGCACTACTTGGGCTTAGGCATTCTTTCTTTACCGTGCAGCTATGGCACTCGGAAGATGCCCACGAGTTGTACGGGCGATAGAGGCCCATGAGGTTAACTTGGCTGATCAGCATAGGGATAATCGAGAGGAGGAGTATGACCAGTGGTAGAAGATGCTTCGAGCCTTCCAGCGACATACCCTCGAGAAGTACGAGGGTAGCACCTCTGACATGAGGATGAAGGGCTGGCTGGAGGAGCTGGTGATAGCCTTTGGCTTGATCTGGGCTCCGACGGAGTACTGGGTTCCTCTGGCCGTCAGCCAGATGCATGGAGTAGTGCGTCATTGGTGGATGCTATACCTGGGGTAGAGGAGAGAGGCTGAGGTGGAATAGGCTGATTTCGAGAAGGAGTTCCGGGCAGAATTCCTCCCTTATACTATGAAGGAAGAAAAGAGGCAAGAGCTACTCTCCCTCCAGCAGGGGAGTATGTCGGTAATGGAGATGGGGATCAAGTTCAAGGATGTCCTATGTTTTGCTCTAGACCTCTTTCCGGATGAGGAGTCTCGGGCGAGATGTTTAGAGAAGGCGCTCCGACCCTCCCTCTAATACGCTGTTACCACCTTCACCTTGCCGACATACATGGAGGTCCAGAAGAAGGCAGAAGTGGTGGAGAGGATTCACACGCTAGGGGGTGTGTCATGAGATGGGATTCAGCTAGGACCATCAAAGGGAAAGGCTGTCAGCACCAGACCTCCAGCATCTGGACCATATAGGTTTCGACCAGCAGGGAGCAGGCCGTAGTAGTTCCAGTTCCGATCCCCCAGTCCTTACCCTTTCCCTTCAGGCCCATGACTGAGGTGTTTTGTCTGTGGGAGCCATGTACATCTCCGGAATTAGTGCATGGACCGAGTTCAGTACGACAGTGGTGGACAGGCCCAGCACCCACCTCAGCAGCATCTTCCAGCGATGCCCTTCTAGCAGCAGCAGCAGGGGCAGCGATATATCGCTCCTCTGAGGGCTGACGTTGCAGGGGGAGGCCAACCTCAGGGCGCTCCTTAGGGACCTTGACCAGGGCATGGTGGGGGAGGCGGCCGACAGCTGAGGGGCAGAGGAGCTGGGCTTGGACAGTTGCTCGCCACGGAGGTAGCAGTTCCTGCGGGACCGGAGGTTGTTTGAGGTACGATTAGTTTGTTCAGTACCCTTGCTTACGCCATGTTCGATACCGGAGCTTCTCACTCCTTTGTTGCACCCGGTCTGGCCTGTGCTCTGTATCTAGGTGCTGAGAGACTTATGGTGCCCCTAGTGTTGAGCACACCAGTCGGAGGTCAGACCGACCTGTTATATGTTTATAGAGGATTCACACTGATGATAGGGACACACCAGTCGGTCAGGGATCTACTAGTACTACAAATACAACCATATAATGTCATCCTAGGAATCGACTGGCTGTTCTCTATGTGTGCCATCATCGACTGCTTCTGAGGGAGGGTTTTGTTCTCAGACATGGGTGGCCGACGTGTTACTTTCACCGGCGAGCGGAATGGTCAGAAGGGCAGTAGGCGAGATGAACCCCTCCTCTCCTTGTTAGTTGTGTTGTCAGTAGAGTCAGTATATGCTGAGATAGTGGAAGTACTAGGTATCGTCAGTGAGTTTATGGATGTATTTCTTGAGGAGGTAACAGCTCTACCCCCTCTACATGATATCGAGTTTGGGATAGACTTGCAGCCTGGTGCTCGTTCGATTTTGATGGCTCCCTACCGAATGGCACCTTCGGAGCTACAAGAGTTGTGGATTCAGATTGATGATCTGATGAAGAGGGGTTATGTCCGACCAAGTGTGTCACCGTGGGGTGCTCTGGTCTTGTTCGAAAAGAAGGCAGATTGTGGTCTCAGGTTGTCCATAGACTACAAGAGGCCGAATCAGGTGACGATCAAGAATCGATACCCTCTTCCAAGGATAGACGATCTTTTCGACCAGCTGAAAGGGGCAGGATGGTTCTCGAAGATCGACCTGTGGTCTGGATATCACCAGTTGAGGGTGAAGGAGGGAGACATCTCGAAGACGGTCGTCGGGTGAAGATATGGGCACTTCGAGTTTGTAATCATGCCTTTCGGCGATACGAACGCCCCGACTGTGTTCATGGGGCATATGAACTCCGTCTTCCAGGAGTATCTGGATTGGTTCGTAGTCGTGTTCATCGACGACATCCTGATCTATTCAAGATCAGAGGAGTACCACACAAAGCATCTGAGGATGGTTTTAAGGGTCCTCTGATAGCACCAGCTCTATAAGAAGTTGTCAAAATGAAAGTTCTGGACGCGATAAGTACACTTCCGTGGGCACGTAGTGTCCGAATAGTGGGTAGTGGTGGACCCATAAAAGGTTGAGGCGGTTGTTTCTTGGACAACACCCAATAACGTGGTAGAGGTCTATAGTTTCCTCAAGCTAGCAGGTTACTATCAGAGGTTTCTACCCAATTTCTCTCGAGTGGTAGCACCTTTGACAGCCTTGACCAAGATGGACCAGGTTTTTGTATGGGTCGAGTAGTGAGAGGCAGCCTTCAGCTATTTGAAGGAGAAATTGGATAGTGCCCGAGTACTGAGACTACTAGAAGAAGTGGCGGTGTATGAGGTGTTCTGTGATGCTTCAGGGCAGGGCCTCAGATGTGTGTTAATGCAGCGACAAGGGGTGATCTCTTATGGGTCTAGGTAGCTACGCCCTTATGAGCGTAATTATTCCACCCACGATCTGGAGCTTGCAGCGGTCATGTTCGCTCTAAAGATGTGGAGGAATTACCTCATCGGAGAACTCTTTGTGGTCTTTACAGACCACAAAAGCTTGAGGTACATCATCCTCCAGTGGGACCTAAACTTACGATAGAAAAGGTGGATGGAGTTCCTCCAGGATTACAATTTCTATATTTCCTACACCTCAGGGAAAGAAAATGTGTTGGCTGATGCCTTGAGCAGTAAGTCACAGAGGGATGCAGTCCGAGAGTCGATGAACACTTGGGGGGTGATGGAGGAGTTTGCTACCCTTCACCTGGATGCGAGGATGGAAACTGGTATAGGTTTTCGGTATCAGATGACAGTACGGTCTTCTTTGTTACATCAGGTGGAGGAGTCTCACTGGGGAGACTCAGAGTGTGAAATAATGAGTGACCGAGTTGACCAGGGCAGTGCTCTGGAAGGTTGGACGGAGGATGGTCAGAACCGGATTCTTTTCCACGAAAAGTAGTCTGTTCCAGAGGCGATGTGCGGCCACATCCTTAGTGAGTTCCACAACTCACCCCTAGAAGTGCACCCAAGAGTTTCCATGATGTACCAGGGTCTGAAGGGACAGTTTTGGTGGCCCGGAGTAAAGAGAGAAGTGGTAGAGTTTGTGGCCATGTGCCTAGTGTGTCAGCAGGTGAAGGCTGAACACCATGTTCCAGGAAGGTTGTTGCATCTTTTAAATTTCCCAGAGTGGAAGTGGGATGACATCTCGATGGATTTTGTCACGGGACTACCCAACGTGCAAGGAGGTTGTGATGCCATCTAGGTAGTAGTGGTCCGGTTGACGAAGTTGGCTCACTTCCTGGCGATTAAGGAGTCGAGTGGAGTGGAAGCTCTAGAATGGAAGTATGTGGACGAGGTAGTTCGGTTGCATGGAGTTCCGAGTTACATAGTCTCAGAAAGGGATGAACGCTTTACCTCATGATTCTGTAGGGGATTACAACATGCTTTTGGCACCCGACTATGTCTTAGCACTGCTTTCTACCCCCAGACAGATGGGCAGACAGAGCACACCATCCAGACCTTGGAGGACATGCTGCAGGCATGTTTTCTGGACTTTGGGGTATCATGGGTGCTACACTTGCCTCTGGTAGAGTTCGCCTAAAATAATATCCATCACTCTACTATTGGCATGACTCCATTAGAAGCTTTATATGGAAGGCCGTGTCGCTCACCCGTGTGTTGGGCTGAGGTTGGGGAAGCAGGTGTTCTTGGCCCTGAGGTGGTGCAGGGCACGATAGAGAAGGTTCAATTTATACGAGAGAGGATGATGGTGGCTCAGGATGGGTATAAGTCATATGCTGATGATAGGAGGAGACCCTTGGAGTTCAAGGTCGGGGACCACGTATTCTTGAAGGTATCCCCTCAACGTGGACAACAGAGGTTTGGCACAGGAACTAAGTTTTCTCCCAGGTTCATCGGTCCCTTCGAAGTGTTGCGACAGGTCGGTGAAGTGGCTTATCAGCTGGCGCTAGCACCGCCGCTACTGAGGATACACGATGTATTCCATGTGTCCCAACTCCGATGATATCTGCATGACGATTCACACATCCTCGACTGGGGAGGTATAGATATCAAAGATGATGAAACCTTCATAGAATGACTTATAAAGACCAAGGATCATAAGGAGAAATTAATTCATGGGTGAACCATTCCCTTGGTTTGTGTGTTATGGAGACATGGTGGGCTTGAGGAAAGTACCTGGGAGAGGGAAGCACAGATGCGTTCCCAATAACCTAAGTTGTTTTGAGTTTTATCCTGTTTTTTCAGTACTTGTTTGTTGTGTAGTGCATACTTTTCCAGATATGAATGTGCAGTTTCTTTTCTGTGGATTTTTGTGTGAAGTGTCCTAAAGAATGGGGAGGGGAGGACCTGATCCCTAGTTAAGACACATTAAAGAAGATGTGCCTAAACCCGTGCGGGCGAGTCACTACCGCCCAAAGCGGAATGTATCTTAACACAGAGGATGGAAAACCCCTCTACCACTAGACCAGACAGTTTGGACCTTTTGTTTTGTGTGCAATGTGGAAGGAGCGGTAGGGAGTTTGTGTTTGTTCAGAAGATAAGATATTCCTATGTTAGAGAGGTTCACTCTTGAGAGGTATCTTCCACGGTGGTTGTTCGGATCCTCCTCCCTCCATGTCTAGTTTTCATTCTCAAGGGAGAGAATGTTTTGTGAGGTATCTGATGTAATGACCTATAACCTCATGACCCTGTCCTTTTCCAATTATCGGTGCAACCGATCGGCATGACCGATCGGTGTCACCCAGCCTTGGCGAGTTTTTCTCCTGCAGCCTCCCCTGTAACCCCACTTTTAGACCCTTTTTACTTTTTGAAGCATTTCTTGGCCGTTTTTAAGCCATAATTAATATCTAAAAATCCTGAGAAACCTCCTTGTTAAATAACAATTAATCCAGTCGTGTGTAACCACCCAACCGCGTGGAGTAACCATGATCCGACTTCCAAGGCGTTCAAATTTCTTATTCCGTAACAACGAGATTTTTATCTATATATCGTAGAAGAAGTTCTTCTTCACCCTTCTTCCTTTTGGGCTGACTTCTCTCTTAATTCTTGTGCATTGAAGTCCTTTGTTATCGAGGCAAGTGGTGAACCTGTGCCAGAGCCCTACAAGTCGCACATCCCCTGTTCCTAGGGAGTGGAGAAAAACATTGATCGTTGATCAATCAAGTAGGGTTTCACCTTTGTCTCTCCTTTATGTGTATCTTTTGGGGTGGGTACGCTATTTATTCTGTAGAATTGGATGAACCAAACTTTAAAGATGATAATAAAAGGATCCTAAAGAACGAAGGGGAGGGGTGTGACCGATGATGCTGCTCTGTTTTTCTCTTCTTTCATGATTGATGGTTTCTGGATTGTTCGGGTTTACGCCTACTAAAAATCATTTCCATTGGTGGTCTTTCTCTGTGCATTAATAAAACCTTACTTTTTTGTGCTGGCCGTGTAAAGGAAATTGGTTAATTACGTATATTCAGCTAAATAAATTGAAGGCACCCTGATCAATCCTTTTCTGTGATAACCCCGGTTAAAGTACAATGGAATTGGAATCATGGAGTTTGTGAAATCTTTTAAATTTGAAAATACTGGCATGGGCCTTCTTTGTGTTGGTGGTAGTGGTTGGGTTGTTTTCATTCATGGGATGATTTCTGGGTGATATGGGTGGGGATGGGATCCTCTGTTGTTACGGATTCACTGGTTTTGAATTTGAGGCCGTGTGTTTACTTGATTATGTCACGAATTGGGGTGGGATCCTCTGTTGTTGAGAAACCGTTGGCTCCTGGATCCTGGGGATGAAGGGATATATCTTGGGGTTTTCTTTGGTTCCAGTACTTCGAGATATCTCACTTATCCCTCTGTTGTTGTGACTTTATAAGAGAACCGTGTGTGAATGCTTAAATTGTTGTTGGGCGTATTCTTTCCTTGGCTTGTACATATGCATACTAGTTTCCCAAGTAGGTGCAGAAACTTATTTAAACATTATTATTGAACATGAAAACAAGCATGGGACAAATGGGATTAGGTTTTGTGCGAGTTGTGACTTGGACACAGGTGCTGAGTGTGTTCTTTAGGCTGGCTGAAGAAAAACATAGATTTGGGTGAGTGCTTTTTACCTATACATACTTGTTGTTTTTGTGTTTCTAATTCGCGCCCCACTGAAGTTGAGAACTTAGTGCCGAACACCCTCATTTCATGGGGGTGGTTGTTTTTTCCAACACTTCTACTAGTGGCTGGTTATGAGATCCTTTATGCTCCCTTTCCCGGATAGCCCAAGTATTTTCGGGCAGGCTGTGATGGCCTGAAGTCCATTATTAGCCCAAGAATCTTTGGGCAGGATAGTGTGGTGGTTGGCCCATGTGTGTGTGGGTAGGTGGTTTCCCAAGTATCTTCGGGTTGAGCCCCAGGTGTCTTTGGGCGTGGCAGTAGTTCTTCTAGCCCATGTGTCTTTGGCCATGGCAGTGGTTATTCTGGCCTAGGTGTTTTCAGGCATGGTTACATGTGACAGTTGTGGCCCAGGTGTCTGCGGTTGGGTTAGTGGTTGTGGCCCAGGTGTTTACGGGTGGTATGTGTGGTTGAGGCCCAGGTGTGTGCGGGCAGGGTATGGTAGTGGGACTGGAGTGAGAATGGCGGGATTGGTCTGATGCGTAGGAAGACTTCAATAACCAATGGGAAATTAGCGCGGGGTACCCAAACATTGATGTGTTGTTAATATAAATTACTTGACTTGTGTTATTTGGGCAGTGTGCCTTTGGTGAGGCTTGGGTGGTTAGTTTCCTTGTTAGGTTCATGGTTATATCTTTTCTCATGGGGCATTTTCATGCCTCCCCACTTGTGCACGAGAGTCCTTGGTTTTCCCTAATGAGTATACTTGTATGCTCACCCTAAATATATAAAACTGCTTTCAGGTTTCCAAAACGACTTAAGGGATTGTGTTGGACCGTACTAGCTCAGACCTTGTGATAGATCATCACAGATGCTGTTGTTTTTTTTTTGCTTTGTAGTCTCCTTATACATTGTGGATTTTTACTTTTGTATCATGTATTGGGAATGGTTCTTGGATTTACTTTTACTTTCAGTTTGGTATTGTGGGATTCACTATCATATCTCTCGATCCTATTAAATGAAAAGGGTAATGACTTCCATTTAGTTTGTGACTTTACACCCTTGGTGCTAGTCGCCACTCCGGGACCTATTGAAGGCGGGTTTTGGGGGTCATTATCTCTCCATTAACTTAATGAAGGAAGGGTCTGGAAATCTGTTGACCCTTCCCTTCTTTTGGTGAAGGCAGGTTGTGACATTAAAAACTATTTTATTTAAAAATATGGTTACACATAACTTTTTTTCAAAAATACCCAGTGGGTCCTTTTCCTTCCCTATAAAAGGCCACAACCTATCCCACTTACTCACACCTCTAAATCCACTTAGGCTAGGACAAGAACTTCCTAATTCACATTAAAAAATATATAAATTCATTCTAGAATCCTTCTTATGTGAATAAATAAATCCAAGGTAGAACTTGTGTACAAACCAAAAGAGGTTACCCGATGAAGAGATAACGTCTTCTCTCAAACTCTGTAGTTTCATTTCCATTATCCACCACTTAAAGTATATTTATTTTATTATTATATAAAACATTATCATCAATATAATATTATGTTGTTATGTAAAGTGTTTAACTTACACTTACAGACACCTCCAACTAATTGGTAACTGACTTACAATTTGTGTGTACGACGAACTACTATCTCACGAAACAATGATTATTCATTTTTCTTTTACTACCTATCATGGGGCCATTATGATGGACAATATTTTTATATATATTATATAAGATATTTATAATTTCTTTATAATTTTGTAATTATTCATTAAAACACATATTTATTCTTCCCATCTTAGGTAAATATGATAATTTTTTTGAGGAAGTGTGGACTAACACCCCTTCGAAGCGATATAACTCATTCAGCCATACATGGAACGTATAAAGGCTGGATTTAATAAATAAATGTAACATATATAAAATATATATGATACTTTAATTATACTATACAAATATTTCATTTATTTTTCATTATTTTAATACAATAATGAAATGAAAGTAGTGTTTATATGACTTACCATCTCTAGGAATAGTGCACTTCATTTCTAATATCCAAATATAATGAACTGTTATAAATAAACATACACTGATTTTTTATTATAATTAAGTAATGTTTTACATTTTAGATATGATTAAACCATGATCTAATTTATTGTAACAAAAAATAAAAAAGTTAAAACATACTAAAGAAAACTAGGCAATTAATACCCAAAATAGTAAAATTTTAAACAAAATTATTAACAAAAGGGTAATAAAATATTATATGAAATTAATATATTATATTTTAAACATGGGTATGTTTTTGTAATAATTTAGTAACATATTGTGAACCACTAAACATGTGGATAAATACCACACAACAAAATTACAGTTAAGGTAAGAGAATTCATCTCAATTTACCTTCCATTAAGACTTATTTGTTATTATGAACCAATTCACTTATATTTGATGTATTTACTAAAATTTATCATTTTATATATTGAATATCCTTTATTTCATGATATTATAAGTTTCATTTATTGTTATTACTTAATGAGTTGTATGATTTAAATGTTTCAATGTGGTATGTGACACAATGGAATGTTTAAAATTTCATTTCCCACAAGAATGTTTTTATGATCTTTCAATGGTACTTCCATTCATCAATGTCAATATCTCTTATTGTTACATTTCCTCCACAGGGGAATTGTTGATAAATACAAATCATGTATTTCACATAGTTATTTTTATAAGGGGCATTGTTAATGAATGTGAGGAATGATTTTGACTCATACGACATGAGTTGGGATCAGTTATTGATAGTTTCTCAATGAACTGGTTGTACCATGAGATGAATCATTTAGCCAAGTCAGATAGTTTTTTACCAGATATGTTTTAAACCATCTTGTGAATGTACATGATAGTAAATTTACCATGAACCTAAGAAACATGGCATCCAATAATTAATCATTTCCCTCATTTATATTTAGTTATTATTCATCCATGATATTTTGCAGTGACATATCTATGAATACATTTCATTCCCAGTTTATTGATTTAGATGGAATGAGTTTCGGTTTCTTACATTTCCATATTGATATTGACTTATCTAGTTATTTTAATGGAATTTTTTATAATTTATTTACCTTTAAATGTTAATTTATTCCTATTGATTCATTATTTCTTCTGTTTTACTTATCCTTCTTGAGCATTTGTCATCACCCTTATTGGGTTTAATTTCCTCATGTTATAAAGAAAAAATAATTGAATAAGAATTCAAGGATTTTTTATATTTATTTTTATTATGTGTCATGTTTTTAATAACTATTTCCCAATGTATTATTGTTATCATTTATGTAATCATTGAATCCAATACTGATAAACTGATCGGTCCTTATAGATTTGATTCTTCGTAATCATGCCAATGTAATAAAATAATAAAATCACTTTTGGTTTCTTGGTCTGGGAATTATAGTTTGTATCATAGGAAAATGAGAATCAAACTTTGAAACTATATTTAGAAAACATAGATTAGGGAGAACAACCCTAGATAGAAATTGAGGATATGTATAGAATAACATCCTTGAATTTTGGTAAAGTAGAGATTATGTGGGTATTCATATAAATATATCAATGTCTATATATTTTAAGTGGACTTAGTTATTGCATATATGTACCTAGGAATAGAAACATAGACGAGGTGATCTGTGCCTGAGTCAGGATAACCTGGTACATGAAAATGAGGCTTACAGCACAGCTGATTTGACACACTTAGGGGATACACATTGGATAGAAAACATTTTTTTTACCTACAATTATGAAGTATTTTGAAGTAAAAATTTCTCCAAAGTAGCTAATGTATATGATTATAGTATTCAAAAAACCATAAATTAATGTGATATACCATATTTGGAATTATATATTATTTTATTATTTAATGTAGTAGATTCCATTTTTTAGAAATGGTGCTTTGTAGAAATAATGTGAACCTCGTCGATGCATGTGATCCAAAGACTAAAAAGGATAAAATATTTCATTGCCATAAGTCAATATTTAAAAGGGAAATAGTTTCCCTAAAATTCTCATCATATGAGGACATAATATAATGTTACAATTAGATAAATAAATATTTCTCCATGTCCTATGCCTTCAAATGAAATAAAGACAAGAGGAGGACATCTAAGTTCCATGAAAAAGGGAATACGTCGAAGAAGACAGAGGGAAATAAGTATTTTATGACATGTGATAATTATGGAAAGAAACACTATGCTAATTTATTAAATGTAATGATATTTTTTTATAAGTGTGGAGAAAAAGGACACAATGTTTTTGATTTCAAGGGTAAGAAAAAGGTTTCAAATGTACAATGATTCAAATATAAGTATATGGGACACTAGGTGAATAAATGTCCCAAGTGTAAAAGGAATATACCCTAAATGATGCTACTAGATAATGATCAAGTTATGATACTTTTGAAAATGTAGAGGAATGATTAATATTTTTTTTGTAGAATTATTTCATTTGAATATTTTATCAGTAATGTACTAGTTATAAGAATTATCGAATAAGTTAGAATTGTACTGTAGTAGTTTCTTTTTGTTAAGGATTTGTGATATTATTCTAAATTGTACCAAGAAAATTGATTCTTTATGAAGTTAAAATTTAATAAAAAAACATGATTGAGATAAAGAAAACCCCTAATATATCCCTAATATTGATATAATGAAGAATAATTTATTAATTTGGACAAGTGTTAACTACCTTGGAATTGATTAATGACTTGTCGAAGAGTGGTCAATTCTATCATTGAGAGAGTTTATGACAATTTTGGATTTAAGTAATATATCCCATAAAAAGTGTCTTAATTAAAGAATAAGGAATAAATCATTTTTCCAATAAGGTTTTATGGTGATTCTAGTTATTATCATATTTCTAGTGATTTCATGATTCAAATGTTTGGAATGTGAAAATTTATATCTACTTCATGTTGACTGAATGCTAATGAAAAGTACATTTTGGAAATATAATGACCTTACTTTTGAATAATTGGATCAATAAATTTTGGAAAAGTTAATTGTTTATGAAACAGTTGGTTATTGGATATGATTTTAGAGGGTAATTTATTACTTCACCATATAATGAATAATGTGCTAAGATATGAAGTAGAAATAGTCCAAGACATAATCAATGTAAAATATTATGTTACAGAAATTTATATTTTCTTATAGAGTTATCGAGTTTCTTAAATATAGATTAAAAAAATTTGAAACAAAAATGTTTTTTTATCATCATCATCTTTTATGATATCAATGAACTTTATTCTCACTTATTTTTTATGGTTTTTCGATCAATAAAATTATCTTAACATGAACTTTATAAATCTTTATTAGAACTTGATTTATGGATTTTTCTTCAATATCCATGTTTCAATTTCCTACCTGTTTTCTCGAACTAGGGATCCTAGTTACATGACCATTGTACTTTACTTTATCTCTTATTAAGAAGATGTGTTATTTACCTTATTCACAATGTGAGGTTTTCAATAATATTTTTTTCTAAATATCAATCCCCTGATTACCTATATAAATTTTAAATTTTTAGAATGAAATTTAATTAATGTTTGGAAAATGTGACACACCAAAATTCAAGAGTAAGAATATTATATTCAATAGCATGTATGACCTGAAACACCAAGTGCACAAGGGAATATAATATCCTGAGAATTTATAATATATTTTATATTTTAATAAATTCAATATATTTTATAGCTTTTAATATACACAACAATGAGTTAGCATATGTTACATGCAACAATTATTTTCTCCAATGACTTGCGTTACACGTAAGACCAAGTTTTACCAAATAATAATATATCATTAAAATATTATTTTTTAATATAATAATATATAAAAAAGACTTTATGAATAGTATTAAATAACTTATTAAAATATATGGTTTCGATTAATATAAAATGAATTAATCAGTTACTGATTAATGAGAAAATAAAATAAGAACTAATTAGATATAAAAAATATATATATATTTACATGCTTTCAAAGGAGTTTTATCTTAATTAACATAATTATTTACAATTAGTTAATAATTTTAATTAAATATATATATTATATATTTAATATAATATTTTTTACATTCATCCAATATATTTGATAGACTCAATATAAAAACAAACTAAATTTTATGTGTAAAATACTATATTTCGTATTAAACCATTTTTACCCCCTTTTGTGAAGAACCCATTTTAAATTTAAAATTTTACACTTTAATTGATTTAATATATAAAAATAAACTTTTTATTTTAAATATAAACATAAAAATTTGGTTATGGTGAATTTATTATATTTTTTTGAAACATTTCATTTTTAATGAATAGTTAAAAATACTGAATTTTAGTTCAAAACAACTTTTTATGTAATTTATTTATAAGGTTAAATTATTTTCTATATTAGTTTTAAATTTTAATAAAATTAAATTTTTATAAATTAATCCAATTTTGGTTATTTGTGTTAATTTCACTTTGAAATTAACAATAAAAACATAAAAAACGTTTGGGTGTTTTTACTTTAAAACCACGCATTGTCGTCCCGCCAATAGGATGAATTTGAAATTAATTTCTGCGACTTCTATGATCATAATTTGAAAAAAATTGATTCCATATTTAGAATAAGAATAATTTATAATTTATACTAATACAAACTTAGTTCTTGATGAAAAAAATAGTGAATGTGATCAAATTTAATTATAATTTTTAAGGAAAAATTAGGTTTAGTAAAGGACTAAAACATTAAGTTATGGGCCCAAATCACCTATAACATTTTAAAACACAAATTTTAAGGCCATAATTCAGTCATAAACTTTTAATTATTGGGTTTTTTTGGGTATTTTAAGAATTTTCTTTGGTAAAAATGTGGGAACATCAAACTTTTTTTCAAAAATACCAAGTGAGTAATTTTATTTTCCTATAAAAGGACATCACCTCTCCCACTTACTCAATCCTAAAAAACCAATTAGGTTCTACAAATATCTTCCCAAATAACATACCAAAATCCACACCTTACTCATATATTCTTATAATTGAGAAGAATGAAATGCAAGGAATCCTTTTTTATAAACAAAAAAAAAGTTACCCGAGTAAGAGGTAACATCTTCTCTGAAACTCTCTAGTTTAATTTATATTATACACCCCTTAAAATATTTTATTACATTATTTTATAAAAAATAAGTATAATAAATATACTATGATATATTTATGTAATGTTTTTGACCTATAATTACACACACCTCCATCTAATGGGTAACAAATATATTGTTTATGTGTACATAGAATTGCTACCTCACAAAACAATGATTGTTCATTTTTCATTTACACCTATAAAATTTAAAATTATGATTTATAATATGTTTATTTATGTAAAATATGATATTTATAATGTCCTTATAATTATTTTATTTTTATTTAGAACATACCTTTCTACATTACATCTTGCGTAAATATAATAATTTTGTTTGAGGAAGTGTCGACTACAACTCCCTCAAAGTGATATGACTCTTTCATATATAATGGATGGTTTTGATAATACTATATAAAATATATATCTTATATATTATACTATAATTATAATATACATATTTTAATTTAGTTTTTATTCTTTTAACACCAAAATGAAATGAAAGTAGCGTTCTTCCATACGTACGACATACCGCCTCCATGAACGGTGCAGTTCATTTCTAATCTCAAAATATAATGAACTAATATATATATATATATATATACTAATTATATATGATAATTAAGTCATAGTTTAAATACTGGATATGATGAAACCATTATATAATTAATTATAAAAACAAATAATAAGTTAAAACTTACTTGAGAAAATAAGGAAATCGACCCCTAAAATAGTAAAATTAATGAATGTTTTTACCAAATGGGTAATAAAATATTATAAAAAATTAATATATGATATTATAAACATGATTATGGTTCTGGAATAATTTATTAACATATTTTAAACCACTATAAAGAAGGATAAAGGCCACACACAAAAAGGAAGTTTGAGGTAAGGAATTTTATTTCAATTTACATTCTATTGAGACTTATTTGTTATTATGCATCAATACACATTCATTTTCATTATTTACTAAACATTAAAATTTCATATCATTAATATTATTACTCTCATAATATTATATGTTTCATTTAATATTATTCCTTTCT
This sequence comes from Viscum album, assembly GCA_963277665.1. Classification (NCBI taxonomy): domain Eukaryota; kingdom Viridiplantae; phylum Streptophyta; class Magnoliopsida; order Santalales; family Viscaceae; genus Viscum; species Viscum album. The sequence goes on from OY728137.1 coordinate 980,400,451, forward strand.
GGGTTTTATGATTTAAATGTTTCAATGTGGTATAAAACAAATTGGAATATTTAAAATGTCATTTCCATTTAGATTGTTTTTGTGGTCTTCCAATAGTATTTATATTTATTTAGGTCAACAAACCTTTTTGTTACTTATACTTCACTGTGAAATTATTGATAAATTTATCTATTTTATTTGACTAGATATTTTAATAATTCACATTATTCTTGAATTTGATGAATGGTTTGGACTGGTACAACATGGGTGGGGCCCAGTTATAAATAGCTCCTCAATGCATCGATAACCTCATGAGATGAATTATTTCACCAAATCTGATGGGTTTTTACTCGATATGTTTCAAAACATCTTATGAAAGGTCTTGATGGTAAATGTACCGTGTACCTAGAAAACATTTCATCCAATAATTAAGAATTTTCTTTCATTTATATTATGTTATTATTCATCTATGATATTTTTCATTGACATATATTTGTATACATTTAATTATTAGTTTATTGATTTATATGGAATGAATTTCAGTTTCCTACCTTTCCATATTGATATTTATTTATCTTTTATTTTAATGGAATGTGCTATCAGTTATTTACCTTTCCATGTTAATTTATTCCTATTGATTCATTATTACTTCTATTTTACATACCCTTACTAAGAATTTTAGATCACACTTATTATGATTTATTCCCCAAGTTATGAGTATAAATCTATGAATAAGAATTAAAGTATTCTTTATATTTCTTTTTATTATGTATCATGTTGGTATTTACTATTTTCTAATGAATTATGTATATCATGTAAGTAATCTGGCTTTCCAATACTACTGAACTAGTCGGCCCTTTGGGATTTGATTCCTTATAATCATGATAATGTAATAAAATAATACACTAGCTCTGAGTTTCTAGGTATGGGAATTACAAATTATATGGGTTTAGGATAGGTTATTTCCTCTCCCTAGATTCATTGTTAGTCTTAGGGTATGAAATTGGTTGGCCAAAAACACTTTTCATTTGTTTCGAAGTATTTTTAAATATTTAGGAGGATAGATCTTGACATAAATCAGAAGGGTTTCTACCCACAAACATAAAATTTCATGAGGATATATCTTGATAGTAATAATCTTGATGAAAAATCAAGATATTTCAGACAACCAATATTATTAATTCACCTGGTATTATTATTCCATGTGATTATTTGATTAGTTAGATAAACAGTGGTCAAGTTATAACCTCATGTGATTATTTATATGGAATTATTCAATAATTTTTTATTCTTTCCATATGGATTACTCATTATTAATTCATGATAGCATCCACTTTACTTACCATTACTAAACATCTAATCTCAACCTTATTTTATTTCCGTTCATTAAGTTATAAAGAAAACATCACTGAATGAGTTTTCAAGGATGCAGTTTATTATATTTTTTTATGTATTGTGTTTAATTTTATTCTTCATAATGTAAAATGGTTTCCATGTATGTAATCTAGTCTTACAACATATCTAAAGTGATATTTACTTCATTATTTGAGTATTTTTAATCATTGTATTGTTATAGTGTAAGGCATCGACTCTGGGATTCTAGGGTCGGGGAATTACAAATGGGTTTTCATAAAAATATTTTAATCAAAATCATAAACCATATATAAGAAGAATAAGGCTGTTATCATTGAATAATTTTCTGATTAAATATTTTATAACATCAAATTATGACACCCTAGATACAAATTTATTTTATTATATCACAGGGAACATTTCTTGAGAAAAAATATCTTTTCTACATTGAGATATTTTATTTTATATTTAAAAAGATAAAAAATATCGAAGAAAACATTTTATTTTAAAATAAAATTGTAAACTTCTAAATTAATCATCATTTAATTTATTTATCCTGATGGTGGAAAATTATTTTCAATTATTTAATGTTAAAACAAAGATTCAATTCACATTTTTGCTAAAAAAGTCATAATGTCCCTCATTTGGAAAATAAAAATAATATCCCTTTTAAACTAATTTTTATAAATTAAAAATTGGGTAAAACTATATTCAAAAAATAAAATAAAAATATAAAAATTGATATAAATCTATTTTAAAAAACATGTTTATGGATGAAAAATTATTTTTGATTGAAGAGAGATACAAATCCGGTTTTCTTTAAAAACATTCTTTTGAAAAAATTGAGTATATAAAGAGAGGAAATTGATAGGATAGATATAATTTATTGAAATAACCAAATTAGAAAATATTTACTATATTAGTGAGAGTTACTTCATCAATTTTCATCATTTTAATCATAATCATTAACAATCCTGCTAAAAAATGGGATTATAACATGAACCTCTTACCACTTTGATAAATTATGAATCATAATCATCGTAAAGGAAAGAGCATTAGACGGATATGTAAATACCCATAATATTCATAATAATAAAAATAAATTACATTCATGGGATGTATATGTACTATATAAATGAAACAACAGATTAATTTGGAATTTGTCTCAAAAAATTAACGTAAGACAAAATTCACATACCTTAGGTTTTGACTTTCATTATAAAAATTAACAACTCTAGTATAAAAAATATCATTTTATTAAAAATTTATTATATAAAAATACCCACATATATAATACAATATATGATTCTATTATATTCTTTTATCACCCATTTGAAATCAACTTTAAATTAAAAATAACTGTCCTTGGTGATGACGACTTCATTTTTTCAAGTACGTTTTGGTTCAGTATTTTTGTTCCTTATACATTGATTATGGGTCCATATTATTTTATTTTTAATAACGATATAAATATCTCATAAATAAATTATATGAAAATTAATTTTCATCTACAAATTGGGATATAGAAAAATAAATTACATCATTCATGGGGATGATAGGTCATATATACATATGAACATATTTTTTATTTTTCATCGAATAGAATGAAAAAAGATAAATAAAATTTAAACGTTAATAATAGTTGATTTATAATAGAAATCACATATATTCAGAAAATATATCATTATTCCTACCCATTTCAAAATAAAATGAAAATGGAATAGCATCACTTCTTGAAAGCTATACTCAAGACCAGCGCAGGAGCAACATTATTGTTTTTCAAGGGATTAAAAGATAAGAATAAATATGTGATATAATATTCATAAAAGTATAATTATGTTACTAATATAATATATATGTACTTTGAATCCTTATTTATATCTATCTATGAGAGGCGATGATGTAAAGCGAATTACATCAGTTCGCGATATGGTAGTCAGTTGTACACAAGATATACAGTTTCATTTCTCTTTTGATGGAAGTGGATATGGAGTTGGTTATGTCATTAACATAATAATATTTCAGTATATAGGATATAAATATTTTATTATATCATCATGTTTCAATATGATTTGAATTATAAGAAATAAGGAATAGTAAACAGTTGATTAAGAACAATATATCTTATTTGGACAACCACTTTTAGTTGGCACAAAAAATAATCACTGGAAGGATTCCTAATAAAAAGGCATACATTAATTGGGTATAGAATTAATTAAGGGTTTGGGTAGGTGTTGGATGAATCAAGAGTACCTTTAAGGGTGGAGTGGAGAGGATATGTGCTTTAATTTTATAAATGGGGGAGTGGACACACTTGAAAATTTTGTAAAAAATTCAAAATGATAAAGTCATTCCCAAGAAAAATGATTTTATATAGAAATATAATCAAATTTTTTATAACATAAGGTATAAATATGGTTAAGAAATAGGGTTTATATGCATTTAGTTAGAAATCATACCCTTATATTTTGATTTAACCCCCATGGTATACCAGTATTCACAAAAATTATAAAAAATTCACTCTTAATTAATTTTTGAATGTTGATTTTAAAAAATAATGTTCTTTTAAAAAAATCAATATGTTTAAAAAATAAATTTTAAATTAAGTGCGTAAAGTGTGTTGAAACATCTTTTTGAATAAAAACTAATTGTTTAAATCATAAAACTTGATTTATTCATATCCGAAGCCTATAAAATATATTAGATGAATGATAGTAGTTTTCATTGAAAATAGTTTATAAGCGTCAGTGATATCGTCAACTAATAGTTATTTATTTATTTTTTTATGATAAAAAATAATGCTTTCATGAAAAATATTTATCAATAAAACACTTCTTTTTCATTTAAATGATTTTTATTTTTTTCTAATCAATTGAAAACCAATTAATTTTTCATATACTAGTGGTAACCATATAATTTTCATGATTCAATTAATCCTTTTCATACCCATCAATCTGATAGCAAAGTGATAAAATTCCCATTAAATAATAACACTTTAATAGTATATCATGGTTCTTTTAAACTATATTTTGTGAGTAATAAAATATATTGATATAATTAATATATTTTGAAAATAAATTCATCAAATATTAGGGTGTTACATTCTTCCCCCTAATATAATTCTACCTCAAAGTTCAATCACTCTGATACAAAAAAATGTGTATACTTATGCCTCAAAATATACTCTCAAGTTACCATTTAGCTTCCTCAAATTGTTTGACTATAAAAAAAATACTGAACTGTTGAGTGGTCTTGTTTGTTAAAATATTCTCTCTAATATCTATAATATCCACCAAATTTTATTCATAAGAGAGTTCATTCTCTAGTTTTATGACTTCTATGTTCATTAAATATTAAGGATCAGGTATGTAATTCCTTGAGAGATTCACGTGGGTACATCATAAACATTATAGCGGTTTAGTGGAAGTTACAAATGATAATCAACAATCCCAACTTGATCAAGAATCTCAAAACAACAAAAAAGATAATTTAAGATATTATATTTTTTTCATTAGCTATATTTTAAAACATTTATTATTCATTTGTAAAAGTTTTTTGGAAACATTGTTACATAAAATTTTCTAAATTAGGGATGTTCATAATGGTCCTTATTTAGAAAAATCTAATTTATTGATGATTCTAAAAAATTTCAGCATTTTTTTTAATTTATAATTTTCTCGTTTTTTTAATTCTGTGTTTTTTTGAAATATATATATTTTTATAAATTATACTTTTAAAAAATAAAAAATATAATATAATCACCCCACGCCTACCCCCACCCTGTCTCATATCTTTGTTCCTCTACCCAACCCCAACCTCACCTTTAGTACACTCTCGTTCTACCCTCTACATGTGCCTCATCCCCATAGTTTGATTTGTAACCCCACATCCCAATACAATCCCATTCTTGCATCTACAAACCTCATCCCCACACCCATAGTGCATCGATATATCTCACACAAAACTCCCTAGACACAAACAACAACAATCCAAAATTCTCACCTTGATTGGGATCGAACGCCTAACGTATGCCCTCATACCCAAAGACCCAACCAACTCACCCATGCATTTTTTTTATATTTGTTTGTATTATATTATATTTACTTATAATAATACATTTTAATATTTAAAAAATAATATATATTAGTTATATGTTAGTATACACAAATTAATATATACATATATGATTTTATTTTATATTATACAAAAATATAATTTTTTATATTATATATATACATTTATTTCATATATTATATTTTATATATGTGTGTGTTTATATTTTATGATTATTTATATGTTTATAGTATATATATATATATGTTTATATTATATATATTATATGTTTATATTAATATATATATATATATATGTTTATATATATGTTTGTGTGTGTATAAACATATATGTGTATGTGTACATATATATACTTATAATTACAATTGCTATTATATAAATATATATATATATATATATATATATATATATAATTACCTATGTTCTAAATAACTAATAAAAATATCACGAGAACAACTACATTTTCTTAAAAACTTAACTAAATTAAAAATATAGTTTTTTATATATAAATAAATATATATATATATATATATATGTATATTTATTTATATATATGCATGTGTGTGTTTATATATAAATATGTATTTATGTATATGTGTTTATATATATGCGTTATATATATATATATGACTCAGTAATTAAAATAATATATATATATATATATATTAATATACATAAGTTAATATATATATATATATATATGTTTATATTTTATATTTTTTTATTTATATTTGTATATATGTTTATATTTTATAATATATATATTGATGTTTATATATATTTTTACTTATCTTTATATTTCATATTATATATATATTTTTATGTATATTTTTATATATTATATATAAGATTGTATTTTACGTATATTATATGTTTACATTTTATATATATCTTATTTTTATATTAATATATTTATATATGTTTATCTTATATATATATATATATGTATATATGTATATATATATATATATATCTCTGTGTGTGTGTGTTTATATATATATCTGTGTGTGTGTGTGTGTGTGTGTGCGTATGTGTGTAAATATATATGTGTATGTATATATATATATATATATTTATAATTAAATATATAAATAATTATGAAGGTTTTAAAATAGTTGTAAAAATAACACAAAAATAGACATGTTTTCTTAAAATCTTAACTAATTTAAAATATGTATGTGTCTTTATATGTAAAATATATGTATGTATATATATATATATTAATATGTGTATTTGTGTGTTTATATATATATAAATAATTTTTTTATATATGATTATATATAAGTGAATGTGTTTATATATATATTAATATATATATCTAAATACATATTTATATCAACCTGGGTAAATGAGATATATAAATATATAGAGTGATGTTTCATGAAAAACGTTGTTAATTTATCAGAATTTCTGGAAAAAAGGATAATTAGTGATGTTTCCTTAAAATGTTGCAAAAGTATAATGGTTTTCTGAAAATATCTCTAATTGAGCACATTTTTTGGAAATGAATCCAATTTAGCGATGCTTCTCATGATATGTATCTTATTTATAAATGTTTTCTAAAAAAGGCATTAAATTTGTGGTTTTTTCACAAAACCATGTTAAATTAATGACATTTAGAGGATATATCGCTAAATTAGTGACATTTTTAGAAAACACTGCTAAAATTGAGACGTTCTCATGAAACATCACTAGATTAGTGATTTTTTCCCCTAAAAAAGGCTAAATTAGGAATTTTTTGTGAAATGTCGCTAAATTTTAAAAATAGTGACATATTTAAAAAACATCACTAAAAACCTTAGATAAGTACTTTTCTGTAGTGAAAATTGAATAACATAACTATATCTCATCTTTATTTCGTTACAAACCTCATAACCTTCTTCCATAGAGAAATTTTAAAAAAACGTTCTAAAGAAATTAAATTCTAGATCACATCGACTATTTTTAGCATTAATCTTCTATTCAAACTGAGTTTCCTTGATGTGATTTTGAATGGATTTGAATTTATCCTCCATTTCTTCATCTATCTATGGGGCTAACAACTTTCCTTCTCCAACATCTTCCAAATATGTTGGCGTTCTATACTTTTTTCCATCGATACCATCATAAGGATCCATCTAAATTTTTGATCAAAATTTATTTTTGAAAGAAAACTTGACTTGAGGAATTGGTTGATCCCAACAATTTATTAAATACATAGAACAAGATCATAAAGTTTTCTCTATGGTTTGAATCATTATTTCAGACTCACCATCTATCTGAGGACGATATGCATTGCTAAAATTCAATTCTATATCTAGAGCCTATGGAATACATCACCAGAATCATGAGGTATAACATGGATTGATATTAGATATCATATAATATGGTAATCTATAAAACCATACAACTTCCTTACTGTATATCCTTGATATCTGATCCAAAGATAAATATTCTCTAATGTAAATGAAGTTTGAATTTTCTTAATACATTTGACAAAAATAGAAATAGAGAAATATCCTCTTCCTTCCTTGAGGAGTGTGAAGATAAATTCCATTGTTATGGTTTCTATTTTCCATTATGGTGTGGGTAATGGTTGTAACATCCACTTAGAGTTTTGTCTCACAACCTTCAATTTCTGACATACCAAAAATCGAGATAGAAATTCTACAATATCATTGTTCATGTGATCCAACCATAAATACTCTTTCTGGTATCTATACATATTTTTAATTCCAACATGAATTGAGAATAAAGAAATATGATCCTTTTATTGAAAATCCTTTTTCAAATCTTCTATAACAACCTAAATCAATCCACCATGTATGATCTGAAGTATCACATGAACACATGTGTGTATCCTTATGTGTAAGATCCTTCCAACTAGTATAAAGGTTATGATTCCAATAGTGGGGAGACTATACATTTCATTTCATGTCATTGGATGAATAATAAACAAAAACTAACATAATAAATCATCAAAGTAAAGATGAAAAATAGATGAAGAAATAGAATATTTGATAATTAAATAAATATACCTCCCAAAATTGGGAAAGATTTCTATGTTAAATAAAGAATATAAAAAATAAATGATAATTTAATGTCCTTATGGTGACCTTCTAATCCCTCCACCATCTCCACACTCCACAGCTCAGCATTCCTCCATAGGGCCCTTTCCATTTTCTATATCCCTCATTAAATCAAGAAGCACAACAAAATGACCAAGTAGGGTGTGAGTATAAGAATTAGTATGTCACCAAAAATTCATCCTTAAAATTATGTTCTCAAATATATATGTATATGTCATAATAATAATAAATGTTTAATAAGCATAATAACATAAAATCAAAAACTGATGAGTCATCGGATAACCAAGATGCCACAAACCCCCCTATCAAACCATCTTCAGCTCTATGCCAAAAGGATAATCAAGGTTTTAAAATAATCAATTATTATCCCTTGCACTCATAAATCAGGCTACATGGAATCGTTTTATTGTGAAACTCAGCATACTCAAGGCCAAGAATGTCATGTTCTTAGAATTCTATTAGAAACTAGTGAAATCAATATTCCTAATTAATTGAGAACATACCCAGTGTGTCCTATAGTCATAGATTATAGAAGATGACAGCCATGAGGTATCATCATATCCTATCCATATTCATCGATCCCTCATCTCCATCATGTTAAGGTGTGTGAACTCACCCTCTAATGGATAAAAATGTCTTGATAGTATACCTAACTTAGGTTCCAAGAATAATATCATAGAAATAAATATAGAAATGTAGGATACACAAGAAACCAAAATATGTCATCATATTTATGGTATCATAATAATATATTTGATCAACAATGACCGTGAAAAATAGGCTACAAATTACTTATGAAAAAAAGCGTTATATAATGTTCTCATGGCTACCTAAGCACTCACATGTGATCATATTCTTTAATAGTCATTGATTATGTCCATTTATAAATAATATTAAGGAAACATGGGTAAAAATACCAAAAAAGTAAGGAAATTCCTACGTCCATAGCCATCGATGTCAAAGGCACGGATAAACCACCCTATGTGGTTTAATAGCTTGAGTGAAAACCTCAACAGTCAATAATTCCTATTTAAGGACTTATTATTATAATTTTCAACACATTAATTCTTGATGTTTATCAAGGGTTCATATAATAGAAACATATATTTTATTTCAAAAATAAAATAAAATATTACATGTGATAATTATATATCTCTATCTCTCTCCTGAATAATTTTTTAAATTATTGTTTTAGGCCAACACATGTGCTTGTAATATTCTCCTCGAGAATATTTATCTTTGGATAAATTATTATACACATTAAATTTATAATTATCTCTTTAAATATTTATCACAAATAATATTTTAGTAGTTATTTTTTTATAATTCTCATAAATTATTCTTTTATAATTATTCATTGACGACTTATCATAATTTATCCATTTATTATTATTTGATGATAATTATATTTTGAAAATATTAATAGGTTGTCCTTTTATAATCATAAACTATTATCTTTGATAATAACATGCAATTATCATTTCATAATTTTTTTATTTATCATTTGATTGTTATCTTTTTTTTAATTTATAATATTTATATTATGATAATTTTTTTATGAATTATTCATCGATTATTTGTCATAATTATCTTTTGATAAAACTTCATTATTATATTTTCATATTTTTCACCAAATTATATTTTGGTAATTTCTATGATTTATCACTTGATTATTATGCGGATAATACATTGATAATAAATGGATTTATCATTTAAAAAAATTATATTGATAATTCAAATGTTGATCAACTGATAATTCTTTGAAATTATCAATGTTAACTTCTCATGAAAAAATAATTTTGATAATATTTATAAAATATCATTCGCTAATATGCTGTTATTATCCTTTTTTATTAATGAATGAATTCATCATTGATAATTCTAGGTTTATTATCCTTTATTATTTTAATCATTTTTTTATAATTTTATAATTAAATAATAAAAGGGAAAAATAATATTAATTTTTTAAAATAAATAAGTAAAACTCACATCATTCTTTTTCCATAAGAGAGGAAAACCATGGATGAAATAAGAAAATTTTGTTCCATGATTAGGGTGCAAGGAACCAGTGGATCTTCACTGATAGTGTGCAAGGGATATCTGAGGTCACTCGTAATTTACTAGATCCATCGAGAACCCCCAAAATAATGTTTGAGTTATTTAATGCCCCAAATCCACATGTTAATCAAACTTGAAAATTAATAACCAATTCGAATATGTTACTCAATTTAAAATAGAATATGGAGTTAATGATTTTAACTATTCAACGAATTTAAAATTTTATGTAGTAAAATATAGTAAATTATGAGACACCTCAAAAAATTTATGATAAAAAAATATAATTAATTATTTAATATGCTATCCTCATGTGTGATCTGACTGAATGCCCGTTTCACATTTAATTTATATCCCTTATAGGTTAATCCCCACATTCTAGTCCTAATAATGATCTCATATTTCTCATATGGTGAATTTTTTGGGAGATATTGAATTATATTTAGAAGTATATTAATAAAAATATTATGTATTTTTATTTCATCAACGTCGAGGATCTATAGGCCTTAAAATATCATGCTATCCCAATGCCTAACTCTGAAAATATTTCATAGAATATTACATGTGGTTAATTGGAATTTAAACTATACACAGCGCCATTTAAATCATCTATTAATTTTTTTTATTTTTAATATTACATTTTCACATAAAAACAACAGTTTTTTTTATCAACATGGGATTTATTATCTTAGAAAATTTATTATATAAAAATTATCTCATCTATGAACTTATCATAACCAAAAAGTATATCTAGCAGTCATTCTTGAACAACTCTAGACATGAAGATCAAACATCAGAATTGTGCTCCCACTACACATCATAGATCCATCCATACTACCATTGAATCTTGAATAGAGGTACCATATTCCCTCATGACATCTTCTCTCTTTAATCTATGGTCCTCACTGGACCCTCCTCATAAGATGCATCAGACTCTAGAAAAATGTATTTAGAATAAAAAACATGCACAGGGTCAAGTATGTACCTTTAATTCTACCACATATGGAACACTTAATTCTTGAATATATAGTGAGAATGGAGGTTTTGAAGATATGCCATTGCAACTATATTTTAGTGATATCAAATAGTCCAAAAAATGAGGTTCTTACTTACCATTCTTTACCATACATCTATGACCAAATTAATGAGCCACCCTCAAGTAAACCTGGTCTCTCTATAGAAAATTACAAGGGTCTCCACCTACATTAAGCATATGATATCTTTCTGCACTTAGTTGTGATCAACCTCTTCCATATCACCTTCACACTCTCATAGGACTCCTGAACCATGTTGTCCCCAACAACCAATTGTGCACGTGCCTTATTCCAACAGAGTAGTGACCAAAACAACCTTCCATAAAGATTCACATAGGTTCCTTACGAATCAAAGAAGGGAAACTATATTTTATGTGAAATCAATTAATTATAGTCTATCATCCCATGCTTCAATAAAGTATAATAGTCAATCTTGAAGAATATTTTCCAATTTGTGTATAATTAGATCAAACTATCTATCAGTCTGAGAATGGTATGCCACACTCAATATTAGTTGAGACCCTAGTAATTTATATAAGACCCACCAAAAGCATGATGTAAAAATTGAATCTATATCTGAAACAATTCTCATGAAAAATCTAAACAGGAGTATAATCTCTCAAACATATAGATTTCCCTTCCCCTTTATTGAGTGAGTCTCTATTATCTATAATAAGTGAGTTGAATTTTTTTTCTAATTGAAAATGTTCCAGATAACATCACAACTCCTATGGATCCTGGGTAAACCCATCACAAATTACATCATGAAGTCCAACCGCTTCTACATTGGTATTGGGTGTGCTAGTAAACACCCACCAAAATGATGGTGCTCAACCTTCACCCTTTGAAAGGTAATGCATCTGAAGATGAAACCATAAATGTATCTCTTCATCTCTGGCCATCAAAACAGCCACATGAAGTCATAATACATCTTGGTCACACTTGAATATTCTACCCATCAAGAGTTATGGTAATCAATCATCAGCTCCCTTCTAATGAAATCAAGGACTACTACTCTCCCTTGTACAAATATTAGCTCATCATCATCAATTGACCATCTAGGACTTGAGCCACCACCAACTAGTTTTTTTCTCATTACAACACACTCTAAGTCTAATATATGTTTATCCATTACCAAGTCCAAAATAGAAGATGTAAATTCCAAGGGAACTCAAGTCATATAACCCTTTCCCAATGTTTTATCCATCCTCTAATAAACCAATAAAATTATTAAGGTCCACTCCTCCTTTAAGGGTCCCTTTCCAACCTCCTACTCAACTTGCGTCTTATGACTAAGAGCATACTAAACAACATTACTCTACCAGGTTCATATGAGATCGTAGTGTCAAAAATATTAAAATACTCAACCAACACATCTATATCAGTTTTAGGTCCTTCCGTGTGAATAAATAATGAAGGCTAGTATGGTCCGTGCAAATAAAAAAATCTCTCACCAAAGATATAGTTTCTCTAAAATTTCAGATCATGGACCACATATTATAGCTAAAAATCATGGGTAGGTTAGTTCCTCTCATGGGGTCATATCTGGAGAGTCTTATTGGAATCTACATTCTCCTATTTCATCAGCTCTTCTCCCAGACTGATGTCTGATTTAGAAAAATACATCACATACCCAATACCAATCTCAAGGAGTTTTAGTACTAGAGATTCCTTAAACCATCTCTTTTTATTTAGGAAATAATCTACACACTAGTTTTACCATTGTAATTTAACTCCCTTTTTATCACTTTCATGGGTGAAAATAGTTGGGATAAGTCATGGAAAACTCATCAGTAATACCTTTCTAAACACATAATGAACCTAATCTCAAACATGTTTAGGAACGTATCTAAGACATGAATGCCTCAACATTATATAGTTCTACTGTTATATACCATCCTCAGACACAAAATTTCCTAGGAACTTCACATATCAAATCCAAAATTTAGACATCAGCTACTTGGCATAAAGCCTTTATGCTTGAAGCATACTCAATATTATATCAAGGTACCTAACATATTACTGAGGTGCTAGTTAGTAGATAAGTATATCATCTATGAATACTATGAAGAACATATACATGTATGGATGGAATATTTTTTTTATGAGGGATGTGAATACTACGGATGCATTATTCATCCCAAAAAACATCACCAATTACCCATTAAATAAAAACCTACTTCTAAACAAGGTCATTGAAATGTCCTCCTCTATAAATTGCATCTGGTGATAGCCGGATCATATATCAATCATGGAGAACCCTAGAGATCCTCATACCTATTCCTTGATCTCCTTTATTATAGTTGGAGACAGGTGATATGGGGTATCACAATAGAGTATGCACCTCATATGAGCTCTAAATTAAATTTAACTCCTTTACCATGATGGAGTCATATGAATTCATATGGAATGATGTACTAATAGATATCTATGGATAGTGGAAAGTATGAGGGGGCTTCCACTTATCCTAATGAAATATCCAACCCTAAAGTTGTGTTATAATCTTCCTGTTCTAACTATTCCCTGATCCAATTCTTCCTACTCCAAGTTCCCACTCTCCAGTCATCATGAACTCGTCTCCCTTTTCAAGGTAAATGATATATTTTTAAAATAACAATCAATGTGATCTTGCATGTTGGTCATCCAATCAATACTAATAATCACATCAAATGATGTCATCCCTAGAATCATGAATTTCCACATATGTTCATAGCCAGTGATGACTAGTGGACACTCCGGGAATTACTGAAGAAGGTAAGCTCTCATGCCCATTTTCATATGAAGGGATACAAATTCAATGGTTAAATAGACTAATAAGTCAATTATATCAAATAAATGTATGGATATAAATGTATAAGAACCAATAGTATCGAATAAGGTAGTAGATAATCTATATGTTATCTTAACTATACCTCTAATAGTGGGTGATCCCTCTCCATCATCGGACAGAGTATGGTCTATAGATTATTTGTGACCAGCCTCAGCGCCTCATCCATATCCCTAAGGTACATGACTTTTTTTATTATACTATTTAAAACCCTAACCGGATCCCCATGTCTATAGATTATCTTTTTTTGAACCTGAACTCCCATTTCTAGAGGAAAAATATTGAAGATTTTCCTTTTTTATTCACTTCGTACAAATTATCTGATGTTCCGTCTATAAACTAAGATAAAATACCATCTTTACATTATTAAAACCTCGTTAAACTCCCGCTGGTGGGACTTATTAAGATACACTATATTCTACCTACACGTTGGTGTGTTTCTTTAGGTATTTAGTCTTCCTCATCATAAATCCAGAAGAAACTCTCATATTAGTGATAGAAAACACAATCACAGTCCCATTATGGGTTGGATGTAAGCCTACTTCATTATCCTCCTCAAATCCCAACATAATGGTTGGGGCCATGCATAGCACCTGTGTATCAGTTGTAAGGTAAAAAACCATAGCCTAACATCTAAGATCCGGTTAAAGGTCTATCTTGTATTTCCAAGAATATTTCACCTCATTAAATACTAAAAAATGTAAAATATAAGTAACTCTATAAATCAATATAAATATATATAAGAGAACATGAAGCACATCAAAATTCTGTGAAATCATGGGAACACTCCATCTTCAACTTGTCATAAAAATGATGCTTGAGAAATATATCCTCGATGTTTTCCCATGTAAGACCCTCTCATCTCCCAGACTGACTCATGGTATTCCACCACCTCCTGGTGGGTTCCTATAACATGATGGCCATGGAGATCACATTTCTCTCATCTGGAGTGTAACACCCCAAGATTTCATAGTGTGTTATTTCTTCAAAATAATTCAATAACTTGCACTACATGCAACACTGAGTTCAATTGCACCATGACCTACCAAAAAAAAGCCATTAAAAGAGGTCATGAATAGTATTAACTAAATTTTAAACTTTATATAATCCTTATAATTTTAGAATCCATATTATGAGTTTCTTAGTCATAATGCAAGAACAGATTCATTTTCAGTAGTGCACTTTTATCAACTTTTGATAGTGAAACCTTTTTAAATACAATATTTTAAACTTTTTGACTAAATGGAGACATCAAAAAAATTAAAATGAAACATCCCAAGCTTCCACGGTACGCTTTCCTTTGAATAAAACAGTAGCGTGTGTTGTACGCAACTTCGAGTTCTAACACACCGTAACCAATCAAACTAGCTGTTATGAATAGTAATACCTACTTTTTGAAGTTATATATATTTTATATTTTAAAATGGACTTCATTTTTGGATTCGGAATATCAAATTTAGCCTAAGGTGAAATTTTGGTACTTTTCGGATAACTTTCATATTTTGATGAATAGTGAAAATTACTAAATTTTAATTAAAAACAACTTTTTTAATCAAAATAATTAATAGTGATAAATTATGAATTTGAGTGGTTTTAAAGTATATTTAGAATATATTTTTACTATTTAATATAATTTTGGTCATTGGACATAATTTTACAATTAAACCGAACATAAACAAGTGTCAATCTTTTGATAGTTATTATCTCTTAAAAACACGCTTTTTTGTTTTGACAGCGGGAATTAATTTTAAATTAATTTCTGCCACTTCTGTGTTTTGAATTTAGGAAAATGGATTCCATATTTGGAATCAGGATTTTCAAATTGTGTAAATATGTAACTTTTATTTTTAGACATTTTGAATAATTACTGCGGTAAATATTTTATTTACCATGGTAAAGGGTAAATCCGGTAAATAAGGGTTAAAAAATAATATTATAATAATACTAAATTACCCTAAAACGTGTCTTAACCCTATTGGTTGATACATGGTCGACCATGGGAATATTTGGGTCTATTTTGGGACCCCATGGATCCACTTGTAAGTGATAATGACACTTTATTTTAATTAAGTTAAAATGAATACAAAAATGACACAAGCATATATCTTTTAGAAAAACAATTGTTACATAGGGTTATATATGTTGGATTTTAGATTATAAATATTAATTAGAAAGCTAAAAAGATTTCCTACATAATGATATTTTATTTATAATTTTTAGACATTAAATAATTTATTTTATTTATGACACAATGATGATGCAGTAATTACTATAATAGTGAAAAATTAAAATAATTGATATTATAAATACCCAAATAAATATAATATGAAACTTTTAATGAATTAAACTAATTTTCAAGGATAATATGATATATTAGGATTGATTTAATTGACTTTTTTCGAAGTAATCAATCTGTTATGAGTTTCACAAAAATCAACTATTGAATAGTGTCAAAATTGACATAAAAGAGTTTTTAAAACAAATATTATATTATTAATTGATATTAAATTCCTAAAAATCTAAGGTTCGGACAAGAGACTTATATAAGGATAGGTTCATCATTAATGGACCACTTGGGGGTCGCTTGGATGTATATAGTAAGTTTATTAACCATATTATATAAAAATACAAAGAGACATTGTAAAAGTGAAACTAATTAACTTAGAGTTAATACTTAAAGATAAGGTTAATATAAGTACCCAAACCTGTCTAAATTCTATTGGTTTAGTGGTTTTAGACCTATCCCCACCTTAACCTTTGAATAATCAACTTTTGGAGCCTTTAGAAACCGAATATGAATTTATTATAAATTAATATTTCTAA
Source organism: Viscum album (assembly GCA_963277665.1). Lineage (NCBI taxonomy): Eukaryota > Viridiplantae > Streptophyta > Magnoliopsida > Santalales > Viscaceae > Viscum > Viscum album. The sequence continues at coordinate 980,417,664 of OY728137.1, forward strand.
CTTTTCCAAAGGTGCCCCTCACCCCTCTTATAAAAGGGAACTCCTCCTTCTCATTTATTCACACCTTCAAAGCCTTTTGGTTCGGCCAAACTCTGCCCAAATACTCTCCCAAAATCCCTCACTACAACCTAGAGGCCTTAGTTTGATCATAAAGCCAACCTAAGGAGCCATTTTGATCAAATCAAAAGGAAGAACCCGAAGAAGAGGTAATGATTTCACCACCCTTCTCCAAGTTCATTTCTTCTTCCACTTCTTCTTCCTTTGTTCTTACCATTCTAAGATAATAACTCTAGTATCTCACATATACTGTGATGTTATTATAAATATGGTACAATCATATTCAGTATTCTATCCACCCTTTGAATAACATGTCACCATACGTGCGTACGTACGGCTTACCGTCTCCACGTCGTGGTGTAATTGTTATTCAATATAATATTATTTGGATGGGTATAATAATGATGTGTAACTCATGTAAATAATAAATATAACATGTTAATGATTCTGTATATATGATATACCATCCATTTATATATTATTTTAATATCAAAAGAACGATATTGTCGCTCGTGCGTACGTACGGACTACCGTCTCCACGAACGCGATGAGATTCATTCTCCATCGTATCCATTCAAGTATAATTATCATTTGATGATTTAAAAATGATGTTTAAGGACTGGATATCATTCTGGATATGAATAAGATACAACAACCATGGCTTATGTAACAAAACATATAAAAGAAAATGAGTAAGTTAACTCCCGAAACGACGATAATTCTAAGATATTATTAACAAATCAATGTTAAAAGATCATATATGATATCATATTAATATATATGATTCTTGTATAATTTAATAACAACTATTTCACCATTATACAGGAGGTTAACCTACCCCAACCAAGGGAAAGTACAAGGTAAGGTATTTTCTTATCTCACTTTCAATTCCGTGAGATTTCCATTTTTCGCCACAAAATTATTGAAAGTGGTGTATTGTGTACTACCATTTGATATATATTCATGATTCTATTTATATTCATGTTATTCTGTAAATCATTTTGTGGTTATTAACTTTTGGCCATACGACTCAGTTGATTAACGTGGTAAGGGTTATTTCACAATCTCTTCATTATCCGAGGTTGTTTCTACGTAATAATCTACTGGGATCTCTTTATCATCCACATCCATGTTTCTTAAAAATGTATTTCAAAACATTTTTACTATTTACTAAAATATGAGTTAAAGTCATTTATACCCTTTTTGACTTTTATAAGTGGTTTATAAAAGAATCTTTCCGTCATTTTCAAAACAAGGTCCTTTTTAACCTTTTCGACAACATTGAGGTAAGAATGTTTTTTGTTAACTTATACGGCGGGTGCGGTTATTTTACGCCGTTATAAAATCTTCAAAGCTTTCCTTACAAGCTGATAAGAATAATTTCAAAGAAAATGTTTTATTTTATATGGATCTTAAATGATTTCAAAATAAAAGGAGATATTTCTTTAAAAAGAATTTTGATTTCATCTATGTCAACATCCTTTGATGGATTTTAAGATTATTTGAAGTTGATTTATTATGATACAAAACTTCTATATTGTATTGAAGGTTTTGTGATATGTTTGACTATGGATGTGCTATTCATAGTTTATGGTGAAATTATTGACATTTCGTATGCTAGTTTTAATACGAATGTTTATGTTATGTTTAAACCTTTTCATATGGGAATGCATTGGACTTAATAAGTGACGGGTGGAGCCCGCTATAGCTCCTCGATGCATCGGTAGGTCTCATGAGACAAACTAGTGTCTTGGCACAAGGCCTTAACAAAATCTTATTTGTAGTTTTGGCACGAGGCCTTGACTATGTGGTTATGATAGTCTGGCATTATGCATTCCATCATTATGAATGTGGTTATTGATTTTTCATGTGATTATTCGATTAGTAGAATAACCATGTGAATAAGTAAATGGCATTATTTCATTTCATTTATGCCATACTATGTTGAAAGTTCAAGTTTTAAAGGCTTTTGTTTTAGTTATACATTGCCTTAAATGTTTATTCTTATTTATGAAAGTTTCCGCTATATTGTTATCCTTACTGGGCATTTGAGCTCACCCCTTTTCTATGTTTTATTTTTCCCAGGAAGTGAAGAAATAATTATGAATGACCTGCAGGGATATTATGTGGGGATATGAGTGTGGATTATGGAGACAATATGTTGTTGTAGTAGTTTTTCGTTTAATGATGTAATGTAAACCTTATGAATATATCTAGTGTTTCAAAGGCTACTAAACCAATCGGTCTTTCGAGATTTGATCTTTCTTGTGATCATGCTAATGTTACGAAGTAATGCACCGACTCTGGGCAGCTGGGGTCGGGGCGTTACATGGAGTCCAAAATAGCTCAAATATTCTCTCAATAAATTCCAACCAATCCTCGACATCTTGTAGGAAAATAATTCCATGGAATTACAAAGGGTGCTATAGAATGATATCTTGATCATGATCATTCATGGTCATCTTTTTTGGACCCTCTTTTTACTGGAACTATCTAAAAGAGTCCCATCTAAATGAGCTATGTAGCCTTAGTCACCTATGCTTGTCCAAGACCGTGCAGAGGTATTTCCCCTTACACCATAGCTTGTGGTATGGGAGTATCATGAGGTACCAATTTTTGTTGTCCCATAAAACATATTTGATTCATCATATATGAAACATGATGAACCATTGGAACATAAGAAGACAAAATCAAATCTAAGGGATAACACGAGTTTCTCCTTAAAGTCTACTCATAACACATAGTACCACCCTCCAAGCACAAACCCTTGTGTGATTCCCTTAAAATTAGTCATGGTAATTATATATATACTCAAACATAAAAGCATATATAGTTAATATAATTTAAACCAACAATGATATGTCATAATTCATGGATACATAGGTATATCACATAAGATAAACTATCCCGAACAAATAGCACAAATTAGGAATTTAATTAAAGAATTATTATATATCACAACAATAGGTACATATATATGGAATGTGAAAATATGTACCTAGTCATGAGGAATTAGAACACCCAAAATATCATTAACCACATATTAAAATCACCTGCATCACCTAAGGATAATATAATATACAGTAACAACAACAAAAATATCCTTAATTTATGGAAATGCAGTGGTCGACTACATAGTGCTGATCCAACAAATGCATATTTCACATGCTCGAGTCCCAATGTACAATCTCCAATCTACCATATTTGAAACCTAAAAAATATAAGTAACATGGTAGTGAGTCATGATTCAATAATAACATTTTTTAACAACCCGACCCAAACCATTTATTCTGATCCAATGTGTCTCATGTCCTCTAGCATATGGGGAGGCACACATGAAGTCATGTGACACACCATCATAGAATCAATGGTTCATGATGGGATAATACATATGGTATTGTTAGAACATATACATAGTTTTTAAACTATATCATTCCATTATATTCAATTTTAAATTCAGGAACATCTCGAACCTTCTTCAACAACACCACATCTTCCACCTATGCCTCTTTATTCTTCACATGGATATATGGTTAAACACTGATTTCATAATGAAAATATTTAATCCCTTTATCTATATTTCCATATCTACCCTTTTCATATATATAAATGTTGTATCTTTTTATTATCCTTATCATAGATAAGATATCATGGTTATTTTAACTCAAATAAACATCCACCTTGATCACTTTCTGATGGTTTTAATGTGTTGAGCAGACATAATATTTAATTAGTTCCTACCAACTTGTTTGGAACATATTCATATCCTTATTTTTGAATATATACATTATATTTTTATGATATGTATATATATCACATATTTTTTCTACCAAGATAATTCATCAATGTCATTAATTTTAATATTACCATCGCTAAATACTAATATAGAGTTGGGTAATGTATCTCATAAACCATAAATATTCATATGGAATATGATATCACTATATAATTATGAATGATAATTCATCCCAATATGTTCTTAAATAAATCACTATTGATTTGAAACCCTTATCTACTGTAGGATAACAAAACCATAGGTATGCTGACTAAATGTTTTTTTAGTTCCTTGCATTTTTTATTAAATTTATTTTCCAAAAGAACATGTTTTCATTCCAAATTAACTTGTTGAAATGACTAAATAGTTTTGATAAATTCTCTAGAATTAATCAAACATATTTATAAAAACCAAGAATACTTTGAATCACTATCACAATGGTTGGTCTAAAACAATTTTCAATAACTTCTGTCTTTGATGGATCCACAAATATACCCTCTCTTGAGATTATATGACCTAAAAATATATCCTTTTGCATCCCAAATTATCACATTTTAAATTTTTCATATTAATTATTCTTCCTTATTTTATTCATCACAATTATAAGGTGATATTAATTTTAGTACCCCAACCCATTTTTCCCCTTGAACAATGCTCCGAGACAATTAGTGACTAGGCCTTCGGTGCATCTACTCATACGACAAAGGCTACCGAATAGCAGTGAGGATGTAAAGAGGTGATAGTTGGTATTATATAACCTCTGGCAGTGATAAGAATAATGGTCAATAGATAAATTTAATGGCATTAGTAAGACCAAGAAAACATGACCAGTATCCCGCAATTGATAAATCATAAAAATACAACATCTACAATGAATACTAATTCCAATCATTCCATTTTTAGAATAGAAAAACATTTTTAGATACTAAATCCAAAGATTAATAACCCAATAGGTCATATATGAAAATAATAATAAGGGTCACACATGGACCACCTTATTACATACATATAGTAAGCTTGTTAAAAAAAGGAAACTCAAAAATAAACTCTAAATGATGAATGGACTTACAAGGTTCTTTCCATCCATCCCATGCTATGAATTTTGACATGGTCACTAAGGTCTAGATTCAGAGCCTAATCCCTTATCTGATCAGAGATATATAAAAGATATATGAATCTCAAGGTTCCTATATAGTGTGTGAGAATAAATCTCAGAAGGCCACTATAAATGTGTTATTAACTTACATCCATGGTAATACAAGTGTTTAAATATAGAAATAAGTATACATCACATAAAGATTATATAAATAACCCACTTCCCTTATGCTCAACATCCACATGGAAGTGATTACCTGATTGTTCTAATGCCAGTGTACAATTTTCCTCCAATTATAGATATGACATACAACATGTTTATACACATGTATAACTATAGTGATAAGGGTCCTTATCTTGAAGCCCAAGGAATCCCCTAATGAGTAACAAGCGGGAGAGCCCTCAGGAACCTCCTATAAAAGTATCATCAAAACCTCATTCCAATAGACACCTCGTGTCATAACCAACATTATGAGTGTCAAAACAGCATGCTCAATCAAAATGTACCCGGTCCCTTTGATACCAGCTCGAATTCCCTATCATCTCGAAGCCCGACATTTGAGGCACAATGAAATCGATCCAACCAATAACATGGACTAATGAACTCAATATCTTTGGTGAGACTAAACCACCAAAAGATGGTCTCATCTATGTCAACTTATATTCCATCACTATCCACTTTCGTTTTTCATTGTGAGAATCCCAAATCATAACCATATGTAAGAACCATCACCTAAGCATCATAGTTTATGAGGGCCTCCACCCACATGACTAGTCAACACCACATCAATATGAGTTTTATCTATGTGAAAAATTATTCAATGATGCAAAGGCCTATAATTTTTAGTGTAAAATCAGTAAAAAATACCAATTCCACATCACCATGAACCTCAGTTCCCTACTACCATGTTACTAAACCCGATGCTCAATACCATCTCAAATAACATGGTCCATCCCCAAATCTTAATGTCCTTATTTCCTCAATATGAAAACCATGTTTCCACAAAGTATGATCAACATCACCTATATTTATATATAAATTTATCTATCCTCACCCAACCCGATGAATTACATCGCTTCAGTCCATGTGATCAACATAACCTCATCCTCAAGACATGCCTGACACATTTACATGGAACCAAGAAATTCATAGAAACAATTTAATTTAATATAAAACATTCATGGCCAAAACCTACCAAGATGGTCCAAGACCCTTACCCATCTTGATAGTTTGTAGTGGACTAGGGAATTCCCAAGGGAATCCCATTTCATCATTAGAAAAAATTAATGATATGAATCAATTTATTTAGTGTCTCTCTCAGACAACATAATGGTGCATTATAAAGAACCCATAAAACAAAATAAACATAGATAAATCTAGAAACCACCTAACCCACATTGGTATATGTTTACTCATCTGATATCAACCACTAACTCGATCCAAATCAGATGAAATAGGGTTTTTAGGAGAACACCCTAAAAATAGGTCTAAATGGATAGAATGGATTTAGCACACTGTAGAAACGAAGAAAAGAGGAAAGTGAATCAAATTCCTTCTCAAGATGAATCTATTTCAAAAAATAGATTTAAGGTCAGTTCTTAGATAAGGAGAAGAGGCCGAAGCCTATAAGAGGAGAAATAAGGGATCCTTGGATTTTTGGAGGTAGATATTGCATGGGGGAATGAAAAGAGGGAAACCCATATTAATGAAATCAGGGGAAAATTGACTTTTCCCCATTTTAAATATGACACATGGTTATTGCATGGTTTTGAAAACCATGCACAAACCATGTGTTTCCTAATATCCAAGAACCAAAATCGCACAGTCCATGTGCATGATTTTCCAAACAATGTTCAAACCACACGTGAATCCTCTGTTAAAACTATAGAATTCCTTGAATGGACATACACCCTATCCTACATGGTTTTTAAAATAGTGTCCAATAAAGAAGGAGAGACACGTGGTTTCTACTGGGAGGCCACATAGTTTATCCAAACTATGTGCATTTGTCTATGCAGCCCAAAAATATAGTTTTCAGCCTCTTCTACAACTGAAACCTACTCAAAACCCTGAGTTATTTTTCGAGCCTCAAAAACCATCTAAAAGGAAGTCCTTAAGAAAAAAGCACTCAAAATTGGGTTCTAATAATCAATAATTGAATTATCCTACTTAAAATATTTAAAAAAGTTTAAATTTACATGGAACATGGGCATTACAATCTTCCCACATTAACATATCACATCCTCAATCTATAAATCATTACCCAAAGATAGAACTGAAGATACCCAATTTTTTTTAAAACAACCCAGTCTACCATAGACATTATGTCATAGGTCAAATCTCTTAAGGCACTCCACACCAAAAGAATTACCTACATAGAAACTTTCTAACCCAAAAAAAACATATAATATCCCTTCAACCTTTCTATGACTCAAAATTCACCCTGTGACACATTCTTTTCCATGAAGCTTATCAATTTCTCAATTCATTTATGTTTCATATTGAAGACCCGTCAATTCCTACATCTCATTAGATTACCACATCATTCTCATGTACCCCACATTACCTAGGAGGTATCACATCTCAGTAGATCCGATAAGAATTTTGTGTTCCATGAACCATGAATAAAACCTATATCACATCGATTCATAGATGCCAACACACCTCAACTAAGACCCACATCACATTGATTCACACAACAATCCCAGTTTCAACTCACTTTACACACAGACACACATAGATATATATATAATTTAGATTGATCTATTCGAACCTACTAACTAGAACATGGTTTTTCCATGAACCAAACACATGAACCATGTGCCTCAAAACTGTAAAAATACCAACAAAAGAAAAATGTGGTCATTCCCATCATCATGACATACCTCTAACTATATTCTACTACCTGACCTGATCTACACTAGGAAAATCCATTGTGTTCATGTAGAAAAACTCCAAACTCCCCAAGGATTTACCTCCAAATAGAGCTACACCAAATACAGGCCACTAACCCCACTTCTATGTACCACTTTCTCTACCACTCCCCCTATGTACAACTAATTTCTGGCTACCAACTCCTTGTACCATTCCTTTTCCTTCATCGGATTCCTGAGTCTGACCAAATACTTTTCCCCCACATGTCCAATAAGGCCTCTACCAGAACCTCCCATGATGGTCTATCTATCCACATGTTTGGAACTCCTTTGGATGGAACTTGAACTGAGTCTAAACATATCCTAACTACCAGAAATATTAGAACATGGCTAAAGACCCACTTTTTAGTTGTCTACAAGAATCTATATCCTAACTACCCTACTAAGATTCCTATCAACCCCTCTTTCGGATACCAAAATCACCGAGTATAAAATCACCTAGTTCCATCACCCATTCCGAATATTACTTGTCCATAAAATTTTCTTTAGCTATTTGTTCCTTCTTAACTTCCTTTGAAAAGTATGACGATCGGTAAATATAAACATGAACCTTCAAGGCATACTGCCGTCCATCCTCAAAATGGTGCACCTTGTTGATGTCATCGAGCACCATCATAGGGGAAATCACAATAGGTCCTTGATATTCTCTGTATATCCCATAAAAAACTACCTGATACTAAATATTTATGAAATATAAATCTCATTCGACCCTCATCAACTCCAGCACAAACATCTCATAGAATATGGACTTGAAATACTTCTACTCCAGTCCCTCATTCCATATCACCTATACTTGTACATCCCACTAACAGTTTTATGGTCCATGGAGCATATAAGTAGATAGATTCAACATAAGGCCTGTGGGTTTTTTGAGCTATTCAAATATGGTCTTCAATAACTTTATCCAGTTATCTGCTTCCTATTTTCCACACTCACCCTGAATCAGTGGTGGATGCTAATATAGGAACTCACAAGTCAAGTATGCTATAGATGGCTCTCCACTTGTTGATCTCCATGTTCAATCCTTTGGATGATCTAATCTAGACATGCTTTGATCTACTAATCCCTCCATAGAATAAAATATTCCATATCCTATAATTGGACTGCCTATACATGATCATGTAATTGATCCTATACCTACAAATCAAGATCAGACTAACCATCCAAGGGCTCATCTCGAACCCAAGGGACCTCATCATGTACACCCTCATGAAGCACCAAATCATCGCACTCATGATGAGACACTAGATTCCATCTAGGTGGAATCTAGTTAAATTCCAATAAAATAGTCAAAAATCTATAACAATATATATATATATAAGATAAGAAAAACTATAAAAAGAAGCACAATTTCACCACCCTAACATTCCCCCATTATAACAATGTCACACAACATTCAGCCACATGGAACTTTACCCTCCCATATCAGAGTCAGGTATCTCAAATAAAACTGAGTTGACCAAGTAGAATGTGACCAAAGAGGATATATTGGTTAGCACTATTTAGATTCTTTTTTAAACGTTTCTATAACTCCTCCTCGGCCAGCGTCTCTCTTTATTCCTATCATATTCAGGACCATATATATATATACATATCCTATGCATATTTAGTCACACATAAATTTCATTAGAACAATATTCCTGGGCCAGCTGAGTAGAATGACACCACAGAGAGTCTATGTAGCAAAACAATGTTTAGATTTCATCGATGAAACATTAGACGACCTAACCCCTCTATGTGCTATCTCGGTTCCCAATGACAATCACATGAAATTTATCACATGTAGATATATATATATATAAATAATCCTATGTTCCTTTCAAGAGTGAATAAATGAATCCTCTTTATCAATAGTGGTCTAATGGTCACATATTATAACAAACAACAATCACAACCAAGTTCACTACTCAAGGTGAAAATCATATCAACTACAAAAGAACACATAAGAACATAAATTTTCCACCAAAAGACGATATATCCCTCATTCATGGGGCTGTAGACATCGAAATACAATATCTAAAGCTATTTCCAACAATATCATAGTCACCAATCTACCATATCCCAAATAATAATACCTAAAATTGGAAAACGAAGCATCTTTGATGCCATTTTTGACACCACGAACCAGTTTTTCAACTGAACAATACTCCAAAATGACTGGACACTAGGTCATGGGTGTGCCTCCCTATATCCCAAAGGCTCATGAATATAAGCGAGGGTGTAAATAAGTTATTGTGAGGAGACTATAACCTATAGTGCTGATAATAATAACAATGGTATATATATAAATATAGGAGTGGAGAGAATAACACAACAACATGACCAGTAACCCACAATAGTGGAAGCTTAAATAGATAGAAGCAATAATGAATAATAAATCCAATCATACCATTTATAAAATAAAAAAAAATTGTAGATACTAAAACAAAACACAATATATCACATCATGTCATACATGAAAATAATCAGAAGGGTATCTTGTGGAGAACCATAGTACATATATATATTAATCATGCTGAAAAAATGAATCTCATAAATAAACTCTAGCTGATGAAAGAACGTAAAAGGTCCATTGTTATACATCCCATGATAAGTGGTTTGGAATGATCCCTAAGGTCCATCTCTTGGTCCTAACAACTTACCTGATTAAAGAAGACATAAAGTCTACATGCGTCTTGAGGGGACCATGTAAGGTGTCAGAATAAATATCAAAATCCCACCACCAATGTGTGACTAACTTACATAACAGGGAATGAAAATGTTTACAAAATTAAAATAAGAAGATAACACATGCATATTATTAAATAAACCACTTCCCCTATTCTGATCATCCACATATACGTGATCACTTACTTTAGACATTGTCATATAACTCATGCCCTCAATTATACATATGAAATACATCAGGTGGATGCATATGTATAACTATAGTGGAAAGGGTACTAAGCTTATATACTAAGGAATCACCTAATGAGAAACAATCTAGAGATCTATAAGGAACCTTATGTAAAAGTATCACCATCACCTCATGAAAATTGACACCTCATTTCACAACCCACATTCCCTAGGTCCAAACATAGGGCTCAATAAAAATATTCCTGGTCCATCAGACCCCATCTCAGAAGTCCCTATTGGATCAAAGCCCGACGTCCAAGGAAAAATGATGTTTTTACTCCCAATAACCTTGCCCAATGACCTCAATCAATACAGCGAGACTCGTCCCCAAAAAATGAAATCATCACCATCAACTGATGGTCCATCACTATCTATCTTTCTTTCTATAGTGACAACCCCCAAACATATCATTTAGTCAACACCATAAATTATACCAAAAAGTATATGGGGGACTCCACCCACATTAATAGTCAACACAATCTCAATATGAGTGCTATCAGTGTGCGCATGACACCAACATATAATCAACCAAGCACAATGAGAAAAAATCCCCAAAAAAACATAATCCACATCATCCTAGAATTTCATTCCATTGTAACCATGTCTCTAAACCCAATGTTCAATACCTTCTCAAATCACACGGGCCTTTACCTCATTCTGATGTCCTCATAGTCTCCATTGGATGACCATGTTGCTTTAACATGTGATCAACATTACCCACATATATATAAATATCTCAAGCCTCTCCCATCCTGACAAATTATATATCTTTAGTCGAGGTGATCATCATCACCTCAATCCTTGGGCTAGGCCTGAAACGTTTCCACAAAACCATGTAATTTATATAAATAATTTATTTTATTAAAATATACACCTGGCCTAAAAATCCCATGTTAGTCCGACCCCATTACCTGAATTGTCCATATTTAGAGGACTCAGGAATATAAAAGAGAGATCACATATCTCTATTAGAACAAATAAAATATAGGTATAAATTTATTTAGTGTCCCTCCCGTACAACCTAATGGTTAATTATAAAACACCCATGAAAAAACAAAAAAAAACATAGAGAAAAATAGGCACCAATAACCTTGAATTGGTATACATTCTCTTATATGATATCGAAATCTTACTCAATCAGAATCAGAAGATTCCTGAATTTTAAAATTAATCCCTAAAAATAGGGTTAAATGGTTAGAATAGATTTAATGCTCTGTATAGAGAGAGAAAATAATAGATGATGCTAGTGGATCGAAGGCCTTAGCAAGAAGAATTTGTATCCACCAACTGATCAGATCGGAGCTCGAATGAGGTGATGAGGTCTAATACTAGAAGAGTGGTAAGTGGGGATACTTAGCTGCCTTGAGGTGGAGATTTCATATATTAAGGGAAAAAACAGGAACCCCCTCCTACGGAAAATAGGCATAAAATGGTATTTTTTTTAAAGTGGTGCCATGGTTACTACACTATTTGGAAAACCATGCACAATCTGTGAGGTTACCACTATCCAAAAACCACACTCGCATGGTCCATGCACACATGTTAACAAACATACACAAAACATACCTGAAGTCTCCACTAAAAACTGTTAAACGACCCACATACTCATGTCCCCCCTCCTGTAAAGTTTTTGAAAACATGTTTATTGATGTTGGAGGGATTTAATTTTTCTACTAAGAGGCCACAAGATTTATCCAATTTGTACACCTCTCTCAGCACTCCCAAAAATGTTTTATTTTCAGTCTTTGGTGCACTTGAAACCCAGTTTAAATCTCAAGGCACATGTTGAGACCCTGCACCCATATATAAAAAGTTTTTGGGTCAAAGAAACACCTGAAATAGGTTCTGATAATCATTAAAGTGACTATAATTCTCCTCAAATTTATAATGTTTACATTTTCCTTGAAATTTACCATTCTAAAAATCCAAGAGGTTACATTAATTCTATCACATTCCCTTTTTAATATATAATAAAATCATCTATAAAGACTATGAAAAACTGATCAAGGTAATATTTAAAGACTTGACTTGTTAAATCCACAAATAGAGTGGTGGAATTCGTACTATAAAATATAATCACTTTATATTCATTTATTTTTTACCTTTTATAGAATTTTATATTTCGTAAATCCTCATTCAAGACCCCCAATTTATGATATCCTGGAGAATGTTCAATCTTATAAAAGTATTGAGCTCTATAAAGTTGATCAAATAAGACATTAATACATGGTAAGGGATACATATTCTTAATAATTATCTTTATCAGTTCCCGATAACCAATTCAGAGTCACATCAATCTATACATAACCGTAAAAAAAATTAGACACACTTAAAGTTAACACACTCGGACGAATAAATCCTTTTTTAAGATTAACTTGTAGTTGCTTCTTTAATTCATACAACTCTATTAGGGACATTCTTAAAGATTCCAGTTTTTTAATAAGGTATGAATAAATTTCTTTCCATCAATTCATATTTTAAATGTCTAAATATGGCCTAATACGAATATTATTTGAATTCATAGAGGTGGATGGGGTATTCTAGGATGGTTCAGATCCCAGAATCCTCCTTTTGTATTGAAAATGGTCTAGCACAAAGTTAGAATAAACTATGAGAGTAAGGCCACGTAGTCTGACAAACCGTGTGACACCTGGGCAGAGAGCCTGAGGATTCCTCATGGTTTATAAAAACCATGAGAAAGGGGGTGCACAGATATGCGAACATCTCAGCATTTTTTATAGTGGAGTTTTTCATGGTCAGTCAAACCGTGTAATGTGCCCCTCCCTATATCTATGCATTCATAGTTTTTCTAACCTTACAGTCAAATTGTGTGACCTAGGTATTTTATTGAAGTTTCTAAAATTCCATTAATTAAATCCTTTTATACCCTATACTTATCCCTTTTCTCACATTGGAAATCCCCTCACTGTGGAGAGATCCATTGGTGATTATTCTTGGAATTTAAGGATCTCCTTCATATAGAATCAGATTCACGGTATATAAGTCTCATTGGATATGGTTCGGTAAGATCCTAATTCCTTTTGTGTTATTACTCATTCATTTTGGTCTTGTATATTATATTTAGGTGAAAGTTCATTTTCACCATTTTTAGGGTCTTTGTATTTTATTTGATTTGATCCTAGTTTGAGTTGAATGAGGAGATGTTACTGGATGAGCTATCCTATATAGACCAATGATATAAGGTATCATGAATTTCATTAAAATTTGAAGTGTTTATATATACTATTGTGTAGTGTTCCCAAATATTGGGCGAATCCTTGAAAGGGATTTTTATCCTTGAATTGAATTGATATGTAGAGCCTACTCAATTAATGAGGTCCATTGATAAATGTTAAATTGTTAAGAAACTTAAATGGAACAAAACCATTGTGTGAGTTGTGTATTTATATTTCCCATTATGATGAAAATTGGTTACCTTTGATGTGTTCCATTTATCCGTTGTCATGGGATGTCCAATATTGAGTTTTCAATTGAAATTAATGTGATATATATTTAAATTGTGATATTAATTGTAAAATTATTGAATAAATAGATGAGGTAGAATGATCATGAAACTTTTCCCATTCTATGAAATTAATTATTAAGATTGAACTTATTATTTAAATGGAATTCCCACATGAGTTAAATTAATGACTAACCCTTTTAAGCTTAGTCATGACTTGAGTCATCTTCTAACGTGAGTTTGAATTTAAATGTTATCGGTGATAAACAAGACATAATTAAATAAAATTGAGTAAATTATTATATTCCTTGGATGACTCATGGATTCATATACCAATACAATAGATAGACACAATTGGTTTTTACCATGTTTATGCTTGAGTGACACTTGGACTCCTTATATAGACTGAAAATGATGAACTCTTAGGGAATGAGTACTATATACTGATTGATACTTGTAATTCTATATGGATTTACAAGGATGAAATCAAATTGAATTTGGTCATATATTCTATGGGTGGTACTTAGGATCTCTTAGTGGACTGCCAAGGATGGACTAGAATTGCAGGGATGCTATTACACCTTGAGTGATACCTGGGTTCTAGTGAGGATTTCTATTGACATGCTTATAGGGTGTTGGTTTATATTATTCCTAGAATTATAAATGGATTATAAACTCGGAATTTTATGGATGGGATCAGGTTCATAAGTGAATAAAAAATGAAATTAATTGCATGATGTATCTACCAAGCCAAAGAACAAGTTTGGAATTTGTGTTTTTTACACTTTATGGATGGAATTTTTATGCATCCTTGAGCATATCCCTATAGGGGACATTGTCCTGGACACCGAGTCTCAAGAAATATTAAATTAAATGTACTTGATTATAAATGACACATAACTGGATGTTAATTGAGAGATGTACCATTTAAATGAAATTGATTGAATGAACATGATATAAAATGAGAACCTGGAATTTATAGTATATTTACTTTAAGTACATCCTATTTTATTACATTAATTCATACACACTGTTTTTATATATATTCAAAGACTATAAAGAACTTGACCTTGTGTGGTTGCCTACTATCATTATGTCTCACACCCTATGTAGGCCACCTTTGGGTACCCAAACAGACTATAAGATTACAATTATGGATAAAGTAATTTTCCCTCATATATGTTCTTATTAGCTTCTTAAGAGTATGGGAGCGTGCGAATGAGCTGAGGCTCATGATACTAGGTGAGAATGTTTTTGGCCTTTTTTATTTTTATACATGTATGATATTTTACTTTTGTGCACTTTTTTACTATTTTGTAGAGACATATGACTTGTATCATCATCGTCATTGTATATGATCTATCTTTTGAATGTTTCATCTATTAATACTAGTTATCTATTATTTGTGTGACTTAGTGCTTCCACTACTTTTCTATTATTGATATTCCACTATGTTACACTCTTCAAAGAGATCATAGTCTCCCCACAAACATACCATAGGCCCTCACTTCTAGTCAGCATCCTCTGGTGTTTGGAGAGATGCACTTCAGGCCATGTGGCCAATCGAGGTTTGGGGAACTGGTGAGTGGAATATGGGTCTGGAAAATTACAAAGTTATATCATAGGTTCTATTTTTGTTTTTTATTTTTATATGGATACAATAGAAAAGTATATGGATGAATAAGGTTTTGGTAATGAGCTGTGCTTGGGAGTATCCACCCCATGAATTGGAAAAATCCAAATTGCCTCCAATTAAATTGTTGTTTTCACGATTATGATTATTATAGTTAACTTGATTTCACAATTGGGTGATGTACATAAGTTTTGATATTATTATTGATGTGATTATGGATTTTATTGTGTTTCAAACTGATTAGATGAGAGTGTTCCATCTCATTCATCATTTTATGCAATTTACTGGAACCACATTCCATGCATTATACCATGCCATTTAGGATGAATTGCTTTTTTCAAGAAGTTGTGATGGGTTCTATGATAGATATACATTCTATTGTGACAGGTATACTAGAATATGTTATAGTTTAAATCTTCTGGATTCCATAATTTAGTTCTTGATGAGTATGATCCCTCATTGATTGGAATTTGTGAACTATTTGGTTCAACATATATAAGTGAATGTGATTTAAATGTCAAATGAGTATTAATTCATGTATGAATGAATACATATGAATCCAAGTGAAAATGTAATAGAAACTATATTTTTTTATAGTAGAGAACTTGAACCATACCTAACCTTATTAGTGGGTAGTAGGTAGTATCTCTTACTTTTATATGATTTATATGTCACATAGACCTTACTTAAGGTGCTAGAAGAGGGGTGTGTCCTTATATGTGATGGCATGTACCTATCCTATTTAAAATTATGCACTTTTGAGTTCTGAACATTGATAATAATCTTGTTCTTAGGAACATTCATGGCATTTTTGGAGGTATGATGCCTTATTTCCCTTTAGTCGAATTCTAGGAGGGTGGTTACAACCATACTCTGGGGGTGGTGGTCCATTGGCTACAAGAGGATCCTCTAGTTTCTCCAATTGTGGCAATAGTTTTAGAAATAGACATAGGTGTTGAGGCATACATCCATGAAATATTATTGAAATTTATACAGACTTTTCAAGGAGCATCGCGACCTGCCCCAACTATAAAAGAGTTGACGTGTGTGTTACGGATATATAATCCTCCCAATCTTAAGGGGGATGGAAGACCATATATTGCATAGTCATGGACTGAGTCCATGATACCCATATTTGATCATCTAGATATGCCTTCTGAGAGGAGGGTAAAAACATTTATATATATGTTATGTGATTACACCAAGAGATGGGGGATGTTTTTACAAAGACATAATTTCATCAAGAGATGGAATGGATAGATATTAATATGGCCTTATATGACTACTTCTATCACACAATGTTGAGGGTCAACAAAGCCCAAGAGTTTATGCACCTGAAGTAGGGAACATTATCATTTATGGTATATTTGAAATGTTTTGCTAAGATCTAGTGCTTCACACCTATTCTGATTGTTGATGAGTTTTCTAAACCTAGGATATTCTTGGATGGTCTTTTATATGACATATGATAATAGGTGAATGTTTATTGGCTGACTACCATTTCTAGAATAGTGAATCTAGATTTTATAACATATCATAACCTAAGGGGGGTGGTGCAAACCATGGCGATTCAGAATCTAGATATGGTGTTGGTTAGATTGGTAGTAGGAAGAGTCATCTGGATCTTCCATGTGGTGGAATTAGTAGAGAGACTACATACTCTGGTAGGATGGTGTGGTGCTACCAATGTGGTAGAACAATACATATGAGGCCACAATATATGAGGGACTCAGTTGATTGCCTATCCTACAACATGATGGGCCATCCACATTTCTTGTGTAGAATGTTTCCTCTGGTAGCTAGTAAGAGAGAGGGTCTGTAGTGACTCTACATTCAAGAGTGGGGTTAGTAGCTTCTCATCATGTAGGGAGTTGGAGTACAATTTGTCTATCATGGTTTTGTGGTTTCCATGGTCGTGGTATTTAGCCAGTAGTTTTATAGTGACAGTAGAGCAGATCATCTTAGGGTTTCTAAGAAATATCATAGTACAGCGGTTTAGGCTAGATATATGTTGTGCAATGGACCATTGAAGAGAAGGACCCCAGACCTTCTACTGTCAAAGGTACTATTCTAGTATCCATTACTTTAGCTTCTAAATTTTTTTATATATGGGCTCTACATTGTTTAATATTGATGCTTTTAGTGGAGAGACTTGGGCCCAGTGTTTATGCTTCTGATGGCATCATGAATCTTGACACACTGTTGAGGATTATAAAGTAGTTTTTTACAATAGTGTAGGGAGTGACCCCTTGAGATTGGTGGGTGTTAATTCATATGGATTCTATTTTACCTATAGATGAAATATTTTGAAATCATTCTCAAGATGGACTGTTTGGCTCTAATTCATGATTTTATTGATTTATATCTCTACTGGGTGACCTCCATAACTCTAGAGGGTAGAGAATTTAATCAAAACTGTGAATGGGATGTTGAGGTGAATTCAGTTGGACGCCATCATCATGGGATGGGTGGAATGACATACTAGATTGTGAGGTTGTATCTAGGTGGCCATGATACTTGTCGGGAAGAATTCCCTCCACTGGTTTCTCGTTCAGGTTTTCCTTCTCGAATAACATTTCAGTATTACCTCTATTGATAGAGGTAGATTTCTCTATCGAGATAGTTCTAGGAGCTGCACCGATATCCATTTCTCCTTATATGAGAGATAATACTGAGATGCAAGAGCACAAGAGGCGACTAGAGGATTTAGTTGAAAATGGGTTTACCTAACCAAGTACTTCTCCAGGGGGCTTGCTGATCCTTTTTTGTAAAAAAAGAGTATGGTACGCTGAAGATATTTGTGGATTACCAAAAATTGTACTATCTAACGGTTATGAAATGATATACTCTAGCATTGATAGATGATCTCATCTACCATCTCCAAGGATATTAGGTGTTCTCAAAGATTTATTTGAGATTTTGTTATCATCATATGCATGTTAGACCATCAGACATACCTCATAAGACTTTTCAAAGTAGTAATATTCTCTTCGAGTGTTTGGTTATGCGCTTTAGTCTCACAAATACAACAATGATCTTCAGGGAACTGATGAACTGTGTCTTCTATCCTTATCTTGATTCACTTTTCATGGTATTCATAGATGATATCTTTTTGTATTCCCACAATCGACACAACCATTCCAAACATATTTATATCATATTAGATACACTGAGAGAGCATCATTTATATGCTAATATCACAATGTGCCACTTCTAGATAAATCATAATCACTTTGTGGATCACATTATCTTAATGAAAGGAGTATTAGTTAACCTAGAGAATGTGAGAGCTATAGTTTCCTAGGATCATCCCAAGAATTTATTTGAGGTATGAAGTTTTTTGGGACTAGAATATTACTAAAGGATTTTCATATATGACATATCACTCCTAATAGCGCCGCCTATGATATTGAATAATAAGGTTGTGAAGTTTTTATTGTATGATTCCTAGGAGATGACCTTTTTGGAGCTACAAGGAAGATTTAATTCTGCACCAATACTGATTTTTCTAAATGCAAATAGGAGTTACACTATGTACTATCATAAATTAGTTATTATGCTTCGAGTTGTCCCTATGTAGGGGGTTATATTCACAGAGTATGGGTCTCAGAAGTTGAGGCTAGATAATGGGAATTACCCAATGCGTGATCTCGAGTTAGCTATGGTGGTTCCCGCATTGCGTTGTTGGATACATTAATTACTTGGAGATCATTTTGTGGTGCACACAGTCCAAAAAAGCCTCAAGTACAAATTTACACAGCAAGATCTGAATCTGAGGTAGTGAAGTTGGGTTGAATACCTTCAATATTTTGATTTCGGGCTCTCCTACACTCCTACTATAGGTAAAAAAATTTCCAATGCATTGAGCAGGAGGAATTTGGTATATAAATTTTACCAGGCTTATAGAGACTGGTCTCTCATGGATGTTTTCTCTAATATGCACTTCGAGGTGTATGAATGTCATATGAAGATTATTCTATTATACCTAGTTATTACCACAACCCTTATCTTATTGTTAGGATGAGGAATCTATCAAAATTAAATGGCCTCGTTCTATGAGAGAGTATGGTAGGGGAGGACCCTTCTCTTGGTTAAAATATAGGCGAGGATGATATTATGCATGATCATGGTCATGTATGGGTTTCAAGAGGCCATCATGAGGAGGTGATGAAATAATTTAATGCTTCAGCATGGGTAGTGCACCCTAGAATCCCCAAGATATGTTGGGATTTACATATCCAATACTAGTGGCTAGGTATAAAAATAGATATAGATAGTTTTATCATGATATGTTCCACCCTTCAATAGATAAAGGTGGAACACCAAGGACCAACTAGATTTTTTATAGTAGTTACCCATCCCTGAGTGGAAGTGGGTTGACATTATGAGAAATTTTCTAACAGGTTTACTGAGTTCTTCTTGAGGTAATTATGTTGTATTCTTTTAATAGGATCATGAAAGTTTCACATTTTCTATCGATCAAGGGAATAATCAATGTTGATGATTTTGGAGGGTTATACATTCATGATAAAGTATGAATTCAAAGGGTTTTGAATACTATCATTTTACATTGTAATGCCTGCTTTACTTTACAATTCTAGAAAGGGATACCAAGAGTGTTGGGTAAATAGGTTATTCTCAAAATAGTATACCACCCCTCGAAATATGGCCAGACAAAGTGAACGATTCATGTTCTTGAGGATATGTTGTGAGCAAGAATCCTCAATTTCAGGGGATCTTAGGAGAGGAATATATTCCTGGTTGAATTCACCTACAATAATAGATTTTAGGATACTATTCATATGGAGCCTTATTTAGATATTTACGGTAGGCCATGCCGATCAAATCTGTATTGGTTAGAGGTAGGAAAGGAATATATGCATGGAACCCATTTTATTAGGGAGAACACATAGATGTTTAGTTGATTTGAAAGTAGATGGATGTTGTGTAGTCTCATCAGTAATCATACATGGATTTACACAGATTACCTATAGAGTTTGAGGTTAGGGATTGGGTTTTCTTTCTTGTTTCACTGACATTGGGACACATGAAGATCAGAATACGGGGTAAGCTTTCACCACATCATGTTGGGTCATTTGAGATTATAAAGAGAGTCGGGCTAGTAACCTATTTGTTGTAGCTACATTAGAGGTACTAGTCCATCTATTATTTCATCCATGTATCTTATTTTTGATGTTATTATTTGGAACCATCTCATGCATTTCTGCCTGAAGAGGTTGTGTTACAGGTAGATGTGTCACTTGAAGAGAATCATATATATATGATCGATCATAACACGAAGAATATATTAGGATGGTTCATCCTTCTTGTATGGGTGCTATGGTTTTCAGAACAAGCACATGAATTGAACTATGAAAAGTAGGAATATGTACAATTTTGGTGGACAACGTTATTCTCAAACATTCTTATCCACCCTTGAGAATGCAACTCAGGGGAGAATTTATTTAAGGGGGGAAGTTTGTAAGATCCTATTTCATTATTAAGGTATAAAAACATTACTATCTATCAATTACCTATATATATGTTTAAATATATAGGAATATTAATTCCCTTGGAGTTCATAGAGGTTTGGAGGGTTTCTGAGGCTGGCTTTGAGCCCACAACCCAGCTTTTTGGGTTGAAAATGGACTTGGGTATAGTTATAATTAATCATATGGGGTAGGCCACACAATATGAATAACCATGAAACATTAATTATGTGAGAATGAGGAGGTTTCATGGTTTATAAAAACCATGAAAAATGGGGTTCACAGCAATGCGACCATATCTAAAATTTTGACACTAGATTGTTTTACGATTTTGACATGGTTAGTCAAATCATCTAGAAAAAATGTGTGATGTGCCCCTCCCTATAGCTAATCTTGACCAGTTGGTATATGGTTTGGTAAACCATGTGTCTAAACCATTATACTCTAGTATTTTGGTTAATTTACTAAAATTATCCTAATTAAATATATTTATGACCTATCCTTCTCCCTTTTTTGACATTGGATAACCCCTCCATCTTGAGATATCCCTTTGTTTCTATTATTGGAACTGAAGGATCCACTCCTTCTGTTATCATATTCAAGTGTCATTAGTATAGTTGGATATACATCAGTACGATCCTGATTATATTTATTCCATTCCGCATTTATTTTGGTTTGAGTTGTGCTATATAGATGCAATATCATTTCCCATATTTTTTGGGTCTTCATTCATTCTTGTATTTTTCCTTGATCAAAGTTGAATAAATATATGATAATGGATGAGATATCATCTATGGTCTTATGATAGGAGGTATCATTATTTTCATTAAAAATCAATGTGTTTATATATTCTATTGTTCTAAAAGCACAATTCTCTAGTGACACCTTGGCATGAATTTTAATCATTGTCATGAATTGATTGGTATAGCCTAATAAATTAATGAGGCTTTTCAATAGATTTTAAATGGTAAAGAATATAAAATAGAACAACCCCTTTGGGTGAGTTGTGTATTTAAATTTTCCATTATGATGGAATATGAATATTGGTTACCTTTGAGGCGTGACCTTTAACCCTTGTCCTGGGATGTCCAATATTCAGTTGTCAATTGTAATTGACGTGATTTTTAATTGTATTGTGATATCAAATGTAAATTTATTGATTAAAGAGAATGGGTGGAATGACCATGAACCTTGTAACTTGCTATGAAATTTATTGTTAATATTTAATTTGTCATTTAAATGAAATTCCCACATGAGTTAAACTAAAGACTACGCCTTCTAAAGTTATCCATGACTTGAGTCACCTTATGAGATTATTTTGAATTGAAATTTTCTTAGTGATGACCTTGAAATGTTAATTTAAATTTTTTAAATGGTATTGAATTGATTAAATGATTATATTCCTTGGGTGACACATGGATTCATATATGAATTCCATGGGTGAAATAAATTTTCTTCTACCTTGTTTATGCTCGAGTGACACTTACACTCTTTATATGGACTCCCAAGATGGACTCATTGGGGTTGAATAGTATATGTCGAGTGATACTTGGAATTACATATGGATTTATAAGGATGGTACCAAAGATAATTTGATCATATTTTCCATCGGTGATACTTGGGATCCCTTGGTGGTCCACCAAGGAAGGAATCGAATGGAATGGAAGTTGTACCACATGTAGATCAATACCTGGGTTCTTGTGAGCTTCGCAATGGATAAGCTTGTAGGGTGTTGTTTTATATTATACCTTGAGTGATACAAAGATTCCAAATTAGTAATTTCATGGATTTTCTTCAGGTTCATAAAATAATAAAGAATAAAATGAAATACCAGATGCATTTTCCAAAAAAAAGAGCTTGGATTCAGTCTTTTTTTACACTTTATAGATGACCTATTTAGGAATCCCTGAGCATATCACTACGGGGGACATCGGGCTACACCCCGGGTATCGAGAATTATTAAATTAAATGAAATTGATTAAAAATGAAACCAAACATGATATTAATATAGAGACATACCATTTATATGAAATTAATTGAATCAACTTGATATAAAATGAGAACTTAGACCCTATAGGATGTTTAGTTTCATTACTTACTTGTTTAATACGTTACTTCCTGCACTAAGTTGTTATATATATTCACTAACTAGATGGAACTTTACCTTGGGTGGTCGTGTACTGGGATTATGTCTCACAACCTCTTTGGGCCTCCTTTGGGTACCCAAATAGACTATATGATTACAATTATCGATAATGGAAAGTGTTATGATATAGGTTCATGATAGCTACTTAGTAGTAGGGGATCATGAGACTGAGATGTGGCTCATGACTCTTATTGGGATACTATTTAACATTTTTAATTTTAATACTTCATTAGTATTATATTATAGTGAACTTTTTTTGCCTGTTTTGTAGATAAATATGACATGTGTCATCATCATCGTAGTATATGGGATTTCTTTTGATATTTTCATCTATACCTACTGTATATATATTGTCTGTATGAATTACTACTTCCCCTACTTATATGTTATTTATATTATATTATGTTTAACTCTAGTAAGATGGAATAGTCTCGACATAAACACACCATGGGCTCTCTCTTCTAGTCGACAACCTCTTGAGTTTTGGTAGATGCACTTGAGGCCATGTGGACAACTGGTCCCAGGGCACTATTGAGTGGAATCTGGGTCTGAGACATTAAACATTCAATATGGAGTCTTTGAAATAAGTGTAGCATCATCTATGAGTAGTATTTAAAACTCCTCTTCATTATTTAGTGGAAGTACTATACATCTCTTATGGAAAAAAATCAATAAACTCCCTCACAATAGAGATATATTTTATGTTGAGTTTCACCCCATCCATCTGGGATAAACAACCCGTTTTAATATGAATCAATACCCATAAAAAGGATTCAATTTCTGTTATATTTTAATATTTATTATCACAATAATAGAAAGCCATAATATTGATTATAATATCAACCATGACTTCACTTTTTTATAAATTGATGTTCCCTTTATGTAGGGGAAGTCAATACATTCCTAAGATTACATCAAATATGACAAGAGGGTGAAAAATATGATTTGAAGGAAGCATATTCCTACAAACATCAACCCAATAATAATCATTGAATTGAGATGAAATCATCATTCAATAATTTATTTTCACTAATAATTCAACATCCAATCATTAAGATGGTATGTTGATACCCTTTGAAAATTATTCAGATAGAAAAAGAGTGGGTAGATCTAAAATAAAATAAGAAATTAATAGTTCTAGAATAGACAATAAGTATTCCATTAAAAAAATTATCATAAACCTCATAAAAATAGTCATATCATGAGATTTATCTTCATTCATAGAAATAAGTGGTTTTTGACATCAATCATCACCATTAACCTTTGGAATTGACCACCGGTAAGCATAATGAATATACTCCTAGTATTTCAAACAATGTAGTGTAAGTTGTACATTATGTAGATATTTCTCTCTATTATAATCATTTTCCAGCTTATTTCCATCACATAAGAATTCATCCACTTGATGACTTACCTTTCCACACATAAAATAATTTACTAGTACCTTTAAGATAGTTTTCTCTATGGTTTGTTCCACACTTTGAAAATGAATGAAATGTCATCACCATCTTTTATGGATGGGTATTATGATGGTTTTAATGTTTATATAATACTTATGACATAATTATACTTCAGTAATGATAATATAATATCTACCTTCCTTCCTTCCAAATAGTTGGAAATCAATAACATTGATCTTGAGAACATGTGGACTACCACCACCATTTAACGATGTGACTCATTTTTCATTTCTATTTTAATAAAATGGTAATAAGGATGGATTTAATAAAAATATTAAATCTATATTACATAAAAATGATTCCATATTTTTTTTTTTTATTTTTTAACTTTCAAGTTTAATATCCATTAAAGTAATTAAAATATAATTCATGTGTATGTACGACCCACCGTCTCCATGAATGAGGTAATTCTTTTTTATGCATCTATATTTTATGAATGACTAAAAACATGTATATAATGAATATATATGATATTTTTAACATTTTTAACATTATAATGATGATGTAATTTTGATCAAAATATGAGGACCAAAACATTTTAACCAAGATACATAAAAAATGAAGCAGATATCACCCAGAATAGATATTTTAATAAAGAAGTGTTCAAAAACACAGGAGAAAAGGTCATAAGTAAATAATATATGGTATGATATATATGATTATTTTTATGAAATATATATATAAATATATATATATATATATATATATATTATATAGTTTGTTCCAACATATATGAAAGAATTCATATATAAGGTAAAAGAATTTCATATATCTTTTATTTCTATAAGATAAATTCCATATTCACCGCTTAATTATTTTATGTGGTATATTTAATATTGATGGTTTTATTTAATGATTATATAGATAAATTTTATAGGGATATACATTGATATATATGGTTTTTTCTTTCATGGTACCTTTGATTAAAATTTTTTCAAATTAGTAAGGGTTTTACATCACAATCTCATTGTTTAGTTGGATTGTTTATGATTATGTTTTAGATGACGAATTATTTTAATCAATATTTTAAGAAACATAGAAATTGTATTCTATTATGGGTATTTGTTAACAATATATGTTATATATTAATTTTACCAACATTTTCTATTATAGATATTGAAAATAATTTTTATGGAAAATCTATATTATATCTCTTTTTGGTAAAAAAACATTTAGTTCAAAATCCATAATTTCTAAAAATGTTTCAAATAAGGTTTTAATATTCTCCAATGATTGTTTAAATTAATTTTTACTGATTTTTTAACTTTTAAAAAATAAAATTAAAAGGAAATTTATTTTTAGTTTTCAAAATAGAAACTTTTTGACTATATCTATAAATGTGTAAATGGAATATTTTATTTTAATTTATTAACATGAAAAGATTTTAAATCCATCTGGATCAATAAATTTTTTATATAATATATTAGATATTTCTATGATTATTTTGAATTAAAATAATTCCTTTATAATTTAGAAATAATTATGTTTAAAAAAATGTTATTTCCTCAATAAATGTTTCAAGTGAACATTAAAAATCACATTCTATCTAAGATGACATATTTGATGTTAATTTTTCTTTAGTAGAGATATAATACAATAATACCATTCTTAGTATTTATTTATATGTTTAATATTTATTTTTATGATATGTTTATTAAAACCATTTATTTTCTATGGGTTATGTTATATTGAATTGATGAAAGGATTATGAAACCCATTTTTTTTCACGGGTTATAATGTGATGATATGATTAAATTTAACATATCTTGTAGAACATATATGTATGGTTTTCAATATGTTATGGTGGTTAAGTTATGAAAAATAATTATTGTAACATTATAACCAAGAATGGTGGTTATATTAGAACCAAGTGTGGTGGTTACATTATAACCAGGGTTGGTGGTTAAATTATGACCAAGGATGTTGATTATGTTAAAACCAAGGATCGTATTTATTTTATTACCACGGATGGTGGTCATGTTA
Organism: Viscum album; assembly: GCA_963277665.1. NCBI lineage: Eukaryota > Viridiplantae > Streptophyta > Magnoliopsida > Santalales > Viscaceae > Viscum > Viscum album. The sequence goes on from OY728137.1 coordinate 980,444,594, forward strand.
TAACCAGGGAAAGGGGGTACCACTATCTCCCTCAAATTCATGGAGTAAATATTGATATCTCATGATATAAATAGGATTATAATGGAGAGTGAACTCAGTTCATAAAAGGATTTTTCCATTATGATAGTCTTTGGAGTGATCCTTGACTACAAAGATTATTTGGTGAGTAAAATCATTCCACTATAATTTCCATGGAAATAAACCTTGACTAATGAGAAAATTAATTTATATAATTATGTGTGTGAAAAAAAACTTATTTCTTTTTCAAATTTTATTCTCTTAAGGATCAATGTATTTGATTCCATTATGATTCATGTTTTATGAATTATGAATATTTATTACATGACTCAATATTGACATGAAGGGTATAGATTTATAATGTTAGTTTCATGTTCTGACACACCTATACTCATGTTATGAATACTTGAACACTGATATCTCCCTTGTTTACCCTTATTCATCAATATAACATTATTTTTTTAATGTCTCTTTCCCCGGGTTATAAAGAAATTTAAAAGTTTGATATATCAAAGAAGTGTTATAGTTAATGGGAACTTAGGGAGAGATGATGTATATATATTTTAAACAATTAATTTGATTTTTATGTTTCCAAAGGCACTAGACCTTGTATTTCATGGATCACTATGTCTTCCAGTGAATATTCATCTTAAAATATGTCATATATATGTATGAAAATCATGGGTCACTATAATGAACATTGAGTTTAGTATATGTGATGGGTTAGTTATTTATGTCCTCCGAAGAGATATATGTAAAACATCATGATCTTGAGAGAGATTCAGTGTAATTTCTAAATGGTTGTCTACAACATTAATATGACCAAGAATTTAAAAGGGATCAATATATATAGGGATCAGATATCCCTTACTTCTAAATCTTGTAACCCTATTTTATCAGGATATTAATAGGAAAATCTCATCACTAACAATTAACTCTATATTTCATTGGTGGTTATCATTATAACTTTTCTTTCAACATTTCTCTTATCTTATGTGATATTGAATGGGTCTAACAATATCTGTCATTTCTTAAACTATATATAGACCCTATATAATTATTTCACCAACGTCATCCAAGTATGTTGGAGTTTTTTCACTTCCTACCATGAAGGGATTCATAATTATACATTTGAATTCTTGAGTAAAACCTATTTTTTTAAGAAAATTCAACTAAAAGAAGGTATTCATCCTAAAAAAATATTAAATCCCTTGAGAAATATCTCAACATATCCTCTAGAATTATGATGGTTATAATATACTTACCATCTGTCTAAGAATGATATGAAGTATTAAAAAAACATTGAATCCCAAGATTATTCATACTTAGGAATAACATTATGGTAAACATGATATCATGATAAAATATATAATGTCATATATAAATAAATATTTCAGCTTCCTAAATTTATAAACTATAAAGATAATCTATAGATAAATATTTATTTATGGTAATGAAGTGTGCTGACTTTATATGGTGATTAACTACAAAAAAAATTATTTTTCTCTTTATATTGTATGGGAAATTAGACAACATGATATATGGTAATGTTTTCTCATTTCCATTTATGTATGGGTAATGGTTGTAAAATTACCATAGAATTTTTCCTCTCAAAATTAACGTGTGGACATGCCAAGAATAGATATACACACTCTGTAACATCCATTTTCAGGTTGTCCTACCAGAAATAATCTTTCAGATATTTATACATCTTCAAACTTCCAAGATGAAAATAGAATGATGATATGTGAGCTTTATCTATATATTTATTTATCAATTAAATTATTAATGGGATACATCCCAGGTTCATACCCTCTATCATTCCATTACAATCATATTTGTAATTAAGAGCACTTCCCACTTTCACCTGTAATTATTTATCCTCCTTATGCTCCCCATTAATCATTACATGGATAGACAGTTGAACATTAATCAAATATATATTGGATATGTCCCCTTTATTAAATATTTATATTTTTATATTTTTTAAATCAATAAGTATTAGATATATTTTAATTTTTATTCTGAAAAAACTAGCTTGGTATTTATGATAGAGTGAATCAACCAACATATATGGATTCCCAAGGTATTAATGCATTGAGAAGTCATAATATTTAATCAAATAAAACCATATTCTATTTCAAATATTTAACTCATTCTATGTGAATATAAAATTAAGACATTTTTAATCCTTACATATGTCACACATTTTATATTAAAGATAATCCCATAATATATTCAATGAAACAATTACCACATCTAACTCCAAATATTGAGTTGGGTAATTTTGTTAATATATTTTCAATTGGGGTGAGGCATATTATATCACCATTTGATTCTACATGAGTACACATCGAAGTTACTTATTTTACACATTACTAAAAATAAAAAATCATTACCCACAACATTATTGTGTGAGTATAGGTGCACTGAAAAAATTTCCCTTCATTTTCTTGAAATTATCTTCACGTTCCTCTATACACGGGAACTTAAATCCCTTCCAAGTAAACATAGTGAGTATACTAGAGAGTCATGGTAAATATATCACAAATTATCAGTACAACTACTCCAACTAAAGAAAAATATATATTTCAGTTATCTTGGATGGTCTGGGCCATTGTTCAATAACTCCTTCCTTTGAAGGATCAACTGGTAGCCCCTTCCTTGTGATTATTTAACCTCAATAATGAAATGTTCTGAAGGAAAAATTATCATTTTTTAAATTTTATATACAAAATATCCTTTCTTAGGGTGTTTAGTATAATTATAAAATTAAAATTATTATCATCCTTTTTCTTTTGATATATGAAAATTTCATCTATAAATACTACCCCAAACTGATCAAGGTAATACCTAAAGACTCTATTAATTAAATACATAAATATATTTTTGGAATTAGTATTTTGAAATAAAATCCCTATAAATTAACCATGCCTACACAAAAAATATAAATCTATCTTTGGTATATACTTCTTTTTAACCCTCAATTTATGATATCTATAATGAAGGTTAATCAATTAAAAACATTGACATCCATATAATTGATCGATGAAATCATTGATATGAGGTATAAGGTACGTGTTCTTGATGGTGATATAGTTGAGTTCCTTCTAATCATTGAAATGATGCATTGATCCATTTTTTTAAAAATGAAAAGAATAGGTGCACCCACTTGGGATTAACTAGGGAATATGAATCCCATGTCAATATTATCCTTGTATTGATTCTTTAATTCCAATAAATCAATTGTGTAAATTCTATAAAGATTTATTTAATTATTTATTTATTTAGTAATTATTTTTATTAAAACTAAATTTCATGATTCGGTGGAATACTAGGTAGTTCTTCTGGAAATACAACAAAAAACTCTCATATCATAGTTATATACTTAATATTTAGTGTTCTCCTGATCATATAATATAATTACCCTTTATGTAAAGGAATGAAGATCTAAATTATATAATTAACATACACTATAAGTTCATATACATCCTTATAGTGATAAACCATCACATGTTCATTAAAAATATGAATATGACTTCCCTTCTTTAGAAATTCATATGGGTTCCATATAAAGAAATAAAATACATGCCTAGAGTCACCTAAAATTCAAAAAATGGAGAATAACATGATTTGTAAGAATCAAATTCACACAATATTTAATTAGATATATAATATTTACTTTATATGTGACAATAATAACATTATATGTTTTCACCAACAAATTAACATCTAATTGTTGAGAATATGAATTAACATTCGTTTAGAATTTTCCTAAGATCAAATTTTTTAATTCAATATTTCAACATAACTATTACAATATCAAATATATAATTATATCTTCCATACCATATTAAAACTAAAATAGTCAGCATGACTATCTAGTATAATTAATCAATGTGTTTAATCATGAATATGCATCCATAGGTTGTCTAAATAATGACTTCTTTTTATCCTATGAATCATTATGATTAAACTAGGATATCCTTGTCTGTCATCTATTCAAATCCATCATAATGCAGCACAAGAAAAAATTAAATTAACCAAAGAATATCCCCTAGTAGGGTTTATCCCATTATGTAATATTAGGTGTACACTTTATGTATTATTGATGATTAGTTAATACTCAATCTGTAACATTCAAAGTAATTACCCCTAGGTGAATTTGTTCCACAACCACATCAACCTACTAGAATACATCTATGGATATATTTTATAGTAAAATCACAAAACCTATAATTTAATAATACCTTATAATGTTATTATATGAATATAATTATCATTAGGGTTATCACAAATGTTCACAAATCCTAATCTACAATGACTATCTCAACATCATTCTAACTTTAACTAGAGGATTCTGAGATTTTCATTCATAAATATTACATAATGTTAGATGAATATTCAACATGTAACATTATAATCCATGACATACCTACAATATTGTAGTTTATTTAGAGACTAGGTACACAAATATCTTATTTAATTAAAGTATTCATCATTATTCATAAAGTTCATCACATCTTGTTTACTTCTCGAAATATACTACTTTAAATAATTATTTATCACCTGGGGTAATGATATATAAGAAAGTGTAATATTATTTTCTATTTAAAGGTAAACATTATAGATATAAATCAATTATTTTATAAAATCATAAGATTATGATAAGGATATGGGATCATGACCACAAAATACAAAGTTCATACCCAGTCTCTCAAACATCCTAACCATGAGTCCTAGAATAAAATATTATAATTTTAAAAGACCTAACTGATAAGTGTTTTAAGATATCATAATAAATCAAAACCATTTATTCATATAAAAATCATGTCATAAATTTGTGGAACCATGATAGGCATAGAAACCATTGAATATGTAAAGGATAACAACTGATACCATCAAATACTAGTGGATCATGTATCAAAACTTGTTTCCTGTATCATAACGCATTAGGAATCATCACCTAGTTCCAATATTTGATTAATCACATTGAATTTTTTTCCCATAGTGTATTAATAACATTGACATGTTTCCATGATTGGATCATGCACATATACTTATTTCCCATAATTATCTAATGAGATATAAAACACCCCTAGTTAATTGGAGGGATATATTATTTTGGGGCCACCCATTACACAATAAAAACTATACATATGTTTTCAAAAGATCACAAAACAATTATCTTTTCATAATATTATAACTCATGGAAAAATGGGTTTAATAATCATTTCATCATATCATAACCCATAGAAAATAAATTTATTTCATAACTATATCATCATCATCATCATAATAAACCATTTAGATAAATAATAAGGATAGTGTCATTGTATCATATCCCTATTAAATAATAATTATCATCAAAGGATTTTATCGAATACTAAAATCTATTTAAAATTTCTTTTATATATTTCATGAGGAAAATACCCCTTTCATTTTGAAATTATTTCTTAAAAATATTAAAACTTCTTAAATATTATGAGATACATATTATTTGGATGGAATCTTGTAAACTTTTAAAATTATATTCAATTTATATATCGGGAATGATATTAGAAAATCCTATTAATACCATATATGATAATATAACAATCCATTTCACGTTTTTGGTGAAATAGCCTAAATTCCCACATTAGGAAAACAAAAAGAATCGTCCATTTAAAACAATTTTTAAAAATTCAAACATGGGTAAAATTGACTTTATATAATCATTTAAGAATCATAAAAAATTGTAAAAAGATTTTTTATAACACATATATAAGGAATAAAAAGTATTTTTGAACCAAAAGAGAAAAAATTTATATTTCATTAAAAATATTATTTTTAGACTCTTGATTACATAAATAGAAAAATTTAATGGAAAAAATGTAATACCCAAAAATAAATGAAGGGAAATAAAATTTTATTTTATTTATTAAATAAGGATTCTAAATTTTTTAAAATTAAATTCAATAATAAACAATACCATATAAAATGGGATTGCCACATAATTCTTTTACACCAAGTCTCATATCACTGCATAAAAGATTAAATAAAATTTATAAAAAATATAGATTTATTATAAATACATTAAATAAATATGATCTTATATAACATACCATATATTTTTTCGTATTACATCTTATCACCAATTTACTAATAATTTTTATTAAAATCATTGTTTCATGTGATAACTATTTTGTTTCTCATGTATGTTTCAATTTTGTAGTCATGATCCTTATACATTAATAATGTTTCCATAGTATCCATAATTTTAATCATTATATAAATAATATATATTAATCATATATATTTATATATTTATATTTACATTCCTCCAAAATTAATATTCATATAAAAATGAATTACACCGTTCAAGAAGATTCTAGGCATAACATTCGAATAAACGTTGTTTTCACTTTATGAAGGGTGGAATAAAAGGTAGATAATAATTCATATATGAATAATGGTTTTTATTTCATATATATTCATTAAATATATCCTAGTTACCATCTTTGTAAAGAATAAATGAGAAATGAATCAAATCACTTCATGGAGGTGGTAGTTCAAAGGTACGTAAGAGGGATGTTATCATTTTCAAATGGATTGGAAAGTAAGATGGTATAAATTATATAATAATTAAATAATCATAAATATATCATAAATTTTATACATAAATATCAAAAACATCATAATAACTATTCATGAAATATGGTGATGGAAAATTAATTTTAAAACTTTTTAGAGATTATAAGTCATACTTATGGAGGAGTGATATGTTCAATTCCAATTTGATGGAAAAGAGTGTGAATAATTATTTTTTATAAATCATAATAAAAATTATTTATATTTTTTATAATTAATGTATTATTTTATAAAAATTTCAATAAATTATAGGAAGAAGAAGACGAAAATAATTGAAAGAGGTTAGGTAATACAACTACATCTTCTTCATTAGTCCCCCTTTAGATCCATTACTAAGGAAACTTGGAAAAATATTTTAATAAGGATAGAACCTCAAATTAATATATAGTTATTTTTATAATATAATTTGGTATTTTTTGGTCAGCTATAAGTCTCAACATTTTGTATATAAGAGAAATTATGAGATCCTATTATAAGTAAAGAAAGAGGCACTCTTGGTTTTTATTAAAATATTAAATTATAAAACAATAATTATATTAATGAATTATTAGAAATTTAAATATATTAAAATATAAAATTTTATTTTATTTAAATAACATCTAACAATAAATTTTTTATAGGATTAATTGGTGTTTTAGACTTTATATTTGGGTTTCACCCCTTAGTTAACATATTTTAACCTTAACTACAGTAACATGTTTTTCAATGTTAAAGGGTTAAAATTTAAATTAGAAGTTAGAGATTAAAAAATAAATTTATAAGGGATTATTATTTCATCTTTTTGTCATCCTAAATTTCTAGGTTTAATATATTAATATGTTTTAACTAATTTAATAAAATATTATTATTCAATAAATATTATTAATCAAATTTTTTAAACAATTCACATAATTTAACTTTGGAAAAAACAAACAATAATTTATTTTGAATAAAATTCTTTTAAATATCTATAAAATGTAACATTTAACTAAATATTAGTGTAACCCAATAATTCATAAATTTTTAATACCTTTAACATTTTTATATAATTTATTTTTTGTCCCTATTAATTCAAGAAATACTATGTCAGCATTGCATATGAATTTAGGGTAATGATTAAATAACTAAATATTAAAAATAAAATATCATTATGAATAAAACAAATTTATATTTCACATAATCCATTGTAACCAAACATAACTTTGTTTTACCATTATGATAAAATATGGTGTATATTAATGTCAGGACTATAAAATTTTGTATTTATTGATTCCTTAAATTAATATATAAGTTATAATCAATGAAATATTAAATAAAGTGGACATATATTAGATAATTGGGTGTAAATGGAAAAAATAAATAAACAAAATATGATAAAGGTAGGTTTGATATAAATTTTAAATACTTATTCAAAATTATTAACTATATTTCACCTGTTATACCCTTACTGAGGTGACCAAATTTGTTTTTTTTTACTAACCTTATTTAAAAAAATAAAATGGTCCAATTCACCAAATTTTAACCTCTTAATTCAAAATATTAATTACCCATTTCTAGATTAAATTCATATAAGTAAAAAACATAATTTATTAGAAAATAGAAAGCCTAACAAAAAATAATTTTTCCAAAAAATGATTTAGTTTCTAAAGAAATATTTTAATACCATATTTAATCATAAAGCTATTTTACAATGAAATTGATTGTATTAATAATATTATAAAATAACTAATCTTAATTTTGAACTATTTTAAAATAAAATTTAAATTTTTAAATTCTTGAAAAAAAATTATTATGTTCAATGACAATTTGTATTTTTCACTATTCACTAAAAAATATTTTTTTTAAAAAATATGAACAATTCAACCTCTTATAATATTGACATAATAAATTTAAAAAAGATATAATTTTTCAAAAATAATATATATAAAATTTCCGTAAATTAATTATAGTTATATCTCAAAAAATAAATGAAACTCTTTTTGGGGAAAAATATATTCTAAATGCATTTGATGACCAAACTAAAAAATTCTTAATATAAAACAATTAGAAATATTTTATATAATATTATAATTACTATTAATTCAATGAATTTGACATCCATTTTATATTGGTATTAAATATTATGGTTCATTTGGAATCATTATTATGTGTATAACAATACATATAATAAATCAGATTTATTAATATATCATAGAATCTCAGGGTGTTACACATTAAGTGGGACAAAGATTCCACACCAGGCCTGATACTCGCCAAATATATAATTTATTTATTCATAATATCCTTATTAAATTTTTTGAGGGATTTACTATTTTAGGAAATTAGGTTAAGTACTATGAGAGAAAAAACCTAAAGAAACCTATATTTAAAAAATACAGATTTGTGTCTCAATAAAAGTTAATGTACTAACTTTGAATAGAAATACTTTTTGAGGTTGAATTTAATTATCATAAAAATAATTCTCATATATTTTTCACTAATCAATATTAAAACCATTTGGTGTTAGTAATTTTCAAAGCATGAATGAACCATATTAACACTGGGTTCTATAGAAAATATGTTGATGTCCCCAATGAGGAACCTAATGTGATATTAACTAGTGTGAGAAATATAATGATTCTGAAAAACTAGATATCATTAGTTATTATTACAATTTAAAATTATTTGATTCTTTAAATAAGAAAACAAGTTAAATTTAGAGTATTGTGGGTGCTAATGTAAAAATGATGTCGAGGGACAGAGGATTCAATTCTGTATATGTTAATAATGTGGTAAAACACCATAGGGATTTCCAAAAAAATTGTAATAAATTATAATATTGAAATTTAATGTGATCAAGAAAATGGGTGAAAGTGAAGGAGGGAACCTACAAAAATTTACTAGTTTAATTAAATGTAAATTGGATATAATAAAAATCAAGGATTTTATACAATAGTCAATTAGGAAAATAGTCACTAATCAATACCTAGATCGTGGGAACATAGAAGAGAATACACAATTAAAATTATTAACTAAAATATATATTCTTCACTTTATACCTTCTAATGTCTTATGATATGTATATTTTCACCAAATATTGCACATTGAGTTGTAAATAAAAAAACCTTATGGTTTGATTTTTATTAAATCTTACTCAAGGTTTGTGGGAAGTTAGTAATTACTATTATACTTATTTTACCTATTTTGATATGGTATTAGAAATCGGTGAGCTCTATTTGAAAAGGGATCATATAATCTTTTTTATTAATAAATCTCACTAAATTCATTAAATAAACCCATGTTCATATATCAATTTAAATTATAAACTTCATATAGAAATTAAATTTATCATATAAGGCATGATACCCAATCATGAGTTTCTTAGCATCAAAAATATTATATCTGATATATGTTGTTTACATTGAATAACACAAGATGGATGAAATAAGTTTCAAATTAAAATTTCTATTTAAAAGAATTTAAAAAATAAATTCCCTTGTTTATAAAAATATCCCAGTTAACTAAAAGTCATGAAATATATAATTTAAATATTTCCAAAAATTATCAAATGATTGATCACAATCAAGTTAAAAAAATTCAAAATCACAATAAATTTTGAAATAAATATAATTATTTTAAACATATTATATAATCAACTAATTATAAATAACTAATACATTATCATTTTTATACATGTTTAAAAAGCTATAGAATATTTAAAAAAATAAAAAAACAAGAGAACATGAAGTGGAATAAATACCGGAGGATTAATATTATGTCGAGAATTAGTCCTCTTAATTTGACACTCATCTTATTCTATGAAGTTTATTAGATAATAACATTAATCCACAACCTGGATTATGTTTTCATATAAAACACCACATATGGTAGTGTATGATACACATAGAGTCATCCATAGTAATTCGTTGGATAAAATATGTAAAAAAAAGAATTTGAGGGAGTAACTCGTGCTATAACATATACTATAAAATGATGTGAAATTAAATACATATATTAATGTAAGAATAACTCAAAGGTAAGATAAAATAGAGTATAAAAAATTAGTATTCTAGAAGTGATTGGGTATTTTTTTCTTTCTATAATCATTTAAGAGATGATTGGGAATATTCTTCTTCTTCTTCCAGATTATCTTTAAATCAATAATTGTGTAAACCTCAAATTTTATTTGAAAAATTTCTATTTTTATTAAAATAATGAAAAATATAATGAACTAGATAATAATTTATCTTATAAATAAGTAATGAGGCACATTTAGTCAATATGTAAGAGAAGTTAAATTATCAAACAACTAACTATTCACTTCTTATTTAAAAAGGGATCCTTTGATTTTATAGCCTTTTAGAATCTCAAATTATTTGTTGTAAGATAATAATAATAATATGAGATAATTCCATGTATTTTGAAGAAAATATACAAATTATGAATTATTATTTTATTTAACAAGTATTAATTTAATAATAATCATTCTTAAATACACATGTCTTTATATTGAATTAGATTCATTAAACTAGAAAACAAAAAAATTAAGTTGGTTTTTTTACTAAAAACCATTGTAGTCGGATTTTAACTATTGATAATAAATTTAACTGAAGGTAGAATAAACTGAACTATATGTATCCTGATTAAACTAGGGGAAAAGACTCTTCCAGTGGTATATCATCTTGACTAACAATATCATTCATGGATAGATTTTAGCATATTTTGAGTAGTTATATCATGAATAAGTGAGAGGTATTAGAAGTAAATGAGTGGTAGAAAGTTTCTTCTAGAGGTAGAAATGTCTCATGATGGTAGCATACTTAAATAAAAGTAGTAGTATTTGAACTAATGGAATCATATCTGATCTACTGGTAGCACGTTGATCTTCTGGTATAACAGGTGCACTGTTGGTAGCCCAAATACTCTAGTCGTAGAATAAACTCTTCTAAGTGTAGTATATGTCAACTACTAGTATAATTTTATGACTGATGATATAATTTTTTTAGTAGTATCATATTGTAAAAGGATGTTTTTTCAATGAACCTTACATATGAGTTAAATAAATTTTATATATATTGTATAATAATTATTTACTAGTTGTATAAAGGTAAAACAAATTTTTCATGGGTTGTGTAAAGGTAAACAAAAATGTATATAAGTATCATAAGGATAAATCAAAAAATTTATTTTGAGCATGAAGGTAAAATAAAATCTATAATGACTGTGTAAGGGTAATAGAAATCATAAATAAGGGTAAATACCAAATTATATTTCTATTTTAAGGGTAATAAAACTCATACATAATGGTAAAAGTAATTATATAAAGGCTAAGAGAACATTTTAAAGCTTGTGTGAGTGTAGATAAACATTTCATCAAGGGTGCAGATACTTACATTTCATACATACATTTTTTAGTATTTAAAATAATAATTTTTATCATTTCATCAATGATTCTTGCTGATATTTCCTTTTTAGATTCATTCATGTAAGGATACAAATTATTATTGGAAAATAAGAAAAATAGATAGGAGGGCCAATATTTTCATTATGAGAATACTTTTTTCAATGTTAGATGCCCCTTGAATGACTTCAATGCTAAGAATTGAAGAAGAAAGTGAAATGGAGATGAAACCACTAGATATTCATTATTCTAATTGGGAATTGATTATTCCCAAAGTGAATGTTGATAAGAACTCGAGGCATTAATACCATCCATTAAAAAACATTTTTGAGAGGGAATCTCAAAAAATCACTGAGTTTCATTGTGTTTCAAGTCATGAACCTTGTAGAGAAGAAGACTTATTCTCCATAGACACTGAAATCAATCTAAATAATAAAAAAATTACTTGGAACCACCATGCACACCTTTTATTGATTCAAGAGTAACAAATGGCCACATTAATATATAATTAATTCAAACCCATTCTCTTAGGATGCCTATAAATTTAAGTCTAGGGTTCTGGTAAATGAATTGTTGATTCACAATAAAAATACATGGTAAAGTGTTGTGTTGCTACATAGTTCTTCATTGGTTATTTTCTACCCATTTTTTATTGTTTTCATTTCTCCTTCTCTATCACTCATTCATTCCAAGACTGAGGGGTAAATCCAAATATATATCAGGTGATTTAAATAAAGTGTAAAGGTGATATGAATTATATTTCTTTTTTTCATGTTTGGGTTGTTTTTGTCAAATTTTAATTTCAATTTCATTCCTCTTCCTAAATCATGGATAATAATATAATAATATAAAAATTCCTTTTTAATTGTGTAAAAAATTATGCTCTATTAGGCCAGACCATTGAATGTTTAGGGTAACTAAATTTAATAATTGTACTAAGAAAAATCTATTCATTAATAAAATAAAATAGTTGACCATGGGAAATAAGGAATAGAAAAATTATAGAGGTTATACCAAGACAAGTATTTCCTTTTTCTAGAATCTGAAAACAATCATAACCAACATATTTATTTTTTAAATTCATTTGAAAAAAAACCAAAAATCTATAGATCCCTAAAATGGATTCTATGACTATTTTAAAAAACCAAAAAACAAATTTCTTTAATCCCTTTTTCTAGAACAACCCAACCAATAATTTCTAATATTTATAATAAGAAAAATCCATCATATCATATTTTAGAATTCAAAATTTTATCTTATTATATTTAATAAGTTAGTCTGATTAATTTGTGTATAGAAAAGTTCCTAAATATTCATATCACCATAGAAATTTAAATATAGCCTTCGTGTTATCAAATTTTTGACAACATTTTCATTGAAGGTGGCTAAGTAGAATTATAATATTTTTTTATTTGATTGGATTTGATTTATTTTTTTTAATTAAAAATTTACTATGGGGTTTATTTTTTTTGGTATTCTGGTTTCTAATTCTTAATGCATGACTAATACATTGGTGTTAAAGGTAAAGAGATCCTTTTATTTGACCTAGAGCTTGAACAAAGACTAATGTATAAAAATATAGTTGCAACTATGCAAAGGAAATAACTAAATCACGATGTTGGAGGTATGAATGTAAGAGACCCTAGACTACGAACTCTAGAATATTATGAAATAACATCAAACATCAGATCATGAACAAGAATAATCGTATCTCCATTGGTAGCCATTCCCTTTGAGATCTAGGTGGATATCATAGAGACTATATCTAAAAAGGTTTATTTTTTTAGACTACCTATCAAACATAAAAAAATTAATTTATGGGTTTTTTTCTTTGTGACACCTTCAATATTTTCTAATTATTCAGATTATGTGGTGAAACATATCATTTTTTATTTTTATATGGGGGGACTAGATAATGGAACCCAATCATACAAGATCATTACATAAGAATGTATTATAAGGTATAAATTCATTTTCTCACATGCTTGTTTCATCCCTCCAAATCCATGGAAATAAAACTAAATATTCCAAATTTTAAAAAATATGACGATGGGTCATAATACGGTTCATGGTGGCACATTATATTCATAATAGTAAAACTAAATCACCAAGGTATTATGATATGGATTTTTATTCAAAAATTTATAAAGGTATTGAACATGGAAACAAAACAATTATGGATGTTACAATTAGAGGATCATTAATGAAAAAATCACTAGAGTAGAGCTAGAAATAAATGGATAAGATATATAGAAGCAAAATCCAATAGTATATATAAGGAACATAAAGAATAACCATACACATTGTAGAGACCCGAAACTTGACGTAAATTGACATTACATTACTTTTGCGGAATACTTGGTACATAACAAAAACACACACACAAGGATCGTAGTAGTTTAGTGTTTTTGGAAACTCGGAACGTAATCTTCTAATCGTGGTGATAGATCTTCGATATCTCCCATAAAGATCTTCTTTTTTTACCTAAAACCTATCTTTATATCCTGGGGAAAAGAAAACATAAAAGGGTGAGCTCAAATGCTCAGCAAGGGCAAATAAAGGAAATAAAAATCATATCATATCTTTTTGAAAATCATAACCTGCAAAAGAGATCATAATATCATAACATGGAACAAATCATAGAAGTGAAAATTAGATCCCCATAATCATAACATGAAACTTGAAACTTTTTGGAATGCGCACATAATCATGGAATATCATTTCTTGATAGTCATGACTCATTGCCAAGACTATCTTAGTGGACAAAGTCCCTTTCTGAACCGAGTCACCCTCGTTCCAGTCCTGTTTCACTGAACCAGTATAACCTACCGTTCCAGCCATGTCTATCTCACGAGATATAAAATCTTTACCCAATGCATTGGAGGGAGATATAGGTCCCACCCATCTTATAATGAATCCTTTCTTATGTGTGTCACATAATCATAAATCATACATCATCGCATAACACATGTAACAAAAATGGGATTCTTGAAACATCATGACATCATAAGACAAATCATATACGATAAAAGAATTCATAAAAATAATTCCATCACAACATAATCAAATCAATGAAATAATAGGGATAAAAACAGAACCCTTTATTATCTTAGATGGAAAATAATTTTGATAAAATACTTGAACTCCATTATTGAGGAAAATATCCTTTCTTCTTCAAAAACACTTTTCCTTTCTTAACATGTCGTACAATTATAAACTAAAAGAAGTTGATTAAAAATAAACTTGAAAACTTGTAAAGTAAGATTCTTGGAAATAATTTTTTAAAAATCCATTCATGCCGTATAAGTTAAAAAAAACATTCTTCGTACTTTTGTCGGAAAAGTCAAAAAGTACCACGTACGAAAAACGAAAAAAGATTCCTTTCATATCTTTTACTAAAAACTCACCGAAGGGTAAAAATAGGTTTTAAACAATTGTAGGTGGATGGAAATAATATTACATATTGAGGAAACATGGATGTGGATGATAAAATACACCCCAGTAAATGCCAAAGTATAAACAATCTCGGATAAAAATGAGATTGTGATATTTCCCCTTACCTTAGGTCCGATTTGCTTTGTACGTGTCTGAAGCTCCTGTATAATGGTTTAAATAATGTTATTGACTTATTCCAGAATAATACATATTGATATTATATCATATATGGTTATATTCTTAGCTTCTTGTTAGTAATATTTCATTGTTACTTGTTACTCGGGTCCTTATTGCCTTTTGTTCTTATGCGTGTTTTGCCGAATAAATTATTATTCTTCATTTAAGGTTATAGATACCTTATATCCAGAATGGTATTAGTGTAACATATATCATATTTATTCATTCAATTCATTTATATAATTACTATGTAATGATGATCATGTAGAACGAGTCGCATCACATCGTGGAGACGGTATTCCGTACGTACGCACGAGTGATGATATTGTTCCTATGATCGTGGAATTGTATTTGAGTATATATATATTATTTCAGTATCAATATTACATTATAATAATCATAAATAGTTACTCATTACACCATTATACCCATCCTTGTAAGGTGATGGTGGAAAATAGATTACACCACGGCGTGGAGACGGTATTCCGTACGTACGCACGCGCGGTGATTTCATTTTTCCGTAGGATGGATAGAAGGTGAATTAGGGTTGTTTCATATTTATAATAACATATCAGTATGTAAGTAATACTGATGTTATTACTTTATAATGAAACAACTAAAGAAGAAGAAGTTGAAGAAGAATGAAATTGAAAAGATCGGTAATGGATATTACCACTTCTTTGGAACGCCTCTTTGAATCCTCCACTTAGGGAACTAAGATTGGTCTTTGAAGAAGACCAAGACCTCTAGGATTATTCTATGGAAGTGGAGAGGAGAAAATGGCAGGGGTTTGCCGAGCTTGAGTGCTCAAATTGGTGTGAGGAGGAGGGGGAGGAGGTGCCCTTTTATAAGGGAGGAGAGTGGCACCTTAGGAATATCTCAAAATATTATTTTATATTAAAGTCAAAATCGGTTTATAATGGTTCCAAAGGGTCTTATTTCGAATCTAAAGTGGGGATGGGTCTAAATCCTATAATCCAATAGGATTTAGACAAGTTTAGGGTATTATTGTAACCTTATCAATTAGATTTAACTCTAAGTTAAATAATTTAACTTTTACCGTGTCTTTTTGTTTTCATTCACTATATGGTTAATACACTTACTATAACATGCCAAACGAACCCCAAATTGTATATTATTAATACATATATCCTTATCTAAGTCATTTGGCCTAACCTTAGATTTTTAGGAATAAAATAACAATTAATAATATAATATTTGATTTAAAAACTATTTTGTGTCAATTTTGACACTATTTGATATATGATTTTTGTGAAAGTCATAACAGAGTTATATGTTCGAACCAAGTTTCTTAAATCAACACGAATATATCATAGTAACCTATAAAATTAGTGGTATTCATAAAAAGTCTTAAATTACATTTATTTTGGTATTTATAATATCAATTATGTCAATATTTCATTAATAAGATAATTACTGCATCATCTATGTGTCATAAATAAATTAAATTATTTGAAGTCTAAAAATTACAAATAAAATACCATCATGTAGGAAATCTTTTTAGATTTCTAATGAATATTTACAATCGAATTTATCTTATGTACAACCCTATATTAAAAATGTTTTAGTAAATATGCTTTGATTTTAACTCTTTTAACTCTTCTTTGAATTAAATAATAATAAATGTCCTAATCTAATCCAAGTGGGCCTAAATGATAATATTTTACACGTAAGGTTGTTTTTGGTCGAGATACACTTGTCCAATTGAATTAGGACATGTGTTAGGGTAATATTAATATCATTCTTACCCTTAATTACCCTATTTACTTTTAACCGTGGTAAATAAAAGTAAAAAGTTACTATTCACCAAAAATTATTTTCATCTCATTGAACCACATTTTACTTACTGACATCAACCGTGTCTCTCGGATTTTTGAAATTCCATTCACAGAAGCGGTAAAATTAAGTTTTATGAAAAATTCAGTTTTTTAACTACCACTTAGTAGTTTCACTATTCATCAAAAATTGATGTTTTTCAGAACAATGCCAAAATTTCATCCTAAGCTATATTTCATATTCCGAATTCAAAAATAAAGTATATTTTACCAAATTCATAACATAGAAGTTGCATTAATTAATTTTATAATTAAATTCCGCTATTAAAACAAATAGCGTGTTTTTAAGAAACAATATCTATCAAAAGATTGACACTTGATTATGTCTGGTTTAAATGTGAAATTACATTCAATGACTAACATTGTATTAAATTGTAAAAATATATTCTAAATATACTTTAAAACCACTCAAATTAATAATTTATCACTATTAATTATTTCGATTAAAAAAGTTGTTTTTAATTATAATTTAGTAATTTTCACTATTCATCAGAATATGAAAGTTATCTGAAAAGTACCAAAATTTCACCTTAGGCTAAATTCGATACTCCGAATCCAAAAAGAAGTCCATTTTGAGAGCTAAAATTTCTAAAATTTAAAAAGTGGTTATTACTATTCATAACGGCTAGTTTTAATAATATTTTAATAGCATATCGTTGTTTCGTGAAACTCAGAATTGCGTACTACACACGGTATCGAGGAAGGTTGCGATTGCGTGTAATGAAAGGCAAGTCAAAGATGCGTGTTGTGCAAGATCCGTTTGGTGTAGCGTACAACACAAGACATTAATAAAATTAAAAAGAATATTTTTCATAAAATCTTGGGCTGTTACATTCTACCCCCCTTAAAATGAATTTCGCCCTCGAAATTCGTCGGGGTTATAAATGGTTTACTATTCGAAAGTTTCTTTAATAGAAACCCACATCGTAAAAAGGAATATCATAACCAATCTTTAAAAACAAAAGTATGAAACGTAACGGTTACCCAAATAAACTAATAACTGGGTTTCCACATAGGTGAAAATATGGATATGGAAGAGAAATCTAACCATCATGTTCTGATGGAGAGTGGTAGAGAACATGGCTATGGAAAAGCCACCAATCACAAAGCCATAAATTTGTAACGATCTAAGCTACCATATGATTCATCAGATATAAGATCACTAGGACAACATTTTTGGTTTTCAAGATCGTTTCCCTAAAGTTAAAGAATCTGAATTAGAATAAATACTTACTTTATTTTGGTACAATCTCACTGTTGTTCGTGCCTTTAACAATTTCCACTTCATCTCTTAAATAAATGAAGTTGGATTTGTTATTCGTGAAGTGTTAGCAGATCATGTGATAGAATGACGGGTCATTCCATCTGTCTCAAACAAAAGGTTAGAAAAAAATTATATACATAAGTCGATCTATAGTGAGATTAATCATATATGGTTCCTAAAATGGACTTATACATCATATGTCATACAGCTTAATATAATAAAACTATTTTCTACTAAACAGGGACTTCCTGTAGGCCAGTGGTAGGCGATAAAGGCCAGTCGCACTTCGGTTGTGGGTTCGATTTCCACAGCCTTGTCCGACGCGATGGGCTGTCGCCCGTCCTGTAGGTTGTCCTTTTTCTAAAACTATATTACTATAACATCCCATCAATAATATCGAGAAAACTTCTATCCTTAAACAATACTAACTTATGTCCAACATAATCCATTCCAATCTTTAGGCTTATCCATAATACTGCAGTCCACTCTCATAACATAGTGAAAACGATTACCAGAGATTTAACACCATCGTCGATCCCCATATATCATAAGATATGTTTTGTTGGTCACATTTCAAACATTCAAAGTCCTTAATCATGTATTCTCTTGAATACCTTAGTGAAAACATGAATGCAGTTAAAATTTAACACTTGCCACATACCAAAATCCTCAAAATTCTATATACTCAAACAATGATATCACTTAGTCCTTATATCAATCATGAGCTCATGAATACTGTTAAACATTTTATTTTATTCTTATCCCTTCATTATGCGCATATCATCTACTTTACAAAGTATTTGAATCACTTTTCATGGTTACTGGTACCTTAAAATTATTGAAAACCACAATAGACCATTACATAAATATTTCAATACACCATAAAAGTACCTCAACAACATTATTCTTGAATACCAATACATAAACACTTCAGTCCATCCACTTCAATGATTGTCCTGGAATAAGTCCTTCCTTGATTTAGAAGTAACTTTTTAGGTCAGGGCATTGAGTTGGGTAATGCCCATATTCTCCATAAATAAGACATTAAACTTCATAACAGTCTGTCACTCTATGACCCATTTCTCCACACAGATAACATCGGTCCCTCCATTTGAGATATTCCTCAAGTTTCTTCTTCCCTTCTTTATAAACCTCAATCTTCCTTTCTTTATGCTCCTCAACATGCGAACATTCATAACAGTTTATCTTCCTCTTCTTTGATGAATTAGGGATACCACTAAATTTCACCTTGTTAATCATATATCGAGATGACTGATTCAGCATAATCACAATATCTTTCTCTCTAGGAATTACACAATTTTTTTGCTCATAGTCACCAATTTGTCCATTGGATTCAATGTTAACTGAATTCCTTCTGGTTCACTCCATTAACTAAAACACAAAAATAATCTTGTGAGAGGTGAAAATCATGCTAGAGAAAAAAACATAGCAAAGGGGGAGTATCCTCAATATCTAACATCTTAGGTTAAAATCTATGATCGTTACCGTAGTTCTAGGACTGTATCCTATACGTATACTTATCCTTAGGGACATCCCTAGACATACCTTAGAAATATCTCTAGGGATCTCACTAATGTTTACGCATCCTAGTTTCCAAAGGTTGACTAAACCTTTCCTCTGATACCAACTGTAGAGACCCGAAACTTGACGTACATTGACATTACATTACTTTTGCGGAATACTTGGTACATAACAAAAACACAAACACAAGGATCGTAATAGTTTAGTGTCTTTGGAAACTCGGAACGTAATCTTCTAATCGTGGTGATAGATCTTCAATATCTCTCATAAAGATCTTCTTTTTTTTAACCTAAAACCTTTCTTTATATCCTGGGGAAAAGAAAACATAAAAGGGTGAGCTCAAATGCTCAGCAAGGGAAAATAAAGGAAATAAAAATCATATCATATCTTTTTGAAAATCATAACCTGCAAAAGAGATCATAATATCTTAACATGGAACAAATCATAGAGGTGAAAATGATATCCCCATAATCATAAAATGAAACTTGAAACTTTGTGGCATGCGCACATAATCATAGAATATCATTTCTTGTTAGTCATGACTCATTGCCAAGACTATCTTAGTGGACAAAGTCCCTTTCTGAACCGAGTCACCCTCGTTCTAGTCCTGTTTCACTGAACCGGTATAACCTACCATTCCAGCCATGTCTATCTCAAGAGATATAAAATCTTTACCCAATGCATTGGAGGGAGATATAGGTCCCACCCATCTTATAATGAATCCTTTATTATGTGTGCCACATAATCATAAATCATACATCATCGCATAACACATGTAACAAAAATGGGATTCTTGAAACATCATGACATCATAAGAAAAATCATATAAGATAAAGGAATTCATAAAAATAATTCCATCACAACATAATCAAATCAATGAAATAATTTGGATAAAAACAGAACCCTTTATTATCTTAGATGGAAAATAATTTTGATAAAATACTTGAACTCCATTCTTGAGGAAAATATCCTTTCTTATTCAAAAACACTTTTCCTTTCTTAACAAGTCGTACAATTATAAACTAAAAGAAGTTGATTAAAAATAAACTTGAAAACTTGTAAAGTAAGCTTCTTGGAAATAATGTTTTAAAAATCCATTCATGCCGTATAAGTTAAAAAAACAGTCTTCGTACTTTTGTCGGAAAAGTCAAAAAGTACCACGTACGAAAAACGAAAAAATATTCCTTTCATATCTCTTACTAAAAACTCACCGAAGGGTAAAAATAGGTTATAAACAATTTTAAGTGTATGGAAATAATAATACATATTGAGGAAACATGGATGTGGATGATAAAATACACCCCAGTAAATGCCAAAGTATAAACAATCTCGGATAAAAATGAGATGGTGATATTTCCCCTTACCTTAGGTCCGATTTGCTTTGTATGTGTCCGAAGCTCCTGTATAATGGTTTAAATAATGTTATTGACTTATTCCAGAATCATACATATTGATATGATATCATATATGGTTATATTCTTAGCTTCTTGTTAGTAATATTTCATTGTTACTTGTTACTCGGGTCCTTATTGCCTTTTGTTCTTATGCGTGTTTTGCCGAATAAATTCTTATTCTTCTTTTATGGTTATAGATACCTTATATCCATAATGGTATTAGTGTAACATATATCATATTTATTCATTCAATTCATTTATATAATTACTATGTAATGATGATCATGTAGAACAAGTCGCATCACATCGTGGAGACGGTATTCCGTACGTACGCACGAGTGATGATATTGTTCCTATGATTGTGGAATTGTATTTGAGTATATATATATTATTTCAGTATAAATATTACATTATAATAATCATAAATAGTTACTCATTACACCATTATACCCATCCTTGTAAGGTGATGGTGGAAAATAGATTACACCACGGCGTGGAGACGGTATTCCGTACATACGCACGCGCGGTGATTTCATTTTTCCGTAGGATGGATAGAAGGTGAATTAGGGTTGTTTCATATTTATAATAACATATCAGTATGTAAGTAATACTGATGTTATTACTTTATAATGAAACAACTAAAGAAGAAGAAGTTGAAAAAGAAAGAAATTGAAATGATCGGTAATGGATATTACCTCTTCTTTGGAACGCCTCTTTGAATCCTCCACTTAGGGAAATAAGATTGGTCTTTGAAGAAGACAAGGACCTCTAGGATTAATCTATGGAAGTGGAGAGGAGAAAATGTCAGGGGTTGGCTGAGCTTGAGTGCTCAAATTGGTGTGAGGAGGAGGGGGAGGAGGTTCCCTTTTATAAGGGAGGAGAGGGGCACCTCAGGAATATCTCAAAATTTTATTTTATATTAAAGTCAAAATCGGTTTATAATGGTTCCAAAGGGCCTTATTTAGAATCTAAAGTGGGGATGGGTCTAAATCCTACCATCCAATAGGATTCATACAAGTTTAGGGTGTTATTTTAACCTTATCAATTAGATTTAACTCTATGTTAAATAATTTAACTTTTACCGTGTCTTTTTGTTTTCTTTCACTATATGGTTAATACACTTACTATAACATGCCAAACGAACCCCAAATTGTATATTATTAATACATATATCCTTATCTAAGTCATTTTTACGAACCTTAGATTTTTTGGAATAAAATAACAATTAATAATATAATATTTGATTTAAAAACTATTTTGTGTCAATTTTGACACTATTTGATATATGATTTTTGTGAAAGTCATAACAGAATTATATGTTCAAACCAAGTTGATTAAAGCAACAATAATATGTCATAGTAACCTAGAAAATTAGTTTAATTCATAAAAACTCTTAAATTACATTTATTTTGGTATTTATAATATCAATTATGTCAATATTTCATTAATAAGATAATTACTGCATCATCATTGTGTCATAAATAAATTAAATTTTTTGATGTCTAAAAATTACAAATAAAATACCATCATGTAGAAAATCTATTTAGCTTTCTAATAAATATTTACAATCGAATTTATCTTATGTAGAACCATATATTAAAAATGTTTTAGTAAATATACTTTGATTTTAACTCTTTTAACTCTTCTTTGAATTAAATAATAATAAATGTCCTAATCTAATCCAAGTGGGCCTAAATGATAATATTTTACACTTAAGGTTGTTTTTGGTCTAGATACACTTGTCCAATAGAATTAGGACATGTGTTAGGGTAATATTAATATCATTCTTACCCTTAATTACCCTATTTACTTTTAACCGTGGTAAATAAAAGTAAAAAGTTACTATTCACCAAAAATTATTTTCATCTCATTGAACCACATTTTACTTACTGACATCAACCGTGTCTCTCGGATTTTTGAAATTCCATTCACAGAAGCGGTAAAATTAAGTTTTATGAAAAATTCAGTTTTTTAACTACCACTTAGTAGTTTCACTATTCATCAAAAATTGATGTTTTTCAGAACAATGCCAAAATTTCATCCTAAGCTATATTTCATATTCCGAATTCAAAAATGAAGTCTATTTTACCAAATTCATAACATAGAAGTTGCATTAATTAATTTTATAATTAAATTCCGCTGTTAAAACAAGTAGCGTGTTTTTAAGAAACAATATCTATCAAAAGATTGACACTTGATTATGTCTGGTTTAAATGTGAAATTACATTCAATGACCAACATTGTATTAAATTGTAAAAATATATTCTAAATATACTTTAAAACCACTCAAATTAATAATTTATCACTATTAATTATTTCGATTAAAAAGGTTGTTTTTAATTATAATTTAGTAATTTTCACTATTCATCAGAATATGAAAGTTATCCGAAAAGTACCAAAATTTCACCTTAGGCTAAATTCGATACTCCGAATCGAAAAATGAAGTCCATTTTGAGAGCTAAAATTTCTAAAATTTAAAAAGTGGTTATTACTATTCATAACGGCTAGTTTTAATAATATTTTAATAGCATATCGTTGTTTCGTGAAACTCAGTATTGCGTACTACACACGCTATCGAGGAAGGTTGCGATTGCGTGTAATGAAAGGCAAGTCAAAGATGCGTGATGTGCAAGATCCTTTTGGTGTAGCGTACAACACAAGACATTAATAAAATTAAAAAAATATATTTTTCATAAAATCTCGGGCTGTTACACACATGGTAAACAATAAAAAAGGAAAATTAGAATATATGGGGGAATAATTGAAAATAGTCGATAAAATAATGGGCCAATAAAAACATACTCATGGTAGTATGTTGAAGAATATAATTATGATGATTATGATTGTGGTAATAAATTTAATTGTAGGAAGGTAAAAAAAGGTTAGGGGTATATAAAGAGGGTATGAGGATTTAAAAAGCAATATAAACCATCACTATAGAGCCAAGTCCATTCACTGTAGGATACCTTGACCACATTCATGACTACAAATAGAGTAATTATAAAGGATCTAACCACTTAATCTAATGTCTAAGGGGTATCTATCAAAGATATGAAGCACACATTTAGGTATTTTAAGATTGAACTACAATACATGAAATTCTATGTGGGTCAAATTTTAGAGTAATTGAGGGAAAACCCACAAGGAATACTGCTAGGAAATAAGGATGTAGTCCTTCATATCAAATTGAAAGACATTACCCTTATATGTGGGAAAACAAAGAAGAAAAATATAAAAAAATGATAAGAAACTGAAAAAAAATTAAGGATAAATAGGTAATAGTAGATAAAGAGGAATCATCATTGTAAAATCCAACATTATTATTTTTAGATTAGCTTCTATAAAGTTAAATCGGGACATAAAAATATATTCTTTTAAAACATTTCTAGAAACTTAATATTAATATCCCTTTTTCATATTCCCTCACCAACATAATCACATACCCTAAATTTATTAAATATAAAGTAAATAAAATATGGACTGTATTTGAATCATACCACTCACATAGAAGTACTATGTTGTTTTATGAAAATACCTTCTAAATAAGTATTAATACCCAGGTAGATTTCAAATTCCAATTAATATTGGATCTAGAAAATTTTGGAAATAATTGTATAATCAAGGTTCTACTATGGACAAAATTTCCTACAATACATTCAAGATCCTTGGACTGGAGAATATGAAAAACACCATAGTTTTTGTAGAATCACAAGATTTCATAGTATGTTATCTCATTAAAGTAATTTAATTGCTTGTGCTACACACAATAAAGAGTTTTAGTGCACCACAACTTACCAAATTAGTTATTCAAAAAACTGTTATAAATAGTATTAACTGCATTTTGAATCTTATGTACTCTATATAAATTTAACATCCATATTATGTGTTTCTTAGACATTATATAAGAACGAATTCATTTTTTCAAATAAAGAAGTATTTTTCAAAAAAAAAGAAATTTTACAGCCTTTTAATGGAGAACCCTTTTTAAAACCAATATTTAACAAATTTATATACACAATTTAATGAAATTAAATTCTTCTTTAGAAGAAAGACATAAAAATTTAGTTTGTAAAATCTTTGGGTACTTTTCTGATAACTTTAATATTTTGACGAATATTGAAAAATACTATGTTTTAATTGAAAACAACTTTTTTAATCGAAATAAATTAGAGTTTTAAGTTATGAATTTAAATGGTTTTGATGTATAATTAGATTATATATTTATTATTTAATATATTTTTTGTCATTATAAGTAATTTCACATTTAAATTTGACATAAACTCATGTCAATCGTTTGATAGGTTTTACATTAAAAAACCTTCTTTCTGGTTTTGACAACAAGAATTAATTTTAAATTAATAAATGAAACTTCTATGTTTTTAATTTGGTAAAACAAATTTCATTTTTTAATTCAAAATACCAAAATTATCTTAGGATGAATTTTTGGTATTTTTCTGAAAACGTTCAATTTTTGATGAATAGTGAAAAACACTACGTTATTATTTAAAACTGACTTTTTATTTAAATAATTATTTATTTTATTTAAATTTATTTTAAGTCAAAATAGATATATAATACCTATATAAGTTCAATTTAATTCATTGGATTCATTTTATAATGAAATTAGTTGTATAAAATTTTGTTGAACTGTTTAACCTCTTTTACCCACCTTATAGGTACATTTGCAAATTTGCATAAAACTTAATTTTACCACTTCTGTGAGTTTAATTTCAAAAATCCAAGAGACACGGTTGACATCAGTATGTAAAATTTGGTTCAATAATATGTAAATAATTTTTGTTGAATAGTAACTTTTGACTTTTATTCACCACAGTTAAAAGTAAATAGGGTAATTAAGAGTAAAAATGATATTATAATTACCCTAATACATGTCCTATTTATATTGGATAAGTGTAATTCGACCAAAAATAACCTTAGGAATAAAATATGATCCTCTTTGGTCTACTTGGATTAGATTAGGACATTTGTTATTATTTTATTTAAAAAAGAGTTAAAAGTGTTAAATTTAAAGTGTTAAAAGTTTAATAACTTCCCCTTCTCTCAAAATTACACCCCAAATGCCATTTGGCTAGGCCAAAACCTACCAAATATCCTCCCAAATTTCCCCCCTTAGTCCTAGAGGACATAATTTGATCAGAAAGCCAACCTAATGAGCCTTTTTGATCAACTCAAAAGGAAACACCCGAAGAAGAGGTAATACTTTCACCACCCACTTTCATGTTCTTTTCTTCTTACACTTCCTCGTTATTTGTTGTTTCCATACCAAAATAATAAATCTAGTAACTTCTACATAATGGGATATTATTATAAAAATGGTAAAACCATATTCGTTATTCTATCCATCCTATAAATGAGAAAGTCACCATACGTGTATAGGTACGGCTTACCGTCTCCACGTCATCGTGTAGTTTGTTATTCAAACACTTCATTATTTGGATGGGTATAATAATGAGTATAACTGATGTAAATAGTAAATATAACATATTAATAATTATTTATATATGATATTCCATCCAATTACATAATATTTCACCATCAATATAATGATATTGTCACTCATGCGTACGTACGGATTACCATCTCCACGACGCGATGAGATTCATTTCGATGTTCACCATTCAAAGATGATTATAAAAATATATATTATTAAAAATTATGTAATATATGACATAATAATTCTACTGGATATATATATACATTTATAGTTACATATATCTTAATCACTTACTTCTGGAAAATACGATATGAAAATAGAAACAACGTTTATGCATAAGTATGACCTACCTTCTCCATAAATAGAGACTTCGATTTCATATATCTATCTATTACAAATATTTATATTATAAATATATATGATATATAAATCAAGGTTTATATTCTGGAAGTATTTAAATCATGATTTAAAATGATACGATCAATAATAAGAAGTTAAAACACGTACGATAAAGAAAGTGATTATTACCTGAAATATTAATTTGACATGGATATAATTATTAAATGGGTAGTATAAAGTCATAAATGAATCATGAATGATCTAATAAATATGAATATGGTTTTTTTATAATTTAATAACACACTATTGTCATTATACAGAAGGTTAAACGTACCCTCAACCAAAGGAAAGTCCAAGGTGGGGGTTAATTCCTTAATCTCATTATTATCCAATATTGTTTATGTGTTTTTTTACTGGGACATATTTATTATCCAGGTCCATGTTTCATTAAAGAGTTTTCAAAAGAATTATTTTAAGGGAATCATTTACTAAAAAATCATTTTAAATGTTTTAAAACTTTATTTTTCTAAACATTGCTCATTAATGTCCATGATTTCAAAATGATTTAAATGATTTATTTATATGGACATGAATTCATTACAATTTTAATTCAATTCAAAGGTTTCAAAGTGGTATGAGACACTTTATTCAAAAATATCTTTTAAATGAATTCCTTCATAAATTGTGTGGCTTTTAAAATGATTTCATGAAAAAGTGATATTTATCTCAAAGAGTTTTACTGGTCATTTTCAACTATGTCAACAACCTTTACTGGATATTATTCTTGATCGATGTTGATTTATTTTGAAAAAAATATTACATATTGTATTGAAGGTTTTTTTGATATGTTTTACTATGGATGTGTTATCTTTATACGATTCATGGTTTATGGATAAAGTATTGACATTTCTTATTCTAGTTTTAATACAAATTTTTATTTTATGTTTAAAATTCTTCATATGAGGAATGCATTGGACTTAGTAATTGACGGGTGGAGCCCGCTATAGCTCCTAGATGCATCGGTAGGTCTCATGAGAAAAACTAGTGTCTTGGCACAAGGCCTTGACAAAATCTTATTTTTAGTCTTGGCACAAGGCCTTGACTATGTGGTTATGAAGTTTGGTATTATGCATTCTATCATTAGAAAATTGTTTATTGATATTGCATTTGATTATTAGACTAGTAGAATATCCATGTGAATAAGTAAATTGAATAATTTGATTTATATTTTCCATATTATGCTTAAGTTTAAATTTAAAAGGCTTTTGTTTTAGTTTTATACATTGTCTTAAATGCTTATACTTATTTGTGAATGTTTCTGCTATATTGTTATCCTTATTGAGCATATGATCTCACCCCTTTCTTATGTTTTATTTTCCCAGGATTCCAAAAAGTGTATTATGATTGATAAGAAGGGTTAAGCTGGGGGATTGATGGCGTTCTCAACGGATCATGTATGTTGTGTTTTATTTTATAATGTGTAATGTAACATTCATGTATGTAATCTACTTTCAAAGACATCTAAACTGATCTATCTTTCGGGACTTGATTCCTTGTAATCATGCTAATGTATTAAAATAATACACTGACTCTGGGTAACCGGTGTCAGGGCGTTACAGTTAGTATCAGAGGAAGTTTATCAAAAACCTTGGAAATAGATTTTGATAAACTCTGATTAGAGAACATTCCCCTAATATAGAATTTGAGGATTAGTATATAAGAACTTCATATAATTTTGGTCATGTATAGATTTTGTATATTTTACAAGCAATACATCCCTATCTGGATACTATCAGGTATAGACGACTCTGGTATAGATGTGCCTAGAAGTGAAAACTCTGGAAAAGAGTTTTGGGCTTGACCCGAGGTATCCTGGAACATGACAACATGCCTTACTACACTCTTGTTTAGAAATGGCACCTAGTAGAAGAATGGGAATTCCAAAAATACACATAATCGAAAGATTAAGAAGGATCATATCATTCATGGTATTAAGGGAACATTTCAAAGGTAAATAGTCTTCCATGTATTCTCATCATATGAAGAAATAGTATCATGTGTTAATAAGATAAGTCAAGAATTATCTGAGTCTTATGGGTTTGAAGGGAAGCAATAGAAGAAAAGGATAGAAGAGAGAAAGATAGATAAAGAGAAGAGGGGAAAGAAGAATTTTCCCATATGTGATAACTGTGAAAAGAATCACCTTGGTAAATGCTTGAAGGGAATGGGAGTTTGTTATAAGTGTGGAGAAAAAGACACTGAGTACGTGATTGTAAGGGTAAGAAGAAGGTTTAAAATGAACAATGATTCATCAGTAAGGATTTGGGACACTACGCAAAGCAATGTCTCAATCATCCGAGTATACCCCAAATGCTGCTATTGGATAATAATCATGGTATGATTCTACCAAATACGAAAGGGAATGATTATATTTCTTTTGTTGATATTAAATTATTATGTCATTTGATTATTGTATTAATGATGTACATGTTATGATAATTATAGAGTATAAAATGATTGTTTTGCGGTACTATTTCATTGAGGACTTGAGATTGTCTACAACCAAGAAAAGTGACTCAATTGTAGGTTAACTTTTTTGTAAAATATATGGTTGAGAGAAAGATAAACCATAATATGGTTCTGATACTGAGGAAGTGATTTTGGAATAATATATTATTGGTTTGGATAAATTATATTGGATATTTTTGACTACCTTTAAACTGATTAATGATTTCTATATTCCATCATTGTTGGAGTTTACAACATATTTTGGATAGAAGGATTATATCTGGTATTTTATAAGATATAAAGGAGAATGAATGTAATCAATAAGGTTTTATGGTATTTCAGGGTGTTATAGTGTTATAAAAGAATACATGATGAAGGTATTCAAATGTTATTACATGGAAAAAAAGGATCTTTATTGTGTTTACCTTCCTTATAAATTTTGGACTGTGAGTTTGGATAAAAGTATTTTGGATAAGTCTAAAGGTTGGAATTGATTATGTTTGATATTGAATACTACTGTTAAGTTTAAATGATTTCTTGAGATTATTTTTGGATTTTCATAAAAAGGACAACCCGAAGGTCGGGTGATAACCAGTCGCCTCCAACCAGATCGTGAGACTTGAACCGGCAACTAAAGGGCGACAAGGGTGGATCACCTACCACTAGAATACATGATATCTTGGTTTGTATAATGTTGTTTTTTAAATATTATGAAAAATGAATTATAAATTCGTTATTTTGGTAACCCTATACAATTTAAATAAATAGAATATTTTTGAATTCTATTATCTTTTGGAATGAAAGATAAGTTTGTGGTAGGAATTAGTTGAAAGATGAAACTATACTTGTAAAGTATATTATTTTCATTTATTCTATGAATAAATTAATTCTTAAACTTTAGTAAAGGGATCTTAAATCCAAAAATATGTTATCCTAATAACTTATGTTTTGTTGAACTAACTATATTTTAAATCATCATAGAATGATGGCTTTGAGGCCCTAAATTTTAAACTTGTTTTTTATTGATGACCACAATCACTCCCTATAAATATTTATGTTTTCCCACAAATTATGTATCTCTAATTTCCACCAATGTTCTTCTAATCATGAACATAATTTGGTTGCGACTTATTCATTTCTCATTCCCTCTTATTAAGAATAAATTTTATTAACCCAATTTCTGATGTGGGTTTTTGAAAAAGGTATTTTTTTATTTTTTTAACCTTTTATATTCAAATAACAATTTCAAATTTCAAATACGCAATTTATTGAAGGTGGGGAGAATGTATCACCCCATGATTTCATATTACGTTATCTCATTAAAGTAAATCAATATATTGCGCTACACGCAACACTGAGATTGAGCGCACCACATCTTACCAAATTTGTTGTTCAAAATGCAATTATGAATAGTATTAACTACATTTTGAATCATATATATTCTATATAATTTTAACATCCATATTATGTGTTTCTTAGACATAATATAAGAACAAATTCATTTTTTCAAATAAAAGAAGTAGTTTCAAAAAAATACAATTTTACCCCCTTTTAATAGAGAACCAATTTTAAAACCAAAATTTGACACTTTTATATATTCAATTTAATGAAATTAAATTATTCTTTATAAGCAGAACATAAAAAAAATTGGATAAATTTTTGGTTTTTTTTTGAAAATTTTTATATTTTGACAAATAGTGAAAAATACTATGTTTAAATTGAAAAAAACTTTTTTAATCGAAATAATTTATAATGTTAAATTAAGTATTTGAAAGGTTTTTAAGTATAATTAGATTATATTTTTATAATTTAAGACAATTTAGGTTATTATAAGTAATTTCACATTTAAAGTTGACATAAACACATTTCAATCTTTTGATGGTTTTTACATTAAAAAAAACCGCTTTTTGGTTTTGAGAACGGGAATTAATTTTAAATAAATAAATAAATCATATATGTTTTTAATTTAGTAAAATAGAATAAAATTTAGAATTTGGAATATCAAAATTATTTTAGGGTGAATTTTGGTTATTTTTCTAAAAACATTCAATTTTTGATGAATAGTGAAAAACACTGCGTTATTATTTAAAACCAACTTTTTATTTTATTAATTATTTATTTTATTTAAATTTATTTTAAGTTAAATTAAATATTTAATACCTATATAAGTTAAATTTAATTCATTGGAGTCATTTTATAATAAAAGTAGATGTACAATGTTTTATTGAACCTTTTAACATATTTTACCCACCTTCTAGGTACATTTTCAAATTTGCATAAAACTTAATTTTACCACTTCTGTGAGTCGAATTTCAAAAATCAGAGAGACACGGTTGAAATTATTAAGTAAAATATGGTTCAATAAGATGAATATAATTTTTGGTGAATAGTAACCTTTTACTTTTATTTACCACGGTTAAAAGTAAATAGGGTAATTAAGAGTAATAATGATATTATAATTACCCAAACACATGTCATACTTCTATTTGATAAATGTAATTTGACCATGAAAAACTTTAGGAAAAACATATAATCCTCTTTGGTCCACTTGGATCATATTAAGAAATTTAATATTATTTTATTTAAAGAAGAGTTAAAAGTGTTAAATTCAATGTTCAATAACTAAACCATTTTTAATATAATGTTACACACAATATAAATTCTACTATAAATATTCATTATAGAGCTAAAAATATTTCCAAAATAAAGGTATTTTATTAATTATATTTATAAATTAAATAATTTAATTTATTTAAGACACAAAGATGATGCAGTAATTACCTTATTAATGAAATATTAAAATAATTGATATTATAAATATCCAAATAAATATAAATTGAGACTTCTGAGGAATTACAATAATTTTATAGGTTAATATGACATGTTAGGGTTGATTAGAAAAAAATTTATAAGTGATAATGTTGTTATGAATTTCAAGACAACAAAATACCCAATAGTGTCAAAATTGACATAAATTAAATTTTAATACCAATACTATATTATTGGTTGATATAATATTCCTAAAAATCTAAGGTTCAACTAAAGGGATTAAATAATATTATATATTTAATTAATGAACCACTTGAGGTTATTTTGGATGTTTATAGTAAGTTTATTAACCATATAGTGTAAGAATACAAGAAGACACGGTAAAAGTTAAACTATTTAACTAAGAGTTAAATCTAAACGATAAGGTTAAAATGGTTATATAAAATTGTCTAAAACCTATTGTTTGAGAGGTGTTCGACCCATACTCACCTTATCCTATAAATAAAACATTTTAGAGCTATCAGAAACCGAAAATGATTTTATTATAAAATAATATTTCAATATTTTCCTAAGGTGACCCTCACCTCTCTTATAAAAGGGTACTTCTCCTTCTCTCAAAATCACACATCTAAATCCATTTGTCTTGGCCAAAACCTACCAACATCTCTTCAAAACTTATCTCCCTTCAACCTAGAGTCATTACTTTGATCATAAATCCAACTTAGGGAGCCCTTTTGATCAACTCAAAAAGAAACACCTTAAGAAGAGGTAATAATTTCACCACCATTTTTCATGTTCATTTCTTATTACACTTCCTATTTATTTGTTGTTTCCATAACAAAATAATAACTACAGTAACTTATAAATACTTTGATGTTATTATAAATATGTTAAAACCATATTTGTTATTCTATCTATCCTATAAATGACAATGTCACCATACGTGCATATGTACGGCTTACCGTCTCCATGTCAGGGTGTAGTTTGTTATTCAAACACTTCATTATTTTGATGGGTATAATAATGAGTATAACTGATGTAAATAATATATATAAGATGTTAATGTTTATGTATATATTATATACCATCCAATTATATATGATTTCACCATCAATATAATTATATTTTCACTCGTGCGTACGTACAGATTACCGTCTCCAAGAGGTGATGAGATTCATTTCTACGTTCACCATTCAACGATGATTATAAAAATATATATTATTAATAAGTATGTAATATATGACATAATAATGCAACTTGAGAGAGATATATATATTTATATAATTACATATATCTTATTCACTTACTTCTATTCAATACGATATGAAAATGGAAACAACGTTTATGCGTATGTACGACCTACCATCTCCATAAACGGTGCCTTCCATTTCATATATCTATTTATTATAAATATTTATATTCTAAATATATATGATATATAAATCAATTTTAATATTCTGTAAGTATTTAAATCATTATCTAAATGATACTATCAAGAATAACATGTCAAAAAATGTACGATCAAGAAAGCGATTATTACACGAAATGTTAATTTAATATGAAAATCCTTATTAAATGGGTAGTATAAATTCATTAATGAATCATTAATGATATAATAAATATGAATATTGTTCTGATATAATTAAATAACATTCTATGGTCATTATACTGGATGTTAAACATACCCTCGGCCAAAGGATAGTGCAAGGTAAGGTTTAATTCCACAATCTCATTATTATCCGAGATTGTTTATGTGTAAGTTCTTAATGGGACATATTTATTATCCATGTCCATGTTTCATAATAGAATTTTCCAAAGGATTATTTTTAAGGGACTCTATAACTAAAAAATAATTTTAAATGTTTTAAATATTTATTCTTCAAAAACATTCTCATTAATGTCCATGTTTTCAAAATAATTTTGAGGAGATATTTATATGGACATGAATGTTTTAAAATGTTAATTCATCTCAAAAGTTTCCAAGTGGTATGGGAAACTTTGATTAAAAATATCTTTTAAATGAATTCCTTTATAAATTGTGTGACTTTTAAAACGATTTCATGAAAAATGGATATTTCTCTCAAAGATTTTTACATATCATTTTCAACTATATCAACATCCTTTACTAGATATTATTCTTGATCGAGGTTAATTTATTATGATATAAATCTTCCAAATTATATTGGAGGTTTTCTGAAATGTTTAACTGTGGATGTGTTATTTTTATACCATTCATGGGTTATGGATAAAGTATTTTAATTTCTTATGATATTTTTAAAAAGAATGTTTATATTATGTTTAAACCTTTTCATATGAGGAATGCATTGGACTTAGTAAGTGATGGGTGGAGCCTGCTATAGCTCCTTGATGCATCGGTAGGTCTCATGACACAAACTAGTGTCTTGGCACAAGGCCTTGAGAAAATATTATTTGTAGTCTTTGTACAAGGCCTTGACTATGTGGTTAGGAAGTTTGGCATTATGCATTCCATCATTATAAAATTGGATATTGATATTGCATGTGATTATTTGACTAATTGAATATCCATGTGAATAACTAAATGGAATTATTTGATTTATATTTCCCATATTATGCTGAATTTTAAGTTTAAAAGGCTTTTGTTTTAGTTTTATACATTGCCTTAAATGTTTATTTTTATTTGTGAAATTTTCCGCTATACTATTATCCTTACTGAGCATCGGAGCTCACCCCTTTATTGTGTTTTATTTTCCCTGGATTACAAGAAGTGTATTACGATTGATAATAAGGGTTAAGCTAGGGAATTAATGACATTCTCAAAAGATCATTTATGTTTTGTTTTATTTTCTAATGTGTAATATAACTTTAATGTATATAATCTATTTTCCAAGGCTGCTAAATAGATTGGTCTTTTGGGATTTGATTCCTTGTAATCACGCCAATGTATTAAAATAATGTACCGACTCTAGGTAATTGGGGTCAGGGCATTACAGTTGGTATTAAAGGATGTTTAGAAACAACCTTAGAAATAGATTTAGATTAACTCTGATTAGAGAACATTACCCTAAGATAGAATTTGAGGATTAGTACAGAAGAACATCCTAGAATTTGTGTAATGTATAGATTTTGTGTATTTTACAAGAAATACATATCTATCTGGATATGAGAAGGTAGAGGTGGCTCTGACACAGATGTACCTAGGAGTGAAAACAGTGACAAAGAGTTTCAGGCTTGACCCGAGGTATCCCGATTCACAATAAAGGGCCTTGCAACAGTCTTGGTGACAACACTCCTGAGGGATATGATTAGGAAAATTACAATTTTAATTACAATTCATTATGAAGGATTTATGAGTAAATACATCCTCAAAAAAATATTTTATGATTATAGATTATATGCATAATCTTTTCCATTTACGTTAGGTTATTTTAAATTTTAAATTATGCATTGTGATTCATAAACTAACCTAATGTATGTCATTGTTTAGAAATGGAGCATAGTATAAGGAATGAGAATTCCAGCAATATGCATAATTGAAATATTCAGAAGGATCATATCTTTCATGGTATTAATTGAAAATTTAAAATGGAAATAGTCTCCCGCGTATTCTCATCATATGAATAAATAGTATCATGTGTTAATAAGATAATTAAATAATTCTTTGTGTCCTATGTCTTTGAAGGGAAGCAAGAGAATAAATGGATGGAAGAGAGAAACATAGATAAAGATAAGAGGGTAATGAAGGATTTTCACAAATGTGATAATTTCGGAAAGAATCCCCTTGGTAAATTCTTGAAGGGAATGTGAGTTTGTTATAAGTGTGGAGAAAAAGGATGCCAAGTACATGATTTAAAAGGTAAGAAGAAGGTTTCAAATTTACAATTCTTCATCTGTAAGGAGTTGGGACACTACACGAAGCAATGTCCAAATCATCAGAGTATACCCCAAATGCTGCTATTGGATAATAATCAGGTTATGATACTACTATAATTGAAGGGGATGATTAGATTTCTTATGTTGTTATTAAATTATTGTGTCATTTTAGTATTGTATTAATGATATACATGTTATGATTATTATAGAGTTTAAAAGGATTGAATTGCAGTACTATTTCATTAAAGACTTGAGATTGTGTGGAACAATGAAAAGTGACTCAATAACAGGTTAATTTTTTTTGGGAAATATATGGTTGAGAGAAAGATAAACCATAATATGGTTCTGATACTGAGGTAGTGGTTTTCGAATAATATATGATTGATTTGGATAAATTATATTGGATATTCTTGACTACCTTAAAACTGATCAATGATTTTAATATTCCATCATTGTTGGAGTTTACAACATTTTTGGATAGAAGGAGTATATCTAGTATTTTATAAGGAATAAGGGAGAATGAATGTAATCAATAAGGTTTTATAGTATTTTAGGGTGTTATAGATTTTTAAAAGAATATATGATGAAGGTATTAACTTGTTATTACATGGAAAAAGGATCTCCTTTGTGATTACCTTCCTTATAAATTTTGGACTGTGAGTTTGGACAGAAGTATTTTGGATAAGTCGAAAGGTTGGAATTGATTAAGTTTGGAATTTAATATTATTGTTAAGGTTAAATAACTTCTTGAGATTATTTTTGGACTATCATAAAAAGAACAACCCATAGATCGGGTGATAACCCTTCGTGTCCAGCAAGGCCATGAGACTTAAACCTGAAACCGAAGGGCGACAAGGGTGTACACCTACCACTGGCATATGTGATTTCTAGGTTTGTATAATATAGTTTTTTTAAATTGTTTGACAAATGAATTAGATAGTGGAAGGGGTAGATAATGGAAAACCTCAAATAACATGAACCCACTGCACCACAACTAACAATGGATCAAAAATCCGAATAATATCACACAATAGATCTAAAAGGAAGGACTCCACATGATAAATCCATCTGAAAAAATAACACAAAAACAGTCATGTGATCATGGGTAATGAAGAACCTTGTATTTCTGTTACTTGAAGAGATGCAGCACAACAACCCTGATGATGAATCATCAAATAAAGTGATCTGGAAGGATTGGAGGTCCCCAAAACATCCCGGGAGGGCTTATAGGTCAAGAGACAAGAGGATAAAACAAAATAATAAATAAAATCATCCAT
This sequence comes from Viscum album, assembly GCA_963277665.1. Lineage (NCBI taxonomy): Eukaryota > Viridiplantae > Streptophyta > Magnoliopsida > Santalales > Viscaceae > Viscum > Viscum album. The sequence goes on from OY728137.1 coordinate 980,482,469, forward strand.
GAATTTCTTTAAAACTCACGTACCCCAATCAATACATGACATGTAAACACATCATATGGTTTAATTCTTGATTAAAAAGTCTTATAGAAAAACACATCTCCTATGATTAAAATATCAATCCCACCCATTTAGAAATGTGTAAATTTTTTGTGGCATGTAAGTTTTTACTCTCAAAAACAAACTCACAACATTATCCTAGTAAAAAATACATGACATGTAAATGATTCCTGATGAGTATTTCTTATGTATACAATGAAAATTATAGATTCACATGAAATAAAAATAACCCAAAACCAAAATTCTATAAACTCATGAAGAACCCCATAGAGATGTTAATAAAAATAATTCCCAATCTATATTAATTCAAACAAACATAAATCCTAGAACAATAAGATATTTTCTAAACCAAATACATTTTATATTCAGGAGTCGCAAAACACACCAAAAAAAGAGGTAAAGGAAAAGAGATGATAAATAATTAAAATAATGTAATGGGATGTTATAAACTCTCCACACTAAGACTTTCCATCCTTGAGAAATAATGTGGAAGGATATTTTCTAAAAAGAGGTGAGTATGTTTATCCTTCATCAATGAATCAAACTACTATGTATTTTGATAATATGATCTATGTCTCCATAAAACTCTCCCTGGTGGAACCAAATTCCAATGCAAGATTCTCAACTGATACTCAATGATCTCCATTCATATCTGCACAATAGAAACATTTGTCTCCTCTTATGTAAGAATGTGATATGAATCAGGATGATATTTCATGAGCTAAGATATGTATAAAATAAAATTAATACCCATCAACTAAACCATAAATTACAAAAAAAAATAATTCCCAAGCCTCTCAGTGACCTCAAATGGTCCAATATATCTCAAATCCAAAATTCTATATCTTCCATACCAACGATGACCCAACTATGGAGAAAATTTTGGATAACTAAGACACCAATGGAAAACCTTAAAGAATGATGCTAATGATCAACATATTATTTCTTATGACTCTAATATATAACTAAATATTGATGTATATTCTAAATCCTCACTAACATCTCCTAAAAAAGACTTGTTCTAACAAGAGATGGACCACCCCCCCCCCCCCCCCAACTTCTCAATAAATAAGTGATCTGCACTGGTTACCATACAAAGTGTCAAAAGGGAGCCATTCTAATAAATTACTGATAGGTTCCTTTATTATAATTCTAAACCAATAGGATATTTTTGTCCTACTATACAAAAAAATAAAAGATTAAGGCATGGAGTATATCATCTAGGATCTAAATATCATGCTCTGTCTAGCAGTTTGTCAATGGATGGTAAGTTTTACTCATCCTGGACTAAGTTGCCATGAATTTTTAAAACTACTCTAGAACAAAAAAGGAAGACTAAGATCCCTATTTTAAATAATGGAAAATTGAAACCCATGTAACCTCATTATCTCTTGCATATATAACTTACCCAGGCCTTCATCAGTAGTGGTTTCCTTGATTGGAATGAACTGAGCTTACTTTTTCTACCAATCTATCAGTATTGAGAAAGCGTAACTCCCTTGGGGATTCCATGGTATTCAAAAAATAAAGACCATTTAAACCTAATACCATTTCCAAATTATCACTAGAAGATTTTTGAGCATCTTAGAGGGTTTCATATTCTATGCCTTTATCTATAGGTAGGTGTAACATTGGGACACATAATATACAATGTTATGCTTCACACCCAGCCACAAGAATCACTATCTCATGTCATAAAAAATCTTTGTAGTGACTACATTAATGGCTGGTGAATAACTATTATAGTTTAAAAATTATCTCCTCACTGATTCTGCGATGAAAAAAAAGATTCCCAAAATAGAGATATCATTTAATGAGAGAGACCAACCTAAAATGGTCTCCCCACCATATTAGGTTGCTCGAATTCTTAGGAACTCTTCATCATGCTACTAACCCTATAGAATAGACTCATGGAGGGATGATGACAACTAAACAAAATTAATAATCATACATGAAACATGCTCTTAAGAGTATTGGTGTAGCTAACCGAAGAGACCCATAAGGATCCATATTTACATTGATTTTGAAAAATTATGTGATGGTACTTTCTTAGTGAGAGAACATGAAATGACATTACCCTTCCCCATGTTGTACGTGATATGGAATTCAAATATCTTTAGGTATTGTAACCATCATATCAGTTTTAGAGTTATTTATCTTTTAGAAAATATATAGCTTGGACTAAAATGGTTAGATAAAACCATGAACCTATTCCCAAATAGATATTTCCTCTCTCACTCAATCGTATAAATAATAGTGGTCAGCTCTAAATCATTAGTGGGTTTATTATTATCATGAATTTGAAGCTTGAGAGAGCCATGTGACACTAAATTACCATCTTATATAAGAACTTAAACAAAACCAGAACCCAAAGCATCTTAAAAAAACACAGACTTCATACCATGATCATGTTATCACTAGATAGAAGAAAATGTCTGAACTTTTTTCAGATCTTAAAAGGAATAATGAAACATTTCATACAATATTAATTTCACCCCTTTCCTAGTAAGAGAAATTTGAGGTGATGCCAACTTTGAGAAATCTTTCGTGAACCTTCAGTAGTATCAAATAAGATTGAGGAATATCTAACTCTCAATGATGTTTCTGGGATCTTTCCATTATAAAAAGAAATTTACTTTATCAAGATCGACTGATAATCCTTGATCAGAAATAAAGTTACCAAAATTTAACTTCTAGGATCCATAAATTTTATCCCAAAATATTTCCATACAAACAATGACATCATAATATTACCAGAACCAATCTCAAATAGTTCTTTTTATTATACTCATATCTATAATAAATCATTATATCCCCCATGAAACCTATCAAAAATTTGTAAATATAATCATGAAATATATTATTCATCAAAGCCATGAAAATTGTATGATCGTTAGTCAGAAAAAAAAAGCATCCCAATATTTTTTTAATGTCCATAACTAATCCTGAAATTAAAATTTATTATATCAAACTCACAAACTATAAAATGATGATAACCCAACCAATGGTCAATATTAAAAACTAGTTTCCCCCTTTAGCTGGTTAAAAAATCATTTAGATGAGAAAAAAAAAACTTTTTTTCAACCATTACATGGTTAAACTTTATGTAGTCTTTACATAATCAAAGTGAAATATCTTCTTTATTGGTAAAGTTCATAGGGGTATCCAAGTTGAAACACTAGGGGAAATGAAACCCTTTACCATTATGTTATCAATATGAATCTTGATCACTTTTAGCTCTAATATTTCCATACATTCATAGGTTATCAAAACCAGATTTTCACCTAGAACCACATCAACCATAATCACTACCTCCCTCGATAGAGTAAGAACTCATAAATCATATGGTAAAATTAGGAAAATACTGAACAACCATAGTAAGATAAAAAAAATTAGAAACATCATTGATATCAATTGACAAATTAGATAAAAAACATCTAAGCTTTTTTCACGAAGGTCCTATATGACTAGAACTTAGATCCCACTCTCCCTAAAATATCTAAGTGTGCCCCTCCACTGCGTGAAATGAGATACAATGATGATAAAAATAAACCTAAAAATGATTATAAATAATTCAATCTATCCCAATGATGACATAAAAATATATAAATTGAGAACTAGAAAATACCATAATAACTCTTTGTCCACTATCAATAGAGAACATGGATACAAAAACCCTTAGTATTTCCTCTTCCTATGATGTGTCGATAACACCATAATAGAGTAAATGAGATCCATTGGATGTTTAATCATATCAATATAACAACTAGAAATAAGTTAGTGGGAGGAACTTGTATCAAAAAAATAAATTACTCTTAAAGATGAAATAATTATGGTACCTCTCACTATCCCTAGACCCATATATACCCTCTTCATAAAATCATCTACATTGTTAAAGTTCATCACTCATGAGACTTGTGGATGGATCCCTATATTCTTTGAAGCATCTAACTATTTCAATATAACCTTTGGACCAAAAGTTCCCATAACATGAAAAGGAATAGAAATATCTTTATAGAAATGTTATAGATTTCCATAACCTCCACAACTATTTCACATAGTTATTTTCATAAAACACTAATGTTTAGAGTTCTTGAACACATTCCACTAATAATAAGTCAAAGAAACACTACTATTTGTAACTAATGGTGTAGTAAATGCTGTCTACAAACAACAACCTCCATACTCTTGTGATTTTCCTTTAACTTTTTCTATTTCCACTATGTACCATTGAAGTTGAAACTTGGTGAAAGAAATGGGATAGAATAACAAAAATTTCCTTCTATATTTATATCCTCAATCATTTACCTATATACTATATCTGCATAGGTTGACATATATAGCATAAATATCGATTATCTGATATCTAGTGGGAAACCTTATAGGTAATTATTATCCTTTTATTGGTCATTCTTTACTACCTCAAGCTTGAAATGAACTTTCTCCCCAAAATGATTTTTGTACACCAATACCAAACACTCTGCATACTACAAATAGAGGAACTAAATATACGTTTCCAAAATTACTTAATTTAGAAAAACTAATAGAATAATAGGGTCATGAAACCCTTCCATTATAAGACTACACATTTATCCTCCTATACCATAGAATCCCACCACTACATACCGAGACCCTCAAGCCTAAATGTTTCACACCCCACCTTAAAGGATATTTATTTATCATGAAATTACTTCCATTATTGATATCATATTCCTATAGCTTCAGGATGCACCTCAAAATTATTATTTTAGACTTTTGGTATATTTTGGTCGACACGACGAACTTCCCATGAGATAGCCTCAATAAGACAATGATCTATATTCATACTTCTTTGAGGATAATCTGCTGCATCCTCCTCAGGATCTTGTAGAAGATGTATTAGAGGCGTAATTTTACACACTAAATGAGTAGAAATGATCAAACAACAAGATAATATCAGTTCAAACAAAAAAACCATAATAGAAAACTAATATTAAATTCAATAACATATCACAAGAGACACACATCCCAACATTCCATCGTAATATGAGTCATATCACAGGATGATCTTTATAGGAATGCATCACAACCTACCTTTGATGTCCCAAAAAATCCTATCATCAGTCTACCCGATGTCCCAAGAAAAGGAATCCTGAGGATAGGCTACCTCTAATAAATTTTCTTCATGAAACGACCCTAATACCCTCTTGAATTAGTATCCAAATCGTTCTACAACATATGCTAGTGTGTTCGCGATCCACATGAATTGGTGACTAGAACATGGTAATTTAAAAAACACGCAAAATGATGTTTCCCAACCTAAGAATAAAAAATGAAATAAAAATATTCATGATGGAAAGAAATGGTAGAATAGTAAAACAATAATATTCCTAGCCAAAAAAATAGTATAAGTGAAATAACTCAAATTTAGCTAAATAATCACTAAGACATAAGTCCAATAGAAATGGAAAAATGAATCCAAAATAGTTAAACTAGGTGATAGCATGGGAAAACTCCCACCATCTCACCACCAGCTATCCAAACTCTACTGAGAGAAATCACACTTCTTGTAAGAATCCAGAACTTCTTTTTAGGTATTTTTTATTTTTCTAGTTGTTTTAGTGAAAAAGATGATTTTTTGAAATTTTTAGGAGTACATGCCGTGTACTTATAAGTACATTATATGTACCTGGTTTCCGCTAGTGACCATGTACTACTGTTTAACGGCTGCGTACATGGCCGCGTGTGGTGACCTAAATACCGCCTAAAGCGGAGGATGAAAAAGGCAAGTACACACTGTGTACTTTTAAATAACATGCCATGTACTTTATTTTTATTTCATTAAACAGATCGAGGTTTCTTCTAATGGAGAAAATGAACTTCTTCTTGACCTATCTCATCTAGGAGCACCCGTAAGACCGCAGATCTTCTATGAGCCCCCGAATCATCGTCCGTTCTCCGAATCAAACTCTTTCGGTTGTGTTGGAATCATATCGGTGAGTTCCTATTTATTCTTGAACATTTTTTCCTGATTTCTCCTCTTTCACAAGTTATTCTCGGTTGAACTTTTTTTATTATTTGGTATATCTATGGAGTTCTTGGGTAATTCATAGCCTGAGATTCAATTATATCGATCTCACAATGTTGAGGTGGGCAGTTTGTGTCTTTCTGTAGATAGTTTTTGAATTTTATGTGCAAAAGTTCTCAATTCCCAAGAACGATTTATTCCATGTTTATGGATTTTACCCCTATTATTTCTTGTTATGCCTTGTTTGTTTAGATATAGGTTAATTTTTTTGTAAATAGGGTTATCCTTTCCATGCTATGGATTTTTTCCCATGATTGCTTGTTTTGACCGTTTGGTATAGCTTGCCTGTTAGGCTTCTTTCCTTTCATGGCTAGTATTGTTAGAATGGAGTGATTTTTATATTACATGATATGATATATTGTAGATTGTTTAGACAAGTAGTTAGTGAGGTCTACTTTGGATTCCATGTATTTTTGTGCATGATTGACTTATACAGGGTTGTGAAATCTAGGTGTAGTAGACCATAGGGAGAATGGATGTTGAGGGATTCTCTAGAGTGTATGTTTACTGTTACATTGTGAGACCATAGAGGGAATGGACTTTTTGCTCACTCAAAGTGTCTATAGTTTTCTCGATATAGCCCATGGGGGGAATTGAAAGTTGAGTGCTTCCTCAGAGTGCTTATTATTTATCGATATGAGACCATAAGGGGGAATTGACGGTGAGTTCTTCCTCAGAGTGTCATTGTTAAAGCTCAACCAGAGGGGTCAGACTATGTGTACTTCCCAGAGGGTTTTCTTGTGTTTATTTGGTTGAACCAGAGGAGTTAGGCTATGAGTACTTCCCAGATGGTTACCTACTTTTGATTAGTTGCTTACATGGTATATGAAAATGAATGCAATTGAATTTTTAGGATTGGTACTTTGCGTATTTCTTTGTTTACTGCTTCATTTTGTTTATTGCCTACCATATATATTCACAGACGTTTTGGCACAGATCTTTGGGTGGTTTCCTACTAGGATTCGTCTCACACCCTGTTTGGGTCATTTTTTGGGCCCAAACAGAATATATTGCTACAGGTATAGATAAAGGAAAGCTCTCATCTACTTTAGGTACTTGATTTATATGGAGCAGGGGAATATGGGATCGAGCTAAGGCTTGCGAGGTCGTGGTGCTGTTTACTTTATTTTATTTTTTACTTTGGTTTAGTATTGTATTCCAACATTTTGAATTTTTTGGATGCTTTCATAGACATATGTTTCATGCATCATATATACATATGTGTTCAGTTGTTATTACTTTCAATCTTCCACTATTTACTGTTGTATAGTATTATTACTGCTTCTTCTATTGTTATCTATTTTACTTCCACTGTGTTACCCTGCTAATGAGGGCATAGTTTTCCCACTATAACACCCAAGTCCCTCACTATTAGTTGGCTTCCTCAGGTGTTTAGGGAAATTAACATGAGGCCATGTGACCAACTAGGTATGGGGAGCCTCTAGGTGGCTTCTGAAACTAGGACATTACAAAGTTGTATCAGAGGAATTCATTTATTCTTGACTTAATATTTAGAGAATATAGATAGGGATATTAAAGAATAGGTACTTGGTAATAATCTGTGCCCGGGAGTAGCTGACCTGTGTTCAGGGAAAAACCTATTTACCTTGTTATTGAAATTTTTATGGTTTTTCAAATATTACAGTTGATTTGATTTCATTTTTGGGTGATTCACATGTTTTTTTCTATTATCATTGATATTATTAATGTTCTATTTCTGTTACAACCCGATGAGATGAGGGTATTCCATCTCATGCATCATATAGGCACTTTATCGAGATCACATGTCAGGCATTCCTATCATTCCATTTAGGGTGCATTAGTGATTATATGTTGTTGTGATTGATGTCGTTCTACATATGCATGCTGTTGTGATAGATGAATTGATAGAATACTTTTTTTATAGGGTATTGGATTGTGTAATGTTTTGTTTGAATGGATGCCAAAATTTGGTTTTTGAGGTATTATGGGCCATCATGGATCATAATTTGGTGGATCATTGTATTGTTACTCCTTGTATATAACATTTATAAGATTCCAATCATTGATTCTTAGGGATTATGGGCCCTCACAGATCAGAATTTGGAACTTTAATGTTTTTTTCAGTGTTTTTCTGGGTTCCAGATTAGCTTCTTAAGCCTACTGTCAAGAAAACCCCAGAATACATGACATGTAATGATGAATACATGCCATGTGTCCTTTTCGGGAAGTAACTTTTTTTTCTTGAGTACACACCATGTACTGCATTTACACACCACGTAGTCTCTAACTATATCACTAACTGTGTGGGAAGAGACATGAGGTTGGGAAATCTTTGGGTGAATACGCCGTGTATCGGTTGTGCATGCCATGTTGTGTAAACCATGTGTCCAACCATGTGACTAATGACACAGATGGATCAAACATAGGTTCTACACACTGTGTCAAGCTTGAACATGTTGTGTATTATAACCCTTGAATATGGGCATGTAACAAAGAGCACAGGTCAGTGAAATCCTTCAAGTACACAACGTGTCTATCTGGAACATGTCGTGTAAAGTGAGTTGTGTAACGGGCCATGTGACATAGAACATGGGTTGGTGAAGTTCGTCTAGTACATACCATTTTTGGAACTAACACTCTGTGTAGTCTTGTTCTAGGAGAACCGTGTGGCTTAGCCATATAAGGGTACTTGGGTAGGGAAATAGGATTCAAGTACACGTTGTGTGTTAAGACAACACGCCGTGTGTTTGGGGGGTTACATGACCTAGGATGGAAAACGTACATGGACATGTGAAGACTTAAGGGAACACATCGTGTAGGCGTTATACCCTCCATGTATTAATGTTTGAAAAACTAGAATGATTTGTTTCTCTTGTTCCCTTCTTACACTTCTATGTTTTAGTCCCTGTTAATATTGATCTAAAGGGTGTTCTTGACCTTCCAGAGTCATGCCACCGAGACTTCCTATGGTTTTCCCCCAGTTGCAGGGTAGTGATCAGACACCAGACATAGCAGACCAGGAACTGCCCGCAGATCCTCCAGTTGTGCTTGTCTTGGCACCAGCCATTATCTCAGATATAGGTGTTGATGTATAGTTCCAAGAAGGCTTCATGAGGTTTATGCAGACCTCCAAAGGAGTACTGCATCTTTCCACTTCTATGGTAGAGTTGACATGGGGTTTCTAACAATAGCATACTCCTACCTTCACAGGGGATGGAGAACCTCATGATGCAGAGTCATGGTTAGAAGCCATGCAATCTATCTTTGAGCATCTAGAGATTCATCCAGAGAGGAGGGTGAAGCTCACTACATATATGCATTAGTATTCCTCCAAGAGATGGTGGGATGTGATCTCATAGGAAGAACACCAGTAGCTTATGGCATGGTATGAGTTCTAGTGTGCCTTCTATGAATACTTCTACCTGAAGACTTTGAGGGCCGATCGATCCCAATAGTTCATGAGTCTAGAGCAAGGTACTCTCTGATTCATGGAGTATTCTTCTTACATTATTGATTTGTAGTGATTCACACATATTCCAGGAGGTAATGAGTTATTTCTAGCAAGGAAGTTTAAGGATGGTCTCAGGCATGAAATCTGATCTCAGGTGAACATCTTCAGGTTGACTTCCATCACTTCGATAGTCAACCAGGAACTGATCATGGAGTGCAATATGAGGGATTCTGGAGTGGTGATCGAGAGTGGTTTGAGATCTGGAGTTGGTATCTCTCATACTAATAGTAGGAAGAGCCGTAGGGAGTCTATTCATGGAGATCTGAGGAGGTGGGACACTTCTTCTGGTAGTCAAGTGGAGAGATACTAGTGCAGGAAGAGTGGGAATATGAGGCCTCATTTCCCAAGAGACCTAGTGGAGTGTCGATCAATGAGAAATATGGGAAAAATTCAGCAGTTTTGTCATTTTTTGTCACCAGAAGCTGGTGATATGGGTTCTTCTATGATTCCATGTTCAGGAGAAGCACCACAAGTTTCTCACTAGTTTGGGAACTGGAGTTCTTCCATCCATTCAGGCCGATGGGGAGGTCATGGTCATGGTAGCCAGTTTCCAAGCTTCAAGAGATAGTAGGGTGGATCAGCTCAGGGTGTTCAGAAAGGTTCACAGGGCCACGATATAGGTCATAATTTTGCAGTGGAGTAGACCCAGTAGGAGAAGGATCCCTGAACCTCTACAGTACGAGGTGCGATCCAAGTTTCCTCCATTTTAGCTTTTTCTCTTTTCAATACAAGGGCTTCGCATAGCTTTATATCCTTTTTTGTTGTGGAGAGACTTGGGCTCGGTATATTTTCTTCTGCAGATATATTGATGTTAGACACTCCATTGGGGACTAGAACCGATAGTGTACGTCAGTGCAAGGAGTACCCTATAGTGGTTGGTTGGTGTCGCTTCTTATGGGACATGTATGTCCTAGAGATGATAGGTTATGAATTCATTCACAGAATGGACTGGTTGGTTACCTTCTGAGATGTTGTCGACTGCTATCGACATATGGTGAGTTTCACATCACCAAAGGGTAGATCATTTCTTCATAAGGGTTAGTGTGATGTACAAGAAAGCATAGCAGGACCTGAGCATCATTGGTTGGGAGGAGTTGAAATTCAGATTTATAGTCTATATCTGGATGACCAATACTTCAGAGATGAACATTCCTCTAGTGGTGGATCGTTTCAGGGATATCTTTCCTGAGGACTTTTTAGCTTTTCCTTCCGAGAGAGAGGTGTAATTAGTTATTGATCTTGTTCCAGGAGTAGCACCGGTTTTCATTCCTCTTTATAATATGTCTACACCAGAGTTGCAGAAGCTCAAGAAATAGTTGGAGGAGTTGCAGGCAATGGGTTTCATCCAACCCAGTAAGTCTCCTTGGAGTTCACATGTCCTGTTTGTGAGGAAGGTGAATGTTGCCCTCAAACTTTGTGTGTATTATCGGAAGATGAACCAATTGACGGTCAAGAACCGATATCCCCTTCCAAGTATTGATGATTTCTTTGATTATCTTCGAGGAGCCCGGGTGTTCTCAAATATGCACTTGAGATCCAGTTACCATCGGTTGCATGTTAGACCATAAAATGTACCTATTACAAACTCTCAGAGTAGGTATGGTATGTATGAGTATGTGGTTATGTCGTTCGGTCTCATGAACACACCTGCAGTCTTCATGGAACTGATGAACCGAGTGTTCCATCCATACTTGGATTCTTTTGTGGTGGTCTTCGTGGATGATATCTTGGTGTACTCTCACACTCAACACGACCATGACACACATCTTGAGATCTTTTTGAGTACACTAATAGAGTATCATTTATAATCTATGCTCACAAAATTCCACTTTTGGATGGACCAAATTCACTTCTTGTTTCATGTTATCTTAGAGACAGGAGTATTAGTAGAATAAGAGAAAGTTAGAGCTGTAGTTTCCTGGGAGAAGCCAAATAATGTCTTCGAGGTTCGGAGTTTTCTAGGGAAGGTTGGTTACTATAGAAGTTTCATATAGGAATTTTCACGCTTAACATTTCCACTGATGGGCCTAACTAAGAAGGATGCAATGTACTTGTGGTCAGATTCTTATGAGCCATCCTTTCAATAGATTAAGGGGAGGTTGACTTCAGCACCGATACTAGTTTTTCCAGAGTCAGGAAAGACCTATACTGTTTACTGTGATGCATCAGGTATTGGGCTAGGAGTAGTGCTTATGCAGGGAGAAGGATTCATTGTGTACCGGTCTCGGTTGTTGAGGCCACATGAGAAGAACTACCTAACGCATGATCTCAAGTTGTCCATAGTTGTTCACAGTTTACGTTGTAGGATACAATATCTTCTAGGAGAGCATTTTGTGGTTTTCACCAACCATAAGAGTTTCAAGTATATCTTCACGTAGTGTGATTTGAATATTAGACAGTGAAGGTGGGTTGAGTACCTTCTGTACTTTGACTTTGAGCTTGCCTATATGCCTGAGAAAGGAAACTCTGTAACTGATGCATTGTGCAGGAGGACTCTAATATAGGAAGGTTAGGAGGCTAGCAGTGAGTGGTAGCTTATGGCTATGTTCTCTGAGATTCAATTGGAATTTCATGACAGACAGGGGCATACATTTCTATCTTCTGTAGCAGTTACCTCTACTCTTCTTGATTGAGTGCGAATGAGGCAGCTATCAGATTCAGAAGGTGTAGTTCTACATGAGAGTGTGTTAGCAGAGGACCCTATTCTAGGATGGATAGTAGTCGAGGATGAGATATTTCATTTTCATGGATGTGTGTGGGTGCCAGCTGAAATATGTGAAGAACTGATTTGTGAATTTCATTCCTCGGTTTGGGTAGTTCATCCTGGTGTCACCAAGTTGTATCGAGATCTTCACCATCAGTATCTGTGGCTAGTTATGAAGAGATATGTTGCTGGTTTTTTCATGAGGTGTTCCACCTATCAGTAGGTGAAGGTGGAGCATCAGGGACTAGTAGGTATTTTTTAGTAGTTAACCATTCCCAAGTGTAAGTGGAATGATGTCACAATGGACTTCGTGACGGGTTTGCTGAGGTTACCTCGAAGAAATGATTCAGTATGGGTTGTTATTGACAGACTCACGATGGTTGCTCACTTCTTGCCGATCAAGGAGTCCTTTAGGGTTGATGAGCTAGGAAGGTTGTACATCTGAGAGATTTTACATTTACATGGAGTTCCTCACTCCATTATTTCAGACAGGGATGCCTGTTTTACTTCTCAGGTCTGGCAGGGACTTCCGAGGGCATTCTATACACAGGTACTTCTGAGTACAGATTCCCATTCTCATACAAATGGCCAGTCCGAGCATACGATTCAGGTTCTTGAGGACATGATTCGATCATGCATCTTGGATTTTGGAGGTTCTTTGGAGAATCACATACCTCTTGTGGAATTTTCCTAAAATAATTGTTTTCTAGAAACTATTTAGATGTCACCTTATGAGGCCTTGTAAGGTAGGCCATGACAATCACTTTTATGTTGGCTGGAGGAAAGAGAGGAAGCTATGATGGGACCTTGTCTTGTCTAAGAGACCATAGTGCAGATAGAGTTGATTAAGAAGACAATGGCTACTGCTCAGTCATGCAAGAAGTCTTATAAGGATAGACAGAGATAAACTATAGAGTTTGAAGTTGGAGATTAGGTTTTCTTATGTGTCATACCAAGATTGGGACACAGTATAAGGACTTGGAATTAAACATTACTTATTATTGAATTAAATGAATAATTCACATATAGGATCATTTCAGGTTTAGAGTTTTAGAGAATTAGGACATAACTATTACATCTCAAAATATTACAAAGTTGACACTTCTACTATGTTTCCATAAAATAAAAACTCTTAAAAAGAAACTTGTCTAGTTCCATGTTTTAGATAGCATGAAATTTCCTTGTTCTCATCCTTGACCATATTCCACATTAAGTCCTGTGAAAAAAAATTCAAAAAAAACTTGGGGTGAGCATAAAAAGCTCAGTAAGAGATACACAAAGAAGGAAAATTGTTAGTTTTTCAAAACAACAAGTAAACCATGAGTACTTTATCAAAGTAATACTTTTCACCTTTATGAAGTAGTATAAACTCTTCAATGAATAAAAGATCATTACGTAACCTTTTTTGACAAAAATATTACCATAAAATCCATATACATAACATATAAAGGTAACTTGGGACATAAACATACTTAAATGGAATAACCATACAGTCGACTTCCACACATATCACTTAATGGAATAGCCATACGGCCGACTTACATACCCAATGCATTGGAGGTTATAACGTAACCACCCATCCTGGTATTCATGGCATCACCCTTCATATGGTTTATCACGTGACCACCCGTCAAATTTCCAAGTACCATTATAAAATCATAAGACATAAAACAAATATAATGGAATGAAAACATTTCCACATTTCGATCACAATATATCACTAAAATATATTGTCATAACAAATCCATTATAAAAACCCATTTTCAATTCCAGAATACATAAAACAGTATATGGTTTTTATTTACTTTTAAAAACATTACGATTTGTTGGGGAATACAAAGTCCAAATAATACTCACAGCGGCGGAAAAGGTCATTGTCACCGCGTACGTTAAAAGAAGCATTCCTTTTTGTCATTTTGTAAAACGCTTCATAGAAAAAGATTCCTTTTGTATAAAATTAAATGTCAAAGGTGTTTATACACCATATAAAAGAAAGTCTTGTATTATAACAATATATGCCTCAATGAAAGGAGATTGAGACGAAGTCCCTTACAAAGACGATATCCTTAGATTAAGGATAAATCAATTTCATAATTATGTATGACAAATGAATACACAAAATATAAGTGGATATTAAGTGTAAAACAATCATAGGTCATTCACACATATTCATAGAACGACATACTCATGGAGTACAAGTTTATCCCAAAGAATCAAAATTGGGTTAAGAATTTCCCTTGCAAAAATTCGACAGCCTAACAGCGTCACATCAAAATTCAGAAAATTAGTTTTTTGAGAGATAAAAAGGGTATCTAACCACTTGGACATAAAATTTACATCAATAAGGATTTATAATAACATATCCCAATATTGAAATATGTAAATTAAAAGACCCAACAAAAGAAGTCTTTTAAAAAGGGGAGGGTGAAAGGTTCCCTAACCGACTTGGGTATCTTTCGAAACATACACCCCATGAAATAAGGACAATAAAACATTGATGTAAATACTCATAAAAGAATTTATATTACATAAAGAGTAGAATAATGGGCATTACATATACCACTCAAAGGAAATGGTGGAAAATGTAGCATAAATCTCATGGGAATAAAAGTGAGATGAAAAATCCCTTACGAAAACTCAGCATCCTAACGACGCCACTTAAAACTTCAAAAAATGGATTGATGAGATCAAATAGGGTCTATAATCATATTAACATAAAATTTTCAGAAAGATTAATATAAAATAACACCCCCCAACATAACAAAGAGGAGCTTAAAATAAGAGACATAAAGGAGAGTATATAAAAAGAAAGAGAGAGGTTGG
This sequence comes from Viscum album, assembly GCA_963277665.1. NCBI lineage: Eukaryota > Viridiplantae > Streptophyta > Magnoliopsida > Santalales > Viscaceae > Viscum > Viscum album. The sequence continues at coordinate 980,497,613 of OY728137.1, forward strand.
ATCTCTTACGAATATTCGGCAGCCTAACGGCGCCAATCAAAACTTCCAAAATGGATTTATGAGAGAAAATAGGGTCTCTAATCATATGAACATAAAAATTACAGTAAGAGTAATGAAAAATAACATCCCAATCAAAAGAAAGTTGAGCTTAAAAGGAATGACATAAAAGAGTGTACATAAAAAGAAAGAGAGGGGTAGGATCCCTTACCTCAAGTCAGACTTGTCTTGTTCATTTATTTATATTCCTGAATAATAAACATTGGTCAATTTATAATTGATTAAGGAAATAATTTAAATATTATTATTCAGTTCATATCACATATTATAATTTAATAATAATTATTTAATAATGTTAGTTCATATCAGACGTTTTTGACGATGTTTGGTACATGAGTCAAAAATGAACTTGTTTGAAAATGATTGCCCATGTAGTTATAAGTAAATCATTTCCATAATAGTATTAATGTTTAAAATATCATATATATCAATTACATATTCATTTTATACTATTACATAACATTCGGAGATAAAAAATGGAAATCACCGTTCATGGAGACGGTAGAGTGGGTACGCATGAATGCTACTTTCATTTTTTTGTCATATTAATGGAATTAAAAATAAATGAGATATATATATATATATATTATAATTATAGTATAATATATATGTTATATAGGTCACAAATTTTCATTAATTTCATTCTTTATACATTCCATGTATTGCATGAATGAGTCACATCACTTGAGGGGGCGGTAGTCCACACTTCCTCATATGAAATTACCGCATTTGCACAACATGAAAAGAATAAAGGTAAGTTTTAAATATAAAATATAGAAGAATATAGTAAACATAAATACCATATATATCATATATAAAATACAGTGACATCATAATGGCCATATTTATAAGTGTTAAAAGAATATTTAACAATCATCGTTTCGTGAGGCAGTAATTCTCCATCCACAGAAACAGTATGTTCTTTAACCATTAGATGGATGTGTGTGTAAGTGTAGCTCAAATACTTCTTATAAGAACATACAAGTATATTTAAGATACTTTTTTTGTTACAAAATAATGGAATAAAAAAATTAGGGGGTTGGAGAAGCAAAATAAAACAACAGAACACTAGGGAAGACTTTACCTTTAAATCGGGTAACTCTTTTAGATTCGAGCTCAGAGGCTTCCTTGGAAATACGTCTTCCCAAAATGAGGCTTCTAGGAGAAATAGAGGGATTTTGAGAGACAAAATGTTCAGGGTTTGGCCAAGACAAAGGCTTGAGAGGTGTGGGTATGGTGGTAGAGGTGGGGGCCTTTTATAAGGGGAGAGGGGCGGCACTCTTGGAAAGTTATAAACTATTACATTATTATATAATGATTTTCGGATTTCAAAGGTCCGAAAAGGTTATATTTCTAGGATAAGGTGATAAGGTTTCGAAATCCACCCATATAATATCTTTGTGAAAAGTTTAAGACTTAGATTTCACCCTATCTTTTCATTTTATTTAAATCATTCATTTATGAGGTAATCAATGCATCATCACGGTGTCATAAATAAATTAATTTATTTAATGTCTAAAATTTATAAAACCAAATAACATAATGTGGGAAATATTTTTATATTTCTAATGAATATTTATAGTAAAAAATATGACTTGTATAACCCCATGTAAAAATTGTTTTAGTAAAACAACTCATGTTTGTGACATTTTAATTTTAACTTTAAATAAAAGGTTATTAATGTAATTTTCCAACCAAAGTGGATCCATGGGGTCCCCAAGTTGACCCATGGATTTTCTTGGTCGGCCATGACTCATCCAATAAGGGTAGGATATGTGTCAAGGTCATTTCATATTATTAAAACATTATTTTTACATTAAATTACATTAATTACCTCTAATCGCGATTAAAAACTTAAAAGTTACTATTCAACAAAAAATTATTTTAATCTCATTGAACCACATTTTAATTCCTAATGAAAACCATGTATGTCGGATTTTTGAAATTCAAAACACAGAGGTGGTATAATTTTATTGAAACGAAAAATCAGTTTTATAAGTACCACTTAGTAGTTTCACTATTCATCAAAAATTGAAGTTCTTGAGAAAAATACCAAAAATTCACCCTAAGCTATATTTGATATTCTGAATTCAAAAATGATGTCTATTTTACGAAATTAAAAACATATAAGTTACATTAATTAATTTAATAATTAATTCCCGCCGTCAGAACAAATATCGTGTTTTTATGAAACAATATATATCAAAAGATTGACCCTAGTTTAAGTCCAATATCAAAATGAAATTAATTTCAATGACCACTATTGGATTAAATGGTAAAAATATATTCTAATTTCACTTTAAAACCAATTCAAAAGATAATATAATCATATAAATAAATTAGATTAAAAAGCGTTTTTGAATTAAAATACAACATTTTTCACTATTCATTAAAAAATGAACTTTATCAAAAAAATACCAAAAATTTACACAAAGTAAATTTCAATGTCCCGATTCTACAGAATAATTTTATTTTGTCAAATATAACACATAAAAATGTCAAAAAGTGGATTTAAAATAGGTTCACCATCAAAAGGCGGTTAATCAACCTTTTAAAGAATATTAGAATGTTTACACTTAAAATTGGATTCATTCGCATTTTTAATCCTCTAACATTTATTGTAAAAAGTAAAAATATTTTACAAACATATATAATCATTTTGTAGTTAGTTCTGTTTATTCTCATCATTACAATGGCTAGGTGTTAACTACCATTTAAAATAAAATTATTTTATTATTAGAGTGCAACGTAAGATTTCAAAGGAGCTCGTTGTTGTGTATTGGGTAAGCCATCGACCATAGTGTTCACTTTAAATTAATATTAACATTTTATTCACAAATAGGGGTAAATATAAAAATGTCATATTATTTATTTACCTGGGGTGTTACATCCTTCCCCCCTTTTGGGAATTGTGTCCTCGCAATTTTAAAATTGGGCTCCGAAACATCATTGAATGTCCCCCATCGGAACAAGAGTCGGTAAAACAATCAATTTAAAAGAAATAATGAGAAGTAAAGAGGTCACACGAGTTAACCCATACTAGGATTCCATATAGGAAAACATGGATATGGAAGAAAAAGAAAAGGGTCATGTTCTGAGGGAGAGTGATAGAAAGCATGTTTAGGAGAAAGTTAACCACAAGAAAATCACTAACTTGTGGTGGGTTAAACGGTATTCGATTCCCCAGTAGAAAACGTTAATAGAAAAAAAATTGTTTTAAGTTACTTTTCATTGAGGAATTTATTTTTTATCTTAAGGAAACTTACTTACTTGTCATTTTCACTTTCTACTTTTACTAGATTTCTTACACAAACTCATACTTTCCCCAAATGATGAGTATTTAGGAAGACTTGTTCACATTAAGAGTACTATAATAAACTTCTAGAGAATCACCTAATCCACAAAAGAGAACTATATATTTCCCATGTCTTTAGACCCTTACCAAAACCAAAATTGTTAGAACAAGATCAGATTATCAAGAAAATGATAACCCTTTATAAAAAGAAAATCTATTCTTATTCTCCAAAATTTGTCCAACAAAACCCAAAGTTCATCAAGGACCATTCGATAAACAATTTGTCCATAAAATTCTTCCAGGTAAACAAAACTAAGATTGAAACCCATATATTTGAAGGATTTCGTCACATAGTCTTCCAAGGTAAAAATTAACACTTATCTCCAAATAACATCAGTTGCTCTAAAAGTCTCATATTGAAAAGTAATTAACCTAATCATATATCATCCATGATAGGTTAATAATTTCCATAGATAACCCAAAATCAACTTACTCTTAATTCATGAAATCATCTAACTAAAAAGAATAAGTCATACTAACCAGGGACTTCACGTAGTCCCGTGGAAGGCGATAAATACCAATCACACATTGGTTTGGGGTCGATTCCCACAGCTTTGTCCGATGCGGCGGGTTGTCACACGGTCTGCGTGTTGTCCTTTTTCCAAAACTATATAATTCTTAAAACATTCCCCAATAAGAAATAAAATCTTCAAAAATAACCATAACATAATTTAACCACAATTTTACCTCATGCCTTTCATCTTCCACCATAACATATAGTAACCCATAATTACCTCAAAAGTATGGATCATATAAACCCTAATGGTTACCTTTAAAATTATCACATGAACTTCCACATCGAGTTGGTTCTCTCATACAAGAGGTATTAGAGAACTCACCAAGGTTCAAGTGGTTAATCATGACTCCTTATAGTTGGTTTAGAATAACCACAAGATTTATCATTGAATCCCCCATTTCATCCAGTCTCTTAATCAGAGAACCACCACAGTTTCCTTCAAACCCATTGTCACTTTGGTGCCTTCTAGATCCATCCATTTAATAAAACCAAAAAGGTTAGTGTGAGTATATGATAAAAATCATCATGTACTAAAGATGAAGATAAACACTAAGATATAATTATCCAAGTTATCTCAAACTCATTCCAACCTTCAAAAAAAACAATGACACTATCTAATATAATAACCATTGTGGAAAAACACAACTTGTCACTTATGCTTAAACAACACTCTAACCTCTAAAGTTATATAAACCGACCTTTTATACCAACTATAACGACCCGACCTTAAACATTACTTATTATTGAATTAAATGAATAATTCACATAGAGGATCTTTTCAGGTTTAGAGTTTTATAGAATTAGGACATAACTATTACATCTCAAAATATTACAAAGTAGACACTTCTACTATGTTTCCATAAAATAAAAAATATTAAAAAGAAACTTGTCTACTTCCATGTTTTATATAGCATGACATTTCATTATTTCCATACTTAACTCTATTCCACATTAAGTCCTGTGAAAAACATTTCAAAAAAACTTGGGGTGAGCATAAAAAGCTCAGTAAGAGATACACAAAGAAGGAAAACTGTTAGTTTTTTAAAACAACAAGTAATCCATGATTACTTTATCAAAGTAATACTTTTCACCATTATGAAGTAGTATAAACTATTAAATGAATAAAATATCATTACTTAACCTTTTGCAACCAAAAGATTACCATAAAACTCATATACATAACATATAAAGGTATCTTGGGACATAAACTTACTTAAATGGAATAACCATACGGTTGACTTCCACACATATCACTTAATGGAATAGCCATACGGCCGACTTCCATACCCAATGCATTGGAGGTTATAACATAACCACCCATTTTGGTATTCACAGCACCACTCTTCATATGTTTTATCATGTAACCACCTGTGAAATGTCCAAGTACCATTATAAAATCATAAGACATAAAACAAATATAATGGAAAGAAAACATTTCCACATTTCGATCACAATATATCACTAAAATATATTGTCATAACAAATCCATTATAAAAAACCATTTTCAGTACCAAAATACATAAAAGAGTATATGGTTTTTATTTACTTTTAGAAACATTACGGCTTGTTGAGGAAGCCAAAGTCCAAATAATACTCGAGGCGGCGGAAAATGTCATTGTCACCGCGCACGTTAAAAGAAACATTCCTTTTTGTTGTTTTGTAAAATGCTTCGTAGAAAAAGATTCCTTTTGTATAAAATTAAAAATAAAAGGGGTTTATATACCATATAAAAGAAAGACTTGTATTAGAACAATATATGCCTCAATGAAAGGATATTTAGATGAAGTCCCTTACAAATACAGTATCCTTAGATTAAGGATAAATCAATTACGTAATTATGTGTGACAAACGAATACACCAAATATAAGTGGATATTAAATGTAAAAAAATCATAGGATATTCACACATATTCATTGAACTACATATTCAAGGAGTACAAGTTTATCCCAAATAATCAAAATTGGGATAAGAAGTTCCCTTGAAAAAATTCGACAGCCTAACGGTGTCACTTCAAAATTCAGAAAATGAGTTGATGAAAGATAAAAAGGGTAACTCATCACTTGGACATAAAATTTAAATCAATAATTATATAGAAGAACATATCCCAAAATTACAATATGTAAATTAAAAGACCCAACAAAATAAGTCTTTTAAAAAGAGGAGGGTGAAAGGTTCCCTTACCGACTTTGGTATCTTTCGAAACATAAACCCCATGAAAGAAGGACAATACAACATTGATGTAAATACTCATAAACGAGAGTATATTACACAAAGAGTAGAATAATGGGAAATTCATATACCACTCAAAAGAAATGGTGGAAAATTTAGCATAAATCTCACGGGAATAAAAGTGAGATGAAAAAACCCTTACGAAAACTCGGCATCCTAACGGCGCCATTTAAAACTTCCAAAAATGGATTGATGAGATCAAATAGGGTCTATCATCATATCAACATAAAATTTTCAGAAATAGGAATATAAAAGAACATCCCCCAACATAACAAAGAGTAGATTAAAATAAGTGACATAAAGGAGAGTACATAAAAAGAAAGAGAGAGGTTGGATCTCTTACGAAAATTCGGCAGCCTAACGGTGCCAATCAAAACTTCCAAAATGGATTGATGAAAGAAAATAGGGTCTCTCAACATATGAACATAAAAAGTATAGTAAGATTAATATAAAATAACATCTCAATCATAAGAAATATGAGCTTAAAAATAATGACATAAAAGAGTTTACTTAAAAAGAAAGAGAGGGGTAGGATCCCTTACCTCAAGTCTGACTTGTCTTGTTCGTTTCTTTATATTCCTGAATAATAAACTTTGGTCAATTTATAATTTATTAAAGAAATAATTTAAATATTATTATTCAGTTCATATCACATATTATAATTTTATAATAATTGTTTAATAATGTTAGTTCACATCAGACGTTTTTGTCGATGTTTGGTATATGAGTCAAAAATGAACTTGTTTGAAAATCATTTCCCATGTAGTTATAAGTAAATAATTTCCAGAATAGTATTAATGATTAAAATATCATATATATAAATTACATATTCATTTTATACTATTACATAACATTTGGAGATAAAAAATGGAAAGCATTGTTCATGGAGACGGTCGGCTGTACGTACGCATGAACGCTACTTTCATTTTTTTGTCATATTAATGGAATTAGAAAAATGAGATATATATATTATAATTATAGTATAATATATATGTTATATAGGTAACAAATGTTCATTAATTGAATTCTTTATACATTCCATGTATTGCATGAACGAGTCACATCACTTGAGGGGGCAGTAGTCCACACTTCCTCATATGAAACTATCGCATTTGCACAACATGAAAAGAATAAAGGTATGTTTTAAATATAAAATAAATAAGCATATAGTAAACATAAATACAATATATATCATATATAAAATACATTTACATCATAATTTCCACCTTTGAAGTTGTTAAAAGAATATTGAACAATCATCGTTTCGTGAGGCAGTAATTCACCATCCACAGAAACAGTATGTTCTTCAACCATTAGACAGATGTGTGTGTAAGTGTAGCTATAATACTTCTTATAAAAACAACCAAGTATATTTAAGATACTGTTTTTGTTACAAAATAGATGAATAAAAAAATTTTAGGGGGTTGGAGAAGCAAAATAAAACAAAAGAACACTAGGGAAGACTTTACCTTTAAATCGGGTAACTCTTTTTGATTTGAGCTCAAAGGCTTACTTGGAAAGACTTCTTCCCAAAGTGAGGCTTCTATGAGTAAGAGAGGGATGTGGAGAGACAAAATTGGCAGAGTTTGTCCAATACAAAGGCTTGAGAGCTGTGGTTAAGGTGGTAGAGGTGGGGGCCTTTTATAAGGGGGGAGGATGGGCACTCTTGGAAAGTTATAAACTCTTACTTTGTTATAAAATGATTTTCGGATTTAAGAGGTCTCAAATGGATATATTTCTAGGCTAAGGTGATAAGGTTTCTAAATCCACCCATACAATAGAATTTTTAAAAGTGTAATACTTAGATTTCACCCTATATTCTCATTTTATTTAAATCATTCATTTATGAAGTAATCACTGCATCATCATGATGTCAAAAATAAATTAATTTATTTAATGTCTAAAAATTATAAAAAACTATCATGATGTAGGAAATATTTTTATCTTTCTAATTAATATTTATAGTAAAAAATATGACTTTTATAACACCATGTAATAATTGTTTTAGTAAAACAACACATGTTTGTGACATTTTAATTTTAACTTTAAATAAAAAGTTATTAATGCCATTTTCCTACCAAAGTGGCTCCATGGTGTCCCCAAGTTGACCCATGGATTTTATTGGTCGGCCATGACTCATAAAATAAGGTTAGGACATGTTTGAAGGTCATTTCATATTATTAAAACATTATTTTTACATTAAATTACACTAATTACCTCTAATCGCGATTAAAAACTTAAAAGTTACTATTCACCAAAAAATTATTTTAATCCCATTGAACCACATTTTACTTACTAATGAAAACCATATATGTCTGATTTTTTAAATTCAAAACATTGAGGTGTTAAATTTTCATTTAAACGAAAAATCAGTTTTTTTAAGTACCAATTAGTGGTTACACTATTCATCAAAAATTGAAGTTCTTCAGAAAAATACCAAAAATTTACCCTAAGCTATATTTGATATTCCAAATTCAAAAATGATGTCTATTTTTAAAAATTAAAAACATATAAGTTACGTTAATTAATTTAATAAATAATTTCCGTCGTCAGAAAAAAATAGCGTGTTTTTATGCAACAATATATATCAAAAGATTAACACTAGTTTAAGTCCAATTTCAAATTGAAATAAATTCCAATGACCACTATTGGATTAAATGGTAAAAATATATTCTAATTTAACTTTAAACAAATTCAAAAGATAGTCTAATCATATAAATAAATTATATTAAAAAGAGGTTTTGAATTAAAAAACAACATTTTTCACTATTCATTAAAAATGAACTTTATCAGGAAAATACCAAAAATTTGCACAAAGTAAATTTCGATGTCCCGATTCTAGAGAAGAATTTTATTTTGTCAAATATAAAACATAAAATTTTCAAAAAATGGATTTAAAATAGGTTCGCCATCAAAAGGCGGTTAATCAACCATTCAAAGAATATTAGAATGTTTACGCATAAAATTGGATTCATTTGCATTTTTAATCCTATAACATTATTTGTAAAAAGTAAAAATATTTGACAAACATATATAATCATTTTGTAGTTAGTTCTATTAATTCCCATCATTACAACGTATAGGTGTTAACTACCATTTAAAATAATATTATTTTATTATTAGAGTGCAACGTAAGATTTCAAAGGAACTTGTTGTTGCATATTGGGTAAGCCATCGAGCATAACGTTCCCTTTAAATTAATATTAACATTTTATTCACAAATAGAGGTAAATATAAAAATGTCATATTATTTATTTACCTAGGGTGTTATGCACAAGAGGATTAGGAGATAGGGTAATCTTTCACTGAGGTATGTCGGACCGTTTGTGGTGTTAGAGAGAGTCAGGGTGGTTGCTTATTGGTTGTAGTTACCTCAGAGGTACCAGGATATGCATGATGTCTTCCACATTTCTCAACTTCAACGTTACTTCTCAGAAATGTCTCTTGTTTTCTAACCCAGGGGGGGTTGAGTTAATGGTGGATGCATATTTCAAGGAGAATCTTATCCGGATTGTTGACCTAAGTGAGAAGGTTCTTCATGCCAGGTCTATTCCTCTAGTACGAGTGTTATGGCAGCACTGGAAATTACAACAAGATACTTGGGAGAGGGAGGCTGAAGTACGATCATATTGGCCAGAGTAGTTCATGGATTCTTCTTCTATGCTTCCTTTCTAGGAAAGTTCGGGGAAAAATTTATTTAATGGGGGAAGTTTTTAAGAACTAAGATCTTCTTTTCATGTATGTTTTTCTTTTCTAGTTTTTTTAGAAAAATATGAGTTTCTATAAATTTCAGGATTACACGTTGTCTACCCGGTTGTCGTGGGTGACCATGTTCTATCCATGTAACAGCCGGGTAGATGGTCATGTGTAGTGACCTATAGACCACCTAAATCAGAGGCCGGAAAAGGCATGTACACATCGTGTACTTTTAAAGAACATGCTATGTACTTTCTTTTTATTTCATTAAATGGACCAGGGTCACTTTTAATAGACAGAGCACGCTTTTTCTTGGCCTATCTCATCGAGGAGCTCCCGTACAACTGCAGATCTTCTCTAAGCCCCAAACTCACCATCTAGTCTTTAAATCTAACTCTGTCAGTTGCGCTAGAATCACATCAGTGAGTTATTCTTTCTTTAAGAATATCGTTTCCTAATATCTTCTCTTTCGTGATTTATTCCCAATTGAACATTTTTTATGTTTTTTATATCTATAGAGTTCTATGGTGATTCAAGGACTAGATTCACATATATCGATATCACGATATCGAGGTAGGTGGTTTTTTCTTTTCCATAGATATTCTTTGAGTTTTAAGTGAAAAAGTGACCAATACCCAAGAACAGGGTATTTCGTGTTTATGGTTTCTAGTCCTGTTATTTCCTGTTATGCCTTTTTTGTTTGGATAGAGGTTAATTGATTTTGAATAGTGTTAACCTTGCTATTCTATGGATGTTTTTCCATGATTTCTTGTTTTGAATGTTTGGTCTAGATTGCCTATTAGGCTGCTGGCATTCCATTCTTTGTATTGTTAGAATGGAGTGATTGTTATCTTACATGCTATGATATGCTGTAGATTATTTAGCCAAGTATTTATTAAGGTTTACTTTGGCTACCATGTATCATAGTGTGTGATAGGCTTACACAGGGCCTTGAGAACCTGGTGTAGTAGACTATAGGGATATTGGACATTGAGGGATTCTCTAGAGTGTCTGTATTACGTTGTGATAACATAGGGGGATGGACTTTGGGCTCCATTAGAATGTCTTTAGTTTCCTACATATGAACCACAGGGAGAATTGGATGTTGAGTGCTTACTCAGAGTGCCTATTAGTTACCGATATGATACCATAAGAGGAATTGATGGTGAGTGCTTCATCAGAGTGTGTTTGCTAAAGCTGAGCCTGAGGGGTTAGGCTGTGTGTACTTCCCATAGGTTTTCTTGTGTTTTTTTGGTTGAACCAGAGGGGTTAGGCTGTGATTACTTCCAAGAGGGTTACCTGATTTTGATTATCTTCTTACTTGGTATAAGAAAATGAATGAAGTTGAATTTTTAGGATTGTTACTTTGTGTACTTTCTTGTTTACTACTCCATTTTTATTATTTCCTACCATATATATTCACTGACTGTTAGGCACAGATCTTGGGGTGGTTTCCTACTAGGATTTCTCACACCTAATTTGGGTCATGCTTTTGGGCCCAAACAGATTATATTGTTGCCAGTATAGATAAGGTAAAGCCCCCATCTAATTCAATTACTTGATTTCTGTGGAGCTGGGGAGCATGGGACCAAGCTGAGGCTTGTGATGTCAGGGAGCTGTTTACTTGATTTTTTTGTACTTTTGGTTTAGTATTTTATTCCATCATTGTGACATGTTTGGATACATTTCTAGTCATATGTATCATGCATCATATATACATATGTTCTTAGTTGTTATTACTTCCATTATTCAATTGTTTACTATTGTATGGTATTATTTCTACTTCGGTTATTGCTATCTATTTTACTTCTGTTGTGTTACTCTACCAATGAGGGCATAGTTTCCCCAGTATGACACCGAAGGCCGTCATTACTAGTTCGTAGCCTCTGGCATTCGGGGAAATGTTATTGAGGTCATGTGACCAACCTAGTACGGGGTGCCTCTAGGCGGCTTCCAGAACCAGGACATTACACTTCTTCAATGCATCACCATTCCTTTCCTTATATTGAAATTCATAAAAATTTCAATGCACTAACAAAGGGTTGCACATGGTGTTATATAAATTGGATCATTTGTACCCCACCTAGTTATTCCATGACCAATCTCGGTACAAAACTCTGAACCTACTCAACATTAAAAAAAGGAATAAGGAAAAATAATAGTAGTTATTTATATCAAAATCATGATAATACATTTAATTTACCCCTTTTCTATATATCAAATGTTAAAAAAAATTAAATAATATCACATATATAAAAGTAGAAAAATAAAACTAGAGCTTGTATGACATAACACATAAAATCCATGGAAATTTAAGGTAATTTAGTACAAAATTAGGCATAGGTAACATCATTCCAAGGATCAAAACATTCCATGATAGCTAGGACACTCATTCCCAAAACATAGATAATCACTCACATCAGGTATCTAGATATACAGATCGAATACGGTGAGTGTAGGAACACTCCATTATATGAACCTCCCAACATGTCAAACATGTCTCTAGACTAACATGCCTAGAGAGCAGAAGAACTACCCATGTATTAATCCACAATTAGTATCAATGAACAAGGCATATTACAAAACCATGAAACTAAGTCACCAAGGATTACCAGGTTCTTTATTTCAAACCCATTTCTTCAAAACCATTTGTGGATAAATATTTCATTAATCCAATTCACAATGTTTTGAAAATAAATTTTATTTCACCAAAATAAGGGGAAATTATATTTTATCAAAAAAATCATTCCCACACACACAATCATATCATTTGAATTAATTTATTAATCTATATATAAAACCAAATAAATGTAGTTCATCCAATATAAGATAGAGATAGATCTGCACTCTTCAAAATCCAGATGAACGAATCCATAATAGAATCCATCAATTAGAAAGGAACACATCGTCAATAACAGATGACCTGAGATTAATTCCTATATCTTAGAGTCACATCCCACATAGAAAAAAGAAAATTTTAGAAAGGGAAGACCATACCAAACCTAAAATAATACACACCCATAAAACTATAACCAATAAAGGATCCTCCCTAAGAGATGATTACCAAGAGGATATAAAATGAGCAAAACAAAAATATCAACAGATCTGAAAACATAGAGTAACAGAACTACTATGATCATGGGAAAAAAGAGGTAGATCACTTACTCGAAGAGATGCAATTCAACAACCTTGATGATAAATAGCCAAACGAAGCAATCAGAATGGGGAATAGATCCCCAAAATTTCATGAGAGAGACCCATGTACTAGATGGAAGATACTTCATCCAAATAGTGAATAAAATCAGTCATGAAGATCTTTAAAACTCACCTACCTCAACCAATATATGGTTTGTAAAGACAAAACATCATTTAATTCCCGAATAATATCACCTAATGAAAATCATGTCTCCTCATATTAAAATACTAATCCCAAGCATTTCATAATGTGTACAATTTTCACCATATGTTTATTTTTCACACACTAAAAAATCACAACATTTTTTCTATGAAAAATATATGATCTATAAATGGTTCATGACGTGTATTTATCCCGCATAAAAAAATTATAGATTATTATTAAATAAAATCAACCGAACAATAGCATTATATAAACTTAGGAAGAAACCTAAAATTAGTTTAATATGTTTATTCCAAAATCTAATAATTCAAACAAATATACTTCCCTAAACTAATGACATTTCCACAAAAAAATTCCCTCCATCCTTGGAATTCCCAAAATTCACCCAAATAAATATAGAAATGAAAATAGAGATAAAAAATACCTAATAACATGTAATTGGATGTTACACATGAGGGGGTTGCTGTTTTATAAATTAAGAGTTCTAAAAAGAAGATTGAAAAAATTGAAGACACCAGTGGAGAATCATATTTCACCATGTTTAAATAGGTTCAATAGTTATGATTGGTAAAATAATCATCCATTTAGTTTTTGAGGATTAATGAAACATTTTTGGATCAGTTCGATAGAAATTTAGAAGATAAAGATAACATGAATGGTTAATATTTTTTAGAGGAAAGAAAGTGGTTGACTTATTTGGATAGGTCATATAGGAGGCTATTTATTAAACTAAAGCAAGTAAAAAAAATAATCCCATTTCACCAAATATAAATAGGTAGGGTGAAGATTAATAAATTAAAAAAATTACTTTTAGGTGGTAACCCAATTTTTTAAAGATTTTTAATTTTCAATTTTTAGTAAAATAAATATTTAAAAAAATATTTTTAAATTATATTGAAAATGGAATTCAATTTAAGCTGATTGATTTAATTTTTATGTTCAAAATAAATGATCTATATAATAAATAATATGACACAGATAAATAAGGTTCACATAGAATATTTACATAATGAGATATCAATTCATGTCATGAAATTATATAGAAATAATCTATGAATCCAATATTTGAAGGTGTCAATAAAAGGGGTGTATGAGTTTAAATTTAACATATCATTTCCCCCAAAAAAATATAATTATTTTGTGATTATAATTAAAAATTTCCTGAACTTCCTTGGATATTTCATTAATCACTTATCTTTTTGTCATAAACTACATAGATTTATCATTGTTTTGTATCTTTGAATTTATTTTTCAATAAATTTAAATGAGAAAAAATGGGATAAAAATAATTATGGATAAACATGGGTATTATGATTTAAAAAACGTGATTTATGGGAACATGTTAATTTTTATAAATGAAATATTTATGAGAATTTTACTACCCTAGATTTTAAATATTTTTATTTGTTTATTTAATTATTTTTCTTTATTTACATGAGTTTTTTTATGACTATTTTTTATCATTTATGATAAATTTTATAGGATTAATATTTCCCATTCTTTTATTTTTATATTTATTGAGTACAAATTAAGAATTTTTTTCCACTAAAATTGAATTTCATCTTTCTTAGGTTATGATTCTATAATGTTAAATTTAATATGATTGAGGAATTTTTGTATTATCCCCTATCATAAATCCAGACTATACATTAATCCTTTATAAGGATGTGGAAACCATGAAAATCCTTTTTAGGGAATATCCATTCTTCAAGACTATTTGTATCCCTTCATATCCTACTCTAAATATTTTACATGATTGTCAATAATTTGTATGGGGGCGTTGTTCCATAGTGGATGTGATGTGAATTTAGAAAGTAATAAGAGTGGAGGTGACCTCAAGGGTAATTGGGTAAATGTCTCATGGTTTTTATATATTTTACTCATTTCTCTCTCTCTTGAACAAAAAATTAAAAATGGGTTATGTCATGGGAAATTCAAAAAACATCAATTATTTACCAGTGATCTTTTGATAACTATTAAAAATATTGTTATGATGAGATCCATTAGCATTGGATGGTTGATGTTATGTTTATTCCAAAAACAAATTTCAAAAATAGATAAACTAGAGAGTTTTTATTAATTATACATTATGGTGTTATAATCATTCATTGGATTTATTTGGGAAAATGTATGCCTCTTTTGTAAAGGGAGAATTTTTCATTGGGTGGATTTTTTATTTAGTGAAAACAACCGTTAAGGAAACCTTCTATTTTATATTTAGTCGTTTTCACATCACATACCTACCTACCCTAAATCTAAATAATTATTGAAAACTAATTATGAAACTCATAGGATTATTTATGATTTTTTTTCTAGTGATGGAGAAATTAGATGCATTTCTATCCTATGGTAATAGGAATGATTTGATGTATAAAAAGAAACTATGTTTAAATTTTTACCTTGATGATCAGTGAAAAAAATTAAGTAAGCTAAATTAAGATTGTCATGAATATTGATATTTAATTGAAAAATAAAAATTAAATAATAAAGAGTCATGGTCAATTTTCAAGGGGAAAAGTAATATAAATGGTTATCTTGATTTTTTTAAAAGATAATATTGAATAAAATTTTCGTCTCTAATGCTCGAACAAAAAATTACCCTTTTTATTATTTTATTTTATTGACATTTCATTTATATAATAGTAATATAAGTTCCCTTTATAGTATATCTAGATTTAAATATTGAGGAAAATCTTGAATTCCAGTTTGTGGTGATTTGATGCTTACATTTCATGAATATACTTTATCATATTTAAATTTTTGTTTTCTTTCAATCAATAGGTCATTCTAGATGATATTTTATTGATTGTTTCATTTATAGAATGATACGAATGAATAATGGAAAGTGAGAAACAAGAGAAAATTGTGTCTGTATTTACAACATGATAAGACTTTCATCAACAAGGGATGTCCATGGAATGATTTGAACTCTAGAAATGGAAAAAGAAAGTGGAAACATAGCTGAACATGCTTAAAAGCATTATTCATGTAATGAATTGACTATTCATGATGAGAATGTTTATAGGAATTCATGATATGAATACAAGCTATGAATTCCTCACCTGGTAGGGTAGATCAAAAAATCAAGGCATGAATCTTTTTCTCATGCCCTGAATCTTGTGGATAGAGAAAAGTTTTCTTTTTTAATATTCAAGTCACTCCAAATCATAAAGAAATTTACCTAGATCCTCCATGAAGCTCCAATATTGACTCGTGATTAATAAATGACCAAGTTAACTTAGAGTTAAAGCTGGCATGATAAATTTGGTGTCTAATAAATTTAAGACCATGGGTTTTCTCGGGGGACAATTCATTCAGAGGTCGAAGCCTGGGGAAAGGTATTGCACTGCAGTATATTCCTTAACATGTTATTATCTAGATTTTCTTTTATAAATTATTTTTTGTTATCATTTTCCATTACTTACTCATGTTTATAATTATGGGGTAACATTCAATCTAATTTTGGTTGACTTTGTTAAATTGGGTGGTTATTTTTATTGGATTTCATTTTTTTTCATTCGATTGTACTTAGAGTAAAATTGTAATTATAATTTCTTTCCTCTTACTATCTCTTGAAAATTGATGTAATAATATATAATTTCTCATTTTAATTGTGAAACAGAATAAACTAAATAAATAATGAAGATTAAATTGATTAGGGTAATTATGTTTCACACTGATATTAAGAAATATTAATACATTAATATCATAAAACACATAATCATGATAAATAGGGAATTTATAAATTAAGAAGGGGATAGAAAAAACAATTATATCCCTCTACCTGACTCACATGTCAATCATAAACAACAAATTAAACATCTAAATTCATTATCAGACAAACCCAAAATCTTTATTACCTCATAATGCATTCTTCATCACTTTTTGAAAAATAATAAATGTTATAATATATTTGTTTCTTTAAAATAACTCAATCAATAATTTTTTAAATTCCTAATAAACTATGTGAATAATCTTTTAGGATATACCTCAAACTTGGTATTTCACATTATTAATTATTTAGTCGCATTTTTTTGATTAAACAAAAATTATTAAATTGTTATAGCCTTCTAGGTATACAGAGTATGTATAAGGGTAGAACAATGATTAATAAGATTATGTAAGGTTACTTCAAAACATATAAAAACATTAAAGGAAACATGTAATGCATATATAAGGATAAATAAAAATTTAATATTAACAAAGGAAACATGATTATTGAACACAAAAATAATGAATTTATTGGTCTAAGATAATAATATACCCCTTTTGATGATCACTAATCGTGGTTCAAAATGAAATTCAAAAAAAAAGTGGATTAAAATGGAGAGGTATTAAATGAATTATATATATATTTCAAGAATAACATATGACGTAAAAAGATAAAGTTACAAAAAATTTCCATAATCACACTCATTCATAATATTTCCCCAAACATAGTATTCGCTACTCCTATTGGATTATAAAAAAGACACAAAGAAGGGAAAATGTATCAGTGTATAATAAAAAATGAATCAAAATTACTAATGTATGAATAACATCAAAGTCAATAAATTTTATCATAAAAATTTAGAAAAAAATAATAGCATCTATCAAATTATTGTCTGATTTTGATTATTCCTCATCTTGAAGGAAAGTAGGATCAATTGGGTCTTCCCCATTTCCATAATCATCTCATTGAGGAGTTGGGGTTGAAATAGGTGTTGTCGTCTTGAACACAATTCTAAATGTAAATAGTATAAAATGTATCATTTCCCTATATGGGTATCACTAAAAACTTAACTACAATGAATTTATTCTATGTAGATGCTGAGATGTGGGGTGGATACTATAACCTTCATAGAAATAACTGAAGAATCTATTACTACATTTCTAGAAATATACAAGAAGGGATCCACCATATAAACATACTAAGTGATAATTATTACTCTATTTACCATAATCTAATGGAAATAAATATTTTCCTCCATAAAATAATCAACAAGGATGTTAAATCCTTTAGACAACTCACTTTCACCTTGAAATCCTAGGTTAAAGGAAGAAACCATATATTTTTAACAAAAACAGAAACTGCTAAATAAGGTCATTCTTGGTAAAACAAATTACTTGATATATAATGCTTAATGGTTTTAATGATAATGGATTGGTCACTTCTATATTCTTTAAGAAATACTCAACCCAAATTACTTATATTCCCACCATGATATTTAATTTTGTGTAGCTCATCTTGGTTAGAGATGGAATAATATTCTAACACAACATATAGATCTTCTATAAAAATGGTTTAGATCATCTATAGTTAAATAATGGGCATATATAGAGGAGGATATATAGAATGTGAATCTATATCTATAGAATTTAATTCATGTCTTCGGAGCATTGAAAAATCTCTCTTAGAAAGGTTTACTCTATTGTCTTCCAAGGTATAATGGATAGCTCCAATCTACTCATAGAACGTTGAATACTCCAATTCAAAATCAATGATTCTCAAAAATTTCTAGGGTTATAGCTATAAAATAACCAATGAGCCATTGAAAAATATATCATATTCTATGAGAGAATTAATTTGTAAAATATAAGACCTAATGATAACAATAATATTAGAAAAAATATCAGGCTCAAAGGCATATAAATCATCTCGGGCCTGGGTACTAGTATGAGGAAAAGTAGGAAAAGGAGAATAATTCTCCTATATATATTAAACATCACCATAAAAATGATATTCCCCATTAAGAACAAGTGGTGAATTTACTACTACCATATCACTAACAAGTTAAGGGGACGTAAAAGGTTCTAGATGGTCATCCTTGTTAATCCTTTATACTAGGAAACCCTTATGATCTCTTTGAGAAATAATAATGGTAAGTCCATCATTCTCTAGTAGAATACCTCCATCAATATCACCATTAGAGTTATAATAATTAATACTACGAAACGATGATGTTTGGGAACACTCCCAATTATTATGTTCATCCTTTTCATGTACAACTATATCATATATCTAATTTGGGCTTCTACCGACATGAATTTTTAAAAAACTTTTAGAGTTTCTATCCCAGTCACTAGTAATAGTTCTTGTAGATTAAAATTAATCATGAAATTATTCTTTTCATCATCCTAATATTACACATCAACATCACATAAGGAATATTAAAATAAAAAATGAAATCCTTTGGAATCATTGAATCTAATTCCTAAAGTTGATTAGAATAAGAATTCTTTGTTTTTGAATCCTTATAGTATTCTAGAAATATTTTCATTTAGGGAATTGAATGAGAAGAATCAGGGGTCCATATGAAATTTTTTTCTCATAGCAGTGCTAGAGTCAGTCACTGTATTCACATACATAGAAAAACATTATTCTTCTTCATCACATTTAGCATACTCTTTAACATTATCACTCACGTCATCCACTTTATCATCACTGGAATAAAATAATAACTCATATAGCTCTTAGATAGGGTCATCAAAATCTATCAGTATAGATTTATTATCTGTAATGTAATTATAATCATGAATTATATCACAAAATACTTCCATTTTCATTATCTATAGATTCCAATTATCCTTTATTATTATAAAAGTGTCTTTTATAATACAGAAACCACCACACTCAGTCACCTTCTATTCTACTTCACCAATAAGTATTCTTCTTTACAACTTGATTGGTATCATTTTAGGATAGAAAATTTAATTTTATGTGTCTTAAATTTCTCATAGCTTAATCATATACACCTTTAAATATCCAAAAAAATTTATTTTTCTCTTCCATTATCATATAAAACAAAAAAAATACATCATGATACCTCATAATACCAAAATTTATATTTCTAAGACACTACATGTGTGTGATAGACATCAAAAAAATGTAAATTATCTATATAAATATATTTCCATGAGTATTCTCACTATAGCATACCAAATATGTTTAATATTGGAATCTAAAATGAAAAAAAATCACGATCGATGGGATAAAAACCTTGATAGTCATAATAAATTCCATTATGAGGAACTCTTAAGTACATGAACCATTTTTTTGATAAATACACTATATTTTTTTAGACCTACCATCATCTAGATAAAATATTTCATATCTTTAGATTTATACCCATAAAATATATTTAAATCAAAAACCAAATAGGGATAAGAAGGTTACACTTTTCTAGAAAAACACTTACTTCAAGAAGAAGAGGGAGGAAGGATTACTCTCACCTTCTGCCACCGTTGAGGACTAGATCAACATCTAAGCGGAGTGGAGAGGTGGTTATTTCTTTGAAAAACGGAAGAGTGGTCAAAGATGCTTCACCTGAGCGGCCTGCACTGGAGCAGCTTAGAAGTCGGGTTCAAAGTGAAAATTTTTGGAGGCATCCAAAGAGGGAGTCGACTACGGGAGAAGAAGAATCCTGCATGGTTTTTGGAGACAATTATGTCTATTATGATGTGTAATTTTGTGATGTTATACGTTATTTAAGGTTCTTATTTCTTATTTATAGGCTGTAAGTTGGGGTACTGGTCCCTCTTTAAACCATCCTTTAAAAATCGGGAAAAAATAATTTGCACATTTATTTATAGTGATGAATAATCTATCTATTTCTGAGCCACTAAAAATCCATAATAATGAAGAGGGTTTCACATCGTAACAGATGACTGGACTCACCTCTAGATTTCTTATAAGGTCATTATTAATCTAATTAACTAGAATTTCTCTTCACTCTCACCATTTTCAAATTAGTACAATGATAGAATGTATATCGTCAAAAGATATGGCTTTAATATAGGAAAGAGAAAGTTTTTAGTGTTCACAAAAAAGGATTCAATTCAGACTCCAAATGGCTAATTTTATCATTTTCAGCATTAATACTAGTTTCAATTAAAAAAATATTTTAATTCAAAATGGAAATTTTATATAATCAAAACTATCAATGGTAGAATTTGAAATAGTAGTAACTCGATATTAGTTTCTAATGGTATTAATCCCATTGTAAAATTCAACGGTAGTAAGATAATAATAGGAATCTAACTCTATCAAGACAATAATATCAATCCAATTTTAGAATTCTAAATGAAATATCCAAAATGCTAACATAAAAAAATAATTAATAAAATGAAATATTATTATAAATTTATCATTATAATATCAAGTCTTACATATGATACTCTATCAATATTCAAAGGTTTTGTAAATATTTCAGCTAGATAAGGTTGGTCTACATCAAACTCAATAGTTATATCCCCTTTTTGAAAATTAGATATCAAAAAGTGATCTATTATATCAATGTTCTATATCCAAGAGTGAGACAGAAGATTCTTATAAATTTTAATATAACATTTTTTTCAAATTTTATAAGGTGATCTAAAAAATATATTTGTAGTGTAGTAATGTGGGATTCGTCCACATATTTCTGAACAACAATTACATATAGCTATGTAATCAAAATTATTAGTGGATAATTCAATTGTATTATATTTCTCACTACACAGTGATATGATGCACATACCCAAAAAGAGACATGTACTAGGGGTTTTTTTAATACAACTAGAAATAAAAAAATCCAAATCTGAGTAATTTTATATTTAAAATATATGTACTGAAGAGTAGAATATTCCATAATTAGTTGTACATTTGAGGTATTTGAAAATTATTTTTATCGTATTTAAATGATACTCTTTTGGGTTTTTATGAAAATAGGAACACATGCATACACTAAACATAACAAAATATCTATTGTGAGTTATGTATAGTAGACATCCAATCATACCTCTAAAAATAGGTTTTCCAAATAAATTTATATTTTCATCCAAATATAACTTAAAACTAGTAATCATATAAGTTTCACTATATTAGTTATTATCCATATAAAAACATTTTAAAAGATTTTATGTGTATTAATTTAATTTAAAAAAGTAAATATTTTTTTGAAAATTCAAAAACCAAGAAATAAATTTTACAAACCAGTTAAGCTCAGTTAAAATTAATTTTTCATCATTTAAAAAATTAAAAATAGAATGATTGTTTGTGTAATGCCCCAAAATTATAATGTAAGACAATCGTATTCAATAGTGTGCATGACACACAACACTAAACATATAAACGAATATATCCAATCATGAATTAATGTTATATTTAATATTTTAATAAATTTGATATATTCTATAGCTTGCAATACACACAATACTGAATTATCTTGTATCAGAATCAATAAAAACTTTCTTCAATAGATTTTTTTGCATGAAAGACTATGTTTTAACAAAGTAAAATTTATTATTCAAATACTATAATAAGATATAACCTAGTAGTTAAATGGACAATTATGAATAGAATCAATGAACTTATAAAAATATATAGTTTTCACAAATATAATAATAAGTCATAGGATAATAATTAACTAGAAATAAATATCATAACCAATTAAATATAAAGAATTTTTTTTATGCTCACAAAGTAGTTTTATCCTAATAAATTAAATTCATGAATGTAATTTAATAATCTTAATCAAATTTAAATAATATATATTCAATCAAATATTTTTTATATTAATCCAATATATTTGATGAGAATAAAATAAGAATAATTCTAGTTGAAATTTACAAATTATAGTTTTATAAAGGCATTTTTTCCACCTTTTAATGGGGACCCTATTTTAAATACAATTTTCTGGAAATTTTGTTAATTTTATATGTCAATATAATATTCATTTTTGAACATTTTTACATTAAAACCATCTTTGTCGTCTCTTCTTCTAGATTCAATTTAAATTAATTTCTAGAAATTATTTGATTGGAATTTCAAAAAATGGATTAAATAATTAGATTAATCAAAATTTATAATTTTTGTTAAATTCACCTTAGTTTTCTACCAAAAATATTAGTTAAAGTAATTAAAATTAATAAAAAAGATTTAGGTAAAATCAATCTTAACAATGTACTAAACCATAAACTAAAGGGCCAAAATGACCTAGAAACATGTATAAAACCTACTGGATAGAAATATTTCGAATGTATCATCCATTTTATTGAATTTTGTTCATTATTTGTGTCACATGATGTAAGGTAAACCTATCAATAGTGTTTACCTTTTTATATTTAAAATAATGACACTCCTCCTCCATTATAAAAAGGTACTCACACCTCCCACTTATTCACACATAAAAATATCTTTAGATTATATGAACCCTTCCAAAATAAGCTCCCAAATTACCTTCACTCATCCTAGAGTCATAAATTTGGAAAAAATTATATCCAATGAATTATTTTTGTATAAACCAAATAGAGTTACCCGAATAAGAGGTAACATTCTTTAATGATCAGTTTTATTTCATTTAATTCTCCATCCCTTCAATTATTTTTATATCATGATTATAGAATATAATTAGTATATTTAATATACTGAGATTTTTATATGATAATATTTTGACTTAAACATTCACAGACATCAATTAAATGGGATAC
This sequence comes from Viscum album, assembly GCA_963277665.1. Taxonomy (NCBI): domain Eukaryota; kingdom Viridiplantae; phylum Streptophyta; class Magnoliopsida; order Santalales; family Viscaceae; genus Viscum; species Viscum album. Next base: position 980,521,274 of record OY728137.1, read on the forward strand.
TCAATCTTCATTCATATGTACGGTAGACTACAACCTCGCGAACTAATGTCGTTTGTTCATCTATTTTTATATTTAAGGTTATAATAATGATGGTTTTATATTTTATATATGATATATATGATATTTATTATTTCATTATGATTAATATTTTTTATATAGAATATACCTTTATACTTTTTATTTCTTAGAAATATGATAATATCGTTTATGGACATGTAGACTATCACCTCCTCAAAGAAAATTTGATTCATTCACGATATAAATGGAATTTGTTAATGATTACATTAATAAAAATATGTCACATATATGACATAAAAATTGTAATGTAATTATAATAAATATATATATCGTTTACAATTAATTATTTTAAATACAACAAAGAAATTTTTTGTTCTATTCATGTGTATGTAGGACCTAACATCTCTATAAATGGTGCATTTCATTTCCAATTTAAAATTTTTATAGATTAATATAAATAAAAGTATAATGAATTTATATGTCTTTAAAATACTAGTTTAAATTATATTTATTGTTAAATCTTTATATATTAAATAGGAACAATATGTAATAAGTTAAAACAGACTCGAAAAACTAGACAATTAACCCTGAAAATAGTGAAAATAAAGAACGATTGTTAAAAAATGGGTAATAAGATAATATAAGAATTTTATGTGTGATATAATAAATATTATTATAGTTATTTTATAAGTTAGTAAAATTTTTTAGACTACATTAAATTGAGGTTAAAATACACACAACTAAAAGGAAGTACAAGGTAAGGGATTATTCTTTCTGTGAGGAATAATAACGTTTCACAACTTATTTCTTCTATATAGTATATATACATTAAGTTATACATTTAATATCCTGAATAATTATTTATTCATGGTATTTTGAGTTTCAATTTGAATTATTTAATCTAATGGGATTTTAACTTAATGTTACCAAATGGTACAAATATTTCTTAACTCAATTACTTTTCATTGGGTTATACTACTTCCCCGTTGTCACTAATATTATACAATTATGTGTATAATGAAATTGAATATATATTTTTTAATTTACAATTATTATATGTTTATTTATATTTTATACACATAATAAATTGATTTATTAATTCTCTCTTAAACATTATGATCATATTAATGTTTTATTTTATAATCTCATTATAATCTAGATTTCTAGTATTTAAATTTCATTAAAGGTATTTATATGATAGTATTTCAATAAAAATTAATTAATTTTGTTATCCTTTGGTCATTCATGACCCTTTTTAAGTAATAGTATTTTTTTTGATTTTTTATACTAAATGTTTTAGAAAATGTTTTTATGAAAACCCGACTTCATTTTTCTCATTAGCTAGAGAACATGTTTTCTTCTTAAACCCCTATTTTATAAAAAAGAATTCAAAAAGGTTTTTAACAAATAAAAAATTGTTTATTAAGTAAATTTTTACTCTTATTTTCTTTTATATATATTTTTAAATTAATCTTCTTTCTTATTTCCGAACAAGGGACTTTTCTATCTTGTTTACCTTGAAAATGGAATATTCTTTTTATATTGTATAGAATTATCCACCATTGTTTCTATGACGCTTAATTTTAAAGTTTAAATAGTTTGTTTCTATATAAATTGTTTTTTAAAAGTTATTTTCAATGGAAAATATTTTTAAAATGTTTTTCAAAATAAAGAGGAATTGTTTTTCATTTTATGGTATTTATATTCATTAAATACATCATCCCTTTATCCTTACACCACTTGGGATATATTCTATTGATACCATCTTTATTCTTCCTCTAGATGGTATGTGATTTATTTGTCCAAGGATGGTATTGAAATTTAATAAGTTCATTCCCTTTAGACACCTTGAGACAATAAATTTCCTATGATCATTAGATATTTAATTTACCCTAAATATCCACATTATATTGAATTGATATGTTTATTTCTTAAATGATATATCATTTTTGAATATCGAAATTACATTAATAAATATTTTATTATATGGGTAAATTTTTATAAATTTTTGTTCTTTTCTAAATATCGATATTTGATATGGCATATTGTTTATTAATTAAATAATTTTCTCAATATATGTGGAATTCTTAGTCTGGATGTTCCCAGATGGGGAAAGAACTATATATTAAACCTAAATGAATCAACATGTTCTCATGAGACAACTAATTTGAGAAAATTAAATGGATTCTACCTAAAGATTAAATCCTTCTTGTGAAAGGTCTTGATGATATTGGTCTCCATGTTCCTCTAACATGATGTCCAATAATTAATCATCTAATTCATTAAAATTTTAGTTATTATTTTTATTATACATGATATTTTCACATGATAAAATATATGTAGGAATTTCATTCTCATTTTATTAATCAAATGGAATGTGTTCTCATTAATTTACCTTTTTATATTTATTATGTCGTAATTATTTATTTTAAATGGAATGTGTTTTCTAGTTATTTAAATTGTGATATTATTTACACAATTCCTTTTTAGCTTACTAATTTCATGGAATTTGTTTTCATATATTTTCAATACCAGAATGATTAAACTCATTGATTGATTATTGATTCCCTTATACATAACCCTTACTAATAATTTAATCTCGCCATTGTTTTTTTTACCTTTTTATTGAGTTCCCTGAATTTTTGTAATAATATTATTTAAGGAATTTCTAGATGAAATAATGTTATCCTATAAACAATATATTGTAAGTTTGTATTCATAATTTAAAACAAGTCTCATGTATATATCTGGTTTACCAATGCTTCTAAACTTGTTGGTCCTTCTTGATTTGATTACTTGTAATAATTCCAATGTAATGGTAGAAGACACTGGCTCCGAGTTTATTGGGGATGGGTCACTATAGTTGGTATCAGAGGAAGTATAGTATTAATATTAGGAACTATATTTATGAAGACATATATTAAGGAACGCAAACTTAATGTTGAATTTAGGATAAGTATATATAAACATCCTAAAATTTTTAAATGTAATGATTTTGTTGGTATTCCTAGAAATACATCTCTTTCTGGAAACAAAAGGTAGATGTCGCTCTAGAAAAGATGCCCCTAGTGGTAAAAACTCCAAAAATGAGTGACAATTCTTGCCTGAGTGTAACCTGGTACATGACAATGAGCCTTACTAAATTCCTATTTTGACAATCCTAGTGGATATACTTATGATAATTCAAATTTTCATTACAAACTATAATGAAGGATTTTAATATATAATGAAAATAAATAGCCCATGTTAAACTAAAGATGTTTTCAATAAAAAATTAGGTGTCAATATTTAGATATCTTATAAATGTGTATACATTTCTCTCCCTATTACTATTATTACTCACACTATTATTTTTTGTTTTATTCAATTCTTTGAACACGAATGAGTCGAGTTAACATTTAACATGAAGCGAAAAGGGGTAGAAATGAGAAACTGAATGGGATTTTGATAGGATTGGAAAATATCATATTCAAACCTAATAATTTTTCCTAAAATATTATTAATAACTTGAACCTTAATCATCCCTCAAAATCATTAAATAACGGAGGGAGGGAATTTTTTAAGATCTCTAGTGGTGGAGACCATGGAAAAAAGAGGGCTCAATTTCCTTCATGAAAGAAATTAGGGAGGATACACAGATTAATGTATCTAAATGTAACATGGAAATTCTTTATAAGTGGTAAATAAGGACATAAATCAAAGAATTTATAAAGAAAAAATGAAGATAATGATGGGTGGAATCTCATCATGAGTGTCCATTTATATTTCATTGATTTAACTGTGGGGAACTTGGGAATTACCTGAGCTAATTCCCTCTTACACTGGATTATATCTTGACCAATAAAAGTCCTATGTGTAAATAAATTGATTAAGTATTTACCTATTGGGGTTGTATTTAAATTTTTTTTCAGAATTTTATTTCATGATTATCATTATTTCAAGGATGTTTATCATATTTATTGTAGAAATTATATTAATATGGTTTTAGAAAAATGAAAACTTGTATTCCATGTAAAAACCCATAAAATATGTAAATTATTTGTTTCTTGACACCATGAATGAGGGAAAAAATGTTTCTCACCTACAACCGGCCTACGTGATGTCCTATTTAATTTCTCATTTCTTTTAACTACACAATTTGACAAATAAATGATAATGATGAACTGGTGGTGTTACTTTTCAAGTTGATAGATTAATTTATTAACGAGGTTAAAATTTTAAAATAGTTAAGGAAAAACATAAGGAATAATTTTATGGATCATACGATCCTTAAAAATTAAATTTTTGTGTTTTATAAAATTTTAAAAAAAAAATTCATTTGAGGATATTCATTTATGGAGTAAGGGATAAATTAGAATATGCTCAAAGAAAAAACAAATGATGAAATTTTTCATATGAAATTGAAATGTATCATTTAGATATATATTCTATAATAATTTCCAATAAACTAATTCCTCAATATTAAGAAAATGAACTTTTGAAAAAAAAATGTCATCATAATACCCTTTTTTTTTTGAACAAATGGTCTTATAAATCAACATTCATTTATGGATTTTAGGGCCCTAAAAATTCCATTGATCATTCACTTGTTTATTTTTGATGACCTCAATCACTCCCTGTAATTATTTATATTTTTACTCTAAGATCATAATTTCAAATTTCACCAATGTTCTCTTAAGTAGAAACCCATATATAAGTTATTCCATGTGACATTTTTTACTTCTCATACTCTCTTATTAAGAGGATATTTTTCAAACGCTTATAGGATGTCAGTTTTTCAACAAGGTAATTCTTAAATATGAAACCATAGACTACTGGGATAATTTTTAAATTGTGAAAATGTAATTAAATTAAGGTGGTAAGAATGGAACATCCAAAATTCTAATGTGAGATCATTTTATTTGATATCCTGTTTGACAGGCAACACCAAACATAAAAAAGATTATAACCACTTAAGACATTATGGTATATTTAATATTTTTAATGAATTTAATATATTATATAACTTTTAATTCACACTATACTTAATTATATTTCATCTCATGAAATGATTAGTTTATTCGATTTCTTTTGTTACACATAAGATCGAATTTTACTGAACAATAATATATTATTAAAATATTATAGTAAGATACAAACTGGACGTTAAATGGATGGTTATGAATAAGATTAACTAAATTATGAAAATATATGGTTTAGAAAAATATAATATCAATTCATTGGTTACCAATTAATTTGAAATGAATATAAAAACCAATTTAATATAAAGGAAATGTTTTTTATGCTCACAAAGGTGTTTTATCTTAATAAATTAAATTAATTTATATTAGTCAATGATATTGATGAAATTTATATTTTATATATTAAATAAATTATTATTTTATTCATCCAATTATATTTATAAGCATATATTAAGAGTAAATATAGTTTTATGCTTAAATTTGGTATTTTTCAAAACGTAGATTTACCGCCTTTTAATCGATAAGAAATTTTAAATATATCTTTCTTGAATTTTTATAAATTTTATATTTAAAAATAAAACAAATTTTTGAAATCTGAATATAAAAATTAGATTATATTTTTTTTATATATTTTTCTAAGAAGTATCATTTTTTGATAAATAGTGAAAAATATTGAATTTTAATTTAAAACTAGTTTTTCATGTAAATAGTTTAGTCTGTAAAATTATATTTTCAATTAATTTTAAATTAAAATTATATAAATAATTAATCAATTAATCCAATATAGGTACATTTATTCAATTTCAAATTGAAATATGATATAAAAACATTTCAAACATTTGAATATTTTTACTTTAAATGCTCGCTTTCTCATCCCATCTGTAGGATTAAATATAAATTAATATCAGGAACATAATTGATTGGGATTTGGAAAAAATGGATTAAATATTTATAATAATAATAATTTATAATTAATTGTGTTAAAAAAATATTTTTTGACCAAAAAAATTTGTGAAAGTAATTAAATTTAATTATAACAATTAATCTAAAATTAAACTTAACAAGGGACTAAACCATAAACTTAAGGGAATAAATGACCAAAAAACTTGTCCAAAACCTAAAATTTAGACATAATTATTACATATTATTACTTGTATAAAATTATTATTTTAATTTTAGGCACATTATGTAAGGAACACCTCTCAATAGTGTTTACCTATTTATATTTACAATAATGTAACTCTACCTCTTATATAAAATTGTACTCAACCCTACCACTTATTCACACCAATCAAGCCCATTTTCTCTTAAAAAATACACCCATATAATATCCCAAATTATAAACCCTCATACAATAATCCTCACTTTGTGAAGAAGGAAAATTAAAAAAGTATTTTGGTATATACCAAAAGAAGTTACCCAAATAAGAGGTAATCTTCTTCAACGATCACTTTTGTTTCTTTTACATATCCACCCATTAAATTATGTTTATATCAAGATTATATAATAAAATTAGTTTCATAAATATATTTATATTTTTTAATTATAATATTTAAACGTACAATTTTATACACATCTATAAAATTGGATACATAGTCATTGTTTGCGTGTAAGGTGGGCTACAACCTCATTAATAAATTTAACTTCTTCTTTAATTACTACCTTTATAGTTTAAAATAATAATGGATTTATAGTTTATATATTATATGTATGATATTTATTATTTATTTATTCACATTTATTTTTTATATGACACATACCTTTATTCTTTCCATTTTTTGGGAATATGATAACATCATTTGTGGATGAGTGCACTACTGTCTTCTCAAATTGATGTGATTCATTGACGCTATACATAGAATGTATTAAAGATAATAATAATAAAAATATGTCAAATATATGAATTAAATAGAATAATAGAATTTTTAATATACATATATATATATCATTTACTTTTCAATCTTTTAAATATGACAATGAAATGAAAGTAGAGTTCATGTGTACGTACGACCTACCGTCTCCATGAAGGATGCATTTCATTTCATATTTCCAAATTTTATGAATTGTTATAAATAATTTCATAATTAATATATATTATATTAAAATAATTTTTTCATTATATAGATGATTAAATATGATATAATTAATAGGAAGATCAAGTAACAAGTAAAAACAAACTCGAAAAACTAAGCAATTCACACTCGAAGTTGTGAAAATATCGATGTATTATTAATAAATAGGAAATAATATATTATAAAAAGTTAATATATGATATTATAAATATTACTGTGGTTATTTTATAAGTTATTATCATGTTTTAAAACACTGTACATTTGGTTAAAAACTATGAAAATAAAATTAATAATAAGGTAACTGATTCTTATATCTATTTTCATTCTATGATTCATACACCATTTTCACCAATTATATATTTTATATGGTGTATATATTTCCCCTATGACATTTAATATCATGATTAATTCATTATTTATGGTATTTTCAGTTTAAATTTGAATTTTTTTCATCTATTTGGATTTGAACATATGGTTACCATATAGTAAAGAGATTGCATAACTCAATTCATTTTCATTAGGTTATATTACTTCTTCATTGTTGCTAATATTATATTATTTTGTGTATAATGTATTTTAATATTATAGATTTATTTAAATTTATTATATGATTATTTATAGTTGATACATAGAATTAATTCATTTATTAATTCTCACTTCTATATTATGATAATTTTATGGTTTTATTTCACAATCTCATTATAATAGAGATATCTTATTATTAAAATTCCATTAAAATAATTAATATTATCATCATCCAATAAACCCTTTAATTATTTTTCTCTAATTAATTTTCATGACCTTTTTTAAGTGATATTACCATTTCTCTACTCTTTGGAACATGAAATATTTTATAAGATATTTTTAAGAAAACTCAACCTCATTTCGCTCTTTAGTTAGAGAACCTATTTTTTTCTACAAACCCAGTTTTCTAAAATGGTTTTCAAAAAATGTGTTAATATTTAAAAATTATTTATTAAATAAAATTATCCCCTTAACATCGCTTAATTTTTTTCAATGTAATCTTGTTTACTCTTTCTAAACAATGTAATTTTCTATAATTTTTATCTTGAAAAAGAAATTCTCTTTTTAACATGTACGACATATTCAGAATTACCAACCATCATTTCATTGAATGTTCCTTTTCATATTTAAAAGCTTAATTTTCAAATAAAATGATTTTTAAAAGTGATTTCTAAAGAAAAGGATTTTGAAAATGTTTTAAAAAATTTAAATAATGTTTTTGTTTCTTTTTATGGTATTTATATTCATAAAAGAAAAAAAAGTTTATCCTTACACAACTTGGGATATATTTTATTGATTCCATATTTGTTATTATTCTATATTCTTTATAATTTCTTTGACCAAAGATGGTATTCAGATTCAATACTTTTATTCATTTTAGTCCCCATGAAATATTCAATTTACTATGTTCATTAGAAAATAAAATTCCCCTAAATATTCATATTATTTATCATAGATATTTATATTACATGAAATGTATACCATTTCAACATATGGTATTTAATTTTATAGTTATTTTATTATCTGGGAAAATATTGATAATTTTTTATTCTTTTCTCAATACGTACATTTAACTAGGAATATTTTTGTAATTAAATTGATTATATGATATATGAAGAATTCTTGTACTGAAAGAGATGGGTGGGGCCTAGAATTTATATCGACCCTTTTTGCATTGAAAAGATCTCATGAGAAAAACAAGTCACACAAATTAAATAGGGTTTTGAATTTAGTTTTAATTCATTTTATGAAATATCTTGATAGTATAGGTTCTCATGTTCCTCAAAAAAGGAATTAAATATTTTAGCATTACCATTATTGATATTTTAGTCATTATTATTGTCTAGGATAATTTCATATAATAAAATATATGGGTGCATTTTATTCTCTATTTATTTATTAAATCATATTTTTTCTCATTTATTTACCTTTCTATATTGTTTACTTTGAATCTAGTAATTTTAAAAGGCATGTTTTCAGTTATTTACGTATTTATATTGTTTAATCACTTACTAAAAAGTTTATTGATTATATGACAGGTGTGTTTATATATTTAACTTCTATAATTATTATTCGCATTGATTCAATATTTCTTCACCTATACTAAACCCTTACTGAGAATTTGAGCCAAAAATTTATTTTTTACTTTCCAAAATATTTCCTAAAGAGTAAAAAAAAGATATGCGAGGATAAGATAGATGAAATAAAGTTATACTTGAAAAAAATATTTTGTAATTTAATTGTTCATTTGAAATACTAGACTCATTTGTGTATCTTATTAAAAAATATTACTAAACTCTTTGGTCCTTTGGGATTTTATTCCTTATAATCATTACAATGTGATGGTAGTGGAAACCAACTCCAGTATTACTAGGATCAGGTCGTTATAGTTTGGATGATCTGATAATAATAGCATCAACATATATTTTAACTAATAAAAAATAAATTGAAAATATTTTTAAAAAAGACTGGTCTTAACCACATCGTTTATAAAACCATTTTAAAAAAGAAAAGTGGTTATCCTATCATGTTATGCTCGAGCATCCAATTTTTAACAATATTATTTTTTTTAATCAAAAAAAGATTCAAAAGGTGATGGTTTTGAAATTCATTGAGTTTCTCAAAAAAATAATCCTCATTAATATAACTTTTTAGAAATGAATTCTTGACATCTATTTGATATAGTTTGAAATTGAGACGTTCTTGATATAAAAAGTTGTATTTTTATGGATTCAAGTCTATATACTGATGTATTTTTTTATTCCTAGGGAATACCTTCTTATTGACTATATCCTTGTGAAACCAATATAGGTTGGTTTCTAATAATTATTCCATACTTATCAACCATATTCTTATATTATTACTAATTACCAATAGTTAGATAGTATTAAGATCTATTTTCTAATTCATAGAAATTATTTATTCAAATTAATTAAATTAATATTGAGTAAATGAAAAAAAAATCTATTATTGATTGATTTATTTATTTTTAGGATTGATCTATGATTAGAAGGCTTGATATACAACATTATTTCTTATTAAGGCTTTGATTTCAGTTCCTTTAACAAGGTCTCGTATAAAATCAATAAATGGATTTTTTTAGGATTCTATTGGTTTTAATAATTGAATTACATGGTTATTTCAAGAATTCATCTAGGTCATGAATGATTTGATGGTCTATTCCAGGATATTTATCATGAAAATCAATATAAAGGTTAGTATTTTTAGAGGTATTGTTGATATTAAAATTTACAATTCTTCCCCAATTTTTTCTAGAGTAAGTTTACGTTAATGTGGATGTATATCATCGAAAGTGACATGATCATTTTATTCAACAAAATTTGATTTATTTTTAAGTGATATATCGGCCTTATTAGTGTTTGAATAAAAATAAAAATTTTCTTCATGTTATTTAGATATATTTCTTACAAAAGAAATTTACATTTGAAATGTAGAATTTATATCTAAAAACTATAAATTAATTTACTTTGGGTTTTATACCATTAAATATTTGATATGGATTCTATTTCATGATAGGTCTAATATTAACTCTATTAATTTAATAAAAAGGAATGTGAAGAGTGTTTTTTAATAGCATATCGGTAAGCCATATTCACTTTGCATAGTCTGAATAATTTCATGAAAATAATTATTTATTATTTTAATAACAACAAATTTTTGATGTTTTGGATGTGTAGAGAAATGGTGTATATATCCATATTATGTGAAGTGAGACTCAATCTCTTGATTCTCATACTCTTGTCAATAAATATTTGTCTTTGTTTTTAAGGAGATTTCCCTATGGGTTTCTTTTAACTTGTAATAAATTTCAAAACAAGTGGGGGATTCAATTTTATTGATAAGGAAAAAACCTGTGTATATCTAGAATTATCATCAATTGTTACATAATCACAATGTTTTACTACTAAAATAGTACCTCCATATGGTTAAAATAAATTCATATGAACCAATTATACTGGTTGAGAGGTTGAAACCTCTTTCATTGATTTTAAATATATTTTTTGTTGCATTATGAAAAGGTCTTTAGACTTTGTCTGTAAAAAAATAAATATTAGTTAGTTACTTGATAAAAACCTTATTATTTTACTAATTAAATGAGAAAATATTTTATTGGTCTAAAATCACATTCCCCAACCAAGATTCTATATATAGAGAACTCAAACAAGTATCATTTTGTAAAAATATGGAATCTAAATCAATAACATAATCATTAGCATTTCATATTTTAGTAAATACTAAATCATGATGGGAATCATAAATATTATAATCATTTATTCAAGTTTAACATTAAAATGATCATCACGCAACTGAAAAATAGTAATTAGTTTTGTGTTTTAACACATCAATGGATAAAAATTCGTCAATAAGGAAACATTCAAAGTTACCACTGTGTCCGAGTGCAATATTATGTCATATTGAATTTTAAAGGAATGTGACTTTCCCACCATCCATTTTTATAATATTATTTGAGATTTCCTAGTCTCTAGTCATATTTTTTGAACATCCACTATCTAGATACAATATATTCTTACTAGAGAATCTCAATTTTTTATCATAAGTAAATTCAAAAAATATATTACCTCAATAATAGTATTTTCATAGGCCCAAAGAAGTTAGAAAATAAATCCTTTGGTATCAACATCTGTTTCAGAAGATTAATATTAACTGAAAAAATGAATTTAGATAGAAATCCTTTTGTTGGTGTACAATTTTTAGTGTTATTTACAAAAAAAAATAGTTTCTCCAAAAACTAAATTCCAATTTCTCTAACTCTGAATAAAATAAATTTTATAAAACATCCTATATTGTTGAGATATATACCTAATACTACATTTGGATTATTGGTTTTTTTGTTTAATCAACATGATATTAATGTTTTTTCTATTTTCAAAAAACTATTATAAATCCTTTTTTATCTATCTAATTAAGAATTTCATATCTTTATTTTCCAATAACATATTATCATTCATTTTTTCTTTATTCACTAAAATCAGAGTTATCTATAAAAAATAAAACAAGAATATTTTTCATAATTTTATATTTATGTTTAAACTCATTTATGGTATCTTCTATTATATCATAATAATTTTATAAATATATTTTTAGAATTTTTGAATCCTCAGATATATGAGAAGTAAATGTGTATGGTACCTCTAAAGAAGTAGCCATAAAACATAGATGTTGTTTTTCATTCATATTCTCTTAGATCTAATCTCAGTCACTAGGGATATCTTGAGATGTACTCAATTTATCTTTCAATCCACGTTTTGGTATTTTCCCTATATCATCATATATTTTCTTATACATGAGATTCTGAAAGTCATCTTTTGCATTTCCATACCTTTCACATTTTTAGTAGTTAACGTCATAAGATGAGTCATCCTTTTTTCCAAAATTTCCTCCATTTTTCTCTTTTATAATCCATTATATTATGATTTCACTTATAGAAAAATCTATTCTTCCTATAGAATATCATCGATATTCGGGCTGGTTGAACTATTTCATCATCATTATTTGTATCAAATTCACTTATAATATTACTATTTTCCCTGAAAACTTCCTTAGGTTTTTTACTCTGATTCCATAATTGATATATATTTCCTCATTGATTCATCTTATTCTTCATTTACTTTTTTATCTTCTTCCTAACCCAATATCTTTACAATTAGATACCTGAATAGTAGTTTAAAGATATCACATTATTACTAAATAGGGAAAATTATACCTCTCCAACTATCAGGAATAAATATCAAGATCCTCATCACTTGATCTTTGTCAATTGTCATTATTAAATTGTAATCATAGTATTTGTGATCTAATTGAACCATATGCACATTTCAAAGATATATTCATTTGGTTCTATTTTGAATATATCATAATTAGTAATATATTTATTTAAAAAAAATTTCTAATCATTAGTTGTTATTTTATGGGACATAGAAATCACATCTCAAAATTGATAAACAATATCATATGAAGATATTTTATTAAATTCATCTTCTCATAAATCAGAAAATAATGTATTAATTATTTTCAAATTATAATCTTAAGAATCTTTAGTTGGTGTGTCCATTTAATTTATAATAGTATTAGGTTTTTTATATTTATATTCAATAGATCCTAAAACATTAATAATCATACACTCGAGGGGAATTTTCATTTTATTTTCCATTAACCATAATGTCTACTATTAAATTAGGGAGTTCTATTGGTAGCATAATATTTAGAAATATCATCCAAAATATAAAATTAAAGAATAGATATAAAGTAAATATATCTAGCTAAAATCATTATCAAAACCAATGTTGAATGATGAGAAGGAAACAAATTACACTTATAAAGAATGTGGGTCTCATTGTAAAACACCATAATTGGTTAATTGAGTTTCTAATTAAACTTTATATAAAGATAAATTTAAAAACCAAAACCCCAAATTAAAAAATGTCCATTTAACTACAATTGTGAGAATATATAATTTAATTTTATTATAATTTAATTAATAGGGTATTGTGTTTCTATAAAAAAAATTAAAACTAAATCATTCTCATTTTTAAAAATAAAGTAATCAAAAAAAATATAGCACATAACAGATTAAAAATAAAATGTTCAATATCATGCTGAGACCTAATCCTCTCCCCTTGAGAGTAACTTACATAAAATAATTTTTTTTAAAAAATAAACATGATCCACATCCTAGATCAAGTTTTTTCAAACCACTTCATACAACACATTCTATTATACACATAACCTCTTCTACAATTACTCATGTGGTAAAATATTTAAAATGAATAAGAATGAATATCTATTACTCCCTAAAATAGTAAAAGATATTTTGTTTTTAAATGTATAGAGAAAATTGAGAAAAAATCAATGGTAAGATAAAATTTATAATAAGAATAAAATATTTTATAAGTTTTTTTGAGGTTCTTCTTTCCTTGATTATATAGGATATGATCATGAATGTTCTTCTTCTTATTCTTTCATATTGTATTTAATTTTTTCCTTGATGAAGCTTTGAATATTCTTTTCAAGGATTATATTTTTCTTTAAAAACAAACTATCATTTAAAGCATTGAAAAATACTCCATATTCTAAGTAATCACTCAATTATAACATTTATGTATGTTCCATAGAGTAATTGATTATCCATACAACTATTTAACACTTTTTCCTAAGAGATTCATCTAATTTTATATATTTTTAGAAACTCTAATTATCCATTGAAGGATATTAATAAACTAATATAATTCCTCATTCTAAGAGTAAAATGTCAAATTTATAACCTTTCATTTAATGAATAAATTATTTTTTACCAATAATTATTCATAAATTCATATTTCTCTACCATTAATTGAATATCATTAAATAATCATTAGAATAATTAATTTGAATTATATTCTAAAAATCCACAATATTAGGAATTAAATTGATAGTAGAAAAACGTGAAATAGTGGAATAATGATTCAACTGGTGGTATAAGAATCTTATAATGGTAACACTATTTCAATAATGATAGAAGATGAGGCCTAACGATAGAATTTTTTTACTAAGGGGAGCATGAATTCCCTAGGGGTAGGATAAGTGAACTGTTGGTAGAAAGTTTCGTCTAGTGGTATAAAATTCTTCTAACAATAGAAGATTTATCTTGTAGTAGTAATATGTAAACTAAAAGTAGCACATTTAATCTGGTTGTAGAAATTTGTTCTAGAGATAGAATAGTTTAACTGGTGGTAGCACAAATACTATCAAGGTTTCTACAACTCTTTTTGTGATAAAAGATTTTAAATAGAACTAGCATGTTATAACTAATAGTATAAATTTTGAAATAATGGAAGTATCATGGACTTAGAGAAATTTTCAATGAACCATTCTTAAGACTAAAAATAAATTTTCTTATGTGGCATAAGGGTTAGCTAATAATTTCTTTGAGGTAAAACATATTTTAAATAGGTTTTGTAATTGTAAAACAGAATTCATATAATATGTGTTTGGGTAAATAAATATTTTTATAAGTTGTGTAAGGGTAACATAAACATTATAAGTCTTGATTAAGGGTAGTAAAATTTATTCGTAAGTGTGAAGATAATTCTATACATCTTACATCAGGGTAGGTATATCTGTATGTTGCAGTAAATTTTAATTATATAAAGGTTTAGAGAACATTATAAAAGATTTATAAGGATAGATGAAAACATTTGTAAGGGCATACAGAGCATGTGTATAGGAAGAACCAATATTAAAAATCTCACATAGGGGTACATACAAACTTATGTGAAGGTAATATTAAATTTTAAGACTTGTGTAAGGGTAAAGAGGAACGTAATATTAAAGAATAAAACATGATTTGTGAATATTAAAACAAAGAATCTATTGGTATAAGAAAACAATATCTCATTTTAAATTAAACATTGTATCTTGACTATCTTGGGTATACACCCAACTATTTTACTTAGAAAAAAATAAATAAAATTTTTTTGGATGTGATTTATTTAATGGGGGATAACGTGGCATCTTCAGATCATAAATTATATTTTCCTTTAAAAACCAAATGTGTTCAATAGGTTTTTTGACATCTAATATTTAACTAAAATAAAACACAAAAAAATTATATAACTATAATAATGCAGATATAGAAATATTAGTAAAAAATAATTTTAACTAGATTAAGAAATATACATATAAATAAAAAAATAAATTTCTCTATTAAAATTGAGTTATTTCTGGATATTCAATTAGTGTAGCTAAATAATCAATAAAATTTATTTTTGATTTAAAATATAAAAATACTAAAATATGAATTTGTAATTTATTTTTAAGTAATATAAATACAATAATGATAAAAATAATAATTTTGAATTTAATTATATAATAACTCTGATTTTATTAGTAATTGATAATGAATTAGAATACGAATAATATTTTTTTAAAGTTATTTTACAATTAAATTAGTTTTTATTATATTATTATGTTTTTATTTAATATTTTAATGATAAAATTTTATAATTTTAAATTAAGAATAAACTTCAATTTCCGAGTCAAATTTTCTATATGATCTTAATATGAATAGTGAAAAATACTAATATTGCTAAAACCCACGTATAGAATCTCAGAAACATAATTAATATTTTACTCTAAAAATTGATTTATTTTCTTATGCTAATATATTAGCTTTTATCACTTATAGAAATTAAATTTAGAAAATGTATTTTATATTATAGATCAACAAAATCATATTAATTAATAAGTTATTATGTATTTTGGGGAATAAAATTATTATTTTTTAAGATTAAAGTAAATGACTAAGATAATGATAAAATTGATATTTTCAATGAAATGTATTATTAATATTGTGTATTTATTATCTAACCAAAAACCTAATATATTATAAAAAATGAATTTAATATAATTTTTAGTCAAATATTAAATTAAATTATCACTCATTAAATTGGTAATCAATACTGAATAAGATTAAGAACACATAATGGTGAAAGTAACCATGTTCAGCAAAATAATTTATCCAATATATAAAATTTTCAATATTAAGAGTTAATATTCTATAAATTAAATTTAAAATAGATTAATTAGAGATTAAATTTTTATTTTTGAAAACCAAATTTTAAATAATTTCAATTTCATAGGTTCATCCTCAATGTAAATATTTTTATTAAAAAAAAAGAAATACAAGGATAGTATATCTGGGTGGGAGATAAAAATGTAATCCAAGAGCATCACCCCATAAAATATTCAC
Organism: Viscum album; assembly: GCA_963277665.1. Lineage (NCBI taxonomy): Eukaryota > Viridiplantae > Streptophyta > Magnoliopsida > Santalales > Viscaceae > Viscum > Viscum album. The sequence continues at coordinate 980,538,118 of OY728137.1, forward strand.
ACATTCAGAAGGAATAAAACCTATACTAGAAAAGATGGTGAAAATAAAATTATGAATATCCCTAAATGCAAGAATTTCATAACCTTATTTCATTCACACCATGTATGACTAACCTGCCTCTAACGCCTCAAGAGAGAGTTAATGCTCTGAATGATATTGCTGATACCCCATGGAGGAATTGCCTTCCTGATAAGAGAATTATATTTGATTAATGAATATTTCTCCACCACCTAGATCTCTAGATCACGTGAACTACAAATCTCCATGCCATAAAGTGAAGCACTAGCCTTCACTATCAGAGAGTCTACATGACCATAATCATAAGAAAATAAAATAGCCACAAATCCCTTGTTGTTATGGATAACACCACCACTGAGATTAGATCCATTAAATTAAGAACCATTATTATTAAGATTTAATTTGACCTTAGGCTGATTCTATTTCACCTATTTTCCTCAATAGAGTAAATGTTGGGATATAAATCTGGTATTACTATAGTGACATAGATCCTCAATAACGGAAACTGATCCCAATTCTTCAATAAAAGACCATAATCCATAGACCTTCTATACGACTTCACCAGCATAGTGATCTATGAACTTCAAGAACCACCATAGTTTGATCTATTTTGTGCCTTCCAAATCATCCAACACCCTACTTCATGCAAAATCAAGTGCACCTTCTGTTCATTTTTATTCGATCTCATACTATTAAAAAAGATTTGTAGTAAATATTCCATAGAAGTGTGGTGACCTTCGAAGCTTAAGTACACTCCCAAAAACGTCCATGTAGTGATTTCCCACTCTCCTTGAAGAAAGTATTGAGTTTTTGACTCAACACTTTGCCTCGAGCAACAAGGACATTTTTAATCAAGAGGGATGCCTCTCTACTAAACCTCATATTCAGTAGAAATCTTTTGGTGTCTGATGCATCAGACCAAAAAAGGAATTTAAATGTGATATCCAAACTCCAAACATCCCCCCCCATTCATCACTAAAAACTAGGTTGTGTTAAAGATAATTGTAGGATTTTGTATTATAATAACATGATAGGGAACATTTTAACACATGTTTATCATCCTTGTCATTGAGCATGACACTATCATATGCATCATGGTGCTGCTGAGAGAGAGTAGCTCAGATGAGTAGTGGGTAATTACTTTCCTCGAAGAAAATATTTTGTGTGGTAAATCCTAGTAAACCTAACATTATTCATACCCAATTATGATTCCAAAATCTAATATCCTCACACTCAACAACCCATCAATAATGGTGGTGGGGATCCCTAACCTTCCCTTGAATCCTTTTCCACATTATGGTAGCCTGGTCATTCGGTATGTCAATAGTTGAATTATAATTACTCAAAATAAACATTCCCCGCATGGATCATTCCTCAATAACATCCCATGCATGCTATACTTGTAAGAAGTACATAGCCTCCTCCACATTTCACACAATTATTCCCCTAGCCTCTGTCTCTTTAGTCAACCTCTCTCACAAAGAAAAATGGAATTTCATATCATCATTAACATCCCAAAAAAACTTCATAAACAACCTATCCATTCACTAGATCACTATTTTATGTACATTAATATAGTATAAAATATATATTGGAATCTTAGAAAGGTGACTATTGACTATGGTAATATACCCCCTAAAGGAAAGAAATTGATTCTTACAATTATTGATATGATTGAAAATTCTATCTTAAAGCCCATAAAACTAGTGAATACACAATAAACCTGGTGTAATAGAAGCACCCAGGTACTCGAATGGAAATTTATTCCTTGTGATATCCATATATGACTCAATCTTCCTACTCGCCCTTTCTGAGAAACATCTAGAAATGAAAACATTGCTCTTTTGTTTGTTGATATGTTGACCACTCCATTTTCTATACTCTACCAGAATATTGTTGAAGTACTAGATAGCCTTGTTACTTCTATTAATAATGACAAAAATATCTTCATCAAAGAGTAAGTGAGATAAACAAGTTATATTAGTTCTATGATGATATGGTAAAATAAAACCATCTTCAATGATCTTCATGATATATCTACTAAGAGCATCCTAAGTTATGACAAGGATGTTGGGAAATAACAAATCCCATTACCTTAGACCTATACGCACTTTAAAATACCCACATTTCCTCCCCAGAAGAGAGATATAAAACTGTATCGAGCTATAGAATCTGAATATATGATCAATAACCCGTCTAGAAAACCCATTCATGACATTACCTTCATAATGAATCTTCAATCTATTATTTTGTACACTTTAAACATATGTAATTTATTTTCAATATTATAAATCATTTTTTTCATGTTTATATCCCAAATCATCTCATATTCTATACCTATAGTGCCCTAAATTGATCACCCTTGAATAAATCTACGTTGTTCCTTCAATAAAAACCCATGAAAATGCAGGGAAATCTTTCTATTTAGAATACATACCATAACCTTATAAGAGAAGTTTCACATGATAATGGAATTAAAGTGGATAATAGAAGAAGGATTATTGATCTTTCATGTAAGAATCATAGATGCATCACAAGAAACATTTGGAAGACCACCCCCTAAAGAAGTACTGAATAATTTCAATAAAATCTAATTTAATGATTCTTTATTTTTCTACATAAAACAAACCAAGGAACCCATCAGGACCTAGAACACTCTCAAGATTTATATATTTAACCACTAAAAAAATTCCCTCCTCATTGTGAATACGACCAAGATAAAAATTCATGGATTCATGCACCAATATTGGAATGTAATCAAAGAGAGGAGGATTCCCCAACGAATAACCATTTTTCATGTGGGAATTTGCATCACCAAATAGAGCTTTGAAATGAGAACCAAACATCTCTCTAATTGTATTCAGATCATTAATATAGGTTCCATCTACTATTCACTGGTTAGGATAAATATATCTCTACTTTTTCTTGATACAGTCATCAAAGAAAACTATATTTCGGTGGCCCTCCATTATCCAAAAAAATCACTAGAATGGTCATTAGAAACCTTCTCAACCTTTAATAGATTATCCGAGGACCTGGACCACATGATAATGTGGTAACCAAGAACACCCTCATTCCATTATTCTTCTATTCTGGTCTCAGCCTTCTCAATCTCCCTTTTCATAGATTCTATATCCATGGATAGTAATTATTATCTCATACTAAAATTTGAAAGGTCCACTTTCAAATACCACAACATGTTTTGAAAGACCATACAAAATGGGGCTTGAGTGGACTTACTCCATGAAATATTATCCAAGGCCTCAATGGTCAGATCTGATATCCACCATTTGGAGAAGAAAAAATTCTTGTGCACATTTGAACTAGAATCAAGAGTAATGAGAATGAGTGAGTGATCTGATAAGGATATAATCAAATGATAAGTTCTCATTCTTGAAAAGGTAGTAATTCCTTGAAGGTTTTCCAGATATCTATCAATCCTACACCATGTTCTCCACCTTCCATCTTGGTTATTTCACCATGTAAACTTATCACAATAATACCCTATATCTAGGAGATCATTTCATCTAGTTATGGAATAAAAATCACTCCTACTCTTCCATGAAAATATAACACCACTTTATTTTCTTCTAGATCCATAATATCATTAACACACCCCTCATATGAGCCAAGGGAAGCTACATAAATTAATCGCATCAAGGTCCAACCATAGGAACCCTCTGGCCAGAACATCACATTCTCCATACACTAAAGAGAAATAAAAGGACTGATTGTCAATTATAATTTTAGTCGAAATATATTGATCCAATTTAGAGATTTTTTCCACTTTATATGAGGCTTCCAATAAAATCCAAATATGGTTGTTGAATGGGTCATCATATATAAACCCAATTAATCTAATACACAGAGGGAATTCCTGAATCATAACAGAATACAATTTGGGATCTAAAATAACTATAATAGAAACATTATAACGATGTGTTTCATAAACTAGAAAGTCGTATTTCCCCTAGAACTAATACCATTGGTGTTCCGAACTAAAATCTTAGTTATTTGAGTCAGAAAAAGTTAAACTTATCCCTAGGTGATACTAAGCTCGAACACACCACTGGAAGAGAGAACAATTATTTACCTTTGGATCAGGATCTTGTGGACACCCCACATATTGTAAAATCATGAAAACAAGCTGCCTCTGGTAAAAATCTAGAATAACAGGGCTTCTCTGGAGGAAAATTCACCACCTCACACCCTACAGATTGAGGATTAGAAGTATTTCAATTCCTAGATTCAACTGAGCCCACAGGAATACTATCCAAAACTCCCTTAGTTGTCGAAGAAATGGGGTCTGAACCCTCATGAATCAACATCAAGGAATTGAACCAGTTAGAAGTCATGGACAAAGATCTACTTGAGGGACCATATTCTAACCACTATGAAGATCGAGAGGGAGACACAAGACACGATATTTATTTACCCTTGATTTCCATCCTTTCTGGACTGGGGCTGTTGGTTTGAGACATGAGCCACTAAAATTCATCAATCATTGGAAAAAAGGAACTATAGCCATGTAGGGACAGGGTAGAGGTGAGGGAGAAATAATAAAGAAAGGGGAAACCCTTGTGGGAGAATCTAGAATTTCACCACTAACTACTATCAAGATGGAAGTCTGAACAGACGAGCTAGATGCCACGAAATCCTACAAACCAGAAATACCACTACCCAAGGTAGACATTTGATTGCAAAATGATGGGAATGAATTTTTATTTGGAAATCCATCTCTGAGTTACTATGAATTAAACATGAAGAGAAATACATATGAGTTGATGGATAAAATAGTTATTGAACCCATTCCAGTCTATATTCAACATGGAGGATCAGATTTAGTGGAGGAAGAGAGGATAAGTCTATGGATTCATATATCTGATCCATGTAGGACTCCTGGAGATAAAACGTGCAATGATCGATGCATGAAAAATCTCCCAGAATATTCACAATCCTTTACTAGAAATCATGGTTCTGAAATGGGAGAGGAAACCCCAAAAGGTTAATCCACACAACAATGAAAGGATAGTCTATTAAATGATGGGCTTAAATAGACCAACAAGAGAGCTGTAAACACTATCAATTTGCCACATAAGGAGACTTGGACCATAATTTCATGAAGTCCTCCCTCGAGGAAAGATCTATAAATAAGGATTTTCTATTGAGATCTGATATGAAAGAGGGCTGATCTAAGCCCCACCAATGGAAAAAGTTCGGAAATAACCCCCCAATGTGTGAGTATCCACCCTAAAATGGGCAAATTTCATTCATATGTGAAGTGAAGATTCATCCAATAATGTCACTACTGGAAAGGTCAACATTGTATTTCTATCCGTTTAACTCTCATAGGAGGATCCCAATGAGACCGTCGAGAAAAATAGAAGCAGATCTACAAGTGAAAGAAAACCGTTGAGAAGAACGTCCTTAATCGATGCAATGTGGGTAGATCTACATATTGAGATAAAAAACTAGTCACCTGGGAGGAAAACGGAACTGCGCTAGGAGCATCTGAAGCCCGGGAAGGAGGGTGATCTGGTGGAACTGAGGGCTCCGGGAGGCCTGAGTCTGTAGTAATGTTACAAAAAAATTTAAAATTTTCTAGTGCATTAAGCATTTTCTTCATAGGATAATACATTATTTGTTGGTTTATAGGTTCATTAAAACATAATTTTAATTGGTAAAAACTATTTAACCATGAAAAACTTAAAAAATATAAAAGATGAAAATAGAAACATATGACATCCATCATTCTTAAAACATGTGTGAAAATACTTGGTTGAATCCTAATCAACACAATATCACTCAAAACTCCATTATCTTTCAGAATTTAAACCATTGACCCATGAATAGTATCATTCAATTATTGAAAAAATAATGAGTGATAACAAAAGAGCCTTTTTCTTCAATTAAAAAAACAGAAACTTTCCATCCATTCATGCCCCACAAATTCCTTTATTTTTTTTTTTTGAAACTATTTATTTTTTCCCATAATACAAACTTTTATTATTTAATTAATCATCTAGTCTCAATTAGTATTATTATTCCATTCATTTATATAGATACTTTTAGCAAAATGTTTAAGGTTCCAAATAAGTATTAATTAATCCTTATGCTTTTCATATTATTATTTCTCTTCAAAACATATCCAAAAAATAGTTAACTAATGAAATAATTATCATTAGTATATTTATTTTTTATCAAATTAAGGTAATAACCCTTAATTTTTTCCATCCATGCACTTATAAATACAAATGAACATCGATCGTGCATTCGACAAGAGACCACATCCATAAAGAGACATCTTCATTCCCCCTTCCTCTATTTGATAGTAATAGGTATGGAATTTAAAAATAAAAGTGGAATATATCATATAAGTTTGAATAAAAATATAGAAATTATAATCCCCCATTATTTCGTATCATTCTTTGGAAAAATAAAATGATAATTATGCTTTGTGCGGACTACAGAAACTATAAGGAAACGTTTTTCATCATAATTATCAAGGTTTATCCAATAGAATTAAAATATAAATAAAAACCATTAAAAATGCATAAAAAATTATTCTTATTCTATTAATTTATTATATATAAATAAATACAATCTTAACAATACTGTAACATTGAAGTATGGTGTGTTCATGTTTTATTCAGTCTATCCACCTACCTTAATAATGTTAAAAAACTATATCATTGATAAATTTTAGAATTCAAATACAAATATTTTTATAATTAAATAATAAAATAATTTTTTATGGTTTTTTAATTTTTATATTATGTATTAAACATAACATTCAAATATCATCTTTGATCTCTATAATTACTAAAATAAATAGACACCAATTAAATTTTATTCATAATAACTAAAAAAATAATTTATTGGGATAATATATTTACAAATAAAAATATGTTAACTATTATCATACCATAAATTATGTATCAATAATTAAATTATGTATTATAATAAATTACAACAATATTATTATGAAACTACTTCAAAATAATCAAGATTTCTCACAATCGATATTGAAAATAGATAATATATAATTAATATACATGTATAAAATAATTATAAATGATTCATATAAAAGATAATATATAAGAATAAGGATTTAAAATGGAATATTATAATTGTAACTTTTTTGAGGTGGTAGTAAGATCACATTTGACTAAGTGATGAAACAATGTGGTGGTCTGTGCTTACTCAATTTTCATTCATTACGTTACAAATTTTCTGTTTAAACAATGTTATGCTAGATTTTATTTAATCTACCTAATAAATAATTTATATTTTATTTTCAAATTATTTAATATTTATCTAATTTTCTTCGTATAATCCCTTTATCAATTAATTCTTAGCTTAAATATGATGTTACATGTAAGGGTTTCTTATCTCAAATTTCCACCCACTAACACATATTTCTAAATATACACCTTATTTTCATATACCGGTGGATATATTTTCCATTAATATTTTTTTCAATATTTAAAACTAATTGTTTATATTTAATTTTATATTATATATTCTTTATTTAATTTTGTTTTTATGAAACTTTTACAAAATCTATAAGGGTTTCTGCCTACTCAATTTTAATTTATTAAGATAAACATTTTCTTATTAAAACTCTATTATTCCAATAATAACTAATTCAAACTAATAAATAATTGGTATTTTATTTTATCTTTATCATTAGGTTGGGGGAAAAAATTATGACCACATTATCAAATGATTCTTAACTCAATTATTATGTTACTTGTTAGGGATCTATGTCTCAAATTTCAATTCTTTGATAAATAATTATTTTATACACCATGTTTTTTATTGTATGGTATAATCACTAAAACATTAATATTTTATATTTTATTCCCTCATTATTAGTTATTTGTAATGTTACAATTTAATTTTTTTCATTTAGGGGGTTTTGATTAAAATATTTCTATTGGTGTCAGTGTCGTATGCATATATTTTCAACTCTATGAAGAATCTTTGATTTTATGCACTCTAATGTATTTAATATAATATAATCAAAAACCTATTTAAATTATTTATAATTAATAAAATTTATTTATTTTCATTTTAATTTCTCAGTATACATCTCATTCTATTTTCATTCTTACATTACCATTCACATAAGGGTGTTTGCACCAAGATTTTGTATCATTGGTAATTAGTTCATATGTGACTGCTACTTTACATTTAATGGTATATATGTTAGCCATGTATGGAATTTTTAATCCTATTTTATTATTTTTTCTATATGGTAATAAACTTTTAGAATCTATTCATTTCCAAAACATTATTTGTTCTGTGAATGATTTTTTTCCAATGTATTTTATCAATTAAAAACATGTTTTTACTCAAAAAGGTCTACGGCCAGGCATGAACAGTCCTAAAATTTATTTTAAATGAGTAAAATAAAGAGTGTTAATCATTAAAATGGGTTTTTAAAATACGGTAGTGATTCAAAACCCAGATATCATCATCAACCAAAGAAACACAATTTTAGGCATCTCAAAATACCACGTCGAGCTCATCTCTATGATAACCTTCTTTGATAAATAATCTTCCCATTGGTTGGCCACCCTATATACATGGGAGACCATAATTCTAATATTATTAGCATCATGATGACAAGTGATCTCGTGCGGAAGTTAACTCTATGGAACATTCCTTGTTCTTGTCATCAGAGCATCAACAACAAGAGTTGAGTCTAACTCAATTTAAATGTGATCCCATCCATGGATATAATCTTTTTTATCAGCTTGAAACATGGTACAATGTTTTCCACATGAGTAATACCAATTCCAATATAGTGATAGAAACATACGTTAAAAAAACATCAATGTGTGTGAAAAAATCCTCCAAACCTAGACAAACTTGGCGCACTAGAGGTCGTACCATCAACATTAACATTCAATCATGAAGAAATTGGGGTAATCCATAAGATATAATTAAAAACCAACCGCATTAATTCCTATCCACTCACACCAAGTACATAAAGAGTATTTTAATATGAGATTGTGTTATCCATAGTACCTGTTTGGATTCTGGAAGTATAAAATACATCCTAGTGTACAATATAAATTACAAAATTTATTGATGGGATCTTGCTATAAAAACACCATTTAATCCTTGAATTCCATTTGAAGACAATCAAAGTTGAAGCAACCACTATCAACATATTATTAATCAGTTTTCTATATGTAGAAGCTGTAATATAGTTGAACATATCACCAATGTGGTTGATCCTAGAATTAGAAATTATGAACATTACTTATTGGTAATTATATAAATTATAGATGAAATGGTACCTGAGAGAGATTTGATGGGAATTTTCAGCCTCTCCCATGAAAAAGATGTGTACCGATGCAAGATGGAAACCTGAATTCTGCACATCGTCATGGGTTAGAAGCTGACTCTTCCATATTTTCCAAACAATAAGATATATGTATTTATGAATGAATGGTAATAGAAGAATGTAAAACCAAGAGGGGGTATTAAAAGTGTATTCAAATTCTTATATATAAAATTACCTTATGTTGAACTAGCCATCTCTATTTGTAGCATAAATTAGAGTATCCCTATCCATAAACTTATATATTTGTAATTCAAAATATATTTGAGAGGGAAATATCATATCATGCATGGGGTTTTATTGGAGGAACTAATCAATAGAAATATTATTTATATTGGTAGGGACAACCATGACTTATTTAAAAGGTTTATAAAGAAAAGTATTACTCCAAATATTGAGCTTTGCGATCATGAAATCCAGTCATTTGGATCTGTCCATTAGGCCATTTTATGTATTCTTAATGGAAGTCCAAGTGGAAAATAAAATATAATAATAATTAAAATTCATCAACATTGAATTGAACATGTTAAAAATTAATTAAAGAGAGACAACTTTATAGGTTATAAAATTCCACGTAATATAGTGATTAGATTATCATTGAAAATTTTGATATCTTTGTACCAAGACCCCCCATGTCAGTAGGATTGATGCAGTCCTTACATGCAATAGAAATAATTCTCTTTTCATGGAGAGAACCTATCCATGTTAGGTTATTGATCTTTTATTTCATCTCTGTGATAGTGATTACATTCCATCTGTATAAAAATAAGGCATATAAATTTTTTTTTGATAACCGAATTAACCACAAACACTATCCAACCTTATGGCATGGATTTTGCATTACACATTGATAATACTGTTTTTTTCATTACATTGTTTGAAATAAATTAACCTGGATACTAATACATCAATTAATTAATGAAATCATTAACTAAATATTTTTCAATTACTCCATATGGTGTCAGTTTAATGGATTCTTAAAAAAATGCCTTTTTATTTATTCATTGGATAAATATTATAAATCTAATTTCTTTTACTCTAATATGAATATTTAATTATTACTGATGAATATTGGTTATTTATTGTATATCAAATTAAATCCCTCATATTATGAATGAATTTGAATTAATTAGTGATGGGTTGGGCACATGATAGACCCTCCATGCATTGATAAGTTTTATGAGACGAAGTAGATTGGGTATTTTGGTGTATTTCTTATAATAATTTTTTACTTAAAAATAATTCCTTAAATGTATTATTATTATGTCTAAGATCATAATATATTTGAATAAATAATGTAATTAGCTATTTGGAATTATGAATTTCAACTCCAATGATCCAGTTATGGTTATCCGTGCATTTATTTTTTGATATGTAAACCATATACTTTTCATCCTCATAGTTTCATTTGATTATGGAATTATTTTTATTATCTATTACATGTATATAATAATTACCTAATTATGACTTATTATCCTTGATTATTATTTCTTATTATTACCCTTACTGATCATTTATCCTCACAGATTCTTTTTTTCAATTCCCCTATGTCATGAAGAAAATTATTACACCGTACATTTATATAAGAGTATCATGATTAAATAACTTTTTGGAATATGTTTGAGATTTTTTTTAGATTGTGTAGTTTTTTATTTAGTGGAAACATGTCCATTTGATGAGAAGGCCATGAGATTTTTTAGTTAAAAGTTTTTATAAACACTCTAAAAATATAAACAAAAAAGGCTCTTCAAATGTATGAAACTCAATATTTACTAGTGTTATTGTAATTATTGATGGATAGAATTGAGTCACGTTGGTTAATTTCAAAGATAAAATGTAAGGATGTTAATTATGAGCATTGTTTCTAGGAGAAGTTATCATTTTTATTTTATGAAAAAACAAATTATAGAAATTTTGTTATAATCAAGGGAATAGTCGAATATTACTACATGGAAGGGTAATAAACTAACATTAAATCTGAGATAGAACATACCATGATGAACAATACTAAAAATGAAAAATAAAAGTTTGAAAATTATAATCAAATATAGGTTTTGTATATCTCAATATAGAACTTGAGGGAATTCTTAAAGATATAGATATTCAAGGAAATATAAACTAGAAAATTAGTTGATTATTTAATGAACCATCAAAATATGTGTATCATATTTGGGTTGAGATTGATAAAATAAAAGAAATATGAATGATCAATCAACTAGTTAAAATGTCTTATAATATATAGTATATTTTATACTAAAATTAAATGAACAAGAAAATATAATATCATAATTATTATTTGGAATTAAGAGATAAGACTGTTTAATCCCTTAAAGAACAGGTGGTCACTATGAGACAAAAACTTGAAACTGAAAAAAGGTCCAGAAAACCAAAACAAGAAGATTCATTTATGAATTTTCTCATCTAGAAAACTATTATAAAGGTAAAAATGTCTAAATTAAAGGGTTTATAATATTATATATAAATAAATACCTCGGTATATTTGTAAATATTGTGTTTTTTGTGATGAAAAGGATATCAAAATCCAGAATATCATCTATTCAAAACATGGAAATTTAAAATATTTATAGAAAATAATTTGTTCATAAAGACTAGTCATTAAGTGAAAAAATCATTAAAATTCAAGTGAAAATTGGTGGAGTGAATGTCAAAATATAATCTGACCCATGAAGTTCTATTTTTTATGCTTTCTTGGTCACATTATGACTAAGTTCTTGGAGGAGAAAATTATTTAAAGGGAGAGGCACCATGAAGCAAATATAGAGGAATTATATCATTTCATTTTAAATATAAATGAAAATATTTATATGGTTATTTCTTTCACTTATCAAAATCTGGTTATAAATACATTTACTTCAAGAAAATAAGACATAGAAACATCAACCTTCACAGTTAAATAAAAATGAATAAAATTAAATCTAATATGAATCTCCAATGATATAAATACTCTCCACTTGAAGGGGAAGGTGTATAATATAATAATACATTTGTAGAATGAAATAATAATGTGAAATTTAAAATCACAATCTCACCTAGTCTCTCTTGTAGAGATAATAGTATGAGAAACAAGTAAAATATAATATTATAAGTTTCATTAAAAGAAACTAAGAAAAATAAAACATAGACTCCTAATTATGGTTGACCATCCCATTTGACTGTAAATGTGGATCCTCCAAAAACATGAAGTAAATATAAAATGGTTCTTTTGATATTTGAAATGAAGGGTCTCTAAAAATAAAGTTAATTAGAAATATATATCAAAAAAGAGAATAAATTTAGAACACATAAGAAGTATTTGTGAATAGAATAATGTAAATCGTTTTATTTGTTATTAATTTGAGTGAATCTTGGTATGTGGTTACTTTTTATTAGAAGTTTCCTTGATCATGATAAAAACTAAAAAATCACTTTTGAATGTACGGTGATCAAATTGTAAACTTTTAAAGAAGGAAAGGGAGATATTATGGTTCTTACATCATTCATTACTCAAGGAATACTATAGAGAACATCTATTTTCTCATACTATTAGAAAAGTATTGTCTATATAATAAAAGTTTTTATCAAATTCACCAACAAATCATGAAGAATATATTCACAATTAACAAAATAGTTGAAATTCGATAAAATAAGTGAAAATAATAAAGGATATGTGATACATTAATGTGAGATAAAATGGAACACAATCCATATCAGTAATAGTATAAGAGGACATCACACAAACTTGATCTAATCAATTATGATGTTTGTTGGCTGGTGAATCTTTTCAATAGATGTAGAGAAAAATACTTCATTCTCTTTATTTAAGATTATAATATAATTTTTTCTATCATGATTAAAAAAGGAAAACATATGAGGTATATTTCATGAAAAAATATAAGAGGGGAGTTATATAATGAATTTAGCCACACAATCAACACTATATGATCAGATAGTGAAATGGATTGAAAATCCATTATGATTGAAAATTATCTATAAAAACATGGTTTCAAGCATGATATTTCCTTGCTTAAGACACTATAAAAAATGGTGTTATTGAATGTTGTAATTATATGGTTAATAATATTTCTAATTCACTAGTTATTGAAATTATTTTTTCATGCTTCTTCAAGAAGCAGGTAGGTTAAGTGACTATATACACTCAAAAATGGGTTTTTCTAAGACCTATAAAGGATTTTACACCTAATGAAATGTGGAATGGGAGGAATCAGTCACCAAAAAGATCCATATTTTTTGAATTAGATGATATAGAAAAATTTAGGAAGTTAATCATGTAAAATATTGTAATGTTGTTAATGAAGGATTATTTTTTGGATATTCAATGAAGATAAAATATTATAAATGATAAAACAATTCTGGTCAAAATGAATGAAGGAAAATGTTTTAATTATATTAATGAGATAGAAGGAAATATAATGGATTCTTTTTTATGATTGTGTAAAGTTTATAATATTATAAATCCAATACAAATGTGGAGACTACAAAAATATCCTTGAAAGATAGAGTATCAGAAGTTAAATATAAAGTGGGACCTATTATTAAAGTGCGTGAGCCTAAACTTTATAGAATAATTAAAAGGAATATTTTGATCCATCAGATAGTAATGAAAAAAAAATATCCCCTAGATTAATCTTGAATGATTATGTCAGTTGAGTACATTTACTTGTTTTCCATTGTGAAGCTTGCATCATTTAAAGAAGTCTGGGATGATGAATCGTGGGTAAGATCCTTGAACAAGAAGATATACATAATGATAAAACCATCATTGTAACATATATATTTATATATAACCAAAAATCATTTCTATATTTTTAAAAAAGAGTTATATTTAAAATAAATTAGATAAATTTGTCACTTTAGTCCAAAATAAGGCACAATTGCTGTGAAAGGGCTATTAAAAAATTATGGGATGAATATTTAAGAAAATTTTGAACTTATAGCATGACCTAAGTCAATTAAACTATTTATTAAAGTGGAGATCCAAAGCATCTATATTATCTTACATATGGATGTAAAAATAGTTTTCATTAGTTTGGTTATTAAAGGGGGAGAACCCAAACATTAGTGTAATAAATTGTTAATATTATGAGTATAGAAAGTGATATATCCAAAATTGGTGAGAATAAAAACTTTATAAGACTAAAAATTATTAAAAATTTTACATAAAAAATTTATCTCAAAGGAAATGTATGATTATTAGTTTCTTGAATTTTTTTAAATCCATCATTCAAATCTTATGTCAAATACCCTTACAGTTGGAACCATCTTTAGAAATTAATAATGTGATAATACATTGAATCCTACCCTTTGATTAAGAATTATTTTAGGTTTTTTGTATTTAAAAATAACCCAACCTGGAATTGATTATGTTAATAGCTTAGTGGCATTATTTTAGCATATTACAATAGAGAGACATTTAACATTAGTGAAGAGAACTGTGAGGTATATTTGAGGTACTCTAAATTACAGTACACACTTTAATGAATAAAATAGCTTGAATTATCAGACTTCTATGATGCTTATGGGAATAGTTATGTGGCATATATAACTTCAAAAAAATTAAGGTATTTTTTATTGATACTAATTTTGTGGGTTTGTTGAGAAAGAAGAAGAAATTTAGGTCTCTTAGTACAATTAAGACATAATAACTATGTGTTCCCAAGGAACGCACAAAAATTCAATTGATAAGACAATAACATGATGATTTAGGTGAAAAGGTAAAATAGCCTATGTGTATCTTATGTGGTAAAAAGAGTTCTATTTAACCCAAAAATAATCTTTTTTAGAAATAATTAACTAAACACATTGGGATTTGATATCATTTTAGTATGTATAAAATTTCAGTAAAGACTCTTCATGATTGATTCTTTTGAGACTGAATAAGAGGCAACATATATCATGACCAAACCCTTGGGTAAATATACATTTGAAAAATACAGGGTAATCCTAGCTGAACAACCACCTAATTTAAACTAAATTGTTTTGATAGTATCTACCATCATTATGGTATATAATGTTTCACTTTAGTGGGATTTTTTCTGTTTTTTTATTCTATTAAGGTTGAGAAGAAAATGAGACACACTCTCCATGAGGATTGAAATAAAAAATATGTCAATTAATATTATTTTTATATAAATTACTGTGACAATTGATATATCCTCTTTTTTACTATATATATCATATCCACATATAGGCATAGAGAGTGTACAAATGATCCTTCACATTATTTTAATATCTCCTATGAAATTGGTTTGAAGTATATCTTTGTCAATGAAGGAATACATATGAATTTTATTGTCAAAGGGGGAGATGATTACTTACATGAAAGAAATAGAAGATTTTTCTAGTATATAAGGGGTGATTATGGAAAAATTCCTTGAGACCCTTGACAATATTATTAGAGAAGGGAATAGTAAAATTGAAAAAAAAATCAAAAGGGGAAGAATATAGAAATTAGATCTTTGATTTTTGGATTTATTTACAGTGATTTCATTTCAAATTTGAGTGAATTAATTTTATATATTAGAATATTTTTAGATGAAATCTAGTAATGTAATGATTTGAATGATTTAAAATGTTTTGAAAAATTTGTCCTATAAAATTCATCAACACTTGATAATAATCATTCTAATTTTGAAAATATCAATTTAAAACAACATTAGAGTGATTATAAGGTAAATTAATTTCAATAATATTCAATCCATAAATATTTTAGTTCATCCATAGTCATTACATGGAAAAGGAAGTTCCATAAGAGTGATCAATACTCCATAAGGTTCATTTTATATATTATATAGGTATCAATTGATGACAAAGGAAAAGATAACAAAATCCATTCTTGACATACTATGAGGATGATTTCACATCTTCAATTCAATAACATTCACTCTATGAAAGAGGAGGTTTCATAAGATCCATCATCCCCCAATAAGAATCATTTTAGGTATTTTGTAAGTTCCAATTGATGGAAAAGTGAAATAACATTTGTTCTATTCTAGCCATACCATATAGTTCATTTCACAAAATTTAAAAGTCCTCACCTTTGTTTATTTTTAAAAACTCTCATATCAAAAATATTGAAAACCTTTCCTAATTGAAAACAATAATTGAAATATTTTTGAGGGAGTGGAAATATTATTTCAAGCATAAATGTGAATTTTTTATGTTTTTTCTTGATATATAAATTCATTCCTAGGGTAGAATTTTTTTATCTTTATTTAACCCATGAGTGAAATAGATGTTTCAAGGTTTTTATATTCATAAAATAAAATTTTATTAGGACATGTGGATTTTAATGAGGATTATTTATTAAATTATATGATCGATAACTAATTAAAATTTCAAAGTAGAAGATATAGAATAAGAATGAAAATAATGAAAAATTTCATGATAGATTTAATGATGGTTTCCAAATTCGAAAATAAGTATATAATTTTCAAGGAAATAATTCCATGAATAAAAAAATAAAATAAAAATAGAGAGGTTATATGCTTTTTATATCTAACAATGTAATATGTTTTACAGGATATTAAATAAAAAATAATGGAAAAAGGTAATAGGGGTCACACATGAAGATTTGGAGAAGATGAAGAATAAGGGTCATATTGAAACACTAGTGATGGTTTGGTGTTTTTTTCTAGACATAAAAAAAATTATAATTAACTTATGTTTTACATATTTCATTGTGACCCTTGACCTAGAGTTTTTTGAAAGAGATCAAAAAGAATAATTACTCTATATATTTATAGTGTGCCATTCAAAACCTTTTGTAATACCTATAGTGTAAAATTTTACCTCCTATTATATTGAGGTACTATAAATACATTTTACATGAACCAGCCCATAATAGTGATCCAAGTAATAAATAATGTCATTTGGTTGATTTTTTTTCATTCAAAATTTGTGTCATTGTGTGATTGTTAACATATTCATCTTATTCTTTTTAATATGATTACATGAACCTATGAATAAAAGAACATTCATTCCCAATTTCAATGAAATATTAAGGTGTATTGATCTTCTTGTTTAAGCCTTCTAAATATTGAAATAATATTATTGGATCCATGATCAATAGATTCCAATATTATTTTTCGAAAATACATTATGATTTCTAATTTGAATCCCCAATGACTAGATATTGAATTAACAATGAAATTTTCTTATGGTGTGATGATTATATCCAATGTATACAACTCTTCTTTAGTATATATTTTTTAATAATCTTCATATAAATCATATTATATTCCCTTTAGTAAATTTTTATATGGTTTCAGATTTATATTGCATCTCCCTATATAGAGATAGTATTAATTTCTTGGATAAAGAGATCATATTTCATATCCTAAATCATCCCACGACTGTATATCAGTGCATTTTGACTATGAAGTACTCCTGGAAATCACATAAATTATATAAAAATAAATGTTCATTTATGAGAGGTATTTACCAAATATGTCTATATAGAAAAGTAGTATTTAGGATATACTATTTATGAATAAATAAATTGATGTTTCTTGGAAGATTTTTCTATACTTCCAAAATATCAAGAGGTTTATTATTCCACAGAACTCATACCTGTTACTATTCATATATCAAACACTCTAAATGGAATTCATTTAATTGGATTTATTAAAGAAGAAAAATCAACATAAATTTTATAGGGAGTTTATATGCCCAGGAGTTTCACCATTGGGTGAACCAATCTTATTTTTAAATAATAATGATGGATCAATGTATCTCTACATCGATTAATATGATTTAAAAAATTATGATCCAGAAATAATGTCTTCTACTATGTATTGATGACATGTTCGATCGTCATTGAGGGGATAAATACTATTAAAATATTGATCTTCAATTCGGATATCATAAATTAAGGGTGGAAAGATATGATTTTCTAAAGATATCAATTCATACAAGATATAAGAAATATGAATTCAATATAATGGAACATAGACATAAAAATTCACTAACTATTTACATGGATCTAGTGAATAAAGTCTTTAAATATTAACTAAATAAATTTGGGTAGTATTTATAAATGATAATTACACATATTCCAAGTTGAAGGAAAATTTTGATGATAATTTAATGATTTTAGTAAATACCCTGATAAGGGATATATTTTATACCAAAAGGATATGGTGTGTTTCCTCAAGGAGTTTAATACATGGTTGGTCAGTATGTCTATATTCACACATCATTTTAGTGGATAAGGTTTTATGAAATACATTAATGAATCAAAAAAGGTATGGTGTGTTTTTTCAAAAAAATCATATGGTGGTAAATTATATCCCAAATTATAAAAATGTCCCTGTGAAAATCTATTTATTCATGATATAGAGTCGTCATAGTGATATTTATATTAAAGTCATGGGTTCTTGTTAGAAAAAAAACAATTTTGAAAAATGAAAATTAAACCAATTCCTACTATATGAGAAAAAAGGAATCTATTAGTCTAATATGATATAGTATGATATATATCTCAATAAAAATTATATATTTATTCATTTCTACCTTATGGGTACCCTAAATAATTTCTCTCTCTTAGAGATAATATAAAAATGTGAGAATTAAATATATATATATATATATATAAGGGGGGAAGAAGGTAACACACCAGGTTTTAGGGAACATTTTTTTACAGAAAATATATTTCAGTAATTCTTAAATATGTTTGTAGACATTTAGACGAAATGAAAATGAGTATAATGTCTTTTATATTATATATAAATCAAAATTATAAAAATTTATTTTCCCATAATGGAATATTTCAAAAAAAATTACATAGAGCCACATATTTTATGGATTAGTACATACCATGTATGATTACATCCCAAAAAATTTATAAATTAAAATGGGATAAAAATTTATATTTTTATAACTTAGAAATATTATTTACCATTTTTACCCTTGATAATCACTAGTAGTATAACTAAACCTATAATGACAAAAAAAAATTAATATCAAAATCATGTTTTCAAATCCAAAATAAAAAATACATTAATATAAAGTGTACTTTATAAAGATATAATGAAATGAATTTATTGGATGTAAATCGGGTAATATAGTCATTATATGGTTATTATAAACTGTTATATTATCATTGGGTATGATACTAGTAAACATGTTATAAGTTTGGAATTATAGGTATGCAGTTAATATAAACATTATTTATTTGGTTGGTAAAAACATATTCTTTTTCCATATAAATAATTTTTTCAAAATAAAATATATGATTTTTAATTGAATTGTGTTATACTAATTTATTACTGAAAATAATATTTATTATTGAGAAATTTTTTTATGAGTTATATATATTTATTTATTTATTAATCTTAAATAATTATATAAAAAATAATTATTTATAAACTTAATATGAGAATTAAAAATATAACTTCATAACATCAAAGAAATAATTATATAATTTTATAGAGAACTAATTCAATTATTTGTGGGCAATAAAAATGTTTTATTTGAAAAATATATATATATTGACTATTTTTTAAGAGATAAATTTATCATATATTAACTATGAAATTTAATGAAATTTATATTTATAATTATAATGAATTAAAATAAATTAATTGATTATTAATTTTTTATAAATCTATATAATATTTTTTTATGAAAAAATATATTTTTGAAAGAATAGTTTTTTTTATTAGTAATGTATCTTTATCCTAATAAATTAATTTTTTTTACTATTTAATGATTTTAATTACATTTAGTGATAATATAAAAAAATATAAAGTAACAATCATCTAATTTTTATTAAATTTTAAAAAATAATAATAAATTTGCGTATAATTTATAAATTCTCTTTTTCTAAAAATTATGTCCCTTTTTTATGTGTTATTTTATTAAAATTAACTTTTATATCCTTTATAAATTCAATCTAGGGAAACATAATTTATCTTTTGAATAATCGCTTCAAAAATAGTTAATGAGATCAATTTTATTTTCCATAAAAAAACAAGATATCAAGGTAAAAATTGAGTTACCCTAGTGAAGGTAAAATTAGTTAGGTGGGTTTAAATAAATCATAAAGAACAAAAATATCATGAAACAGTATCTCTAGAAGAGTGGATATGATGAACAATAATAAACATATCTCTATTATACATAATTTTCATTATATAAATGTTACGTATCAAAAAAATTGAAAAAAATACTATGAACAAAAGGTTTAGTACCTTTTAGGACTAGATACATTTGAAAAATATTTTACAACATATTCTTACATTTATCTTTAACGGATCCATGAAAGAAACCCTTATATACTTCACATGTGATGTATCCATTTTTATAAACTTATTAATGGAAATATAAGAAATGGGTGATCTAAAATATCTAGTATAGAGAAATTCTTATCAATATGTTTCTATGGGTAACATCATAAGAATAAGAGAAATCATGAGAATGAGAAAAATATTCCATTAAAAATAACAAGGAAAATAATAATTCTCTGAATTTCATGATAAATAGGCATGTATTCTAAAATGAACAAATATCTACCACTAGATAAGAGATTGATTTTATAAAAAATATATATAGATAATAATTGTAGGTATCTGACATAGGAACTTGGAATGCCATTGAATCAAAGTATATATTGAAATTATGTAATAAATACATAAATAAAACATTATCTTTTGAAAAAGAATATTGTATGTACACCATATATGTTGTGAAAAGAATCCAATAATTTCCACCCATTGTGTTTTGAACAAATCCTACCATATCCATGCTTTATGTTATGAAGAAATAAAAGCATTTCCATGCTTTATGTTGTGAATAAATCCAATCATTGCCATGATTCATTATCTTAGGAGATATAACATTATGAACAAATAATTGAAGGATGGTATAGGAGGAATACTATAATAATCAATATATATGAGTGCCACTTGAACCCATTCATTAAATGTATCATATAGAATCCATATAAATAAATCAGTTTCATATCATTTTATAATGTAAAATCATAAATATAACCTTCATAATTCTACCAATAATCATAACTTAATATTACTGTAGAAAATTAATGGTATAAAAATATATTCAATAACATTTTAGGGGATTACATATCAATTAAGATAATAGATCATGTTATAATTACACTGTGTAGATAAAGGATGTTTATTTAAGTAAATATTTCCCTAATTAATTGACGTGTGACATCTTGGTGACCCCATTCAATTAAATGAAGTAAATATAAAGTGTTCACAGAGGAAAAAATTGTATAAAAATCATAAAAATACATTGACATTGTAAGATAATGGAAGTGATGTATTTTCAAGAGTGTAATACCCCAAAATAAAATAATATGATTTTGAGGGTAATTTGGGAAAGTAATTTTCCAAGTAAATAAATATTCTTTAGATAAAAATGAATATCAAAGAAAAACTATAAACTAGACTTTAGAAAATATATTCAATGTTTTCATTAAAGAATAATTTATAGGTAACTTTAAAAAGATATATTTATTAAATGTGATATAAATACTAATGAAAACATTTAACTTTAAAATATATTCAATAATAGAGCCTCTAAAAGACATAATGGTTATATTAAGGAAATTTGGATTGAAAAATAAAACAAACGATTGTGAATTGAAACCCATTTAGAATATTTTTATTGAAAACTACATCATAAAACTATATAATAGACATTCCTTTTGAAAATGGGAAAATAGAAATGGGAATTTCACATAAAAGAAAACATAATTTGGTATTTCAGTATAAAATAAATCATTGTATCGAAGGAAAATATAGATAATGATTGGAAAGTTTCATTAAGAAGGATGGAAATTATTCTCAACAATAATATAATTTTTTATAAATAAATTTTATCAAGGAAAGTTATTTATTTTAAATGATAATTTTACATTATTTAGAAATATAATTTTCCATATAATAAAATATCACGGTGGAGCAAACCAGTCCTGAAAGAAAAAAGTTTAGGAATAATCACTATAAATCAAGGAAAGGATTGAGTTAAAAAAATTACGACTATGGTAACTTTAGAATCAAAAAAAAAATAGAAAACATGGTATGGATATTCAAATCCCATTAATTAAATTAATATTTTAAAATAAATACATTATGAAATAATCACACCCTATTAAAGATATCATGGTACATATTAAGAAATATGGCTTAAGAAATTAAATTTTAGACAAAAACCTCTTATTGATTTTGAAACACATCAATAGAAACACATTTAAAGAGTCATATTGAAGTTTAACTTCAGTAACCATAAATAATAGATAATTCATGATATTATATATATAATAAAAAAGTATAAACAACACTTCAATAAAATTAGATTCATATATCAGAATATTTCCCAATGTAAATGAAATTAATACAAAACATGTTTACTTTAAATCCTTATTGGTTGATTGTGATATAACCTCCAGTAAAAACAACTTAAAAATATTACTCAGTAATTTTATAGACACATTAACATATATTTAATTTTATATATATAATTTGTGATAATTTATCAAATATATGTTACCCAATAATAAGTTTATTTTTATCACCAAATGTTAGCATTTTTTATTGATTTTTATAAACGTTTCACCATGATATGGACCATTCTCACTTATTGATTCAAAGTAAATCATTAAAAAAATATTCAAGAAAGAATATTCATTATTTTTAAATTATTTATTGAGTATAGTTTCATTATTTGAAGGATATGGATATACTTTGGGAAAAGAGAATTTTGAGGAAATTTTTTCAATGTGTTTAACAATAAAAATGTGGAATATTAATAAAAAAATTAAGAATTAATAAACCATTTTAAATTAATTATTATTATATTATATTACCATTATATAAAATTCCTAAATAATTAATTATATAATAATTATATCAACTTTCACATTTGTGTTAAAACCAACACAAATGAGAGCATGTTATAAATATTTAATGAGTAAGGAAATATTATTATATATTATTAAAATAAATTTTATTTAATATTAAACCTGTAAAAAATAAAATTTACCATAATTAATTTAATTCATATAAAAATTAATGTATGGTGGTCATAAAAATTTAAATCCATCATTCATGGAGGTGGTGATTTTCATATGATCGCGACTAATGATTTCATTTCCAAACAAAATGGGATGGAATTAAGTTATATGATAAATTATCATTTTAGAAATATAATTTTAAAATATTAATGATATTCATTAATCATATTAATCTTTATTTTCATACATGAAATGTGGTGTTGAAAAATGAACCACATCAGATAGTGGAGGTTGTGGTACACACATACACACGATCGATGTTGTTATGTTTTTTTAGTGGATGGAAAGGATTTAATAATGGTTAGTACATTTATATAATAACATTTTAGTTTATCAATAATAATTATTAAATTATATTTTTGATTTTATAATTTTTTTGTAAGTGGATGATTACGATGAAAAAACTGAGTAATAAATACAAACGTTGAGAACTCGGGATTCCTCTTTGAAATATTCATGGAAATAGAGACATTGGGATGAGAAATTGAGTCCAGAAGAAGATAAACATTATATATGTCTATCAGTGTATATAAATATCATTTTTTTAAATTTTATGTGATTTTTTATTCATTAAGTGGTTGAATTGATCACCCTTAATAAGGGTGGAGTAGAAATATTTTGGAAGTTTTTATTAAATTTAAATAATGTCAGGTCACTATATAAATGTTAAAGGATAAAAAAGTTTACAATAATGGAGGGAAGAAGGGTCATACAATCCACCCTATATCTGCACTCATGGTGGAATGTTTTTAATTTTTTTTTGTTTTACACTTAGAAAAAAATTACCCTTTTTTACTTTTACCACGGAAACTTAAATTTTAATCATTGTTGTTAAATTTAATGACCAAAATAATAAGTTTAAAATGTTGCCTATTTTATAAATTAAGATTAAAAATATAAAATTTATTTTATAAAATAAAATTTCCAATGTTTAGTAATGAAAATTTTAATACTATAGAACATAACAAATATACGCCATTTTTAGAAAAAGTGTGTTTTTGAGTTTAAATTTTATGTGCGGTGTAAATTTATCAATTTCAGAGAATTTATTTACATAATTTGGTTTATTATAAATTGAAAATAAATTATAGGTACTTTAAATCAATCTAAAACCCAATATGCCAATCTAAATTTTTTATTAAAAGGGAAAACTGAAAACATGTTTAAAATTACCGTGAAATGTTACTTATGTTATCAAATATTGAGAATATGATTTATTGGATTAAAATATTCTTTTAAAATTTATAATTTTAATAATTTAATACATCCTTTATCAAATAAATTTCTTTATAAACCTTTAGTTCATACTTATCTAATAATAATGTCAAAAAAATACACAAATATTTATCACTATTCACCGAAAAAAAATTATTTTCGAAAAACTAAAAAAATAAGATTAAACAAAAAAATGTATTATCATCCCAAAAAATAATTTAATTTTACAAAAAAAAAGTATTTTATATTTTAATTTAACTTCTATAAAAACATAATAATACAATGGATATTATTTTCATAGGAAAATAACTTCAAATATTTTCTATTGTTCTTATTAGTATTTCCGACCAATTTTCAATTAGATATACTATTTATAAAAAAAATATTTTTAATCATTAATATATTAGTTCCCTAAAATAAATCATATAGAAATATAATTTCTAAAAAATATTTGTTTAGAATAAAGTGGAATTATTTTATAGTTACTTATATTAACTAAATTTTATCAATTTATCGGTATTAAAAATGATCGCTCTTTTTAAAAAAAATCAAGATGTGAAATTTATAAGAAAAAAAATTTAAATATATATAATTTATTACATTTATTATTATATGTTTATATCACCTTAATTAGTGCTTATATAAAACCTCTATATCTTTATGTAAGACCTAAGAAAAAGATAATCTATGGTTGTTACCATGGATAGTGATTCCACTAGAATGGATCTCATGGAAATTTACATGGGCTTGAACATATATAACATATAATATAACTCCTTTATTTATTGTTCAATTTTGTTATGGGATTCATATAGATAAAACCAAATTGATTATACCATCTTTATAATCGTATGTAAATTGGCCTCGTAAGTTAGATTTCCATTATATTATTCCATTCTTCATTCTATTAAAGATTATAATCTGCTTTCTCTTATTTGTACCATCTTATTTAATGGTTATATTATAATTTTCACATTTAATGATTTTATTTTAAGTTATCATTATTTTTTTGAGTTAGGTGTTGTGCATAGATGATGTTATTAAATATATCACCTAAATGGGAAATTAATTTTCATGAGACCCTCTAAAAAAAGAGTACCCCTCTAAGATCGGTAATGAGAGGATGATGGTGACTACCTTATTCTGTCCTATAAGATGCCTTGTGTTGGTAACTAGCACTGAAGGTATATTACATACATAAAAATGGGATGTATTACCCTCTAAATTAACTTGCATAAGTGAGAGATAAAAAAATACACCAATAAACATATGATCATAAGATAAAAGAATTCTCACATGTATAAATGTAATGTCATACAGAAAAAAAATATAAAGGAAAACCACAAGTACCAAAAAGTAAACTCGAGAGAAACCATGAAGTCCAAACAACTCCTACAAAATCACAAGAAAGTTAAATCCATCCCAATCTCCAACCTACTCCTTCTTAACTGAGAATTTTTTTTTAAACATGTGGAGGGAGAATTATATTATACTCAGTAGTATCCTTCATAGAACCTCTCATGAAAAATATAAATAAAGCATACTAAATCCCAGAGTAAAATAATTAAACTTAACTCATCACCTGAACTGGAATAATAATTTCCCAACCTCACAATATCTATCTCTAACTAATTATCACATAAAGGAGGCCATTTTTTAATATAGTGAAACAAAAAGTGTACCCCACTATTAATTCTTCATTTGTTTTCAACTCATCCCCAACATCATACATCCTTAGATATCTCTCTCCTAAAGTAAGATAACATAAAGACACATGGACTAATTTATCAAAAAATTAATCTTGTGCATTATATCATCTCATAATATTATACCACATATTTATATAGTAACCATGTAGTTTTTAGGAACCACCATATCCTCTATATAATGTATCAAAAATCAGGTATAAAGCCTCAATCAATCACAACCCACCCACTAAGTAGTGTACCTTGAGCCATCACAACCCATATGTGGAGTAACGATAATAATTCATTGGGTATTATGTCTGGAGATACATGTTTTTGAAATAACAAAAATCTGTCAAACCCATTTACACATATATATGGGAAACAAAACCACCTTGAATAGTAGAACATAATACTACTAGTAGAGTATATTAGGATATAAGGGGTTAGTCATCCACCTATCCCTCTCCAATATAAATACTAGAGGAAACACCCTCCTATAGTCCATTGGGTCTCAATCTCCCTCCCAAAATGGGTAAGGTTGTGTATGAAATCTCAAAACATATAGGATATAACATAGCTCACAACCACACAATAGGCATAACCTATTTCAAGGACCAATAAAAGTTATCGACACTCGAAAACCCTATTTCCACTACTCGGGACTAAATATAAATTAATCACGCTTGTATTTAAAGTTTCTACATTAAATTACATTCCTTTTATTAAATAACTCACTTTACATTAAATAAATTTTTTTCATTAAATAATATTATTTCAAAATACATTTTATTAATGATCATTTATCATTTAATAATCCTCGCATTATTATACTCAAGTGGGGTCCATGACCTTTAAGAATAATTCAACCAAGTTTAAAGTTTCTTAATATTAACATTAAATTTTTTATTCCATCAAGAACCAATAATGTAGGTTAAAATATTTATTAATCGTTTTTAACCATTCCATAATTATATGTGCTTTTCTAAAAAAACCTATGCTATATCCAAAATAATTGCACCCAAGAAGATCCATACACCTAAAGTAGTGTGAAAATGAATTTTGATAAAAAATAAAAACAACCTCTTATACTTTAAATAGATTCATTTATAAGAAATTACCCAATATTTTTTCATATCAATGGGTAATACCAACTTCAACTTTTCTCATAGTCTCTAGTTCTATCTCCAACACCCTCATGTACATCACCAATCAAATTTACATCATATTCATCAATTTCTACCATAACCCTGGTCCTCCCCACCCATATATCATTAATTATCCTATTCTCACATCACATTTCATTGAAAGGATAACATCAAGAGATAAAAAATATATAGCAATAACCAGCAATGTAAATAAAGAAACTAGGCCCTAAAACAAATCAACTATTCCTAACATGAAAACAAACTCTTATAAAACAAACATAAGAAACCTTATCCTTCATAAGAAACAAAAAAAAAATTCCCCAAACATTTATCTTTATCAAAAATAGGTTTTATACCATATACAATTAATCAATTCAATTATTATTGGTTCCATATTTGGGTTACCAAATGCATCTGCTATAACGTGGTATTAAAATTATTTGAACAATTTCGTAGAATTACATAAAATTTCAACATAATGAGATAATATACACTCAAATTTAACATGACTTTAAATATTATTACAATAAAAGTCATTCAATCTTTTAGTTATTTATTTAGTTCTATTAACACATGGAATAAAAAATTCAATTAAACAGTAAAAAATAAATCATTTTTATTTCCATAAAATTTATAATAAGTACTTAATTTATTAAAAATGAATCTTATTTAATTCATTACAAAATAAAAAAATTATTAAAACTTTTACAATATTTACCAATATCATAAATTTCTAACTAAAAACACAGGACAATAACATTCTAAATAATTTTTTATTTAGCTATCATAGTAGAAACATTTATAAAATGTGATCTCTATAAACAAAAACTAATTTAATTATATAATCCTATTTAATAATTATTTGGTTAATAACACCATTGAAAGTGATAAACCATTTAAATTTTTTGATTTAATATAAATAAGTTGGGGAATAAATGGATCTCCTATGAAAACCCACTGATGTTCTTGAAATGGAAATCGAACACCAGTACGGATCCCTAATCCCCTATCATGTGGGGAAACAATGATCTCCCAAGGACTTAATGGCATAAAAACAGTGGAAAATTAAAAATAAATCTCTATTAGAATAATATATATGATCTGTCAAAACACAAAAATA
Organism: Viscum album; assembly: GCA_963277665.1. Lineage (NCBI taxonomy): Eukaryota > Viridiplantae > Streptophyta > Magnoliopsida > Santalales > Viscaceae > Viscum > Viscum album. Next base: position 980,566,721 of record OY728137.1, read on the forward strand.
TGAAACTAGGGTAACTGAGATCATACTTAGAATAAATCGATAGAAAAGAAGGTAGAACCTACCTCGGATCACCATGGATCAAAATTGGGAAGTTGGGTAATAATATCTATTGAAAGAGATTAAAATATGTTCAAAAATTCCCCTTGGCCACATAGGTTATGAGAGGAAGGAGTGTAAGAAAAGTGCGTTCGGTGTCCTTGGGGTTTTTATAGGAAAGCTGATTTTTATTTGACCATAATGTAGTACCTAAGACAACACCATAGTACCAAACTACTACAATGCAAGGTGGAGAACTATTTTTTATCCACCCTAGTCATAGCACATCCAACTAACTTGGATACATCCATCGCCAGAGATCATATTATCTTAGGGAGGTACCAGAGAATAGATAAGGACACCACATAGTAGACCACACTTGATAAGAATAGAGACTACACCATTGCCTAAATCTATGGTGCAGCTTCCCCAATTTTGGTAGAACTACCCAAAACCCATGTTCCACCGACTATATCCTCAACACCATAACACTCAACCACCTACTAAGGGCTTGTGTCATAGCTTACCTTCATGGAATACCCATGCTTGAAAAATAATTCTCCTTAAATTCCATCTCTCTGAACCCTATACCATAGTGATCCCTACTACGCCACAGTAGTCACACACCTCAATGAATCCTTAAGTCTCAATTATATAACCAACAAAAAAGGGTTTTTGGTACCCATATGAGGCCTTATATTTCTTCCAAAAACCATGGAATCTCTTACATATGTCTCCAACACATGAAACCTATAGAGGAAAGGGATTATATGATTTGAATCTATATATTAATATAAAAATTTCAAGACATTACTACCCCTAATCATTAACAAATTACTTACTAACAATTATAATTATTATTCACTATTAAAATTGGGTTAGTTTATTCAAATAATAATAATTCCTCATGATATAAATTCTAGAGAGATATAAATAAAAAAACATAAGACAAATACATTTTTCTCTAGAATGGGATTGTCCTAGATATTGATTTTCTATCCAACCTTCTGAGCCAAGAGTTTATATTTTATTTTACATAATGTACCATATCAAATAATTCATTTTCAAATGTTTTTTATAGTCATTCATGTATTAATAGAATACAATAAGCTAATGTGAATGGTGATCTACTTATTCCAAATATTTTTTCATCTATGTGGATATAATATACCCATTTCAAAAATCACATTTTATTTATCCAAAATAATAATAATAATAATTCACTAAGGATAATTCCAAAAAATTTTAACTCACAACGGTATAATCATAAAACAATAATATTTCCATTGATAACTAAATAATTTAGGAGGTTATTTAACGATCATAATAAAACTTCCTAGTTAAACTTGTGTGCCTAGAATCTGACTCCTACAAGATATAAAAAACACTTTAATGGTGTATAAGTGTTCTTTTGTCTTCATAATACAATTTAGTGAGGGCCATTTTATAGGTTTTCTATTGATCCCTTCGTCTAAGAGGGTGGTTGATTCTTATTACCCTCTATAGTATACATTTAGCACATGGGTTTGTGAAATTCTCAATCTCCTTATATTAGAAGCATTTAAGTGTGTATGGAATATTAGTTGTGACCTTTATACCTTCCATTATTTTGGTTGACCTATTTATATATATTTGACAACTACTTACTCAATTTTAAATCCTTACACACTTGAAACATTTTCTTGTTACATTGAGACATTCCCTTTTGTGCTTATTCCCATATTTTCGATATGTGGTAATTGAATATTATTTCTCTAATTATATTATACTCTTAAGCATTTATGTGACTAAAACATCACTTTCCTGGTGTGTTTGGTAACTCAATTAATTAAACATTGTTATTATTAATTATTATTATATTGTTTGGAATAATCCAAAGACTTCATACTATAGCTCATGTCCCTTTATATTTCTCATTAATACAATCTATCAATAGATAAAAGAAACCATTATAAACATGGTTCATTCATACTTTATCCAATAATAAATTCAAAATAATTTATCATGATTGATAAACATTTAAATCCATAATAGAACTATTGTAATATAAATAAATGGAAAATTCAACATCAAAATGACATACTCTTTTTCCCCATCATATTATTCTATAGTTTTATTAGTCTTAAATCACCATGGATACAATATATGATTCATTAGGGTGAGTTCACTTATACCATTTATCATAATTGATTAACTTAATAAATACATTGTAATGGATATTAATGAAAACATGATTAACTAACATAAAAAACTTTAGAGTGTCTAGCCAGGTGTTCAATCTTGGTCCCACTCATCGTGAACCAGGTGAAGATAAAGTTAATACTCAACCAGTCATATTCTAAGAGGTAACCCCATAGATAATTTTTGTCACTACCACATAGACTTAACAATATCCATATAGAAATATAATTACTAGGAGAGCCACATACTCCCAATTTCCCTAAGACATTTGAATTTTTTCATTTATTTAAAATTATCTATGGTGTAATCACAAAAGTTATTTTAACCTAATCCCCAAAAATAAATAATCTAATACTCATTAATAAATAAAGTTTCTATGAAAAAACTATGATTCACCAAAAAAACATATATTTATTACATATCATTTTCCGAACCTAAACATTACATCTCGAAAAAATCCACACAATCTCAAGAATTAAAGCTTTAGTGCCTTTGAGGACTAGAAATATAATCATGTTATTTTGAAACACTTATGAACATTTCTATATAATTAAACCACATTGTTATATTTTATATAAATATAACAAGATATACTCATCACAATGACCTGGGGAATGAAAACATTTGAAATTGATGAGGTCAAACACATAGTAATGGGAAAATAACATCAACATGTTATCAAGTGTTAAATCATAACCATATGAGAAAACATGTTTGATGGATAAATATCTTATTAAAAAGATTATTTAATAATAAGTGTCATCCATAATTCATGAAAAAAAGATATATATTCTAAAATGAATTTAAAATATACTATGGAACAATATTTTGATATAATAAACATGATCGATAGAGAATAATCATAGGTATCTGGCATACAAAAAAGGAATTTCGTTGAATAATATCATATAAATGAGTTATAGTACAGACATAATCATATAAAAACATCATAATGTGAGAAATACAAGTAGGAAAACCATATATTTTGAAATAAAATATAGTCATGTACACCACAAAAGTTGTTAGAAAATTCAAGCATGTCCACACCGTATATTGTGAACAAATCCTTGCTTGTACTAATTTATGTTGTGATAAAATCTAATAATTTCTACATTTCATTATTTCACGAGATATAAAACCATAAATGATGCATTTTAGTCTGATATTGGATATCATCTATCATCATACATACTTTTGGGTGATATTTGAATTCAATCATTTAATATATCACAAAGAACCCATGGTTTTAAAATGGGTTTCTTAGACATTTAAAATGAAATAACATAAGAAAAATATTAAAAAACCTATAATTAATAATTACATGATATACAAATTGAAAATAATAAGGTATCCAAATATACTTTGTAAAATTATATGTAAATACTCTAAAATAAATATAATAGAGCATGTGGTATTTACATCATATAGATAAAGATTATATAATTTGTCAATAATTTCATGAATAAATAAATATATATATATAATCTAGGAATACACCCTTAAATCAATGAAAGTAAATATTGAGAGTCCATTAAGGAAATATATTGAATGAAAAATTAAAAATATTCATTGAGTAGGTAAAACAATGTTCAAAATGAATTTTCCTGAGTTTAATCCCTAAAAGTAGTATAATCAAATTCAGAGTGTAATAAATGGAAGGTGATTTATAGGTAAATAAATTGTTTTGAGATGGATAAAAATTTAAACAAAAACATGAAATGTTTTTTAGATTTTTTTTAAAATTGTCATAATAGAAGAAGTTACGGGTCACATTAAAACTATATTTTTTAGAAAAGGTTATGTGAAAAAATTTCAAAATAATAACCTCTATAAATAATACTCAACAATGGTTCCATGAAAATAAATAATGGTTATATGAATTTCATATGGAGTGGAAAATAAAAACAACATCATATAATTAAAACTATTTAAAATATATTTTTAGAAACCAACATCTTAAAAATGGATAATAAACCATCATTTTGAAAAGTTAAAATGATAAATATCCATGAAACATGAAATAACTCTTAATTGGTTTTATAAATAAGAAAATAGGTAGGAAACAAATCTGAATATGTATGGGAAATCATCACTAAGTGGGATGGTAATTATTCTCAATAATGAAATAATTTTCAAGAAATACATTTTTTGTGGAAATATATTTGGATTGAAAGGTAATTCACCAAAACACAATAGTTAGATTAAGTATCATTAAAAATAATAGTGTTAAATAAACCAATATTGGGTGAATTAAGTATAATAAGTGGCATTTAACTCATTTAAAAAAGTTGATTAGACTAAAACCCTTAAAACATAGGTATCTTTTAAATGGAAATCCATTTAAATAGAGAACATGATATTGATTTTTATTAACCATGAATGAAATTTATATGTTCAAATTATTTGATTTGGAAGTAATCATAGCATATTAATGACATCATGGTGCACAAGAAGAACTTTGTCTCTTGAATTTAAATTTGGGACAATGAACTCCATACTGAATAATGAACACTATAATTGAAACCATTTTAAAATATATCTTCAAATTGAAAATAAAATAATTTTAATGAAATTTAATTATTGCTGTTATATATAAAATATTAATTATAAACTACCCTTAAATAAAATTTTTATCATAAATTAAAAACTTCTCCCAATAGAAATTAAAGTTGGATGATATACCCTTACCTATTGTTCTGTGTAGTCGAACCAATACTAAATACCTATAGAATGAATATAAGAACCTTAATCACCAATTTAAAATATTTATTAAATTACATTACCTATTATACATATAAATTCTAACTATCTATTACAAATATTTTACCTAATTATAGTTTATTTTCATCATAAAATTTGAGGACTTTTTATTGTTTATTTTGTACAGGTTCTATGTTGATAGGGAAGATTCTCACTCATTAGTTAAAATTTCATCATTACCATTTAATTAAATATATAATAATATATTTTTACATTAATTCATAAGTCTCATTTAATTATGTTTTATTATCATCACCTTCCATGGAGCTAATTAATTGTTTAAATTTTGGTTAAAATCCCTTGTTCTAGTAAAATAAGTGGTTCTTAGGTGTATGGAAAGTTGAAGGGGTGTATAAAAGGATTGGTATATGAAAAGGAGAAAGAAGTAGGCCTAAATTTGTGTTGTTTATGGATAGTACTAACTATATCCCTAGCTAGGGAAACCATGCAGCCAGAACTTCTCTCCAATGGAGGTTGGTGCACAAACACTGCACGATTTTCAAAATCGTGTGAGTACTTCAAGGAGACTATGTACCATGGACCAGCTTGAATAGATATATCAGAATGTTTGGTGCATGGTTTGGCCAACCATGCAGCTAAACTATACTGACATTAAAAACTATGAATTTTCTATTTTCCCTTTTGGGAATAAATGGTTCTTCCACAAAATTTTCGCCCATTCGAACTCCTAAAACAAAGGCGAAAAACTAGTATCCACCTCATCCTCCATTAGTGATTATCCTTAGAGTCTTAGGTGTTTGGAGTGACTTTTAGTGTGAATATAATCTTCTGGTATGTCTTCAACTATCATTCTTTCCATTTTCTAGAAGATTCTTGGTTTTTGGGTTTCTCTTATTTTTAATTCATAAAACCTTGTTTTTAAAGGGTGTTCTTTCTTCTAGTGATATTGGTAGGTTGAGTACTGATCAAGGATTGTGTTTGGGATGATAATCACATTTAATAATGAGGTAGGTGGTCCTAAATATATTCCCACATTCTTGATGTTTTATCTATGTATGTTTCTATACTAATTCATTACTTTTATATGTTTTGATGTCTTGGGTTAAGGAAAGTAATTTGGGCCTTAGATAGTGGTGTGAGACCCTTTACAGACTGCATTGGGTTCGTTGATGATGTGAGACCGAACCTAGGGATACCCATGTGGTATTATAAACCTTTGGGAATGGTGAAATAAATTGGTAAATGTTGAGATATGGGGAATATGAAAGAGGATGGGTTGTTACATTAATAAGGCATCTGGTCCTGGTTAAAGGGTAAATTGAATTCATTATATCTAGGGATTTGTTAAGTTACTAAGGTTATTTTGATATGTTCTAAATAATGAATCATGGATTTTGATCTTGTTATGGTTTTTAAATAAATAATATTATGGTTTGAAAGTGGAAGATTTTTTTTAGAATGAGGTTTTGGCATCAATGTGATTTATAAATTGGTTTTCATTATAAATTTCAAATTATGATTTGAAATAAGGGTGTGATTTTTTATTTTTGTTAAAATTAATTTATGTTATAAAATAAATTTCTAATGATTTTCATACCATCTTAACAAGCTAACTCAGAAGGCCATCAAGTTTTCTTAGAATGATGAATTCAAAGAGAGCTTCAAGGAGTTGAAAATGAGGATTATCACAAAGCCCATGCTCACACTACACACAAGTGGAGAACATTTCATGTTATTAAGTGATGATTCAAAAAAGGTTTTGGGTTATGTGTTGATGAAAACTAAAAAAGTAATTTCATATACTTCTAGGAAATTTAAAGATCACGAGTATAACAATTCAACACATGATATTGAGTTGGCTGTAGTGATCTTCGTTTTGAAAATTTTGTGACATTTCCTCTTTGGGGAAAAGTGTGAAATATATATGGATCACAAAAGCCTCAATTATATACTCACACAAAAATTGTTGAATATCTATGAAAGAATATGGTTATATATGATCAAATTCTATGATATCTCAATTCACTATTATCAGGGTAAAGCACATAAAGTGGAAGGAGCTCTAAGTAGAAAAGATCTAGTAACTCTTTCATTAATGAGAATTGAAATGGATCCAATGTTATTATATTTGATGTATATGGACATGCAAATAATAAATAAGGGAACATTATAATTCCATTCACAAATTATTGCCCAACCATCTCTTTTGGAAAGGTTAGAGGATGCTTAAAAGGATGATGTGGGAATTCATAAGAAAGTGGAAACTCTCAGAAAGGAGAAATCCTTGGATTTCAATGTTAATGAAGAAGGAATTGTGAGTTTTGGATCAAGAATATGTGTTCAATCAAATCTGAAGTTAAAGAAAGAATTTTTAGATGATTTGCATAGTTTTAATTTCTCTATTCACCCCAGAAACACAAAGATGTGTCGAGAATTATGTGAGAAATATTGGTGGGATAATATATAGAAGGAGATCACTTAGTATATATCAATGTTCCTAGTATGTCAGCAAGTGAAGGCTAAGAGGAATAATTCTAAGCAGATGACGAAACTATTACTAATACCGGTATGGAAATGGGAAAACATCACCATGGGATTTGACATTAGAATTCCAAATATATCCAAATTAAACAATGTTATCTAGGTTTTTGTGGATCATATTGAAAAGATTTCACACTTAATTACAATTCAGTAGGATATCTCATTGGATCAACAAGGACAAATATACACTAGAGAAGTGGTAAGGCTTCATGGTGTACCGGAGTCGATTATATTCGATCGAGATCCAAGATTCACTACATAATTTTGGAAGATTCTCTAACACGCTCTAAATACAAAGTAAAAATTCACTATGGCGTATCATCCTCAACTGATGTCCAATATTTGTGGACTTTCCAAACTCTTGAGGAATTTTTGAGAGCATGCTCAATGGAATTTAAAGGAGGATGTGATCAACATATTCTTCTGTTTGAGTTCTCTTACAACAATAGTTTCCACTCAAGCATCGAAATGGATCATTATGAATCCCTTTATGAGATGAGGTACAAAACATTAGCATGTTGGGATAATGTTGAGGACATAAAACTTCTAGGTCCAGAAATGGTCGAATAAATAGTGAAGAAGGTTAAGAATATAATGTAGCACATAAAAGATGCTCAGTGTCCGCAAAATAGCTATGATTACAATCCTTAATGAGACCTAGATTTTGATGTTGGAGAAATGGTATTACTTCTCATATCACTATGGAAGAGATTTATGAGATTTGGGAAGAAGGGAAATATAAGTCCAATGTACATCGGTCCTTTTGAGATCCTTGATCACATTAGAGAACTGTCCTATCGACTATCACTCCCAACGAACCTGTATCAAGTACAATATGTATTTCATGTATCACTCTTGATAAAGTACATACCTGGCCCATCACATGTACTCAATCGAGAGGTGGTACCATTGGATAATGACCTCTCCTATGAAGAGAAGTCGATGAAGATATTAGATCATAGAGAAAAATTTATATGAAATAAGATGATTCCCCTCATCAAATTATTGTGTAAAAACTATAGGTTAGAAGAATTAACATGAGAACTGGAGGAATTGATGTGGAAAAGTTACCCCCATATTTTTTAGTGTGGTAAAAGGATATTTCGAGGGAAAAATTTCTAAAGGGGGGAATTTTGTAATGACCCGATCATTTTGGAATAAATTTTTTTTTTAATTTCTTATGTATATAGAAAACATATATGCTCTTTTTTTTTGTTGGGATTAAATTACTGTTAAGTATCATTTCCATTGATAATATATTCATTAAACAGTGATCACATTACTAATATAAATATAAGGTTTTAAAAAAAACATTTCGATATAGACAAAGGAGAGAATGGCCTCACCCAGTAGACTCAGGTCATACGAATCTCATTTGTCAGAACTTGGTAAGGATGTCTCATCACTGGGCAGCACTCTTGACAATGTCTAATATGATCTTCAACACATTAATCTTGAATAGAATTGACTATGGGATAATTTCATGTTAATAAAGATTATCGCCCAAGAGATGTTATCTGAGCCAACCCAAGATTATTATATTAAAATAAAGTTTTTATTGATAATATTATAAAAATAATTGTTGTAAATGATGATTATATTAGTTATTTATCTATAAATGATTAGGTAATCAGTTTGATAAGAGTTACATTTTTTTATGATAAAGAAAAAAGTGTATATTTAAATAATATATTTTAATGAACTAATTATGTTTTTAAATAATTAAATAAAATATAATTATTAAATTAATTTTTTGAATAATAAATGATTATATAAATTTTATGATGTCAAATGTAATTTATATTAAGTTTGGAAACTCTTTTTGTCAAAACCTGTGAATTTTCAATAAATGTTAGTTTTCATTTAAAAAGTGAAAATTATAAAATTTAAAAAATTATTTAGAAAAAATGAAAATTATTTTTGGAATCAGGACATCAATAGTATACGACGGTGAATTTTTCATAATTTTCTTAGACAGTTGAATTTTTGGGTAAAAATTGTATATCGTATATACAAAATAGGTATTCCCCCCCCCCCTTCGATTGGCCCAAAAGACTTATTTTTTATATTATTATAGATAATACCCCTTTATGGGTTGAAGGGGGACCCGTACATAACCCTTAGGCCCAAGGAACAAGGCCCGAAATGACTTGAAAATACATGACCTGAAGGCCCATAGGCATACCATGCCCAATATAAGACCCGTAGGCCCAACCCACTAGAACTGCCCCTCCCCAGATTCTGCATCATTAATCACCTAGCTCCACACCTTTCATTTCTGATCGAATATAATTACCCCATACAAAGCTTCACGGTGCCTGGTCTCAATGGTGGTTTTCATAACCTCTCATTCTTCCAATCTGGTTAGCTCTGCATCTAGTGATTGCTATTCTTATTGCACAAAATATGTGTTTTATGACATCATAATGACCCCAAAATGATTAAACAAATACTATAATGGGTATTCTAGTCCCAATTTATGTTTTACCACTTTTATAATATGATTTTATATTTGTTTTAATTATTTTAAAAAGCCTTAGTGAATCCTATAAAATGTATAATATATTTTATGATTTTAACTTAATTTCTTTAATAATGTGACTCACCTCCCCATAATCAAGGATAATGTTTTAATATTCTTGTACATTGGGTTTATAAAATAATGTTCTTCACTCTTATTTGACAATAAACATGGGAAAAACCATGTTATGGTTTGTGGTTTTTAATATTTAGTTATATAGATTCTTAAACCTAGGTTTGTGAAATATTAAAGAATTTCACGCTCATTTTATATATAAACCCACCCAAGCTCCCACTTCTCTTCACTAAAAATACATGTATCATGTCCCTAATCCTTCCTCCCCTCCCCTCTCTAGATTCCTTTTAAGTCACCCCAAGATCTCACGAAGCCTCTCCCAAGCCTTTTGGAGCACACATCCAAGTATGGGGTCCTCACATTCCTTCCTTTCTCAATTTTATCCAAGTTTCCTTATATTGTAACACCCTTTTATTTTCAATTAAAACTGATCGGTTATGGTTTCTCACCTCCCCCATACTTCCCTTATTATGTTTTTATAATGGGATACCTCTTTCTCCCTCATTAATCCCTCCCATGTACACTTGTTACCATACTGAATTTTCATAAGAGTTATTCCATTTCTCCCATTTCTTCAAGTTTCTTTATTATGTTATGATTTCTATTTCAAATTTATTTCTATTGGGACATTTATATATATGTCCCCCTTAATATCCATTTCATTTATATATTATGAGAGTCCCCTTTCTCTCTCATCAAACATGTTTATGAATTTTTATGTCACGCCGTTAGGGTGCGGAAATTGCACTGTGATTTTCCATGCCAAAAATCATCATTCAGTGAATACCATGCCCATTTCTCTATCAAGTGTATTCACCTTTATTCACATATAATTATTTATTATATAATTTCATTTATGTATTCCAAAATCCTTTATTGTGAAATAAATGATGATTTTTAGTGAATCCATGTTGTAGGATCTATGTGTCATACTTAAGAATGAGATTGAAATTATTTGAAAGGTGCACCTTGATAGTGCTCCAATACATTGGTTAATGTTTAGTATCATGATATTTCATGTTGGGATGGGGGTTTACCAAATTATTTTTAGTAAATTTTTCCACCATGTTGAGACAGGGTTTAACTGATTTATTTTATGTGAATGATGTAATGTTATAAGTTTTTGTCCATTAACAGGTTATGATGATCATGTTATATTGTGACTTTATGTTCATGTTTATATTATTCTCCATTAATATGTATATTTTTTGAATTTTATTGTATTCTTCATGTTATGCCTTTTTTACTCCCTTACCGGGCTTTATAACTAACCCTTTTCTTCTGTATGTCCTCAGGTTATCCCATGCAATGTTAAGTACAAAGGAATGTTGTGGTCATGTAAAATAATTTTTCAATAAAGATGGTGTATTTTATATCTTATGATTTAATTTAATGTTACTTATCCCCAAATACACTATATGACTCAATCTTTTTGGTATTATTAAGTGAAATTTTAGGTAATAAATTTTGTTTAAGTGTGTAATAAAGATCAGGGTTGTTATAATGTGGGCCATTTTCTTCGAATTTGACACGAATTGATTCTTACACAATTTTAGAATTATAATTGAAAACACTATAATATTTTTCAGAGATTGAATAGCTAAGAAAAATTACATCATCTCTTTTAGAGGAAAATTTTTCAAGATTGTCCTAAGTGTTAGTAATGAATACCTTGCAACCAAAATATCTAAATTAATTTACCTTAGGATTCCTATTGTTCCAAATCATAGAAGGTGTCTTCTTCAGCATAGGTCTGATCAAAACACTATTTATGATGTAGCGTGATGTATTGGTATCTTCTACCCAAAATATAAAGGTAGGTCAGATTAATTTATCATGGTCTAGGATATCACTTTTAAGGTTCCATCTATTCTTTCAACAACTCTATTCTGAAATGGTGTCCTAAGAGATGAGAATTTATGAGTGCAGCCACTTTGTGAGAAAAAATATTCAAAGTCCTGATTTTCAAACTCACAGCCATCATCGCTTCTTAAGTTCTTAATCCTATGTCTGCTAAGATTTTCTATTGACTTAGCATACTTGGTAAATTAAGTGCAGGATTTTATTTTGTGAGCAGGAAAATATACTGACGTATCTCTAGAACAGTCATCTATTGGAACATAAACATAATGCTTCCCATTAAGACATGAAACTATAGAAGGTGCAAGAAAATCCATGTGAACCAACTCAAGGGGTTAAGAAGTTGAAACATCTTCCTCAAATTTAAAATAAACTTTGCGTTGCTTCACTTTTTCACGAGGGTTGCGGACTTTATCAGTTGGGAACTCAAGATTATGTAGATTTATAAGTAACACATTCCCAATTATCTTTCTAAGTGAATTAATGTTTCAATGACCTAGTCTCAGATACCAATTCCACGACTCTATGTGAAAGGCACTTAAGTATGAAACATATTTAGAAATCATAGAATTTAAATTTACACTATAAACATTGTCATTTCAAAAAGTAGCAAAAACTCATCTATATTTAAAATCAAAAACGTTGAAAGAATCATTATCATGTTTTACATAAAACTAATCAACACATAACTATTAAATTATTAGTATTTTATACTTTAAATCATCCACATATAAAACATTATAAATTAAAACAGAATTTTTGTTACAAATAATGCCTAGAATGATGATTTTTTCCTTAGCATTGTCACAAAAGGTGACATGGCCACCATAAAACTTTATAAGGTTCTTGAAGAATGAATAATATTTTTCCACAGGTCTTGAATAGCCACTATCCATGTACCATAGACTTCTACTAGAGGTCTTCAATAATTTTTCATAAAAACGAGGTTTCAAATAAGAAATGATTTTTGGACCCAAATATGTTTGGGTCCAGAAATGTTTGAAATTAGATATTTGAGAACCCACATTTCTTTGATGGGATTCCAAAATACATATTTCAATGTTTTTTAAATAAATACCTTGTTATAACATTTTCAAAAATTTTATTATTACATCATTTACCTCTATATTTAGGAACAATACTGTTTTTAGATATTCTTCTATGTGTGAGATCATATCCTATTCTAGTAACAAATTTTGGTGTTATATGATTTCACAAAAGTTTTGTGAGTGTATCTATACCATTTGTAAGCCTTTCAATATCATTCTTCAATTACTTATTTGACTTCTTAAGATCAGTGTTTTCTTTGAGTTGTTGACCATTTTTTTCCTTTTTCAATAGAAATTTTCTATTTTATATTTACAGATAAAGCAATCATTCTTTTAAGACTTTTATACTTATCCTTTAATTTATTATAGTTATCTTATAATATCTTGGTGTATTCCAATAAGTATTCATTATCCATATTATCATCATCATGTTGTACATTATAAGAATTATTAGAACTATATATAGTAAGAATATTAGTAACAATATGTAAAAAAATTATCTCACTGACTTTATTCATGAAACACAAGTTATATTTACCTATTTTAACTTCAAGTAATGCATTAGAGTCACTGGAACTATCTTCATATGCATTCTAAGTAGCCTTCATGGAAATTATTTATCTTATATTCTTATCCCCATATTTATTTTTGTAATTAATCTTTGTACATTCAAATTTTATATGACCTTTCCTCTTACAATCATAGTAGAAAAATTCCTTTGGATCATCATCCTTATTCCATTTTTTCTTATAGTATACTCTATTTTCATACTTTCCTTTATAGTTTTATTTTCTGAAGAACCTTTTATTCTAATAAAACATCTTAAATCTTTTGGTTAACTGATCAATTTCCTCATCATTTTTAGAAGATGATTCACTATCACTTGTCTATACATCTCAAAATTTCTTCTTTTCTTTTTCCTTTTGGTGTCCAGGATAAGTATTCGTGAAAGCTACCGACTTAGTTTCAAGTTACTCATCTTCTTCATAGTTTACCATTAATTCTTCCTCATAAATACTAAGTTTTTAAAAATACTCTTTCATAGGAAATTTACTTATATTACAAGATTCTATGATAGAAACTATTGTGCCTATCCATCTTTCTGTTAAGCATCTCATTAATCTTATAATTTGATCCTTATTGGATACTGGTTTTTTAAATGAGATCGTTGTGTTAAAAATATCTTTGAAATGAATATGCATATTATAAATGGGTTCATTAGGATTTATCTTAAAATAATCATATTTAATATTATATTTATTAATCATCATTTCCTAAACATTTGAAGTTCCCCCAAGTAAAATAGATCAAGTCTCCCAAATTTCAAATAAGGGTTTACAAAAAGAAGTTATATTGAATTATTTATCTCCTAAATCATTGTTAAGAATAATTTATAGAAATAAAAATATTATTGTTAGCTAATTTTGAGGCATCATCCCACATTTTTTTACTGTATATTTTATAACATATTCGTCTTATAATTCATACCAAATATTAAAACTCATGCTTTCAATATACATTCTCATTTTAATATTCCATTGAGAATAATTTGTTCCATCATAAAGGAAAGTCTTTTAGTAGCAAATCCTTCTTGTTGATTATACATTTTAATGAACTAAATTTAAATATGATAGAAATTTGAGATCTTAAGAGTAAAACTAAAATCACAGTTGAAATGGTTTGAAAATTTTAATACTATAGAATGAAATCCCTTGATACCAAATGTTGGTTGGAGTGAGTATCTCAAGAGGTGGGTGAATTTAGTAACTAATAATGTTTTCTGTCTAAAATGGAATATTTTGAAATTCCCCAAATATTTAAAATATCTCAGCTTATCAGAATAAGTAGTATCATATAGATTATAACCTTTCTAAAGATTTTAATAAAGATTTATTAAGCCTCAGTTGAATAATGTAAAATATTATTGGATCCTTTGAAATCAGTTTAATTTATCAAAATACTATATGAATACAAATTAAGATAAACTATCAATATATATATATATATTATAGTTAAAATAATTATAAATTTGAAAGAAAAAATAATGTATGACAAAATTATGGCACACAATGGAAATATTGGATATAAGAGGTCTAGCCTCAAGTCAAGACTTAGTCCTCTCCACTTCGTGATTACCCAACACCAAGATCATTATATAAAATAAACAAGCTGAGCCACAACCTGGATCATTTTCATACAATAGTTTAATACTTTTCTAGTTACACATGACCTATTCTATAGTTATTAATGGGAGAAAAGTTAAACCATACACAGAAGGACCTATACCAATCTTATCTATTATAAACACAAATACAGAAAGGGTTTGAGAAGAAATTGAGTATCTTCTAATTCAGTATTGGAGGGAGTGTGCATGTGATAATATAATGTAAACAAACACACTACTCGAAATGTAATAAGTACAATCATAATAGATAAATTTAAAAGTTTATATTTTATATGTTCTTGGTCTATTTCAATGCATCATGTGACTCTTGATTTGATTAAGTGAATATTTAGTTGAGATCTTTTGAAAACATCCAAAAAAAAGTCTGTCACAGACTCTTGTTCTTCAACTTGAGGAAAAAGAGAAAATGTGAATGTGTACTTAATCTTCTAATAGAATCTTATAATAGAAGGTATCTTCTTTTTTAAATTAAATTCAACTCTATTTATGTTCAGTATTTGGTAGTTATTGATAAAAGTTCTTTTTTTCATTTCTTGTCTCTGTAGCTCTCCAATATGCACGAGGGAGTGTGCTACACTTTTTTTCGACAATAGTAGTAGGTAGAATATCTGGATCATCTAATTCCTTGTACTAAACATCCTAAAAATCTGTTAATTTCTTTTTTTTATAACATTTATGAGATAAATATTAGAATAATAAATTACATTAACTTCAATATATATATATGTTTGAAAATATTAAAAATAAGTATAGTAAGAAAATTATTAGCGGTAACCCAGTTTGGCAGTGTGTTTTTATAGTTTCATCACACTACCGGTATGATACTTACGGTGTGTCACCGGTGGTGTATTATACTTTTCCAAATATCCACTATGATTTTCAAATCTCAATTAGTAGTGTCAGGTATGATGGTATGAGGTATTATGGAAAAAGTTCTGATGGTATCTCATTCTTAGTGAAAATTCTTTATTGGTGGTATCTCTTCTGGTGGTATCTCATAGTTATCCAAATTTGTGTTTTAGTGGTATAAAATCCTAATAGTATGAGGTCTAATGTTTTCTCAAACGTTGTCAAATTTTCAGTCCAATGGTATGATATTCTGGTGATGTGATCTCTTGGAAGTATCTCATCTTTAGTGAAATTTTTATGTTGGCAGATAGTTACAGACAACATTGTATCAAGTTGGTGGTGTTTATATAAACGATGTCTCATACTTGGACAATTTTATTAACTATCATATAAAATATATTTCTTACAAAAAGAAAGTAAATTAATTAATAAGAGAAAAATCCAAATTTTTTTATCCATAAAACTAGAAGGTAAAAAAGGCTTTATCCACTTTTATAGTCTCAAGATTGAACCTTGACTGAAGATTTGATGGAATAGAGAGTTAATCCAATACACTATTACAATATTGGATTTTATCCTTGACTAAGGAAATAGTTTCTTGTGATTATATTTATGCCACAAAATTATATTGTATTACAATGTTTTACTCTCATAGATCATGATTATTGGTTCCTTGTGATTATTATATTATGAATTACCAAGAGTTACTCCATGGAAAAAATTATGATATTTCATATATAGGTTATGATTTTTTAATATTTATGCCCATATAATTATACCCTTACGGATATTTTATCTGTAATTTATCGTAATTATATATTTTATTTACCCTTGAGAGGAATGTGATCACACACATTATTATATTTCCTTTCACCAGGTTATGAAGAAAAAAATTATGTTTGATATTTATAATAAGGGTGTTATTTTTTATGATCTTAGTAAAAGATAATCTAGGTATCTTTTGAATATGTTTTTTATGTATCCAAGTTTCGATCAAAATTAAATGTTTTCAATTATAGATTGTATTATAATATTATATTACGAATATTCATCTATTGATATTTAATTTATATTTATAAAAAGTAGATCCACTACTATTTATATGGGAGCAGGTTTTAGTAAAAAAAATTAGATTATGAATACATAACATTAATGAAAACCCAAGGGATAAGTATAGGTATAGGATAATGTACAAATGTTTTAGTAAGTTAGAAATTATGGTGTTTTTCTAGAAATGAATACCTTTATGGATACTATTTGTGGATGTTGTTTTTCCTATATGCATCTTGGGGTAATAACCCAAAAAATATTGGTCAAGTATATCTTCAACATCATTTAGGTGGATCGTATGTGTTCTTATATTGTGCACTTGGTTTGAAACTCCTTTGGAATAGGCTTGGGTTAAATCATATTTTCCTTATAAACTGTTATGAAGAATATAAATAGATTATAATAGTGATTAACCAATATTAAACCTATTATCTCAAATATTGAAAGAAGTTCTAGGATTTATAAAAAATATGAATTATTATCTTGATTATATGATTCCTTACTCTTACAACGGTTTCTCACAACATGAATTTTTATTTAAGTGAATGTGTGAATCAAGGATGAATCATGTTATCGTAGATTGTAAAAAATAATGGAATGATTTTCCCGATGATTAACTAAATGAAATGGGAGTTGGAAGTTCAAACCTTGGGATTATAAAAAATTATATATCTTTTTGTATTATTAATAATCTAAAAAAGGATGAGTTTCTTGATTCCCATAATAATAGAAATATGGAATTTCATGAGGTTCACAAAGGAAATAAGATTTATCTTCCTACATGTAAAGTAAATGGGGAGAATCACTAATGGAATTTTTTAAGATGATTTCAAAAATGTTTTATGTGCGAAATAATGGAATATATTAAATATTTGTCGAGGAAAAATGAAGATTTCAATGGAGGGATATCATGTTCATCCTATGGAACAATTTATAGTTCAATATCATATGTGTGGATAATATGGTCATTATCTAGCCAATTCTCAAATATAAGGGTAGAATCATATACCAATGAAGGACCAATTCTATACCTATTATTAAAGTAAAATGATTTAATTTTATATATATTAGGATTCAAGAATCATGTTTTAGATATGTTCTATTAAGAATATATTGGTTATAAAAATAAGAATATATTGGTTATAAACATAATAAAACAACTATGTATTTATCTCCAATTGTTTTTCTTTATTTATATGAAAACATAATTATTGTTATGGGATATTTTTGATAGACACATGATTGATGAAATGATATCTCTTGATAGGTTCTTAATGCTGAGATAAAAAAATTTAGTTGGGATAAATAAATAATGAAGTAAATTGGATAGTATTAATGATCTTGGAGTTGATTGGTGATTTGATGAAAAAGTGATTTATGATATCTTTGTTTAAGTTTACTGTATTTTTTTATTAATGTAGTATACTATAATGTTTTTTTGAGATTTTATGTTTCTATTGAGTTTTTATGTGATGGTATTTTGAGTTAACTATAAATACTTACTAGGTTATAAGAATTATAATCTATCTCGGTTTAAAAACTATTTGTTTTAATATATGATTTTATTTTAAGTTAATTATGGTCTATTGGATGATGGAGTATAGAAAACCATAAAGGTTTAAAAGTGAATGAATGAAAAAGTGATATTTTTGGAGGTATTTATTACTAAGGTAAGGATTACCTTTGAGGTTAGTGCTTAATGTTTTTTCAATATATTTTGGTAAATTCCACTATATTATCAGATTATATAGTAATTTTTCATGGTGATTATTTATTTTTAGGGGATTATTCAATTGTTTGTGTTATTTGTAACCCTCAACTTTAACATATAATTTAAAATGAGATATTATTTGGGAAGAATTTAATTAAAATTTTGGTCATGTAAGATGAAAGGTATGAGATCACATTTGAGTTTAAAATATATTTAATGTTGAGGTTATGAAAAAAATTTGGGATTTAGGGTTATTTTTTTCTTGAATGATATAAGTTTAACCTTTTGTTTTCAAATGAAAATTTTGGAGTAAAATTTATTATTTATTCATATTAAAATTTATAAATTATGGATATTATCTGACTTTATTCTAAATTTTTTTTTAATGATTAAATAAATTATGAATATATTTTTATCCTTTTATTGGTTATTTGATCCGTTAGAAATTTATTATAGTGCATCAAGCATTAAAAAATCATATTGAATACTCATCACTTGTAGAAAAAAAAAGATGATATTGTGGTAGAAATTTATTAAAGGATGAAATTATACATGTTAAGTAACTGTATTTCCTTATCTTCATACTATATATGGTAAAGTAATCCCTCAACTCTAGGAAAATGATCTTTAAATGAAAATTTTATACTCTTATATAAATTTCAAATTAATTGATGGTATTTTTCATACCCCATTGATATATGGTTTTGGGTTCATTAAATTTATTTTTATCATTAAATTTTTTATCTATGTTCTTGTAACACCCTAATATTTTATGATAACCCTATGTTTTATAGTGTATTTAACATGTAACACTGAATTTAAATGAACTGGAAAATAATATTAAAATAAAATTATTTCAACATTACCATTTTAAAATATCCATTAAATTGGTAATTATGAATAATATATAGAAATATATAATATATAGATATTTTTATTACTCTATATAAATATATTGAAAAATGATTAAAAAATAATTAATCGTATTTTAATAAGGATATTTTATTATACAAAAAATTATATTTCCTTCAAAAATGATTTTATTTCCTTTTTGTGAAGATATTATACATAAATTACACAACTTTTATAATTTTTTATTTTATAAAATGATAATTACATTATAAATAATAATATAACAATTATCATAAGGTGATATTCTGTTATTTTTCTAAAACATTTTATCTTTCAGTCAGTAGTGAAAAATATATATTTTTGTAAAATAATCATTTTATTTGATAAAATATGTAAACTAATAGTACCATTATTGTTATAATTATATTTAAAAGTAACATAAGTATTATATATTTATATTTAGTTCAATTAATTACATTTAAATCACCTTTATACTGTATTTTAATAATTGTTTATTTTTAGGATAAAAAATCATTTTTCTATAAAATTGTTTTGAAGTGCATAATGGTACATCAATTAATTATTTAAAATAAAACCTAAAAATTAATATTTTAAATTAATTTTATATATTATAAATATTTATTTAAAAATTTAAATTAATATATAAATTATTTATATTCATATATTTAATATAATAACATTTTTTCTTTTAGAAAAATGAATTTTTTGGAAATCTACGTTTGGTCATGCTTTCTGGATTTATTTTTTACTAAATTCGATCACTTATGTGAATTAAATTTAATAAAATAAATTAAATATTTTAAATAATAATAATTTATATTATATAGTAATTTAAAATTAATTTTTTTCATAATTAATTGTAAAATCAGTAAAGAAATGGTTATCATGGTAAAAAAATTAAAATGGAATAGGTGAGTAACTATAGTGGTAAAGAGAAATAAATGATTAAATCATGTTTTTTTAGTGTTAGAGGTGTTTATCAACCATATATATCCTACACACCATTGTTTTTCAATTTTTGTGTCACTTATCTTGAGATTGAATTCCCATTATTGAATAGTTTTTGGTATTTACAAGAATGTCACTACTTCTCAATTATAAAAGGGCAGCCCCTCCTGTCACCTCATTAAATATATCAAGACATTTGGTTTAACAAAAAATAGAAAAAAACTCTACCTAAAATCATTACCCACTTTATATATCTTTTTATCTTCCCAAAATATCATCGTTAAGGTCCTTAATAAGATATCCAAAGGCATATCTTCTTAGAATGTAAGAATATTCACAAAGATACTTCTTTATTACTTCTTCTTTTCCAACCATCAACAATGTATTTATAATTAAAATATAATAACACCACTCTATAATATATAATTATATTTCATTATGTTGATGTGATAATATTTATTTACCTATTTTTCCATTAAAGGGAAACAAACTCATCATTCATGTGTACGTCAAACTACCACCTCACGAACCGATGTTATTTGTTTTCCATCATCAAATCTCACAGATTTTCATAATGGTGTATTTAATTTTTATGTATGAAATTAACAAAATATTACACATTATTTAAATTTAACATAAAATATACCTTCTTACCTTACCATAAATTTATAAATGATAACATCGTTAGTGTGCACCGCGGACAACCACCTCGCAAAACGATGTGATTCATTTTTTTACCGCATAAAATAGATGGATATGAAAGTTTATTAAAATAAATATTTATATTTTATGATATTATTATAATTATAGAATGATAAAATATCACCTACCTTCTTTCCATCCTAATCTTTGAAAATTGAAAATGTTTCTCATGCGTACGTATGTCCTACAATCTACAGGATTGTATCTTAGTTCATTATCCATAACTATATTTAACAATTGGTTATAAAAGATTAATTTATGTATAAAAATTAAAACTATTTAATGATTATTGTTGTAGATATTATTTAAAAATGACCTCTTTGACCATGGTAAACACACAAGTACCATTTTGAAATTATGAACTGAGCCTCCTCAAAACACTTGATATGGACATTATATAA
Source organism: Viscum album (assembly GCA_963277665.1). Lineage (NCBI taxonomy): Eukaryota > Viridiplantae > Streptophyta > Magnoliopsida > Santalales > Viscaceae > Viscum > Viscum album. The sequence goes on from OY728137.1 coordinate 980,588,424, forward strand.
TAAGTAATTAAATATGAAATTCAAATAAATAGAGTAAATACTTTATTTATAAGTTACTAAACATATATAATTTTATTAAGAAATAAAATAATTTATATATGTTCAATATGGTAGATATAAAAGGCATACACAAAAATGTCTAGAATCGATATAATGGGATTTGTCTCAAAACATCCTTCTTTGAGACACATGTTCTTTGATGAACCTAATTGATTTTATATGTTCTATAAAACAGCCCATTAAATATTATAAACATAATACATAAAAATTCATGGTGTTTTTGGTTTATATTCAGATCCTTCACTCGGGGGGGTTATGATTCAAAAGTTACCAAGGCGGTAAAGGGTTATGCTTCAGTATAATTTTAATCAAGATTGTTTATACTTGAACCTTAATTTACGAAAATTATTTGATTATTTTCTAATTAACATCTTGGATTATATTGTTATATTTTTTATAAAATTTTCAAGAAACGGTACCATTTTACTCTCTTTTTTACTTAAAATCAATGAGTTAATGTTTTTATAGAAAATTGACTTTATTTCTATCATTGGTTGAAAAACCTTTCCATTCCATGTCCACGACTTAAAAAAATGTTTTCAAAAATGTTTCAAAATTATTCTATGATTATTTAAAGTAATATTTACCAAAATTTAATTTTAAAAAAAAATTAAAAGGAGTATTCCTTTCATTTTTTGAATAGGAAATGTGTTTTTACCAAATTGTGAAAGGAATGTTCTTTTAATTATACAACATGAATGTAACTACCATAAATCATTAATTATATTATATTTTAAGTTTATTTTATATTTTCCCTATGTAATTTTCAAATAAAATTATTTCCACAATATTTTATTATTTTTATTTCTTCAAATGTGATTTTCAAATTGGATATTTTATTTTCCTTGAGAATTTTTTTTAACATTATAAAATTATTTTTATTCAATAATGAGAAAAACCTTTAATTTTATAGAATACTTCTAAATTACTGATATATGAATCTCACGTATATATCTATCTCAATATTTTTTCTTTGAAGCATTAAAACATTCCCTAAGGCATTTTTCAAATTCATTCCTGAAAAAATATTTTCTTTATTATTATAAGAGGAAATATTTTCAAACCAATTTACTTTACATGGTTAATTCATAGGTTTATTCCTTACGATTTATTTCCTTATATAGAAAACTTATGTATGTATATGATATGAATGTGTTGGGTGGTCCTATAATTATATATTTCTCCAATGCATTGGGTAATGTTTTAGTCTCATGAGACTTCACGTATGAGATTGGGGAGCAAACCTAATCCATTATGGGACTCTATCCACTTTGTTATGTTTTCTTGATGAAAATACTTGACTTATTATTATGTCATATTTAATATTTTTTTCACATTTCTTATGTTATCGTTATCTTATATATTATGTTCTTGATGTTGTGGTTCCATTTGATTACTCATGGTCCTTCTCCTTTATGATATCATGTTACACCAGTGAATCACACATTATTTTCGCCATCATGTTTATTCCTTTACACTAATTTTTACTTCAACCCATTTTATATGTATTCCCCAAGTTATTCCATGCAGTTTTTAGAGATCTAAATTATTTATGAGATCATTTTGGAGAATAAAATAAAGAAGTTTTGTTTTAGTGACACTTTGATGTATTATGAACCTGATATTTCAAAGATATTTGGCCTTAAGATAATTAAATTTCAATTAATATATGTATATATTAAAAAACATGTAATAATATGTGTAAAAGGGTAGGGTCACTATGGTTCTCTATCAAACTCCATTATTATTTGGACATTAAATTTTACATCCATGTACATGTTTTGACTTCTTAATATTTTTTTAAAATCTAGAAACATTGTTACGCTTTACTCCAAATGAACTTACTATGTATCCTTCCTCAGTTTTAACAAAAAGAATTAGAAATCTATATTACTTTATGAGTTTTCAATAAAATGAATTTCAAATTCCCAACCATCGATTACAGATATGAAGCTCAAATTATGAAGATGAAATTAATTAAAGGGGTAGAACCCAAGGATTTTAAAAGAAAAATATATATGATACCATGTGATTAACGCAACATAAAACTGAAATTAACCATGATACTTTTATTCAAAAAGATTAGTATAGTGAAAGATAAAAACTAATACATTGTAATGTTGCAATATGAAACAACATGAAGAAAATTAATAGTTTAATAAATGCATATGTATATAAAAATACCAAAAACATAAAATATTTTCACACATGACTCACCATGGAGACTATTTTCCTAACTTTTAGAATGGAAATATGTAAAAGAATTAGTAAAATAATAGACATGATGATAGAGGAGAAATAATAAATTTTTTATGAAAAATAAAAAGGTTTATATTGGAATATAAAATGATAGTTATATTTATGGCCATTGGATACATATCCATTAAAAATATATATCCATTATATATGTATTTATTATTTTAATTTAAATTTAATTTTTTGTAAATGAATATAAAATCGTTTGATGTTAAAAGACATATATTAAATAAAACTATTTTAATTAGGGAAATGTATTTTTAGCATAACAAATTATATTAATCCCTATTTAAAAATTAAATAGATTAAATACATAGATTATATATTCAATTTATAAATTAGAATTCATTTAAATATGGTTATTAGTAATGAAATAAGAAAAAAAACTCATTTCATGGTTTAAAAGAATATATCATCAAAAAAATGGTTTTTAGTTCATTTATGATAAGTAATTATAGTTAATTTCATCCAATTTTAGATAATATATTTGAAATTATTAAATTAGTAATTTAAATTTTCAAATCAAAATTTGTTTAGGGATAATTTTATAGGATTTTTTTGAAAATATTGATTTTCTTGTGAATAGTGAGAATATATGCTTTTTTCAAAAATGTATTTTTGTTTAAAAATTTTAGAAAATTACATTATGTTTTAATTTAATTACAATAATAAATTATTTATCTTATATTATAAATAATCTAAATAAATTCATTATAATAAATTATTTATTTAAATTTCATATAGATAAATTTTTATACTTGAAAATATATATTTTTAAAAACAACTAAATTTCTATTACATTTGTATTATAAATTAATTTATTATGAATATGAAAATTTAATCATGAAAATTTTATTCTTTATTTGGAATCTGAAGTTTTTTATTTGGAAAAGAATCCCCTTAATTTTTTTCATTATTAATAGTAACCATGGTAAGAAAAATTACTCTGCAAAGAAAATATCGGTTAATTATTGGTTAAAAATTTTATATGGCTTAAAATTAATTAAAAAAAACTTTGAATTAATTTATTTTATAAATATCCTTACAAAGTTAAAAAATATGGAATTTTCATTCCATTTAACTTTTATTTTTACCTTTTTAAAATTTGGGTAAAAAATAAATTCAAAAATGTCACTATCTTTCTTTTAATATCAATAATATTTCTTGATAGCGATAAAAATAACTGAAGTTAAGTTATAAACTATTATATTAAATTTGAATGAATTTTTTTATCCTGTTAATTTATTGTTAATTTTTTATAATGAAAAAAATTACCTTAAATGCTTAGTCAAAATTGATAAAAAGTTTATGAGATGTACAAAATCAAGTAAATGATCTTAAAAACACTACAAGTAACATTTTTTGGGTGAGTTAATATGTTCCATGAATTTTAAAGATAAATTTAAATTATTAAATATTTTTTAATGGTTTAGATTCTAATTCCATTATTTTTACATTATTTTCATAGTTGAATTATGTGAATAGTTCTTAAAATGACATTAATAATGTTTGATGTTAAACATATTTTATAAAATTATTTACAAATAATAAAAAAGGAAAGAATAAAATTAGTATTATAAATTTCTAACATTTAAAGCCTTGTAAATTTATGGGGAAATTTTTACATTATTTGAAAAATTATAGACCTTTAATATTGAAAAATTAATTACCACATATAATGTTATAATTGTCTAACTAGGGTATTAAACCAAAAAATAAGGTTTAAAAGGTTATATAAAGTAATAAAAAATAATTTATTTGTTATATTATGACTAAATATCTAAAAAAATTATTCAAAATTGTTTTATTCCCATTTTACATGAGTTAGAAACATATTATATTATAGTATTTCATGTATTTCCAAAAATGAAATTCATAATATTTTATAATGAATAATATTTTATTAAAATATTTAAAACTCATAAAAATATATCTTTGTAAAATTTATTTTAATAAGATTAAAATATAAATTTATTCCCATTTATGGGTAAATTTTAATTTATATTATTATTCTAGAAACTAAAAAGTTAAAAATCAATGATGTCACGGTAATTGTCAAAAGGGTTAACAGGTTGATAAAACTAAAATATAATTATAAATAAAATAACAATGAAATTAAAATTATACATTATGATAATATTTATACTCATTCTCATATTATATTCATAATATATTAATTTTTATTCATTTATCATTGAAAATTAATTTATATTAAGTTAATAATTTAAGTAGTTTGCATAGTATCCCTTCCCTCAAATATAAAAGAGAACCTCATATCATTAATTGCGTAAAATGTTTTATAATTACATATTATAAAATACCTACCTTAATATAATCCTGAAATCCTTGAACAAATCCTAGAGCTTTTGGTTTTATCATAATACCAATGTTTCATGGCTTAAGGTGTAATCCAAACGTGGTTTCTCGACGAAGAGGCTTAACTCTTTACAATGAATTTTTAATTTTATTTATTTTTATAACTCCTATAAATCCGAGTTATCAATTATAAAATAGTAAATTAAATATCCTAAATATATTCAACTATAATTATTGTAATTTAACAACCATTATCAAAAAAAATTCTATTATATAGAAATCAAAAACATTTCATGTGTGTACGTACATCTTACCGTCGCCACATAGCGGTGTAATTTATTTTCCAAAATAAATTTAGTTATATGGTTGTAACGATGTATTTAATAAATATCTATTTTATTTATTATATTAACATGATTCTATAATATTTAATTATCATATACTTTTCTTTTATTCTATCCATTGAAAATGGTTATAGCGTTCATGCAAGCGTACGATCTACCGTCTCCATGAACGGTGTAATTTATATTTCTATCTCTAACATATATGGATGACTCTAAATATATATATATATATATATATATAATATGATATTAATATAAATTATAATATTCTTGATATAATTAAACCATTATCAATGTTCAAGGACTATAACTACCATACAAAAACTCTCATAAAAGATAAAATAGTTATCACCTGGAACTGATAATTTTAATAAACAATTATTTAGAAATGGATGTTGAAATATTATATGTTGATACTATATGAAAATATAAAAATGTACTTGATTCTGGTATATAATTATAATAAATATAAATTAATCTTAATAGAGTATAGAGCACATTCCAAGTAAGTGAAACATGAGGAAAGGGTTTTATGTTACGGTCTAATTGTTTATCGGGATTGTTTATGATTAAGTTTCTAATGATGAAATTTCATGATCTATTTATAAATAATATCAGTAATTTTATTATACAATGTTTATTTCAAGATAATAAATTTTTTCCTTTATTTTTCCTCACTTTACGCACTCAAGAGAAGGAAAGAAATTTTATGAATAAAATCGGCTTTATTTTCCTCTCAGCATGAAAATACATTTTCTTCTATGTTCATATTGTTTTTAAGAATGTTTTTAAAATTTTACTTTAATTGTTTAAAGTTTTTTTCACCAATTTTGAACTTTTAAAAAAATAAATGGAATCTAATTTTCCATTTTGCAAATAAGTTAATTTTTACTTTTTTTACAAAAATGTGAAATTAATCTTTATTTTAACATGTATTTCATGAACATAATTTTTCATCATATTAAATGAAAATTTATTAAAATATTTCATTACATGGTTTCATTGTTCTTTCAAAAATAATATTCTTGTTAATATTTTTGGTATATTTTTAATTTAAATAAGTGGTTCCAAATAGATAATTTTTTCTCTCAAGAAATAATTGACAGTTTTTTTAAATAAATTCTTAATTTTTGATGCCATTATTTGATGTTAGATATTCTTTAGTGGGTATATTCTATAATAATTCCATTTTTTTCTCCCCTTGGTGGTTTATGATTATGAAAAAAATATGTTTATGAAAATCTTTTATTTTCAATAGGATATGTTTTGATGATGTTTTTGAATTTTTATGAAATTTGTTAACCTTTAATAGTTTATGATATATGATGAATTTCTTATGATCTTGTAGAACACATATGGATGGATTATTATTATGTGATGGGTGGACCTAGATTTATATATCCTTTCAATGCATTGGGTAAATATAGATATATCATGATTCAATAATGATTGAAATTGGGAGTGAACCTAGTTTGGTATGTGACTATGGCCATTTTGATAGTCTTGGGAGTTAACAATAACTAAGGATATGATTTAATAGGTAGTGAATTCAATCCACTATAATAATCTTGTTAGTGTTCCAGGACTATGGAAATTATTTTCTATAATTATTTATTTCCCCAAAACATAAGTATTATTCTAAATATATCTCTCATGGGTCATGTTTTTTATTCCTTTATAATTAATTTCTTGTGAATTACCAATAAGTATTCCATGAGTCAAAAATATAATCGTTGTTATACGAGGTATGGTTTTAAAATGTTGTAGTCATGATATCATACCATTATTCTCATTTTATGTTTATGTGATCTTTAGTATATCTCTTTTTACCCTTACAGTTCATCTGACCTAGCGCTTTTTTATGTTTATTTCCCCCATGTTATGAAGAAAAGTTAAGTATGATATTTTCAAAGAAGTTTGTTTGTTATGAATATATTAAAGGAATATGATGTGGATATCTTATGATTAAGTCTTTTATGTATTGAAATTTACAAATACACTAAACCGTTATGTTTCTATGGTAGATCATAATATAATTTAATGAATATTTTCCTATTAATATGTAATATCTATTTATGAAAAGTATGAGTGACTATATCTAGGATGTTTTCTAAGATCATTAAATCACCACCCCAATGAGTTTACTATCATTGAAAATATATATTTTTATGATTATTCAACCCCAAGGTTATGATTTTGGGAATTTGTTCATGAAAATACTATTATTATTTCCTTTCGATGAATTTAATGTGATCATAAATTGATCGTTTATCTTATATACTACATATTAATTTCCAAATTAGGGAAATAATATTTCATATTTGAAACCAACCTATGATCATATACCAATGCAAGGCGAACTATGAACTCATAACGAAAAATAATTATTTTATTGGAGTCATTATACCCAATTTTGAATGTTGTTTAGCTCAAAAATTCAAAAAAAACATAAGATTAGGAATAAAACTATTATATGGAAAAATATATGTTTCATGTATTTTTAAAGATGATATCACTCAGGAAAAAATATCTTCAGTTGTGTCTATATTTTTTATTCCCTTATAAACTTTTATTATTTATTTTTAATTAAAATTGTGGTGACTCAAATTATTTGATGGGGATAAATAAATTCCTAGAAATATTTCTATCATTTTTTCTTTAAAAAATCCTATATTGAATATCTTGTTTCATATGAAACATCGATGGAAAATACTATGATAGTTTAAAATAAACCTAATAAATTTTACTTATATAATATATTTATTGAATTAATAAGTATCAATAAAATTATTCATATTATGAAATATATTTAGAAAAAATAAATAAATGTAATTATGTATTATAATTATTAATTATGAATCTAATATTTCGGATCCTAGAAGAAAAGAATCTTCTAAATGATTTTCCATAGAAAAATTAAATAAAAACACAAAGAAGTGTGAATTGATTGAAATATTTTTTTGTATAATTTCATGACATTGGATATATATATAATATAAAATATTTCTAAATTACCACCTACTACTATCATTACTATTAATATTACCCTTAATTCTTATGAAGAGGTCAAAAGGGTATTTTTAATGAGAATTGTGAATTATATAAATTGTACATGTATTTTATAAATTTTTAATTCGAATAAAATTTGCTAAATAATATAGTTCATATTTAATATAAATATGTTCATGAATTTAAATTATTTATTGTTAAAAAAATTAATCAAAATTTATTAATTTGGAATAGAATGATTTTATGTTTACTTTTTAAGAAATTAATTTTTGTATATATTGTGTATTATTTTTAGAAACTAAATTGAACACTTTTGATGGAGTTATTTTAAATTTTCTAATTCAAAATAAAATATAAATACTCATTATAGTTTAATAAGAAAAATTAAATAACATTAATATCAATTAATGATTTTTGAAGATCATTTTTCATTAAAAAATTGTTTCTTCACTATATAAGTTATATTTTGAATTAAAAGTTAAATATATTATATTTATAAAATTAGTTTTATAAAATTGATTTCAATTTTTTATTCAAAAAGATAACATAATCTTAGGATATATTTTTGAATTTGTCTAAAATGGTTGATTAATTATGAAATGGTAAAAAGTATAGTTTTTTTAATACATTTTCATTTATGAATTTATGCGGATGTAAGTGTTACTTAAAAAATATGAAAAATATTTCTCAACCAAAAATGTATTTATTGTGTAAATTTATTAATATAATTTTACTATATTGAATTTGTAAAATAATTATTTGTCTATTAGAATTTATGCAGTATATTATTGTTATAAAAATAATTTTTCATCTTTTATTTTAATTATTTATTAACAATGTAGAATTTTATTTTTTATTTATTTCAGATCCACATAACTCTTTTTTTATTAATTATAAAAAAATAAATTTCGAACGAATCAAAATAAAAATAATTATACCCTAAAATAATTTTTATTCCTAAAAAGAAATATTTTAATACATTTTACATTTCCAATTTCAGAATTATTTTTTTACTATTATAGATTACATATAAATAATGGATTTTATATTGGTAAAGTAAACTTAATTTTTTTTAATAAGGTCCATTTTATTATTAGGCATAAAAATAAATTACTTAGTTAAAAATTATTTTGCACGACAAAAACAAATCGGAGAAGGGTCAAATCAAAGGGATATAATAGCTAAAAGAAATAAAAAACATTTCTCAAAATGATTTTTTAAAGATATTCTCAAACTTACCTTATTATACCTTCCATTATTTCCCACATTGGTTCCACTTTACATGTTGATAATGATGTAGTTATTATATCAAGAAATTACATTTAAAATGGAATTCCATTCTATTATAAAGGAATCCTCCCACCACCCCTTCAAGGATATGAAAACAAATCCTTTGTAATGTTTCCCATTTTCATTTGAAATAATACCATTCCACATTCCTAAACTAATGTTCCCTATATATTAACCAAATACCCTCTAAATCAAGAAGGTATACAAGAAGAAACGTAACTCTTCTAAATAAATATTTTCTCTCTTATAATCATTATTCAATTTCATATTCATATAAATATTATTAAATCTATATTAACCATTATAATATAATTACATAAGTATTATTAACATAAATAAATGTTTTTATATTGGTGTACCAACCATTATCTTATATTATCATTTCCTTGAAAAAATAAAAACAATATTTCTGTTACGTATAAACTACAACATTCATGAATGACATGTTTTATGTTTCATAAAATCTTTTAGTGGATGGTTAAAAGGGATAATTTAATGAATAAATATGATATTTTAAGATGATAAATATTATAAAAAAAATAATCAATTTATATCTTCTTTCCATTCAATGGAAAATGAAAGTGTCATCCTTGTGTACGTAGAGACTACATTTTCTATAGAAACACATATATCATTTTTCATCATCACCCATAATGCATGATAAAAAAAAGTGACTAATTAGTTAAATTAATTTTTGATTCATGAATAATTTTTTGGTAATTTTATATTAATATTTATCATATTATTAATGTAAAATACTTTTATTTCTAAAATATTAGAGAAACAAACTTGTCACATACTATGTCTACATGAATTGGGACTAAAAATTTCATGGAATGAATTTATAACTTTATAAATCACCATAATTTATATAAAAATTTACATTGGATAATATAGTAAATATTATATTCTTATCCAAGATTGGGGATCAATATCAGTATTTTAGAGCATACGCTAGACAATCAAAATTGATATAATCAAATGAGGAAAAACAAACTATAAATACAGGAAAAATATAATAAATGGTTATAATTAAACAGAATATAGTTTAATGGATAATAATAATGTTATAAAATTGTTTTTAAATATGGTTAGGTTATTTATATATGACTTTAAATATATATCATATAATTCATGATTAAAATGTAGAGGGATCTATTGATTTGAAAACATTTCATGATTCATAATTGATCCGCATCGACTATAGATTTAAAAAATTCTTTCTTATATAATATGATAATATTTTATTTTATTTACACATAATTTATCAGGAATTAATTTTGTACATAAAAATTATTTTCTTTTATGTATTCTTTTCTTTATAATTTTGTTTTTGTTATGAATTATTTATATCCTCTCTAATTGATCTCCCTCTTTAATTACCATATTAACTATACCTAAAAATGGTATCTTATATTATTTTGACATAAAAATAATTACTATTTATAAATGTATTTAATTTTCTTTTTACATTTTTTTAAAATGAATCATTTATCTCCCTTTTATGATGTGAGATTAAAAAAATTTATTTCTAATATTCCAAAAAAAAATTCAAAGTCTCACATTTAATATTCCACCAAACGTTTATTTTAGAAAAAAATTATAAAATTTTCCATGGATTAATTATTGATATTTCTTGAAAAAAAACGCCTAAAGAAGATTTCATGTAAACACCACAAAAATTATTCATTCCATGCTGATTCTTAACCAATTATCCTTATAAATATAATAACCAATGATTTCTAAAAATTCTATTAAGTTTTACATTATATTTTCCCTTTTCAAACCAAAATACCTAACATACATGGAGTTATTTTTTATGAATTGCCTTTTAAATTATTTTTTAAGTTACTAATTTATGGTGACTGAATTTTTTATCAACTAATATATTGTTGATATAATGTTTTTTGATTCCACTTGAAAATAATGTGAAACCCATTTTCTATCAATGTGTTTTCATGGTATGATGAATGATTGAAAACTTATGGCACACATATGTATAGATATAGATGAAAGGGGTCTTATATACCTCCAAATATTTCGTTAATGATTCATATCTCAAGAGATAATAATATGTGGTCATGTCTCTATTTTCCCACATATATTGTGTGGGCCTCATGGGTTTGTTCATAACATAATAAATATACATCATTAGTTTATTCATAATATAATTTTTGGACATGATCAGTTTTCTTGTAATGATATGATTCATTATAATAATGTTTGTTCAAAATTTTTAAGATATTAGACATTATTATATTATTTTACCTTGATAAAAGATTATTATTATATGGTTTGAATCCATGTTATAGTTTTATGATACCTTATTTAATTTTTTGTGGCACTATTTTCTTATATCTTAATCCTTAGTGATCTAACAAGTTTTATGACTTCCATTTATGATCACATGATTTTTAAATTAAATCTTTCTACCTTATATAAGTTTTACCTAATTTTTATAATATATTATTTATGATTTATTGATAGATTTTTCCTTATAGATCACTTTATCTATCCCAGTTTTTATTTTTATATTCCTAAATTTATGAATATTAATATTTTCATAAACCAACCTGAATCATGGGTCTCCTATAATAGCTTAGTTACCTTCTATAACATCATAGGATATTACCCACTTGAGTCACTAATCAAACTAAAGAATTTCCCCCATAAGTAAACAAATGTTCCTCAACTGTGCTTTGTCCTCACTCACACACACCCTATGAAACATTCCAAGATATCCCCCATCCAAATCACTACTCCAAGACAAGAATGATAAACTATAGACTACTAATCAGTTTGGTTCTCAAAAAATGGTTCCCTTTATTGAAATATGTAGTTACATTTAGCCTTTTCGACCTTACTTTTTCAAGGTGTGTTACATTCGCTTCCCTTTAAAGAAAAATTCCATCACTACTGACCCAAAAACTCAAACATAAGAAGTGAAACTACACTTCTATATAGGTATTAGATCTGATACCATTATTAAAAAGACATCATACCTCAATCCATGTCATATTCAACTTAAACAATGGGTATCATATGATACCATGGTTTCCTTCAAGCACACAATAGGTTATTACCCACTAGGATCACTTATTAGACTAATGAATATCCCCATGATCCAATAAAGTCTCTTTCACTATTATTTTTTCTAACTAACAATAACCCTAGGAAACTTCCTAGATAATCACAAATCTTATCACTACTTCGAGACTAGAATCCTTAATAGAGGATTTATAATCTGGTAGTCTACCAAACATAAAGTTTCAACTTGTTTAATTGAGTTGTAATATTTATAATTTCAATATGTTCTTTTTCTAGGGTTATTGCAAATACATATTACAAAAAGTCTGTAAGGGTATCTAGTGTGGATCTATTTTGGATAAATTTTTACAAGTATTATAACATAAGTTTTTTTAAGATAATACTCCAAACACTAATCCCTAATTTATTGGGATTTTCATATTATTTGTGAGATTTAATGTTTAACATGTCTAAACTGTGTAAAATAAATAATATTAGTTAGATTAAAATGGAATGTGGGGGGTTAATTTACTTTTAAAAAAATAAAACAACCAATGTACGATGGAAAAACTAAATTAAACCATTAAATAATAATAGAAATATAAAATCAAAAAAGGATAAAATGATGATAGAATTTTATTGAAAAATGTACAATATAATTAAATATATAATGATAAGAGTGAGTGAATTATTATCAATTAAAGATATTTTGAAAGATAAAACGGTATAATAATAATTTTAATGTGATTAATAAAAGATATCTCTAATATTAATTAAGAGTGTACTAATATATGATTTAAGGCATATCAAAATGATGAAACTTTTAAAATATATATGATATGAAGTAATACATATATTTAAAGACACATAAAATATGTTTCAATGAAAGATATTGACAATTTCTTTGGATGTTCCACAATATCTATAACATTCATGTTCAGAGGATTGTCTTATTACTACTTCAATTTTAATAGAGATCAAGTAACCAAGAAATTAATTTATTTTTCATATAATTTGGAAGCAACAATGTTCCCTCACATTATGGTTATGAGAATATGTACCACACTCAGTGGTTGTGAGAACTCTTTGTATAAGTGGTCATTAAAAGAGAGTGTTTTTATTGGCACGAATATGTTACAAATTAAGTCTATTTTCTCTCAAAGGATAGTAAAATTTTAAAGATAAATATATATAAAATTGTATAAATTTAGATTCTAAGAGATTATGAATTAATAAATAGATTGTAAAGGAGGTCTTGTGTATTAGGGGGAAATGGTCATTGGCACAACACTTGATTTGATTTTTCAATCCACAAAGATTGGTTGTTGCAATAGTAATTGAACTAAGAAACCATGAACAACAATTAATAGCATCCAAAAAATTAAAAAATATTATGCAATTCATAAAATATCATTGAAGAGAAAAGAAAATTAAAATCAATTCTATTTTTAAAATATGAGATAAAAGGATTCCATTGGTTATCTAATATCCCAAAATAGCTATTCGGTAAAGTGATCCAAGTATATAATACATATATATTACATATTATCAACTAATGTTTAATATAAATCCCAAATAAACATGCCTAAGAACCGTAATGGTTTATTATACTTAGATACTTGATATATAGACATCTAATTAAATACATTCATCATTGTATATAGAATCTTCCATTACATATGTCTCCCTTTGACTCATCATACTTAGTACCCATCTTCAGAACCTAGTAAAAATTTAAAAAATATATGGGATGAGATCAGATAGTAGAAAAGGTTAAACATTGGAGATATCAATCAATGATCTTGTCTAAGCATATCATGTGAACAAGGGTTGAAAAGAGATTATTATTAATATAATATCATACCCAATCATTAATATATCATAATCATGAGTTCTGGAATAATACATTAGTGTGACTCATGATTGATTAATCATCATGAAAAATAAATCATTAGTCATGAGTTCAAATCATTTTCATATAAAAATTTCATATGAGTTTATAACTATTATAGTAATATAAACTATTTTATATTTCAAGTTTAAAAATGAGGACCATCATAACATATAGGATTAGGTATCACCAAATGTTTCCCATATTAGTATATATCTATAATCCCCACCCATTTCCAATATCACCGTGGATATGAATCCCTACCTATTTACCATAGTGGATATATTACATATAATCATTTCCCATAATTCAATCATGATATATAAAGCTTTATCCAATGCAATAGAGGGATATAATTTTACCACCCACCACATTATGATAACCATACATATATTTTCAATAAAATCACAAAACATCCATAATTTAATTATAACATAACCTATTCCAAAGAAACAATTTTCTTAGACATTTCATCATAACATAATTATAATACAACCATAAAAATAATGTGGATTAATAAATTATTTATTATCCCCATAGAATAAAAATCCAAATCATAGTATGTTGAAATAGATGAAAAATAAATTAATAATATCATTAAAACATATATTTGATGACATGATATAATATTATTTTCACCAGATGAAATTTTAACTAAATATTTCTAGAATATTAAGAATGGTATTTTCATTGAAAATAAACATGGTAAAATTTAATGTAATATTAAAAGTAAATAATGGTCAAGATGGTGGGAAATTTTTTCACTCAACATATATTAAAATACGGAATTCCTTTTACACATTTGAAAAAATCTATATTTTATATGTGAGGAATAATTTTAGAATGATTACTTTTAAAAGATTTTAAAATATAGTGAAAGGTTGTGAAATTTTACTTTTTTAAATATTTCAATTATTGGTAAAAACTTATAAACTATTTTTGAATACACTCGATATTAAAGAATGAAAATTCCCACAAATAGGAAATAAGGTTTATTTTTATTTAAAAACATTTTCCCAATAATTTTTTATACAAAAGAATGAAAAATGGTACTAATAATTGAAAATTATTTTAATAAACATATAATAATATAATAAATGGTTTTTAAAAAAAATATCCACAAGATTTCTCTCAATGTAGTGTTATAATAGATAATCTTGAAAATAAATGAGATAGTAACATAAAATCTTACCGATTTTGTATTTTTTTAATCAATACCCCATGAAATAAATAACATAATAATACATGGTTATAACATAATATATGACCTAAAGAAGGCAATTAGAGTTGATAAACCCTTACCGCATGACTTTCCTTTTTTCACAGTCATTTTAAACTGTCAAAAAATAAAAATATATTTATTATAAATATATTTAGAAACTATACTCATTTATATCATACCATATAAAATTTACTTATAACATATTTTCATCCATTTACTAATAATTATTTATTAAAATCACTTTTCGGAAGGATAACTGCAACATTTTTCATCCATGTTTCTATTCGCTGACCTTTGAACTAATACATTGATCATGGTTCTATAATATTAAAAAATTTAATTTTTTATTAGTTTCATAATTAATCATTATATAAACATTAACAACTATTAATATAAAGCAGTTATGAAAAAATAATTTCATCACATAGTGGAGATGGTGGTTTGTATATAAGCACGAGTGATGATTCGAATTTTTGATGGATTGGATATAATAAAATTAAATAATATTTCTCCTTTAAATAACTGTAATAATATCATAAATACCATATATATTCAATAAATATGCCACCATATCCATCAATGTTAAATAATGATGTAAAAGGAAACACATTGCTTCATAGATGTGGTAATCCACACGTATGAATTAGCTATGTTTTATATTCCAATGAAACAGAGGTGGGTAATGGTTGTTCCATTATAATAGTAAAAATTAATAATATTTATGATACATAATTATTTATTTTATAATGTATATCATAGATTTATAGGAGATAGAGGAAGAAGTAAAATTAATGGTACTTGGTTAAGAGTTATAAACCTTCATTGAGAAACCTCATTTGGTTCACACCTTAATCCTTAAAAGGATG